>OY992531.1:78216732-79667453 GCA_963921185.1 Dasysyrphus tricinctus
AGTGATATCAGGGCTCTGTTTCTGCAGATGCGTAGTCGACCTGGCGAACAGGATCTCATAGGTATCCTAATGCCTAACATAAAAGATAGGGTAGCTAATCTGATATTCAGTAGAACAATCAATTCGATACACGAGTTAAGAGAACAGTGTAGGAGAGCTGAGATCCACATAGCAGCTAGGGAAGTAAGATTTCGAAAAAACGTTAGTGAGGTAGATTATCGAAAGCACGAATTACAAGAAGATGATCAGTGGTCAAGAGAAGATAATTCTTGTTGACAAGAGAAGAGGAGTATGATTTAGCTGCTATCCATCCAAGCAGAGGGAATGTAAATCATGACAAGAAAGGTGTAAACACACAAAAGCAATTCGAAAAAGATAAAAGATATTTAAGCGGAAATGAAAATAAGAAAGAAGTAGATACCCATAAAGCGACTTGTCCTTCGAGTTTCCATACCATGACATGTTTCAGTTGTGGACAAGGAAATATCTCATTCAAGTGCGCCTCATGTATGGGAAAAGTACAAGTCGGGAGTGCATCCGGGAGTCAACTACCGACGAAGACTCAACTTCCCGGGAATCCGAGTCAATCGGAAAAGTAAACATATTGAGACGAACTGAAAACGAAAGAAAAATCGAAATGAAAAATGAAACAATAACTCCCAGGAAAAGTCTCCACCAAAGACTTACAGACTACCAAGAAGCAAGAAAAAGAATTTTTGGTGAAGAAATAGTAGAAACCACAAAAAAATCTAAAAATTATAAGAAGATTTTTAAACTAAGGGAAAAATGTGCAATTAATAGGTTTCATAAGAATAGAATAGTCATCTGCGATAACGAATACAGACGATAATAGACCATATACAAAAGTATATATTGAAGGTGAAGAGATGCTCGGTCTATTAGATAGCGGGGCATCTGTAAGTTGTTTAGGGAACAGTGCAATTGATTTCATTAGGAAATACAACATAGATATTACGAAAATGAGTATCGGTATAAAAACAGCAGATGGTAATAATCACCAGATACTCGGTAGATTTAAAACAAAGGTTTCATGGGGAAATATTGTTCGTGAGATGGAGATTTACGTTGTACCTGGTTTGCAGCAAAAGCTGTATCTGGGAGTCGACTTTTGGAGAGCCTTTAAGGTTGCTCCTCACATCATCAGTGCTCTTGACATTCCATCGCCGATGGAAGGACAAGATCTTGATCCCGTAAGGCAACTTTCACCAGTGCAAACTGAGGAACTTGAGCGAGTCAAGCAGCTTTTTCCTTCTTTTGCAGTGTTGGGATTGGGAAAGACAAGTCTAGAAGAACACGTCATTGAGATGGAAGACGAAAGCATTCCCATCAAACAAAGACACTACCCAATCTCACCTGTAGTACAGAAGTTGATGTACGCTGAACTGACCGCATGCTCGCACTTGGAGTAATCGAAGAAAGTAACAGTGCTTACAGTTCCCCAGTTGTGCTGGTGAGGAAACCTGGAAAGAACAGAATTTGCTTGGATTCACGTAAAGTGAATGCAGCTACCAAGAAATTTGCTTATCCTCTTCCACATATAGAAGGCATCATTAGTCGCCTTCAAAACACCCACTTTATTTCAAGTATTGACTTGAAGGATGCATTCTGGCAGATTCCTCTGGAGGCCAAGTCAAGGGAGAAAACGGCTTTCACAGTCCCTGGGCGGCCATTGTACCAGTTCACGGTTATGCCGTTTGGACTGTGCAATGCCGCTCAGAGAATGTGCAAGCTGATGGACAAGGTCATTCCCGCTCGTATGAGAGAGAATGTCTTTGTCTACCTTGATGACCTCTTGATTTGTTCTCCAGATTTTGGAACATATGAAGGCATTGGAAG
The DNA here is from genome assembly GCA_963921185.1 of Dasysyrphus tricinctus. Lineage (NCBI taxonomy): Eukaryota > Metazoa > Arthropoda > Insecta > Diptera > Syrphidae > Dasysyrphus > Dasysyrphus tricinctus. The sequence continues at coordinate 78,218,590 of OY992531.1, forward strand.
AGGTAGCAAAATGTCTGCGGGATGCTGGTCTCACAATTAATGTGGAGAAAAAGTAAATTCTGTTTTAAGGAGATTAAGTATCTTGGTTATTTTATCGGTGATGGGTGTCTGAGAACTGATCCAGAGAAAGTCTCAGCGGTGAAAGATTTTCCAATTCCAGGGACTCCTAAGCAACTCCGTCGGTTCCTAGGGATGACGGGGTGGTATAGGCGTTTCATACCGAACTTTGCGACTATATCAGCCCCCATGACGGATTGCTTGAAAAAAGGCAATCATTCGCAATGACAAGTGAAGCGATCAAAGCCTTTGACGAACTTAAGACTATGTTGATAACTGCACCAATACTGACGAACCCAGACTTTCGAAACACTTTTACATTCAGTGTGATGCTTCGACTTCAGGCGTAGGGAGTGTTCTTTTTCAGAAAGATACGGATGAGAACGAACGGCCCATAGCATTCATGTCTCAGAAGCTTAATTCCGCTCAAAGGAATTACACAGTGACTGAACTTGAATGCTTGGCGGCCGTTCTGTCAGTAAAGAAGTTTAGGGCATACATTGAGGGATTACCATTCACTATCATAACGGATCATGCCAGTTTGAAATGGTTAATGACCCAAAAGGACCTATCTGGACGTTTGGCCAGGTGGAGTTTCAAACTGCAGGGTTTCGATTTCACTATCGAACATAGGAAAGGTATCCTCAATGTAGTCCCTGATACTCTCTCGCGTATCCATATGGACGAGCTCAATCCCGAGAAGGAAATGCAGGAAGTTGATCTCAGTTCCCCATATTTTTGTTCACAGGAATATGAGGAGCTGAAGAAAACGGTAACCGAAAACAAAGACCGTCTCCCTGATGTATGTGTTTCGGAAGGTTTTGTATACAAACGGACAGACATAAGGACTGGCAACGAACTACAAGAAGACAGAGCATGGAAACTCTGGGTGCCGAGGGAGTTGCATAGGAGTCTCTTGGAGGCGGCACACAATTCACCTGCTGCAGGACACGGAGGTATTCACAAGACTCTGGCAAAGTTACGACAAAAATATTATTGGCCAAATATGACCACTGCCGTACGTGAACATGTAAGTTCATGCGATATCTGTAAGTGCAATAAGCCTTTGAATGTTATTTCACGACCTCCAATGGGAAATCAGGTCATTACAGAGAGACCTTTTCAAAGGCTCTATATAGATTTTTTAGGACCATATCCTAGAACAAAAACCGGTAATACTCACATCTTTATTTGCCTAGATCATTTTAGCAAATTCGTATTTCTCAAGCCAATTAAAAAAGCCACTGCAGCAGAAGTAGTTAGATATCTAGAAGAAAACGTTTTCCATATTTTCGGTGTACCGGAATACATACACTCAGACAATGGAAAACAGTTCATTTCAGAACTGTTTTCCAGCTTTCTTAAGAGATACGGAGTGAAACATATCCGAACTGCATTCTATTCGCCGCAAGCGAATGCATCCGAGAGAGTGAATCGCTCAGTACTAGCTAAAATAAGATCATACCTTGAAAACGATCAGAAAAATTGGGATCTTCATGCTAGTAGCGCAGCGTTTTCTCTCAGAAGTGTAATCCATGACTCAATCGCTTTCGAGCCCTACTACGCTGTGTTCGGCTCACAAATGGTTCAACATGGAAGATCTTACGAACTTCTCAGAAAGTTAGACGCTTTGAAAGATGGCAATATAACAATTAACAACAGTAGCGATAAACTAGAGTTAATTAGGAAAAAGATTTTTGAAAACCTAAAGCTAACCCATCAAAAGACAGCAAAAGTCTATAACACTCGAAGTAGAGATATAAAATATCAAGTTGGACAAATAGTTTTCAGACGGAATTTTAAGCAGAGCAGCTTAGCAGATTGCTACAATGCAAAGTTAGGCCCTAAGTTTGTTAAATCTATTGTGCTAAAAACTATAGGAAATTCCTTATATGAGATAGGAAACCTCAGAGGAGAAAAAGTGGGAGTTTTCCATGCTAAGGATCTCCATACTTAAATAGAGGAACGAAACTGACAACCTTGCTGCATTTGCTTGAATTCTGTGATAAACCTACACCCGTGATTCCTAACTGTGATAAAACCTACTTTTAAGATACGCTTTTGCGATATGTTGTGATAATTTTCTGTGATAGACCCACGTAGTCAACTTCTCTGATATATTACATATCCTTTAATTTATTCATTTAGTTTTAATATTCATTTAGTATAAGCCACATTTTCTATTTGAAGCACTCGTAACTAATAGATAGTTACAGAAACATATACTAGTTTCATACTTTTGAGAAAAAGTTCATTTTTATGTGCAATATAGATTTAAGGGCATTTTTGATAACGCATACAACTTCTGTGATACTAATGAATAACAAAACTTCCATCTGTGATATATACAAAAGTGACGTCTTCTTCATGTAACATAATCAACAATCAAAATACGATCATTCGAAATGCAATGCACATTCAAAAAATAAAAGTAAAGAAAATGTCCAGCTTAGTCGGTAGAGACATGAGGGTTCAGGGCGGGGCTCTTGCCACACGTTGGTGACGAAATTATATAGAGACGCAACCCAAAACCACTCCTTTTTACGAGGCTCATGACCTCGCGACCACTCAGCCATGATCGTCGATCCTGTAACGTGGCCATAGGTTGCATAAATGGAACACACAAATTCTCTCACATATCGGCATATCCCTCATAATCATAATAATCAAAACTACTCCTAATAATACTTAAAAATAATCCTAATTACTAATAATCAACATCTACCAATACCCTACGCATACTAATCTACCATAATAATAATAATCTAATCTTAATTAAAAATAACCTATAGCTTAACTACATAATCATAAAATCAAAGCATACTACATATTGATGTCAAATCATAATACCTATGTAGGGAAGAGGTGATCATACACACCTCCTCTACCCGTGCAAGGCGCATCAAAAAAAAAAAATACAAAAAAAAGGATTTCATCCCTGATGACGTGCAGCCTACTGCACAAAAGATCCACTTTTTTTTTATGTTGTAATTGTTAAGAAATTAGGTAAGGCCAATATCGACATCCAATTATCTGAAAAGAGATGAATAAACACAAAAAAAAACTATAGATAGAACATCTTCTACTCTTAGGTTCTTTAAGATGAGATGCAAGAATTGCAAATTTCAAGACCAGCTTCAAACAGGTCAGCCATTACCAAGATTTTTGTTTATATTTACAATAATTACATCTCATCGAAATGAGAGTATTACTTATCCTACTTACCTTCTTTTATGTTTCCTTTATTTGCTATGATTTGTATCCCCTTTAAATATAAACAAAAGTCAATTAAATTATCAATGAATCATTAAAACTAATTAAATTAAAATTCTTACCAAAAGCTTGTCTGATAGCCGCCACATTCGTTTCACGTTTTTTCACAAATAGTTTGACATTTGAGATTAAATAAGTTGCTAGATATTTTTGCCTCACTCTACAAGATGAGTGAAGAGTAAAGATATATAAAACGTCCTCGCGACGGCCATTTTTTTTTTCAGCGAATTTTTAGCGAATTAGTATTCCCAATGCAAGATGGTTATATTCTTTGCAGGTAATAGATTTTTATAGCAAAATATGAACGATGAAAGTAGCAGGAAGACGATGTTCAAACGTCGGTTACATTTTTAAATAAATTGAAATAAGAGGGTTGATGCAATAATTAAGGTGGACATTTGATTTAGGATAGGAATGTGATAAAAAAGATACTGTGATATTAGTTTAGGATAGTATTATTATTTATTAGTACAATGTTAGTTAATTTTATTAAATTTAATAATAGTATTGAAATCTAGTTTATAGAGCAAACGTAGAAGAGAAAAGAAGACAAAAGATGATAATCATAGAGGCATCCAACTACCCTAGCAGTTAGAGATTTATATACTTTAACAACAAAGAAGTTCTAATTATATAAAGGGGTCTTTGTGAAGATAGTTAGACAAAGGGTAGTCATATGACTTGCGATTTTTAGTCAATTTGGTGTTCTTTCCGATTTTTTTCTCCGTGCGAGTTTATAAATTAAAAGTGATTTTAACCGGAATTTTAATAAGAAAATTTACACAAAGTTAAAAATCACACAAGACAAAAAAAAAAAAGAGGAAAAGCAAAATAATACCAAACTTTTAAATAAATTAATATCCACAGAAATAAGTGGTTATATAGTGTTACTATATAGTGAACATAGTGTTATAATACACTTTCTTTTGGAGTTCTGGAAAACCCCTACAGATCCTTAAGGACATATTAAGTTAATAAGGAAGAAACAAAACAAAAAAAGAAGCAGAGGTATGTAGTATTATCAGGCATAGACAATAGTGATCTAATTAATGTGCATACTCCCGTCTAGGTACTCATTAGTGTTCCTAGGGGCTACTCAAGTTAGAGTGGACACAATTTGTGCCTCTGCTCCCCCTATTAAGGTGCAGAAGCCCTGGCTTGTACAACTTAGAAGAGGATATCTAGGTGAAGTCTAGGAATACAGGAGAATCGCAACAAGTCAAGGATGCACTTATAGGCAGAATCTTCTCCAAGAAAAGATAGATCACAATCACAAGATCTACTTAAATATATACATACATATGTACACCTAGGACAAACAACAGAAAGAAGAAAAGGCTGAGAAAGATCCAGAAAAAGTGAATAGACAATAGAAAGACGATAATTGAACTACATGTTTAAAAAGATAAAAACTACCGCTAGTGCTGAAAAGAGTCTCTTAAAAATAATTTTTATTACAGTAACGTAACGATACTTTTTTGATTTTAAATAATAGTTTTTTTTCTTTTTTGGTTATTTAACGTAAAATTCAAACAAAGTGTAAAAACCTCATCTGCCTTTTTAGCTAAATTTTGCCAATCTCGCGAAAACTAATATTTTAGTATAAAGTGAAAGTGTTTCATCAGTTCCTGATCAGTGCTGCCGGCAGAACGTCGAGGAACGAGTAAAAACCGTGAGTAACACTATATATATATATAAGTAAAAATATTTCCTGGAAGATCAAAGAGTTCCCAGACAAATAGCTACTCCATACAGCCTTTAAAAGCAGAAATTGGTTTAAATTTTTTTGATTATTTCCTTCTTGAATATTTCTTTTATATTTATTTGATAAATTTTGTATGAATTGTTTAACTTTAAAGATTGGATTATTAAAGTATTTCACACTAGCGTTTTTCCGAAATTCCAAGTCTTTGAATTTATATATGCTTTTAAAAAACTTATGAATTTTTACATCTTGAAGATGCAGTGCTAAAACACATAGCAATTGGTGTGTGAGGGGCCATGTCAGGCCGTCTATAAGGGGACGATAAACAAAGTATGACGTGACCTAATCACTAAAATTTTTTTTATAGCTGGAAGGCGATTTTGGGGCTATCTTCCATAATATAGGCCACGGAAGATAGCGAAGGATATGTCTCTGGCATATAGGAGGGATGGCCAAGCAATGCCAATAACATCAGGCAAACTGTTCTGTTCCTAGCGAACCTCTATCTTGGCGAGACGATGTAATGGTGTGGTGTTCTATTGAAAGATAAAAATGAGTTAGATCTAGGTACATATAAGATTAGATGGGGGGTTAGTTTTTTTAACTATTTAGGCTAGGTTAGATTTAGTCATTAGGCTTTAAGAAAATCAATTTTATCAATATTCAAGAAAGAACATTTGCCACTTATACATTCTTTCGCCAGGGTAGTGGCAAAGGTAAGTGAGTATGTCTTTTCAGTTTTCCAGCTTTTACTTTCTTTCGCTAAACTCTTTCACTGTCCGTACGTCCGTCTGATTTGATTAGTACAAATTGTAGCTTTCTCTACCTCCTTTTTTTTTAAATATCAATGGCATGTATAACAAAAAATGAGATCGAGCTAAAGGTGTATTTTTGGTATCGACAAGAACCACCCCGTCCGACGAGCGTAGCCGTGCCGTGACAAGCATGCCACCGTCTATACTGAAGACACCAAAGCCGCCCTGTGGTTCCATACTTAGCTCATTTCAAAAACTATCATGATAGAAAACTATCGTGATAGAAAACTATCATGATAGAAAACTATCGTGAGAGAAAACTATCATGATAGAAAACTATCATGATAGAAAACTATCATGATAGAAAACTATTATGATAAAAAACTGTCATGATAGGAAACTATCATGATTGAAAACCGTCATGATAGAAAACTGTCTTGATAGAAAACTATCGTAATAGAAAACTATCATGATTGAAAACTATCTTGATAGAAAACTGTCAAGATAGAAAACTATCATGATAGAAAACTATCGTGATAGAAAACTATCATAATAGAAAACTATCATGATAGAAAACTATCATGATAGAAGACTATCATGATAGAAAACTATCGTGATAGAAAACTATCATGATAGAAAACTATCATGATAGAAAACTATCATGACAGAAAACTATCGTGATAGAAAACTGTCATGATAGAAAACTGTCGTGATAGAAAACTATCATGATAGAAAACTATCGTGATAGAAAACTATCATGATAGAAAACTATCATGATAGAAAACTATCGTGGTAGAAAGCTATCATGATAGAAAACTTTCGTGATAGAAAACTATAATGATAGAAAACTAATGTGATAGAAAATTATCATGATAGAAAACTATCGTGATAGAAAACTATCATGATAGAAAACTATCATGATAGAAAAATATCATGATAGAAAACTATCGTGATAGAAAACTATCTATGATAGAAAACTATCATGATAGAAAACTATCGTGATAGAAAACAATCATGATAGAAAACTATCATGATAGAAAACCATCATGATATAAAATTATCGTGATAGAAAGCTATCATGATAGAAAACTATCTTGATAGAAAGCTTCAGATATACGCAGGTTTACGCAGGTCTAAGCAGATATACGCAGATCTAAGCAGATAACCATGGGTATACGCAGGACAAACGCAGATATACGCTGGTCTATGTTGATATAAGCAGATGTACGCAGATTTTCGCAGATATACGCCAAACAGATACACGCAGATCTACGAAAATCTACGCAGACATTTGCAGATATACGCAGGTCTACGCAGATGTACGCAGATCTAGGCAGATTAACGCAGATGTACGCAGATATACGCAAAATTACGCAAATATGCGCAGATCTACGCAAATATACGCTGATCTGCGTAGATATACGTAGGTCTACGTGGGTTTACACAGATATACGTAGATAGAAAACTATCATAATAGAAAACTATCATGATATAAAACTATCATGATAGAAAGCTATCTTGTAGAAAAACTATCATGATAGAAAGCTATCATGATAGAAAACTGATAGAAAACTATCGCGATAGAAAACTATCATGATAGAAAACTATCGTGATAGAAAGCTTCGCAGATATTCGCATATCTACGCTGCTATACGCAGGTATACGCAGGCCTAAGCAGATATACGCAGATCTACGCAGATAACCGCGGTTATACGCAGGACAAACGCAGATATACGCTGGTCTATGTAGATATACGCAGATGTACGCAGATAAACCCCAAACAGATACACGCAGATCTACGCAAAATTACACAGACATACGCAGATATACGCAGGTCAACGCTGATGTACGCAGAGCTACAATGATGTACGTAGATTACTGCCAGGCTACGCAGTAATACGCAGATCTACACAGATCTACGCAGATCTACGCAGATGTACGCAGATATACGCCAATTTACGCATACGCAGATCTACGCAAATATACGCAGATCTACGTAAATATACGCAGCTATACGCAGTCTACTATATGCAGTCTACGTGGATATACGCAGGTATACGCAGGAAAACAGATAAGCGCTTGGACACGCAGTTATGCGCAGATCTGCGCACCTATACGCAGATATACTAAAAACTACTATCATGCATGTTGCATGATAGAAAACTATAATGATGGAAAACTATCATGATAGAGAACTATCATGATAGAAAACTATCATGATAGAAAACTATCATGATAGAAAACTATCCTGATAGAAAACTATCATGATAGAAAACCGTCTTGATAGAAAAGTGTCTTGATAGAAAACTATCGTGATAGAAAACAATCATGATTGAAAACTATCTTAATAGAAAACTGTCATGATAGAAAACTATCATGATAGAAAACTATCATGATAGAAAACTATCATGATAGAAAACTATCATGATAGAAAACTATTATGATAGAAAACTGTCATGATAGAAAACTATCATGATAGAAAACTATCATGATAGAAAACTATCATGACAGAAAACTATCATTATAGAAAACTATCGTGATAGAAAACTATCATGATAGAAAACTATTGTGATAGAAAACTATCATGATAGAAAACTATCATGATAGAAAACTATCGTGGTAGAAAACTATCATGATAGAAAACTTTCGTGATGGAAAGCTATCATGATAGAAAACTATCATGATAGAAATCTATCATGATAGAAAACTATAGTGATAGAAAACTATCCTGATAGAAAACAATCATGATAGAAAACTATCATGACTGTCATAATAGAAAACTATCATGATAGAAAATTATCGTGATAGAAAACTATCATGATAGAAAACTATCATGATAGAAAACTATCGTGATAGAAAACTATCATGATAGAAAACTATCATGATAGAAAACCGTCATGATAGAAAACTGTCTTGATAGAAAACTATCGTGATAGAAAACTATCATGAAAGAAAACTACCGTGATAGAAAACTATCATGATAGAAAACTTTCGTGATAGAAAACTATCATGATAGAAAACTATCATGATAGAAAACTATCATGATAGAAAACTATCGTGATAGAAAACTATCATGATAGAAAACTGTCGTGATAGGAAACTATCATGATAGAAAACTATCATGATAGAAAACTATCATGATAGAAAACTATCATGATAGAAAACTATTATGATAGAAAACTGTCATGATAGAAAACTATCATGATAGAAAACTATCATGATAGAAAACTATTTTGATAGAAAACTATTTTGATAGAAAACCGTCATGATAGAAAACTGTCTTGATAGAAAACTATCGTGATAGAAAACTATCATGATAGAAAACTGTCGTGATAGAAAACTATCATGATAGAAAACTATCATGATAGAAAACTATCATGATAGAAAACTATCATGATAGAAAACAATCGTGATAGAAAACTATCATGATAGAAAACTGTCGTGATAGAAATCTATCATGATAGAAAACTGTCGTGATAGAAAACTATCATGATGGAAAACTATCATGATAGAAAACTATCATGATAGAAAACTATCATGATAGAAAACTATCATGATAGAAAACTATCGTGATAGAAAACTATCATGATAGAAAACTATCATGATAGAAAACTATCATGATAGAAAACTATCATGATAGAAAACTATTATGATAGAAAACTGTCATGATAGAAAACTATCATGATAGAAAACTATCATGATAGAAAACTATTTTGATAGAAAACCGTCATGATAGAAAACTGTCTTGATAGAAAACTATCGTGATAGAAAACTATCATGATAGAAAACTGTCGTGATAGAAAACTATCATGATAGAAAACTATCATGATAGAAAACTATCATGATAGAAAACTATCATGATAGAAAACTATCATGATAGAAAACTATCGTGATAGAAAACTATCATGATAGAAAACTATCATGATAGAAAACTATCATGATAGAAAACTATCATGATAGAAAACTATTATGATAGAAAACTGTCATGATAGAAAACTATCATGATAGAAAACTATCATGATAGAAAACTGTCTTGATAGAAAACTATCATGATAGAAAACTATCGTGATAGAAAACTATTTTGATAGAAAACCGTCATGATAGAAAACTGTCTTGATAGAAAACTATCGTGATAGAAAACTATCATGATTGAAAACTATCTTGATAGAAAACTGTCATGATAGAAAACTATCATGATAGAAAACTATCGTGATAGAAAACTATCATGATAGAAAACTATCATGATAGAAAACTATCATGATAGAAAACTATCATGAAAGAAAACTATCGTGATAGAAAACTATCATGATAGAAAACCATCATGATAGAAAACTATCGTGGTAGAAAACTATCATGATAGAAAACTATCGTGATAGAAAACTATCATGATAGAAAACTATCGTGATAGAAAACTATCATGATAGAAAACTATCATGATAGAAAACTATCGTGGTAGAAAACTATCATGATAGAAAATTATCGTGATAGAAAACTATCATGATAGAAAACTAATGTGAGAGAAAACTATCATGATCGAAAACTATCGTGATAGAAAACTATCATGATAGAAATCTATCATGATAGAAAAATACCATGATAGAAAACTATCGTGATAGAAAACTATCATGATAGAAAACTATTATGATAGAAAACTATCATGATAGAAAACTATCATGATAGAAAACTGTCTTGATAGAAAACTATCATGATAGAAAACTATCGTGATAGAAAACTATTTTGATAGAAAACCGTCATGATAGAAAACTGTCTTGATAGAAAACTATCGTGATAGAAAACTATCATGATTGAAAACTATCTTGATAGAAAACTGTCATGATAGAAAACTATCATGATAGAAAACTATCGTGATAGAAAACTATCATGATAGAAAACTATCATGATAGAAAACTATCATGATAGAAAACTATCATGAAAGAAAACTATCGTGATAGAAAACTATCATGATAGAAAACCATCATGATAGAAAACTATCGTGGTAGAAAACTATCATGATAGAAAACTATCGTGATAGAAAACTATCATGATAGAAAACTATCGTGATAGAAAACTATCATGATAGAAAACTATCATGATAGAAAACTATCGTGGTAGAAAACTATCATGATAGAAAATTATCGTGATAGAAAACTATCATGATAGAAAACTAATGTGAGAGAAAACTATCATGATCGAAAACTATCGTGATAGAAAACTATCATGATAGAAAACCATCATGATAGAAAACTATCGTGGTAGAAAACTATCATGATAGAAAACTATCGTGATAGAAAACTATCATGATAGAAAACTATCGTGATAGAAATCTATCATGATAGAAAACTGTCGTGATAGAAAACTATCATGATAGAAAACTATCATGATAGAAAACTATCATGATAGAAAACTATCATGATAGAAAACTATCATGATAGAAAACTATCGTGATAGAAAACTATCATGATAGAAAACTATCATGATAGAAAACTATCATGATAGAAAACTATCATGATAGAAAACTATTATGATAGAAAACTGTCATGATAGAAAACTATCATGATAGAAAACTATCATGATAGAAAACTGTCTTGATAGAAAACTATCATGATAGAAAACTATCGTGATAGAAAACTATTTTGATAGAAAACCGTCATGATAGAAAACTATCGTGATAGAAAACTATCATGATAGAAAACTATCATGATAGAAAACTATCATGATAGAAAACTATCATGATAGAAAACTATTATGATAGAAAACTGTCATGATAGAAAACTATCATGATAGAAAACTATCATGATAGAAAACTGTCTTGATAGAAAACTATCATGATAGAAAACTATCGTGATAGAAAACTATTTTGATAGAAAACCGTCATGATAGAAAACTGTCTTGATAGAAAACTATCGTGATAGAAAACTATCATGATAGAAAACTATCGTGAGAGAAAACAATCATGATAGAAAACTATCATGATAGAAAACTATCATGATAGAAAACTATCATGATAGAAAACTATCATGATAGAAAACTATCATGATAGAAAACTATCATGACAGAAAACTATCATTATAGAAAACTATCGTGATAGAAAACTATCATGATAGAAAACTATTGTGATAGAAAACTATCATGATAGAAAACTATCATGATAGAAAACTATCGTGGTAGAAAACTATCATGATAGAAAACTTTCGTGATGGAAAGCTATCATGATAGAAAACTATCATGATAGAAATCTATCATGATAGAAAACTATAGTGATAGAAAACTATCCTGATAGAAAACAATCATGATAGAAAACTATCATGACTGTCATAATAGAAAACTATCATGATAGAAAATTATCGTGATAGAAAACTATCATGATAGAAAACTATCATGATAGAAAACTATCGTGATAGAAAACTATCATGATAGAAAACTATCATTATAGAAAACCGTCATGATAGAAAACTGTCTTGATAGAAAACTATCGTGATAGAAAACTATCATGAAAGAAAACTACCGTGATAGAAAACTATCATGATAGAAAACTTTCGTGATAGAAAACTATCATGATAGAAAACTATCATGATAGAAAACTATCATGATAGAAAACTATCGTGATAGAAAACTATCATGATAGAAAACTGTCGTGATAGGAAACTATCATGATAGAAAACTATCATGATAGAAAACTATCATGATAGAAAACTATCATGATAGAAAACTATTATGATAGAAAACTGTCATGATAGAAAACTATCATGATAGAAAACTATCATGATAGAAAACTATTTTGATAGAAAACTATTTTGATAGAAAACCGTCATGATAGAAAACTGTCGTGATAGAAAACTATCATGATAGAAAACTATCATGATAGAAAACTATCATGATAGAAAACTATCATGATAGAAAACAATCGTGATAGAAAACTATCATGATAGAAAACTGTCGTGATAGAAATCTATCATGATAGAAAACTGTCGTGATAGAAAACTATCATGATAGAAAACTATCATGATAGAAAACTATCATGATAGAAAACTATCATGATAGAAAACTATCATGATAGAAAACTATCGTGATAGAAAACTATCATGATAGAAAACTATCATGATAGAAAACTATCATGATAGAAAACTATCATGATAGAAAACTATTATGATAGAAAACTGTCATGATAGAAAACTATCATGATAGAAAACTATCATGATAGAAAACTATTTTGATAGAAAACCGTCATGATAGAAAACTGTCTTGATAGAAAACTATCGTGATAGAAAACTATCATGATAGAAAACTGTCGTGATAGAAAACTATCATGATAGAAAACTATCATGATAGAAAACTATCATGATAGAAAACTATCATGATAGAAAACTATCATGATAGAAAACTATCGTGATAGAAAACTATCATGATAGAAAACTATCATGATAGAAAACTATCATGATAGAAAACTATCATGATAGAAAACTATTATGATAGAAAACTGTCATGATAGAAAACTATCATGATAGAAAACTATCATGATAGAAAACTGTCTTGATAGAAAACTATCATGATAGAAAACTATCGTGATAGAAAACTATTTTGATAGAAAACCGTCATGATAGAAAACTGTCTTGATAGAAAACTATCGTGATAGAAAACTATCATGATTGAAAACTATCTTGATAGAAAACTGTCATGATAGAAAACTATCATGATAGAAAACTATCGTGATAGAAAACTATCATGATAGAAAACTATCATGATAGAAAACTATCATGATAGAAAACTATCATGAAAGAAAACTATCGTGATAGAAAACTATCATGATAGAAAACCATCATGATAGAAAACTATCGTGGTAGAAAACTATCATGATAGAAAACTATCGTGATAGAAAACTATCATGATAGAAAACTATCGTGATAGAAAACTATCATGATAGAAAACTATCATGATAGAAAACTATCGTGGTAGAAAACTATCATGATAGAAAATTATCGTGATAGAAAACTATCATGATAGAAAACTAATGTGAGAGAAAACTATCATGATCGAAAACTATCGTGATAGAAAACTATCATGATAGAAATCTATCATGATAGAAAAATACCATGATAGAAAACTATCGTGATAGAAAACTATCATGATAGAAAACTATTATGATAGAAAACTATCATGATAGAAAACTATCATGATAGAAAACTGTCTTGATAGAAAACTATCATGATAGAAAACTATCGTGATAGAAAACTATTTTGATAGAAAACCGTCATGATAGAAAACTGTCTTGATAGAAAACTATCGTGATAGAAAACTATCATGATTGAAAACTATCTTGATAGAAAACTGTCATGATAGAAAACTATCATGATAGAAAACTATCGTGATAGAAAACTATCATGATAGAAAACTATCATGATAGAAAACTATCGTGGTAGAAAACTATCATGATAGAAAATTATCGTGATAGAAAACTATCATGATAGAAAACTAATGTGAGAGAAAACTATCATGATCGAAAACTATCGTGATAGAAAACTATCATGATAGAAAACCATCATGATAGAAAACTATCGTGGTAGAAAACTATCATGATAGAAAACTATCGTGATAGAAAACTATCATGATAGAAAACTATCGTGATAGAAATCTATCATGATAGAAAACTGTCGTGATAGAAAACTATCATGATAGAAAACTATCATGATAGAAAACTATCATGATAGAAAACTATCATGATAGAAAACTATCATGATAGAAAACTATCGTGATAGAAAACTATCATGATAGAAAACTATCATGATAGAAAACTATCATGATAGAAAACTATCATGATAGAAAACTATTATGATAGAAAACTGTCATGATAGAAAACTATCATGATAGAAAACTATCATGATAGAAAACTATTTTGATAGAAAACCGTCATGATAGAAAACTGTCTTGATAGAAAACTATCGTGATAGAAAACTATCATGATAGAAAACTGTCGTGATAGAAAACTATCATGATAGAAAACTATCATGATAGAAAACTATCATGATAGAAAACTATCATGATAGAAAACTATCGTGATAGAAAACTATCATGATAGAAAACTATCATGATAGAAAACTATCATGATAGAAAACTATCATGATAGAAAACTGTCTTGATAGAAAACTATCATTATAGAAAACTATCGTGATAGAAAACTATTTTGATAGAAAACCGTCATGATAGAAAACTGTCTTGATAGAAAACTATCGTGATAGAAAACTATCATGATTGAAAACTATCTTGATAGAAAACTGTCATGATAGAAAACTATCATGATAGAAAACTATCGTGATAGAAAACTATCATGATAGAAAACTATCATGATAGAAAACTATCATGATAGAAAACTATCATGAAAGAAAACTATCGTGATAGAAAACTATCATGATAGAAAACCATCATGATAGAAAACTATCGTGGTAGAAAACTATCATGATAGAAAACTATCGTGATAGAAAACTATCATGATAGAAAACTATCGTGATAGAAAACTATCATGATAGAAAACTATCATGATAGAAAACTATCGTGGTAGAAAACTATCATGATAGAAAATTATCGTGATAGAAAACTATCATGATAGAAAACTAATGTGAGAGAAAACTATCATGATCGAAAACTATCGTGATAGAAAACTATCATGATAGAAATCTATCATGATAGAAAAATATCATGATAGAAAACTATCGTGATAGAAAACTATCATGATAGAAAACTATTATGATAGAAAACTATCGTGATAGAAAACTATCATGATAGAAAACTATCGTGATAGAAAACTATCATGATAGAAAACTATCATGATAGAAAACTATCGTGGTAGAAAACTATCATGATAGAAAATTATCGTGATAGAAAACTATCATGATAGAAAACTAATGTGATAGAAAACTATCATGAAAGAAAACTATCGTGATAGAAAACTATCATGATAGAAAACCATCATGATAGAAAACTATCGTGGTAGAAAACTATCATGATAGAAAACTATCGTGATAGAAAACTATCATGATAGAAAACTATCGTGATAGAAAACTATCATGATAGAAAACTATCGTGATAGAAAACTATCATGATAGAAAACTATTATGATAGAAAACTATCATGATAGAAAACTATCATGATAGAAAACTGTCTTGATAGAAAACTATCATGATAGAAAACTATCGTGATAGAAAACTATTTTGATAGAAAACCGTCACGATAGAAAACTGTCTTGATAGAAAACTATCGTGATAGAAAACTATCATGATTGAAAACTATCTTGATAGAAAACTGTCATGATAGAAAACTATCATGATAGAAAACTATCGTGATAGAAAACTATCATGATAGAAAACTATCATGATAGAAAACTATCATGATAGAAAACTATCATGAAAGAAAACTATCGTGATAGAAAACTATCATGATAGAAAACCATCATGATAGAAAACTATCGTGGTAGAAAACTATCATGATAGAAAACTATCGTGATAGAAAACTATCATGATAGAAAACTATCGTGATAGAAAACTATCATGATAGAAAACTATCATGATAGAAAACTATCGTGGTAGAAAACTATCATGATAGAAAATTATCGTGATAGAAAACTATCATGATAGAAAACTAATGTGAGAGAAAACTATCATGATCGAAAACTATCGTGATAGAAAACTATCATGATAGAAATCTATCATGATAGAAAAATATCATGATAGAAAACTATCGTGATAGAAAACTATTACGATAGAAAACTATCATGATAGAAAACTATCATGATAGAAAACTATCATGATAGAAAACTATCGTGATAGAAAGCTTCGCAGATATACGCAGATCTACGCTGCTATACGCAGGTATACGCAGATCTACGCAAATTAACGCAGATTTACGCAGATGTACGCAAAATTACGCAAATATGCGCAGATTTACGCAAATATACGCAGATCTGCGTAGATATACGCAGGTCTACGTGGGTTTACGCAGGTATACGCAGATATACGCAGATAGAAAACTATCATGATAGAAAACTATCATGATAGAAAAGTATCTTGTAGGAAAACTATCACGAAAGAAAACTATCATAATAGAAAACTATCATGATAGAAAACTGATAGTAAACTATCGCGATCAATAACTATCATGATAGAAAACTATCGTAGTAGAAAGCTTCGCGGATATTCGCATATCTACGCTGATATACGCAGGTCTAAGCAGATATCCGCGGTTATACGCAGGACAAACGCAGATATACGCTGGTCTATGTAGATATACGCAGATGTACGCAGATAAACGCCAAACAGATACACGCAGATCTACGCAAATCTACACAGACATACGCAGATATACGCAGAGCTACAATTATGTACGTAGATTACTGCCAGGCTACGCAGTTATACGCAGATCTACGCAGATCTACGAAGATGTACGCAGATGTACGCCAATTTACGCATACACAGATCTACGCAAATATACGCAGATCTACGTAAATATTCGCAGCTATAAGCAGTCTAGTATATGCAGTCTACGTGGAAATACGCAGGTATACGCAGGAAAGCAGATAATCGGTTGGACACGCAGTTATGCGCAGATCTGCGCACCTATACGCAGATATACTAAAAACTACTATCATGCATGTTGCATGATAGAAAACTATAATGATGAAAAACTATCATGATAGAGAACTATCATGATAGAAAACTATAATGATAGAAAACTATCATGATAGAAAACTATCATGATAGAAAACCGTCATGATAGAAAACTGTCTTGATAGAAAAATATCGTGATAGAAAACAATCATGATTGAAAACTATCTTGATAGAAAACTGTCATGATAGAAAACTATCGTGATAGAAAACTATCATGATAGAAAACTATCATGATAGAAAACTATCATGATAGAAAACTATCATGACAGAAAACTATCATTATAGAAAACTATCGTGATAGAAAACTATCATGATAGAAAACTATCGTGATAGAAAACTATCATGATAGAAAACTATCATGATAGAAAACTATCATGATAGAAAACTATCATGATAGAAAACTATCGTGGTAGAAAACTATCATGATAGAAAATTTTCGTGATAGAAAACTATTATGATAGAAAACTATCATGATAGAAATCTATCATGATAGAAAACTATCGTGATAGAAAACTATCATGATAGAAAACTATCGTGAGAGAAAACTATCATGATAGAAAACTATCATGATAGAAAACTATCATGATAGAAAACTATCATGATAGAAATCTATCGTGATAGAAAACTATCATGATAGAAAACTATCATGATAGAAAACTATCGTGATAGAAAACTATCATGATAGAAAACTATCATGATAGAAAACCGTCATGATAGAAAACTGTCTTGATAGAAAACTATCGTGATAGAAAACTATCATGAAAGAAAACTACCGTGATAGAAAACTATCATGATAGAAAACTTTCGTGATAGAAAACTATCATGATAGAAAACTATCATGATAGAAAAATATCGTGGTAGAAAACTATCATGATAGAAAACTATCGTGATAGAAAACTATCATGATAGAAAACTATCATGATAGAAAACTATCATGATAGAAAACCGTCATGATAGAAAACTGTCTTCATAGAAAACTATCGTGATAGAAAACTATCATGATTGAAGACTATCTTGATAGAAAACTGTCATGATAGAAAACTATCATGATAGAAAACTATCGTGATCGAAAACTATCATGATAGAAAACTATCATGATAGAAAACTATCATGATAGAAAAATATCGTGGTAGAAAACTATCATGATAGAAAACTATCGTGATAGAAAACTATCATGATAGAAGACTATCTTGATAGAAAACTGTCACGATAGAAAACTATCATGATAGAAAACTATCGTGATAGAAAACTATCGTGATAGAAAAATATCATGATAGAAAACTATCATGATAGAAAACTATCATGATAGAAAACTATCATGATAGAAAACTATCATGATAGAAATCTATCGTGATAGAAAACTATCATGATAGAAAACTATCATGATAGAAAACTATCGTGATAGAAAACTATCATGATAGAAAACTATCATGATAGAAAACCGTCATGATAGAAAACTGTCTTGATAGAAAACTATCGTGATAGAAAACTATCATGAAAGAAAACTACCGTGATAGAAAACTATCATGATAGAAAACTTTCGTGATAGAAAACTATCATGATAGAAAACTATCATGATAGAAAACTATCATGATAGAAAACTATCGTGATAGAAAACTATCATGATAGAAAACTGTCGTGATAGGAAACTATCATGATAGAAAACTATCATGATAGAAAACTATCATGATAGAAAACTATCATGATAGAAAACTATTATGATAGAAAACTGTCATGATAGAAAACTATCATGATAGAAAACTATCATGATAGAAAACTATTTTGATAGAAAACCGTCATGATAGAAAACTGTCTTGATAAAAAACTATCGTGATAGAAAACTATCATGATAGAAAACTGTCGTGATAGAAAACTATCATGATAGAAAACTATCATGATAGAAAACTATCATGATAGAAAACTATCATGATAGAAAACTATCATGATAGAAAACTATCGTGATAGAAAACTATCATGATAGAAAACTGTCGTGATAGAAATCTATCATGATAAAAAACTGTCGTGATAGAAAACTATCATGATAGAAAACTGTCGTGATAGAAAACTATCATGATAGAAAACTATCATGATAGAAAACTATCATGATAGAAAACTATCATGATAGAAAACTATCGTGATAGAAAACTATCATGATAGAAAACTATCATGATAGAAAACTATCATGATAGAAAACTATCATGATAGAAAACTTTTATGATAGAAAACTGTCATGATAGAAAACTATCATGATAGAAAACTATCATGATAGAAAACTGTCTTGATTGAAAACTATCATGATAGAAAACTATCGTGATAGAAAATATTTTGATAGAAAACCGTCATGATAGAAAACTGTCTTGATAGAAAACTATCGTGATAGAAAACTATCATGATTGAAAACTATCTTGATAGAAAACTGTCATGATAGAAAACTATCATGATAGAAAACTATCGTGATAGAAAACTATCATGATAGAAAACTATCATGATAGAAAACTATCATGATAGAAAACTATCATGAAAGAAAACTATCGTGATAGAAAACTATCATGATAGAAAACCATCATGATAGAAAACTATCGTGGTAGAAAAATATCATGATAGAAAATTATCGTGATAGAAAACTATCATGATAGAAAACTATCGTGATAGAAAACTATCATGATAGAAATATATCATGATAGAAAACTATCGTGGTAGAAAACTATCATGATAGAAAATTATCGTGATAGAAAACTATCACGATAGAAAACTAATGTGAGAGAAAACTATCATGATCGAAAACTATCGTGATAGAAAACTATCATGATAGAAATCTATCATGATAGAAAAATATCATGATAGAAAACTATCGTGATAGAAAACTATCATGATAGAAAACTATTATGATAGAAAACTATCATGATAGAAAACTATCGTGATAGAAAACTTTTACGATAGAAAACTATCATGATAGAAAACTATCATGATAGAAAACTATCATGATAGAAAACTATCATGATAGAAAACTATCTTGATAGAAAGCTTCGCAGATATACGCAGATCTACGCTGCTATACGCAGGTATACGCAGATCTACGCAAATTAACGCAGATTTACGCAGATGTACGCAAAATTACGCAAATATGCGCAGATTTACGCAAATATACGCAGATCTGCGTAGATATACGCAAGTCTACGTGGGTTTACGCAGGTATACGCAGATATACGCAGATCTACGCAGATAACCGCGGTTATACGCAGGACAAACGCAGATATACGCTGGTCTATGTAGATATACGCAGATGTACGCAGATAAACGCCAAACAGATACACGCAGATCTACGCAAATCTACACAGACATACGCAGATATACGCAGGTCAACGCTGATGTACGCAGAGCTACAATTATGTACGTAGATTACTGCCAGGCTACGCAGTTATACGCAGATCTACGCAGATCTACGAAGATGTACGCAGATGTACGCCAATTTACGCATACACAGATCTACGCAAATATACGCAGATCTACGTAAATATTCGCAGCTATAAGCAGTCTAGTATATGCAGTCTACGTGGAAATACGCAGGTATACGCAGGAAAGCAGATAATCGGTTGGACACGCAGTTATGCGCAGATCTGCGCACCTATACGCAGATATACTAAAAACTACTATCATGCATGTTGCATGATAGAAAACTATAATGATGGAAAACTATCATGATAGAGAACTATCATGATAGAAAACTATAATGATAGAAAACTATCATGATAGAAAACTATCATGATAGAAAACCGTCATGATAGAAAACTGTCTTGATAGAAAAATATCGTGATAGAAAACAATCATGATTGAAAACTATCTTGATAGAAAACTGTCATGATAGAAAACTATCGTGATAGAAAACTATCATGATAGAAAACTATCATGATAGAAAACTATCATGATAGAAAACTATCATGACAGAAAACTATCATTATAGAAAACTATCGTGAAAGAAAACTATCATGATAGAAAACTATCGTGATAGAAAACTATCATGATAGAAAACTATCATGATAGAAAACTATCATGATAGAAAACTATCGTGGTAGAAAACTATCATGATAGAAAACTTTCGTGATAGAAAACTATTATGATAGAAAACTATCATGATAGAAATCTATCGTGATAGAAAACTATCATGATAGAAAACTATCATGATAGAAAACTATCGTGATAGAAAACTATCATGATAGAAAACTATCATGATAGAAAACCGTCATGATAGAAAACTGTCTTGATAGAAAACTATCGTGATAGAAAACTATCATGAAAGAAAACTACCGTGATAGAAAACTATCATGATAGAAAACTTTCGTGATAGAAAACTATCATGATAGAAAACTATCATGATAGAAAACTATCATGATAGAAAACTATCGTGATAGAAAACTATCATGATAGAAAACTGTCGTGATAGGAAACTATCATGATAGAAAACTATCATGATAGAAAACTATCATGATAGAAAACTATCATGATAGAAAACTATTATGATAGAAAACTGTCATGATAGAAAACTATCATGATAGAAAACTATCATGATAGAAAACTATTTTGATAGAAAACCGTCATGATAGAAAACTGTCTTGATAAAAAACTATCGTGATAGAAAACTATCATGATAGAAAACTGTCGTGATAGAAAACTATCATGATAGAAAACTATCATGATAGAAAACTATCATGATAGAAAACTATCATGATAGAAAACTATCATGATAGAAAACTATCGTGATAGAAAACTATCATGATAGAAAACTGTCGTGATAGAAATCTATCATGATAAAAAACTGTCGTGATAGAAAACTATCATGATAGAAAACTGTCGTGATAGAAAACTATTATGATAGAAAACTATCATGATAGAAAACTATCATGATAGAAAACTATCATGATAGAAAACTATCGTGATAGAAAACTATCATGATAGAAAACTATCATGATAGAAAACTATCATGATAGAAAACTATCATGATAGAAAACTTTTATGATAGAAAACTGTCATGATAGAAAACTATCATGATAGAAAACTATCATGATAGAAAACTGTCTTGATAGAAAACTATCATGATAGAAAACTATCGTGATAGAAAATATTTTGATAGAAAACCGTCATGATAGAAAACTGTCTTGATAGAAAACTATCGTGATAGAAAACTATCATGATTGAAAACTATCTTGATAGAAAACTGTCATGATAGAAAACTATCATGATAGAAAACTATCGTGATAGAAAACTATCATGATAGAAAACTATCATGATAGAAAACTATCATGATAGAAAACTATCATGAAAGAAAACTATCGTGATAGAAAACTATCATGATAGAAAACCATCATGATAGAAAACTATCGTGGTAGAAAAATATCATGATAGAAAATTATCGTGATAGAAAACTATCATGATAGAAAACTATCGTGATAGAAAACTATCATGATAGAAAACTATCATGATAGAAAACTATCGTGGTAGAAAACTATCATGATAGAAAATTATCGTGATAGAAAACTATCACGATAGAAAACTAATGTGAGAGAAAACTATCATGATCGAAAACTATCGTGATAGAAAACTATCATGATAGAAATCTATCATGATAGAAAAATATCATGATAGAAAACTATCGTGATAGAAAACTATCATGATAGAAAACTATTATGATAGAAAACTATCATGATAGAAAACTATCGTGATAGAAAACTTTTACGATAGAAAACTATCATGATAGAAAACTATCATGATAGAAAACTATCATGATAGAAAACTATCATGATAGAAAACTATCTTGATAGAAAGCTTTGCAGATATACGCAGATCTACGCTGCTATACGCAGGTATACGCAGATCTACGCAAATTAACGCAGATTTACGCAGATGTACGCAAAATTACGCAAATATGCGCAGATTTACGCAAATATACGCAGATCTGCGTAGATATACGCAAGTCTACGTGGGTTTACGCAGGTATACGCAGATATACGCAGATCTACGCAGATAACCGCGGTTATACGCAGGACAAACGCAGATATACGCTGGTCTATGTAGATATACGCAGATGTACGCAGATAAACGCCAAACAGATACACGCAGATCTACGCAAATCTACACAGACATACGCAGATATACGCAGGTCAACGCTGATGTACGCAGAGCTACAATTATGTACGTAGATTACTGCCAGGCTACGCAGTTATACGCAGATCTACGCAGATCTACGAAGATGTACGCAGATGTACGCCAATTTACGCATACACAGATCTACGCAAATATACGCAGATCTACGTAAATATTCGCAGCTATAAGCAGTCTAGTATATGCAGTCTACGTGGAAATACGCAGGTATACGCAGGAAAGCAGATAATCGGTTGGACACGCAGTTATGCGCAGATCTGCGCACCTATACGCAGATATACTAAAAACTACTATCATGCATGTTGCATGATAGAAAACTATAATGATGGAAAACTATCATGATAGAGAACTATCATGATAGAAAACTATAATGATAGAAAACTATCATGATAGAAAACTATCATGATAGAAAACCGTCATGATAGAAAACTGTCTTGATAGAAAAATATCGTGATAGAAAACAATCATGATTGAAAACTATCTTGATAGAAAACTGTCATGATAGAAAACTATCGTGATAGAAAACTATCATGATAGAAAACTATCATGATAGAAAACTATCATGATAGAAAACTATCATGACAGAAAACTATCATTATAGAAAACTATCGTGAAAGAAAACTATCATGATAGAAAACTATCGTGATAGAAAACTATCATGATAGAAAACTATCATGATAGAAAACTATCATGATAGAAAACTATCGTGGTAGAAAACTATCATGATAGAAAACTTTCGTGATAGAAAACTATTATGATAGAAAACTATCATGATAGAAATCTATCATGATAGAAAACTATCGTGATAGAAAACTATCATGATAGAAAACTATCGTGAGAGAAAACTATCATGATAGAAAACTATCATGATAGAAAACTATCATGATAGAAAACTATTATGATAGAAAACTGTCATGATAGAAAACTATCATGATAGAAAACTATCATGATAGAAAACTATCATGATAGAAAACCGTCATGATAGAAAACTGTCTTCATAGAAAACTATCGTGATAGAAAACTATCATGATTGAAGACTATCTTGATAGAAAACTGTCATGATAGAAAACTATCATGATAGAAAACTATCGTGATCGAAAACTATCATGATAGAAAACTATCATGATAGAAAACTATCATAATAGAAAAATATCGTGGTAGAAAACTATCATGATAGAAAACTATCGTGATAGAAAACTATCATGATAGAAGACTATCTTGATAGAAAACTGTCACGATAGAAAACTATCATGATAGAAAACTATCGTGATAGAAAACTATCGTGATAGAAAAATATCATGATAGAAAACTATCATGATAGAAAACTATCGTGGTAGAAAACTATCATGATAGAAAACTATCGTGATAGAAAACTATCATGATAGAAAACTAATGTGATAGAAAACTATCATGATAGAAAACTATCGGGATAGAAAACTATCATGATAGGAAACTATCGTGATAGAAAAATATGATGATAGAAAACTATCGTGATAGAAAACTATCATGATAGAAAACTATCATGATAGAAAACTATCATGATAGAAATCTATCGTGATAGAAAACTATCATGATAGAAAACTATCATGATAGAAAACTTTCATGATAGAAAACTATCATGATAGAAAACTATCGTGATAGAAAACTATCATGATAGAAAACTATCATGATAGAAAATTATCTTGATAGAAAACTATCATGATAGAAAACTATCGTGATAGAAAGCTTCGCAGATATTCGCATATCTACGCTGATATACGCAGGTCTACGCAGATGTACGCAGATCTACGCAGATCAACGCAGATGTAAGCAGATATATGCCAAATTACGCAAATATGCGCAGATCTACGCAAATATACGCAGATCTGCGTAGATATACGCAGGTCTACGTGGGGTTTACACAGGTATACGCAGATATTCGCAGATAGAAAACTATCATGATAGACAACTATCATGATAGAAAACTGTCATGATAGCAAACTATCATGATAGAAAAACTATCACGATAGAAAGCTTCGCAGATGTACGCAGATCTACGCTGCTATACGCAGGTATACGTAGATCTACGCAAATCAACGCAGATGTATGCAAATATACGCCAAATTACGCAAATATGCGCAGATTTACGCAAATATACGCAGATCTGCGTAGATATACGCAGGTCTACGTGGGTTTACGCAGGTATACGCAGATAGAAAACTATCATGATAGAAAACTATCATGATAGAAAACTATCATGATAGAAAACTATCATGATAGAAAACTATCTTGTAGGAAAACTATCATGATAGAAAACTATCATAGTAGAAAACCGATAGGAAGCTATCGTAATAGAAAACTATCATGATAGAAAACTATCGTGATAGAAAGCTTCGCAGATATTCGCATATCTACGCTGATATACGCAGGTATACGCAGGTCTAAGCAGATATAAGCAGATCTACGCAGATAACCGCGGGTATATGCAGGACAAACGCAGATATACGCTGGTCTATTTAGATATACGCAGATGTACGCAGATAAACGCCAAACAGATACACGCAGATCTACGCAAAATTACACAGACATACGCAGATATACGCAGGTCAACGCTGATGTACGCAGAGCTACAATGATGTACGTAGATTACTGCCAGGCTACGCAGTAATACGCAGATCTACGCAGATCTATGCAGATGTACGCAAATATACGCCAATTATGATACGCAGATCTACGCAAATATACGCAGATCTACGTAAATATACGCAGCCATAGGCGTAGGAAGGGGGAGCAGAGGTGGGCAGTGCCCACCTTAAAAAATGACTGCCCACCTTAGAAAAATTGGCAGTTAAACTTTTCTGGCTCTACATCCAAGAAGCAAGATTGAACAACTACTGTGAATGAAATTTCAGACACCAAGTTTAAATATTGCCTACAGTTACAGTTGGTCGTCACATAAAAGCAATTTTTGCCCACTCTAGTTTTGTTTGCATTTACACATTGCATCACTGTCCGAGAAGCATCAACTCGGCTTATTAATCCGATGCAAGCACAAACCTAGTTGTACCGGTTTAAATTTGTCTCAAACCAAGTTACCTTGAACCTTGAAGATGAGTAGTTTGTCAGGTTTAAAAAGCGGAATCACCAAACGTAAGATATGTGTTAATCGCCAAAAAATCGCAAAATTTCAAAATTTTCCACTTTATAAAGAACCAAATTAAAAAAAAACTATTAAAATTAATTTAGGAATAAGAAAGAAATCGTTTTTCAGTTTTTGGGTGCGTTCAGATTTAATACTACGATAGCTCCATCTAGCAAAATATTACATCATAAAACGAATGTTAAGTTTAAGTAAAAGCTTGAAAAAAATATAAAGACTTGAATTCAAAAAATTAAATCACCAAAAGCTAAAACTATTGCTTGTTTTGTGAACATCGCCAAATCGATTTCTTGCCACCAAATGAAATTTCAAATCGTCTGTTTTGCGATAAATCGCTACACTTCTGACAAATTTGGAACATGAACCGAAACGTAATTCGATTGGTTTGTTTAAAATTAAAGCTTACGGTTCGCTTTGGTATGTATCAACTCGTTTGTCATCGTATTATTTGCTCTGTAACAGACAAATCAAACCGAATAATTGGAATTTTATAAAAATCTAAACCGAGTTGCTTCTACCTATCGCCTGCGTTTTATGGAGAGCAATATAATGTGGATTAATTAAAAAACCTCAACAAAATCAGAAGTTTTTAGTTTTTACTGTTCCGGAAAAAGACGATCACAACAAAAACATAAATGTTAAAAAAGGAGCCAAGTTCTTATGTGTACAAGAAACCTGTGCGTAAAAATTCAGCCAAAAAAGTAATGAGATCTAAAATATTTGCCAAGTTTTAAGTTCATGAAGTTTAATATCAAATATCTTAAGTAGAGTAATATCGAAACAATTCCAAATCATGACAGAAATTTGGTAATTAATGATAACTGATTAAAATTTGGTGGGTTCACTGGTCAAGTTTTCATACATTTTAAATTTGTGATTAAGTAAGTATTTAAGAGAAAACTTACCAATTTTCATTGTTCTAGTACAGCCCATACCTTTGAAACATTAAGGAATGATTTTAAAATTTGGTTTGAAATAGAAATAAAATGCACGACTGGATCGCACGTACTTGCTCTTATATGTTCAAGTTGTGTGGGACTTAAGAACTTTAAAAAATATTCAAGTAATTATAGAAAAAGTATAAAAAGCATTTAAATCGTTTTATTAATTGTATAAACAGTCTGATAAATAGCTTAGAGCTCAAAAAAAGTATGCCAATTGATTACTTGAACAAATATGAATATATGCAAAAAAAAAATTTAAAATCGTTGGAGCCGTTTTCTTAAAAATTAATTTTTTATATTAAAATTTTTGTAACAATTTTCAAAAAAAAAAAAAAATTGGTATGCCAATTTTGAGTACATATAAATATACATTTAAAACTGAAAATTCAAATTAATTCATCAACCCGTTTTTGAAATATTGAGTTTTCCAAAAAAAATTTTGATTCTTTTTTTAAAAATCCAAAATTAATTTTTTAAAAAATTTTGGTAAGCAGTCTTACTAACATTCTAACAAAGCTTTTGTGGAAAAAATTTTATTGAGATCGGATGAGCGGCTAATGAGAAAACCAAAAATCAAAAAAACCGTTATATGGCAGGTACCGTTAATAAATGTTTTTTGTGATTTTTTTCTTACTAAAAGGTACATCATATCTACAGTAATACACTGAATTTTTTTTTATCAAAATCGTTGGAGCCGTTTTTGAGATAAATAAGCTTTTCCTTAATGGTTGTATGGCAAGTACCGTTATTTTTTGAGCTAAAAAAAATTTCAATTTCCCCTCTGGAGAGTTACAAAAAAACCTTAAGTTCAAAATTCGAAGAAAATTGCTTCAGTGGTTAAGGCTGTAGGTTGAGGTACAGACAGACAGACATACAGAATTGTGCCACCCACTTTTTTCGTGTTCTCTATCATCGTAATGTCATGTTTGATTGTTATCTCGAAATTTTTTTTTTGCACGAATCCAAAACTTGGCCTATAGTTACGGTGACCATCCGTTCATTATAATAATGAACTGTTCTGTATTTGAAGATGTTGTTCATTATTAATTATTTTGTACACGAAAACATATAAATGTTCTGTATTTTATTAGTTGTTCATTATTTGTTCTGTAATTCTTTAATTTTGGTCAAAAACAATAACGAACACATTGGGAACGTAAAAATATAATGAAAGAAACTGATGATACTAACGTGACTTTTGTTAGTGAACGAAGAAATGATAAATCTAGTACAAATCCATTTTTCCTTGCCGCCCTCTATCGCTTTTGGCATCATCTGTCATGTTCAAGTCAAAAACTATTTATTTCATGAACACATCAGCTGTCTGTGAACTGTGTGTTGTCTGCGACTGCGCTGAAGAATTGAGATTTTTAGGTTTTATTTGAAATTATTTATAAAACAGCAATTCAATATTGAAAATTATTTTAGCTTACCCTGATGCCACTCAGGAGGAAGTGTGTATTTAATAAAGAATTGAAAAACCAGTAAAAATTCTTGACATAAGTTTTTAAGTTTTTTTATTTCCAAGGTTGTATGTAAAGCCTAAAGGCCTGGTCAAACAGAGCGCGGTCCGGCGATCTTTGTAAAAATTTACAAAGGAGATTTTCCCATCGCGTTCTTACTTTCCCAGTAAAGTATTGACCGTCCCGTCGGACCGCGTTCTGTTTGACCAAGCCTTAAAAGGGCCCACAGACACCACACTTGTGTGCACACATGTGTCGGTGTGCGGAAATGTGTGCTGTGTGTGGGCTGGTGCACACACCGATTTTCGGTATCAGACACGGAGCGAGTAAAAATCAAAAGTTTTTGATTTTTGGTGTCGGTGTCTCGATCGGTGTGATGTGTGTGGGGATGTGCGCGCACACATTTGTTATTAAGTTGCATTGGAATCGCGTTTGAAAGAGGTGCGTCGGAAGTTTTTCAATTTTAAATATTATTAGCCGTTTTCCTTTGGAGGTGGCGAAGTACTTGCGAGTAGATGAAAACCCTAATCTAGTACTACCAACTGCACATGCTCTCATGCGCGAGTAGATACATTTTACATGGGAAAGCAGTTTGATGTGTTCCATTGAAAAAAGCTGGCAAAGTACTTGCAAGTACTTCGCCACCTCCAAAGGAAAACGCCTATTATCATTATGGTATTTTTCTATGAGATCTCTAAAGTGTGTACGATTTGGTGTGGCGTGTGTGGCGGAATCACACACCAGTGTCGGTACACATGTGTGCACACAAGTATGGTGTCTGTGGGCCCTTTAATACGATGCTGATGCGAAACGAAATTTGTAGTTGTTCTCCAACAAGACAACGAAATTCTTACGAAAACGAAGTGGAAAAATATTCATTGACAGTTGCACAAATTCAAAAAATTAAAACAAATGAAAATACAAAAAAATTACAAGCAGCCATGCTGTAATGAAAGAAACAACAAAAATAAACACGAAAAAACACAAATTTCATTTTTTCGCCCACAATTATGGCCTGGGTAAATAATTGTGTGCGAAAAAAGAGTGTAGACTTCTCCAAATAATCTGCTACAACTATCAATTTCGCTCATCGAACAATGTACTGCAGAACGAAAAGTAGAACTAAATTTATAGTTTATGATTTCGTTGTCATTTTTGTATGGGATTTTTCGTTTCGCATCAGCAGCGTACTAAACTTAAAGCAAAGACTGAATTGATTAGAGTTTATTCTATTTTAAGTTGAGCCATTTTTCCTCAGAGTATATATATTTATTATTAAATGGAATAAATGATTAAAGATTGAGTTGAATTTTGTTTCTTTTTTCTTTTGTTCATTATTCAGCTTTCTAAAATATGGTCACCGTACCTATAGTACCTATATCGCAAGTAAAAAATTCACAAAAGTAAGAGATTTCTTTAAAACCTACAAGCATCTAAAAGGAGACGTCAGGAAAAACAAATTTACTTTCCAGCAACAGTTGTGGCAAAAGCAATACAATTGGAGAATAAATATTATAATAATTTGTACCCAGGTAGATTTTTTAATCAAGATTTTTTTTCATTTTTTAATGCAGCTTTGATTAGTTTTTAATGGTCTAGTATTTAAATTCATATTTTGAAGTTTCTTTTCAAAATGCGATCAAAGTTTTAGTGGAAAAATTTATTTTTCTTTTCAATAAATTACTCAAAAAACAAGCTCTTTTTTAAAGAAAAATCCAATTGAATAATGTTTATACTCTGAATTTAAATTTGTTAGACGGTTGAGTAGTTACAAAGTTTCTAAAAGTTCTTAATAATTGGAAATATGCTTTGTTTAATTAAATAAAATGCAAAGTTTGACAAATATGCCGTTGTCCAAGTAAGATAACTTTAGGACAAGGGTTAACAATAGTTTTTAAAAACTTTTTGGAGTAGGACAGCTATCAAATTTTATAAATTCGACCGTATAAATTTTTTTCGACTAAGGCGATGGATAACATATCGTCGACTTAGAGTGAAAAGCGGCTAAATCCACATTTTTTTTATTATATACCACTTCAAAAATTGCTAAAAATACAAAAATCTATCAAATCTTTTCAATTTTACTGAATTTCGCAATAAAGTATGTTGAAAAATACTTAATGTAATTTAAGTTTAATTCAAATAATGCGAACATTTTTTTTTAAATAATTTATTGTAAAAAATGAAAAATAGGAGTTAGCTGATTTTCACTCTAAGCCGACGATATATGTCAACTTCAAAAGGAGATTTGAAAATACATATTCTATGGGCCCATTAATTATGGCCTTTATCAAATTATATATGAGTACTGCAGACAAATTTTATCAATAACTTTAAAGATGTTTTAAAATGAATTCAATAGCACTGAGTGCAGAAGTCTAAATTATGAAAAAATATGTTCGAATTAAAGAACTATGAAATTAACCTTGATAATTAAAAAAAAAAAACATATATGGATATTTTCAAATGTTTATACAAACTGCAACGGGCCGCATTACCGCTTCCGCTTAGTTGCGCCAGTTTTGAAAGAAGTTTATCGGCAGTGCGGCGAATAAAAACTTTGTTGAAAACTAATTTTACCCAAAACCATTCATTTTAAACGTAGATACATCGTAAGACATTGTTGCAGAGTTGAGTTTGGTAGCACTTTTAACGTTTGTTAATTTGCTTTATTGAAGACGTCGTTATCGGCTTCATTCATTA
The DNA here is from genome assembly GCA_963921185.1 of Dasysyrphus tricinctus. Taxonomy (NCBI): domain Eukaryota; kingdom Metazoa; phylum Arthropoda; class Insecta; order Diptera; family Syrphidae; genus Dasysyrphus; species Dasysyrphus tricinctus. The sequence goes on from OY992531.1 coordinate 78,250,439, forward strand.
AATCTCTTTTGAACAAATTCGGGAATTAATTAAATGCTCAAGCACCAATAAAAACATAGTTATTGCGGAATCACTTGCACCGAAAAAATGTTTAATGATTAGGTTTGCTTTGGACTGTTTGCCACCTTAGAAAAAATTCCTTCCTACGCCAATGTACGCAGCTATACGCAGTCTACTATATGCAGTCTACGTGGATATACGCAGGTATACGCAGGAAAGCAGATAAGCGGTTGGACACGCAGTTATGCGCTGATCTGCGCACCTATACGCAGATAAACTAAAAACTACTATCATGCATGTTGCATGATAGAAAACTTGATGGAAAACTATCATGATAGAGAACTACCATGATAGAAAACTATCATAATAGAAAACTATCATGATAGAAAACTATCATGATAGAAAGCTATCATGATAGAAAACCGTCATGATAAAAAACTGTCTTGATAAAAAACTATCGTGATAGAAAACTATCATGATTGAAAACTTGATAGAAAACTGTCATGATAGAAAACTAACATGATAGAAAACTATCGTGATAGAAAACTATCATGATGGACAACTATCATGATAGAAAACTATCATGATAGGAAACTATCATGATAGAAAACTATCATGACAGAAAACTATCATGATAGAAAACTATCGTGATAGAAAACTATCATGATAGAAAACTATCGTGATAGAAAACTATCATGATAGAAAACTATGGTGATAGAAAACTATCATGATAGAAAACTATCATGATAGAAAACTATCATGATAGAAAACTATCGTGATAGAAAACTATCATGATAGAAAACTATCATGATAGAAAACTATCATGATAGAAAACTATTATGATAGAAAACTGTCATGATAGGAAACTATCGTGATAGAAAACTATCATGATTGAAGACTATCTTGATAGAAAACTGTCATGATAGAAAACTATCATGATAGAAAACTATCGTGATAGAAAACTATCGTGATAGAAAACTATCATGATAGAAAACTATCGTGATAGAAAACTATCATGATAGAAAACTATCGTGATAAAAAACTATCATGATAGAAAATTATCATGATAGAAAACTTTCAGGATAGAAATCTATCATGATAGAAAACTATCATGAGAGAAAACTATCGTGGTAGAAAACCATCATGATAGAAAACTATCGTGATAGAAAACTATCATGATTTAAAACTATCATGATAGAAAACTATCATGATAGAAAACTGATAGAAAACTATCATGATAGAAAACTATCGTGATAGAAAGCTTCAGATATACGCAGGTATACGCAGGTCTAAGCAGATATACGCAGATCTAAGCAGATAACCGCGGGTATATTCAGGACAAACGCAGATATACGCTGGTCTATGTTGATATAAGCAGATGTACGCAGATGTTCGCAGATAAACGCCAAACAGATACACGCAGATCTACGCAAATCTACGCAGACATACGCAGATATACGCAGGTCTACCCAGATGTACGCAGATCTACGCAGATCAACGCAGATGTACGCAGATATACGCCAAATTACGCAAATATGCGCAGATATACGCAAATATACGCAGATCTGATATAATAAAAACTACTATCATACATGTTGCATGATAGAAAACTTTAATGATGGAAAACTATCATGATAGAGAACTATCATGATAGAAAACTATCATGATAGAAAATTATCATGATATAAAACTATCATGATAGAAAACTATCATGACAGAAAACTATCATGATAGAAAACCGTCATGATAGAAAACTGTCTTGATAGAAAACTATCGTGATAGAAAACTATCATGATTGAAAACTATCTTGATGGAAAACTGTCATGATGGAAAACTATCATGATAGAAAACTATCTTGATAGAAAACTATCATGATAGAAAACTATCAAGATAGAAAACTATCGTGATAGAAAACTATCATGATAGAAAACTATCGTGATAGAAAACTATCATGATAGAAAACTATCGTGATAGAAAACTATCATGATAGAAAACTATCATGATAGAAAACCATCATGATAGAAAACTATCATGATAGAAAACTATCATGTTAGAAAACTATCATGATAGAAAACTATCGTGGTAGAAAACTATTATGATAGAAAACTTTCAAGATAGAAAACTATCATGATAGAAAACTATCGTGATAGAAAACTATCATGATAGAAAACTATCATGATAGAAAACTATCATGATAGCAAACTATCATAATAGAAAACTATCGTGATAGAAAGCTTCGCAGATATACGCAGATCTACGCTGCTGTACGCAGGTTTACGCAGATCTACGCAAATCAACGCAAATGTACGCAGATATTCGCCAAATTACGCAAATATGCGCAGATTTACGCAAATATAAGCAGATCTGCGTAGATATACGCAAGTCTACGTGGGTCTACGCAGGAATACGCAGATATACGCAGATATAAAACTATCATGATAGAAAACTATCTTGTAGGAAAACTATCATGATAGAAAACTATCATGATAGAAAACCGTCATTATAGAAAACTATCGTGATAGAAAACTATCATGATAGAAAACTATCGTGAAAGAAAACTATCATGATAGAAAACTATCATGATAGAAAAGTATCGTGGTAGAAAACTATCATGACTGTCATGATAGAAAACTATCATGATAGAAAACTATCGTGATAGACTACTATCATGATAGAAAACTATCATGATAGAAAACTATCGTGATAGAAAACTATCATGATAGAAATCTATCGTGATAGAAAACTATCATGATAGAAAACTATCGTGATAGAACACTTACATGATAGAAAACTATCATGATAGAAAACTATCATGATAGAAAACTATCATGATAGAAAACTATCATGATAGAAAACTATCATGATAGAAAACTATCATGATAGAAAACTATCGGGGTAGAAAGCTATCATGATAGAAAACTATCGTGATAGAAAGCTTCGCAGATATTCGCATATCCACGCTGATATACGCAGGTATACGCAGGTCTAAGCAGAAATACGCAGATAACCGCGGGTATACGCAGGACAAACGCAGATATACGCTGGTCTATGTCGAGATACGCAGATATACGCAGATAGAAAACTATCATGATAGAAAACTATCTTGTAGGAAAACTATCATGATAGAAAACTATCATAATAGAAAACTGATAGAAAACTATCGTGATAGAAAACTGTCATGATAGAAAACTATCGTGATAGAAAGCTTCGCAGATATTCGCATATCTACGCTGATATACGCAGGTATACGCAGGTCTAAGCAGATATACGCAGATCTACGCAGATAACCGCGGGTATACGCAGGACAAACGCAGATATACGCTGGTCTATTTAGATATACGCAGATGTACGCAGATAAACGCCAAACAGATACACGCAGATCTACGCAAAATTACGCAGACATATGCAGATATACGCAGGTCAACGCTGATGTACGCAGAGCTACAATGATGTACGTAGATTACTGCCAGGCTACGCAGTAATACGCAGATCTACGCAGATCTACGCAGATGTACGCAGATATACGCCAATTTACGCATACGCAGACCTACGCAAATATACGCAGCTCTACGTAAATATACGCAGCTATACGCAGTCTACTATATGCAGTCTACGTGGATATACGCAGGTATACGCAGGAAAGCAGATAAGCGGTTGGACACGCAGTTATGCACAGATCTGCGCACCTATACGCAGATATACTAAAAACTGCATGTTGCATGATAGAAAACTATAATGATGGAAAGCTATCATGATAGAGAACTATCATGATAGAAAACTATCATGATAGAAAACTATCATGATAGAAAACCGTCATGATAGAAAACTATCTTGATAGAAAATTATCGTAATAGAAAACTATCATGATAGAAAACTATCGTGATAGAAAACTATCATGATAGATAACTATCGTGAAAGAAATCTATCATGATAGAAAACTATCATGATAGAAAACTATCGTGGTAGAAAACTATCATGACTGTCATGATAGAAAACTATCATGATAGAAAACTATCGTGATAGACTACTATCATGATAGAAAACTATCATGATAGAAAACTATCGTGATAGAAAACTATCATGATAGAAATCTATCGTGATAGAAAACTATCATGATAGAAAACTATCGTGATAGAACACTTACATGATAGAAAACTATCATGATAGAAAACTATCATGATAGAAAACTATCATGATAGAAAACTATCGTGGTAGAAAACTATCATGATAGAAAACTATCGTGATAGAAAGCTTCAGATATACGCAGGTATACATAAGTCTAAGCAGATATACGCAGATCTCAGCAGATAACCGCGGGTATACGCAGGACAAACAGAGATATACGCTGGTCTATGTTGATATAAGCAGATGTACGCAGATGTTCGCAGATAAACGCCAAACAGATACACGCAGATCTACGCAAATCTACGCAGACATACACAGATATATGCAGGTCTACGCAGATGTACGCAGATCTACGCAGATCAACGCAGATATACGCCAAATTACGCAAATATGCGCAGATCTACGCAAATATATGCAGATCTGCGTAGATATATGCAGGTCTACGTGGGTTTACACATTATACGCAGATATACATAGAAAGAAAACTATCATGATAGAAAATTATCATGACAGAAAACTATCATGATAGAAAACTATCATGATAGAAAGTTATCTTGTAGGAAAACTATCATGATAGAAAACTGATAGAAAACTATCGCGATAGAAAACTATCATGATAGAAAACTATCGTGATAGAAAGCTTCGCAGATATTCGCATATCTACGCTGATATACGCAGATATACGCAGATATTCGCAGATAGAAAACTATCATGATAAAAAACTATCATGATAGAAAACTATCGTGATAGAAAACTATCATGATAGAAAACTATCATGATAGAAAACTATCATGATAGAAAACTATCGTGGTAGAAAACTATCATGATAGAAAACTATCGTGATTGAAAACTATCATGATAGAAAACTATCATGATAGAAAACTATCGTGATAGAAAACTATCATGATAGAAAACTATCATGATAGAAAACTATCATGATAGAAAACTATCATGATAGAAAACTATCGTGATAGAGAACTATCATGATAGAAAACTATCATAATAGAAAATTATCGTGATAGAAAACTATCATGATTGAAAACTATCGTGATAGAAAACTATCATGATAGAAAACTATCATGATAGAAAACTATTATGATAGAAAACTATCATGATAGAAAACTATCATGATAGAAAACAATCATGATAGAAAACCGTCATGATAGAAAACTGTCTTGATAGAAAACTATCATGATAGAAAACTATCGTGATAGAAAACTATCATGATAGAAAACTTTCATGATAGAAAACTATCATGATAGAAACTATTATGATAGAAAACTATTATGATAGAAAACTGTCTTGATAGAAAACTATCATGATAGAAAACTATCGTGATAGAATTATATCATGATAGAAAACTGTCATGATTGAAAACTATCATGATAGAAAACAATCGTGATAGAAAACTATCATGATAGAAAAATATCTTGATAGAAAACTGTCATGATAGAAAACTATCATGAAAGAAAACTATCGTGATAGAAAACTATCATGACAGAAAATTATCGTGATATAAAACTATCATGATAGAAAACTATCGTGAGAGAAAACTATCATGATAGAAAACTATCATGATAGAAAACAATCGTGATAGAAAACTATCATGATAGAAAACTTATGTGATAGAAAACTATCATGATAGAAAAATATCATGATGGAAAACTATCGTCATAAAAAAACTATCATGATAGAAAACTATCATGATAGAAAACTCTCATGATAGAAAACTATCATGATAGAAAACTATCATGATAGAAAACCGTCAAGATAGAAAACTGTCTTGATAGAAAACTATCGTGATGGAAAACTATCATGATTGAAAACTATCTTGATAGAAAACTGTCATGATAGAAAATTATCATGATAGAAAACTATCGTGAAAGAAAACTATCATGATAGAAAACTATCATGATAGAAAACTATCATGATAGAAAATTATCGCGATAGAAAACTATCATGATAGAAAACTATCGTGATGGAAAGCTTCGCAGATATTCGCATATCTACACTGATATACGCAGGTCTACGCAGATGTACGCAGATCTACGCAGATCAACGCAGATGTACGCAGATATATGCCAAATTACGCAAATATGCGCAGATCTACGCAAATATACGCAGATCTGCGTAGATATACGCAGGTCTACGTGGTTTTACACAGGTATACGCTAGATAGATAGATAGAAAACTATCATGATAGAAAACTATCATGAGAGCAAACTATCATGATAAAAACTATCACGATAGAAAGCTTCGCAGATATACGCAGATCTACGCTGCTATACGCAGGTATATGAAGATCTACGCAAATCAACGCAGATGTATGCAGATATATGCCAAATAACGCAAATATGCGCAGATTTACGCAAATATACGCAGATCTGCGTAGATATACGCAGGTCTACGTGAGTTTACGCAGGTATACGCAGATAGAAAACTATCATGATAGAAAACTATCATGATAGAAAACTATCTTGTAGGAAAACTATCATGATAGAAAACTATCATAATAGAAAACTGATAGAAAACTATCGTAATAGAAAACTATCATGATAGAAAACTATCGTGATAGAAAGCTTCGCAGATATTCACATATCTACGCTGATATACGCAGGTATACGCAGGTCTAAGCAGATATACGCAGATCTACGCAGATAACCGCGGGTATACGCAGGACAAACGCAGATATACGCTGGTCTATTTAGATATACGCAGATGTACGCAGATAAACGCCAAACAGATACACGCAGATCTACGCAAAATTACACAGACATACGCAGATAAACGCAGGTCAACGCTGATGTACGCAGAGCTACAATGATGTACGTAGATTACTGCCAGGCAACGCAGTAATACGCAGATCTACGCAGATCAATGCAGATGTACGCAAATATACGCCAATTTACGCATACGCAGATCTACGCAAATATACGCAGATCTACGTAAATATACGCAGCTATAAGCAGTCTACGATATGCAGTCTACGTGGATATAAGCAGGTATACGCAGGAAAGCAGATAAGCGGTTGGACACGCAGTTATGCGCAGATCTGCGCACCTATACGCAGATATACTAAAAACTACTATCATGCATGTTGCATGATAGAAAACTATAATGATAGAGAACTATCATGATAGAGAACTACCATAATAGAAAACTATCATAATAGAAAACTTTCATGATAGAAAACTATCATGATAGAAAACTATCATGATAGAAAACTGTCATGATAGAAAACTATCATGAAAGAAAACTATCGTGATAGAAAACTATCATGATAGACAACTATCATGATAGAAAACTATCATGATAGGAAACTATCATGATAGAAAACTATCATGACAGAAAACTATCATGATAGAAAACTATCGTGATTGAAAACTATCATGATAGAAAACTATCATGATAGAAAACTATCATGATAGAAAACTTTCGTGATAGAAAACTATCATGATAGAAAACTATCATGATAGAAAACTATCATGATAGAAAACTATCGTGATAGAAAACTATCATGATAGAAAACTATCATGATAGAAAAATATCATGATAGAAAACTATCGTGATAGAAAACTATCATGATAGAAAAATACTATGATAGGAAACTATCATGATAGGAAACTATCATGATAGAAAATTATCGTGATAGAAAACTATCATGATAGAAAACTATCATGATAGAAAACTATCGTGATAGAAAACAATCATCATAGAAAACTATCATGATAGAAATCTATCATGATAGAAAACTATCATGATAAAAAACTATCGTGATTGAAAACTATCGTGATAGAAAACTATCATGATAGAAAACTATCATGATAGAAAATTATCATGATAGAAAACTATCGTGATAGAAACCTATCATGATAGAAAACTATCATGATAGAAAACTATCGTGATAGAAAACTATCATGATAGAAAACTTTCATGATAGAAAACTATCATGATAGAAAACTATTATGATAGAAAACTGTCATGATAGAAAACTATCGTGATAGAAAACTATCATGATTGAAGACTATCTTGATAGAAAACTGTCATGATAGAAAACTATCATGATAGAAAACTATCGTGATAGAAAACTATCGTGATAGAAAACTATCATGATAGAAAACTATCGTGATAGAAAACTATCGTGATAGAAAACTATCATGATAGAAGACTATCTTGATAGAAAACTGTCATGATAGAAAACTATCATGATAAAAAACTTTCGTGATAGAAAACTATCGTGATAGAAAAATATCATGATGGAAAACTATCATGATAGAAAACTATCATGATAGAAAACTATCGTGGTAGAAAACTATCATGATAGAAAATTATCGTGACAGAAAACTATCATGATAGAAAACTAATGTGATAGAAAACTATCATGATAGAAAACTATCGTGATAGAAAACTATCATGATAGAAAACTATCGTGATAGAAAAATATCATGATAGAAAACTATCGTGATAGAAAACTATCATGATAGAAAACTATCAAGATAGAAAACTATCATGATAGAAAACTATCGTGATAGAAAACTATCATGATAGAAAACTATCATGATAGAAAACTTTCATGATAGAAAACTATCATGATAGGAAATTATCATGATAGAAAACTATCGTGATAGAAAACTATCATGATAGAAAACTATCATGATAGGAAACTATCATGATAGAAAACTATCATGACAGAAAACTATCATGATAGAAAACTTTCGTGATAGAAAACTATCATGATAGAAAACTATCATGATAGAAAACTATCATGATAGAAAACTATCATGATAGAAAACTATCGTGATAGAAAACTATCATGATAGAAAACTATCATGATAGAAAAATATCATGATAGAAAACTATCGTGATAGAAAACTATCATGATTGAAAAATACTATGATAGGAAACTATCATGATAGAAAACTATCATGATAGAAAACTATCATGATAGAAAACTATCGTGATAGAAAACTATCATCATAGAAAACTATCATGATAGAAATCTATCATGATAGAAAACTATCATGATAGAAAACTATCGTGATTGAAAACTATCGTGATAGAAAACTATCATGATAGAAAACTATCATGATAGAAAATTATCATGATAGAAAACTATCGTGATAGAAACCTATCATGATAGAAAACTATCATGATAGAAAACTATCGTGATAGAAAACTATCATGATAGAAAACTTTCATGATAGAAAACTATCATGATAGAAAACTATTATGATAGAAAACTGTCATGATAGAAAACTATCGTGATAGAAAACTATCATGATTGAAGACTATCTTGATAGAAAACTGTCATGATAGAAAACTATCATGATAGAAAACTATCGTGATAGAAAACTATCGTGATAGAAAACTATCATGATAGAAAACTATCGTGATAGAAAACTATCGTGATAGAAAACTATCATGATAGAAGACTATCTTGATAGAAAACTGTCATGATAGGAAAACTATCATGATAGAAAACTGTCGTGATAGAAAACTATCGTGATAGAAAAAATATCATGATAGAAAACTATCATGATAGAAAACTATCGTGGTAGAAAACTATCATGATAGAAAATTATCGTGATAGAAAACTATCATGATAGAAAACTAATGTGATAGAAAACTATCATGATAGAAAACTATCGTGATAGAAAACTATCATGATAGAAAACTATCGTGATAGAAAAATATCATGATAGAAAACTATCGTGATAGAAAACTATCATGATAGGAAACTATCATGATAGAAAACTATCATGATAGAAAACTATCGTGATAGAAAACTATCATGATAGAAAACTATCATGATAGGAAACTTTCATGATAGAAAACTATCATGATAGAAAACTATCATGATAGAAAACTATCGTGATAGAAAACTATCATGATAGAAAACTATCATGATATAAAATTATCGTGATAGAAAACTTTCATGATAGAAAACTATCGTGATAGAAAGCTTCAGATATACGCAGGTATACGCAGTTCTAAGCAGATATACGCAGATCTAAGCAGATAACCGCGGGTATACGCAGGACAAACGCAGATATACGCTGGTCTATGTTGATATAAGCAGATGTACGCAGATGTTTGCAGATATACACCAAAAAGATACACGCAGATCTACGCAAACCTACGCAGACATACGCATATATACGCAGGTCTACGCAGATGTACGCAGATCTACGCAGATCAACGCAGATGTACGCAGATATACGCCAAATTACGCAAATATGCGCAGATCTACGCAAATATACGCAGATCTGCGTAGATATACGCAGTTCTACGTGGGTTTACACATATATACGTAGATAGAAAACTATCATGATAGAAAACTATCATGATAGAAAACTATCATGATAGAAAGCTATCTTGTAGGAAAACTATCATGATAGAAAACTATCATGATAGAAAACTATCATGATAGAAAACTGATAGAAAATTATCGCGATAGAAAACTATCATGATAGAAAACTATCGTGATAGAAAGCTTCGCAGATATTCGCATATCTACGCTGATATTCGCAGGTCTACGCAGATGTACGCAGATCTACGCAGATCAACGCAGATGTACGCAGATATATGCCAAATTACGCAAATATGCGCAGATCTATGCAAATATACGCAGATCTGCGTAGATATACGCAGGTCTACGTGGGTTTACACAGGTATACGCAGATATTCGCAGATAGAAAACTATCATGATAGACAACTATCATGATAGAAAACTATCATGATAGCAAACTATCATGATAGAAAACTATCACGATAGAAAGCTTCGCAGATATACGCAGATCTACGCTGCTATACGCAGGTATACGCAGATCTACGAAAATCAACACAGATGTATGCAGATATACGCCAAATTACGCAAATATGCGCAGATTTACGCAAATATACGCAGATCTGCGTAGATATACGCAGGTCTACGTGGGCTTACGCAGGTATACGCAGATATACGCAGAAAGAAAACTATCATGATAGAAAACTATCATGATAGAAAACTATCATGATAGAAAACTATCTTGTAGGAAAACTATCATGATAGAAAACTATCATAATAGAAAACTGATAGAAAACTATCGTAATAGAAAACTATCATGATAGAAAACTATCGTGATAGAAAGCTTCGCAGATATTCGCATATCTACGCTGATATACGCAGGTATACGCAGGTCTAAGCAGATATACGCAGATCTACGCAGATAACCGCGGGTATACGCAGGACAAACGCAGATATACGCTGGTCTATTTAGATATACGCAGATGTACGCAGATAAACGCCAAACAGATACACGCAGATCTACGCAAAATTACACAGACATACGCAGATATACGCAGGTCAACGCTGATGTACGCAGAGCTACAATGATGTACGTAGATTACTGCCAGGCTACGCAGTAATACGCAGATCTACGCAGATCTATGCAGATGTACGCAAATATACGCCAATTTACGCATACGCATATACGCAGATCTACGTAAATATACGCAGCTATAGGCAGCTATACGCAGTCTACTATATGCAGTCTACGTGGATATACGCAGGTATACGCAGGAAAGCAGATAAGCGGTTGGACACGCAGTTATGCGCAGATCTGCGCACCTATACGCAGATATACTAAAAACTACTATCATGGATGTTGCATGATAGAAAACTATAATGATGGAAAACTATCATGATAGAGAACTACCATGATAGAAAACTATCATAATAGAAAACTATCATGATAGAAATTTATCATGATAGAAAACTATCATGATAGAAAACCGTCATGAAAAAAAACTGTCTTGATAGAAAACTATCGTGATAGAAAACTATCATGATAGACAACTATCATGATAGAAAACTATCATGATAGGAAACTATCATGATAGAAAACTATCATGACAGAAAACTATCATGATAGAAAACTATCGTGATAGAAAACTATCATGATAGAAAACTATCGTGATAGAAAACTATCATGATAGAAAACTATCATGACAGAAAACTATCATGATAGAAAACTATCATGATAGAAAACTATCGTGGTAGAAAGCTATCATGATAGAAAACTATCATGATAGAAAAATATCATGATAGAAAACTATCGTGATAGAAAACTATCATGATAGAAAACTATTATGATAGGAAACGTTCATGATAGAAAACTATCGTGATAGAAAACTATCATCATAGAAAACTATCATGATAGAAAAATATCATGATAGAAAAATATCGTGATAGAAAACTATCATGATAGAAAACTATCGTGATAGAAAACTATCGTGATAGAAAACTATCATGATAGAAAACTATCATAATAGAAAACTATCATGATAGAAAACTATCGTGATAGAAAACTATCATGATAGAAAACTATCGTGATAGAAAACTATCATGATAGAAAACAATCATGATAGAAAACTGTCATGATAGAAAACTATCGTGATAGAAAACTTTCATGATTGAAGACTATCTTGATAGAAAACTGTCATGATAGAAAACTATCATGATAGAAAACTATCGTGATAGAAAACTATCCTGATAGAAAACTATCGTGATAGAAAACTATCGTGGTAGAAAACTATCATGATAGAAAACTATCGTGATAGAAAACTATCATGATAGAAGACTATCTTGATAGAAAACTGTCATGATAGAAAACACTCATGATAGAAAACTATCGTGATAGAAAACTTTCGTGATAGAAAAATATCATGATAGAAAACTTTCATGATAGAAAACTATCGTGGTAGAAAACTATCATGATAGAAAACTATCGTGATAGAAAACTATCATGATAGAAAACTAATGTGATAGAAAACTATCATGATAGAAAACTATCGTGATAGAAAACTATCATGATAGAAAACTATCGTGATAGGAAAATATCATGATAGAAAACTATCGTGATAGAAAACTATCATGATAGAAAACTATCATGATAGAAAACTATCATGATAGAAAACTATTATGATAGAAAACTATCATGATAGAAAACTTTCATGATAGAAAACTATCATGATAGAAAACTATCATGATAGAAAACTATCGTGATAGAAAACTATCATGATAGAAAACTATCATGATAGAAAACTATCATGATATAAAATTATCGTGATAGAAAACTGTCGTGATAGAAAACTATCGTGATAGAAAGCTTCAGATATACGCAGGTATACGCAGGTCTAAGCAGATATACGCAGATCTAAGCAGATAACCGCGGGTATACGCAGGACAAACGCAGATATACGCTTGTCTATGTTGATATAAGCAGATGTACTCAGATGTTCGCAGATAAACGCCAAACATATACACGCAGATCTACGCAAATCTACACAGACATACGCATATATACGCAGGTCTACGCAGATGTACGCAGATCTACGCAGATCAACGCAGATGTACGCAGATATACGCCAAATTACGCAAATATGCGCAGATCTACGCAAATATATGCAGATCTGCGTAGATATACGCAGTTCTACGTGGGTTTACACAGATATACGCAGATAGAAAACTATCATGATAGAAAACTATCATGATAGAAAACTATCATGATAGAAAACTATCATGATAGAAAACTATCATGATAGAAAACTATCATGATAGAAAGCTACCTTGTAGGAAAACTATCATGATAGAAAACTATCATGAAAGAAAACTGATAGGAAATTATCGCGATAGAAAACTATCATGATAGAAAACTATCGTGATAGAAAGCTTCGCAGATATTCGCATATCTACGCTGTTATACGCAGGTCTACGCAGATGTACGCAGATCTACGCAGATCAACGCAGATGTACGCAGATATATGCCAAATTACGCAAATATGCGCAGATCTATGCAAATATACGCAGATCTGCGTAGATATACGCAGGTCTACGTGGGTTTACACAGGTATACGCAGATATTCGCAGATAGAAAACTATCATGATAGACAACTATCATGATAGAAAACTATCATGATAGAACACTATCATGATAGAAAACTATCACGATAGAAAGCTTCGCAGATATACGCAGATCTACGCTGCTATACGCAGGTATACGCAGATCTACGCAAATCAACGCAGATGTTTGCAGATATACGCCAAATTACACAAATATGCGCAGATTTACGCAAATATACGCAGATCTGCGTAGATATACGCAGGTTTACGTGGTCTTACGCAGGTGTACGCAGATATACGCAGAAAGAAAACTATCATGATAGAAAACTATCATGATAGAAAACTATCATGATAAAAAACTATCTTGTAGGAAAACTATCATGATAGAAAACTATCATAATAGAAAACTGATAGAAAACTATCGTAATAGAAAATTATCATGATAGAAAACTATCGTGATAGAAAGCTTCACAGATATTCGCATATCTACGCTGATATACGCAGGTATACGCAGGTCTAAGCAGATATACGCAGATCTACGCAGATAACCGCGGGTATACGCAGGACAAACGCAGATATACGCTGGTCTATTTAGATATACGCAGATGTACGCAGATAAACGCCAAACAGATACACGCAGATCTACGCAAAATTACACAGACATATGCAGATATACGCAGGTCAACGTTGATGTACGCAGAGCTACAATGATGTACGTAGATTACTGCCAGGCTACGCAGTAATACGCAGATCTACGCAGATCTATGCAGATGTACGCAAATATACGCCAATTTACGCATACGCAGATCTACGCAAATATACGCAGATCTACGTAAATATACGCAGCTCTACGCAGTCTACTATATGCAGTCTACGTGGATATACGCAGGTATACGCACGAAAGCAGATAAGCGGTTGGACACGCAGTTATGCGCAGATCTGCGCACCTATACGCAGATATACTAAAAACTACTATCATGCATGTTGCATGATAGAAAACTATAATGATGGAAAACTATCATGATAGAGAACTACCATGATAGAAAACTATCATAATAGAAAACTATCATGATAGAAAACTATCATGATAGAAAACTATCATGATGGAAAACCGTCATGATAAAAAACTGTCTTGATAGAAAACTATCGTGATAGAAAACTATCATGATTGAAAACTATCTTGATAGAAAACTGTCATGATAGAAAACTATCATGATAGAAAACTATCGTGATAAAAAACTATCATGATAGACAACTGTCATGATAGAAAACTATCATGATAGGAAACTATCATGATAGAAAACTATCATGACAGAAAACTATCATGATAGAAAACTATCGTGATAGAAAACTATCATGATAGAAAACTATCGTGACAGAAAACTATCATGATAGAAAACTATCATGATAGAAAACTATCATGATAGAAAACTATCGTGATAGAAAACTATCATGATAGAAAACTATCATGATAGAAAAATATCATGATAGAAAACTATCGTGATAGAAAACTATCATGATAGAAAACTATAATGATAGGAAACTATCATGATAGAAAACTATCGTGATAGAAAACTATCATGATAGAAAACTATCATGATAGAAAACTATCGTGATAGAAAACTATCATGATAGAAAACTATCGTGATAGAAAACTATCATGATAGAAAACTATCATGATAGAAAACTATCGTGATAGAAAACTATCATGATAGAAAACTATCATGATAGAAAACTATCATGATAAAAAACTATTATGATAGAAAACTGTCATGATAGAAAACTATCGTGATAGAAAACTGTCATGATAGAAAACTATCATGATAGAAAACTATCGTGATAGAAAACTATCGTGATAGAAAACTATCATGATAGAAAACTATCGTGGTAGAAAACTATCATGATAGAAAACTATCGTGATAGAAAACTATCATGATAGAAGACTATCTTGATAGAAAACTGTCATGATAGAAAACTATCATGATAGAAAACTATCGTGACAGAAAACTATCGTGATAGAAAAATATCATGATAGAAAACTATCATGATAGAAAACTATCGTGGTAGAAAACTATCATGATAGAAAACTATCGTGATAGAAAACTATCATGATAGAAAACTAATGTGATAGAAAACTATCATGATAGAAAACTATCGTGATAGAAAACTATCATGATAGAAAACTATCGTGATAGAAAAATATCATGATAGAAAACTATCGTGATAGAAATCTATCATGATAGAAAACTATCATGATAGAAAACTATCATGATAGAAAACTATCGTGATAGAAAACTATCATGATAGAAAACTATCATGATAGAAAACTTTAATGATAGAAAACTATCATGATAGAAAACTATCATGATAGAAAACTATCGTGATAGAAAACTATCATGATAGAAAACTATTATGATAGAAAACTATCATGATATAAAATTATCGTGATAGAAAACTGTCATGATAGAAAACTATCGTGATAGAAAGCTTCAGATAGACGCAGGTATACGCAGGCCTAAGCAGATATACGCAGATCTAAGCGGATAACCGCGGGTATACGCAGGACAAACGCAGATATACGCTGGTCTATGTTGATATAAGCAGATGTACGCAGATGTTCGCAGATATACGCCAAACAGATACACGCAGATCTACGCAAATCTACGCAGACATACGCATATATACGCAGGTCTACGCAGATGTACGCAGATCTACGCAGATCAACGCAGATGTACGCAGATATACGCCAAATTACGCAAATATGCGCAGATTTACGCAAATATACGCAGATCTGCGTAGATATACGCAGTTCTACGTGGGTTTACACAGATATACGTAGATAGAAAGCTATCATGATAGAAAAATATCATGATAGAAAACTATCATGATAGAAAGCTATCTTGTAGGAAAACTATCATGATAGAAAATAATCATGATAGAAAACTGATAGAAAATTATCGCGATAGAAAACTATCATGATAGAAAACTATCGTGATAGAAAGCTTCGCAGATATTCGCATATCTACGCTGATATACGCAGGTCTACGCAGATGTACGCAGATCTACGCAGATCAACGCAGATGTACGCAGATATATGCCAAATTACGCAAATATGCGCAGATCTATGCAAATATACGCAGATCTGCGTAGATATACGCAGGTCTACGTGGGTTTACACAGGTATACGCAGATATTCGCAGATAGAAAACTATCATGATAGACAACTATCATGATAGAAAACTATCATTATAGCAAACTATCATGATAGAAAACTTTCATGATAGAAAGCTTCGCAGATATACGCAGATGTACGCTGCCTTACGCAGGTATACGCAGATCTACGCAAATTAATGCAGATGTATGCAGATATATGCCAAATTACGCAAATATGCGCAGATTTACGCAAATATACGCAGATCTGCGTAGATATACGCAGGTCTACGTGGGCTTACGCAGGTGTACGCAGATATACGCAGAAAGAAAACTATCATGATAGAAAACTATCATGATAGAAAACTATCATGATAGAAAACTATCATGATAGAAATCTATCTTGTAGGAAAACTATCATGATAGAAAACTATTATGATAGGAAACTATCATGATAGAAAACTATCGTGATAGAAAACTATCATGATAGAAAACTATCATGATAGAAAACTATCGTGATAGAAAACTATCATGATAGAAAACTATCATGATAGAAAAATATCATGATAGAAAACTATCATGATAGAAAACTATCGTGATAGAAAACTATCGTGATAGAAAACTATCATGATAGAAAACTATCATGATAGAAAACTATCATGATAGAAAACTATCATGATAAAAAACTATTATGATAGAAAACTGTCATGATAGAAAACTATCGTGATAGAAAACTATCATGATAGAAAACTATCATGATAGAAAACTATCGTGATAGAAAACTATCGTGATAGAAAACTATCATGATAGAAAACTGATAGAAAACTATCGTAATAGAAAACTATCATGATAGAAAGCTATCGTGATAGAAAGCTTCGCAGATATTCGCATATCTACGCTGATATACGCAGGTATACGCAGGTCTAAGCAGATATACGCAAATCTACGCAGATAACCGCGGGTATACGCAGGACAAACGCAGATATACGCTGGTCTAGTTAGATATACGCAGATGTACGCAGATAAACGCCAAACAGATACACGCAGATCTACGCAAAATTACACAGACCTACGCAGATATACGCAGGTCAACGCTGATGTACGCAGAGCAACAATGATGTACGTAGATTACTGCCAGGCTACGCAGTAATACGCATATCTTCGCAGATCTATGCAGATATATGCAAATATACGCCAATTTACGCATACGCAGATCTACGCAAATATACGCAGATCTACGTAAATATACGCAGCTATACGCAGCTATACGCAGTCTACTATATGCAGTCTACGTGGATATACGCAGGTATACGCAGGAAAGCAAATAAGCGGTTGGACACGCAGTTATGCTCAGATCTGCGCACCTATACGCAGATATACTAAAAACTACTATCATGGATGTTGCATGATAGAAAACTATAATGATGGAAAACTATCATGATAGAGAACCACCATGATAACAAACTATCATAATAGAAAACTATCATGATAGAAAACTATCATGATAGAAAACTATCATGATAGAAAACCGTCATGATAAAAACTGTCTTGATAGAAAACTATCGTGATAGAAAACTATCATGATTGAAAACTATCTTGATAGAAAACTGTCATGATAGAAAACTATCATGATAGAAATCTATCGTGATAGAAAACTATCATGATAGACAACTATCATGATAGAAAACTATCATGATAGGAAACTATCATGATAGAAAACTATCATGACAGAAAACTATCATGATAGAAAACTATCGTGATAGAAAACTATTATGATAGAAAACTATCGTGATAGAAAACTATCATGATAGAAAACTATGGTGATAGAAAACTATCGTGATAGAAAACTATCATGATAGAAAACTATCATGACAAAAAAACTATCATGATAGAAAACTATCGTGATAGAAAACTATCATGACAGAAAACTATCGTGATAGAAAACTATCATGATAGAAAACTATCATGATAGAAAACTATCATCATAGAAAACTATCGTGATAGAAAACTATCATGATAGAAAACTATCATGATAGAAAAATATCATGACAGAAAACTATCGTGATAGAAAACTATCATGATAGAAAACTATTATGGTAGGAAACTATCATGATAGAAAACTATCGTGATAGAAAACTATCATGATAGAAAACTATCATGATAGAAAACTATCGTGATAGAAAACTATCATGATAGAAAACTATCATGATAGAAAAATATCATGATAGAAAACTATCATGATAGAAAACTATCGTGATAGAAAACTATCGTGATAGAAAACTATCATGATAGAAAACTATCATGATAGAAAACTATCATGATAGAAAACTATCATGATAGAAAACTATCGTGATAGAAAACTATCATGATAGAAAACTATCATGATAGAAAACTATCGTGATAGAAAACTATCATGATAGAAAACTATCATGATAGAAAACTATCATGATAAAAAACTATTATGATAGAAAACTGTCATGATAGAAAACTAACGTGATAGAAAACTATCATGATAGAAAACTATCATGATAGAAAACTATCGTGATAGAAAACTATCGTGATAGAAAACTATCATGATAGAAAGCTATCGTGATAGAAAAATATCATGATAGGAAACTATCGTGATAGAAAACTGTCATGATAGAAAACTATCGTGATAGAAAACTGTCATGATAGAAAACTATCATGATAGAAAACTATCGTGATAGAAAACTATCTTGATAGAAAACTGTCATGATAGAAAACTATCATGATAGAAAACTATCGTGATAGAAAACTATCATGATAGAAAACTATCATGACAGAAAACTATCATGATAGAAAACTATCGTGATAGAAAACTATCATGATAGAAAACTATCGTGATAGAAAACTATCATGATAGAAAACTATCGTGGTAGAAAACTATCATGATAGAAAACTATCGTGATAGAAAACTATCATGATAGAAGACTATCTTGATAGAAAACTGTCATGATAGAAAACTATCATGATAGAAAACTATCGTGATAGAAAACTATCGTGATAGAAAAATATCATGATAGAAAACTATCATGATAGAAAACTATCGTGGCAGAAAACTATCATGATAGAAAACTATCGTGATAGAAAACTATCATGATAGAAAACTAATGTGATAGAAAACTATCATGATAGAAAACTATCGTGATAGAAAACTATCATGATAGAAAACTATCGTGATAGAAAAATATCATGATAGAAAACTATCGTGATAGAAATCTATCATAATAGAAAACTATCATGATAGAAAACTATCATGATAGAAAACTAGGTCTACGTGGGCTTACGCAGGTGTACGCAGATATACGCAGAAAGAAAACTATCATGATAAAAAACTATCATGATAGAAAACTATCATGATAGAAAACTATCTTGTAGGAAAACTATCATGATAGAAAACTATCATAATAGAAAACTGATAGAAAACTATCGTAATAGAAAACTATCATGATAGAAAGCTATCGTGATAGAAAGCTTCGCAGATATTCGCATATCTACGCTGATATACGCAGGTATACGCAGGTCTAAGCAGATATACGCAAATCTACGCAGATAACCGCGGGTATACGCAGGACAGACGCAGATATATGCTGGTCTAGTTAGATATACGCAGATGTACGCAGATAAACGCCAAACAGATACACGCAGATCTACGCAAAATTACACAGACATACGCAGATATACGCAGGTCAACGCTGATGTACGCAGAGCAACAATGATGTACGTAGATTACTGCCAGGCTACGCAGTAATACGCATATCTACAAAGATCTATGCAGATATATGCAAATATACGCCAATTTACAATTACGCAGATCTAAGCAAATATACGCAGATCTACGTAAATATACGCAGCTATACGCAGTCTACTATATGCAGTCTACGTGGATATACGCAGGTATACACAGGAAAGCAGAGCAGCGGTTGGACACGCAGTTATGCGCAGATCTGCGCACCTATACGCAGATATACTAAAAAACTACTATCATGCATGTTGCATGATAGAAAACTATAATGATGGAAAACTATCATGATAGAGAACCACCATGATAGAAAACTATCATAATAGAAAACTATCATGATAAAAAACTATCATGATAGAAAACTATCATGATAGAAAACTATCATGAAAAAAAACCGTCATGATAAAAAACTGTCTTGATAGAAAACTATCGTGATAGAAAACTATCATGAATGAAAACTATCTTGATAGAAAACTGTCATGATAGAAAACTATCATGATAGAAAACAATCGTGATAGAAAACTATCATGATAGACAACTATCATGATAGAAAACTATCATGATAGGAAACTATCATGATAGAAAACTATCATGACAGAAAACTATCATGATAGAAAACTATCGTGATAGAAAACTATTATGATAGAAAACTATCGTGATAGAAAACTATCATGATAGAAAACTATCGTGATAGAAAACTATCGTGATAGAAAACTATCGTGATAGAAAACTATCATGATAGAAAACTATCATGACAAAAACTATCATGATAGAAAACTATCGTGATAGAAAACTATCATGATAGAAAACTATCGTGATAGAAAACTATCATGATAGAAAACTATTATGATAGAAAACTATCATCATAGAAAACTATCGTGATAGAAAACTATCATGATAGAAAACTATCATGATAGAAAAAATATCATGATAGAAAACTATCGTGATAGAAAACTATCATGATAGAAAACTATTATGATAGGAAACTATCATGATAGAAAACTATCGTGATAGAAAACTATCATGATAGAAAACTATCATGATAGAAAACTATCGTGATAGACAACTATCATGATAGAAAACTATCATGATAGAAAAATATCATGATAGAAAACTATCATGATAGAAAACTATCGTGATAGAAAACTATCGTGATAGAAAACTATCATGATAGAAAACTATCATGATAGAAAACTATCATGATAGAAAACTATCGTGATAGAAAACTATCATGATAGAAAACTATCATGATAGAAAACTATCGTGATAGAAAACTATCATGATAGAAAACTATCATGATAGAAAACTATCATGATAAAAAACTATTATGATAGAAAACTGTCATGATAGAAAACTATCGTGATAGAAAACTATCATGATAGAAAACTATCATGATAGAAAACTATCGTGATAGAAAACTATCGTGATAGAAAACTATCATGATAGAAAGCTATCGTGATAGAGAAATATCATGATAGAAAACTATCGTGATAGAAAACTGTCATGATAGAAAACTATCGTGATAGAAAACTGTCATGATAGAAAACTATCATGATAGAAAACTATCGTGATAGAAAACTATCTTGATAGAAAACTGTCATGATAGAAAACTATCATGATAGAAAACTATCGTGATAGAAAACTATCGTGATAGAAAACTATCATGATAGAAAACTATCATGACAGAAAACTATCATGATAGAAAACTATCGTGATAGAAAACTATCATGATAGAAAACTATCGTGATAGAAAACTATCATGATAGAAAACTATCATGATAGAAAACTATCATCATAGAAAACTATCGTGATAGAAAACCATCATGATCGAAAACTATCATGATAGAAAAATATCATGATAGAAAACTATCGTGATAGAAAACTATCATGATAGAAAACTATTATGATAGGAAACTATCATGATAGAAAACTATCGTGATAGAAAACTATCATGATAGAAAACTATCATGATAGAAAACTATCGTGATAAAAAACTATCATGATAGAAAACTATCATGATAGAAAAATATCATGATAGAAAACTTCCATGATAGAAAACTATCGTGATAGAAAACTGTCGTGATAGAAAACTATCATGATAGAAAACTATCATGATAGAAAACTATCGTGATAGAAAACTATCATGATAGAAAACTATCATGATAGAAAACTATCGTGATAGAAAAATATCATGATAGAAAACTATCATGATAGAAAACTATCGTGGTAGAAAACTATCATGATAGAAAACTATCGTGATAGAAAACTATCATGATAGAAAACTAATGTGATAGAAAACTATCATGATAGAAAACTATCATGATAGAAAACTTTAATGATAGAAAACTATCATGATATAAAATTATCGTGATAGAAAAATATCATGATAGAAAACTATCATGATAGAAAACTATCATGATAGAAAACTTTAATGATAGAAAACTATCATGATAGAAAACTATCGTGATAGAAAAATATCATGATAGAAAACTATCATGATAGAAAACTATCATGATAGAAAACTATCGTGATAGAAAAATATCATGATAGAAAACTATCATGATAGAAAACTATCGTGGTAGAAAACTATCATGATAGAAAACTATCATGATAGAAAACTATCGTGATAGAAAACTATCATGATAGAAAACTATTATGATAGAAAACTATCATGATATAAAATTATCGTGATAGAAAACTGTCATGATAGAAAACTATCGTGATAGAAAGCTTCAGATAGACGCAGGTATACGCAGGCCTAAGCAGATATACGCAGATCTAAGCAGATAACCGCGGGTATACGCAGGAAAAACGCAGATATACGCTGGTCTATGTTGATATAAGCAGATGTACGCAGATGTTCGCAGATATACGCCAAACAGATACACGCAGATCTACGCAAATCTACGCAGACATACGCATATATACGCAGGTCTACGCAGATGTACGCAGATCTACGCAGATCAACGCAGATGTACGCAGATATACGACAAATTACGCAAATATGCGCAGATTTACGCAAATATACGCAGATCTGCGTAGATATACGCAGTTCTACGTTTGTTTACACAGATATACGTAGATAGAAAGCTATCATGATAGAAAACTATCATGATAGAAAACTATCATGATAGAAAGCTATCTTGTAGGAAAACTATCATGATAGAAAATAATCATGATAGAAAACTGATAGAAAATTATCGCGATAGAAAACTATCATGATAGAAAACTATCGTGATAGAAAGCTTCGCAGATATTCGCATATCTACGCTGATATACGCAGGTCTACGCAGATGTACGCAGATCTACGCAGATCAACGCAGATGTACACAGATATATGCCAAATTACGCAAATATGCGCAGATCTATGCAAATATACGCAGATCTGCGTAGATATACGCAGGTCTACGTGGGTTTACACAGGTATACGTAGATATTCACAGATAGAAAACTATCATGATAGACAACTATCATGATAGAAAACTATCATGATAGCAAACTATCATGATAGAAAACTATCACGATAGAAAGCTTCGCAGATATACGCAGATGTACGCTGCTATACGCAGGTATACGCAGATCTACGCAAATCAACGCAGATGTATGCAGTTATATACCAAATTACGCAAATATGCGCAGATTTACGCAAATATACGCAGATCTGCGTAGATATACGCAGGTCTACGTGGGCTTACACAGGTGTACGCAGATATACGCAGAAAGAAAACTATCATGATAGAAAACTATCATGATAGAAAACTATCATGATAGAAAACTATCTTGTAGGAAAACTATCATGATAGAAAACTATCATAATAGAAAACTGATAGAAAACTATCGTAAGAGAAAACTATCATGATAGAAAACTATCGTGATAGAAAGCTTCGCAGATATTCGCATATCTACGCTGATATACGCAGGTATACGCAGGTCGAAGCAGATATACGCAAATCTACGCAGATAACCGCGGGTATACGCAGGACAAACGCAGATATACGCTGGTCTATTTAGATATACGCAGATGTACGCAGATAAACGCCAAACAGATACACGCAGATCTACGCAAAATTACACAGACATACGCAGATATACGCAGGTCAACGCTGATGTACGCAGAGCAACAATGATGTACGTAGATTACTGCCAGGCTACGCAGTAATACGCATATCTACGCAGATCTATGCAGATGTACGCAAATATACGCCAATTTACGCATACGCAGATCTACGCAAATATACGCAGATCTACGTAAATATACGCAGCTATACGCAGCTATACGCAGTCTACTATATGCAGTCTACGTGGATATACGCAGGTATACGCAGGTATACGCAGGAAAGCAGATAAGCGGTTGGACACGCAGTTATGCGCAGATCTGCGCACCTATACGCAGATATACTAAAAACTACTATCATGCATGTTGCATGATAGAAAACTACAATGATGGAAAACTATCATGATAGAGAACTACCATAATAGAAAACTATCATAATAGAAAACTATCATGATAGAAAACTATCATGATAGAAAACTATCATGATAGAAAACCGTCATGATAAAAAACTGTCTTGATAGAAAACTATCGTGATAGAAAACTATCATGATTGAAAACTATCTTGATAGAAAACTGTCATGATAGAAAACTATCATGATAGCAAACTATCGTGATAGAAAACTATCATGATAGACAACTATCATGATAGAAAACTATTATGATAGGAAACTATCATGATAGAAAACTATCATGACAGAAAACTATCATGATAGAAAACTATCGTGATAGAAAACTATCATGATAGAAAACTATCATGATAGAAAACTATCATGATAGAAAACTATCGTGATAGAAAACTATCATGATAGAAAACTATCATGATAGAAAACTATCATGATAGAAAACTATCGTGATAGAAAACTATCATGATAGAAAACTCTCATGATAGAAAAATATCATGATAGAAAACTATCGTGATAGAAAACTATCATGATAGAAAACTATTATGATAGGAAACTATCATGATAGAAAACTATCGTGATAGAAAACTATCATGATAGAAAACTATCATGATAGAAAACTATCGTGATAGAAAACTATCATGATAGAAAACTATCATGATAGAAAAATATCATGAAAGAAAACTATCATGATAGAAAACTATCGTGATAGAAAACTATCGTGATAGAAAACTATCATGATAGAAAACTATCATGATAGAAAACTATCATGATAGAAAACTATCATGATAGAAAACTATCGTGATAGAAAACTATCATGATAGAAAACTATCATGATAGAAAACTATCGTGATAGAAAACTATCATGATAGAAAACTATCATGATAGAAAACTATCATGATAGAAAACTATTATGATAGAAAACTGTCATGATAGAAAACTATCGTGATAGAAAACTATCATGATTGAAGATTATATTGATAGAAAACTGTCATGATAGAAAACTATTATGATAGAAAACTATCGTGATAGAAAACTATCGTGATAGAAAACTATCATGATAGAAAACTATCGTGATGGAAAACTATCATGATAGAAAACTATCGTGATAGAAAACTATCATGATAGAAAACTAATGTGATAGAAAACTATCATGATAGAAAACTATCGTGATAGAAAACTATCATGATAGAAAACTATCGTGATAGAAAACTATCGTGATAGAAAACTATCATGATAGAAAACTATCGTGATGGAAAACTATCATGATAGAAAACTATCGTGATAGAAAACTATCATGATAGAAAACTAATGTGATAGAAAACTATCATGATAGAAAACTATCGTGATAGAAAACTATCATGATAGAAAACTATCGTGATAGAAAACTATCGTGATAGAAAACTATCATGATAGAAAACTATCGTGATAGAAAACTATCATGATAGAAAACTATCGTGATAGAAAACTATCATGATAGAAAACTATCGTGATAGAAAACTATCGTGATAGAAAAATATCATGATAGAAAACTATCATGATAGAAAACTATCGTGGTAGAAAACTATCATGATAGAAAACTATCGTGATAGAAAACTATCATGATAGAAAACTATCGTGATAGAAAACTATCATGATAGAAAACTATCGTGATAGAAAAATATCATGATAGAAAACTATCGTGATAGAAAACTATCATGATAGAAAACTATCATGATAGAAAACTATCATGATAGAAAACTATCATGATAGAAAACTTTCATGATAGAAAACTATCATGATAGAAAACTATCATGATAGAAAACTATCGTGATAGAAAACTATCATGATAGAAAACTATCATGATAGAAAACTATCATGATAGAAAACTGTCATGATAGAAAACTATCGTGATAGAAAGCTTCAGATATACGCAGCTATACGCAGGTCTAAGCAGATATACGCAGATCTAAGCAGATAACCGCGGGTATACGCAGGACAAACGCAGATATACGCTGGTCTATGTTGATATAAGCAGATGTACGCAGATGTTCGCAGATATACGCCAGACAGATACACGCAGATCTACGCAAATCTACGCAGATATACGCATATATACGCAGGTCTACGCAGATGTACGCAGATCTACGCAGATCAACGCAGATGTACGCAGATATACGCCAAATTACGCAAATATGCCCAGATTTACGCAAATATACGCAGATCTGCGTAGATATACGCAGTTCTACGTGGGTTTACACAGATATACGTAGATAGAAAACTATCATGATAGAAAACTATCATGATAGAAAACTATCATGATAGAAAGCTATCGTGATAGAAAACTATCATGATAGAAAACTATCATGATAGAAAACTGATAGAAAATTATCGCGATAGAAAACTATCATGATAGAAAACTATCATTTTAGAAAAATATCATGAAAGAAAACTATCATGATAGAAAACTATCGTGATAGAAAACTATCGTGATAGAAAACTATCATGATAGAAAACTATCATGATAGAAAACTATCATGATAGAAAACTATCATGATAGAAAACTATCGTGATAGAAAACTATCGTGATAGAAAAATATCATGATAGAAAACTATCATGATAGAAAACTATCGTGGTAGAAAACTATCATGATAGAAAACTATCGTGATAGAAAACTATCATGATAGAAAACTATCGTGATAGAAAACTATCATGATAGAAAACTATCGTGATAGAAAAATATCATGATAGAAAACTATCGTGATAGAAAACTATCATGATAGAAAACTATCATGATAGAAAACTATCATGATAGAAAACTATCATGATAGAAAACTTTCATGATAGAAAACTATCATGATAGAAAACTATCATGATAGAAAACTATCGTGATAGAAAACTATCATGATAGAAAACTATCATGATAGAAAACTATCATGATAAAAAACTATTATGATAGAAAACTGTCATGATAGAAAACTATCGTGATAGAAAACTGTCATGATAGAAAACTATCATGATAGAAAACTATCGTGATAGAAAACTATCGTGATAGAAAACTATCATGATAGAAAGCTATCGTGATAGAAAAATATCATGATAGAAAACTATCGTGATAGAAAACTGTCATGATAGAAAACTATCGTGATAGAAAACTGTCATGATAGAACACTATCATGATAGAAAACTATCGTGATAGAAAACTATCTTGATAGAAAACTGTCATGATAGAAAACTATCATGATAGAAAACTATCGTGATAGAAAACTATCGTTATAGAAAAATATCATGATAGAAAACTATCATGATAGAAAACTATCGTGGTAGATAACTATCATGATAGAAAACTATCGTGATAGAAAACTATCATGATAGAAAACTAATGTGATAGAAAACTATCATGATAGAAAACTATCGTGATAGAAAACTATCATGATAGAAAACTATCGTGATAGAAAAATATCATGATAGAAAACTATCGTGATAGAAATCTATCATGATAGAAAACTATCATGATAGAAAACTATCATAATAGAAAACTATCGTGATAGAAAACTATCATGATAGAAAACTATCATGATAGAAAACTTTCATGATAGAAAACTATCATGATAGAAAACTATCATGATAGAAAACTATCGTGATATAAAATTATCGTGATAGAAAACTGTCATGATAGAAAACTATCGTGATAGATAGCTTCAGATATACGCAGGTATACGCAGGTATAAGCAGATATACGCAGATCTAAGCAGATAACCGCGGGTATACGCAGGACAAACGCAGATATACGCTGGTCTATGTTGATATAAGCAGATGTACGCAGATGTTCGCAGATATACGCCAAACAGATACACGCAGATCTACGCAAATCTACGCAGATATACGCATATATACGCAGGTCTACGCAGATGTACGCAGATCTACGCAGATCAACGCAGATGTACGCAGATATACGCCAAATTACGCAAATATGCCCAGATTTACGCAAATATACGCAGATCTGCGTAGATATATGCAGTTCTACGTGGGTTTACACAGATATACGTAGATAGAAAACTATCATGATGGAAAACTATCATGATAGAAAACTATCGTGATAGAAAGCTTCGCAGATATTCGCATATCTACGCTGATATACGCAGGTCTACGCAGATGTACGCAGATCTACGCAGATCAACGCAGATGTACGCAGATATATGCCAAATTACGCAAATATGCGCAGATCTATGCAAATATACGCAGATCTGCGTAGATATACGCAGGTCTACGTGGGTTTACACAGGTATACGTAGATATTCACAGATAGAAAACTATCATGATAGACAACTATCATGATAGAAAACTATCATGATAGCAAACTATCATGATAGAAAACTATCACGATAGAAAGCTTCGCAGATATACGCAGATGTACGCTGCTATACGCAGGTATACGCAGATCTACGCAAATCAACGCAGATGTATGTAGTTATATACCAAATTACGCAAATATGCGCAGATTTACGCAAATATACGCAGATCTGCGTAGATATACGCAGGTCTACGTGGGCTTACGCAGGTGTACGCAGATATACGCAGAAAGAAAACTATCATGATAGAAAACTATCATGATAGAAAACTATCTTGTAGGAAAACTATCATCATAGAAAACTATCATAATAGAAAACTGATAGAAAACTATCGTAAGAGAAAACTATCATGATAGAAAACTATCGTGATAGAAAGCTTCGCAGATATTCGCATATCTACGCTGATATACGCAGGTATACGCAGGTCTAAGCAGATATACGCAAATCTACGCAGATAACCGCGGGTATACGCAGGACAAACGCAGATATACGCTGGTCTATTTAGATATACGCAGATGTACGCAGATAAACGCCAAACAGATACACGCAGATCTACGCAAAATTACACAGACATACGCAGATATACGCAGGTCAACGCTGATGTACGCAGAGCAAAAATGATGTACGTAGATTACTGCCAGGCTACGCAGTAATACGCATATCTACGCAGATCTATGCAGATGTACGCAAATATACGCCAATTTACGCATACGCAGATCTACGCAAATATACGCAGATCTACGTAAATATACGCAGCTATACGCAGCTATACGCAGTCTACTATATGCAGTCTACGTGGCTATACGCAGGTATACGCAGGTATACGCAGGAAAGCAGATAAGCGGTTGGACACGCAGTTATGCGCAGATCTGCGCACCTATACGCAGATATACTAAAAACTACTATCATGCATGTTGCATGATAGAAAACTATAATGATGGAAAACTATCATGATAGAGAACTACCATAATAGAAAACTATCATAATAGAAAACTATCATGATAGAAAACTATCTTGATAGAAAACTATCATGATAGAAAACCGTCATGATAAAAAACTGTCTTGATAGAAAACTATCGTGATAGAAAACTATCATGATTGAAAACTATCTTGATAGAAAACTGTCATGATAGAAAACTATCATGATAGCAAACTATCGTGATAGAAAACTATCATGATAGACAACTATCATGATAGAAAACTATCATGATAGGAAACTATCATGATAGAAAACTATCATGACAGAAAACTATCATGATAGAAAACTATCGTGATAGAAAACTATCATGATAGAAAACTATCATGATAGAAAACTATCATGATAGAAAACTATCGTGATAGAAAACTATCATGATAGAAAACTATCATGATAGAAAACTATCGTGATAGAAAACTATCATGATAGAAAACTATCATGATAGAAAAATATCATGATAGAAAACTATCGTGATAGAAAACTATCATGATAGAAAACTATTATGATAGGAAACTATCATGTTAGAAAACTATCGTGATAGAAAACTATCATGATAGAAAACTATCATGATAGAAAACTATCGTGATAGAAAACTATCATGATAGAAAACTATCATGATAGAAAAATATCATGAAAGAAAACTATCATGATAGAAAACTATCGTGATAGAAAACTATCGTGATAGAAAACTATCATGATAGAAAACTATCATGATAGAAAACTATCATGATAGAAAACTATCATGATAGAAAACTATCGTGATAGAAAACTATCATGATAGAAAACAATCATGATAGAAAACTATCGTGATAGAAAACTATCATGATAGAAAACTATCATGATAGAAAACTATCATGATAGAAAACTATTATGATAGAAAACTGTCATGATAGAAAACTATCGTGATAGAAAACTATCATGATTGAAGATTATCTTGATAGAAAACTGTCATGATAGAAAACTATTATGATAGAAAACTATCGTGATAGAAAACTATCGTGATAGAAAACTATCATGATAGAAAACTATCATGATAGAAAACTATCATGATAGAAAACTATCGTGATAGAAAACTATCATGATAGAAAACTATCATGATAGAAAAATATCATGAAAGAAAACTATCATGATAGAAAACTATCGTGATAGAAAACTATCGTGATAGAAAACTATCATGATAGAAAACTATCATGATAGAAAACTATCATGATAGAAAACTATCATGATAGAAAACTATCGTGATAGAAAACTATCATGATAGAAAACAATCATGATAGAAAACTATCGTGATAGAAAACTATCATGATAGAAAACTATCATGATAGAAAACTATTATGATAGAAAACTATTATGATAGAAAACTGTCATGATAGAAAACTATCGTGATAGAAAACTATCATGATTGAAGATTATCTTGATAGAAAACTGTCATGATAGAAAACTATTATGATAGAAAACTATCGTGATAGAAAACTATCGTGGTAGAAAACTATCATGATAGAAAACTATCGTGATGGAAAACTATCATGATGGAAAACTATCGTGATAGAAAACTATCATGATAGAAAACTAATGTGATAGAAAACTATCATGATAGAAAACTATCGTGATACAAAACTATCATGATAGAAAACTATCGTGATAGAAAACTATCGTGATAGAAAACTATCATGATAGAAAACTATCGTGATAGAAAACTATCATGATAGAAAACTATCGTGATAGAAAACTATCATGATAGAAAACTATCGTGATAGAAAACTATCGTGATAGAAAAATATCATGATAGAAAACTATCATGATAGAAAACTATCGTGGTAGAAAACTATCATGATAGAAAACTATCGTGATAGAAAACTATCATGATAGAAAACTATCGTGAAAGAAAACTATCATGATAGAAAACTATCGTGATAGAAAAATATCATGATAGAAAACTATCGTGATAGAAAACTATCATGATAGAAAACTATCATGATAGAAAACTATCATGATAGAAAACTATCATGATAGAAAACTATCATGATAGAAAACTTTCATGATAGAAAACTATCATGATAGAAAACTATCATGATAGGAAACTATCGTGATAGAAAACTATCATGATAGAAAACTATCATGATAGAAAACTATCATGATAGAAAACTGTCATGATAGAAAACTATCGTGATAGAAAGCTTCAGATATACGCAGGTATACGCAGGTCTAAGCAGATATACGCAGATCTAAGCAGATAACCGCGGGTATACGCAGGACAAACGCAGATATACGCTGGTCTATGTTGATATAAGCAGATGTACGCAGATGTTCGCAGATAAACGCCAAACAGATACACGCAGATCTACGCAAATCTACGCAGACATACGCATATATACGCAGGTCTACGCAGATGTACGCAGATCTACGCAGATCAACACAGATGTACGCAGATATACGCTAAATTACGCAAATATGCGCAGATCTACGCAAATATACGCAGATCTGCGTAGATATACGCAGTTCTACGTGGGTTTACACAGATATACGTAGATAGAAAACTATCATGATAGAAAACTATAGTGATAGAAAGCTTCGCAGATATTCGCATATCTACGCTGATATACGCTACGCAGGTCTACGCAGATGTACGCAGATCTACGCAGATCAACGCAGATGTACGCAGATATATGCCAAATTACGCAAATATGCGCAGATCTATGCAAATATACGCAGATCTGCGTAGATATACGCAGGTCTACGTGGGTTTACACAGGTATACGCAGATATTCGCAGATAGAAAACTATCATGATAGACAACTATCATGATAGAAAACTATCATGATAGCAAACTATCATGATAGAAAACTATCACGATAGAAAACTATCATGATAGAAAACTATCTTGTAGGAAAACTATCATGATAGAAAACTATCATAGTAGAAAACCGATAGGAAGCTATCGTAATAGAAAACTATCGTGATAGAAAGCTTCGCAGATATTCGCATATCTACGCTGATATACGCAGGTATACGCAGGTCTAAGCAGATATAAGCAGATCTACGCAGATAACCGCGGGTATACGCAGGACAAACGCAGATATACGCTGGTCTAATAAGATATACGCAGATGTACGCAGATAAACGCCAAACAGATACACGCAGATCTACGCAAAATTACACAGACATACGCAGATATACGCAGGTCAACGCTGATGTACGCAGAGCTACAATGATGTACGTAGATTACTGCCAGGCCACGCAGTAATACGCAGATCTACGCAGATCTACGCAGATGTACGCAGATATACGCCAATTTACGCATACGCACATCTACGCAAATATATGCAGATCTACGTTAATATACGCAGCTATACGCAGTCTACTATATGCAGTATCATGATAGAAAACTATCATGACAGAAAACTATCATTATAGAAAACTATCGTGATAGAAAACTATCATGATAGAAAACTATCGTGATAGAAAACTATCATAATAGAAAACTATCGTGATAGAAAACTATCATGATAGAAAACTATCATGATAGAAAACTATCATGATAGAAAACTATCGTGATAGAAAACTATCATGATAGAAAACTATCATGATAGAAAAATATCATGATAGAAAACTATCGTGATAGAAAACTATCATGATAGAAAACTATTATGATAGGAAACTATCATGATAGAAAACTATCGTGATAGGAAACTATCATGATAGAAAACTATCATGATAGAAAACTATCGTGATAGAAAACTATCATGATAGAAAACTATCATGATAGAAAAATATCATGATAGAAAACTATCATGATAGAAAACTATCGTGATAGAAAACTATCGTGATAGAAAACTATCGTGGTAGAAAACTATCATGATAGAAAACTATCGTGATAGAAAACTATCATGATAGAAGACTATCTTGATAGAAAACTGTCATGATAGAAAACTATCATGATAGAAAACTATCGTGATAGAAAACTATCGTGATAGAAAACTATCATGATAGAAAACTATCATGATAGAAAATTATCGTGATAGAAAACTATCGTGATAGAAAACTATCATGATAGAAAACTATTATGATAGGAAACTATCATGATAGAAAACTATCGTGATAGGAAACTATCATGATAGAAAACTATCATGATAGAAAACTATCGTGATAGAAAACTATCATGATAGAAAACTATCATGATAGAAAAATATCATGATAGAAAACTATCATGATAGAAAACTATCGTGATAGAAAACTATCGTGATAGAAAACTATCGTGGTAGAAAACTATCATGATAGAAAACTATCGTGATAGAAAACTATCATGATAGAAGACTATCTTGATAGAAAACTGTCATGATAGAAAACTTTCATGATAGAAAATTATCATGATAGAAAACTATCATGATAGAAAACTATCGTGATAGAAAACTATCATGATAGAAAACTATCATGATAGAAAACTATCATGATATAAAATTATCGTGATAGAAAACTGTCATGATAGAAAACTATCGTGATAGAAAGCTTCAGATATACGCAGGTATACGCAGGTCTAAGCAGATATACGCAGATCTAAGCAGATAACCGCGGGTATACGCAGGACAAACGCAGATATACGCTTGTCTATGTTGATATAAGCAGATGTACTCAGATGTTCGCAGATATACGCCAAACATATACACGCAGATCTACGCAAATCTACGCAGACATACGCATATATACGCAGGTCTACGCAGATGTACGCAGATCTACGCAGATCAACGCAGATGTACGCAGATATACGCCAAATTACGCTAATATGCACAGATCTACGCAAATATACGCAGATCTGCGTAGATATACGCAGTTCTACGTGGGTTTATACAGATATACGTAGATAGAAAGCTATCATGATAGAAAACTATCATGATAGAAAACTGATAGAAAATTATCGCGATAGAAAACTATCATGATAGAAAACTATCGTGATAGAAAGCTTCGCAGATATTCGCATATCTACGCTGTAATACGCAGGTATACGCAGATATTCGCAGATAGAAAACTATGATGATAGACAACTATCATGATAGAAAACTATCATGATAGCAAACTATCATCATAGAAAACTATCACGATAGAAAGCTTCGCAGATATACGCAGATCTACGCTGCTATACGCAGGTATACGCAAATCAGCGCAGATGTATGCAGATATACGCCAAATTACGCAAATATGCGCAGATTAACGCAAATATACGCAGATCTGCGTAGATATACGCAGGTTTACGTGGTCTTACGCAGGTGTACGCAGATATACGCAGAAAGAAAACTATCATGATAGAAAACTATCGTGATAGAAAAATATCATGATAAAAAACTATCTTGTAAGAAAACTATCATGATAGAAAACTATCATAATAGAAAACTGATAGAAAACTATCGTAATAGAAAACTATCATGATAGAAAACTATCGTGATAGAAAGCTTCGCAGATATTCGCATATCTACGCTGATATACGCAGGTATACGCAGGTCTAAGCAGATATACGCAGATCTACGCAGATAACCGCGGGTATACGTAGGACAAAAGCAGATATACGCTGGTCTATTTAGATATACGCAGATGTACGCAGATAAACGCCAAACAGATACACGCAGATCTACGCAAAATTACACAGACATACGCAGATATACGCAGGTCAACGCTGATGTACGCAGAGCTACAATGATGTACGTAGATTACTGCCAGGCTACGCAGTAATACGCAGATCTACGCAGATCTAAGCAGATGTACGCAAACATACGCCAATTTACGCATACGCAGATCTACGCAAATATACGCAGATCTACGTAAATATACGCAGCTATACGCAGTCTACTACATGCAGTCTACGTGGATATACGCAGGTATACGCAGGAAAGCAGATAAGAGGTTGGACACGCAGTTATGCGCAGATCTGCGCACCTATACGCAGATATACTTAAAACTACTATCATGCATGTTGCATGATAGAAAACTATAATGATGGAAAACTATCATGATAGAGAACTACCATGATAGAAAACTATCATAATAGAAAACTATCATGATAGAAAACTATCATGATAGAAAACCATCATGATAAAAAACTGTCTTGATAGAAAACTATCGTGATAGAAAACTATCATGATTGAAAACTATCTTGATAGAAAACTGTCATGATAGAAAACTATCATGATAGAAAACTATCGTGATAAAAAACTATCATGATAGACAACTATCATGATAGAAAACTATCATGATAGGAAACTATCATGATAGAAAACTATCATGACAGAAAACTATCATGATAGAAAACTATCGTGATAGAAAACTATCATGATAGAAAACTATCGTGATAGAAAACTATCATGATAGAAAACTATCATGATAGAAAACTATCATGATAGAAAACTATCGTGATAGAAAACTATCATGATAGAAAACTATCATGATAGAAAAATATCATGATAGAAAACTATCGTGATAGAAAACTATCATGATAGAAAACTATTATGATAGGAAACTATCATGATAGAAAACTATCGTGATAGAAAACTATCATGATAGAAAACTATCATGATAGAAAACTATCGTGATAGAAAACTATCATCATAGAAAACTATCATGATAGAAAAATATCATGATAGAAAACTACCATGATAGAAAACTATCGTGATAGAAAACTATCGTGATAGAAAACTATCATGATAGTAAACTATCATGATAGAAAACTATCGTGATAGAAAACTAGCATGATAGAAAACTATCATGATAGAAAACTATCGTGATAGAAAACTATCATGATAGAAAACTATCATGATAGAAAACTATCATGATAAAAAACTATTATGATAGAAAACTGTCATGATAGAAAACTATCGTGATAGAAAACTGTCATGATAGAAAACTATCATGATAGAAAACTATCGTGATAGAAAACTATCGTGATAGAAAACTATCATGATAGAAAACTATCGTGGTAGAAAACTATCATGATAGAAAACTATTGTGATAGAAAACTATCATGATAGAAGACTATCTTGATAGAAAACTGTCATGATAGAAAACTATCATGATAGAAAACTATCGTGATAGAAAACTATCGTGATAGAAAAATATCATGATAGAAAACTATCGTGATAGAAAACTATCGTGATAGAAAACTATCATGATAGAAGACTATCTTGATAGAAAACTGTCATGATAGAAAACTATCATGATAGAAAACTATCGTGATAGAAAACTATCGTGATAGAAAAATATCATGATAGAAAACTATCGTGATAGAAAACTAATGTGATAGAAAACTATCATGATAGAAAACTATCGTGATAGAAAACTATCATGATAGAAAACTATCGTGATAGAAAAATATCATGATAGAAAACTATCGTGATAGAAATCTATCATGATAGAAAACTATCATGATAGAAAACTATCATGATAGAAAACTATCGTGATAGAAAACTATCATGATAGAAAACTATCATGATAGAAAACTTTCATGATACAAAACTATCATGATAGAAAACTATCATGATAGAAAGCTATCTTGTAGGAAAACTATCATGATAGAAAACTATCGTGATAGAAAACTATCGTGATAGAAAACTATCATGATAGAAAACTATCGTGGTAGAAAACTATCATGAAAGAAAACTATCGTGATAGAAAACTATCATGCTAGAAGACTATCTTGATAGAAAACTGTCATGATAGAAAACTATCATGATAGAAAACTATCGTGATAGAAAACTATCGTGACAGAAAAATATCATGATAGAAAACTATCATGATAGAAAACTATCGTGGTAGAAAACTATCATGATAGAAAACTATCGTGATAGAAAACTATCATGATAGAAAACTAATGTGATAGAAAACTATCATGATAGAAAACTATCGTGATAGAAAACTATCATGATAGAAAACTATCGTGATAGAAAAATATCATGATAGAAAACTATCGTGATAGAAATCTATCATGATAGAAAACTATCATGATAGAAAACTATCATGATAGAAAACTATCGTGATAGAAAACTATCATGATAGAAAACTATCATGATAGAAAACTTTCATGATAGAAAACTATCATGATAGAAAACTATCATGATAGAAAACTATCGTGATAGAAAACTATCATGATAGAAAACTATCATGATAGAAAACTATCATGATATAAAATTATCGTGATAGAAAACTGTCATGATAGAAAACTATCGTTATAGAAAGCTTCAGATATACGCAGCTATACGCAGGTCTAAGCAGATATACGCAGATCTAAGCAGATAACCGCGGGTATACGCAGGACAAACGCAGATATACGCTGGTCTATGTTGATATAAGCAGATGTACGCAGATGTTCGCAGATATACGCAGTTCTACGTGGGTTTACACAGATATACGTAGATAGAAAGCTATCATGATAGAAAACTATCATGATAGAAAACTATCATGATAGAAAGCTATCATGATAGAAAACTATCGTGATAGAAAACTATCATGATAGACAACTATCATGATAGAAAACTATCATGATAGGAAACTATCATGATAGAAAACCATCATGACAGAAAACTATCATGATAGAAAACTATCGTGATAGAAAACTATCATGATAGAAAACTATCGTGATAGAAAACTATCATGATAGAAAACTATCGTGATAGAAAACTATCATGATAGAAAACTATCATGATAGAAAACTATCATGATAGAAAACTATCGTGATAGAAAACTATCATGACAGAAAACTATCATGATAGAAAAATATCATGATAGAAAACTATCGTGATAGAAAACTATCATGATAGAAAACTATTGTGATAGGAAACTATCATGATAGAAAACTATCGTGATAGAAAACTATCATGATAGAAAACTATCATGATAGAAAACGATCGTGATAGAAAACTATCATGATAGAAAACTATCATGATAGAAAAATATCATGAAAGAAAACTATCATGATAGAAAACTATCGTGATAGAAAACTATCGTGATAGAAAACTATCGTGATAGAAAACTATCATGATAGAAAACTATCATGATAGAAAACTATCATGATACAAAACTATCGTGATAGAAAACTATCATGATAGAAAACTATCATGATCGAAAACTATCGTGATAGAAAACTATCATGATAGAAAACTATCATGATTAGGGATGTGACCAATATATTAGTATTCACTAAGATATTACTAATATTTGAAAATATTAAATATCACTAATACTAATATCATAGTTATCATAATATTCCGATATTCATTTAGGTAGGTATATCTATAGTAACTATGTTCATAATTTACTTTTGTCACCACAAAATTTTTACTGATATCCAATATTCGAAAAACAATCAAAATAAAATAAAAAGTATAAATGAATACCGCAAAAGTATAAATTAACGACATAAAATATTAACACGAAAATATTAACATCTTTTCTACCAAAACGCACCGGTGTCATTCTCATTATTTTCTTTTTCTTACCTAAAATATTAAGATAGAATAGTATCAGCTTCGACCGACACTGATATCTACAAATACGAATACTAATCCAAAAATATTAGCTTCGGCCTCCAATGATACTAATACTAAAATATTAGGATTCAAAAATATTAGCTTCGAAACTAATATTTTTGTATCATAATATCTTTGGTATTAGTATCATTGCCTCAAAGCAAATATTTTTGTATATTTAACCATGACGTTGAGTTTGGTTCTTTCCAAAGGGACAATATGTTCTCTGTGCGAAAGAGAAGAACAACTTACCTTTTATTTTATTTCATGTGTGCGCTCACCGGTCAACTTAAGTTGACCATTTAAGTATCACTTTTGTCCTATTCTATTGCTCGGGAAATAAAATAAAAGATAAGTTGTTGTTCTCTTTCGCACAGAGAACATATTGTCCCTTTGGAAATAACCAAACTCAACGTCATGGTTAAATATACAAAAATATTTGCTTCGAGGCAATGATACTAATACCAAAGATATTATGATACAAAAATATTAGTTTCGAAGCTAATATTTTTGAATCCTAATATTTTAGTATTAGTATCATTGGCGGCCGAAGCTAATATTTTTGGATTAGTATTCGTATTAGTAGATATCAGTGTCGGGCGAAGCTGATACTATTACCGATGGACTACTTGATATTTGAAGTAATAAAGAGAGATGATAATGAAAAGGGGTGCGTCAGGTATCAGGTAGCATCAAAGTTAATATTATTGTGCAAGGAAAAGTTGTATTTTTGCGTAGGGAGAAGTTTATATTTTTATATTGTAAAACCATACTTTTTTCACTATTTGTTTTTATTTTTGATTTTATTTTGATAATAAGGCACTAACTCAGTCTGTTAGTTTGCTTCCGAAAACTACGAATTTCTACGAACTTTATTACAATTTTATTTGTTTATATAACTGTTGATAGAACTTCGGACCAAACTCGTAGAAATTCATAGTTTTGGGCAGTACGCGAACAGACATAGATGCAATGATAAAAGTATTAGTGATATTTTTATATCGGTTAAGATACTATAATATTTGCAAACTAATATATTAGTATTAGGTAATATCACCAAATATTAGTATTGACACATGCCTAATCATGATAGAAAACTATCATGATAGAAAACTATTATGATAGAAAACTGTCATGATAGAAAACTATCGTGATAGAAAACTATCATGATAGAAAACTATCATGATAGAAAACTATCGTGATAGAAAACTATCATGATAGTAAACTATCATGATAGAAAAATATCATGATAGAAAACTATCGTGATAGAAAACTATCATGATAGAAAACTATTATGATAGGAAACTATCATGATAGAAAACTATCATGATAAAAAACTATCATGATAGAAAACTATCATGATAGAAAACTATCGTGATAGAAAACTATCATGATAGAAAACTATCATGATAGAAAACTATCATGATATAAAATTATCGTGATAGAAAACTATCATGATAGAAAACTATCATGATAGAAAACTATCATGATATAAAATTATCGTGATAGAAAACTGTCATGATAGAAAACTATCGTGATAGAAAGCTTCAGATATACGCAGCTATACGCAGGTCTAAGCAGATATACGCAGATCTAAGCAGATAACCGCGGGTATACGCAGGACAAACGCAGATATACGCTGGTCTATGTTGATATAAGCAGATGTACGCAGATGTTCGCAGATATACGCCAAACAGATACACGCAGATCTACGCAAATCTACGCAGACATACGCATATATACGCAGGTCTACGCAGATGTACGCAGATCTACGCAGATCAACGCAGATGTACGCAGATATACGCCAAATTACGCAAATATGCGCAGATTTACGCAAATATACGCAGATCTGCGTAGATATACGCAGTTCTACGTGGGTTTACACAGATATACTTAGATAGAAAACTATCATGATAGAAAACTATCATGATAGAAAACTATCTTGATAGAAAGCTATCTTGTAGGAAAACTATCATGATAGAAAACTATCGTGATAGAAAGCTTCGCAGATATTCGCATATCTACGCTGATATACGCAGGTCTACGCAGATGTACGCAGATCTACGCAGATCAACGCAGATGTACGCAGATATATGCCAAATTACGCAAATATGCGCAGATCTATGCAAATATACGCAGATCTGCGTAGACATACGCAGGTCTACGTGGGTTTACACAGGTATACGCAGATATTCGCAGATAGAAAACTATCATGATAGACAACTATCATGATAGAAAACTATCATGGTAGCAAACTATCATGATAGAAAACTATCACGATAGAAAGCTTCGCAGATATACGCAGATGTACGCTGCTATACGCAGGTATACGCAGATCTACGCAAATCAACGCAGATGTATGCAGATATATACCAAATTACGCAAATATGCGCAGATTTACGCAAATATACGCAGATCTGCGTAGATATACGCAGGTCTACGTAGGCTTACGGAGGTGTACGCAGATATACGCAGAAAGAAAACTATCATGATAGAAAACTATCATAGTAGAAAACTATCTTGTGGGAAAACTATCATGATAGAAAACTATCATAATAGAAAACTGATAGAAAACTATCGTAATAGAAAACTATCATGATAGAAAACTATCGTGATAGAAAGCTTCACAGATATTCGCATATCTACGCTGATATACGCAGGTATACGCAGGTCTAAGCAGATATACGCAAATCTACGCAGATAACCGCGGGTATACGCAGGACAAACGCAGATATACGCTGGTCTATTTAGATATACGCAGATGTACGCAGACCTCGTGGCTTGATGGTTAGTGCGTAGGACTGTCATGCCGAAGGTGTGGGTTCGATTCCCAGCCGTGCCACCTAAAAACAGAAATGTTTTATTCGAGGTACTGCCTCTTGCGAGGAACTGACAAATCCTCCAAGAGTATACTTGTCATGAAAAAGTGCTTCTCATTTAGCCGTTCGGACTCGGCAAAAAACTGTAGGTCCCCTCCATTCCTGCCAATAAACACGCACACAGGAATGGTTGTGGGTTGTAAGTCACTAGGCCCTGGTTCTCCATGAGCTGTTGCGCCACCCAATTTATTTATATTTATAGATGTACGCAGATAAACGCCAAACAGATACACGCAGATCTACGCAAAATTACACAGACATACGCAGATATACGCAGGTCAACGCTGATGTACGCAGAGCAACAATGATGTACGTAGATTACTGCCAGGCTACGCAGTAATACGCATATCTACGCAGATCTATGCAGATGTACGCAAATATACGCCAATTTACGCATACGCAGATCTACGCAAATATACGCAGATCTACGTAAATATACGCAGCTATACGCAGCTATACGCAGCTATACGCAGTCTACTATATGCAGTCTACGTGGATATACGCAGGTATACGCACGAAAGCAGATAAGCGGTTGGACACGCAGTTATGCGCAGATCTGCGCACCTATACGCAGATATACTAAAAACTACTATCATGCATGTTGCATGATAGAAAACTATAATGATGGAAAACTATCATGATAGAGAACTACCATGATAGAAAACTATCATAATAGAAAACTATCATGATAGAAAACTATCATGATAGAAAACTATCATGATAGAAAACCGTCATGATAAAAAACTGTCTTGATAGAAAACTATCGTGATAGAAAACTATCATGATTGAAAACTATCTTGATAGAAAACTGTCATGATAGAAAACTATCATGATAGAAAACTATCGTGATAGAAAACTATCATGATAGACAACTATCATGATAGAAAACTATCATGATAGGAAACTATCATGATAGAAAACTATCGTGATTGAAAACTATCGTGATAGAAAAATATCGTGATAGAAAACTATCATGATAGAAAACTATCATGATAGAAAACTTTCATGATAGAAAACTATCATGATAGAAAACTATCATGATAGAAAACTATCATGATAGAAAACTATCATGATTGAAGATTATCTTGATAGAAAACTGTCATGATAGAAAACTATCATGATAGAAAACTATCGTGATAGAAAACTATCGTGATAGAAAACTATCATGATAGAAAACTATCGTGGTAGAAAACTATCATGATAGAAAACTATCGTGATAGAAAACTATCATGATAGAAAACTATCGTGATAGAAAACTATCATGATAGAAAACTAATGTGATAGAAAACTATCATGATAGAAAACTATCGTGATAGAAAACTATCATGATAGAAAACTATCGTGATAGAAAACTATCGTGATGGAAAACTATCATGATAGAAAACTATCGTGATAGAAAACTATCATGATGGAAAACTATCGTGATAGAAAACTATCATGATAGAAAACTATCGTGATTGAAAACTATCGTGATAGAAAAATATCATGATAGAAAACTATCATGATAGAAAACTATCGTGGTAGAAAACTATCATGATAGAAAACTATCGTGATAGAAAACTATCATGATAGAAAACTAATGTGATAGAAAACTATCATGATAGAAAACTATCATTATAGAAAACTATCATGATATAAAATTATCGTGATAGAAAACTGTCATGATAGAAAACTATCGTGATAGAAAGCTTCAGATATACGCAGCTATACGCAGGTCTAAGCAGATATACGCAGATCTAAGCAGATA
The DNA here is from genome assembly GCA_963921185.1 of Dasysyrphus tricinctus. Taxonomy (NCBI): domain Eukaryota; kingdom Metazoa; phylum Arthropoda; class Insecta; order Diptera; family Syrphidae; genus Dasysyrphus; species Dasysyrphus tricinctus. Next base: position 78,295,255 of record OY992531.1, read on the forward strand.
ACCGCGGGTATACGCAGGACAAACGCAGATATACGCTGGTCTATGTTGATATAAGCAGATGTACGCAGATGTTCGCAGATATACGCCAAACAGATACACGCAGATCTACGCAAATCTACGCAGACATACGCATATATACGCAGGTCTACGCAGATGTACGCAGATCTACGCAGATCAACGCAGATGTACGCAGATATACGCCAAATTACGCAAATATGCGCAGATTTTCGCAAATATACGCAGATCTGCGTAGATATACGCAGTTCTACGTGGGTTTACACAGATATACGTAGATAGAAAACTATCATGATAGAAAACTATCATGATAGAAAACTATCATGATAGAAAGCTATCTTGTAGGAAAACTATCATGATAGAAAACAGGCGCGGATCCAGGAATTCAGCTTGGGGGGGGTCATGAGATTGAAACATCATACCTAATTTGAGCTGAAACCTCTTGAAATATGTATATAGCCTTGAATTTTCTACATATCTGGTGATTAGAAAAAGTCCAATTTTATCATGACTTAATAGCAGTTGAAGGTATGAACAGAGATCTTTGCCGCTCTGCCGCTCACTACGTGACCAGGCCCTAAGACTGTATCGGTATCCTGCTAAGAGGAATAGTGCACAAATTTCTGGCTGCTGGAAAACTTATTTATCAACAAGATTAAGCTCCATTTCATACTCTTCAGACAATTATGAGAGTATGATGAACATATGAATAAGATTGGAAGCAACATTTCTTTTTTTTGACAGTAACTAAAAAAAGGAATAATTCAAGTGTCAATTTGAAACAAAAAGCAAGAAAATATGTGGTTAAATCCATGCCGAAAAGAAAAAAAACTGTTGTCAATGCAAAGAGGAGGGTATTTTCTTATATGGAATTTTTCTAAAAATTTCGTTAAAAATTTGAGTACTGCGCCAAGTATCTGCACATAATTTTTTTATTAAATACAACTAAATTTGTATGGAGTTTTTCAATGTGTTTTTCCAACATTCCGTTATAAATTCAGGTATCTGCTATAATTATTGGAATTTTATTAATTTTATTAATTTATGGAGAGGTGGACATACATACATACGGCTTTTGTTAAAAGTTTTGTGTTTGTTTTTGAAATATATTGGAGCTTGTATGAAGTTTTCAAAGCCGTTTTTTCAATATACCATTAAAGATGAAGTTTTCAAAGCCGTTTTTTCAATATACCATTAAAGATCCAGGACCCATGTTCTGTAACTATTCGTCGAGAAAAGTTGAAAAATGAAACAAAACTCATACGATTTGTTTCAATTTCCATCGTTTCTCGACGAATTTTATTGACGCGACAGAACATGGGTCCAGGTTCTGCACCAGGCTTTTCTGCCAGATTTGTTTTCTAATGAAAAAGAGTATACAAATTTATATATCAGAGAGGCAGACATATTGCTAAGTACAAAATAAGCTATCTTTGCTTTGAAATACGGTGGTTTTTCATTGGACATATTTTAAAAACTCCGTTACAAATCTGGGTATTGCACCAAGTATCAGCACATAACTTTTTTTAATAAATTAAAATTAAGTATTAAAGAGACAAAGCGACAGACATATTCCTTCAGTAAAATTGTGGTTTTTCAAACTTTTAAATACAGTAGAACTTATATGGAGATTTTTAAAGTCTATTTTTCAAAATTCAATTAAATAACTTGGAACATCACCATTTGTCTGCCAATATCTTTTTTAAAATATAAAAATTAACAGGAAACATATTTTATTTTATTTGAAAAGAAACAGTGAAACGTTAATGGAGATTTTTCCTTATTTTTGTATCTCAAAATTCCGTTAAAAATCCAGGAACTGCAACTGGTGTCTGAAAATGATTTTTTTGGTTATATTTACTATTTTTTATTAAAATATAAAAGACCTGAAGGTATTACTTCAAGAGGTAATACACCTTATGCCTGCCTTTACTATTTTTGAATAGAAACAACTTTAAAGTCTAACATATCAAAGGGGTGGACATACTGCTATCACGTTTTGAGGTCGATTTTTTTTTACTTTTGCTACCCCGGTGGAATGCCCGTTCCATGCTCAGGAAATCTAATAGAATGGCTCCACTTATCGTACAGAAATACCGTAAACCTGCCAACCACTGGGGCTTAGACTATAATCACCGCATATGAAAACCATGACTGGTGGACACCCTATATATATTGTAATATTTTCTCAGGTTCGTTAATAAAACTTATTTACTTTATTCAAAACGTCCACTTATTTATTTCGCAAAATAAAACACTTTACTTTTCTTACTACAAACAAAACGATTTATTCTTCACCACTGAATTAATTCACAAACTTTACTTTTCACTTTTATTACAACCAACTTTATTCATTCACGATTAAAAACAAACTGTGTCGCTGCCGTTCAAACATGTGCCTTTTATACTTGTTTTCCAAGCTCTCGAACTAAGGAGAACGTTCTAGTCTCTGCTTCCAGAGCTTTCCATAGGGGAAATTTCCCAATAATTTCCCTTCAAAAAGCTTTTATTTGACAGCTGGTAAATCTGCTATAATCCGGCAGATGGCGCTTCCTTCGTTTGAGAGTTGCTATAATTATAGCTACTAAGGGTATGTTTGCACTGCGACCGTAAGCTTTATTGTGTTCGTTTGTTTGCTTTTCGGAGTCGTTATAGTTCAAATATGGAAAGTTATTACACTGCCCCCCTCTTAGGATTGATCGTCCCGAGCAAATCCATCACTTCCATCACCATTATAATGATGTAAACGGTCGCTGTGAACTACTTTTAGTTTGCCCCTTAATCCTCTCTGAATGCGGTAGACGACATCGTTTATTCGTGTTACAACAGTATAAGGGCCTTCCCAATTTTGTTGAAGCTTCGGTGAAAGTCCCTTCCGACGGTGGGGATTATAAAACCACACAAGGTCTCCCACTTGGAATCCTGTCGTTGTGGCTTTTGCGTCGTATCTTGTTTTCATCCGATCACTCGATAGCTTTATATTCGCCCTCACTCTTTCGTGAATGTCAAGTAGCTTTTCTTTGAGGTTGTCCACGTAGTCGTCTATTCCTTGTGGCTCACTTGTATAACATCCAAATTTGATTTCGCTTGGTAGTCGTATTGTGCTCCCGAGCAGGATTTCTGATGGTGTATGTCCTGTTGAGCTATGTACCGCACTTCGATAGGCCATCAAGAATAATGGAATATGCCGATCCCAGTCTCGTTGGTTGTCGCTTACAACTTTGGAAAGGTGTTCTTTAATGGTCCGGTTGAATCGTTCAACCATCCCATCAGATTGTGGGTGAAGCGGTGTTGTCCTCGTCTTTTTAATGCCAAGGAGTGTACAAACTTCCTGAAAAATTTTGGACTCGAAGTTCCTCCCTTGATCTGAATGGAGTTCCATAGGTACACCAAACCTGCTTACCCAGTTGAAAACAATCTGATCCGCGACTGTTTTGGTTTCCTGGTTTGGGATGGCAAATGCCTCAGGCCACTTGCTGAAGTAGTCCATTACTACCAGAATGTATCGGTTTCCGTTTTCGGTTTCTGGAAAAGGGCCTGCAACGTCTATTGCAATCCTCTCAAAAGGCGTGCCCACATTATACTGCTGCATTCTACTCTGGACTTTTCTGCCTGGTCCCTTGCTTGCAGCACAAGTATCACATTTTCGGCACCATTTTTCGACGTCATCTCTTGCATGTAGCCAGTAGAATCGCTGCCTTACCTTTTCCAGTGTCTTATTGACACCCAAATGTCCTCCGGAAGCTCCATCATGCATCTCCTGAAGAATGTCATTAACCTTGGAACGAGGTACGACTAGCTGCATCACATAAGATTTGCCGTCTGTGGATTCCCACTTTCGTCTTAGTACTCCTTCTTGTACATGAAGTGAGTCCCATTGTGCCCAATACGCTTTAAGAGTTGGACTTCTATCGGAGATGTCACCCCATTCTGGTTTCTCTTGGTGTTCCTTCCACGCAAGAATGGGTTCAATATCCGAGTCTTCTTGTTGGGCAGTCCTCAGTTCTTCGTTACTCCAACCGTAAATGGGATCAGCTCTTAATCGCTGGATAGCAGCAACTTCCTTCTCTTCCTGACGTGTGCAGTGCTTGCAGTCCGGTTTGCATGGTCTCCGAGATAAGGCATCTGCATTTGAGTGCAACCTTCCTCTTCGATGTTGGATCTGGTAGTCGTATGTCTGCAATCTCTCGATCCACCTCGCCACTTGACCTTCTGGATTTTTGAAGTTCAAAAGCCAATTAAGTGCGCCATGGTCTGTTCAAAGAAGGAACTTCTGTCCATAGATGTACTTATGGAAGTGTTTTGTAGCCGATATTAGAGCTAGAAGTTCTCTTCTGGTCACACAGTAGTTTCTTTCTGGCTTTGAGAGTACCTTGCTGTAGTAGGCGACAACCTTCTCTTCTCCTTCGTGAACTTGTGAGAGTACGGCTCCAATTCCCACGTTACTCGCGTCAGCGTCAATGATGAAAGGTTTCCCTGGTGTCGGATAGGCCAAAACTGGTGTATTGCATAGGCGCTGCTTAAGTTCCCGGAAGCTTTTCTCGCACTCGCTTGACCATTTGAACGGTTTGCCTTTCTCTGTTAACTGGTGCAAACTTTTCGCTATTCCAGCAAAATCCTTCACAAATCGTCGATAGTACGTGGCTAGACCTAGAAAGCTTCGGAGTTGATGTTTATCCTGTGGTGTTGGCCAATTCTTTACAGTGTCAACTTTTTCAGGATCAGTCTTCACTCCTTGGGAAGAGATAATATGTCCCAAGTATTTAACTTCAGACTTAAAAAATGCACACTTGTCTGGATTTAATTTTAAGTTTGCTTCTCGAAGTCTCTGAAACACGGCCTTAAGATTTCCACAGTGCTCATCAAATGTTTTACCATAAACGATGACATCGTCCAAATAGACCAGGCAAGATTTCCAAGTAAGTCCTTGTAATACGCACTCCATCAAACGCTCAAATGTTGCCGGAGCGTTGCATAGTCCGAAAGGCATCACTTTAAATTGCCACAGACCATTTCCTGTGGAGAAAGCCGTCTTTTCTCGATCTTCCGGATGGATTTCTACCTGCCAGTAGCCACTCTTCAAGTCCAATGTTGAGAACCATTCAGATCCTTCCATCGCATCCAGAGTATCGCTGATTCTTGGCAGAGGGTAGCTGTCTTTCTTTGTCACATCGTTCAGCCTCCGATAGTCCACACAAAATCGAGTACTTCCGTCCTTCTTTTTGACAAGAACAACTGGGGATGCCCAAGGACTTTTAGAGTTTTCGATGAGCCCATCTCTCTTCATTGTCGATATCATCTCTGCAACTTCGGCTTGTTTGGCTAATGGGAGACGTCTTGCTGGTTGTCGAATAGGTCTCGCGTCTCCTGTGTCGATTCGATGCTGCACCAGTTGTGTTCGACCATACTGCCCACTGGGTGACGATAGTATATCAGCGTACTCGTGAAGGAGGCTTCCAGCAACACTAAGCTGACGTTCAGTTAATTTGGATGACTTCAGAATTTTTGCCTTCATAGAGTTCACTCTCCCAGGGTCCACAGATTTGTGTGTGTCAGCTTCTATGATTTTAGTTATTGCTGATACGGAGTCACACCTTCCAACAACTTCTCCTTTTCTAAGCTTGACTTCGTACGGTTTGATGTTGAGTATCCGTACAGGCACCATGTTGTTCCTTGGTTCCACAAGTGTCTTCCCAAGGATGATGTTTTGGGAAGACTGCTCAGAATCTGGTTCCACCATTAGATATCGATGGCTTCCCAAATCACCCTTTATTTTCGTCCAAACGAACACTTCTGAAGAAGGTGGCAGGCAAATATCTTCCTTAATGACAGTTCTTAGTGTTGATGAGTTTTCGTTGCCATAAACCATAGGAATTTCCACATTTTGGTACTTAAGAACTTGCTTCCCGATATCAAGAATTACTCCATGTTCTTTCATGAAGTCGATTCCAACGATGCACTCATCACATATATCTGCTACCAGAAACAGATGTGAAAACTCCAGTTCTGCCAAACGGATCGTAAGACGAACCTCCCCGTACACTCTGGCTGCCTCTCCTGTTGCTGTTTTCAGACGGTAGGCGTTGGTGTTATGCAGCCACGTCATTTTCACCAAGTCCTTTCGAACAATGGAGGCAGTGGCACCGGTGTCAATCGTAGCTACTTGCTTCTTCCCGTTAAGTGTTGCCTCCACAGTCAGACTTTTGTTGTTTCGTTTCGTCTGTGAGACTTGGATGATGGTTCTGGGGCCATCGATACCAGAAACCAGCTTCTGCCCCTCGAAGTTGGTTCTTACTCGTTTCCCGTTTGAGAAACGGGGCGAGTAGGAGTTTTGACATTGTTGTTGTTGAAATTTCTGCTTCCACAATGTTGACATGCAGGTCTTCTAGGTGGCAATCTGCACTGGCGTTGAAGATGTCCGGTCTTGTTACAGTTCCAGCATCGAGCAGGTCCATCTCGCTGGCTTTTTTGGAACGCAGTTCTCTGGCAAGAACACTCCTCAATTTCTAGTTCTCTTACCCGATGGACTCCTTGAGAAGCCTGTTCTGCTGCTTCCATAGTGAGTGCGAATGCTAGTGCTTCAGGAAGCGTGCGTTTGCCAGCAGTTCGAATTGCTCGCTGAAGGTTAATATCAGATACAACACGAACAAAGGCTTCTGTTGCGAATTGGTTGATGATTTCGTCCCCTGCAGCCGGATATGCCAGATGCGCCAACCGTTCGATGTCTGCTTGGAGTTGTTGCAGAGTTTCTCCTCTTTTCTGGACTCTGGAATTGAGTTGTACGCGGAAGACTTCTTGCATGTGTCCATCTCCAAAACGTTTGTCAATGGCCTGAACGAGAGCGCTGAAACTGCCATTTTTATCTGATGGTATGCTTTGTAACAGCTCAGCAGCAGTTCCTCTGAGGGCAAGCGTCAGAGCTATGCATTTGTCTTCCTCATCCCAGCCATTTGTTGCTGCGGCTGCCTCAAACTGCTTCTTGTAGATTGACCAAGAAGTTTGCCCATCGAAGGTTGGTGGATGCATCTCCTTTTTCTTTGGACAGTCACCAGAACTTTCTCGAACCTTCATTTTCTTTACTTTATCTAACTCCTTTGTAATGGATTCGATTTTATCTTCGAACTTTGCTTCTATTGTCGATAATTGTTTGTCGACAGTCGACAATTGTTTATCGATAGTCGAAAATTGATTATCGACACGCTCATCAAGGGCAATAATTCTGTTGTCAAAGGCCTCTAACTTACCTTCGAGAAGATTTCGAAGATTTTTTTGTTCTTGACTTTGTTGTTCTAGAAGATTCTTTTGTTCTTGGCTTTGTTGTTCTAGAAGATTCTTTTGCTCTTGGCTTTGTTGCTCGAATCGTTCGAGAAGATTCTTTTGTTCATTTCGTTGTTCTTGGCCTTGTTTTTCAAATCGTTCAAGAAGGTTCTTTTGGCTCGCGAGCAGCTGAGACATAAGATTTGTCATATCCAACGTACTTACTTGCTCTTGCTGTTCTTCCATTTCAATGTCGAATATAAACGTGTCCGGGTTTTTTCCACATCTTCTTAAATCTTCTTGCAGACGAATAATAAGATCATTCTTTGTTCCAGCAGTAGGAAGATTTCGTTTATTCAGTTCTGCCTTTAGTTCCACTAAATTTAAATCATTCAAAGATTTACCCATTGTTTTTTTTTTTTTTTTTTTTTTTTTCACTTTCCACACAATAAATTTACTGAGTGCACAAATAAAATAAGTTTTATTCCACTTCTAACACCAATGTAATATTTTCTCAGGTTCGTTAATAAAACTTATTTACTTTATTCAAAACGTCCACTTATTTATTTCGCAAAATAAAACACTTTACTTTTCTTACTACAAACAAAACGATTTATTCTTCACCACTGAATTAATTCACAAACTTTACTTTTCACTTTTATTACAACCAACTTTATTCATTCACGATTAAAAACAAACTGTGTCGCTGCCGTTCAAACATGTGCCTTTTATACTTGTTTTCCAAACTCTCGAACTAAGGAGAACGTTCTAGTCTCTGCTTCCAGAGCTTTCCATAGGCGAAATTTCCCAATAATTTCCCTTCAAAAAGCTTTTATTTGACAGCTGGTAAATCTGCTATAATCCGGCAGATGGCGCTTCCTTCGTTTGAGAGTTGCTATAATTATAGCTACTAAGGGTATGTTTGCACTGCGACCGTAAGCTTTATTGTGTTCGTTTGTTTGCTTTTCGGAGTCGTTATAGTTCAAATATGGAAAGTTATTACAATATTATCTACATAAGAGGGTGCGCGTCCAGGGCTACCAGTAATTTTTGTGAACATTTATTTCCTGACCATATCATTATGAAGTTAGAATTTGCTAAAGAAAATAGAAGCTAACCATTACCTACATTAATAGGTCATGGTTTTCGTATAGTTTACTAAAATATATGGAATTACCCAAAAAGTTTATCTCTGTCTTCTAATGTGTTGAATAACAAGTAAAGATTGCTCGTATTTCTTCTTTTCTCTGGAGCTCTGGGGGGGGGGGGGGTCATGACCCCCATGACCTCCCCCCTGGATCCGCCACTGATAGAAAACTATCGTGATAGAAAGCTTCGCAGATATTCGCATATCTACGCTGATATACGCAGGTCTACGCAGATGTACGCAAATCTACGCAGATCAACGCAGATGTACGCAGATATATGCCAAATTACGCAAATATGCGCAGATCTATGCAAATATACGCAGATCTGCGTAGATATACGCAGGTCTACGTGGGTTTACACAGGTATACGCAGATATTCGCAGATAGAAAACTATCATGATAGACAACTATCATGATAGAAAACTATCATGATAGCAAACTATCATGATAGAAAACTATCATGATAGAAAGCTTCGCAGATATACGCAGATGTACGCTGCTATACGCAGGTATACGCAGATCTACGCAAATCAACGCAGATGTATGCAGATATATACCAAATTACGCAAATATGCGCAGATTTACGCAAATATACGCAGATCTGCGTAGATATACGCAGGTCTACGTGGGCTTACGCAGGTGTACTTAGATATACGCAGAAAGAAAACTATCATGATAGAAAACTATCATGTTAGAAAACTATCATGATAGAAAACTATCTTGTAGGAAAACTATCATGATAGAAAACTATCATAATAGAAAACTGATAGAAAACTATCGTAATAGAAAACTATCATGATAGAAAACTATCGTGATAGAAAGCTTCACAGATATTCGCATATCTACGCTTATATACGCAGGTATACGCAGGTCTAAGCAGATATACGCAATCTACGCAGATAACCGCGGGTATACAAAGGACAAACGCAGATATACGCTGGTCTATTTAGATATACGCAGATGTACGCAGATAACGCCAAACAGATACACGCAGATCTACGCAAAATTACACAGACATACGCAGATATACGCAGGTCAACGCTGATGTACGCAGAGCAACAATGATGTACATAGATTACTGCCAGCCTACGCAGTAATACGCATATCTACGCAGATCTATGCAGATGTACGCAAATATACGCCAATTTACGCATACGCAGATCTACGCAAATATACGCAGATCTACGTAAATATACGCAGCTATACGCAGCTATACGCAGTCTACTATATGCAGTCTACGTGGATATACGCAGGTATACGCACGAAAGCAGATAAGCGGTTGGACACGCAGTTATGCGCAGATCTGCGCACCTATACGCAGATATACTAAAAACTACTATCATGCATGTTGCATGATAGAAAACTATAATGATGGAAAACTATCATGATAGAGAACTACCATGATAGAAAACTATCATAATAGAAAACTATCATGATAGAAAACTATCATGATAGAAAACCGTCATGATAAAAAACTGTCTTGATAGAAAACTATCGTGATAGAAAACTATCCATGATTGAAAACTATCTTGATAGAAAACTGTCATGATAGAAACTATCATGATAGAAAACTATCGTGATAGAAAACTATCATGATAGACAACCATCATGATAGAAAACTATCATGATAGGAAACTATCATGATAGAAAACTATCATGACAGAAAACTATCATGATAGAAAACTATCGTGATAGAAAACTATCATGATAGAAAACTATCGTGATAGAAAACTATCATGATAGAAAACTATCGTGATAGAAAACTATCAGATAGAAAACTATCAGATAGAAAACTATCATGATAGAAAACTATCGTGATGGAAAATTATCATGATAGAAAACTATCATGATAGAAAACTATCATGATAGAAAAATATCATGATAGAAAACTATCGTGATAGAAAACTATCATGATAGAAAACTATTATGATAGGAAACTATCATGATAGAAAACTATCGTGATAGAAAACTATCATGATAGAAAACTATCATGATAGAAAACTATCGTGATAGAAAACTATCATGATAGAAAACTATCATGATAGAAAAATATCATGAAAGAAAACTATCATGATAGAAAACTATCGTGATAGAAAACTATCGTGATAGAAAACTATCATGATAGAAAACTATCATGATAGAAAACTATCATGATAGAAAACTATCGTGATAGAAAACTATCATGATAGAAAACTATCATGATAGAAAACTATCGTGATAGAAAACTATCATGATAGAAAACTATCGTGATAGAAAACTATCATGATAGAAAACTATCATGATAGAAAACTATCATGATAGAAAACTATCGTGATAGAAAACTATCGTGATAGAAAACTATCATGATAGAAAAATATCATGAAAGAAAACTATCATGATAGAAAACTATCGTGATAGAAAACTATCGTGATAGAAAACTATCATGATAGAAAACTATCATGATAGAAAACTATCGTGATAGAAAACTATCGTGATAGAAAACTATCATGATAGAAAACTATCATGATAGAAAAATATCATGAAAGAAAACTATCATGATAGAAAACTATCGTGATAGAAAACTATCATGATAGAAAACTATCGTGATAGAAAACTATCATGATAGAAAACTATCATGATAGAAAACTATCATGATAGAAAACTATCGTGATAGAAAACTATCGTGATAGAAAACTATCATGATAGAAAAATATCATGAAAGAAAACTATCATGATAGAAAACTATCGTGATAGAAAACTATCGTGATAGAAAACTATCATGATAGAAAACTATCATGATAGAAAACTATCGTGATAGAAAACTATCATGATAGAAAACTATCATGATAGAAAACTATCGTGATAGAAAACTATCATGATAGAAAACTATCGTGATAGAAAACTATCATGATAGAAAACTATCATGATAGAAAACTATCATGATAGAAAACTATCGTGATAGAAAACTATCGTGATAGAAAACTATCATGATAGAAAAATATCATGAAAGAAAACTATCATGATAGAAAACTATCGTGATAGAAAACTATCGTGATAGAAAACTATCATGATAGAAAACTATCATGATAGAAAACTATCATGATAGAAAACTATCATGATATAAAATTATCGTGATAGAAAACTGTCATGATAGAAAACTATCGTGATAGAAAGCTTCAGATATACGCAGGTATACGCAGGTCTAAGCAGATATACGCAGATCTAAGCAGATAACCGCGGGTATACAAAGGACAAACGCAGATATACGCTGGTCTATGTTGATATAAGCAGATGTACGCAGATGTTCGCAGATATACGCCAAACAGATACACGCAGATCTACGCAAATCTACGCAGACATACGCATATATACGCAGGTCTACGCAGATGTACGCAGATCTACGCAGATCAACACAGATGTACGCAGATATACGCCAAATTACGCAAATATAAGCAGATCTACGCAAATATACGCAGATCTGCGTAGATATACGCAGTTCTACGTGGGTTTACACAGATATACGTAGATAGAAAACTATCATGATAGAAAACTATCATGATAGAAAACTATCATGATAGAAAGCTATCTTATAGGAAAACTATCATGATAGAAAACTATCGTGATAGAAAGCTTCGCAGATAATCGCATATCTACGCTGATATACGCAGGTCTACGCAGATGTACGCAGATCTACGCAGATCAACGCAGATGTACGCAGATATAGGCCAAATTACGCAAATATGCGCAGATCTATGCAAATATACGCAGATCTGCGTAGACATACGCAGGTCTACGTGGGTTTACACAGGTATACGCAGATATTCGCAGATAGAAAACTATCATGATAGACAACTATCATGATATAAAACTATCATGGTAGCAAACTATCATGATAGAAAACTATCACGATAGAAAGCTTCGCAGATATACGCAGATGTACGCTGCTATACGCAGGTATACGCAGATCTACGCAAATCAACGCAGATGTATGCAGATATATACCAAATTACGCAAAGATGCGCAGATTTACGCAAATATACGAAGATCTGCGTAGATATACGCAGGTCTACGTGGGCTTACGGAGGTGTACGCAGATATACGCAGAAAGAAAACTATCATGATAGAAAACTATCATGATAGAAAACTATCTTGTAGGAAAACAATCATGATAGAAAACTATCATAATAGAAAACTGATAGAAAACTATCGTAATAGAAAACTATCATGATAGAAAACTATCGTGATAGAAAGCTTCACAGATATTCGCATATCTACGCTGATATACGCAGGTTTACGCAGTTCTAAGCAGATATACGCAAATCTACGCAGATAACCGCGGGTATACGCAGGACAAACGCAGATATACGCTGGTCTATTTAGATATACGCAGATGTACGCAGATAAACGCCAAACAGATACACGCAGATCTACGCAAAATTACACAGACATACGCAGATATACGCAGGTCAACGCTGATGTACGCAGAGCAACAATGATGTACGTAGATTACTGCCAGGCTACGCAGTAATACGCATATCTACGCAGATCTATGCAGATGTACGCAAATATACGCCAATTTACGCATACGCAGATCTACGCAAATATACGCAGATCTACGTAAATATACGCAGCTATACTAAGCTATACGCAGTCTACTATATGCAGTCTACGTGGATATACGCAGGAAAGCAGATAAGCGGTTGGACACGCAGTTATGCGCAGATCTGCGCACCTATACGCAGATATACTAAAAACTACTATCATGCATGTTGCATGATAGAAAACTATAATGATGGAAAACTATCATGATAGAGAACTACCATGATAGAAAACTATCATGATGGAAAACTATCATGATAGAAAACCGTCATGATAAAAAACTGTCTTGATAGAAAACTATCGTGATAGAAAACTATCATGATTGAAAACTATCTTGATAGAAAACTGTCATGATAGAAAACTATCATGATAGAAAACTATCGTGATAGAAAACTATCATGATAGACAACTATCATGATAGAAAACTTTCATGATAGGAAACTATCATGATAGAAAACTATCATGACAGAAAACTATCATGATAGAAAACTATCGTGATAGAAAACTACCATGATAGAAAACTATCGTGATAGAAAACTATCATGATAGAAAACTATCGTGATAGAAAACTATCATGATAGAAAACTATCATGATAGAAAACTATCATGATAGAAAACTATCGTGAAAGAAAACTATCATGATAGAAAACTATCATGATAGAAAAATATCATGATAGAAAACTATAGTGATAGAAAACTATCATGATAGAAAACTATTATGATAGGAAACTATCATGATAGAAAACTATCGTGATAGAAAACTATCATGATAGAAAACTATCATGATAGAAAACTATCGTGATAGAAAACTATCATGATAGAAAACTATCATGATAGAAAAATATCATGAAAGAAAACTATCATGATAGAAAACTATCGTGATAGAAAACTATCGTGATAGAAAACTATCGTGATAGAAAACTATCATGATAGAAAACTATCATGATAGAAAACTATCATGATACAAAACTATCGTGATAGAAAACTATCATGATAGAAAACTATCATGATAGAAAACTATCGTGATAGAAAACTATCATGATAGAAAACTATCATGATAGAAAACTATCATGATAGAAAACTATTATGATAGAAAACTGTCATGATAGAAAACTATCGTGATAGAAAACTATCATGATTGAAGATTATCTTGATAGAAAACTGTCATGATAGAAAACTATCATGATAGAAAACTATCGTGATAGAAAACTATCGTGATAGAAAACTATCATGATAGAAAACTATCGTGGTAGAAAACTATCATGATAGAAAACTATCGTGATAGAAAACTATCATGATAGAAAACTATCGTGATAGAAAACTATCATGATAAAAAACTAATGTGATAGAAAACTATCATGATAGAAAACTATCGTGATAGAAAACTATCATGATAGAAAACTATCGTGATAGAAAACTATCGTGATGGAAAACTATCATGATAGAAAACTATCGTGATAGAAAACTATCATTATAGAAAACTATCGTGATAGAAAACTATCATGATAGAAAACTATCGTGATTGAAAACTATCGTGATAGAAAAATATCATGATAGAAAACTATCATGATAGAAAACTATCGTGGTAGAAAACTATCATGATAGAAAACTATCGTGATAGAAAACTATCATGATAGAAAACTAATGTGATAGAAAACTATCATGATAGAAAACTATCGTGATAGAAAACTATCATGATAGAAAACTATCGTGATAGAAAACTATCATGATAGAAAACTATCGTGATAGAAAACTATCATGATAGAAAACTATCATGATAGAAAACTATCATGATAGAAAACTATCATGATAGAAAACTATCGTGATAGAAAACTATCATGATAGAAAACTATCATGATAGAAAACTTTCATGATAGAAAACTATCATGATAGAAAACTATCATGATAGAAAACTATCGTGATAGAAAACTATCATGATAGAAAACTATCATGATAGAAAACTATCATGATATAAAATTATCGTGATAGAAAACTGTCATGATAGAAAACTATCGTGATAGAAAGCTTCAGATATACGCAGCTATACGCAGGTCTAAGCAGATATACGCAGATCTAAGCAGATAACCGCGGGTATACGCAGGACAAACGCAGATATACGCTGGTCTATGTTGATATAAGCAGATGTACGCAGATGTTTGCAGATATACGCCAAACAGATACACGCAGATTTACGCAAATCTACGCAGACATACGCATATATACGCAGGTCTACGCAGATGTACGCAGATCTACGCAGATCAACGCAGATGTACGCAGATATACGCCAAATTACGCAAATATGCGCAGATTTACGCAAATATACGCAGATCTGCGTAGATATACGCAGTTCTACGTGGGTTTACACAGATATACGTAGATAGAAAACTATCATGATAGAAAACTATCATGATAGAAAACTATCATGATAGAAAGCTATCTTGTAGGAAAACTATCATGATAGAAAACTATCGTGATAGAAAGCTTCGCAGATATTCGCATATCTACGCTGATATACGCAGGTCTACGCAGATGTACGCAGATCAACGCAGATGTACACAGATATATGCCAAATTACGCAAATATGCGCAGATCTATGCAAATATACGCAGATCTGCGTAGATATACGCAGGTCTACGTGGGTTTACACATGTATACGCAGATATTTGCAGATAGAAAACTATCATGATAGACAACTATCATGATAGAAAACTATCATGATAGCAAACTATCATGATAGAAAACTATCACGATAGAAAGCTTCGCAGATATACGCAGATGTACGCTGCTATACGCAGGTGTACGCAGATCTACGCAAATCAACGCAGATGTATGCAGATATATACCAAATTACGCAAATATGCGCAGATTTACGCAAATATACGCAGATCTGCGTAGATATACGCAGGTCTACGTGGGCTTACGCAGGTGTACGCAGATATACGCAGAAAGAAAACTATCATGATAGAAAACTATCATGTTAGAAAACTATCATGATAGAAAACTATCTTGTAGGAAAACTATCATGATAGAAAACTATCATAATAGAAAACTGATAGAAAACTATCGTAATAGAAAACTATCATGATAGAAAACTATCGTGATAGAAAGCTTCGCAGATATTCGCATATCTACGCTGATATACGCAGGTATACGCAGGTCTAAGCAGATATACACAAATCTACGCAGATAACCGCGGGTATACAAAGGACAAACGCAGATATACGCTGGTCTATTTAGATATACGCAGATGTACGCAGATAAACGCCAAACAGATACACGCAGATCTACGCAAAATTACACAGACATACGCAGATATACGCAGGTCAACGCTGATGTACGCAGAGCAACAATGATGTACGTAGATTACTGCCAGGCTACGCAGTAATACGCATATCTACGCAGATCTATGCAGATGTACGCAAATATACGCCAATTTACGCATACGCAGATCTACGCAAATATACGCAGATCTACGTAAATATACGCAGCTATACGCAGCTATACGCAGCTATACGCAGTCTACTATATGCAGTCTACGTGGATATACGCAGGTATACGCACGAAAGCAGATAAGCGGTTGGACACGCAGTTATGCGCAGATCTGCTCACCTATACGCAGATATACTAAAAACTACTATCATGCATGTTGCATGATAGAAAACTATCATGATAGAAAACTATCATGATAGAAAACTATCGTGATAGAAAACTATCATGATAGAAAACTATCGTGATAGAAAACTATCATGATAGAAAACTATCATGATAGAAAACTATCATGATAGAAAACCGTCATGATAAAAAACTGTCTTGATAGAAAACTATCGTGATAGAAAACTATCATGATTGAAAACTATCTTGATAGAAAACTGTCATGATAGAAAACTATCATGATAGAAAACTATCGTGATAGAAAACTATCATGATAGACAACTATCATGATAGAAAACTATCATGATAGGAAACTATCATGATAGAAAACTATCATGACAGAAAACTATCATGATAGAAAACTATCGTGATAGAAAACTATCATGATAGAAAACTATCGTGATAGAAAACTATCATGATAGAAAACTATCGTGATAGAAAACTATCATGATAGAAAACTATCATGATAGAAAACTATCATGATAGAAAACTATCGTGATAGAAAACTATCATGATAGAAAACTATCATGATAGAAAAATATCATGATAGAAAACTATCATGATAGAAAACTATCGTGATAAAAAATGATAGAAAACTATCATGATAGAAAACTATCGTGATAGAAAACTATCATGATAGAAAACTATCATGATAGAAAAATATCATGAAAGAAAACTATCATGATAGAAAACTATCGTGATAGAAAACTATCGTGATAGAAAACTATCATGATAGAAAACTATCATGATAGAAAACTATCATGATAGAAAACTATCGTGATAGAAAACTATTATGAAAGAAAACTATCATGATAGAAAACTATCGTGATAGAAAACTATCATGATAGAAAACTATCATGATAGAAAACTATTATGATAGAAAACTGTCATGATAGAAAACTATCGTGATAGAAAACTATCATGATTGAAGATTATCTTGATAGAAAACTGTCATGATAGAAAACTATCATGATAGAAAACTATCGTGATAGAAAACTATCATGATAGAAAACTATCGTGATAGAAAACTATCATGATAGAAAACTATCGTGATAGAAAACTTTCGTGATAGAAAACTATCATGATAGAAAACTATCGTGATAGAAAACTATCGTGATAGAAAACTATCATGATAGAAAACTATCGTGATAGAAAACTATCGTGATAGAAAACTATCATGATAGAAAACTATCGTGATAGAAAACTATCATGATAGAAAACTATTGTGGTAGAAAACTATCATGATAGAAAACTGTCGTGATAGAAAACTAACATGATAGAAAACTATCGTGATAGAAAACTATCATAATAGAAAACTAATGTGATAGAAAACTATCATGATAGAAAACTATCGTGATAGAAAACTATCATGATAGAAAACTATCGTGATAGAAAACTATCATGATAGAAAACTATCGTGATAGAAAACTTTCGTGATAGAAAACTATCATGATAGAAAACTATCGTGGTAGAAAACTATCATGATAGAAAACTATCGTGATAGAAAACTATCATGATAGAAAACTATCGTGATAGAAAACTATCATGATAGAAAACTATCATGATAGAAAACTATCGTGATAGAAAACTATCATGATAGAAAACTATCATGATAGAAAAATATCATGAAAGAAAACTATCATGATAGAAAACTATCGTGATAGAAAACTATCGTGATAGAAAACTATCGTGATAGAAAACTATCATGATAGAAAACTATCATGATAGAAAACTATCATGATACAAAACTATCGTGATAGAAAACTATCATGATAGAAAACTATCATGATAGAAAACTATCGTGATAGAAAACTATCATGATAGAAAACTATCATGATAGAAAACTATCATGATAGAAAACTATTATGATAGAAAACTGTCATGATAGAAAACTATCGTGATAGAAAACTATCATGATTGAAGATTATCTTGATAGAAAACTGTCATGATAGAAAACTATCATGATAGAAAACTATCGTGATAGAAAACTATCGTGATAGAAAACTATCATGATAGAAAACTATCGTGGTAGAAAACTATCATGATAGAAAACTATCGTGATAGAAAACTATCATGATAGAAAACTATCGTGATAGAAAACTATCATGATAAAAAACTAATGTGATAGAAAACTATCATGATAGAAAACTATCGTGATAGAAAACTATCATGATAGAAAACTATCGTGATAGAAAACTATCGTGATGGAAAACTATCATGATAGAAAACTATCGTGATAGAAAACTCTCATTATAGAAAACTATTATGATAGAAAACTGTCATGATAGAAAACTATCGTGATAGAAAACTATCATGATTGAAGATTATCTTGATAGAAAACTGTCATGATAGAAAACTATCATGATAGAAAACTATCGTGATAGAAAACTATCGTGATAGAAAACTATCATGATAGAAAACTATCGTGGTAGAAAACTATCATGATAGAAAACTATCGTGATAGAAAACTATCATGATAGAAAACTATCGTGATAGAAAACTATCATGATAAAAAACTAATGTGATAGAAAACTATCATGATAGAAAACTATCGTGATAGAAAACTATCATGATAGAAAACTATCATGATAGAAAACTATCATGATAGAAAACTATTATGATAGAAAACTGTCATGATAGAAAACTATCGTGATAGAAAACTATCATGATTGAAGATTATCTTGATAGAAAACTGTCATGATAGAAAACTATCATGATAGAAAACTATCGTGATAGAAAACTATCGTGATAGAAAACTATCATGATAGAAAACTATCGTGATAGAAAACTATCGTGATTGAAAACTATCGTGATAGAAAAATATCATGATAGAAAACTATCATGATAGAAAACTATCGTGGTAGAAAACTATCATGATAGAAAACTATCGTGATAGAAAACTATCATGATAGAAAACTAATGTGATAGAAAACTATCATGATAGAAAACTATCGTGATAGAAAACTATCATGATAGAAAACTATCGTGATAGAAAACTATCATGATAGAAAACTATCGTGATAGAAAACTATCATGATAGAAAACTATCATGATAGAAAACTATCATGATAGAAAACTATCATGATAGAAAACTATCGTGATAGAAAACTATCATGATAGAAAACTATCATGATAGAAAACTTTCATGATAGAAAACTATCATGATAGAAAACTATCATGATAGAAAACTATCGTGATAGAAAACTATCATGATAGAAAACTATCATGATAGAAAACTATCATGATATAAAATTATCGTGATAGAAAACTGTCATGATAGAAAACTATCGTGATAGAAAGCTTCAGATATACGCAGCTATACGCAGGTCTAAGCAGATATACGCAGATCTAAGCAGATAACCGCGGGTATACGCAGGACAAACGCAGATATACGCTGGTCTATGTTGATATAAGCAGATGTACGCAGATGTTCGCAGATATACGCCAAACAGATACACGCAGATTTACGCAAATCTACGCAGACATACGCATATATACGCAGGTCTACGCAGATGTACGCAGATCTACGCAGATCAACGCAGATGTACGCAGATATACGCCAAATTACGCAAATATGCGCAGATTTACGCAAATATACGCAGATCTGCGTAGATATACGCAGTTCTACGTGGGTTTACACAGATATACGTAGATAGAAAACTATCATGATAGAAAACTATCATGATAGAAAACTATCATGATAGAAAGCTATCTTGTAGGAAAACTATCATGATAGAAAACTATCGTGATAGAAAGCTTCGCAGATATTCGCATATCTACGCTGATATACGCAGGTCTACGCAGATGTACGCAGATCAACGCAGATCAACGCAGATGTACACAGATATATGCCAAATTACGCAAATATGCGCAGATCTATGCAAATATACGCAGATCTGCGTAGATATACGCAGGTCTAAGTGGGTTTACACATGTATACGCAGATATTTGCAGATAGAAAACTATCATGATAGACAACTATCATGATAGAAAACTATCATGATAGCAAACTATCATGATAGAAAACTATCACGATAGAAAGCTTCGCAGATATACGCAGATGTACGCTGCTATACGCAGGTGTACGCAGATCTACGCAAATCAACGCAGATGTATGCAGATATATACCAAATTACGCAAATATGCGCAGATTTACGCAAATATACGCAGATCTGCGTAGATATACGCAGGTCTACGTGGGCTTACGCAGGTGTACGCAGATATACGCAGAAAGAAAACCATCATGATAGAAAACTATCATGTTAGAAAACTATCATGATAGAAAACTATCTTGTAGGAAAACTATCATGATAGAAAACTATCATAATAGAAAACTGATAGAAAACTATCGTAATAGAAAACTATCATGATAGAAAACTATCGTGATAGAAAGCTTCGCAGATATTCGCATATCTACGCTGATATACGCAGGTATACGCAGGTCTAAGCAGATATACGCAAATCTACGCAGATAACCGCGGGTATACAAAGGACAAACGCAGATATACGCTGGTCTATTTAGATATACGCAGATGTACGCAGATAAACGCCAAACAGATACACGCAGATCTACGCAAAATTACACAGACATACGCAGATATACGCAGGTCAACGCTGATGTACGCAGAGCAACAATGATGTACGTAGATTACTGCCAGGCTACGCAGTAATACGCATATCTACGCAGATCTATGCAGATGTACGCAAATATACGCCAATTTACGCATACGCAGATCTACGCAAATATACGCAGATCTACGTAAATATACGCAGCTATACGCAGCTATACGCAGTCTACTATATGCAGTCTACGTGGATATACGCAGGTATACGCACGAAAGCAGATAAGCGGTTGGACACGCAGTTATGCGCAGATCTGCTCACCTATACGCAGATATACTAAAAACTACTATCATGCATGTTGCATGATAGAAAACTATCATGATAGAAAACTATCATGATAGAAAACTATCATGATAGAAAACTATCGTGATAGAAAACTATCATGATAGAAAACTATCGTGATAGAAAACTATCATGATAGAAAACTATCATGATAGAAAACTATCATGATAGAAAACCGTCATGATAAAAAACTGTCTTGATAGAAAACTATCGTGATAGAAAACTATCATGATTGAAAACTATCTTGATAGAAAACTGTCATGATAGAAAACTATCATGATAGAAAACTATCGTGATAGAAAACTATCATGATAGACAACTATCATGATAGAAAACTATCATGATAAGAAACTATCATGATACAAAACTATCATGACAGAAAACTATCATGATAGAAAACTATCGTGATAGAAAACTATCATGATAGAAAACTATCGTGATAGAAAACTATCATGATAGAAAACTATCGTGATAGAAAACTATCATGATAGAAAACTATCATGATAGAAAACTATCATGATAGAAAACTATCGTGATAGAAAACTATCATGATAGAAAACTATCATGATAGAAAAATATCATGATAGAAAACTATCGTGATAAAAAACTATCATGATAGAAAACTATTATGATAGGAAACTATCATGATAGAAAACTATCGTGATAGAAAACTATCATGATAGAAAACTATCATGATAGAAAACTATCGTGATAGAAAACTATCATGATAGAAAACTATCAAGATAGAAAAATATCATGAAAGAAAACTATCATGATAGAAAACTATCGTGATAGAAAACTATCGTGATAGAAAACTATCATGATAGAAAACTATCATGATAGAAAACTATCATGATAGAAAACTATCGTGATAGAAAACTATCATGATAGAAAACTATCATGATAGAAAACTATCGTGATAGAAAACTATCATGATAGAAAACTATCATGATACAAAACTATCATGAAAGAAAACTATTATGATAGAAAACTGTCATGATAGAAAACTATCGTGATAGAAAACTATCATGATTGAAGATTATCTTGATAGAAAACTGTCATGATAGAAAACTATCATGATAGAAAACTATCGTGATAGAAAACTATCATGATAGAAAACTATCGTGATAGAAAACTATCATGATAGAAAACTATCGTGATAGAAAACTTTCGTGATAGAAAACTATCATGATAGAAAACTATCGTGATAGAAAACTATCGTGATAGAAAACTATCATGATAGAAAACTATCGTGGTAGAAAACTATCATGATAGAAAACTGTCGTGATAGAAAACTATCATGATAGAAAACTATCGTGATAGAAAACTATCATGATAGAAAACTATCGTGATAGAAAACTATCATGATAGAAAACTATCGTGGTAGAAAACTATCATGATAGAAAACTGTCGTGATAGAAAACTATCATGATAGAAAACTATCGTGATAGAAAACTATCATGATAGAAAACTAATGTGATAGAAAACTATCATGATAGAAAACTATCGTGATAGAAAACTATCATGATAGAAAACTATCGTGATAGAAAACTATCGTGATAGAAAACTATCATGATAGAAAACTATCGTGATAGAAAACTATCATGATAGAAAACTATCGTGATAGAAAACTATCATGATAGAAAACTAATGTGATAGAAAACTATCATGAAAGAAAACTATCGTGATAGAAAACTATCATGATAGAAAACTATCGTGATAGAAAAATATCATGATAGAAAACTATCGTGATAGAAAACTATCATGATAGAAAACTATCATGATAGAAAACTATCATGATAGAAAACTATCGTGATAGAAAACTATCATGATAGAAAACTATCATGATAGAAAACTTTCATGATAGAAAACTATCATGATAGAAAACTATCATGATAGAAAACTATCGTGATAGAAAACTTTCATGATAGAAAACTATCATGATAGCAAACTATCATGATATAAAATTATCGTGATAGAAAACTGTCATGATAGAAAACTATCTTGATAGAAAGCTTCAGATATACGCAGGTATACGCAGGTCTAAGCAGATATACGCAGATCTAAGCAGATAACCGCGGTTATACAAAGGACAAACGCAGATATACGCTGGTCTATGTTGATATAAGCAGATGTACGCAGATGTTCGCAGATAAACGCCAAACAGATACACGCAGATCTACGCAAATCTACGCAGACATACGCATATATACGCAGGTCTACGCAGATGTACGCAGATCTACGCAGATCAACAAAGATGTACGCAGATATACGCCAAATTACGCAAATATGCGCAGATCTACGCAAATATACGCAGATCTGCGTAGATATACGCAGTTCTATACGTGGGTATACGCAGGACAAACGCAGATATACGCTGGTCTATTTAGATATACGCAGATGTACGCAGATAAACGCCAAACAGATACACGCAGATCTACGCAAAATTACACAGACATACGCAGATATACGCAGGTCAATGCTGATGTACGCAGAGCTACAATGATGTACGTAGATTACTGCCAGGCTTCGCAGTAATACGCAGATCTACGCAGATGTACGCAGATATACGCCATCTTACGCATACGCAGATCTACGCAAATAAACGCAGATCTGCGTAAATATACGCAGCTATACGCAGTCCACTATATGCAATCTACGTGGATATACGCAGGTATACGCAGGAAAGCAGATAAGCGGTTGGACACGCAGTTATGCGCAGATCTGCGCACCTAAACGCAGATATACTAAAAACTACTATCATGCATGTTGCATGATAGAAAACTATAATGATGGAAAACTATCATGATAGAGAACTATCATGACAGAAAACTATCATGATAGAAAACTATCATGATAGAAAACTATCATGATAGAAAACAATCATGATAGGAAACCGTCATGATAGAAAACTGTCTTGATAGAAAACTATCGTGATAGAAAACTATCATGATTGCAAACTATCTTGATAGAAAACTGTCATGATAGAAAACTATCATGATAGAAAACTATCGTGATAAAAAACTATCATGATAGACAACTTTCATGATAGAAAACTATCATGATAGGAAACTATCATGATAGAAAACTATCATGACAGAAAACTATCATGATAGAAAACTATCGTGATAGAAAACTATCATGATAGAAAACTATCGTGATAGAAAACTATCATGATAGAAAACTATCGTGATAGAAAACTATCATGATAGAAAACTATCGTGATAGAAAACTATCATGATAGAAAACTATCATGATAGAAAAATATCATGATAGAAAACTATCGTGATAGAAAACTATCATGATAGAAAACTATAATGATAGGAAACTATCATGATAGAAAACTATCGTGATAGAAAACTATCATGATAGAAAACTATCATGATAGAAAACTATCGTGATAGAAAACTATCATCATAGAAAACTATCATGATAGAAAAATATCATGATAGA
Organism: Dasysyrphus tricinctus; assembly: GCA_963921185.1. Lineage (NCBI taxonomy): Eukaryota > Metazoa > Arthropoda > Insecta > Diptera > Syrphidae > Dasysyrphus > Dasysyrphus tricinctus. The sequence continues at coordinate 78,320,262 of OY992531.1, forward strand.
AAACTATCATGATAGAAAACTATCATGATAGTAAACTATCTTGATAGAAAACTATCGTGATAGAAAACTATCATGATAGAAAACTATCATGATAGAAAACTATCGTGATAGAAAACTATCATGATAGAAAACTATCATGATAGAAAACTATCATGATAAAAAACTATTATGATAGAAAACTGTCATGATAGAAAACTATCGTGATAGAAAACTGTCATGATAGAAAACTATCATGATAGAAAACTATCGTGATAGAAAACTATCATGATAGAAAACTATCATGATAGAAAACTATCATGATAAAAAACTATTATGATAGAAAACTGTCATGATAGAAAACTATCGTGATAGAAAACTGTCATGATAGAAAACTATCATGATAGAAAACTATCGTGATAGAAAACTATCGTGATAGAAAACTATCATGATAGAAAACTATCGTGGTAGAAAACTATCATGATAGAAAACTATCGTGATAGAAAACTATCATGATAGAAAACTATCTTGATAGAAAACTGTCATGATAGAAAACTATCATGATAGAAAACTATCGTGATAGAAAACTATCGTGATAGAAAAATATCATGATAGAAAACTATCATGATAGAAAACTATCGTGGTAAAAAACTATCATGATAGAAAACTATCGTGATAGAAAACTATCATGATAGAAAACTAATGTGATAGAAAACTATCATGATAGAAAACTATCGTGATAGAAAACTATCATGATAGAAAACTATCGTGATAGAAAAATATCATGATAGAAAACTATCGTGATAGAAATCTATCATGATAGAAAACTATCGTGATAGAAAACTATCATGATAGAAAACTATCATGATAGAAAACTTTTATGATAGAAAACTATCATGATAGAAAACTATCATGATAGAAAACTATCGTGATAGAAAACTATAATGATAGAAAACTATCATGATAGAAAACTATCATGATATAAAATTATCGTGATAGAAAACTGTCATGATAGAAAACTATCGTGATAGAAAGCTTCAGATAGACGCAGGTATACGCAGGCCTAAGCAGATCTACGCAGATCTAAGCAGATAACCGCGACAACTATCATGATAGAAAACTATCATGATAAGAAACTATCATGATACAAAACTATCATGACAGAAAACTATCATGATAGAAAACTATCGTGATAGAAAACTATCATGATAGAAAACTATCGTGATAGAAAACTATCATGATAGAAAACTATCGTGATAGAAAACTATCATGATAGAAAACTATCATGATAGAAAACTATCATGATAGAAAACTATCGTGATAGAAAACTATCATGATAGAAAACTATCATGATAGAAAAATATCATGATAGAAAACTATCGTGATAAAAAACTATCATGATAGAAAACTATTATGATAGGAAACTATCATGATAGAAAACTATCGTGATAGAAAACTATCATGATAGAAAACTATCATGATAGAAAACTATCGTGATAGAAAACTATCATGATAGAAAACTATCAAGATAGAAAAATATCATGAAAGAAAACTATCATGATAGAAAACTATCGTGATAGAAAACTATCGTGATAGAAAAATATCATGATAGAAAACTATCATGATAGAAAACTATCGTGGTAAAAAACTATCATGATAGAAAACTATCATGATAGAAAACTATCATGATAGAAAACTATCGTGATAGAAAACTTTCATGATAGAAAACTATCATGATAGCAAACTATCATGATATAAAATTATCGTGATAGAAAACTGTCATGATAGAAAACTATCTTGATAGAAAGCTTCAGATATACGCAGGTATACGCAGGTCTAAGCAGATATACGCAGATCTAAGCAGATAACCGCGGTTATACAAAGGACAAACGCAGATATACGCTGGTCTATGTTGATATAAGCAGATGTACGCAGATGTTCGCAGATATACGCCAAACAGATACACGCAGATCTACGCAAATCTACGCAGACATACGCATATATACACAGGTCTACGCAGATGTAAGCAGATCTACGCAGATCAACGCAGATGTACGCAGATATACGCCAAATTACGCAAATATGCGCAGATTTACGCAAATATACGCAGATCTGCGTAGATATACGCAGTTCTACGTGGGTTTACACAGATATACGTAGATAGAAAGCTATCATGATAGAAAACTATCATGATAGAAAACTATCATGATAGAAAGCTATCTTGTAGGAAAACTATCATGATAGAAAATAATCATGATAGAAAACTGATAGAAAATTATCGCGATAGAAAACTATCATGATAGAAAACTATCGTGATAGAAAGCTTCGCAGATATTCGCATATCTACGCTGATATACGCAGGTCTACGCAGATGTACGCAGATCTACGCAGATCAACGCAGATGTACGCAGATATATGCCAAATTACGCAAATATGCGCAGATCTATGCAAATATACGCAGATCTGCGTAGATATACGCAGGTCTACGTGGGCTTACACAGGTATACGCAGATATTCGCAGATAGAAAACTATCATGATAGACAACTATCATGATAGAAAACTATCATTATAGCAAACTATCATGATAGAAAACTATCATGATAGAAAGCTTCGCAGATATACGCAGATGTACGCTGCCTTACGCAGGTATACGCAGATCTACGCAAATTAATGCAGATGTATGCAGATATATGCCAAATTACGCAAATATGCGCAGATTTACGCAAATATACGCAGATCTGCGTAGATATACGCAGGTCTACGTGGGCTTACGCAGGTGTACGCAGATATACGCAGAAAGAAAACTATCATGATAGAGAACTATCATGATAGAAAACTATCATGATAGAAAACTATCTTGTAGGAAAACTATCATGATAGAAAACTATCATAATAGAAAACTGATAGAAAACTATCGTAATAGAAAACTATCATGATAGAAAGCTATCGTGATAGAAAGCTTCGCAGATATTCGCATATCTACGCTGATATACGCAGGTATACGCAGGTCTAAGCAGATATACGCAAATCTACGCAGATAACCGCGGGTACACGCAGGACAAACGCAGATATACGCTGGTCTAGTTAGATATACGCAGATGTACGCAGATAAACGCCAAACAGATACACGCAGATCTACGCAAAATTACACAGACATACGCAGATATACGCAGGTCAACGCTGATGTACGCAGAGCAACAATGATGTACGTAGATTACTGCCAGGCTACGCAGTAATACGCATATCTTCGCAGATCTATGCAGTTATATGCAAATATACGCCAATTTACGCATACGCAGATCTACGCAAATATACGCAGATCTACGTAAATATACGCAGCTATACGCAGCTATACGCAGTCTACTATATGCAGTCTACGTGGATATACGCAGGTATACGCAGGAAAGCAGATAAGCGGTTGGACACGCAGTTATGCGCAGATCTGCGCACCTATACGCAGATATACTAAAAACTACTATCATGCATGTTGCATGATAGAAAACTATAATGATGGAAAACTATCATGATAGAGAACCACCATGATAAAAAACTATCATAATAGAAAACTATCATGATAGAACACTATCATGATAGAAAACTATCATGATAGAAAACCGTCATGATTAAAACTGTCTTGATAGAAAACTATCGTGATAGAAAACTATCATGATTGAAAACTATCTTGATAGAAAACTGTCATGATAGAAAACTATCATGATAGAAATCTATCGTGATAGAAAACTATCATGATAGACAACTATCATGATAGAAAACTATCATGATAGGAAACTATCATGATAGAAAACTATCATGACAGAAAACTATCATGATAGAAAACTATCGTGATAGAAAACTATTATGATAAAAAACTATCGTGATAAAACTATCATGATAGAAAACTATCGTGATAGAAAACTATCGTGATAGAAAACTATCATGATAGAAAACTATCATGACAAAAAACTATCATGATAGAAAACTATCGTGATAGAAAACTATCATGACAGAAAACTATCGTGATAGAAAACTATCATGATAGAAAACTATCATGATAGAAAACTATCATCATAGAAAACTATCGTGATAGAAAACTATCATGATAGAAAACTATCATGATAGAAAAATATCATGACAGAAAACTATCGTGATAGAAAACTATCATGATAGAAAACTATTATGATAGGAAACTATCATGATAGAAAACTATCGTGATAGAAAACTATCATGATAGAAAACTATCATGATAGAAAACTATCGTGATAGAAAACTATCATGATAGAAAACTATCAAGATAGAAAAATATCATGATAGAAAACTATCATGATAAAAAACTATCGTGATAGAAAACTATCGTGATAGAAAACTATCATGATAGAAAACTATCATGATAGAAAACTATCATGATAGAAAACTATCGTGATAGAAAACTATCATGATAGAAAACTATCATGATAGAAAACTATCGTGATAGAAAACTATCATGATAGAAAACTATCATGATAGAAAACTATCATGATAAAAAACTATTATGATAGAAAACTGTCATGATAGAAAACTATCGTGATAGAAAACTATCATGATAGAAAACTATCATGATAGAAAACTATCGTGATAGAAAACTATCGTGATAGAAAATGATCATGATAGAAAGCAATCGTGATAGAAAAATATCATGATAGAAAACTATCGTGATAGAAAACTGTCATGATAGAAAACTATCATGATAGAAAACTATCGTGATAGAAAACTATCTTGATAGAAAACTGTCATGATAGAAAACTATCATGATAGAAAACTATCGTGATAGAAAACTATCGTGATAGAAAACTATCATGATAGAAAACTATCATGACAGAAAACTATCATGATAGAAAACTATCGTCATAGAAAACTATCATGATAGAAAACTATCGTGATAGAAAACTATCATGATAGAAAACTATCGTGGTAGAAAACTATCATGATAGAAAACTATCGTGATAGAAAACTATCATGATAGAAGACTATCTTGATAGAAAACTGTCATGATAGAAAACTATCATGATAGAAAACTATCGTGATAGAAAACTATCGTGATAGAAAACTATCATGATAGAAAACTATCATGATAGAAAACTATCGTGGTAGAAAACTATCATGATAGAAAACTATCGTGATAGAAAACTATCATGATAGAAAACTAATGTGATAGAAAACTATCATGATAGAAAACTATCGTGATAGAAAACTATCATGATAGAAAACTATCGTGATAGAAAAATATCATGATAGAAAACTATCGTGATAGAAATCTATCATGATAGAAAACTATCATGATAGAAAACTATCATGATAGAAAACTATCGTGATAGAAAACTATCATGATAGAAAACTATCATGATAGAAAACTTTTATGATAGAAAACTATCATGATAGAAAACTATCACGATAGAAAACTATCGTGATAGAAAACTATCATGATAGAAAACTATCATGATAGAAAACTATCATGATAGAAAGCTTCGCAGATATACGCAGATGTACGCTGCTATACGCAGGTATACGCAGATCTACGCAAATTAATGCAGATGTATGCAGATATATGCCAAATTACGCAAATATGCGTAGATTTACGCAAATATACGCAGATCTGCGTAGATATACACAGGTCTACGTTGGCTTACGCAGGTGTACGCAGATATACGCAGAAAGAAAACTATCATGATAGAAAACTATCATGATAGAAAACTATCATGATAGAAAACTATCTTGTAGGAAAACTATCATGATAGAAAACTATCATGATAGAAAGCTATCGTGATAGAAAGCTTCGCAGATATTCGCATATCTACGCTGATATACGCAGGTATACGCAGGTCTAAGCAGATATACGCAAATCTACGCAGATAACCGCGGGTACACGCAGGACAAACGCAGATATACGCTGGTCTAGTTAGATATACGCAGATGTACGCAGATAAACGCCAAACAGATACACGCAGATCTACGCAAAATTACACAGACATACGCAGATATACGCAGGTCAACGCTGATGTACGCAGAGCAACAATGATGTACGTAGATTACTGCCAGGCTACGCAGTAATACGCATATTTACGCAGATCTATGCAGATATATGCAAATATACGCCAATTTACGCATACGCAGATCTAAGCAAATATACGCAGATCTACGTAAATATACGCAGCTATACGCAGTCTACTATATGCAGTCTACGTGGATATACGCAGGTATACGCAGAAAAGCAGAGCAGCGGTTGGACACGCAGTTATGCGCAGATCTGCGCACCTATACGCAGATATACTAAAAACTACTATCATGCATGTTGCATGATAGAAAACTATAATGATGGAAAACTATCATGATAGAGAACCACCATGATAGAAAACTATTATAATAGAAAACTATCATGATAGAAAACTATCATGATAGTAAACTATCATGATAGAAAACTATCATGAAAAAAAACCGTCATGATAAAAAACTGTCTTGATAGAAAACTATCGTGATAGAAAACTATCATGATTGAAAACTATCTTGATAGAAAACTGTCATGATAGAAAACTATCATGATAGAAAACTATCGTGATAGAAAACTATCATGATAGACAACTATCATGATACAAAACTATCATGATAGGAAACTATCATGATAGAAAACTATCATGACAGAAAACTATCATGATAGAAAACTATCGTGATAGAAAACTATTATGATAGAAAACTATCGTGATAGAAAACTATCATGATAGAAAACTATCGTGATAGAAAACTATCGTGATAGAAAACTATCGTGATAGAAAACTATCATGATAGAAAACTATCATGACAAAAAACTATCATGATAGAAAACTATCGTGATAGAAAACTATCATGATAGAAAACTATCGTGATAGAAAACTATCATGATAGAAAACTATTATGATAGAAAACTATCATCATAGAAAACTATCGTGATAGAAAACTATCATGATAGAAAACTATCATGATAGAAAAATATCATGATAGAAAACTATCGTGATAGAAAACTATCATGATAGAAAACTATTATGATAGGAAACTATCATGATAGAAAACTATCGTGATAGAAAACTATCATGATAGAAAACTATCATGATAGAAAACTATCGTGATAGAAAACTATCATGATAGAAAACTATCATGATAGAAAAATATCATGATAGAAAACTATCATGATAGAAAACTATCGTGATAGAAAACTATCGTGATAGAAAACTATCATGATAGAAAACTATCATGATAGAAAACTATCATGATAGAAAACTATCGTGATAGAAAACTATCATGATAGAAAACTATCATGATAGAAAACTATCATGATAGAAAACTATCATGATAGAAAACTATCATGATAGAAAACTATCATGATAAAAAACTATTATGATAGAAAACTGTCATGATAGAAAACTATCGTGATAGAAAACTATCATGATAGAAAACTATCGTGATAGAAAACTGTCATGATAGAAAACTATCATGATAGAAAACTATCGTGATAGAAAACTGTCATGATAGAAAACTATCGTGATAGAAAACTGTCATGATAGAAAACTATCATGATAGAAAACTATCGTGATAGAAAACTATCTTGATAGAAAACTGTCATGATAGAAAACTATCATGATAGAAAACTATCGTGATAGAGAACTATCGTGATAGAAAACTATCATGATAGAAAACTATCATGACAGAAAACTATCATGATAGAAAACTATCGTGATAGAAAACTATCATGATAAAAAACTATCGTGATAGAAAACTATCATGATAGAAAACTATCATCATAGAAAACTATCGTGATAGAAAACCATCATGATAGAAAACTATCCTGATAGAAAAATATCATGATAGAAAACTATCGTGATTGAAAACTATCATAATAGAAAACTATTATGATAGGAAACTATCATGATAGAAAACAATCGTGATAGAAAACTATCATGATAGAAAACTATCATGATAGAAAACTATCGTGATAGAAAACTATCATGATAGAAAACTATCATGATAGAAAAATATCATGATAGAAAACTATCATGATAGAAAACTATCGTGATAGAAAACTGTCGTGATAGAAAACTATCATGATAGAAAACTATCATGATAGAAAACTATCATGATAGAAAACTATCGTGATAGAAAACTATCATGATAGAAAACTATCATGATAGAAAACTATCGTGATAGAAAACCATCATGATAGAAAACTATCATGATAGAAAACTATCATGATAAAAAACTATTATGATAGAAAACTGTCATGATAGAAAACTATCGTGATAGAAAACTGTCATGATAGAAAACTATCATGATAGAAAACTATCGTGATAGAAAACTATCGTGATAGAAAACTATCATGATAGAAAGCTATCGTGATAGAAAAATACCATGATAGAAAACTATCGTGATAGAAAATTGTCATGATAGAAAACTATCGTGATAGAAAACTGTCATGATAGAAAACTATCATGATAGAAAACTATCGTGATAGAAAACTATCTTGATAGAAAACTGTCATGATAGAAAACTATCATGATAGAAAACTATCGTGATAGAAAACTATCGTGATAGAAAAATATCATGATAGAAAACTATCATGATAGAAAACTATCGTGTTAGATAACTATCATGATAGAAAACTATCGTGATAGAAAACTATCATGATAGAAAACTAATGTGATAGAAAACTATCATGATAGAAAACTATCGTGATAGAAAACTTTCATGATAGAAAACTATCGTGATAGAAAAATATCATGATAGAAAACTATCGTGATAGAAATCTATCATGATAGAAAACTATCATGATAGAAAACTATCATGATAGAAAACTATCGTGATAGAAAACTATCATGATAGAAAACTATCATGATAGAAAACTTTCATGATAGAAAACTATCATGATAGAAAACTATCATGATAGAAAACTATCGTGATATAAAATTATCGTGATAGAAAACTGTCATGATAGAAAACTATCGTGATAGATAGCTTCAGATATACGCAGCTATACGCAGGTATAAGCAGATATACGCAGATCTAAGCAGATAACCGCGGGTATACGCAGGACAAACGCAGATATACGCTGGTCTATGTTGATATAAGCAGATGTACGCAGATGTTCGCAGATAAACGCCAAACAGATACATGCAGATCTACGCAAATCTTCGCAGATATACGCATATATACGCAGGTCTACGCAGATGTACGCAGATCTACGCAGATCAACGCAGATGTACGCAGATATACGCCAAATTACGCAAATATGCCCAGATTTTCGCAAATATACGCAGATCTGCGTAGATATACGCAGTTCTACGTGGGTTTACACAGATATACGTAGATAGAAAACTATCATGATAGAAAACTATCATGATAGAAAACTATCATGATAGAAAGCTATCTTGTAGGAAAACTATCATGATAGAAAACTTATAGAAAATTATCGCGATAGAAAACTATCATGATAGAAAACTATCGTGATAGAAAGCTTCGCAGATATTCGCATAACTACGCTGATATACGCAGGTCTACGCAGATGTACGCAGATCTACGCAGATCTACGCAGATCAACGCAGATGTACGCAGATATATGCCAAATTACGCAAATATGCGCAGATCTATGCAAATATACGCAGATCTGCGTAGATATACGCAGGTCTACGTGGGTTTACGCAGGTATACGTAGATATTCACAGATAGAAAACTATCATGATAGACAACTATCATGATAGAAAACTATCATGATAGCAAACTATCATGATAGAAAACTATCACGATAGAAAGCTTCGCAGATATACGCAGATGTACGCTGCTATACGCAGGTATACGCAGATCTACGCAAATCAACGCAGATGTATGCAGTTATATACCAAATTACGCAAATATGCGCAGATTTACGCAAATATACGCAGATCTGCGTAGATATACGCAGGTCTACGTGGGCTTACGCAGGTGTACGCAGATATACGCAGAAAGAAAACTATCATGATAGAAAACTATCATGACAGAAAACTATCATGATAGAAAACTATCTTGTAGGAAAACTATCATGATAGAAAACTATCATAATAGAAAACTGATAGAAAGCTATCGTTAGAGAAAACTATCATGATAGAAAACTATCGTGATAGAAAGCTTCGCAGATATTCGCATATCTACGCTGATATACGCAGGTATACGCAGGTCTAAGCAGATATACGCAAATCTACGCAGATAACCGCGGGTATACGCAGGACAAACGCAGATATACGCTGGTCTATTTAGATATACGCAGATGTACGCAGATAAACGCCAAACAGATACACGCAGATCTACGCAAAATTACACAGACATACGCAGATATACGCAGGTCAACGCTGATGTACGCAGAGCAACAATGATTTACGTAGATTACTGCCAGGCTACGCAGTAATACGCATATCTACGCAGATCTATGCAGATGTACGCAAATATACGCCAATTTACGCATACGCAGATCTACGCAAATATACGCAGATCTACGTAAATATACGCAGCTATACGCAGCTATACGCAGTCTACTATATGCAGTCTACGTGGATATACGCAGGTATACGCAGGTATACGCAGGAAAGCAGATAAGCGGTTGGACACGCAGTAATGCCCAGATCTGCGCACCTATACGCAGATATACTAAAAACTACTATCATGCATGTTGCATGATAGAAAACTATAATGATGGAAAACTATCATGATAGAGAACTACAATAATAGAAAACTATCATAATAGAAAACTATCATGATAGAAAACTATCATGATAGAAAACTATCATGATAGAAAACCGTCATGATAAAAAACTGTCTTGATAGAAAACTATCGTGATAGAAAACTATCATGATTGAAAACTATCTTGATAGAAAACTGTCATGATAGAAAACTATCATGATAGCAAACTATCGTGATAGAAAACTATCATGATAGACAACTATCATGATAGAAAACTATCATGATAGGAAACTATCATGATAGAAAACTATCATGACAGAAAACTATCATGATAGAAAACTATCGTGATAGAAAACTATCATGATAGAAAACTATCATGATAGAAAACTATCATGATAGAAAACTATCGTGATAGAAAACTATCATGATAGAAAACTATCATGATAGAAAACTATCATGATAGAAAACTATCATGATAGAAAACTATCGTGATAGAAAACTATCATGATAGAAAACTATCATGATAGAAAAATATCATGATAGAAAACTATCGTGATAGAAAACTATCATGATAGAAAACTATTATGATAGGAAATTATCATGATAGAAAACTATCGTGATAGAAAACTATCATGATAGAAAACTATCATGATAGAAAACTATCGTGATAGAAAACTATCATGATAGAAAACTATCATGATAGAAAAATATCATGAAAGAAAACTATCATGATAGAAAACTATCGTGATAGAAAACTATCGTGATAGAAAACTATCATGATAGAAAACTATCATGATAGAAAACTATCATGATAGAAAACTATCATGATAGAAAACTATCGCGATAGAAAACTATCATGATAGAAAACTATCATGATAGAAAACTATCGTGATAGAAAACTATCATGATAGAAAACTATCATGATAGAAAACTATCATGATAGAAAACTATAATGATAGAAAACTGTCATGATAGAATACTATCGTGATAGAAAACTATCATGATTGAAGATTATCTTGATAGAAAACTGTCATAATAGAAAACTATTATGATAGAAAACTATCGTGATAGAAAACTATCGTGATAGAAAACTATCATGATAGAAAACTATCGTGGTAGAAAACTATCATGATAGAAAACTATCGTGATGGAAAACTATCATGATAGAAAACTATTGTGATAGAAAACTATCATGATAGAAAACTAATGTGATAGAAAACTTTCATGATAGAAAACTATCGTGATAGAAAACTATCATGATAGAAAACTATCGTGATAGAAAACTATCGTGATAGAAAACTATCATGATAGAAAACTATCGTGATAGAAAACTATCATGATAGAAAACTATCGTGATAGAAAACTATCATGATAGAAAACTATCGTGATAGAAAACTATCGTGATAGAAAAATATCATGATAGAAAACTATCATGATAGAAAACTATCGTGGTAGAAAACTATCATGATAGAAAACTATCGTGATAGAAAACTATCATGATAGAAAACTATCGTGATAGAAAGCTATCATGATAGAAAACTATCGTGATAGAAAAATATCATGATAGAAAACTATCGTGATAGAAAACTATCATGATAGAAAACTATCATGATAGAAAACTATCATGATAGAAAACTATCATGATAGAAAACTATCATGATAGAAAACTTTCATGATAGAAAACTATCATGATAGAAAACTATCATGATAGAAAACTATCGTGATAGAAAACTATCATGATAGAAAACTATCATGATAGAAAACTATCATGATAGAAAACTGTCATGATAGAAAACTATCGTGATAGAAAGCTTCAGATATACGCAGGTATACGCAGGTCTAAGCAGATATACGCAGATCTAAGCAGATAACCGCGGGTATACGCAGGACAAACGCAGATATACGCTGGTCTATGTTGATATAAGCAGATGTACGCAGATGTTCGCAGATATACGCCAAACAGATACACGCAGAACTACGCAAATCTACGCAGACATACGCATATAAACGCAGGTCTACGCAGATGTACGCAGATCTACGCAGATCAACACAGATGTACGCAGATATACGCTAAATTACGCAAATATGCGCAGATCTACGCAAATATACGCAGATCTGCGTAGATATACGCAGTTCTACGTGGGTTTACACAGATATACGTAGATAGAAAACTATCATGATAGAAAACTATCATGATAGAAAACTATCATGATAGAAAACTATCATGATAGAAAGCTATCTTGTAGGAAAACTATCATGATAGAAAACTATCATGATAGAAAACTGATAGAAAATTATCGCGATAGAAAACTATCATGATAGAAAACTATAGTGATAGAAAGCTTCGCAGATATTCGCATATCTACGCTGATATACGCTACGCAGGTCTACGCAGATGTACGCAGATCTACGCAGATCAACGCAGATGTACGCAGATATAAGCCAAATTACGCAAATATGCGCAGATCTATGCAAATATACGCAGATCTGCGTAGATATACGCAGGTCTACGTGGGTTTACACAGGTATACGCAGATATTCGCAGATAGAAAACTATCATGATAGACAACTATCATGATAGAAAACTATCATGATAGCAAACTATCATGATAGAGAACTATCACGATAGAAAACTATCATGATAGAAAACTATCTTGTAGGAAAACTATCATGATAGAAAACTATCATAGTAGAAAACCGATAGGAAGCTATCGTAATAGAAAACTATCATGATAGAAAACTATCGTGATAGAAAGCTTCGCAGATATTCGCATATCTACGCTGATATACGCAGGTATACGCAGGTCTAAGCAGATATAAGCAGATCTACGCAGATAACCGCGGGTATACGCAGGACAAACGCAGATATACGCTGGTCTATTAAGATATACGCAGATGTACGCAGATAAACGCCAAACAGATACACGCAGATCTACGCAAAATTACACAGACATACGCAGATATACGCAGGTCAACGCTGATGTACGCAGAGCTACAATGATGGACGTAGATTACTGCCAGGCTACGCAGTAATACGCAGATCTACGCAAATCTACGCAGATGTACGCAGATATACGCCAATTTACGCATACGCACATCTACGCAAATATATGCAGATCTACGTTAATATACGAAGCTATACGCAGTCTACTATATGCAGTATCATGATAGAAAACTATCATGACAGAAAACTATCATTATAGAAAACTATCGTGATAGAAAACTATCATGATAGAAAACTATCGTGATAGAAAACTATCATAATAGAAAATTATCGTGATAGAAAACTATCATGATAGAAAACTATCATGATAGAAAACTATCATGATAGAAAACTATCGTGATAGAAAACTATCATGATAGAAAACTATCATGATAGAAAAATATCATGATAGAAAACTATCGGGATAGAAAACTATCATGATAGAAAACTATTATGATAGGAAACTATCATGATAGAAAACTATCGTGATAGGAAACTATCATGATAGAAAACTATCATGATAGAAAACTATCGTGATAGAAAACTATCATGATAGAAAACTATCATGATAGAAAAATATAATGATAGAAAACTATCATGATAGAAAACTATCGTGATAGAAAACTATCGTGATAGAAAACTATCGTGGTAGAAAACTATCATGATAGAAAACTATCGTGATAGAAAACTATCATGATAGAAGACTATCTTGATAGAAAACTGTCATGATAGAAAACTATCATGATAGAAAACTATCGTGATAGAAAACTATCGTGATAGAAAACTATCATGATAGAAAACTATCATGATAGAAAATTATCGTGATAGAAAACTATCATGATAGAAAACTATCATGATAGAAAACTTTCATGATAGAAAATTATCATGATAGAAAACTATCATGATAGAAAACTATCGTGATAGAAAACTATCATGATAGAAAACTATCATGATAGAAAACTATCATGATATAAAATTATCGTGATAGAAAACTGTCATGATAGAAAACTATCGTGATAGAAAGCTTCAGATATACGCAGGTATACGCAGGTCTAAGCAGATATACGCAGATCAAAGCAGATAACCGCGGGTATACGCAGGACAAACGCAGATATACGCTTGTCTATGTTGATATAAGCAGATGTACTCAGATGTTCGCAGATATACGCCAAACATATACACGCAGATCTACGCAAATCTACGCAGACATACGCATATATACGCAGGTCTACGCAGATGTACGCAGATCTACGCAGATCAACGCAGATGTACGCAGATATACGCCAAATTACGCTAATATGCGCAGATCTACGCAAATATACGCAGATCTGCGTAGATATACGCAGTTCTACGTGGGTTTACACAGATATACGTAGATAGAAAGCTATCATGATAGAAAACTATCATGATAGAAAACTATCATGATAGAAAGCTATCTTGTAGGAAAACTATCATGATAGAAAACTATCATGATAGAAAACTGATAGAAAATTATCGCGATAGAAAACTATCATGATAGAAAACTATCGTGATAGAAAGCTTCGCAGATATTCGCATATCTACGCTGTAATACGCAGGTATACGCAGATATTCGCAGATAGAAAACTATGATGATAGACAGCTATCATGATAGAAAACTATCATGATAGCAAACTATCATCATAGAAAACTATCACGATAGAAAGCTTCGCAGATATACGCAGATCTACGCTGCTATTTGCAGGTATACGCAAATCAGCGCAGATGTATGCAGATATACGCCAAATTACGCAAATATGCGCAGATTTACGCAAAAAATACGCAGATCTGCGTAGATATACGCAGGCTTACGTGGTCTTATGCAGGTGTACGCAGATATACGCAGAAAGAAAACTATCATGATAGAAAACTATCGTGATAGAAAACTATCATGATAGAAAACTATCTTGTAGGAAAACTATCATGATAGAAAACTATCATAATAGAAAACTGATAGAAAACTATCGTAATAAAAAACTATCATGATAGAAAACTATCGTGATAGAAAGCTTCGCAGATATTCGCATATCTACGCTGATATACGCAGGTATACGCAGGTCTAAGCAGATATACGCAGATCTACGCAGATAACCGCGGGTATACGTAGGACAAAAGCAGATATACGCTGGTCTATTTAGATATACGCAGATGTACGCAGATAAACGCCAAACAGATACACGCAGATCTACGCAAAATTACACAGACATACGCAGATATACGCAGGTCAACGCTGATGTACGCAGAGCTACAATGATGTACGTAGATTACTGCCAGGCTACGCAGTAATACGCAGATCTACGCAGATCTAAGCAGATGTACGCAAACATACGCCAATTTACGCATACGCAGATCTACGCAAATATACGCAGATCTACGTAAATATACGCAGCTATACGCAGTCTACTACATGCAGTCTACGTGGATATACGCAGGTATACGCAAGAAAGCAGATAAGAGGTTGGACACGCAGTTATGCGCAGATCTGCGCACCTATACGCAGATATACTAAAAACTACTATCATGCATGTTGCATGATAGAAAACTATAATGATGGAAAACTATCATGATAGAGAACTACCATGATAGAAAACTATCATAATAGAAAACTATCATGATAGAAAACTATCATGATAGAAAGCTATCATGATAGAAAACTATCATGATAGAAAACCATCATGATAAAAAACTGTCTTGATAGAAAACTATCGTGATAGAAAACTATCATGATTGAAAACTATCTTGATAGAAAACTGTCATGATAGAAAACTATCATGATAGAAAACTATCGTGATAAAAAACTATCGTGATAGAAAACTATCATGATAGAAAACTATCGTGGTAGAAAACTATCATGATAGAAAACTATCGTGATAGAAAACTATCATGATAGAAAACTAATGTGATAGAAAACTATCATGATAGAAAACTATCGTGATAGAAAACTATCATGATAGAAAACTATCGTGATAGAAAAATATCATGATAGAAAACTATCGTGATAGAAATCTATCATGATAGAAAACTATCATGATAGAAAACTATCGTGATAGAAAACTATCATGATAGAAAACTATCGTGATAGAAAACTATCATGATAGAAAACTATCGTGATAGAAAACTATCATGATAGAAAACTATCGTGATAGAAAAATATCATGATAGAAAACTGTCATGATAGAAAAATATCATGATAGAAAACTATCGTGACAGAAAAATATCATGATAGAAAACTATCATGATAGAAAACTATCGTGGTAGAAAACTATCATGATAGAAAACTATCGTGATAGAAAACTATCATGATAGAAAACTATCGTGATAGAAAACTATCATGATAGAAAACTATCATGATAGAAAAATATCATGATAGAAAACTATCGTGATAGAAAACTATCATGATAGAAAACTATTATGATAGGAAACTATCATGATAGAAAAGTATCGTGATAGGAAACTATCATGATAGAAAACTATCATGATAGAAAACTATCGTGATAGAAAACTATCATGATAGAAAACTATCATGATAGAAAAATATCATGATAGAAAACTATCATGATAGAAAAACTATCGTGATAAAAAACTATCGTGATTGAAAACTATCGTGGTAGAAAACTATCATGATAGAAAACTGTCGTGATAGAAAACTATCATGATAGAAGACTATCTTGATAGAAATCTGTCATGATAGAAAACTATCATGATAGAAAACTATCGTGATAGAAAACTATCGTGATAGAAAACTATCATGATAGAAAACTATCATGATAGAAAATTATCGTGATAGAAAACTATCATGATAGAAAACTATCATGATAGAAAACTTTCATGATAGAAAATTATCATGATAGAAAACTATCATGATAGAAAACTATCGTGATAGAAAACTATCATGATAGAGAACTATCATGATAGAAAACTATCATGATATAAAATTATCGTGATAGAAAACTGTCATGATAGAAAACTATCGTGATAGAAAGCTTCAGATAAACGCAGGTATACGCAGGTCTAAGCAGATATACGCAGATCTAAGCAGATAACCGCGGGTATACGCAGGACAAACGCAGATATACGCTTGTCTATGTTGATATAAGCAGATGTACTCAGATGTTCGCAGATATACGCCAAACATATACACGCAGATCTACGCAAATCTACGCAGACATACGCATATAAACGCAGGTCTACGCAGATGTACGCAGATCTACGCAGATCAACGCAGATGTACGCAGATATACGCCAAATTACGCTAATATGCGCAGATCTACGCAAATATACGCAGATCTGCGTAGATATACGCAGTTCTACGTGGGTTTACACAGATATACGTAGATAGAAAGCTATGTGTAAACCCACGTAGACCTGCGTATATCTACGCAGATCTGCGTATATTTGCATAGATCTGCGCATATTTGCGTAATTTGGCATATATCTGCGTACTTCTGCGTTGATCTGCGTAGATCTGCGTACATCTGCGTAGACCTGCGTATATCAGCGTAGATATGCGAATATCTGCGAAGCTTTCTATCACGATAGTTTTCTATCATGATAGTTTTCCTACAAGATAGCTTTCTATCATGATAGTTTTCTATCATGATAGTTTTCTATCATGATAGCTTTCTATCTACGTATATCTGTGTAAACCCACGTAGAACTGCGTATATCTACGCAGATCTGCGTATATTTGCGTAAATCTGCGCATATTTGCGTAATTTGGAGTATATCTGCGTACATCTGCGTTGATCTGCGTAGATCTGCGTACATCTGCGTAGACCTGCGTATATATGCGTATGTCTGCGTAGATTTGCGTAGATCTGCGTGTATCTGTTTGGCGTATATCTGCGAACATCTGCGTACATCTGCTTATATCAACATAGACCAGCGTATATCTGCGTTTGTCCTGCGTATACCCGCGGTTATCTGCTTAGATCTGCGTATATCTGCTTAGACCTGCGTATAGCTGCGTATATCTGAAGCTTTCTATAACGATAGTTTTCTATCATGATAGTTTTCTATCACGATAGTTTTCTATCATGATAGTTTTCTATCACATTAGTTTTCTATCATGATAGTTTTCTATCACGATAGTTTTCTATCATGATAGTTTTCTACCACGATAGTTTTCTATCATGATAGTTTTCTATCATGATATTTTTCTGTCACGATAGTTTTCTATCGCGATAGTTTTCTATCATGATAGTTTTCTATCATGACAGTTTTCTATCAAGATAGTCTTCTATCATGATAGTTTTCGATCACGATAGTTTTCTTTCATGATAGTTTTCTACCACGATAGTTTTCTATCATGATAGTTTTCTATCACGATAGTTTTCTATCACGATAGTTTTCTATCATGATAGTTTTCCTACAAGATAGCTTTCTATCATGATAGTTTTCTATCATGATAGTTTTCTATCATGATAGTTTTCTATCACGATAGTTTTCTATCATGATAATTTTATATCATGATAGTTTTCTATCATGATAGTTTTCTATCATGATAGTTTTCTATCACGATAGTTTTCTATCACATTAGTTTTCTATCATGATAGTTTTCTATCACGATAGTTTTCTATCATGATAGTTTTCTACCACGATAGTTTTCTATCATGATAGTTTTCTATCATGATATTTTTCTATCACGATAGTTTTCTATCACGATAGTTTTCTATCATGATAGTTTTCTATCATGACAGTTTTCTATCAAGATAGTCTTCTATCATGATAGTTTTCTATCACGATAGTTTTCTATCACGATAGTTTTCTATCATGATAGTTTTCTATCACGATAGTTTTCTATCATGATAGTTTTCTATCACGATAGTTTTCTATCACGATAGTTTTCTATCATGATAGTTTTCTATCATGACAGTTTTCTATCACGATAGTTTTCTATCATGACAGTTTTCTATCATAATAGTTTTTTATCATGATAGTTTTCTATCATGATAGTTTTCTATCATGATAGTTTTCTATCACGATAGTTTTCTATCATGATAGTTTTCTATCATGCTAGTTTTCTATCACGATAGTTTTCTATCATGATAGTTTACTATCATGATAGTTTTCTATCATGATAGTTTTCTATCACGATAGTTTTCTATCACGATAGTTTTCTATCATGATAGTTTTCTATCATGATATTTTTCTATCATGATAGTTTTCTATGATGATAGTTTTCTATCACGATAGTTTTCTATCATGATAGTTTTCTATCATGATAGTTTTCTATCACGATAGTTTTCTATCATGATAGTTTCCTATCATAATAGTTTTCTATCATGATAGTTTTCTATTACGATAGTTTTCTATCATGATATTTTTCTATCATGATAGTTTTCTATCATGATAGTTTTCTATCACGATAGTTTTCTATCATGATAGTTTTCTATCATGATAGTTTTTTATCATGATAGTTTTCTATCACGATAGTTTTCTATGATGATAGTTTTCTATCACGATAGTTTTCTATCATGATAGTTTTCTGTCATGATAGTTTTCTGTCATGATAGTTTCCTATCATGATAGTTTTCTATCATGATAGTTTTTTATCACGATAGTTTTCTATCATGATAGTTTTCTATCATGACAGTTTTCTATCAAGATAGTTTTCAATCATGATAGTTTTCTATCACGATAGTTTTCTATCAAGACAGTTTTTTATCATGATGGTTTTCTATCATGATAGTTTTCTATCATGATAGTTTTCTATCATGATAGTTTTCTATCATGATAGTTTTCTATTATGATAGTTTTCTATCATGGTAGTTCTCTATCATGATAGTTTTCCATCATTATAGTTTTCTATCATGCAACATGCATGATAGTAGTTTTTAGTATATCTGCGTATAGGTGCGCAGATCTGCGCATAACTGCGTGTCCAACCTCTTATCTGCTTTCTTGCGTATACCTGCGTATATCCACGTAGACTGCATGTAGTAGACTGCGTGCAGCTGCGTATATTTACGTAGATCTGCGTATATTTGCGTAGATCTGCGTATGCGTAAATTGGCGTATGTTTGCGTACATCTGCTTAGATCTGCGTAGATCTGCGTATTACTGCGTAGCCTGGCAGTAATCTACGTACATCATTGTAGCTCTGCGTACATCAGCGTTGACCTGCGTATATCTGCGTATGTCTGTGTAATTTTGCGTAGATCTGCGTGTATCTGTTTGGCGTTTATCTGCGTACATCTGCGTATATCTAAATAGACCAGCGTATATCTGCTTTTGTCCTACGTATACCCGCGGTTATCTGCGTAGATCTGCGTATATCTGCTTAGACCTGCGTATACCTGCGTTTATCAGCGTAGATATGCGAATATCTGCGAAGCTTTCTATCACGATAGTTTTCTATCATGATAGTTTTCTATTACGATAGTTTTCTATCAGTTTTCTATTATGATAGTTTTCTATCATGATAGTTTTCCTACAAGATAGTTTTCTATCATGATAGTTTTCTATCACGATAGTTTTCTTTCATGATAGTTTTCTTTCTGCGTATATCTGCGTACACCTGCGTAAGACCACGTAAACCTGCGTATATCTACGCAGATCTGCGTATGTTTGCGTAAATCTGCGCATATTTGCGTAATTTGGCGTATATCTGCATACATCTGCGCTGATTTGCGTATACCTGCAAATAGCAGCGTAGATCTGCGTATATCTGCGAAGCTTTCTATCGTGATAGTTTTCTATGATGATAGTTTGCTATCATGATAGTTTTCTATCATGATAGTTGTCTATCATCATAGTTTTCTATCTGCGAATATCTGCGTATACCTGCGTATTACAGCGAATATCTGCGAAGCTTTCTATCACGATAGTTTTCTATCATGATAGTTTTCTATCGCGATAATTTTCTATCAGTTTTCTATCATGATAGTTTTCTATCATGATAGTTTTCCTACAAGATAGCTTTCTATCATGATAGTTTTCTATCATGATAGTTTTCTATCATGATAGCTTTCTATCTACGTATATCTGTGTAAACCCACGTAGAACTGCGTATATCTACGCAGATCTGCGTATATTTGCGTAGATCTGCGCATATTAGCGTAATTTGGCGTATATCTGCGTACATCTGCGTTGATCTGCGTAGATCTGCGTACATCTGCGTAGACCTGCGTTTATATGCGTATGTCTGCGTAGATTTGCGTAGATCTGCGTGTATATGTTTGGCGTATATCTGCAAACATCTGAGTACATCTGCTTATATCAACATAGACAAGCGTATATCTGCGTTTGTCCTGCGTATACCCGCGGTTATCTGCTTAGATCTGCGTATATCTGCTTAGACCTGCGTATACCTGCGTATATCTGAAGCTTTCTATCACGATAGTTTTCTATCATGACAGTTTTCTATCACGATAATTTTATATCATGATAGTTTTCTATCATGATAGTTTTCTATCATGATAATTTTCTATCATGAAAGTTTTCTATCATGATAGTTTTCTATCATGATAGTTTTCTATCGATAGAAAACTATCATGATAGAAAACTTTCATGATAGAAAATTATCATGATAGAAAACTATCATGATAGAAAACTATCGTGATAGAAAACTATCATGATAGAAAACTATCATGATAGAAAACTATCATGATATAAAATTATCGTGATAGAAAACTGTCATGATAGAAAACTATCGTGATAGAAAGCTTCAGATATACGCAGGTATACGCAAGTCTAAGCAGATATACGCAGATCTAAGCAGATAACCGCGGGTATACGCAGGACAAACGCAGATATACGCTTGTCTATGTTGATATAAGCAGATGTACTCAGATGTTCGCAGATATACGCCAAACATATACACGCAGATCTACGCAAATCTACGCAGACATACGCATATAAACGCAGGTCTACGCAGATGTACGCAGATCTACGCAGATCAACGCAGATGTACGCAGATATACGCCAAATTACGCTAATATGCGCAGATCTACGCAAATATACGCAGATCTGCGTAGATATACGCAGTTCTACGTGGGTTTACACAGATATACGTAGATAGAAAGCTATCATGATAGAAAACTATCATGATAGAAAACTATCATGATAGAAAGCTATCTTGTAGGAAAACTATCATGATAGAAAACTATCATGATAGAAAACTGATAGAAAATTATCGCGATAGAAAACTATCATGATAGAAAACTATCGTGATAGAAAGCTTCGCAGATATTCGCATATCTACGCTGTAATACGCAGGTATACGCAGATATTCGCAGATAGAAAACTATGATGATAGACAACTATCATGATAGAAAACTATCATGATAGCAAACTATCATCATAGAAAACTATCACGATAGAAAGCTTCGCAGATATACGCAGATCTACGCTGCTATTTGCAGGTATACGCAAATCAGCGCAGATGTATGCAGATATACGCCCAATTACGCAAATATGCGCAGATTTTCGCAAATATACGCAGATCTGCGTAGATATACGCAGGTTTACGTGGTCTTACGCAGGTGTACGCAGATATACGCAGAAAGAAAACTATCATGATAGAAAACTATCGTGATAGAAAACTATCATGATAGAAAACTATCTTGTAGGAAAACTATCATGATAGAAAACTATCATAATAGAAAACTGATAGAAAACTATCGTAATAGAAAACTATCATGATAGAAAACTATCGTGATAGAAAGCTTCGCAGATATTCGCATATCTACGCTGATATACGCAGGTATACGCAGGTCTAAGCAGATATACGCAGATCTACGCAGATAACCGCGGGTATACGTAGGACAAAAGCAGATATACGCTGGTCTATTTAGATATACGCAGATGTACGCAGATAAACGCCAAACAGATACACGCAGATCTACGCAAAATTACACAGACATACGCAGATATACGCAGGTCAACGCTGATGTACGCAGAGCTACAATGATGTACGTAGATTACTGCCAGGCTACGCAGTAATACGCAGATCTACGCAGATCTAAGCAGATGTACGCAAACATACGCCAATTTACGCATACGCAGATCTACGCAAATATACGCAGATCTACGTAAATATACGCAGCTATACGCAGTCTACTACATGCAGTCTACGTGGATATACGCAGGTATACGCAAGAAAGCAGATAAGAGGTTGGACACGCAGTTATGCGCAGATCTGCGCACCTATACGCAGATATACTAAAAACTACTATCATGCATGTTGCATGATAGAAAACTATAATGATGGAAAACTATCATGATAGAGAACTACCATGATAGAAAACTATCATGATAGAAAACTATCATGATAGAAAACCATCATGATAAAAAACTGTCTTGATAGAAAACTATCGTGATAGAAAACTATCATGATTGAAAACTATCTTGATAGAAAACTGTCATGATAGAAAACTATCATGATAGAAAACTATCGTGATAAAAAACTATCATGATAGACAACTATCATGATAGAAAACTATCATGATAGGAAACTATCATGATAGAAAACTATCATGACAGAAAACTATCATGATAGAAAACTATCGTGATAGAAAACTATCATCATAGAAAACTATCGTGATAGAAAACTATCATGATAAAAAACTATCATGATAGAAAACTATCATGATAGAAAACTATCGTGATAGAAAACTATCATGATAGAAAACTATCATGATAGAAAAATATCATGATAGAAAACTATCGTAATAGAAAACTATCATGATAGAAAACTATTATGATAGGAAACTATCATGATAGAAAACTATCGTGATAGAAAACTATCATGATAGAAAACTATCATGATAGAAAACTATCGTGATAGAAAACTATCATCATAGAAAACTATCATGATAGAAAAATATCATGATAGAAAACTATCATGATAGAAAACTATCGTGATAGAAAACTATCGTGATAGAAAACTATCATGATAGAAAACTATCATGATAGTAAACTATCATGATAGAAAACTATCGTGATAGAAAACTAGCATGATAGAAAACTATCATGATAGAAAACTATCGTGATAGAAAACTATCATGATAGAAAACTATCATGATAGAAAACTATCATGATAAAAAACTATTATGATAGAAAACTGTCATGATAGAAAACTATCGTGATAGAAAACTGTCATGATAGAAAACTATCATGATAGAAAACTATCGTGATAGAAAACTATCGTGATAGAAAACTATCATGATCGAAAACTATCGTGGTAGAAAACTATCATGATAGAAAACTATCGTGATAGAAAACTATCGTGATAGAAAACTATCATGATAGAAGACTATCTTGATAGAAAACTGTCATGATAGAAAACTTTCATGATAGAAAACTATCATGATAGAAAACTAATGTGATAGAAAACTATCATGATAGAAAACTATCATGATAGAAAACTATCATGATAGAAAACTATCGTGATAGAAAACTATCGTGATAGAAAACTATCATGATAGAAGACTATCTTGATAGAAAACTGTCATGATAGAAAACTATCATGATAGAAAACTGTCATGATAGAAAACTTTCATGATAGAAAACTATCATGATAGAAAACTAATGTGATAGAAAACTATCATGATAGAAAACTATCATGATAGAAAACTATCATGATAGAAAACTATCATGATATAAAATTATCATGATAGAAAACTATCGTGATAGAAAACTATCATGATAGAAAACTATCATGATAGAAAACTATCATGATAGAAAGCTATCTTGTAGGAAAACTATCATGATAGAAAACTATCGTGATAGAAAACTATCGTGATAGAAAACTATCATGATAGAAAACTATCGTGGTAGAAAACTATCATGAAAGAAAACTATCGTGATCGAAAACTATCATGATAGAAGACTATCTTGATAGAAAACTGTCATGATAGAAAACTATCATGATAGAAAACTATCGCGATAGAAAACTATCGTGACAGAAAAATATCATGATAGAAAACTATCATGATAGAAAACTATCGTGGTAGAAAACTATCATGATAGAAAACTATCGTGATAGAAAACTATCATGATAGAAAACTAATGTGATAGAAAACTATCATGATAGAAAACTATCGTGATAGAAAACTATCATGATAGAAAACTATCGTGATAGAAAAATATCACGATAGAAAACTATCGTGATAGAAATCTATCATGATAGAAAACTATCATGATAGAAAACTATCATGATAGGAAACTATCGTTATAGAAAACTATCATGATAGAAAACTATCATGATAGAAAACTTTCATGATAGAAAACTATCATGATAGAAAACTATCATGATAGAAAACTATCGTGATAGAAAACTATCATGATAGAAAACTATCATGATAGAAAACTATCATGATATAAAATTATCGTGATAGAAAACTGTCATGATAGAAAACTATCGTTATAGAAAGCTTCAGATATACGCAGCTATACGCAGGTCTAAGCAGATATACGCAGATCTAAGCAGATAACCGCGGGTATACGCAGGACAAACGCAGATATACGCTGGTCTATGTTGATATAAGCAGATGTACGCAGATGTTCGCAGATATACGCCAAACAGATACACGCAGATCTACGCAAATCTACGCAGACATACGCATATATACGCAGGTCTACGCAGATGTACGCAGATCTACGCAGATCAACGCAGATGTACGCAGATATACTCCAAATTACGCAAATATGCGCAGATTTACGCAAATATACGCAGATCTGCGTAGATATACGCAGTTCTACGTGGGTTTACACAGATATACGTAGATAGAAAGCTATCATGATAGAAAACTATCATGATAGAAAACTATCATGATAGAAAGCTATCTTGTAGGAAAACTATCATGATAGAAAACTATCGTGATAGAAAGCTTCGCAGATATTCGCATATCTACGCTGATATACGCAGGTCTACGCAGATGTACGCAGATCTACGCAGATCAACGCAGAAGTACGCAGATATATGCCAAATTACGCAAATATGCGCAGATCTATGCAAATATACGCAGATCTGCGTAGATATACGCAGGTCTACGTGGGTTTACACAGGTATACGCAGATATTCGCAGATAGAAAACTATCATGATAGACAACTATCATGATAGAACACTATCATGATAGCAAAATATCATGATAGAAAACTATCACGATAGAAAGCTTCGCAGATATACGCAGATGTACGCTGCTATACGCAGGTATACGCAGATCTACGCAAATCAACGCAGATATATGCAGATATATACCAAATTACGCAAATATGCGCAGATTTACGCAAATATACGCAGATCTGCGTGGATATACGCAGGTCTACGTGGGCTTACGCAGCTGTACGCAGATATACGCAGAAAGAAAACTATCATGATAGAAAACTATCATGATAGAAAACTATCATGATAGAAAACTATCTTGTAGGAAAACTATCATGATAGAGAACTATCATAATAGAAAACTGATAGAAAACTATCGTAATAGAAAACTATCATGATAGAAAACTATCGTGATAGAAAGCTTCACAGATATTCGCATATCTACCTGATATACGCAGGTTTACGCAGGTCTAAGCAGATATACGCAAATCTACGCAGATAACCGCGGGTATACGCAGGACAAATGCAGATATACGCTGGTCTATTTAGATATACGCAGATGTACGCAGATAAACGCCAAACAGATACACGCAGATCTACGCAAAATTACACAGACATACGCAGATATACGCAGGTCAACGCTGATGTACGCAGAGCTACAATGATGTACGTAGATTACAGCCAGGCTACGCAGTTATACGCATATCTACGCAGATCTATGCAGATGTACGCAAATATACGCCAATTTACGCATACGCAGATCTTCGCAAATATACGCAGATCTACGTAAATATACGCAGCTATACGCAGCAATACGCAGCTATATGCAGCTATACGCAGTCCTATATGCAGTCTACGTGGATATACGCAGGTATACGCAGGAAAGCAGATAAGCGGTTGGACACGCAGTTATGCGCAGATCTGCGCACCTATACGCAGATATACTAAAACCTACTATCATGCATGTTGCATGATAGAAAACTATAATGATGGAAAACTATCATGATAGAGAACTACCATGATAGAAAACTATCATATTAGAAAACTATCATGATAGAAAACTATCATGATAGAAAACTATCATGATAGAAAACCGTCATGATAAAAAACTGTCCTGATAGAAAACTATCGTGATAGAAAACTATCATCATTGAAAACTATCATCATTGAAAACTATCTTGATAGAAAACTGTCATGATAGAAAACTATCATGATAGAAAACTATCGTGATAGAAAACTATCATGATAGACAACTATCATGATAGAAAACTAACATGATAGGAAACTATCATGATAGAAAACTATCATGACAGAAAACTATCATGATAGAAAACTATCGTGATAGAAAACTATCATGATAGAAAACTATCGTGATAGAAAACTATCATGATAGAAAACTATCGTGATAGAAAACTATCATGATAGAAAACTATCATGATAGAAAACTATCATGATAGAAAACTATCGTGATAGAAAACTATCATGATAGTAAACTATCATGATAGAAAAATATCATGATAGAAAACTATCGTGATAGAAAACTATCATGATAGAAAACTATTATGATAGGAAACTATCATGATAGAAAACTATCGTGATAGAAAACTATCATGATAGAAAACTATCATGATAGAAAACTATCGTGATAGAAAACTATCATGATAGAAAACTATCATGATAGAAAAATATCATGAAAAAAAACTATCATGATAGAAAACTATCGTGATAGAAAACTATCGTGATAGAAAACTATCATGATAGAAAACTATCATGATAGAAAACTATCGTGATAGAAATCTATCATGATAGAAAACTATCATGATAGAAAACTATCGTGATAGAAAACTATCATGATAGAAAACTATCATGATAGAAAACTATCGTGATAGAAAACTATCATGATAGAAAACTATCATGATAGAAAATTATCATGATAGAAAACTATTATGATAGAAAACTGTCATGATAGAAAACTATCGTGATAGAAAACTATCATGATTGAAGATTATCTTGATAGAAAACTGTCATGATAGAAAACTATCATGATAGAAAACTATCGTGATCTAAAACTATATTGATAGAAAACTATCATGATAGAAAACTATCGTGGTAGAAAACTATCATGATAGAAAACTATCGTGATAGAAAACTATCATGATAGAAAACTATCGTGATAGAGAACTATCATGATAGAAAACTATCGTGGTAGAAAACTATCATGATAGAAAACTATCGTGATAGAAAACTATCATGATAGAAAACTAATGTGATAGAAAATTATCGTGATAGAAAACTATCATGATAGAAAACTATCGTGATAGAAAAATATCATGATAGAAAACTATCGTGATAGAAATCTATCATGATAGAAAACTATCATGATAGAAAACTATCATGATAGAAAACTATCATGATAGAAAACTATCGTGATAGAAAACTATCATGATAGAAAACTTTCATGATAGAAAACTTTCATGATAGAAAACTATCATGATAGAAAACTATCATGATAGAAAACTATCATGATAGAAAACTATCGTGATAGAAAACTATCATGATAGAAAACTATCATGATAGAAAACTATCATGATATAAAATTATCGTGATAGAAAACTGTCATGATAGAAAACTATCGTGATAGAAAGCTTCAGATATACGCAGCTATACGCAGGTCTAAGCAGATATACGCAGATCTAAGCAGATAACCGCGGGTATACGCAGGACAAACGCAGATATACGCTGGTCTATGTTGATATAAGCAGATGTACGCAGATGTTCGCAGATATACGCCAAACAGATACACGCAGATCTACGCAAATCTACGCAGACATACGCATATATACGCAGGTCTACGCAGATGTACGCAGATCTACGCAGATCAACGCAGATCAACGCAGATGTACGCAGATATACGCCAAATTACGCAAATATGCGCAGATTTACGCAAATATACGCAGATCTGCGTAGATATACGCAGTTTGGTAGCTTAATAGAAGAGTTGCCGACCGTGGACCGCAGTGTCACGGGTTCAAATCCTACGAGGCTATCGTAATAATGAAATCTAATAATTGCTCTGATTGTTCTAAGTTAATTGCTGAAGAATCTGTTGAATGCAGTTTTTGTGGCAGAATTCTTGACATTAAATGTGCTAAACTAAAAAAAAGTGAATATTTATTGATTACTTCTAATGATAATGTTTTCTTCAAATGTGAAAATTGCAAAAACATTTCCCCACTTTTATTCGTTGCTAGACTAAATCATATACATTGTTTTCTTAGTGACAATATAACTGCATTGAATTCTAATGTTTCTCTGTGCAGTGATGAATGCGAAAATCTGTCCAAAGATAATGCAAATAACTCTCTCAATCTCAGTAGAAACATCAGACAAACTACTCGCAGCCAAAGAACTGTGCAAAAATATGATTCTCATCGCCCTCGCCCTTCCACTTCAACTTCTCGTTCAGAGTCACCGGCAGCGGCGTTGTTGCGTATTCCGTTGAAAAACAACAACAATTCCTTGACGTCGAAGGGAGCCAAGAAAAAAGGTATACCACCTGCTGCATCGTCATCGTCGTCGGCAGTTAAAAAAATCCCTGCAAATGCAAACTCTTTATTGAACTCAAATAATAAACAGAAAATTGAAACTGTTCAGAAATCAAAGAGAGTTTTAGATGTCAACAAAGATGATGCTGATGAGATTAACACTAATGAGATTCTTGCCAACAAAAAAGGTTGCGTAGATGAATCTTATACTAAAGGTCCTGTAGATGTTGTGCTTGTAGCTGCTAATGTTGAAAATGCTGATGGTGCTGAAGAGGTTTTGATACTTGTTGATGACAATGGTGCTGGTACTGAGAGAGATGGTGATGGTTATGTTACTAGCCATACTAATGGTGCTGCAGCCGTCTTGGAGTCTGACGTTGCTTCTCTTACTGATAAGGATTATGATAATGATGATATTGGTAATTCTAATGGTGCCGCAGCTGTTGCAGTGTCTGTTAGTCTTAATAATGCTGTTAGTGCTGCTTTTGTTAATCTGGATGCTGTTGATGTTGATAATGCTGTTGATGTTGATAATCCTGTTGATGTTGATAATGCTGTTGATGTTGATAATGCTATTGATGTTGATAATGCTGTTGATGTTGATAATGCTGTTGGGGTTGATAATGCTGTTGATGCTTATATTGCTGATGATGCTGCTGTTGTTAATTTGAATGCTGTTGGTGTAGCGGCTGTTAATACCGTTGATCTCAATAATTCGGATGGCATTGCCGTGGGTCTTAAAACAGTTTATGGCGAAAACGTACATGCCAATGTAATCCATGTAGGTAAAGTCGTTGATGATACAAGTAACCAGCAAGCTAATAAGGTAATTGTTGGTACAAAATCACAATGTAATGATCTTAAAATAGCCAGGAATATTAAATGGTTCCATATTGGGGGTTTTCATCCCTCCACAACCACCGACGGGATAGTCAATTTCATAGCCACAAACCTCGGAACTGACTCTAGTGATATTCTTTGCTATAAACTAATAAAACTACACGATTCGGATCAAAATTTGAAATTTGTTAATTTCAAGATCGGTGTTCCCTTTGAATGGTCTAAGAAAATCTATGTTCATACTTTTTGGCCGAATGGAGTTAAAATTCGCCCCTTCCTGTTCAAGCCAAAAAACTCTCAAGAACAGAGGGCTCTCTGAGGCCCTCAAGATGTACTCCAAAGCCACTTTATCAAAATGTTCAACCAAATAAACGTAATACATCTTCGCTTAATGTATACTTTCATAATGCTAGTGGCATTCGTACAAAGGTATCTAAACTGTTCAACAACTCAAGTCATCTGGATTACGATGTAATTATAACTGTCGAAACCTGGTTACATCCCGGCATATCTTCCTCTGAGCTCTTTGACTCTCGTCTATTCAACGTCTATAGACTTGACAGATGTAATAATGTAAATGAGCGTGGAGGAGGAATATTGGTAGCTGTTCGGTCAACACTTAATTGCAAAGATGTCACTTTACCTTACTCGGATGTTGAGCAAAACTGTGTTTCTATTAACTTATTTACTACACATAATGTTTCTTTATTCTTTATTACTAGTTATATTGCTCCAAATAGTAGTGTCGAAACATATGAAAAACATGTTATGAATATTGAATTTATTAATAATATTTGTTCTGAATTTGATAATGTATGTGTTTTTGGCGATTTCAACTTGTCTAATATAAAATGGAACTGGTCAGATAACGATAATATGCTAATAGCTTGCAATATGAT
Source organism: Dasysyrphus tricinctus (assembly GCA_963921185.1). Lineage (NCBI taxonomy): Eukaryota > Metazoa > Arthropoda > Insecta > Diptera > Syrphidae > Dasysyrphus > Dasysyrphus tricinctus. The sequence continues at coordinate 78,352,281 of OY992531.1, forward strand.
AAAAGATTTTGAATTTATTTTTATTGATTCTCTGTACTCCTTAAATCTTATTCAAATTAATGGAATCTCTAATTCATTAGATAAAATTTTAGATCTTGTCTTTATTTGTAATAGAAAACTATCGTGATAGAAAACTATCATGATAGAAAACTATTATGATAGGAAACTATCATGATAGAAAACTATCGTGATAGAAAACTATCATGATAGAAAACTATCATGATAGAAAACTATCGTGATAGAAAACTATCATGATAGAAAACTATCATGATAGAAAAATATCATGAAAAAAAACTATCATGATAGAAAACTATCGTGATAGAAAACTATCGTGATAGAAAACTATCATGATAGAAAACTATCATGATAGAAAACTATCATGATAGAAAACTATCATGATAGAAAACTATCATGATAGAAAACTATCGTGATAGAAAACTATCATGATAGAAAACTATCATGATAGAAAACTATCGTGATAGAAAACTATCATGATAGAAAACTATCATGATAGAAAATTATCATGATAGAAAACTATTATGATAGAAAACTGTCATGATAGAAAACTATCGTGATAGAAAACTATCATGATTGAAGATTATCTTGATAGAAAACTGTCATGATAGAAAACTATCATGATAGAAAACTATCGTGATAGAAAACTATCGTGATAGAAAACTATCATGATAGAAAACTATCGTGGTAGAAAACTATCATGATAGAAAACTATCGTGATAGAAAACTATCATGATAGAAAACTATCGTGATAGAGAACTATCATGATAGAAAACTATCGTGGTAGAAAACTATCATGATAGAAAACTATCGTGATAGAAAACTATCATGATAGAAAACTAATGTGATAGAAAACTATCGTGATAAAAAACTATCATGATAGAAAACTATCGTGATAGAAAAATATCATGATAGAAAACTATCGTGATAGAAATCTATCATGATAGAAAACTATCATGATAGAAAACTATCATGATAGAAAACTATCATGATAGAAAACTATCATGATAGAAAACTATCGTGATAGAAAACTATCATGATAGAAAACTATCATGATAGAAAACTTTCATGATAGAAAACTATCATGATAGAAAACTATCATGATAGAAAACTATCGTGATAGAAAACTATCATGATAGAAAACTATCATGATAGAAAACTATCATGATATAAAATTATCGTGATAGAAAACTGTCATGATAGAAAACTATCGTGATAGAAAGCTTCAGATATACGCAGCTATACGCAGGTCTAAGCAGATATACGCAGATCTAAGCAGATAACCGCGGGTATACGTAGGACAAACGCAGATATACGCTGGTCTATGTTGATATAAGCAGATGTACGCAGATGTTCGCAGATATACGCCAAACAGATACACGCAGATCTACGCAAATCTACGCAGACATACGCATATATACGCAGGTCTACGCAGATGTACGCAGATCTACGCAGATCAACGCAGATCAACGCAGATGTACGCAGATATACGCCAAATTACGCAAATATGCGCAGATTTACGCAAATATACGCAGATCTGCGTAGATATACGCAGCTCGGTAGCTTAATAGAAGAGTTGCCGACCGTGGACCGCAGTGTCACGGGTTCAAATCCTACGAGGCTATCGTAATAATGAAATCTAATAATTGCTCTGATTGTTCTAAGTTAATTGCTGAAGAATCTGTTGAATGCAGTTTTTGTGGCAGAATTCTTGACATTAAATGTGCTAAACTAAAAAAAAGTGAATATTTATTGATTACTTCTAATGATAATGTTTTCTTCAAATGTGAAAATTGCAAAAACATTTCCCCACTTTTATTCGTTGCTAGACTAAATCATATACATTGTTTTCTTAGTGACAATATAACTGCATTGAATTCTAATGTTTCTCTGTGCAGTGATGAATGCGAAAATCTGTCCAAAGATAATGCAAATAACTCTCTCAATCTCAGTAGAAACATCAGACAAACTACTCGCAGCCAAAGAACTGTGCAAAAATATGATTCTCATCGCCCTCGCCCTTCCACTTCAACTTCTCGTTCAGAGTCACCGGCAGCGGCGTTGTTGCGTATTCCGTTGAAAAACAACAACAATTCCTTGACGTCGAAGGGAGCCAAGAAAAAAGGTATACCACCTGCTGCATCGTCATCGTCGTCGGCAGTTAAAAAAATCCCTGCAAATGCAAACTCTTTATTGAACTCAAATAATAAACAGAAAATTGAAACTGTTCAGAAATCAAAGAGAGTTTTAGATGTCAACAAAGATGATGCTGATGAGATTAACACTAATGAGATTCTTGCCAACAAAAAAGGTTGCGTAGATGAATCTTATACTAAAGGTCCTGTAGATGTTGTGCTTGTAGCTGCTAATGTTGAAAATGCTGATGGTGCTGAAGAGGTTTTGATACTTGTTGATGACAATGGTGCTGGTACTGAGAGAGATGGTGATGGTTATGTTACTAGCCATACTAATGGTGCTGCAGCCGTCTTGGAGTCTGACGTTGCTTCTCTTACTGATAAGGATTATGATAATGATGATATTGGTAATTCTAATGGTGCCGCAGCTGTTGCGGTGTCTGTTAGTCTTAATAATGCTGTTAGTGCTGCTTTTGTTAATCTGGATGCTGTTGATGTTGATAATGCTGTTGATGTTGATAATCCTGTTGATGTTGATAATGCTGTTGATGTTGATAATGCTGTTAGGGTTGATAATGCTGTTGATGCTTATATTGCTGATGATGCTGCTGTTGTTAATTTGAATGCTGTTGGTGTAGCGGCTGTTAATACCGTTGATCTCAATAATTCGGATGGCATTGCCGTGGGTCTTAAAACAGTTTATGGCGAAAACGTACATGCCAATGTAATCCATGTAGGTAAAGTCGTTGATGATACAAGTAACCAGCAAGCTAATAAGGTAATTGTTGGTACAAAATCACAATGTAATGATCTTAAAATAGCCAGGAATATTAAATGGTTCCATATTGGGAGTTTTCATCCCTCCACAACCACCGACGGGATAGTCAATTTCATAGCCACAAACCTCGGAACTGACTCTAGTGATATTCTTTGCTATAAACTAATAAAACTACACGATTCGGATCAAAATTTGAAATTTGTTAATTTCAAGATCGGTGTTCCCTTTGAATGGTCTAAGAAAATCTATGTTCATACTTTTTGGCCGAATGGAGTTAAAATTCGCCCCTTCCTGTTCAAGCCAAAAAACTCTCAAGAACAGAGGGCTCTCTGAGGCCCTCAAGATGTACTCCAAAGCCACTTTATCAAAATGTTCAACCAAATAAACGTAATACATCTTCGCTTAATGTATACTTTCATAATGCTAGTGGCATTCGTACAAAGGTATCTAAACTGTTCAACAACTCAAGTCATCTGGATTACGATGTAATTATAATTGTCGAAACCTGGTTACATCCCGGCATATCTTCCTCTGAGCTCTTTGACTCTCGTCTATTCAACGTCTATAGACTTGACAGATGTAATAATGTAAATGAGCGTGGAGGAGGAATATTGGTAGCTGTTCGGTCAACACTTAATTGCAAAGATGTCACTTTACCTTACTCGGATGTTGAGCAAAACTGTGTTTCTATTAACTTATTTACTACACATAATGTTTCTTTATTCTTTATTACTAGTTATATTGCTCCAAATAGTAGTGTCGAAACATATGAAAAACATGTTATGAATATTGAATTTATTAATAATATTTGTTCTGAATTTGATAATGTATGTGTTTTTGGCGATTTCAACTTGTCTAATATAAAATGGAACTGGTCAGATAACGATAATATGCTAATAGCTTGCAATATGATAAAAGATTTTGAATTTATTTTTATTGATTCTCTGTACTCCTTAAATCTTATTCAAATTAATGGAATCTCTAATTCATTAGATAAAATTTTAGATCTTGTCTTTATTTGTAATGATTTATTAAATTCTAAAGTTTCAACTGTTCCTTTTTCACTTTTAAATGAGTCCACTCATCATAAAGAATTATGTATTGAAATCGAAATGTATATTTTTTCTAGTGCAAAAACTACTCAGCTTTCAAAATGTTTTAACTTTAAAAAGGCAAACTTTTTTGAGCTTAATAATTTTCTAAATACTTTTAATTGGTACAATGAATTTTTAAATTTAAATCTTGAACAAATGTATACGCGATTCTCGTCAATAGTTTTTGATAGTTTTTCCAAATTTATACCTCTGGCCCACCAGTTGAAATCAAATCAACTACCAAAGCTCCCGTGGTACAATAAGCAATTATCTAACCTTAAAAATGCGAAACGAAAAGCTTTTAATAGATATAAACGGTCAAATAGTGAGTTAGATTATGCTTATTTTAGTAAATTACGTAAAGATTTTCTTGTTCTTAATAAATTCCTTCATAGGGGTTATATCATGAATATTGAAAGTAACATCAAGTGCAATAGTAATTCTTTTTGGTCTTTTGTAAATGCGAAAAGAAAATCTACCGGATTTCCTAAAAATATGTCTTTCAGGAATACCGAAGCTTCAAATATTACTTGCATACTCGAATTCTTTGCTAATTTTTTCCAATCAGTTTACTCCATTCCAGGCATGAATAATCTTCCCTGTATGTCCAATATACCAAGTAAGGTTGATATCGGTGCATTACAGTTAAGTAGTTATGAAGTTCTTTCAGGACTCAAATCGCTCAAACCAAAATTGAATGCTGGAGTTGACGGTATACCAGCTATATTTCTAAAATCTTGTGCTTCATCACTTTGCTATCCTCTGCTTTGCATTTTTAATAAGTCCCTATTAGAAGGAATCTTTCTTGATACGTGGAAAATATCTTACCTAATGCCAATTCATAAATCTGGTTCCAAGAACTTAGTAGAAAACTATAGAGGTATTTCAAAGCTTTCAGCCATTCCCAAGTTGTTCGAGAGTATAGTAAAAAATAAAATTGAATTTTTAACTAAAGAATCCATATCTGAATTGCAACATGGATTTGTATCTGGGCGATCCACCACTACAAATATGGCACTTTTTTCAACATATGTAGTTAACTCTATTGAAGGAAAGGGTCAGGTTGATGCAGTATACACAGATTTTAGCAAAGCTTTTGATTCTGTAAGCCACCACTCCCTGCTGCGTAAGCTTGAGATATTTGGATTCCACTCTAAGTTCCTCAGTTGGATTTCGTCATACCTCATAGGTAGGTCTCAAAAAGTTGTCATTGATAACTTTCTATCGAGGTCTATAGAATGTATTTCTGGTGTTCCACAGGGCAGTCATTTGGGACCTCTTCTTTTTAATATCTTTATCAATGACATTACGTTAGTCATAAATCACTCCCAGTGTCTCTTATATGCGGATGATCTAAAATTATTTCTTGAGATAAAAAGTGTTGATGACTGTTACCGTCTTCAATCCGATATAAATCGGGTGGTTGAATGGTGTAACTCAAATAGTTTAAAGTTAAATATAAAAAAATGTAATGTTATCTCTTTTTTTAAATCAAACACTCACATTGACTTTAACTACTTGATCGAGTCTAACACACTCTCCCGTGTACAAAATATCAAAGATCTTGGTATAATGCTTGATTCAAATTTTTCTTTCAAATGTCATGTTGACTATATAGTTGGTAGAGCGAATTCACTTGTAGGTTTTATTAAACGAAACTGCGTGGATTTTTCTGACCCCTATGCCTTGCTATCTCTTTATACATCCCTTGTTAGATCAATACTTGAATACGCAGATGTTATATGGAATCCGACTTTTAAGACCTATTCTAATCGCATAGAAAAAGTCCAAAGGCGTTTTACAAAATTTATATTTTTCAAAATGAAATGGAGTTATGTCCCTGATTATAGAGCCAGATGTCTATTACTAGGAATCAAGTCCCTGGAATCGAGGTGAAACATTCATGATATAATGCTTGTGAGGGACGTGCTATGCTATCATATTAGATGTCCTCCTCTGCTTTCTCTAATACCAATTTATGCACCTTCAAGATTATTTCGCTTGAGGGATTTCCTTTTTGTACGATACCATAGGACCAGCTATGGTAGTAATGAGCCGGTTACTAGGGCTTTAAAACATTTCAATGAAGTTTGTCAATTAATCGATTTAAGCTCTTCGAGAGATTCCTTTAAGGCTAGTCTTTTATTTATATTTATATTTTAATAATGTTATATAAATTAGTATTTTTACCATTATTATTTTTAACCATAATCTGTTCGCTGCAAGATTGCTTGTAGATGTTACATAAATAAATAAATAAATAAATAAATAAGTTCTACGTGGGTTTACACAGATATACGTAGATAGAAAACTATCATGATAGAAAACTATCATGATAGAAAACTATCTTGATAGAAAGCTATCTTGTAGGAAAACTATCATGATAGAAAACTATCGTGATAGAAAGCTTCGCAGATATTCGCATATCTACGCTGATATACGCAGGTCTACGCAGATGTACGCAGATCTACGCAGATCAACGCAGATGTACGCAGATATATGCCAAACTACGCAAATATGCGCAGATCTATGCAAATATACGCAGATCTGCGTAGACATACGCAGGTCTACGTGGGTTTACACAGGTATACGCAGATATTCGCAGATAGAAAACTATCATGATAGACAACTATCATGATAGAAAACTATCATGGTAGCAAACTATCATGATAGAAAACTATCACGATAGAAAGCTTCGCAGATATACGCAGATATACGCTGCTATACGCAGGTATGCACAGATCTACGCAAATCAACGCAGATGTATGCAGATATATACCAAATTACGCAAATATGCGTAGATTTACGCAAATATACGCAGATCTGCGTAGATATACGCAGGTCTACGTGGGATTACGGAGGTGTACGCAGATAAACGCAGAAAGAAAACTATCATGATAGAAAACTATCATGATAGAAAACTATCTTGTAGGAAAACTATCATGATAGAAAACTATCATAATAGAAAACTGATAGAAAACTATCGTAATAGAAAACTATCATGATAGAAAACTATCGTGATAGAAAGCTTCACAGATATTCGCATATCTACGCTGATATACGCAGGTATACGCAGGTCTAAGCAGATATACGCAAATCTACGCAGATAACCGCGGGTATACGCAGGACAAACGCAGATATACGCTGGTCTATTTAGATAAACGCAGATGTACGCAGATAAACGCCAAACAGATACACGCAGATCTACGCAAAATTACACAGACATACGCAGATATACGCAGGTCAACGCTGATGTACGCAGAGCAACAATGATGTACGTAGATTACTGCCAGGCTACGCAGTAATACGCATATCTACGCAGATCTATGCAGATGTACGCAAATATACGCCAATTTACGCATACGCAGATCTACGCAAATATACGCAGATCTACGTAAATATACGCAGCTATACGCAGCTATACGCAGTCTACTATATGCAGTCTACGTGGATATACGCAGGTATACGCACGAAAGCAGATAAGCGGTTGGACACGCAGTTATGCGCAGATCTGCGCACCTATACGCAGATATACTAAAAACTACTATCATGCATGTTGCATGATAGAAAACTATAATGATGGAAAACTATCATGATAGAGAACTACCATGATAGAAAACTATCATAATAGAAAACTATCATGATAGAAAACTATCATGATAGAAAACTATCATGATAGAAAACTATCGTGATAGAAAACTATCATGATAGACAACTATCATGATAGAAAACTATCATGATAGGAAACTATCATGATAGGAAACTATCATGATAGAAAACTATCATGACAGAAAACTATCATGATAGAAAACTATCGTGATAGAAAACTATCATGATAGAAAACTATCGTGATAGTAAACTATCATGATAGAAAACTATCGTGATAGAAAACTATCATGATAGAAAACTATCATGATAGAAAACTATCATGATAGAAAACTATCGTGATAGAAAACTATCATGATAGAAAACTATCATGATAGAAAAATATCATGATAGAAAACTATCGTGATAGAAAACTATCATGATAGAAAACTATTATGATAGGAAACTATCATGATAGAAAACTATCGTGATAGAAAACTATCATGATAGAAAACTATCATGATAGAAAACTATCGTGATAGAAAACTATCATGATAGAAAACTATCATGATAGAAAAATATCATGAAAGAAAACTATCATGATAGAAAACTATCGTGATAGAAAACTATCGTGATAGAAAACTATCGTGATAGAAAACGATCATGATAGAAAACTATCATGATAGAAAACTATCATGATACAAAACTATCGTGATAGAAAACTATCATGATAAAAAACTATCATGATAGAAAACTATCGTGATAGAAAACTATCATGATAGAAAACTATCATGATAGAAAACTATCATGATAGAAAACTATCATGATAGAAAACTATCATGATAGAAAACTGTCATGATAGAAAACTATCGTGATAGAAAACTATCATGATAGAAAACTATCATGATAGAAAACTATCGTGATAGAAAACTATCATGATAGTAAACTATCATGATAGAAAAATATCATGATAGAAAACTATCGTGATAGAAAACTATCATGATAGAAAACTATTATGATAGGAAACTATCATGATAGAAAACTACCGTGATAGAAAACTATCGTGATAGAAAACTATCATGATAGAAAACTATCGTGATAGAAAACTATCATGATAGAAAACTATCATGATAGAAAAATATCATGAAAAAAAACTATCATGATAGAAAACTATCGTGATAGAAAACTTTCGTGATAGAAAACTATCATGATAGAAAACTATCATGATAGAAAACTATCATGATAGAAAACTATCATGATAGAAAACTATCATGATAGAAAACTATCGTGATAGAAAACTATCATGATAGAAAACTATCATGATAGAAAACTATCGTGATAGAAAACTATCATGATAGAAAACTATCATGATAGAAAACTATCATGATAGAAAACTATTATGATAGAAAACTGTCATGATAGAAAACTATCGTGATAGAAAACTATCATGATTGAAGATTATCTTGATAGAAAACTGTCATGATAGAAAACTATCATGATAGAAAACTATCGTGATAGAAAACTATCGTGATAGAAAACTATCATGATAGAAAACTATCGTGGTAGAAAACTATCATGATAGAAAACTATCGTGATAGAAAACTATCATGATAGAAAACTATCGTGATAGAGAACTATCATGATAGAAAACTATCGTGGTAGAAAACTATCATGATAGAAAACTATCGTGATAGAAAACTATCATGATAGAAAACTAATGTGATAGAAAACTATCATGATAGAAAACTATCGTGATAGAAAACTATCATGATAGAAAACTATCGTGATAGAAAAATATCATGATAGAAAACTATCGTGATAGAAAACTATCGTGATAGAAAACTATCATGATAGAAAACTATCATGATAGAAAACTTTCATGATAGAAAACTATCATGATATAAAATTATCGTGATAGAAAACTGTCATGATAGAAAACTATCGTGATAGAAAGCTTCAGATATACGCAGCTATACGCAGGTCTAAGCAGATATACGCAGATCTAAGCAGATAACCGCGGGTATACGCAGGACAAACGCAGATATACGCTGGTCTATGTTGATATAAGCAGATGTACGCAGATGTTCGCAGATATACGCCAAACAGATACACGCAGATCTACGCAAATCTACGCAGACATACGCATATATACGCAGGTCTACGCAGATGTACGCAGATCTACGCAGATCAACGCAGATATACGCCAAATTACGCAAATATGCGCAGATTTACGCAAATATACGCAGATCTGCGTAGATATACGCAGTTCTACGTGGGTTTACACAGATATACGTAGATAGAAAACTATCATGATAGAAAACTATCATGATAGAAAACTATCTTGATAGAAAGCTATCTTGTAGGAAAACTATCACGATAGAAAACTATCGTGATAGAAAGCTTCGCAGATATTCGCATATCTACGCTGATATACGCAGGTCTACGCAGATGTACGCAGATCTACGCAGATCAACGCAGATGTACGCAGATATATGCCAAATTACGCAAATATGCGCAGATCTATGCAAATATACGCAGATCTGCGTAGACATACGCAGGTCTACGTGGGCTTACACAGGTATACGCAGATATTCGCAGATAGAAAACTATCATGATAGACAACTATCATGATAGAAAACTATCATGGTATTAAACTATCATGATAGAAAACTATTACGATAGAAAGCTTCGCAGATATACGCAGATGTACGCTGCTATACGCAGGTATACGCAGATCTACGCAAATCAACGCAGATGTATGCAGATATATACCAAATTACGCAAATATGCGCAGATTTACGCAAATATACGCAGATCTGGGTAGATATACGCAGGTCTACGTGGGCTTACGCAGGTGTACGCAGATATACGCAGAAAGAAAACTATCATGATAGAAAACTATCATAGTAGAAAACTATCTTGTAGGAAAACTATCATGATAGAAAACTATCATAATAGAAAACTGATAGAAAACTATCGTAATAGAAAACTATCATGATAGAAAACTATCGTGATAGAAAGCTTCACAGATATTCGCATATCTACGCTGATATACGCAGGTATACGTAGGTCTAAGCAGATATACGCAAATCTACGCAGATAACCGCGGGTATACGCAGGACAAACGCAGATATACGCTGGTCTATTTAGATATACGCAGATGTACGCAGATAAACGCCAAACAGATACACGCAGATCTACGCAAAATTACACAGACATACGCAGATATACGCAGGTCAACGCTGATGTACGCAGAGCAACAATGATGTACGTAGATTACTGCCAGGCTACGCAGTAATACGCATATCTACGCAGATCTATGCAGATGTACGCAAATATACGCCAATTTACGCATACGCAGATCTACGCAAATATACGCAGATCTACGTAAATATACGCAGCTATATGCAGCTATACGCAGTCTACTATATGCAGTCTACGTGGATATACGCAGGTTTACGCAGGAAAGCAGATAAGCGGTTGGACACGCAGTTATGCGCAGATCTGCGCACCTATACGCAGATATACTAAAAACTATTTTCATGCATGTTGCATGATAGAAAACTATAATGATGGAAAACTATCGTGATTGAAAACTATCGTGATAGAAAAATATCATGATAGAAAACTATCATGATAGAAAACTATCGTGGTAGAAAACTATCATGATAGAAAACTATCGTGATAGAAAACTATCATGATAGAAAACTAATGTGATAGAAAACTATCATGATAGAAAACTATCGTGATAGAAAACTTTCATGATAGAAAACTATCGTGGTAGAAAACTATCATGATAGAAAACTATCGTGATAGAAAACTATCATGATAGAAAACTATCGTGATAGAGAACTATCATGATAGAAAACTATCGTGATAGAAAACTATCATGATAGAAAACTATCATGATAGAAAACTATCATGATATAAAATTATCGTGATAGAAAACTGTCATGATAGAAAACTATCGTGATAGAAAGCTTCAGATATACGCAGCTATACGCAGGTCTAAGCAGATATACGCAGATCTAAGCAGATAACCGCGGGTATACGCAGGACAAACGCAGATATACGCTGGTCTATGTTGATATAAGCAGATGTACGCAGATGTTCGCAGATATACGCCAAACAGATACACGCAGATCTACGCAAATCTACGCAGACATACGCATATATACGCAGGTCTACGCAGATGTACGCAGATCTACGCAGATCAACGCAGATATACGCCAAATTACGCAAATATGCGCAGATTTACGCAAATATACGCAGATCTGCGTAGATATACGCAGTTCTACGTGGGTTTACACAGATATACGTAGATAGAAAACTATCATGATAGAAAACTATCATGATAGAAAACTATCTTGATAGAAAGCTATCTTGTAGGAAAACTATCACGATAGAAAACTATCGTGATAGAAAGCTTCGCAGATATTCGCATATCTACGCTGATATACGCAGGTCTACGCAGATGTACGCAGATCTACGCAGATCAACGCAGATGTACGCAGATATATGCCAAATTACGCAAATATGCGCAGATCTATGCAAATATACGCAGATCTGCGTAGACATACGCAGGTCTACGTGGGCTTACACAGGTATACGCAGATATTCGCAGATAGAAAACTATCATGATAGACAACTATCATGATAGAAAACTATCATGGTATTAAACTATCATGATAGAAAACTATTACGATAGAAAGCTTCGCAGATATACGCAGATGTACGCTGCTATACGCAGGTATACGCAGATCTACGCAAATCAACGCAGATGTATGCAGATATATACCAAATTACGCAAATATGCGCAGATTTACGCAAATATACGCAGATCTGCGTAGATATACGCAGGTCTACGTGGGCTTACGCAGGTGTACGCAGATATACGCAGAAAGAAAACTATCATGATAGAAAACTATCATAGTAGAAAACTATCTTGTAGGAAAACTATCATGATAGAAAACTATCATAATAGAAAACTGATAGAAAACTATCGTAATAGAAAACTATCATGATAGAAAACTATCGTGATAGAAAGCTTCACAGATATTCGCATATCTACGCTGATATACGCAGGTATACGCAGGTCTAAGCAGATATACGCAAATCTACGCAGATAACCGCGGGTATACGCAGGACAAACGCAGATATACGCTGGTCTATTTAGATATACGCAGATGTACGCAGATAAACGCCAAACAGATACACGCAGATCTACGCAAAATTACACAGACATACGCAGATATACGCAGGTCAACGCTGATGTACGCAGAGCAACAATGATGTACGTAGATTACTGCCAGGCTACGCAGTAATACGCATATCTACGCAGATCTATGCAGATGTACGCAAATATACGCCAATTTACGCATACGCAGATCTACGCAAATATACGCAGATCTACGTAAATATACGCAGCTATATGCAGCTATACGCAGTCTACTATATGCAGTCTACGTGGATATACGCAGGTTTACGCAGGAAAGCAGATAAGCGGTTGGACACGCAGTTATGCGCAGATCTGCGCACCTATACGCAGATATACTAAAAACTATTTTCATGCATGTTGCATGATAGAAAACTATAATGATGGAAAACTATCGTGATTGAAAACTATCGTGATAGAAAAATATCATGATAGAAAACTATCATGATAGAAAACTATCGTGGTAGAAAACTATCATGATAGAAAACTATCGTGATAGAAAACTATCATGATAGAAAACTAATGTGATAGAAAACTATCATGATAGAAAACTATCGTGATAGAAAACTATCATGATAAAAAACTATCGTGATAGAAAACTATCATGATAGAAAACTATCGTGATAGAAAACTCTCATGATAGAAAACTATCATGATAGAAAACTATCTTGATAGAAAACTGTCATGATAGAAAACTATCATGATAGAAAACTATCGTGATAGAAAACTATCATGATAGACAACTATCATGATAGAAAACTATCATGATAGGAAACTATCATGATAGAAAACTATCATGACAGAAAACTATCATGATAGAAAACTATCGTGATAGAAAACTATCATGATAGAAAACTATCGTGATAGAAAACTATCATGATAGAAAACTATCGTGATAGAAAACTATCATGATAGAAAACTATCATGATAGAAAACTATCATGATAGAAAACTATCGTGATAGAAAACTATCATGATAGAAAACTATCATGATAGAAAAATATCATGATAGAAAACTATCGTGATAGAAAACTATCATGATAGAAAACTATTATGATAGGAAACTATCATGATAGAAAACTATCGTGATAGAAAACTATCATGATAGAAAACTATCATGATAGAAAACTATCGTGATAGAAAACTATCATGATAGAAAACTATCATGATAGAAAAATATCATGAAAGAAAACTATCATGATAGAAAACTATCGTGATAGAAAACAATCGTGATAGAAAACTATCGTGATAGAAATCTATCATGATAGAAAACTATCACGATAGAAAACTATCATGATACAAAACTATCGTGATAGAAAACTATCATGATAGAAAACTATCATGATAGAAAACTATCGTGGTAGAAAACTATCATGATAGAAAACTATCGTGATAGAAAACTATCATGATAGAAAACTAATGTGATAGAAAACTATCATGATAGAAAACTATCGTGATAGAAAACTATCATGATAAAAAACTATCGTGATAGAAAAATATCATGATAGAAAACTATCATGATAGAAAACTATCGTGGTAGAAAACTATCATGATAGAAAACTATCGTGATAGAAAACTATCATGATAGAAAACTAATGTGATAGAAAACTATCATGATAGAAAACTAATGTGATAGAAAACTATCATGATAGAAAGCTATCATGATAGAAAACTATCATGATACAAAACTATCGTGATAGAAAACTATCATGATAGAAAACTATCAAGATAGAAAACTATAGTGGTAGAAAACTATCATGATAGAAAACTATCGTGATAGAAAACTATCATGATAGAAAACTAATGTGATAGAAAACTATCATGATAGAAAACTATCGTGATAGAAAACTATCATGATAGAAAACTATCGTGATAGAAAACTATCATAATAGAAAACTATCATGATAGAAAAATATCATGAAAGAAAACTATCATGATAGAAAACTATCGTGATAGAAAACAATCGTGATAGAAAACTATCGTGATAGAAAACTATCATGATAGAAAACTATCATGATAGAAAACTATCATGATAGAAAACTATTATGATAGAAAACTGTCATTATAGAAAACTATCGTGATAGAAAACTATCATGATTGAAGATTATCTTGATAGAAAACTGTCATGATAGAAAACTATCATGATAGAAAACTATCGTGATAGAAAACTATCGTGATAGAAAACTATCATGATAGAAAACTATCGTGGTAGAAAACTATCATGATAGAAAACTATCGTGATAGAAAACTATCATGATAGAAAACTATCGTGATAGAAAACTATCATGATAGAAAACTAATGTGATAGAAAACTATCATGATAGAAAACTATCGTGATAGAAAACTATCATGATAGAAAACTATCGTGATAGAAAACTATCGTGATGGAAAACTATCATGATAGAAAACTATCGTGATAGAAAACTATCATGATAGAAAACTATCGTGATAGAAAACTATCATGATAGAAAACTATCGTGATTGAAAACTATCGTGATAGAAAAATATCATGATAGAAAACTATCATGATAGAAAACTATCGTGGTAGAAAACTATCATGATAGAAAACTATCGTGATAGAAAACTATCATGATAGAAAACTAATGTGATAGAAAACTATCATGATAGAAAACTATCGTGATAGAAAACTATCATGATAAAAAACTATCGTGATAGAAAAATATCATGATAGAAAACTATCGTGATAGAAAACTATCATGATAGAAAACTATCATGATAGAAAACTATCATGATAGCAAACTATCATCATAGAAAACTATCACGATAGAAAGCTTCGCAGATATACGCAGATCTACGCTGCTATTTGCAGGTATACGCAAATCAGCGCAGATGTATGCAGATATACGCCAAATTACGCAAATATGCGCAGATTTACGCAAATATACGCAGATCTGCGTAGATATACGCAGGTTTACGTGGTCTTACGCAGGTGTACGCAGATATACGCAGAAAGAAAACTATCATGATAGAAAACTATCGTGATAGAAAACTATCATGATAAAAAACTATCTTGTAGGAAAACTATCATGATAGAAAACTATCATAATAGAAAACTGATAGAAAACTATCGTAATAGAAAACTATCATGATAGAAAACTATCGTGATAGAAAGCTTCGCAGATATTCGCATATCTACGCTGATATACGCAGGTATACGCAGGTCTAAGCAGATATACGCAGATCTACGCAGATAACCGCGGGTATACGTAGGACAAAAGCAGATATACGCTGGTCTATTTAGATATACGCAGATGTACGCAGATAAACGCCAAACAGATACACGCAGATCTACGCAAAATTACACAGACATACGCAGATATACGCAGGTCAACGCTGATGTACGCAGAGCTACAATGATGTACGTAGATTACTGCCAGGCTACGCAGTAATACGCAGATCTACGCAGATCTAAGCAGATGTACGCAAAAATACGCCAATTTACGCATACGAAGATCTACGCAAATATACGCAGATCTACGTAAATATACGCAGCTATACGCAGTCTACTACATGCAGTCTACGTGGATATACGCAGGTATACGCAAGAAAGCAGATAAGAGGTTGGACACGCAGTTATGCGCAGATCTGCGCACCTATACGCAGATATACTAAAAACAACTATCATGCATGTTGCATGATAGAAAACTATAATGATGGAAAACTATCATGATAGAGAACTACCATGATAGAAAACTATCATAATAGAAAACTATCATGATAGAAAACTATCATGATAGAAAACTATCATGATAGAAAACTATCATGATAGAAAACTATCATGATAGAAAACCATCATGATAAAAAACTGTCTTGATAGAAAACTATCGTGATAGAAAACTATCATGATTGAAAACTATCTTGATAGAAAACTGTCATGATAGAAAACTATCATGATAGAAAACTATCGTGATAAAAAACTATCATGATAGACAACTATCATTATAGAAAACTATCATGATAGGAAACTATCATGATAGAAAACTATCATGACAGAAAACTATCATGATAGAAAACTATCGTGATAGAAAACTATCATGATAGAAAACTATCGTGATAGAAAACTATCATGATAGAAAACTATCATGATAGAAAACTATCATGATAGAAAACTATCGTGATAGAAAACTATCATGATAGAAAACTATCATGATAGAAAAATATCATGATAGAAAACTATCGTGATAGAAAACTATCATGATAGAAAACTATTATGATAGGAAACTATCATGATAGAAAACTATCGTGATAGAAAACTATCATGATAGAGAACTATCATGATAGAAAACTATCGTGATAGAAAACTATCATCATAGAAAACTATCATGATAGAAAAATATCATGATAGAAAACTATCATGATAGAAAACTATCGTGATAGAAAACTATCGTGATAGAAAACTATCATGATAGAAAACTATCATGATAGTAAACTATCATGATAGAAAACTATCGTGATAGAAAACTAGCATGATAGAAAACTATCATGATAGAAAACTATCGTGATAGAAAACTATCATGATAGAAAACTATCATGATAGAAAACTATCATGATAAAAAACTATTATGATAGAAAACTGTCATGATAGAAAACTATCGTGATAGAAAACTGTCATGATAGAAATCTATCATGATAGAAAACTATCGTGATAGAAAACTATCGTGATAGAAAACTATCATGATAGAAAACTATCGTGGTAGAAAACTATTATGATAGAAAACTATCGTGATAGAAAACTATCATGATAGAAGACTATCTTGATAGAAAACTGTCATGATAGAAAACTATCATGATAGAAAACTATCGTGATAGAAAACTATCGTGATAGAAAAATATCATGATAGAAAACTATCATGATAGAAAACTATCGTGGTAGAAAACTATCATGATAGAAAACTATCGTGATAGAAAACTATCATGATAGAAAACTAATGTGATAGAAAACTATCGTGATAGAAAACTATCATGATAGAAAACTATCATGATAGAAAACTATCATGATATAAAATTATCATGATAGAAAACTATCGTGATAAAAAACTATCATGATAGAAAACTATCATGATAGAAAACTATCATGATAGAAAACTATCATGATAGAAAGCTATCTTGTAGGAAAACTATCATGATAGAAAACTATCGTGATAGAAAACTATCGTGATAGAAAACTATCATGATAGAAAACTATCGTGGTAGAAAACTATCATGAAAGAAAACTATCGTGATAGAAAACTATCATGATAGAAGACTATCTTGATAGAAAACTGTCATGATAGAAAACTATCATGATAGAAAACTATCGCGATAGAAAACTATCGTGACAGAAAAATATCATGATAGAAAACTATCATGATAGAAAACTATCGTGGTAGAAAACTATCATGATAGAAAACTATCGTGATAGAAAACTATCATGATAGAAAACTAATGTGATAGAAAACTATCATGATAGAAAACTATCGTGATAGAAAACTATCATGATAGAAAACTATCGTGATAGAAAAATATCATGATAGAAAACTATCGTGATAGAAATCTATCATGATAGAAAACTATCATGATAGAAAACTATCATGATAGAAAACTATCGTGATAGAAAACTATCATGATAGAAAACTATCATGATAGAAAACTTTCATGATAGAAAACTATCATGATAGAAAACTATCATGATAGAAAACTATCGTGATAGAAAACTATCATGATAGAAAACTATCATGATAGAAAACTATCATGATATAAAATTATCGTGATAGAAAACTGTCATGATAGAAAACTATCGTTATAGAAAGCTTCAGATATACGCAGCTATACGCAGGTCTAAGCAGATATACGCAGATCTAAGCAGAAAACCGCGGGTATACGCAGGACAAACGCAGATATACGCTGGTCTATGTTGATATAAGCAGATGTACGCAGATGTTCGCAGATATACGCCAAACAGATACACGCAGATCTACGCAAATCTACGCAGACATACGCATATGCGTAGATATACGCAGTTCTACGTGGGTTTACACAGATATACGTAGATAGAAAGCTATCATGATAGAAAACTATCATGACAGAAAACTATCATGATAGAAAGCTATCTTGTAGGAAAACTATCATGATAGAAAACTATCGTGATAGAAAGCTTCGCAGATATTCGCATATCTACGCTGATATACGCAGGTCTACGCAGATGTACGCAGATCTACGCCGATCAACGCAGAAGTACGCAGATATATGCCAAATTACGCAAATATGCGCAGATCTATGCAAATATACGCAGATCTGCGTAGATATACGCAGGTCTACGTGGGTTTACACAGGTATACGCAGATATTCGCAGATAGAAAACTATCATGATAGACAACTATCATGATAGAAAACTATCATGATAGCAAACTATCATGATAGAAAACTATCACGATAGAAAGCTTCGCAGATATACGCAGATGTACGCTGCTATACGCAGGTATACGCAGATCTACGCAAATCAACGCAGATATATGCAGATATATACCAAATTACGCAAATATGCGCAGATTTACGCAAATATACGCAGATCTGCGTAGATATACGCAGGTCTACGTGGGCTTACGCAGGTGTACGCAGATATACGCAGAAAGAAAACTATCATGATAGAAAACTATCATGATAGAAAACTATCTTGTAGGAAAACTATCATGATAGAAAACTATCATAATAGAAAACTGATAGAAAACTATCGTAATAGAAAACTATCATGATAGAAAGCTATCGTGATAGAAAGCTTCACAGATATTCGCATATCTACCTGATATACGCAGGTTTACGTAGGTCTAAGCAGATATACGCAAATCTACGCAGATAACCGCGGGTGTACGCAGGACAAACGCAGATATACGCTGGTCTATTTAGATGTACGCAGATGTACGCAGATAAACGCCAAACAGATACACGCAGATCTACGCAAAATTACACAGACATACGCAGATATACACAGGTCAACGCTGATGTACGCAGAGCTACAATGATGTACGTAGATTACAGCCAGGCTACGCAGTTATACGCATATCTACGCAGATCTATGCAGATGTACGCAAATATACGCCAATTTACGCATACGCAGATCTTCGCAAATATACGCAGATCTACGTAAATATACGCAGCTATACGCAGCAATACGCAGCTATACGCAGCTATACGCAGTCCTATATGCAGTCTACGTGGATATACGCAGGTATACGCAGGAAAGCAGATAAGCGGTTGGACACGCAGTTATGCGCAGATCTGCGCACCTATACGCAGATATACTAAAAACTACTATCATGCATGTTGCATGATAGAAAACTATAATGATGGAAAACTATCATGATAGAGAACTACCATGATAGAAAACTATCATATTAGAAAACTATCATGATAGAAAACTATCATGATAGAAAACCGTCATGATAAAAAACTGTCCTGATAGAAAACTATCGTGATAGAAAACTATCATGATTGAAAACTATCTTGATAGAAAACTGTCATGATAGAAAACTATCATGATAGAAAACTATCGTGATAGAAAACTATCATGATAGACAACTATCATGATAGAAAACTATCATGATAGGAAACTATCATGATAGAAAACTATCATGACAGAAAACTATCATGATAGAAAACTATCGTGATAGAAAACTATCATGATAGAAAACTATCGTGATAGAAAACTATCATGATAGAAAACTATCGTGATAGAAAACTATCATGATAGAAAACTATCATGATAGAAAACTATCATGATAGAAAACTATCGTGATAGAAAACTATCATGATAGTTAACTATCATGATAGAAAAATATCATGATAGAAAACTATCGTGATAGAAAACTATCATGATAGAAAACTATTATTATAGGAAACTATCATGATAGAAAACTATCGTGATAGAAAACTATCATGATAGAAAACTATCATGATAGAAAACTATCGTGATAGAAAACTATCATGATAGAAAACTATCATGATAGAAAAATATCATGAAAAAAAACTATCATGATAGAAAACTATCGTGATAGAAAACTATCGTGATAGAAAACTATCATGATAGAAAACTATCATGATAGAAAACTATCATGATAGAAAACTATCATGATAGAAAACTATCATGATAGAAAACTATCGTGATAGAAAACTATCATGATAGAAAACTATCATGATAGAAAACTATCGTGATAGAAAACTATCATGATAGAAAACTATCATGATAGAAAATTATCATGATAGAAAACTATTATGATAGAAAACTGTCATGATAGAAAACTATCGTGATAGAAAACTATCATGATTGAAGATTATCTTGATAGAAAACTGTCATGATAGAAAACTATCATGATAGAAAACTATCGTGATAGAAAACTATCGTGATAGAAAACTATCATGATAGAAAACTATCGTGGTAGAAAACTATCATGATAGAAAACTATCGTGATAGAAAACTATCATGATAGAAAACTATCGTGATAGAGAACTGTCATGATAGGAAACTATCGTGGTAGAAAACTATCATGATAGAAAACTATCGTGATAGAAAACTATCATGATAGAAAACTAATGTGATAGAAAACTATCGTGATAGAAAACTATCATGATAGAAAACTATCGTGATAGAAAAATATCATGATAGAAAACTATCGTGATAGAAATCTATCATGATAGAAAACTATCATGATAGAAAACTATCATGATAGAAAACTATCGTGATAGAAAACTATCATGATAGAAAACTATCATGATAGAAAACTTTCATGATAGAAAACTATCATGATAGAAAACTATCATGATAGAAAACTATCGTGATAGAAAACTATCATGATAGAAAACTATCATGATAGAAAACTATCATGATATAAAATTATCGTGATAGAAAACTGTCATGATAGAAAACTATCGTGATAGAAAGCTTCAGATATACGCAGCTATACGCAGGTCTAAGCAGATATACGCAGATCTAAGCAGATAACTGCGGGTATACGCAGGACAAACGCAGATATACGCTGGTCTATGTTGATATAAGCAGATGTACGCAGATGTTCGCAGATATACGCCAAACAGATACACGCAGATCTACGCAAATCTACGCAGACATACGCATGTATACGCAGGTCTACGCAGATGTACGCAGATCTACGCAGATCAACGCAGATCAACGCAGATGTACGCAGATATACGCCAAATTACGCAAATATGCGCAGATTTACGCAAATATACGCAGATCTGCGTAGATATACGCAGTTCTACGTGGGTTTACACAGATATACGTAGATAGAAAACTATCATGATAGAAAACTATCATGATAGAAAACTATCTTGATAGAAAGCTATCTTGTAGGAAAACTATCATGATAGAAAACTATCGTGATAGGAAGCTTCGCAGATATTCGCATATCTACGCTGATATACGCAGGTCTACGCAGATGTACGCAGATCTACGCAGATCAACGCAGATATATGCCAAACTACGCAAATATGCGCAGATCTATGCAAATATACGCAGATCTGCGTAGACATACGCAGGTCTACGTGGGTTTACACAGGTATACGCAGATATTCGCAGATAGAAAACTATCATGATAGACAACTATCATGATAGAAAACTATCATGGTAGCAAACTATCATGATAGAAAACTATCACGATAGAAAGCTTCGCAGATATACGCAGATGTACGCTGCTATACGCAGGTATACGCAGATCTACGCAAATCAACGCAGATGTATGCAGATATATACCAAATTACGCAAATATGCGCAGATTTACGCAAATATACGCAGATCTGCGTAGATATACGCAGGTCTACGTGGGCTTACGGAGGTGAACGCAGATATACGCAGAAAGAAAACTATCATGATAGAAAACTATCATGATAGAAAACTATCTTGTAGGAAAACTATCATGATAGAAAACTATCATAATAGAAAACTGATAGAAAACTATCGTAATAGAAAACTATCATGATAGAAAACTATCGTGATAGAAAGCTTCACAGATATTCGCATATCTACGCTGATATACGCAGGTATACGCAGGTCTAAGCAGACATACGCAAATCTACGCAGATAACCGCGGGTATACGCAGGACAAACGCAGATATACGCTGGTCTATTTAGATATACGCAGATGTACGCAGATAAACGCCAAACAGATACACGCAGATCTACGCAAAATTACACAGACATACGCAGATATACGCAGGTCAACGCTGATGTACGCAGAGCAACAATGATGTACGTAGATTACTGCCAGGCTACGCAGTAATACGCATATCTACGCAGATCTATGCAGATGTACGCAAATATACGCCAACTTACGCATACGCAGATCTACGCAAATATACGCAGATCTACGTAAATATACGCAGCTATACGCAGCTATACGCAGTCTACTATATGCAGTCTACGTGGATATACGCAGGTATACGCACGAAAGCAGATAAGCGGTTGGACACGCAGTTATGCGCAGATCTGCGCACCTATACGCAGATATACTAAAAACTACTATCATGCATGTTGCATGATAGAAAACTATAATGATGGAAAACTATCATGATAGAGAACTACCATGATAGAAAACTATCATAATAGAAAACTATCATGATAGAAAACTATCATGATAGAAAACTATCATGATAGAAAACCGTCATGATAAAAAACTGTCTTGATAGAAAACTATCGTGATAGAAAACTATCATGATTGAAAACTATCTTGATAGGAAACTATCATGATAGAAAACTATCATGACAGAAAACTATCATGATAGAAAACTATCGTGATAGAAAACTATCATGATAGAAAACTATCGTGATAGAAAACTATCATGATAGAAAACTATCGTGATAGAAAACTATCATGATAGAAAACTATCATGATAGAAAACTATCATGATAGAAAACTATCGTGATAGAAAACTATCATGATAGAAAACTATCATGATAGAAAAATATCATGATAGAAAACTATCGTGATAGAAAACTATCATGATAGAAAACTATTATGATAGGAAACTATCATGATAGAAAACTATCGTGATAGAAAACTATCATGATAGAAAACTATCATGATAGAAAACTATCGTGATAGAAAACTATCATGATAGAAAACTATCATGATAGAAAAATATCATGAAAGAAAACTATCATGATAGAAAACTATCGTGATAGAAAACTATCGTGATAGAAAACTATCGTGATAGAAAACTATCATGATAGAAAACTATCATGATAGAAAACTATCATGATACAAAACTATCGTGATAGAAAACTATCATAATAGAAAACTATCATGATAGAAAACTATCGTGATAGAAAACTATCATGATAGAAAACTATCATGATAGAAAACTATCATGATAGAAAACTATTAGGATAGAAAACTGTCATGATAGAAAACTATCGTGATAGAAAACTATCATGATAGAAAACTATCATGATAGAAAACTATCGTGATAGAAAACTATCATGATAGTAAACTATCATGATAGAAAAATATCATGATAGAAAACTATCGTGATAGAAAACTATCATGATAGAAAACTATTATGATAGGAAACTATCATGATAGAAAACTATCGTGATAGAAAACTATCATGATAGAAAACTATCATGATAGAAAACTATCGTGATAGAAAACTATCATGATAGAAAACTATCATGATAGAAAAATATCATGAAAAAAAACTATCGCGATAGAAAACTATCGTGATAGAAAACTATCGTGATAGAAAACTATCATGATAGAAAACTATTATGATAGAAAACTATCATGATAGAAAACTATCATGATAGAAAACTATCATGATAGAAAACTATCGTGATAGAAAACTATCATGATAGAAAACTATCATGATAGAAAACTATCGTGATAGAAAACTATCATGATAGAAAACTATCATGATAGAAAACTATCATGATAGAAAACTATTATGATAGAAAACTGTCATGATAGAAAACTATCGTGATAGAAAACTATCATGATTGAAGATTATCTTGATAGAAAACTGTCATGATAGAAAACTATCATGATAGAAAACTATCGTGATAGAAAACTATCGTGATAGAAAACTATCATGATAGAAAACTATCGTGGTAGAAAACTATCATGATAGAAAACTATCGTGATAGAAAACTATCATGATAGAAAACTATCGTGATAGAGAACTATCATGATAGAAAACTATCGTGGTAGAAAACAATCATGATAGAAAACTATCGTGATAGAAAACTATCATGATAGAAAACTAATGTGATAGAAAACTATCATGATAGAAAACTATCGTGATAGAAAACTATCATGATAGAAAACTATCGTGATAGAAATATATCATGATAGAAAACTATCGTGATAGAAATCTATCATGATAGAAAACTGTCATGATAGAAAACTATCATGATAGAAAACTATCGTGATAGAAAACTATCATGATAGAAAACTATCATGATAGAAAACTTTCATGATAGAAAACTATCGTGATAGAAAACTATCATGATAGAAAACTATCGTGATAGAAAACTATCATGATAGAAAACTATCTTGTAGGAAAACTATCATGATAGAAAACTTTCATAATAGAAAACTGATAGAAAACTATCGTAATAGAAAACTATCATGATAGAAAACTATCGTGATAGAAAGCTTCACAGATATTCGCATATCTACGCTTATATACGCAGGTATACGCAGGTCTAAGCAGATATACGCAAATCTACGCAGATAACCGCGGGTATACAAAGGACAAATGCAGATATACGCTGGTCTATTTAGATATACGCAGATGTACGCAGATGTTCGCAGATATACGCCAAACAGATACACGCAGATCTACGCAAATCTACGCAGACATACGCATGTATACGCAGGTCTACGCAGATGTACGCAGATCTACGCAGATCAACGCAGATCAACGCAGATGTACGCAGATATACGCCAAATTACGCAAATATGCGCAGATTTACGCAAATATACGCAGATCTGCGTAGATATACGCAGTTCTACGTGGGTTTACACAGATATACGTAGATAGAAAACTATCATGATAGAAAACTATCATGATAGAAAACTATCTTGATAGAAAGCTATCTTGTAGGAAAACTATCATGATAGAAAACTATCGTGATAGGAAGCTTCGCAGATATTCGCATATCTACGCTGATATACGCAGGTCTACGCAGATGTACGCAGGTATACGCACGAAACAGATAAGCGGTTGGACATGCAGTTATGCGCAAATCTGCGCACCTATACGCAGATATACTAAAAACTACTATCATGCATGTTGCATGATAGAAAACTATAATGATGGAAAACTATCATGATAGAGAACTACCATGATAGAAAACTATCATAATAGAAAACTATCATGATAGAAAACTATCATGATAGAAAACTATCATGATAGAAAACTATCATGATAAAAAACTGTCTTGATAGAAAACTATCGTGATAGAAAACTATCATGATTGAAAACTATCTTGATAGAAAACTGTCATGATAGAAAACTATCATGATAGAAAACTATCGTGATAGAAAACTATCATGATAGACAACTATCATGATAGAAAACTATCATGATAGGAAACTATCATGATAGAAAACTATCATGACAGAAAACTATCATGATAGAAAACTATCGTGATAGAAAACTATCATGATAGAAAACTATCGTGATAGAAAACTATCATGATAGAAAACTATCGTGAAAGAAAACTATCATGATAGAAAACTATCATGATAGAAAACTATCATGATAGAAAACTATCGTGATAGAAAATTATCATGATAGAAAACTATCATGATAGAAAACTATCATGATAGAAAAATATCATGATAGAAAACTATCGTGATAGAAAACTATCATGATAGAAAACTATTATGATAGGAAACTATCATGATAGAAAACTATCGTGATAGAAAACTATCATGATAGAAAACTATCATGATAGAAAACTATCGTGACAGAAAACTATCATGATAGAAAACTATCATGATAGAAAAATATCATGAAAGAAAACTATCATGATAGAAAACTATCGTGATAGAAAACTATCGTGATAGAAAACTATCATGATAGAAAACTATCATGATAGAAAACTATCATGATAGAAAACTATCGTGATAGAAAACTATCATGATAGAAAACTATCATGATAGAAAACTATCGTGATAGAAAACTATCATGATAGAAAACTATCATGATAGAAAACTATCATGATAGAAAACTATTATGATAGAAAACTGTCATGATAGAAAACTATCGTGATAGAAAACTATCATGATTGAAGATTATCTTGATAGAAAACTGTCATGATAGAAAACTATCATGATAGAAAACTATCGTGATAGAAAACTATCGTGATAGAAAACTATCATGATAAAAAACTATCGTGGTAGAAAACTATCATGACAGAAAACTATCGTGATAGAAAACTATCATGATAGAAAACTATCGTGATAGAAAACTATCATGATAGAAAACTAATGTGATAGAAAACTATCATGATAGAAAACTATCGTGATAGAAAATTATCATGATAGAAAACTATCGTGATTGAAAACTATCGTGATAGAAAACTATCATGATAGAAAACTATCATGATAGAAAACTATCGTGATAGAAAACTATCATGATAGAAAACTATCGTGATAGAAAACTATCGTGATAGAAAAATATCATGATAGAAAACTATCATGATAGAAAACTATCGTGGTAGAAAACTATCATGATAGAAAACTATCGTGATAGAAAACTATCATGATAGAAAACTAATGTGATAGAAAACTGTCATGATAGAAAACTATCGTGATAGAAAACTATCATGATAGAAAACTATCGTGATAGATAAATATCATGATAGAAAACTATCGTGATAGAAAACTATCATGATAGAAAACTATCATGATAGAAAACTATCATGATAGAAAACTATCATGATAGAAAACTATCGTGATAGAAAACTATCATGATAGAAAACTATCATGATAGAAAACTTTCATGATAGAAAACTATCATGATAGAAAACTATCATGATAGAAAACTATCGTGATAGAAAACTATCATGATAGAAAACTATCATGATAGAAAACTATCATGATATAAAATTATCGTGATAGAAAACTGTCATGATAGAGAACTATAGTGATAGAAAGCTTCAGATATACGCAGGTATACGCAGGTCTAAGCAGATATACGCAGATCTAAGCAGATAACCGCGGGTATACAAAGGACAAACGCAGATATACGCTGGTCTATGTTGATATAAGCAGATGTACGCAGATGTTCGCAGATATACGCCAAACAGATACACGCAGATCTACGCAAATCTACGCAGACATATGCATATATACGCAGGTCTACGCAGATGTACGCAGATCTACGCAGATCAACACAGATGTACGCAGATATACGCCAAATTACGCAAATATGCGCAGATCTATGCAAATATACGCAGATCTGCGTAGATATACGCAGGTCTACGTGGGTTTACACAGGTATACGCAGATATTCGCAGATAGAAAACTATCATGATAGACAACTATCATGATAGAAAACTATCATGGTAGCAAACTATCATGATAGAAAACTATCACGATAGAAAGCTTCGCAGATATACGCAGATGTACGCTGCTATACGCAGGTATACGCAGATCTACGCAAATCAACGCAGATGTATGCAGATATATACCAAATTACGCAAATATGCGCAGATTTACGCAAATATACGAAGATCTGCGTAGATATACGCAGGTCTACGTGGGCTTACGGAGGTGTACGCAGATATACGCAGAAAGAAAACTATCTTGATAGAAAACTATCATGATAGAAAACTATCATGATAGAAAGCTATCTTGTAGGAAAACTATCATGATAGAAAACTATCATAATAGAAAACTGATAGAAAACTATCGTAATAGAAAACTATCATGATAGAAAACTATCGTGATAGAAAGCTTCACAGATATTCGCATATCTACGCTGATATACGCAGGTTTACGCAGTTCTAAGCAGATATACGCAAATCTACGCAGATAACCGCGGGTATACGCAGGACAAACGCAGATATACGCTGGTCTATTTAGATATACGCAGATGTACGCAGATAAACGCCAAACAGATACACGCAGATCTACGCAAAATTACACAGACATACGCAGATATACGCAGGTCAACGCTGATGTACGCAGAGCAACAATGATGTACGTAGATTACTGCCAGGCTACGCAGTAATACGCATATCTACGCAGATCTATGCAGATGTACGCAAATATACGCCAATTTACGCATACGCAGATCTACGCAAATATACGCAGATCTACGTAAATATACGCAGCTTTACTAAGCTATACGCCGTCTTCTATATGCAGTCTACGTGGATATACGCAGGTATACGCAGGAAAGCAGATAAGCGGTTGGACACGCAGTTATGCGCAGATCTGCGCACCTATACGCAGATATACTAAAAACTACTATCATGCATGTTGCATGATAGAAAACTATAATGATGGAAAACTATCATGACAGAGAACTATCATGATAGAAAACCGTCATGATAAAAAACTGTCTTGATAGAAAACTATCGTGATAGAAAACTATCATGATTGAAAACTATCTTGATAGAAAACTGTCATGATAGAAAACTATCATGATAGAAAACTATCGTGATAGAAAACTATCATGATAGACAACTATCATGATAGAAAACTATCATGATAGGAAACTATCATGATAGAAAATTATCATGACAGAAAACTATCATGATAGAAAACTATCGTGATAGAAAACTATCATGATAGAAAACTATCGTGATAGAAAACTATCATGATAGAAAACTATCGTGATAGAAAACTATCATGATAGAAAACTATCATGATAGAAAACTATCATGATAGAAAACTATCGTGATAGAAAACTATCATGATAGAAAACTATCATGATAGAAAAATATCATGATAGAAAACTATCATGATAGAAAACTATCATGATAGAAAACTATCATGATAGAAAACTATCGTGATAGAAAACTATCATGATAGAAAACTATCATGATAGAAAACTTTCATGATAGAAAACTATCATGATAGAAAACTATCATGATAGAAAACTATCGTGATAGAAAACTATCATGATAGAAAACTATCATGATAGAAAACTATCATGATATAAAATTATCGTGATAGAAAACTGTCATGATAGAAAACTATCGTGATAGAAAGCTTCAGATATACGCAGCTATACGCAGGTCTAAGCAGATATACGCAGATCTAAGCAGATAACCGCGGGTATACGCAGGACAAACGCAGATATACGCTGGTCTATGTTGATATAAGCAGATGTACGCAGATGTTCGCAGATAAACGCCAAACAGATACACGCAGATTTACGCAAATCTACGCAGACATACGCATATATACGCAGGTCTACGCAGATGTACGCAGATCTACGCAGATCAACGCAGATGTACGCAGATATACGCCAAATTACGCAAATATGCGCAGATTTACGCAAATATACGCAGATCTGCGTAGATATACGCAGTTCTACGTGGGTTTACACAGATATACGTAGATAGAAAACTATCATGATAGAAAACTATCATGATAGAAAACTATCATGATAGAAAGCTATCTTGTAGGAAAACTATCATGATAGAAAACTATCGTGATAGAAAGCTTCACAGATATTCGCATATCTACGCTGATATACGCAGGTCTACGCAGATGTACGCAGATCAACGCAGATCAACGCACATGTACACAGATATATGCCAAATTACGCAAATATGCGCAGATCTATGCAAATATACGCAGATCTGCGTAGATATACGCAGGTCTACGTGGGTTTACACATGTATACGCAGATATTTGCAGATAGAAAACTATCATGATAGACAACTATCATGATATAAAACTATCATAGTAGGAAACTATCATGATAGAAAACTATCATGACAGAAAACTATCATGATAGAAAACTATCGTGATAGAAAACTATCATGATAGAAAACTATCGTGATAGAAAACTATCATGATAGAAAACTATCGTGATAGAAAACTATCATGATAGAAAACTATCATGATAGAAAACTATCATGATAGAAAACTATCGTGATAGAAAACTATCATGATAGAAATTTATCATGATAGAAAAATATCATGATAGAAAACTATCGTGATAGAAAACTATCATGATAGAAAACTATTATGATAGGAAACTATCATGATAGAAAACTATCGTGATAGAAAACTATCATGATAGAAAACTATCATGATAGAAAACTATCGTGATAGAAAACTATCATGATAGAAAACTATCATAATAGAAAAATATCATGAAAGAAAACTATCATGGTAGAAAACTATCGTGATAGAAAACTATCGTGATAGAAAACTATCATGATAGAAAACTATCATGATAGAAAACTATCATGATAGAAAACTATCGTGATAGAAAACTATCATGATAGAAAACTATCATGATAGAAAACTATCGTGATAGAAAACTATCATGATAGAAAACTATCATGATAGAAAACTATCATGATAGAAAACTATTATGATAGAAAACTGTTATGATAGAAAACTATCGTGATAGAAAACTATCATGATTGAAGATTATCTTGATAGAAAACTGTCATGATAGAAAACTATCATGATAGAAAACTATCGTGATAGAAAACTATCATGATAGAAAACTATCGTGATAGAAAAATATCATGATAGAAAACCATCGTGATAGAAAACTATCGTGATAGAAAACTATCATGATAGAAAACTATCGGGATAGAAAACTATCGTGATAGAAAACTATCATGATAGAAAACTATCGTGATAGAAAACTATCGTGATAGAAAAATATCATGATAGAAAACTATCGTGATAGAAAACTATCATGATAGAAAACTATCGTGGTAGAAAACTATCATGATAGAAAACTGTCGTGATAGAAAACTATCATGATAGAAAACTATCGTGATAGAAAACTATCATGATAGAAAACTAATGTGATAGAAAACTATCATGATAGAAAACTATCGTGATAGAAAACTATCATGATAGAAAACTATCGTGATAGAAAACTATCGTGATAGAAAACTATCATGATAGAAAACTATCGTGATAGAAAACTATCATGATAGAAAACTATCGTGATAGAAAACTATCATGATAGAAAACTATCGTGGTAGAAAACTATCGTGATAGAAAAATATCATGATAGAAAACTATCATGATAGAAAACTATCGTGGTAGAAAACTATCATGATAGAAAACTATCGTGATAGAAAACTATCATGATAGAAAACTAATGTGATAGAAAACTATCATGATAGAAAACTATCGTGATAGAAAACTATCATGATAGAAAACTATCGTGATAGAAAAATATCATGATAGAAAACTATCGTGATAGAAAACTATCATGATAGAAAACTATCATGATAGAAAACTATCATGATAGAAAACTATCGTGATAGAAAACTATCATGATAGAAAACTATCTTGATAGAAAGCTTCAGATATACGCAGGTATACGCAGGTCTAAGCAGATATACGCAGATCTAAGCAGATAACCGCGGGTATACAAAGGACAAACGCAGATATACGCAGATGTTCGCAGATAAACGCCAAACAGATACACGCAGATCTACGCAAATCTACGCAGACATACGCATATATACGCAGGTCTACGCAGATGTACGCAGATCTACGCAGATCAACACAGATGTACGCAGATATACGCCAAATTACGCAAATATGCGCAGATCTACGCAAATATGCGCAGATCTGCGTAGATTTACGCAGTTCTACGTGGGTTTACACAGATATACGTAGATAGAAAACTATCTTGATAGAAAACTATCATGATAGAAAACTATCATGATAGAAAGCTATCTTGTAGGAAAACTATCATGATAGAAAACTATCATGATAGAAAACTGATAGAAAATTATCGCGATAGAAAACTATCATGATAGAAAACTATCGTGATAGAAAGCTTCGCAGTTATTCGCATATCTACGCTGATATACGCAGGTATACGCAGGTCTAAGCAGATATACGCAGATCTACGAAGATAACCGCGGGTATACGCAGGACAAACGCAGATATACGCTGGTCTATTAAGATATACGCAGATGTACGCAGATAAACGCCAAACAGATACACGCAGATCTACGCAAAATTACACAGACATACGCAGATATACGCAGGTCAACGCTGATGTACGCAGAGCTACAATGATGTACGTAGATTACGGCCAGGCTACGCAGTAATACGCAGATCTACGCAGATGTACGCAGATATACGCCATTTTACGCATACGCAGATCTACGCAAATAAACGCAGATCTACGTAAATATACGCAGCTATACGCAGTCCACTATATGCAATCTATGTGGATATACGCAGGTATACGCAGGGAAGCAGATAAGCGGTTGTACACGCAGTTATGCGCAGATCTGCGCACCTAAACGCAGATATACTAAAAACTACTATCATGCATGTTGCATGATAGAAAACTATAATGATGGAAAACTATCATGATAGAGAACTATCATGACAGAAAACTATCATGATAGAAAACTATCATGATAGAAAACTATCACGATAGAAAACAATCATGATAGGAAACCGTCATGATAGAAAACTGTCTTGATAGAAAACTATCGTGATAGAAAACTATCATGATAGAAAACTATCGTGATTGAAAACTATCATGATAGAAAACTATCGTGATAGAAAACTATCATGATAGAAAACTATCGTGATAGAAAATTATCATGATAGAAAACTATTATGATAGAAAACTATCGTGGTAGAAAACTATCATGTTAGAAAACTTTCGTGATAGAAAACTATCATGATAGAAAACTATCGTGATAAAAAACTATCATGATAGAAAACTATCATGATAGAAAACCGTCATGTTAGAAAACTGTCTTGATAGAAAATTATCGTGATAGAAAACTATCATGATTGAAAACTATCTTGATAGAAAACTATCGTGATAGAAGACTTTCATGATAGAAAACTATCGTGAGAGAAAACTATCATGATAAAAAAACTATCATGATAGAAAACAATCGTGATAGAAAACTATCATGATAGAAAACTATCGTGATAGAAGACTATCATGATAGAAAACTATCGTGAGAGAAAACTATCATGATAAAAAAACTATCATGATAGAAAACAATCGTGATAGAAAACTATCATGATAGAAAACTATCATGATAGAAAACTATCATGATAGAAAACTATTATGATAGAAAACTGTCATGATAGAAAACTATCATGATAGAAAACTATCATGATAGAAAACTATCATGATAGATAACCGTCATGTTAGAAAACTGTCTTGATAGAAAATTATCGTGATAGAAAACTATCATGATTGAAAACTATCTTGATAGAAAACTGTCATGATAGAAAACTATCATGATAGAAAACTATCGTGATAGAAAACTATCATGATAATAAACTATCATGATAGAAAACTATCATGATAGAAAACTATCATGATAGAAAACTATCTCGGTAGAAAGCTATCATGATAGAAAACTTTCGTGATAGAAAACTATCATGATAGAAAACTATCATGATAGATAACTATCATGATAGAAAACTATCATGATAGAATACCGTCATGATAGAAAACTGTCTTGATAGAAAACTATCATGATAGAAAACTATCGTGATAGAAAACTATCATGATAGAAAACTATCATGATAGAAAACCGTCATGTTAGAAAACTGTCTTGATAGAAAATTATCGTGATAGAAAACTATCTTGATAGAAAACTGTCATGATAAAAGACTATCATGATAGAAAACTATCGTGATAGAAAACTATCATGATAGAAAACTTTCATGATAGAAAACTATCATGATAGAAAACTATCATGATAGAAAACTATCATGATAGGAAACTATCGTCATAGAAATCTATCATGATAGAAAACTTTCGTGATAGAAAACTATCATGATAGAAAACTTTCGTGATAGAAAACTATCATGATAGAAAACTATCATGATAGAAAACTATCATGATAGAAAACTATCATGATAGAAAAATATCATGATAGAAAACTATCGTCATAGAAAACTATCATGATAGAAAACTATCATGATAGAAAACTATCATGATAGAAAACTTTCGTGATAGAAAAATATCATGATAGAAAACTATCATGATAGAAAACTATCATGATAGAAAACCGTCATGATAGAAAACTATCATGATAGAAAACTATCATGATAGAAAACTATCATGATAGAAAACTATTATGATAGAAAACTGTCATGATAGAAAACTATCATGATAGAAAACTATCATGATAGAAAACTATCATGATAGATAACCGTCATGTTAGAAAACTGTCTTGATAGAAAATTATCGTGATAGAAAACTATCATGATTGAAAACTATCTTGATAGAAAACTGTCATGATAGAAAACTATCATGATAGAAAACTATCGTGATAGAAAACTATCATGATAGAAAACTATGATGATAGAAAACTATCATGATAGAAAATTATCATGATAGAAAACTATCTCGGTAGAAAGCTATCATGATAGAAAACTTTCGTGATAGAAAACTATCATGATAGAAAACTATCATGATAGAAAACTATCATGATAGAAAACTATCATGATAGAATACCGTCATGATAGAAAACTGTCTTGATAGAAAACTATCATGATAGAAAACTATCGTGATAGAAAACTATCATGATAGAAAACTATCATGATAGAAAACCGTCATGTTAGAAAACTGTCTTGATAGAAAATTATCGTGATAGAAAACTATCATGATTGAAAACTATCTTGATAGAAAACTGTCATGATAAAAGACTATCATGATAGAAAACTATCGTGATAGAAAACTATCATGATAGAAAACTTTCATGATAGAAAACTATCATGATAGAAAACTATCATGATAGAAAACTATCATGATAGAAAACTATCGTCATAGAAATCTATCATGATAGAAAACTTTCGTGATAGAAAACTATCATGATAGAAAACTTTCGTGATAGAAAACTATCATGATAGAAAACTATCATGATAGAAAACTATCATGATAGAAAACTTTCGTGATAGAAAAATATCATGATAGAAAACTATCATGATAGAAAACTATCATGATAGAAAACCGTCATGATAGAAAACTGTCTTGATAGAAAACTATCGTGATGGAAAACTATCATGATAGAAAACCGTCATGATAGAAAACTGTCTTGATAGAAAA
The DNA here is from genome assembly GCA_963921185.1 of Dasysyrphus tricinctus. Taxonomy (NCBI): domain Eukaryota; kingdom Metazoa; phylum Arthropoda; class Insecta; order Diptera; family Syrphidae; genus Dasysyrphus; species Dasysyrphus tricinctus. Next base: position 78,388,379 of record OY992531.1, read on the forward strand.
CTATCGTGATGGAAAACTATCATGATTGAAAACTATCTTCATAGAAAACTGTCATGATAGAAAACTATCATGATAGCAAACTATCGTGATAGAAAACTATCATGATAGAAAACTATTATGATAGAAAACTGTCTTGATAGAAAACTATCATGATAGAAAACTATCGTGATAAAAACTATCATGATAGAAAACTGTCATGATAGAAATCTATCATGATAGAAAACTATCATGATAGAAAACCGTCATGATAGAAAACTGTCTTGATAGAAAACTATCATGATAGAAAACTATCGTGATAGAAAACTATCATGATAGAAAACTATCATGATAGAAAACTATCGTGATAAAAACTATCTTGATAGAAAACTGTCATGATAGAAAACTATCATGATAGCAAACTATCGTGATAGAAAACTATCATGATAGAAAACTATTATGATAGAAAACTGTCTTGATAGAAAACTATCATGATAGAAAACTATCGTGATAAAAACTATCATGATAGAAAACTGTCATGATAGAAAACTATCATGATAGAAAACTATCATGATAGAAAACCGTCATGATAGAAAACTGTCTTGATAGAAAACTATCGTGATGGAAAACTATCATGATTGAAAACTATCTTGATAGAAAACTGTCATGATAGAAAACTATCATGATAGCAAACTATCGTGATAGAAAACTATCATGATAGAAAACTATTATGATAGAAAACTGTCTTGATAGAAAACTATCATGATAGAAAACTATCGTGATAAAAACTATCATGATAGAAAACTGTCATGATAGAAAACTATCATGATAGAAAACTATCGTGATAGAAAACCGTCATGATAGAAAACTGTCTTGATAGAAAACTATCATGATAGAAAATTATCGTGATAGAAAACTTTCGTGATAGAAAACTATCATGATAGAAAACTATCATGATAGAAAATTATCGTGAGAGAAAACTATCATGATTGAAAACTATCGTGATAGAAAACTATCATGATAGAAAACTATCATGATAGAAAACTATTATGATAGAAAATTGTCATGATAGAAAACTATCATGATAGAAAACTATCATGATAGAAAACTATCATGATAGAAAACCGTCATGATAGAAAACTGTCTTGATAGAAAACTATCGTGATGGAAAACTATCATGATTGAAAACTATCTTGATAGAAAACTGTCATGATAGAAAACTATCATGATAGAAAATTATCGTGATAGAAAACTTTCGTGATAGAAAACTATCATGATAGAAAACTATCATGATAGAAAACTATTATGATAGAAAACTGTCATGATAGAAAACTATCATGATAGAAAACTATCATGATAGAAACCCGTCATGATAGAAAACTGTCTTGATAGAAAACTATCGTGATGGAAAACTATCATGATTGAAAACTATCTTGATAGAAAACTGTCATGATAGAAAACTATCATGATAGAAAATTATCGTGATACAAAACTATCGTGATGGAAAACTATCATGATTGAAAACTATCTTGATAGAAAACTGTCATGATAGAAAACTATCATGATAGAAAACTATCGTGATAGAAAACTATCATGATAGAAAACTATCATGATAGAAAACTATCATGATAGAAAACTATCGTGATAGAAAACTATCATGATAGAAAACTATCATGATAGAAAATTATCGTGATAGAAAACTATCATGATAGAAAACTATCGTGATAGAAAACTATCATGATAGAAAACTATCATGATATAAAACTATTATGATAGAAAACTGTCATGATAGAAAACCATCATGATAGAAAACTATCATGATAGAAAACCGTCATAATAGAAAACTGTCTTGATAGAAAACTATCATGATAGAAACCCGAGTAGCACAGAAGGGTTTTCATTTGGTAGATATAACTCCAGTAAAACATTCAAGTTGTTGTCCAGTTATTTCAGAAACATATTCTGGTACAATTGTTTAACCCAAATAGCCGCATTTCCACATCTCATTTGCAACAAACTTGTATTTATTGGGTTTTATAGAAGTTATATTTTGTCGTTTCTCAGTTTTATAAGTGTTATTTGAACTAAGAAATGTTACATGTAACCTTATCTTGTTGTATATAACATGGCTTAAACAAGAAACAAAAGTTTATAACAAATTACAATAACTTTAATAATGTTTCTTTGAAGTTGCTTTTATAGTTACTCTAACTTTTTCTGTTCTATTATATTACAATATAATGCGAAATAATGTTTCCGAAAACATTGTAAAAGTTTCTGAAAAGTTATTAATCAAATTCTTTTAAAATGTATAATACCTTTGAGATGTTATAAAAAAGATAAGCTTCAAAGCATTATAAAATCAATACGTCTAATATTGTGACTGAAAATGCGATTTTTAGTTGTTTTTGAACGAAAAATCTAATACAAGCTCCATTTTTATCATAAAAATTGATGTTTTACTTCCAGAAAATTCACGCGCCACCTAAAAAAATAAAATTGGACGAAAATTTGAAAAATACAAAAATATTCATGGTTCTATTTAGGCATTCAAGTTGAAAAAAAATTTATGATTTACATTAGGAAACGCAACTTTCAGCCATTTCCATTGAAATTTACTATGGAAAAAGTAATACCAACTGCAAAAATCAGTTTAAAAATTTCAATTTCTGACAAAAACTAATTATATTGTGAACAATATGGCGCTTGTTGCAGGAAATATCAATAAAACATTGTCTCTTTAAATTAAAACTTATATGTTATTACACCAAAGATACAACAGAGTATAAACTTAAGGCAATAAAATCCTCATTTTAACCAATTTACACTGTTTATAAAACAGAGCAATATTGTTTCTTTTATAATATTTTCTAATCTTCGTTACTGAAACTAGAATTCTAATGTTAAAAAAACCATATCTTTTTCTGTCGGGAAAAAAGTAAGCAAAAACTTGTATTTAACTTTGGTCTATATCCGCCAGAGTTGCCGCAGTTCAGTTTTTGTTTATATTCTTAAAACTGAAATTTTAAAACAGAAATCACGTTAAATCTCAAAATATTAATTTCCTTTTTTTCAAACCCTATTAAATGTCAAATTCTAGAAAACTAATTTCTACTATTATGATGGATTAAAAAAAAGAGCCCAAAAACATAAATTTTTGGCCATTTTCTTAATGCTTCACAAAAAAAATTATTTCTAGGCAGCCTGTTGACATTTGGAACAAAATATTCATGAAACGTCAAAATAAAGTTTGTCTTCTATATTTCAAGATGCCAAACGTCAAATTCAATCGAAGGAGGCTATGATTAAAATGGATTAAAAATCCTACAAAACATAAATTTGGTTGACTTTTTCTTAATGCTTCATAAATTTCTATTTCGATTTCTAGGCAGTCTGCTGACATTTGGAACGAAATTTACATAAAACATCGAAATGTGTTTTATAAATATAACAAGACATACAAAACAACATTAGTGTTTTAATTTTTAGTTATGTGTGTTATGGTCATCTTAAAATCTTCGAATTGTTTAATCTACCTTGTGAACATTTTTCAATCCAGCGGCAACTCTGCCATGTATAGTAACTCTTTGCATGTCTAGCAATAATTTATGGTTGATTTAAATAAACTTAATTAAAATATACCATTAACCTGTCAAAATTTCAGTCATCAGCTTTAATATCGAAAGTTATAGAAACTCAACTACAACATCACTTGAATCTTAAGAAATATTGCTGTTTTGTTTCAAATACAAACCAATTGTTTTTTTTTCAATTATAGTGCTTTGGTTATTTATCTGTTTTAATGTCGTTGCAATCTTTGTTTCATGTTTATAAATAAGAAACCAAAATATAACTAGTTCTCCACACATTAAAAATACAAGCATAGTTATGTTTCAAATTAGTTTCAACGATGTTTATTCAAACATTTTGCTTGTTGCATTTGCGTTATGCCAACTATAAACACAACATAACAAGACATATTTAGAGTTTCATCTTTGTTTTGAGATGTTAATAGTAACAAGAAGTTTGAAATGTAATACAAAAAACAATGGTGGAGATTTATGCATACTTCTCTGAAAACAAAACATGTGCTATTCAAGAAATGATGTATTTCATTATGATAAACATAATTTTGTTTCGTATTTTGAATATACAACACCGATTATCTAGTGTTATATATATATTATATTAACTTGTTCATTGAAATTCTGTTAAAATAAATATTTTAAGAGGAATAACGTTACAAAAATGTTTTTGTCATTTGTTTCCCTCTTCTTAATTGTAAATTATATTAAAGTTACCCAAATGTTCTTACAGATTATCACAAGAAAGTTATTTTAACATTTAAGTTAGAAGATAACGAAACAGAAATTCAATAGATGTAATAAGAACCTTTTACCAACTTTCAAATGTTTGACTTGCTTATAACCTTTTAATAACAACTTCCGTTTTTTGGAAACAAGTTCAAACTTTATCGAAACTGATTTGTAGCATTTAAATACACAAAGTTACAACTGCTTTTCGATGAACAATTTAGACCGAGAGCTAGTGAACGTTTTGCTTAAAGTGTTTTATACCGCTCCAAAATTTGTAGGCGTACAATTTGCATCAGTGCGAACTACATGGTATAAACCTGGCAGCGATTTCGCGGTTCCTTAACCACCAAAATGCACTTTCAAAATGCAAAAAAATGAGCGAAGTTAAAGTGTTTTATACCGCTCCAAATTTTGTTGGCGTGCTATTTGCATCAGTGCGAGCTACATGGTATCAACCTGGCAGCGATTTCGCGGTTCCTTAACTACCAAATTGCACTTTCAAAATGCACTAGCAAAAAAAAAAAGTGTTTTATACCGGTCTTAATTTAGTTCACTGACGCTAAGTACACGTGCAAACTGAATACCACCAACCTAGCAGCATTACGACGCCCCTAAGGCCACCAAAATGCACTTTCAAACTGCACCGACAAAATAAGAAAAAATAGAAAGTATTTTGTGCCCCCCGAAATTTCATAAATTTTTGCTCTGTATATGTACAAACAACATGCCATCAACCTGGCAGCGTTACTACGACCCTAAGGTTACCAAAATGCACTTTCAAAATGCACTTAAAAAATTAAAGTATTTAATACCACTCTAAACTACGTTCACTTATGCTCTGTACATGTACAAGCCACATGCCATCAACCTGGCAGCGTTACGACGGTCCTAAGGTCACCAAAATGCACTTTCAAAAATGCACTTAAGAAATAAAAAAAAAAAAAAAGTGTCTTATTCTGCTCTAAATTTCGGTCACTTATGCTCTGTATATGTACAAGCCACATGTCACCAACCTGGCAGCGTTACGGCGGTCCTTAGGTCACCAAAATGCACTTTCAAAAATACACTCAAGAAATAAAAAAAAATAAAAGTGTCTTATACTGCTCTAAATTTTGGTCACTTATGCTCTGTACCTGTACAAGCCACATGCCATCAACCTGGCAGCGTTACGACGGTCCTAAGGTTACCAAAATGCACTTTCAAAAATGCACTCAAGAAATTAAAAAAAATAAAAGTGTCTAATACTGCTCTAAATTTCGGTCACTTATGCTCTGTACCTGTACAAGCCACATGCCATCAACCTGGCAGCGTTACGACGGTCCTAAGGTTACCAAAATGCACTTTCAAAAATGCACTCAAGAAATTAAAAAAAATAAAAGTGTCTTATACTGCTCTAAATTTCGGTCACATATGCTTTGTACCTGTACAAGCCACATGCCACCAACCTGGCAGCGTTACGTTACCAAAATGCACCTTCAAAATGCACTAAAAAATAAAAGTTTTTTATTCTTAAGCAATACGGTGTAAAATCGAAACCTAGCATCCAGATTTGCAAAAATTAGCTAATGGTTAAAAATACTACAGATGCAGCCATGCAGGTTACTTAGGGGATGTATGTTTTGCAAAGATGATCATTATGACATAGTTTTCTATCATGATAGTTTTCTATCACGATAGTTTTCTATCATGATAGTTTTCTATCACGATAGTTTTCTATCATGATAATTTTCTATCATAATAGTTTTCTCACACGATAGTTTTCTATCATGATAGTTTTCTATCACGATAGTTTTCTATCATGATTGTTTTCTCTCACGATAGTTTTCTATCATGATAGTTTTCTATCACGAAAGTTTTCTATCATGATAGTTTTCTACGACGATAGTTTTCTATCATGATAGTTTTCTATCACGATAGTTTTCTATCATGATAGTTTTCTATCACGATAGTGTTCTATCATGATAGTTTTCTATCACGATAGTTTTCTATCATGATAGTTTTCTATCATGATAGTTTTCTATCTGCGTATATCTGCGTATACCTGCTTAAGCCCACGTAGACCTGCGTATATCTACGCAGATCTGCGTATATTTGCGTAAATCTGCGCATATTTGCATATATCTGCGTATCTGCGTTGATTTGCGTAGATCTGCGTATACCTGCGTATAGCAGCGTAGATCTGCGTATATCTGAGAAGCTTTCTATCACGATAGTTTTCTATCATCCTAACCTAATGGTAATCCTTTGTTCCTTTCCTCTCATCTTTCGCAGTCGATTTGGCTTAGTAATTGTCGCATTGCATGGGGACTCTCACTCAATGTACATTGATTAAGCCAAACTGATTCTCGGGCGGATAGCTGTTTGTCTGTTATGTAACCAGGGGCGGATCAGAATATTTTATTGCTTAGGCATAACACTAGCAATAAATTGTTCTGTGAAGTCAGATTGGAACATAATTGACACTCATCTTAGAAACTCGTCTGAGTTGGTTTTTCTGAGTTTTGAATATTTCAAAAGATGGTAGGAGATTTTAGGGTCGACTTTAGCAACATTCGTGGGCTAAGGAAAAATTTCTACGCTGCGTATGTTTATACTGCGTTAAACAGGCCAGCTGTTTTGGCATTGGGTGAAACCCAGGTAGGTGATAATACCGATCATACGGAATTAAATCTACATGGGTATAACCTAGTGCCATTATTCTTTCCTCATCATGGTCTCGCCGTTTATTATAAGAAATGATGTTGCGTACCAACTTCAACCTCAATATGGTTTGTGCTCAAACACAAACTTCAATTTCATGTGGTTTAAATTCACGGTTAATAAGCGCATCATCCATACCTGTTTTATTTATCGGAGCCCTAACCTGGACAGAGATTCAACTTCTAACGAATTTGATTATCTGTCTGACTCCATTCAAAGAATTGTTGCCCATTATCCTCACACTGAAATCGTCATTGCGGGCGATTTCAATGTACACAATTCTTCGTGGCTTCGCTTTTCTGGCCAGACAACACCCGAAGGAAGGTATGTTGAGATCTTTGCTGAGTTAAACCACCTAACTCAGCTCGTTGACGAGCCAACGCGAATCCCTGACGTTGAAGGTCAATCCGCCAACACACTAGACTTGTTTCTTACCTCGGACCCTGATAAATACACTTTACGTGTATTATCGCCTCTAGGCACATCAGACCATTGTGTCATATCTGCCAATTTCTCGTGCCAAAAAAACTCAGTTAAAGAGAAAACTCCTAAGAGAACCGTTTGGCAATACGAGAAAGCCAACTGGGACGGTCTCAATGAATTCTTCAGGAACTTTAACTGGTCACTATGCTTCCTCGATAGTGACGTAGACTCCAGTGCAGATATGATATCAAACTTGATTCTTTACGGAATGAGAAATTTTATCCCTCACAGGATAAAATCTATCAAACTGAAAGAGAACTCATGGTTTGATTTGAGCTGTAAAGAGGCTATCAGAGAAAGAGAAGTAAGTTTCCGTAGATATAAAGCCAACCCTTCTGAGGAAAACCGGAATAAGTTCAAACAAGCTAGAAAGACTTGTAACGTTCATATTCGTCGAACCAAATTTTTGCATGACCAAAAATTACGGGAAAAAATACTACAATGTCCCAGAGGTAGTAAAAATTTTTGGTCATTTGTAAAAAATATTCGAAACTCCACTTCGTCTTCGGTTCCAACGCTCGTCTCCAATAACACTCCCTTTGTCAGCCCACTAGAGAAAGCCAATTTGCTTGCAGCACAGTTTGCTGTTAATTCGACGTTGCCAGAGAGTGTTATGACTCCTCCTGTACTTGAGAGCGGTAATGATTTCATGGGACAAATCTTCTTTCGCACTCGTGCAGTTGCAAGAGTCTTAAAAGATCTTGATATACACAAATCCGCTGGCCCGGATAGTATCCCACCTATTGTTCTGAAGAGGTGTTCTTCAACGCTGGCAAAGCCACTGCGTAAGCTTTTCCATCTGTCCTACTCTACTGGTCTCTTTCCGAGTGGATGGAAAACAGCATTTGTCCAGCCTGTCCCTAAAAAAGGCGCATCTTCTTCTCCCTCTAATTATCGTCCAATTGCACTTACGTCCCTTCTTTCCAAGGTCATGGAAACGCTGATAAATTATCAGCTCAAGAAATATCTTGAAGAACGAAAGCTTCTTAATGACCGGCAGTATGGCTTTCGTAGCAATAGGTCCACTGGTGATCTGATGGTATATCTCACCGAACAGTGGAACAAATCTTTACATCGTTTTGGAGAAAGTAAGATTGTTGCACTTGATATTTCAAAAGCATTTGATAGAGTTTGGCACCAAGCTCTCTTATCGAAAATGCGTGCATTTGGTTTCGATCAATCTTTTCTTCGTTGGATTAGAAATTACCTCTCTGGCCGTTCAATACAAGTTGTATTGGACGGTTTCAAGTCTGATATTCACAAAATAAATGCTGGTGTGCCCCAGGGCTCCGTTTTGTCTCCGACTCTCTTCCTCATTTTCATTAATGATCTTTTGTCTGAAACTTCTAATCCATTAAATTGTTTTGCAGATGACAGCACCCTCAGCTTTTCATATTCGTTTCAAGATTCACTTCCTAATTCTTCGGATGTGGAACTTGAACGGCAGCGTATGATAAGCTCATTAAATTCTGATCTAGACAGCATTGTCCAGTGGGGAAATAAAAATCGTGTAGAATTTAATGCTTCAAAAACTCAATGCTGTCTGCTGTCCCTAAAGCAAAACCCACCCCCAATGCCGCTATCCATGAGCGGAACTTGCATCGAAGAAAATGAACAACTTTCAGTTCTGGGTATGTGCATCACAGACCACCTTTTATGGAATGATCACATATTCGAAGTTGCCAAAGACGCTGCAAAGTGTTTAGGCTTTCTTCGACGATGTAAGAAATTTTTCTCCCCCTCTGAACTGGCTGTAATTTATAAAGCCTTCATACGACCAAAGCTTGAGTATAACTCTCACATCTGGGCAGGTGCCCCTACAACTCACTTGAATTTGTTAGATAGAATACAAAATAGAGCCTTAAAAATGATAGGTGACAGAACTGTTACGCTATCAATTACATCTTTGAAACACCGCCACAGTGTTTCTTACATTATTTTATCGCTATTTTTATAAACAGTGTTCTAGTGAAATAGCCAGTTGCATCCCTCCCCTTAAAAACTTCAACCGCAATACTCGTGCTTTTAGGAATGCTCATCAGTTTACCCTTGAGCTCAACTTCGGACGTACTGTCAAGTATAGAGATTCTTTCTTTAGCCGCACACCACGAATGTGGAATGCTTTACCAAGCTCTATTTTCCCCTCCCATTTTGATATTCAAAACTTCAAAACCAATGTGCATCGGTATCTCCTTTCTAACCCTTTCCTATTTTCCTAATCGCTCGCACTGTGTTCATCATCTTAAGGGTAGTCAAAACCCCTTTAGTGCGCGCTCATTATAAAAAAAAAAGAAAAAAAAAATCATGATAGTTTGCTATCATGATAGTTTTCTATCATGATAGTTTTCTTTCATGATAGTTTTCTATCTGCGAATATTTGCGTATACCTGTGTAAACCCAGGTAGACCTGCGTATATCTACGCAGATCTGCGTATATTTGCGTAGATCTACGCATATTTGCGTAATTTGGCATATATCTGCGTACATCTGCGTTGATCTGCGTAGATCAGCGTACATCTGCGTAGACCTGCGTATATCTGCGTATATCAGCGTAGATATGCGAATATCTGCGAAGCTTTCTATCACGATAGTTTTCTATCATGATAGTTTTCTATCGCGATAATTTTCTATCAGTTTTCTATCATGATAGTTTTCTATCATGATAGTTTTCCTACAAGATAGCTTTCTATCATGATAGTTTTCTATCATGATAGTTTTCTATCATGATAGTTTTCTATCTACGTATATCTGTGTAAACCCACGTAGAACTGCGTATATCTACGCAGATCTGCGTATATTTGCGTAGATCTGCGCATATTTGCGAAATTTGGCGTTTATATGCGTACATCTGCGTTGATCTGCGTAGATCTGCGTACATCTGCGTAGACCTGCGTATATCTGCGTATGTCTGCGTAGATTTGCGTAGATCTGCGTGTATCTGTTTGGCGTATATCTGCGAACATCTGCGTACATCTGCTTATATCAACATAGACCAGCGTATTTCTGCGTTTGTCCTGATAGTTTTATCACGATAGTTTTCTATCACGATAGTTTTCTATCATGATAGTTTTCTATCATGCTAGTTTTCTATCACGATAGTTTTCTATCATGATAGTTTTCTATCACATTATTTTTATATCATGATAGTTTTCTATCACGAAAATTTTCTATTATGATAGTTTTCTACCACGATAATTTTCTATCATGATAGTTTTCTATCATGATAGTTTTCTATCACGATAGTTTTCTATCAAGATAGTTTTCTATCACGATATTTTTCTATCATGATAGTTTTCTTTCACGATAGTTTACTATTATAATAGTTTTCTATCATGATAGAAAACTATCACGATAGTTTTCTATCATGATAGTTTTCTATCATGATAGTTTTCTATCATGATAGTATTCTATCATGAAGGTTTTCTGTCATGATAGTTTTCTATCACGATAGTTTTCTATCATGATAGTTTTCTATCACATTATTTTTATATCATGATAGTTTTCTATCACGAAAATTTTCTATTATGATAGTTTTCTACCACGATAATTTTCTATCATGATAGTTTTCTATCATGATAGTTTTCTATCACGATAGTTTTCTATCAAGATAGTTTTCTATCACGATATTTTTCTATCATGATAGTTTTCTTTCACGATAGTTTACTATTATAATAGTTTTCTATCATGATAGAAAACTATCACGATAGTTTTCTATCATGATAGTTTTCTATCATGATAGTTTTCTATCATGATAGTTTTCTATCACGATAGTTTTCTATCATGATAGTTTTCTATCATGACAGTTTTCTATCAAGATAGTTTTCAATCATAATAGTTTTCTATCACGATAGTTTGCTATCAAGACAGTTTTCTATCATGACGGTTTTCTATCATGATAGTTTTCTATCATGATAGTTTTCTATCATGATAGTTTTCTATCATGATAGTTTTCTATCATGATAGTTCTCTATCATGATAGTTTTCCATCATTATAATTTTCTATCATGCAACATGCATGATAGTAGTTTTTAGTATATCTGCGTATAGTTGCACAGATCTGCGCATAACTGCGTGTCCAACCGCTTATCTGCTTTCCTGCGTATACCTGCGTATATCCACGTAGACGGCATATAGTAGACTGCGTATAGCTGCGTTTATTTACGTAAATCTGCGTATATTTGCGTAAATCTGCGCATATTTGCGTATATCTGCGTACATCTGCGTTGATTTGCGTAGATCTGCGTATACCTGCGTATAGCAGCGTAGATCCGCGTATATCTGAGAAGCTTTCTATCACGATAGTTTTCTATCATGATAGTTTGCTATCATGATAGTTTTCTATCATGATGATTTTCTTTCATGATAGTTTTCTATCTGCGAATATCTGCGTATACCTGTGTAAACCCAGGTAGACCTGCGTATATCTGCGCAGATCTGCGTATATTTGCGTAGATCTGCGCATATTTGCGTAATTTGGCATATATCTGCGTACATCTGCGTTGATCTGCGTAGATCTGCGTACATCTGCGTAGACCTGCGTATATCTGCGTATATCAGCGTAGATATGCGAATATCTGCGAAGCTTTCTATCACAATAGTTTTCTATCATGATAGTTTTCTATCGCGATAGTTTTCTATCAGTTTTCTATCATGGTAGTTTTCTATCATGATAGTTTTCCTACAAGATAGCTTTCTATCATGATAGTTTTCTATCATGATAGTTTTTTATCATGATAGTTTTCTATCTACGTATATCTGCGTATATCTGTGTAAACCCACGTAGACCTGCGTATATCTTGGCAGATCTGCATATATTTGCGAAGATCTGCGCATATTTGCGTAATTAGGCGTATATATGCGTACATCTGCGTTGATCTGCGTAGATCTGCGTACATCTGCGTAGACCTGCGTATATCTGCGTATGTCTGCGTAGATTTGCGTAGATCTGCGTGTATCTGTTTGGCGTATATCTGCGACCATCTGCGTACATCTGCTTATATCAACATAGACCAGCGTATATCTGCGTTTGTCCTGCGTATACCCGTGGTTATCTGCTTAGATCTGCGTATATCTGCTTAGACCTGCGTATACCTGCGTACATCTGAAGCTTTCTATCACGATAGTTTTCTATCATGATAGTTTTCTATCACGATAATTTTAAATCATGATAGTTTTCTATCACGATAGTTTGCTATCAAGACAGTTTTCTATCATGACGGATTTCTATCATGATAGTTTTCTATCATGATAGTTTGCTATCATGATAGTTTTCTATCATGATAATTTTCTATCATGACAGTTTTCTATAAAGATAGTTTCAATCATGATAGTTTTCTATCACGATAGTTTGCTATCAAAACAGTTTTCTATCATGACGGTTTTCTATCATGATAGTTTTCTATCATGATAGTTTTCTATCATGATAGTTTTCTATCATGATAGTTTTCTATCATGATAGTTTTCTATCACGATAGTTTTCTATCATGATAGTTTTCCATCATGATAGTTTTCTATCATGATAGTTTTCTATCATGATAATTTTCTATCATGACAGTTTTCTATCAAGATAGTTTTCAATCATGATAGTTTTCTATCACGATAGTTTGCTATCAAGACAGTTTTCTATCATGACGGTTTTCTATAATGATAGTTTTCTATCATGATAGTTTTCTATCATGATAATTTTCAATCATGACAGTTTTCTATCAAGGTAGTTTTCAATCATGATAGTTTTCTATCACGATAGTTTGCTATCAAGACAGTTTTCTATCATGATGGTTTTCTATCATGATAGTTTTCTATCATGATAGTTTTCTATCATGATAGTTTTCTATCATGATAGTATTCTATCATGTTCGTTCTCTATCATGATAGTTTTCCATCATTATAATTTTCTATCATGCAACATGCATGATAGTAGTTTTTATTATATCTGCGTATAGGTGCGCAGATCTGCGCATAACTGCGTGTCCAACCGCTTTTCTGCTTTCCTGCGTATAGCTGCGTATATCCACGTAGACTGCATATAGTAGACTGCGTATAGCTGCGTATATTTACGTAGATCTGCGTATATTTGCGTATTGCTGCGTAGCCTGGCAGTAATCTACGTACATCATTGTAGCTCTGCGTACATCAGCGTTGACCTGCGTATATCTGCGTATGTATGTGTAGATTTTAGTAGATCTACGTGTATCTGTTTGGCGTTTATCTGCGTACATCTGCGTATATCTACATAGACCAGCGTATATCTGCGTTTGTTCTCTGCGTATACCCGTGGTTATCTGCGTAAATCTGCGTATATCTGCTTAGACCTGCGTATACCTGCGTATATCAGCGTAGATATGCGAATATCTGCGAAGCTTTCTATCACGATAGTTTTCTATCATGATAGTTTTCTATCGCGATAGTTTTCTATCAGTTTACTATCATGATAGTTTTCTATCGTGATAATTTTCCTACAAGATAGCTTTCTATCATGATAGTTTTCTATCATGATAGTTTTCTATCACGTTAATTTTATATCTTTTATATCATGATAGTTTTCTATCATGATAGGTTTCTATCATGATAGTTTTCTATCACGATAGTTTTCTATCATGATAGTTTTCTATCATGATAGTTTTCAATCACGATAGTTTTCTATCATGATATTTTTCTATCATGATAGTTTTCTATTATGATAGTTTTCTATCACGATAGTTTTCTATCATGATAGTTTTCTATCACATTAGTTTTCTATCATGATAGATTTCTATCACGAAAAATTTCTATTATGATAGTTTTCTACCACGATAGTTTTCTATCATGATAGTTTTCTATCATGATAGTTTTCTATCACGATAGTTTTCTATCATGATAGTTTTCTATCACGATAGTTTTCTATCATGATAGTTTTCTACCATGATAGTTTTCTATCACGATAGTTTTCTATCATGATAGTTTTCTATCATGATAGTTTTCTATTATGATAGTTTTCTATCACGATAGTTTTCCATCATGATAGTTTTCTATCATGACAGTTTTCTATCAAGATAGTTTTCAATCATGATAGTTTTCTATCACGATAGTTTTCTATCAAGACAGTTTTCTATCATGACGGTTTTCTATCATGATAGTTTTCTATCACGATAGTTTTCTATCATGATATTTTTCTATCACGATAGTTTTCTATCATGATAGTTTTCTATCATGATAGTTTTCTATCACGATAGTTTTCTATCACGATAGTTTTCTATCATGATAGTTTTCTATCATGATATTTTTCTATCATGATAGTTTTCTATCATGATAGTTTTCTATCATGATAGTTTTCTATCATGATAGTTTTCTATCACGATAGTTTTCTATCACAATAGTTTTCTATCATGATAGTTTTCTATCATGATAGTTTTCTATCATGATAGTTTTCTATCATGATAGTTTTCTATCACGATAGTTTTCTAGCATGATAGTTTTCTATCTGCGTATATCTGCGTATACCTGCGTAAACCCACGTAGACCTGCGTATATCTACGCAGATCTGCGTTTATTTGCGTAAATCTGCGCATATTTGCGTAATTTGGCGTATATCTGCGTTTATCTTTGTTGATTTGCGTAGATCTGCGTATACCTGCGTATAGCAGCGTAGATCTGCGTATATCTGCGAAGCTTTCTATCACGATAGTTTTCTATCATGATAGTTTGCTATCATGATAGTTTTCTATCATGATAGTTTTCTATCATGATAGTTTCCTATCTGCGAATATCTGCGTATACCTGCGTAAACCCACTTAGACCTGCGTATATCTACGCAGATCTGCGTATATTTGCGTAGATCTGCGCATATTTGCGTAATTTGGCATATATCTGCGTACATCTGCGTTAATTTGCGTAGATCTGCGTACATCTGCGTAGACCTGCGTATATCTGCGTATATCAGCATAGATATGCGAATATCTGCGAAGCTTTCTATCACGATAGTTTTCTATCATGATAGTTTTCTATCGCGATAGTTTTCTATCAGTTTTCTATCATGATAGTTTTCCTACAAGATAGCTTTCTATCATGATAGTTTTCTATCATGATAATTTTCTATCATGATAGTTTTCTATCTGCATATATCTGCGTATACCTGCGTAAACCCACGTAGACCTGCGTATATCTACGCAGATCTGCGTATATTCGCGTAAATCTGCGCATATTTGCGTAATTTGGCGTACATCTGCGTTGATTTGCGTAGATCTGCGTATACCTGCGTATAGCAGCGTAGATCTGCGTATATCTGCGAAGCTTTCTATCACGATAGTTGTCTATCACGATAGTTTTCTATCATGATAGTTTTCTATCTTGATAATTTTCTATCATGATAGTTTTCTATCACGATAGTTTTTTATCATGATAGTTTTCTATCAAGATAGTTTTTTCGGGGAGAAGAGTCCACCCGTCACGCTTGCGCGCGCCAAAAACGACTCTGCTAAATCAGAAAATCTCTCAAAAGACAACAATGACCTTCGTCAAATACTTGATGAAATAATGAAACTTTACCAAGAGCTTAAGAAAGAAGTCGATCTTCTTCGCAAAGAAAATGAAATATTGAAAGGCACACATCCTCCAATAGTGTTATATCTTTTGAGGATTTTTCCCTGCCTCTCCTATAGAAGCTATGAGGGATACTATAGGTTTCCCTAAGCCGAATAGATTTGGCTAAATGGAGCCGATCTTTCTTCTGAATATAAAATAAAAACATAGGCTAGTGAGCCCAATGAGTTTCGATTTGATATTCATTTATTATTCAAAATCTAAGCCTATTTATACAAAAAATATTCTTACACACTAAGAACTTTAATATACACTTATATTCTATACATACACATATTTTTGGTAATTGGAAAAAGAGTGCACATGAAATATCGGGTGTATCTGCTGTGTCACCAAATTCACATAAAAATATCTATGCCCCTTTGATAACATACAAACACCTTCAATCGCAGGCATAGGCAAAGCACAGTATAGGAAGCTATTGAACTCTATTGCAATCCAATGCATTTGACCAAACCAGAAAGTAATATGAAGCGTCAAGTGGCATTGAAAATATTCTGATATACTTATTGTATGGAGTGCATAAGGTTCATTTTTATGACTACGGAAATTAATGTAATGCGAGCGCATTAAAATGGGTTGGCTATTGCATTGTGGATTTCTAGTATAGTGGCAATGACCGGGAATATAAACATATGGGGTTGATGGTCGTTTATGCGCACTACAATAGTCCCCAAAGCTAGTTTGCCACAAGAAAATAGTTTCAGATATGAAAGGGATGAAGAAGAGCTAGCACGTGAAACGGAAAAGACCTCAAAGAAAAGACTTAGTAAAAAACGTAAAGCTGGCTCTTCACCTGAGGCAGCTTCGTCTTTTGAGATAGTAGTTCCACCAAAAAATGCTACTTTATAAGAAAAACCTGTTAAAGAACGGCCGCCGCCACCGATAAATGTTTTCGGCATTGTGGAGTATAATCAGTTGCAAACTATTTTAAAGACATTACGACCATCGGACTTTAAAGTTTTTTCGCTTAACAACAATAAATGGAAAGTTTGTGTAAAAGACCCCGAAAGTTACCGTCTTCTGTCGCGAAAATTAAACGAAGAAAAAGTAGAATGGTATACTTACGAGAGTAAATCAGAAAGGCCTTTACGTGTTGTTGCGAGAGGTCTACACGCCTCATGTTCAAAAGACGATATCGTTAGTGATCTAAAAGAGCGCAACTTCAATATCTTAGATGCAATGAACATCGTCAAAAGAGAGCAACAAAAAAGAGGGTGAAACGACAGTGGTATAACGTGGCCTTCCCCCTTCCACTATTTATACTGTCGTTCGATAAGACTGAAAAACTAGATGAAATTTATAAAATTAAAACAATTTTAAACATCGTAGTCAAGATCGAACCTCTAAGAAAGAGCACAAGGTTAGTCCCTCAGGGTAAACGCTGCCAAGAATTCAATCACACCCAAACCTATTGCAAAAAAGAGCCAAGGTGTGTAAAATGTGCCGGAAAACATCAAACCGCTGACTGCAACGGAATAAGTGAAAGTCCACCAACGTGTATTAATTGTAATGGAAATTACCCAGCAAACTATAGGGGCTGCGAAGTAGCTAAAGAATTACAAAAGCGAAGATCAAAATCTGCCCAAACGCTAAGAAAACCACCAAGGCTAATTAAAAACGGAACTCCCAAGACTTTTAAATCAGGGAAAGCTTTAAATCAGGAAAAGAAAACAGTGTCAAAACCTTCGGACAAAATATCAAAGCAAGGTTACACAGAAACATATGCCCAAATAGCGGCCAAAAATATACCCGTTAATAATGAAACTGAAACAGATCCGGTTTCGAAAGTCTTTTCAATAATTCTTTCGAAACTTGAAGAACAATGTGAAACTAATAAACTTATCTTTGATAGGTTAAGTAAGCTCGAAAATTGTTTTCGACCCAAACCTCTTTAAAAAAATATATGATGGAAAAACTTAAAATTCTTACATGGAATGCTTACGGATTATGGCAAAAACTAGGAGAATTAGAGATGTTTATGCAGGAAAATGATATCGACATATGTTTGATATCAGAAACGCATGCAAAAAGTGAATCAAATCTAAAAATCCTCGGGTTTCATGACTACCACGCTGTTCATCCGTCAAACAAAGCAAGAGGTGGATCATCGTTATATAAAAAAGAGTACATTGAACACTCGATAGGCTTGAAAATAGAGTTGGAATCAATGCAATTGAGTAGTGTTCAGGTTAGAACTAAAAATATTTTTCTCAATATCTCTTCAATATATTGCCCTCCACGTTGCAAAATTGATAAGAGTGAATTTACGACACTGATAAAGTCACTAAGCCCAAACTTCATTGTTGGTGGTGACTTTAATGCAAAACACACCTTCTGGGCCTCAAGATGCATATCTCAAAAGGGTCGAATGCTATATGAGGCAGGAATGGAAAATAATTGCGATTTCATTCGACTGGAAAGCCAACTTACTGGCCAACTGATCCGTCAAAAATACCTGACCTAATCGACTCATCTATGGTAAAAGGAATACCCTCGAACTATGTTGACTTTGATCTCTTCTCGGATCATTCTGCCGTCATACTCAATACGAGCGAAAGTCTTATAAAAATTGAAAAACCACCCAGGTTAACAAACGGTAAGACCAACTGGGATGGATTTAAGAAAGATATCGAGGACAGCGTTGAATTGAGGATATCATTACAAACGTCTCTCGAACTTGAAAACGCAGTAGATACCTTTGTTGATATGATACAAAAGGCAGCATGGAATAACACACCTTATCAAAGGGAAATGCCGCGCTGCCAAGATATAAAATATCCACAAGAAATAAGAGATTTAGTGAAAGAGAAAAGAAAAGCACGCAAGAAATGGCAGCAAACCCGTGCTCCGCAACACAAAGCTAATTTAAATCGATTGTGTAATTTGCTTAAAACGAGAATATCAGATTTTAAAAACGGTGAAGTCGAAAATTACCTCGAAAATCTGACAGCAGGAAAAGATTCTAACTACTCACTTTGGAGAGCTATAAAAGTAACAAAAAGACCAAAGCTTCCAGCGCCTCCTATTAAGAAAGGCCAAAATGAATGGGCTAAAAGTGACAAAGAAAAAGCTATGGTATTCGCCGATTACCTGGAGGAAACATTTAAGCCTTTCGATGGACAAGTACTCAACGAAAATTTTAATATGAATTTAACATTAAATGACAGCTACATAATAAGAAATACTACACTTGCCGAGTTAAAAAGAGAAATAAAGAAGCTTAAGTCCAATAAAGCTCCAGGTTATGACTTAATCACGGCAGAAATTCTAAAAATGCTTCCTCGTAAAGGTTTGATCAACCTTCTTTATATAATAAATGACGCCCTTAGGTTAGAATATGTTACGAGCCAATGGAAAGTTGTGGAAGTAATAATGGTTTTGAAACCTGGAAAATTATCTCATGAAAAGAAGTCTTACAGACCGATTTCGCTTCTTCCTATAACATCAAAAGTTTTTGAAAGAATACTACTCCTTCGCCTGCAGCCGATAATAGAAGAAAAACAATTAAAACCTGAACATCAGTTCGGATTTAGAAGAAAGCATTCGACCATTGATCAGGTGCATAGGATAGATGACGTAATTGAGAGAGCTCTTGAAGAAAAGAAAATCTGTTCGACGGTCTTTTTGGATGTGTCGCAAGCGTTTGACAAGGTGTGGCACGAAGGCCTCAAATTAAAATTAAGACAAGTTCTGCCTGAAGGACTTTATAAAATTCTAAACGAATATCTAGAAAACAGACTTTTTCGTGTAAGACACGGAAATGAATATTCTAATTTCAACGAAATAGTGGCTGGGGTACCACAAGGTAGTGTGTTAGGTCCAGTTCTGTACCTTCTATTTACACGTGATATACCTCAAACAGAAGAACAGAAGTGATATACCTCAAGCGAATGAGGCAAAATATCTGGGAATGACTCTAGACGTGAAATTAAAATGGAAGCCGCACGTAAAAAAGAAATGCGAATAATTAAAAAGTAAATTAAGAGATATGAACTGGCTACTCGGTAAATATTCCAAGCTTAGTATTGATAATAAGTTGATTTTATACAGGCATGTACTTATACCTGTCCGGACTTATGGTATACAACTCTGGGGTTGTACCTGCGATACAAATTTAAATGACAAACGTTTGAAAATAAATCGCTTAGGTCATTTGTAAATGCACCATGGTATATAAGAAACGAAGATCTTCACAGGGATCTCGGGATTCCTACGGTTCGAGACGAAATTAAGAGTTTCGCGCGAAAACATAGAAATCGGCTATTAGATCACGCTAATCCAACGATTATTGACATTCTTGACGAGTCGAGTTTAGTACGCCGTCTGCAAAGAACAAAACCTTCCGACTTGGTGCGGTGAACACAAAACCGCTTTAAAATCGCGGAATAAGCAGAAATTTTCACCGGAAAGTTACCTGCAACACGTTACTTAACTTCGTTAAAAATAAATTGCTGGATAAGTTTCAACTTAGTTGCAATCGGGAAGTGGAGGTGGTTTTAGTGTAGTAAGAATCTCACACTTCTATGAGCACGCGTTTTCCGGTCCTCATAGAGCCTGATGCAGGTTTTGCACCTACCCACGGAAAAAAAAAAAATTCAAATCTTCAAACAACTCTCCATTATGGTGCACCTAAAATGGTTATATTAGCTTAGCATTAGCTGCGTTTTATTATCTCCAGATCTGGGTCGAGGTTATCTTTTAACATGTATTACAAAAACAACATGGGATCCAGGTTTGTCGGGGTTAATTTCAATAACCCAGTTTCAGGTTTTCACTCTGACCAGTACTGCCGTGTTAAGAAGAAAAAACGTAACTGACATTTTGGCTGTTTTGAGTTAGGGCCAGTTTTGACATCTTTGATATGTCTGCTATTTTATTCTTTAAAAATAAAAGCCCTTATTTGCTTTTGTAATGGCTTAAAACGCTTAAGAAAAATGACGTTCGTTCAAAGAACCATGCTTTTTAAGTAAAAATTGACGTTTTAGCACTCAATTTAAGAAAAAAAAATTACCACCATACAAGCATTAGTCCATCTGATAAATAATCAAGACAAACAAAAATTATTCACTTACAAATACAACAGAAAAGCACTCAACAACAAAACAAAAAAAAAGAGATAAAAACAGAAAAACGCGTTTATCTCGAAACGTCAAAAATACACTTACGTTTTTTCTTCTTAACACGGCAGAGTAGGTGGCTAACCCGCATTGTTTTTATTTTCACGAGGTGAACCATATGGGTTATGAGCGCTAATAAAACTTGGCTATTATCGATTTAATCGTTAAAATAAAATCTCTGGACTTGGAAAATGACAGAGCATCATTTCCCATTTTTTAAAATAGTGAATTGAAGTGGTTGTCACACAAAAATTGGAAAACCCCTATTTCGAACCCCACTACGGGCGCCAAAAAAAATGCCAGACTTTTTGTATTAGATATCAGGATGTGTGCACATTTGGGTTGTAGACCAGTGCCAATAATTTATGAAAAAAATATTATTAGCAGTAGATGGGTGATGGGGAAAATTAGGATAAATAGTATATAAAAGGGGAAACATAAATTGCCCCGCTGCAAATGACCGGAAGTGGGGTGCGGGTGCGATAAAGTGGGGTGAGGGTGCGAAAACAGGGGGGTCATTCCCAGTGACGTGTGGCACTCGAACGAACTGGGTACACAGTTATAAATTGAATTCATTATCTTACTCTTATCCAGTCAAAAATAAAAACTGTTAACGAGCTCCAAGATACAGCGTATTTCTCCTTGAAATCAAACGTTAAGACTTCACACAAGACTTCACAAACGTGATTAAAAAACATGGCTACCAATAACTCTTTTAAGCAAAAATAAATACCTACCTATTTAATAACTACAAGAATACAAATTATTACAAAAAATTGTACACTGATAGGGATATTAATCAAATGCTTGTATATTTTTGAAACAAACGTTGAAGGGCAAACATATTATGTAAGTAGTCTAAAGGCTATATACATAGGTACCTACACCAATCTCAAGGAAAAAAAACTTGCAGACCTTAATTAAAGGTGAATACAAAATGTATTGATTTATAAAAAAAATTCAAGAAACATACTAGAACATTTGATTCTCGAACCATTTCTTACAGTTTCGCAGTAAAAATACCTTAAAATAAATATGTATACATTTGTAAAACAATTTCAAAACAAGAAGTAACATACAGCTTCAAAATGCTTTTTGTTTCGACTCAATACGACAACTAATCACAGGGATACAGCTCTTCAAAACACACACGGATAAAGTTATTACTTATTCCCTTTTTTTTGTCACTAGTGTACTTCTGCAAAAGAGTCCAGCCTTCCCACCTATTGCATTTTTTTTGGGTTGACCTACTGACCACTGGACGGTGAACGAACGATCAACAAAAAAATAATATGTAGTTCCAAAGGTAAATGAGAAAACAAAAAAATAATCCTCCTCTTTAATCAACTCCAAAAATAAAAAAAAATGAAGAAGTTGTTCTCCTCACTTAACAGTCAACAAAAAGTTTCGAATTTACTTCAAAGTTCAAAGCAAAATAAGCAATTAGACAGATTCGATTCTGTCTACTTGGTCCACATAGAAATTATACCTGAGCAACATAACCCGCTGATTTTATTTTCATATAATTTAGGTAGAACGAAAGACTCTGTCTTCGTTTTCAGTCGGGTTTTCCCGAAGCACGTAGCAGATGCAGATGCAGAGCCATAGCGAAGCGTGTGTGTATAGTTTGAGTATTGAGAATTTGTGCTTTGTGGTTGTTGGTAGAGGTCAAATTAATGAAATAAAAGTAGGTGTGTAAAATGTGAGTGTGTGAATAGTAAGGGATGAATGTTATGATTTATGTTTGGTAAATTATAGGTGTTGACAATTGGAGATAGGTTATGGATGTTAGGGGCATAATGCAATGAATGTAAACACAGTTTTCTTGATTATAACTTGTAGGTTTCTTTTTTTTCTCATACGGTAGGGTAGACACTGTCTAAAACGTCTTATTGACGCACCGTCACTGGTCATTCCGTAATTTTTAAAACGATAATCGTCAAAACGATTATCTTTAACGATATCGTCTATACTTTGCTTCACGTAACTCAATTACTATCGTCTCGTCTATCGTTTTTTATTTGAATTAACGGAATGAATTTGAAAATTAATTTTTTTCTGTCAAAACTAAAAATCCTTGTAATTTTATTTGAAATGTCACGTTATTTTAAAAATTTAATTGCAATTTCATCCGTTAAAAGTTTTATTTGTGGAAAAATGGATTTTTTTCGGTATACGCAACAATAATGGCCTTTTCGATTGGCAATCCGGAACAGCGATTCGATACGTGTGATCGCTTCTCATTTCGATTCTGAAATCAAATTCAGAACAATTTTCTATTCTTTTCAGAACAAGAACTGTCATTCTGTCCCCAATCGAAAAGGCTATAAATTCTTAAAGTAGCTGGTCAATCTGAGTGTCAATTTGAAAGTAAGATTTTAGCATACCAGTGACCCAGTGTTGAAAACAAATATGAAAAAAAAAATAATAGAAAATAAATCTGGTGGCCCAACAGCTCGTGGAAACCAGGCTCTAGTGACTTACAACTCTCAACCATTCCTGTGTGCTTGTTGTTGGCTGGAATGGAGGCGAACTACAAATGTTTGCCGAGTCAGAACGGCTAGATGAGAAGCACTTATTAATGACAAGCATAGATTACTCTTGAATGAGTTGTCAGTTCCTCTGTTTGTAGGTGGCAGTGGGTGGGAATCGAAGCCAGACCTGCGGCATGACAGTCCAACGCACTAACCATTATAGCACGAGGTACTACTAAAAATATAAAGATACCAAAAATATCCGATCGAATATACAGCTTGAGGTATGATTTTGCAGCAAGACAATGCCTTTAATCACGGTGCTGGTTTCTAACGATTGCCATTTCTTTGGATAGTTGAATGCAAAATTGTCAAAAGATGTATGATGTCCATCAAAATTATTTAATATTGAATAAAGTATTTGTATCAGTTTTAAGCCAAGATATGCTTTTTCGTTCCCTAACTGATTGCTTTTTTCTCAAAACCATATAGAGTAGGAACCCCTTAGCATAATGGCTATCGCGATTAACTATGCGTGAAGACGATCATCGTCTTAAGCGATGAGAGCCCTGTTGACATAAGTGCCTGTATTGATGAGCGATTATTTTGGTATAAATGGTCGAATTTTGACCACTGGGCAGATACATACTTTTTAATTTTTGATTATTGGGTAGGATTTGTTGGTAAGATTTTTTCTGAATAGTCGAATCTATATGAACTGATATTAATGCCATAATTATTCAATAATTATTTTTTTTTCTATTCGTATTATTCAAAAAACAATGGTTAAAGATCAACGAAAAACCATTTATCGCTCTTAAAACATTCAAATAATTGCAAGACGATACCTATTTAGATATCGTCTTAGCTCTATCGTTTTGACGATTATTGACTTACGTAAAGCAAATAATTCATCGCCAAAACGAGATCGCCAAGACGATAGTAATTTTCAATGTTACGTAGAGCAAGACTATCGTCTAAACGATATCGTCTGGCGATAATCGAAATACGGAATGACCCCCCAGGGGTTTTTACTATTTCTGGCAAAAGTAGACCTCCTATCGAAAAGAGTTATATGGAAAAATTGCCGATAAGTGAGAGACCTATAACTTTTATTTTGATCATTTTTTCAAATAACCTCAAAAATAGGAAAATACCAAATACCAAAAACCAAGTTTTTTTTTTTTTTTTATTTTTATTTCCGACAAAAATAACTCCATTTTGCTGAAATTTGGTGAAAACGTAAATAATTGCATCTCAAGTAAGCTGTAATTTAAAAAATATAAATTTTTGGATTTTTTGTGAATTTAATTCGAAAAAAATGGACTAATTTTCAATGAAAATAGTTGACAAATAAATTTTTGATTTTCACAAATTTTAGGACAGCATTCTTTTCGTTGAAACCTTTACTTTATGACGGTCTAAAAAAAACGCACTATTATTGTGAAAAAATATAGTCAAACATGGCAAAAACTAAAAAAAACGTTTTTTTCAAGTTCGATTTTTCCGTAAATGCCTGTAATTGTTAATTGTTAATTTAAATAAAGTGTTGAAAGTGATGCTAAAACAGTAATTTCAATGTGATATATAAAAAAAGAGCCTTAATCAACCATTCCTTCTATTTCTGAAATCCCAAGTGTTTGAACAATAATCTTACGTAAGAAATTGCTAAAAATTTATTTCGTTCAGTTCCCCAACGTTAGTCATACGTATATTTTTGTCATTTTTATTTTTATAATTTTTATTTTTATAATTCTGTTTGTAACTGTTTTTTTTTATTTTATTAATACATGTCACTGAACGAATTGAGGTTTCAAATGTATCCAACCGCTACAGTAAGGACTTCCTCCAACCTAGAAAAACTAACACCAACTGAGGGTGCAGCTGAACAGCACTGTTATTGGACCTTTTTCCAAATTCAAACTTGGCCTAGTAAGAAACTTGTGGCTACGGATTGTGGATGGAACAACATCTAAGCGCAATAATGCCTAAGTTAACAGAAAATGAATTATTTCCTGAAAAATTGTGAAACTTGTTGTCATGATAAAAGGCTGCCAAAAGCATGGAGTTAAATGCTCCATTCAATGCTCGAATTGTCACGGGGCCGAAAAGTGCTCTAACTCTGAAATACAAATATGTACTAGAAGAAATGAGCGATTCGGAGGAGATGTATAAGGCGCCAGTTATAGCTATCATTGAAACTCATCATTGAACATTTTAATGATTGGTTTTGAGACGTTTAGGAGGCAAAATCAGTTATTATTTTGATGAACAAATAAAGCTTAAGACTTGGTGAATATATTTAGCCAAAAAAATAATTCAAATAGGCCCAACTTTCCACATAAAAAGACTTTTCTTATTCCAATGATTGAACTACCTGTACAATGATCATTGAAAAATCAAAATTCAATTTTTGTGGAAAGCTGGGCCTTTTTGAAATTTTTTTTTGACTAGAAATATTAACTAAGTCTTGAGCTTTAATCGTCCATCAAAATAATAATAGATTTTCCTTTCTCAACGTCTCAAAATCAATCATTAAAGTTTTCAATGATGAGTTTCAATGATAGCTATAACTGGCACCTAACGAAGCAATAAAAACAGAGAAAAAATGCGAGCAATATTGAAAATAGAGATCTCGATGAATTTGAGGCCCTAGACGAAGTCGAAGGTCTTGAGTTTGAAGATGTAGAGCAGCTTCCCAAAAAAAGAGATTCCAATAAACTTTCGTCTTAAGACTATTTTCAAATTAAAAGTACACATATTAAAATTATAAAAAAATACCAAAAAATTCAAAAAAAAAAAATACAAATAAAAATAAAAAAAAATACGTAAAGCTAACGTTGGGAAACTGAACGCAATAAATAAAAAAAAATGTTTTTCTTGCCTAAAATTGTTATTGTAAGCAACTTTTTAGGTAAAATTATTGTTTAAACACTTGGGTTTTCAGCAAATAGAACATTAAACGGATAATTAAGGTGCTTTTATTATAAATATCACATTGAAATTACCGTTATGTATCACTTTCATAACACTTCATTTAAATGAACAGTTAACAATTACAGACATTTACGGAAAAATCGAACATGAAAAAAGTTTTTTTAATTTTTGCCATTTTTGACTATGTTTTTTCACAATATTAGTTTGTTGTTTTTAAATCATCATAAAGTAGAGGTTTCACCGAAAAGAATGCTGTCCTAAAATTTTCGAAAATCAAATTTTCTTTGTTAACTTTTTTGATTGAAAATTAGTCCATTTTTTCGAAGTAAATTCACAAAAAATCCAAAAATTTATATTTTGACTTGGAAAAATTAAAGCTTACTTGAGATGCAATTATCTACGTTTTCAACAAATTTCAGAAAAATAGAGTTATTACTGTCGGAAATGAAAATAAAAACCAAAAAATTGGTTTCTGGTATTTTTCTCAATATTTTTGAGGTTATTTGTAAAAATGATCAAAATAAAATGTAAAAGGTACAGATGTCTCAAAATAAAAAAAAACCATTGAAACACAACCTCCTTACAATTATATAGCAAGAAGTTCAAATTGTTTGTTAGAGCCAAATATGTCATATAATGTACATAAATGTATATACATCAGTTTTTGTAAGGCAAAAACACCTTCATATTATTAACTGGAATATACGCCATATTAAACATACCTCTACAAAAAAGAAATCTGAAAAGAAAACAGGATATTAAATTTCCTCCAAACTATAAAAAAGGACAAATTTTAACGGATGTTAAAGAATTTCATCAATTGCAACCAGCTTCCTTTTATCTATTTTCAAAAGTAAAAATTGAGAAAGTATTTTGCTATATGCTATGTACTCCATGGTACCTTATAGAACCTTGAAAGTTACACTTTCTATTAAAATTTTCAATATAAAATATTTGATCCTTATTTTTGGATTGAATAGTTATTCTGTAGAATGTTATAAAAAAGGTCCTGATCAAACAAATCTGTACCTTATTTACTGCCATAAGTTTATCCTTTCATAGCATATACTCGTTGGTATTTATGAACTTCCCATGTGGCGTGAGAATACACACATGGTGTCCACATAAAATGAAAAATAAAAATGAATTGGAAAAAAACTTCTAAATAACCCATATCCTTTGGCAGACACAACGTCAACTATGTTCAATATACCTATACATTCACCTTTTAATTTGCAATGATAATAATTGAGTTTTCATAGCTAGAGGCCATTTTAAGACTTCAATTAACGGAAAACATTTTCAAAAGCATTTCTAACACTGCCTGCAGTATCAATTATACCTAGTATTTGTGGTGAATAAACTAAAGAATGTCACCAACAGGATTTCGCCAAAGCTCTTTTGGGCTAAAAATTTATAGGTATTTACGACACTTCAGCCATTTAGGATATAAAATGCAAACAGCAATGCAACCAGTTTTCATAAAAATCGATCAATTTCAATTAAAATCTATTCCAGCAAATCCAATAACCCACTCTCGAGTCACACCTAGGTATAGGTACATGAAGGAGCTCGGGGCAAAAAAAAAATCAAATTCAATGAATACCAAATTTTTTGCCAATAATGCAGCCATTGTTGTTGGAAGTCTTCTTAATTCAACTGGATAATGGGAAAATGTTCACGTTGATGGTTATGATGGTATGCTGGAGAGAATTACCACATTGAGGAATAATAATGTTTTTTTTTTTTGGGGATGGCAATGGAGGTACATATAACTTCCTATGGAAATTCTGTGCCAATACAAAGGATTCAACAAGTTGGCCAGAAGAAGTTGGAAAGTCATTATTGTTCTGTCCAAATAGATGTGAACAGAAGAACATGGTTGCTAATATTACCCAGGGGATATTAGATATACATATGAACTCATATGTAGAATTGTATAAGAATTACGAGTAGGTTTAGCAAATCGATTTAACATTTCATTTGATTGTATAGTATAGAATAAAGGAGGATTATCAGAAATTTAGTCCTGTTTTGTGTACTTGTTTTTCAAACCAAATACGAAACTCGATGGAAGAATAGAAGAGAATATAGACAAATAATGTTTAATGATCACCCTCAAGATTATTTTGGAATACGATTATTCTCTTGATTGTTTCGATTTCTGAAGTCTGTGAAATGGGATGATATCTCTGCATAAAGACTATAAATATCTTAAAGAATGTTAACTTTCTGGGGTGAATGTGCAAATTTTAAAGATGTTATTGTGACTGATAAGAGACCTATAAGGTCCAAAGAGTTCCATTAAGAGGTGCATGTATGACCTCCACTACTCCTGCGCACCATCAACGTTCGGTCTCCGGAGATATAAGTATGTATTGAAGCTGCCTTCAACTCGTTCCCATTGTGATGATTCCTTTTCCACTGTGCTTATGATTCAAGGTCGACCCACTTACCCACCTATACCTATGTTTGTGGGTTCAATTGCATCGCAATACAATCATTACCTATTCGAAGCGTATAGACAATCCACTGACATTTACAGTTGTGAACACGAAAATAGCAGTGGGTTAAAAATAAACGAAAAAATGATATATTTTTAACCGTTCTTGTGGAATACTCGGGTTAAGGTTCTGTGTTGGGGAGACGTCGCACATACTAGCAGGATCAAATACCAACATAAAAAACAACCTTTGACTCATCTGCCATAAAATATTACGCTCACAGGAAATCCAACATAGTTTCTTGCACACTGCATCCGTTTTTCTGGATGTGTTTTGTTGGCAGGTGGCTTATTCTTCGGCACGATTGCTGCTAAATTTGCCTCTAGGAGTCTTCTTCTCCAGTTCATATCACTCATAGAAAGATTGATCACAACAAAAACATAAATGTTAAAAAAGGAGCCAAGTTCTTATGTGTTCAAGAAACCTGTGCGTAAAAAGTCAGCCAAAAAAAGTAATGAGATCTAAAATATATGCCAAGTTTTAAGTTCATGAAGTTTAATATCAAATATCTTAAGTAGAGTAATATCGAAACAATTGCAAATCATGACAGAAATTTGGTAATTAATGATTACTGATTAAAATTTGGTGGGTTCACTGGTCAAGTTTTCATACATTTTAAATTTGTGATTAAGTAAGTATTTAAGAGAAAACTTGCCAAGTAAATCCACCAAATTTTAATCAGTAATCATAAATTACCAAATTTCTGTCATGATTTGGAATTGTTTCGATATTACTCTACTTAAGATATTTGATATTAAACTTCATGAACTTAAAACTTGGCATATATTTTAGATCTCATTACTTTTTTTGGCTGACTTTTTACGCACAGGTTTCTTGTACACATAAGAACTTGGCTCCTTTTTTAACATTTATGTTTTTGTTGTGATTTCACTCCTTTTTGCAAAGATTTATTTTGCCAGGTGAAATTCAAGCCCTACCGCTCTACAAAGTTTCGTAATTCTACGACAACCGAAAGTGCTCCATACAAATAATAGCAATTCTGATAAAGTGGGTGGATGGCAACACCCCCCCCCCCCCTGCAAACGGACAATTCCAAATTTTCGATTTTTTTCTTTCTAAGTACTTCAAGTCCTACCGACCTACCAATTTTCATCGTTCTACAACAATCGGGTGTGCTTCATATAGTTTATAAGAATTTTTAAGAATGTGGGTCGATGCCACGCCCCCTGAACTGAAACTCCCAATTTTTCGATTTTTTTCTTCTGAGTACTTCAAGGCATACCGACCTACCAATTTTCATCGTTCTACAACAATCGGAAGTGCTTCATATAATTTATAAGAATTTTTGAGAATGTGGGTGGATACCACGCCCCCTGAATGCAAAATTCCAATTTTTCAATTTTTTTCTTTCTAAGTACCTTAAGCCCTACCGACCTACCAATTTTCATCGTTCTACAACAATCGGAAGTGCTCCATATAATTTATAAGAATTTTTAAGAATGTGGGTGGATGCCACGCCCCCTGTGTGGAAAATTCCAATTTTTCACTTTTTTTCTTTCTAAGTACCTTAAACCCTACCAACTAACCAATTTTCATTGTTCTACAACAATCGAAAAGGCTCCATATAATTTATAGAATATTTAAGAAAGTGGGTGGATGCCACGCCCCCTGAATAGAAAATTGCAGATTTTCGATTTTATCCTTTGTATGTACCACAAGGCCTACCGTTGTGCGAAATTTCAAGTTTCTACGATGTCGGGAAGTGCTCCATAATTTTGATGATCTGTCAGTGAGTCAGTGAGTCAGTGAGTCAGTGAGTCAGTGAGTCAGTGAGTCAGTCAGTTACGGTTTTTGCGATTTTTGAAGTCCTATATCTTGGGAACTACTAATGCTAAAGAGTTGAAATTTGGTGAGCCACCTGTGTTTGATCAGTTCAGCAAATACTCCGAATTTGAAGTTTCTGACTTTATTGGTACTGAAGTTAGAGGGGGGTTGAAAATCGCCTGAGTTTGTTCCTGTAAAAAGGGTGTAGTGCCGCGAACTTGGCTGGGCACTACCGTGCCCTTTGATCTCTTAACGAATCTCGATTGTCGATTTTTGTGGATTCTCTCGAGAAAATCCCATGATTCTCCTTCCGTCATGGTGTGTTATTTTTCTTTTCCCATCTCTTCTTTCTGGCTTTTGCGCATATTTTATAGAAATTGGGATCATTTAAGCCGAGCAACAACAAATGTTGTGCATTTCCTGGTATGACTTGCCTTCTCTAAGCTGCAACAGAATTAATTTGCACTGCTCATCAGTGAAGTGTTTAATACTGCCCACTTTTGCAAAAAAAAAATATTAAAAATGCTTGTTTGTATTCATTGGCGTAGGAAGGAATTTTTTCTAAGGTGGGCAACCAGTCGAAACCAAACCTTATCATTAAACAATTTTTGGGTACAAATGATTCCTCAATAACTATTTGGACTTGAGCATTTAATTAATTCCCGAATTTGTTCAAAAGAGAACTAATGAATGAAGCCGACAACGACACGTCAACAGTAAAGCAAATTAACAGTCATTAAGTGCTACCAAACTCAACTCTACAACAATCGTGCCGATTAGTTGGGAAAGTTTGTATGGATGCGAATGGTTTGCGGTTTCACTAATATCAAATTTGTTGAATAAAATGTCGGTGGTGCAGATAATGTTACCGACAGTTGTTCAATTTTCTATTAGAATTGACTAATTGCTTAAATCTCGAAAATGAGTTGAATCGTTGCAAAAGCTCATTCACCGAATTCACTAATAGAGGTGAATGTCTTACGATGCATCTATATATTAAAAATTAATGGTTTTGGGTAAAATAAGTTCCCAACCAAGTTTTTATCCGCTGCACTGCCGATAAACTTCTTTCACAATTGAATTGGTGCAACTTACCGGAAACGGTAATGCGGCCTTTTGCAGTTTGTATATACATTTGAAAATTTCCAATATGTTTTTTGTTTTATTTAATAGCTCATTAATTCGAACATATTTTTTCATAATCTAGACTTCGGCACTCAGTGCTATATTGAATTAATTTTAAAACATCTTTAAAGTTATTGATAAAATATGTCTGCAGTACTCATATATAATTTGACGAAAGCGACAAATGAATGGGCCAATAGAATATTTTCAAACCGCCTTTTGAAGTTGACATAATATGTTATCCATCACCTTAGTAAAAAAAAGAGCTACACGGTCTTATTTATAAATGAAAATAAAATAAAAATGAAAAGAATGTTTTAATTTTAATTTTATTTGTTTTATTTGACTTTATCACAACTTATTTTATTATTTTTTGAACAACGCGTTTCGGAAATAAATTTCCATCATCAGGTAAATTAGTATATTTAGTGATTGTTATTAAACTTTTTTTGTGTTGTTAAAATTGCTGTCATCTGTGGTTAGGTTTAATATGGATTAATATGTTTGTCTTATTTTATCTCGTGTAGTATGTTATTGCTGTGTCGAATAGTGCGTTTGCTTTAAAAGTTAACTTGTCGTTAAGTAGTTTGTCCTGTTCTGTTTTGCTTGCTCTGTAAATCTCGTTCTCTTCTAGTGCGTTTAGTTACTGCCGTGTTAAGAAGAAAAAACGTATCTGTATTTTGGGCATTTCGAAATAAATGCGTTTTTGTGTTTATGTACGTAACTTTTTTATTTTTGGATGAATTTGTTTCACACTTTAAGGAAATGATAAGTTATCAAATTATTAATTTTTGATCAAAAACTCATTTAATTATATTTAATAGAAGTCTAGTTAAATAACTTTCATCTTAAGACTATCTGCCATATCTGCAAGTAAATAATTTTCCTTTCCGGATCTACGAATATTTGTTTCGTAGTTACGTTTATTTTTTTATGAAAAATGCAGATACGTCAATTTATCTTAAAAAAGCATGGTTTTTAGTACATACGTCATATTTCAAAAGCGTTTTTAACCACGAAAAAGGCAAGATAGTGATTTTATTACTAAACAATAAAATAATAACCCTACCAAGGATGTCAAAACTGGCTCTAACTCAAAACAGCCAAAATGCCAGTTACGTTTTTTTTCTTAACACGGCAGAGTAGTCTTCCCTTTTTACATTGTATTTATAAACTTTGATAGCTGTCCTACTCCAAAAAGTTCATATTTCCAACTATTAAGAACTTTTAGAAACTGTCGAACTACTCAACCGTCAAATAAATTTAAATTCAGAGTATAAACACTACCTATTCAATTTGATTTTTGATTCAAAATAGCTTTTTATCGCCTTTAGTCCTACAAATTGGCGTTTCGTTCGGCTTACTCACTTGAACTCATCAGTGACATAGTGAGGGCTTTATCATACGCAATTTGTTTTAAGTTCAGTTCAACTTACATGAATTTTTCAACGAAAATCCACTGTAAACTATATCCAATAAGATTAGAGTTCCTAATCATTAAGCTGGAAGTTATACAATTTGATTTTTCCTTTAAACAGAGCTTGTCTTTTGAGTCATTTATTGAAAAGAAAAATAAATGTTTCCACTAAAACTTTGATCGCATTTTGAAAAGAAATTTCAAAATATGAATTTAAATACTTGACCATTGAAAACAAATCAAAGCTGCATTCAAAAAATAAAGGAAAAAAAAACTTGATTAAAAAATCTACCTGGGTACAAATTATAATACAGTCGACTCCCTCTAAGTCGAATTTTCATTGGATACCAAAATCAGTTCGAGTTAGAGAGAGTTTTGCAAAAATTCGAGTTGGAGAGAAATATTATATGGTTTAAGCTTTGAGGGGAATAAAAATTAGGGCGAAAAAGTAAGTTCGAGTTAGAGGGAGGTTCGACTTAGAGGGAGTTACTTAGAGCGAGCCGACTGTATTATAATTCTCCAACAATCTTCGGTCTCTCTCGAAATGGGATGCCAAATCCAGTGTATTGCTTTCGCCACAACACTAAATTTGTTTTTCCTGACGTCTCCTTTTTGATACTCGTATAGGTTTTAAAGGAATCTCATACTTTTGTGAACATTTTTCTATTTCAAACCAAATTTTAAAATCATTCCTTAATGTTTCAAAGGTATGGACTTTACTGTCTGTAGAGTGTAGGCACTTGCATAGAAAAAGTGTATTTTGATCCAAATGTCACCCAATTGCCCTAAAATCATCTTTTTCCGGAACAGTAAAAAACAAACAATTTCTGATTTTGTTGAGGTTTTTTAATTCATCCACATTTTACTGTTCCGCAGGCAATAAGTAGACAACTCGCTTTAGATTTTTTTATAAAATTCCAATTATTCGGTTTGATTTGTCTGTTACAGAGCAAATACTACGTTAAGTCTGAGTCGATGACAAACGAGTTGATACATACCGAAACAGAATTGTAAGCTTTAATTTTAAACAAACCAAATCGAATTACGTTTCGGTTCAGGTTCCAAATTTGTCAGATGTAGCGATTTATCGCCAAACAGACGATTTGAAATTTCATTTGGTTGCATGAAAATCGATTTGGCGACGTACACAAAACAGG
Source organism: Dasysyrphus tricinctus (assembly GCA_963921185.1). Lineage (NCBI taxonomy): Eukaryota > Metazoa > Arthropoda > Insecta > Diptera > Syrphidae > Dasysyrphus > Dasysyrphus tricinctus. Next base: position 78,422,950 of record OY992531.1, read on the forward strand.
TAATATTTTTAGCTTTTGGTGATTTAAATTTTTTGAATTCAAATCTTTTTATTTTTTCCAAGTTTTTACTTGAACTTAACATTCGTTTTATAGTTTAATATTTTGCTAGATGGAGCCATCGTAGTTCTAAATCTGAACGCACTCCAAATATCTTACATTTGGTGATTCTGCTTTTTAAACCTTAAAGCCTACTCATCTTCAAGGTTCAAGCTAACTCGGTTTGAGACAAATTTAAACCGGTTCAACTAGGTTTGTGCGGGCTGAGGCTTCCCGGACAGTGATGCAATGTGTAAACACAAACAAAATTAAGGTGGGCAAAATTTGCTTTTATGTGACGACCGACTGTAACTGTAGGCAAAATTTTAATTTTCGTGTCTGAAATTTCATTCACAGTTGTTCAACCTTGTTTCTTGGGTGGGTTGTAGAACCAGAAAAGTTTAAATGTCGATTTTTCTAAGGTGGGCAGTTCATTTTTTAAGGTGGGCACTGCCCACCTCCGCTCCCCCCTTCCTTCGCCCATGTTTGTATTCATATTTCTTTAAGGAATATTTACATAATACTGCTTTTTTAATGTTCACTTCAAAAACGATCTCTAACGATTAAATCTACCGTTATTCTGAACACTCGGCAAACTAACTAAAGCTATCTCTTTCTTAATAATGCTAATGATTAAGACTTTCACTAAATGCATTCTATTTTTAATTGGAAAGTCTGTCTGTGAAACCACTGCTATTTTCATGTTCACAGCTGTATGTCTTCGTATTTCTGAGAGAATGGTCACACTAGCCACTTTTGAATATTTTTGTATAGGTAACATGAAACTTTGTACGATATTACATTTTTCATCAAAATGGTTGGTTTAAAAAATGTCCTACAAAAATTTAAGGGAAAAAGTAAACTAAGAAAACAACTTACTTACTTACTTAAGGTGGCGCTACAGTCCGGGGTGGACCAGGGCCTCAACCAACAAGCTTCTTCCAGCCGGCTCGGTTTCTAGCTAGCTGTCTCTAGTTTCGCAAGCCAAGTTGGTTGAGGTCCTCTTCCACTTGCGTGCGCCACCTTTTACGCTGTCCGCCTCTACTGCGCTGTCCCACGGGGTTGGATTCAAAGACTTTCCGGGCCGGAGCATTGGTGTCCATTAGCTCTAGATGACCCAGCCATCTTAGTCGTTGGCTTTTCACTTTTGTGGCTAGGTCGGTGTCGCTGTACAGCCCATACAGTTCATTGTTGTATCTTCTTCTCCATTCCCCATCTATGCGGACGGAACCTAAAATCACCCGGAGAATTTTACTCTCAAAACAGCCTAACACGTTCTCGTCCACCGTTAGCAGTTTCCATGCCTCGACACCATACATCAGGACCGGGACTGTGACAGTTTAGTTGCTCGAGAGAGGCCTTTGCTTCTCAATTGCCTTCTTAGCCCAAAGAAACAGCGATTGACAAGAATAATTCTTCGTTTGATCTCAGGGGAAGCGTAAGCGAGTAATTGGACGGACTTTTGAAAGATTGTGCCTCTGGTGTTGACGTGAGAGTTTTGCACTATTCTTTCAAGAACGATGTTGAAGAAGTCGCATGACAGCGCGTCGCCTTGCCTAAAACCTTTTTTGATATCAAAGGTTACGGTGAGGTCTTTGCCGACCTTGATGGAGCAGCGTGCATTCTCCATCGTCATCCTGCACAAATGGACGAGTTTGGCAGGGATGCCAAAACTAGACATTGCTCTACATAGCTCATCTCTATATATGCTGTCATACGCGGCCTTGAAGTCGATGAAAAGGGGGTTTTCACCAAGATCTGCGGGAGTGCAAATATTTGGTCGATGGTGGACTTCCCTGGCCTAAAGCCACACTGATATGGACCTATCAGGTTGTTGAATCACTTCAGGCGTTCACAAAGTACGGCAGAGAAGATCTTGTAGGCTATATTAAGAAGACTGATGCCTCTATAGTTGGTGCAGTCCAGAGGATCGCCTTTCTTGAGGATCGGACAAACAATGCTGAGGTTCCATTCATCGGGCATGCTTTCCTCCGACCATATTTTACAGATGAGCCGGTGCATACTCTAACCAATTCATTGCCAGCCGCTTTGAATAGCTCAGCCGCAAGGCCATCAGCTCCAGCAGATTTATTTGACTTAAGTTTAGATATAGCTATCTTCACTTCATCGAGATCGGGTGGACGGAGTTGTTGGCCTGCGTCATCCAGGTTGAATGGTGCAATCTGCATGGTAGCGGAATTCGGTTCGTCATCGCCGTTATACAGTTTGCAGAAATGATTTTTCCATATCCTCAGCACCGACTGCGATTCTACCACGATGTTCCCCTGATAGTCTTTGCAGGCTTCATTTCGGGCCTTGTAACCCTTGGAGGTTCTTTTTACTTTTTGGTAAAACTTCCGAACTTCATTCCTATAGTGGAATCCCTCTAACTCCTCGATCGCACGCTTCTCATGCTCTTTCTTCTTCCTTCTAAGAAGCTTGTGTTCCTCTCTCCTCTTTTGCTCGTAGATCTCGCGAGCAGCTCTGATCCTTCTATGCAGTGCCGCTTTGTATGCTTGTTGTTTGGCTGCATGTACCTGCCGGCATTCTTCGTCGAACCAGGGGTTTCGCTGTGGTGGTCGTGCAAGGCCCAGCACGTCAGAAGCGGCATCTCTGATGGCTTCCTGGCAATTCTTCCACTGGTACTCGATACTTGCAGTTGGTGGCATAGGACTATTTTAGAGGGTGCGAGAGACTCGACCGGAAAAGGACCTGGCGATTTCTTGCGACTGTAGCCGTCCGACGCTAAGCTTCCTTACAGTATTTCTCTGCTTTGGCTTTGTTCTGGATATCCGTAGCATTACCTTGGCTACAACGAGGTAACTGGAACTGTAGACGCCATCGTTGATTCCATCTTGAGAATTCTTCCGGTACTGCCTGGATAAAGGAGAAGTGCTTTAGTTGGATCACTCCTCCCCCCTCTCTCGTTTGCTGCCTCCTAAAACCGTCCACAGATATTGGAACCCCATCTTCAGTTAAAGGTACTAGGCACCCGATGTTCACCGCGGGGTGGTGAGAGTAGGAGTTGATAGACAGAGGCTCGCTTTGAAAAAAAGCTTGTGGACGCTTGTGTCTTCTTGAATGCAACATGTCTTCCCTTTTAATCCACCCATTTCGATAGGAAATTTAGTTTAGTTTTAAGTATGCCTACAATTGCTAAATTTGGCGTTGTATTGAAAATATTCAAAAATGGCCAGTGTGACCATTCTCTCAGAAACGCAAGAGTGAATTAACAAGCATTTTAAGTTTTAAGAATGCTGATTACTGATGCCGCAAACAAACATTTAATTATAAAAGCTTCCTAACTAAAAGGTATGTACATCATATTTAGTAGCCCATAAATCAAAAAAACTCATTCTATTCTTTGTAAAAACTGCTTATTACAAAAATGTCAATGATTTGTCTAACCAAACTTCTTTCGTAAACTTATAGAAAATCAACGTTCCTAGATCTAAGTCAAAGGATGCAGTCGAGAGCTTTTTGTTCTATTTAAGGAATTTGATTCTGTTTCAAAAGTCTACTGTTTAAGGCGATACTTTTTAAGAACCGAATAGAACAGACCTTTTATTCAAAAATTTTCTTTCAAAATGTATGCATAAACAAGATTATGTTGCCCTTTTAAAGCAAGTATACAAATAAATGATTTCGTAAATATCAATTTACTGCAGTAACTTGTCATTTTGAAATTAAATTGAAGCATTTGAATGAGTATTAAATAAAGAGAGCGCATGCTTCTTTCATTGAGAGCAAAGTGGGAAAAAAGCTTTTCCTTTCAAACCCAACTTACTAGTCTAAATGAGTTAAAAGTACATTTAACTGAATGGAAAACTTCAGTTGTTGGCAAAACTCGGAATTGGAATGCTCGGAAGAGTGGCACAAACTTACTCTAACAGAATACGTTTCATATCAGCATCAGCTTGAAAAAAGACACTCTATGGCAAGGTCAAACATATATTTTCAAAACGGTGATAGGAGAAATTTCTTTTTGCCCTTGATAATAAAATGAAAAAAAAAAAAAAAAAAAAAAACAATCAGAAAGTCGTCGTTTATTGACAAACTTTTAAAATTCCACAATCTCATGATGTGTGAATAGCCTAAGAGCCCACAGCGACAGCAGATTTTGGTAGAGAATGATAGCAAAAAAAAAGAAACTGACATGTGAAAATCTATGCAAATATTTTCGCATGTCAAAAATTAGTTAGGTGAAATACAAAATCACTTTTTTGTATGATTGGTTTACAGTTTCATGCAAACTACACACAATTGGGCAATTATTTCACGTGAAATAGTGTGGTGAATACAAAATATTTACACTTAAAAAAAAAGTATATATATTCATCCATAGCATTATTTGCATGCAAATAATTTTTGCATCCAAAATTATTGTTTTCCATTTTTAGGCCTAAGGGTTGATATATGACTTAATGGGTGGCTTAGGCAAAGGCAAACATTTTGTGGCTAAAATTTTATACAAAACTAAGCACAGATTAGGTGTAAAATTGTTTTGAAAATTTTGATTTTTCTTTTGCATGGGAACTATAAACATGCGTTCTTTTAACGCGTTGGGCTGCGGTGCCACAATAGTTCAATAAACACATGCGGGTTTTTCTCACAGGATTCAATCGCGTTTGGCTTGCAGCAATAGAGGTTAATAAAAAGAAACGAGTGTGCATAAGAATATGTTCTTAAAAATAAACGACGTTATTGGGTTCATCCTTTTGTTGATTAAAAATAAAATAAAAATAGGTACCTACATATTTCGTTTTTGACTTTATCGTTTTTCTCCTTGAAACCTTCACGAAATACTCGGCAAACAGTCATTTACGCCGCTCTTTTCTTTTGCTGGTCATGATATGCTTCGGTAGCAACACTCTATAATTCTGGAAACTTTTTATCTCATTGATAAATAATTCTATATCAAATTCTTGCAGGTTTGAAATCTTTCTTTCGAGCTTAATTAGCGGCAAAATCACGCATGTGTGCATTGCTCAATAATAAACAATGTACCTACTGAAAGACGCAATTGCGTGTGCGGTGACGCAGCCAGGCGCAGATCCAGGATTTCGTTCAGGGGGGGGGGGGGGCTAATTTTCATGAGTTTCCACAATCTTGATGAAGTCTGCCGAAAACTGGAGTACACTTCATGCCACTCTCCACACCTGGTCAAACAAAGCGATGTGGGTTTGAAATTTGAAGAACGCAATATTACTTCTTTCATAACTGCTATACAGGTGTCTCGAACAGCGGTTACTTTGGAACTTAGTGATATGAAGCTAAGCACTTTTTGGCTGTAGCATGGTGTGTTTGCATTGTTTTTGAAATTTCTCTGGATCTGTGTAAAACCACCTCAAATTTCGGAAAGCATAATGGCACATCGGTATGTTCCTATTCCCACTCATTACTTTCTAGTTCGAGTGAAAGATTTAGCCTCCTCTTTAGATGTGACAAGATAATTGGCCAAGATATATGCCGTTTTTGAAAAAATCATCTGCGTCAAAATGCATTTGCAGAATGTTCTCAAATGTCGTTTTGTTCGAAAATTAAAATACAAGTTTTTCTGCATAAGCATTGTGTTCGATAAGACAGTTTGCAAAAGTCACATATTAGAAAACATTATCTGCGGTGCAATTCTGCAGTAAAAATTGAGCTGACGACAAAAATATTAAGAAGACAGAGAACATGTCAAATGCACTTGCAAGAAAATTGAGTGACGTTGATAAAAAAGACTTTGTGCAAACAAAAGCAATATTCACGTCAAAAAATAACAATCATTTAACATACGAGCTGACGTTGACCGTTTTCGAAAAGTTCAAATCAAAGTCAATATGATCATCAAAAGATTGTCATTTTTTGACGCAGATTGCAATTGTCATATGCAATGGTCCTGCTTGCACAAAATTGTTTTGATTAACGTCATTCAACTTGTTCGCAAAAGCATTTGAAGGTTACGAACACGCTCTCTTGTTTCTCAATTTGTTTACTTTCAACTCGATTTTTTTTACTACACAGCTGCACCGCATATGATGTATTCAAAAATCTGGCTTTAGCAATTTACCTTAAAGATCAATCTACAAATGCATTTTTGACGCAAATGACTTCTTCGAAAAAAGCCGTTGACCTTACGTCTGTAAAAACGGCCGAAAACAACTATCCTTAGGTCTAAGAGTTCCATCCAACTTCTCTTTGGCATGTAGCTGCTGTCATTGCTTTCCAGGTTTCACTCAAATCTTCTTCATCGGATTCGTACTCTTCGCAGGTTTAATAACACGGAACATGGATGTTCCTACAACGCTTCCACGAAACAAAATCCTCACAAATTCTACCATCAGAAACGTATCTTATGGCTAAAATTGTTGTGCAGCACGCATCGCTGTGTACATTGCTGCACTCGAAAAACTTTGCATACGTTTAAGGTGCGTATTCATTTGAGAGAAAAAAAAAAGGTGGTCGCAGAAGCTCTCAAGAGTAGAAACTCGCAAGAGGACATAGTCATGAAATTAGCTCACCAAATATCCAAGAGTCACTCTCGAGAGTTTTCTAGTGAAAGTACTTTCTAAAATGCAAATGCACACTTTAATATTTATTATAAAAAGGACTCAATCAACCAAAATTTTTTGATATTTCTCAATAATTTTTATTCACAAATGTAGTTTATTGTTTAAGCTTTTTCTAATCCTGTAGAGCCTTGCAAAGCAAAGTTTGATTTTTTTACAGCTTATTAAATCGACGTATTTTTAAGATTTTGTTATTTTTTTCTTAAATTAAAATCAATTTTAAGGTTGACAATTTCCTTTCCCTTTACATTTAACTATTTAAAACCACTAACAAATTGGTAGAGGAGAGTCGGGGCAATAACTTTTTAAAACATTATTTTTAAAAATTTTGAAATTTTTCATTTACATGCATTTTGAAAAGTGAAAATGCACCTATTGCCCTCCCCCTGTATCCGCTCCTGGACGCAGCGGTCTCGCGGAAACCTGTGAGCTGTTAGTGTTTTTGCCCGCAAGAATGACGAGCGATGCCGCAGCGTCGTGTGTGCACCACTCAATTTATTTGTGAGTACCGTAAGACGCAAAAGCGGTGTCGCTGAGAGACTGCGCGTTGAAAAGACGCAAGTGTGCACCGGGGCTGAAGGTCAAACATTTACTTTTTTTGCGGCAAACTCACTCCTATGAGAAAAAGATTCTTCCCATATGATAACTTCCTCAGTGTAAGAGTCTCAATTTGTCTATGAACTGACATTTACTCCAACCCTAAAAGTTTATCTTCATCGGTACAATCTCTTAGATAAGTTTTTTAACGTTTCACTGTCGAAAAAGTTCATTCCGGTGTGCTTGTTAAAATCGTTAGAGTCGCCAAAATTCAAACTCCTGTGACCTCCCCCCCCCCCCCCCTGGCTCCGGCCTTGTGTATGTACTTCGATCACTCTCAATCGACTGAACTCCAATAGGACTTTAGATATAAGTCGATTATATTATTGAATAATTTAAAAGAGTACATTTGGTATACAAGGTGTTCTGTAATTCGGCATGAATATTTTAGTTTTTGAAAAATTAAAACAAAACTAAAGGTACTTTTTCATTGCTTTCTTCTTTTGTTTAGCTTATGACTCAAAAAAGTTAAAATTCATAATATGAGGGGTATTGTTTCAAAACTCTTCTTATCCACTTTTCAGAATTTTAAGTGAAATGAAAAAACTTTTAAAAGCTATAAAATTAATAAAAGCGATTAGTTTTAACGCTAAAATATAAGTTAAGAATGAGCTTTATCCATTCCTTAGGGTTTTTAGCATATTTGGTGAGCTTCCAAATTGTAAGAAATCAATTTAATTTGGAAAAAAAGAAAATAATTTTGGAAGTTACGATTGCAGTTGATTTGATTTGTATGGGAATAGATGACTTTTGATTCAGAAGAGTATAGGAATATTTGAAAATATAAAAACCTTAAAGAAAAAGAAGATTTTTGGTGCAGAATTTGATTTGTAAGGGAATAGATGAATTTTGAATTGAACGACTGAGTGGAATAGTGTAGTTTTGAAAAAAAAAAAAACACTTTTCAAGTACAAAAAAATTTAGGAAATGATAAATTTTAATAAATTTTACCTAACTACCTAGATGAAGGACCTTCTTAAGAACATTTCCTCATACTTAACTCAATTTTGAAAAAAATTGGAATAAGAGAGTTTTGAAACTATACCAATCTAATTAAACTTTTTTTGGGTCTTTTTAGGAAAAGTACCTCTTGTTTATTTTAAACTTCTCAGAAACTATAAAAATTTTGTACATTAGGTTTTCGGTATTCGACTAAGAATTAATTAAGGCAAAGTCAGATTCACATTATAGTTCTGATACCGATTAAATATCGATACGATAAAAACTTTGTACACAAGAAACAAAAAATATTTTATCGTAGCGAAAGTGAATCGGTATCGGCACAATAGTGTTATTTTTTTTCAAAAAATTTGACTTTAAAGTTCAATTTCTCAAAAACTATTCTCTTTAAAGCAATTTAGTTAAGAAACAAATAAATTAATGAGGGGCATCATTGTATGTGTTTTTGTTAATTTTAAGCATTTGTGTAGGGAGAGGGGGGCACCCTAGGACAGTTTTTACAAAAACCAACCTGGACTACTCATACATCACAATATAAAATTTATTCTTGAATGACGTTGTTCTTTGGTATTTTTCCTTGGAAATAGATGCCCTTTCATACCTTAGTTTGTATTTTATACATATATATTTTTCTATTTAAAAAACTGTTATAAGTGTCCAAATCTGCCCCTAGGGGGGTAGTTTTGGACAGCCCTGGGGCAGTTTTGGACATGCCTTTCAAAACGCATTTAATCAAGCTTTATTCCTTATTTAACAATGATAAATTATTTCAAAACATAACATAAGCTTAAATAAGTTGTAGGAGTTTGTCTTTCTCTAATGCTTTGGCGTACTGAAAAGGAAGACTATTTGCTTGCAGATAAACCAGGCCATAATTCATTTTCGAAGATTTGATGAAATAAACGTCTATATCTTCTTCCGAGGTGCCAAATACTTGGGCGACAGTATGTTTTTAACTATATCCACTGTTCACCTTTTGAAACGCTATTTATTTTATTAAATTTTAGCCTGGTTTGGACATGTCCAAATGTGCCCCTCATCTACTGTCCAAAAGTGCCCCAAGTAGACATACCAACTAATCTTTTTTTTTTTTATTTTTAAACAATGTCAAACAATAAAAATATTGTTTAATAAATCATCACAAAATAACTAAATGATGATAGTAAAGAACTTTTTCCGCGTTAATTCCAGCTAGTTTTTTTCTAAAATGCTTACGTCTTAGATCGAAAAAAAAAAATACAACGGGTACCGGAAAACAAACATTTATTTTTAATTATTTCTTAAAAGCTGATATCGTCCCAAATATCATCAGATATCTTTATGAGGAAGAATTGCCACTGTAAAATTGTGATTAAGTATTAAAAAGTATTTGTTTTGATACTTTTTTGGCCGTTGTCCTAAGCTGCCCCTGTCCTAAACTACCCCCCTCTCCCCTATTGTGTACATTTAAAGTCAATTTTTCAAAATTTGGCCCACCTACAACAGGAGGGGATATACAGTATACTTTTCCCTTACGATTTTTTTCTTATAAATGTACAAAGCTATGTAGAGCCTTGCAAGATAACTGTGAAGCCAGCGGATAACATCTAGCACACATACATAATACAAACAAATTATATACAAAGCCCTAAAATCGGAGATTTTTCTGATGGGGCCATACGTATACCACTGCAATTAAATACTTAGCTGGATTATTCTAATGCCCCTTTCATGTTAGAAGATGTAATAGCCTGTTCCCAACCACTAAGCGTAAAATTATGTAATTTCACACTAAAAGTGATACAAATTTTATTTGACGGCTTCCTTACAGGCAGGGGAAGTTTTTCATAGTTGCCTTTCAAGCAGCTAAGTCATAAATACATATGTTGGTATTGTTTTCAACACAAGAAATCAATCTTTTATTAGATAAGAAATATTTTGGTTTGTAAACACTATCAAAACACAAATACAAAAATGTCAAAACAAAATAGATTTCATAGCTAAACACAAACTGACAGCAAATATTTACTCACAGTTTCATTGGTTCTGTTTGTTTATTTAATCGGAAAACTGAAATAAACGGCAATAATACACAATTTCATGCGCAATTTCATTGAAATTAAGGTGATTTAAGGTATTTAATTTTAAAATCGTGTCAATGTATGGAAAATGTGCAATTTTAAATTGAATGATTGAAGAAAATATTTCAAAATTGCAGAATTTCGTTTGGTGAGTACATATAAAATAAGAGAAATTTTCTGCCGAATGTTATTCGTTGTGTTAAATGTTTTTTTTTCTTTTGTTATTTAATATTCAATTTTACTATGAGTTTCTGGTTTTATTTGAATATGTACATGGATATTAATTTTGACAAACTTTATTTGAGATCATGAATCAATTTACTACTTGAAATAAATTGTTGTCAGGTATTTTTTGGTCACTCTTGTCCTTATGCAAATTTAAATTAGCCTGACAAAAAAATTTAATTAAAATTTCATTATTTCATTATATATAGGTACAAATAATTGGTCAAGTTAACTAATTCAATTTACTTATTCCACTTGACTTGGAAGAGTGCTGTACCGTTAACGCCGTGGCATATCCGTTCCTTGTTTTTCTAATTAAATCTTTTATTAATACTTTTGTTTTAAATAAAATATAGGTAAATCATTGAATAAAAATAATGTTTTTAAAGAAGTTTTAGTGCAAGACTTTTTTAATAAAATTTTGCAAATATAAAGTCAAAAATTCTCATTCCTGAATAAAAAAAAAATCAAGAATGAATGTTGTTCGATGCTTTAATTTAATTTTTTTATTTAACAGGTTTTCCGCTGAGCCACAATTTTGCTTTAGTTTTATATCATGGTTTTTCTGAAAGAAACACAACATATAAACACCTTACCTGACTGGCACGCAAACTCTTCGAAACAGGGAAGGGAACCTAGTCACCGAAGCACAGAGAATTGTAGACGTATTTAAGCAGCATTTCCAGTAACTGCTTAGTGGGTATTGTGTAGAAGAGGCGACTGGGAAACAAAGAAGCATGAAACCAGTCAATTAAGATCCAGTCCCAGCGCCCAGTACTGAACAGGTTAAGAAACCCATCCACAAGCTTAAGAACAACAAATCCGCCGGCTCGGATGGCCTATCTGCATGCACCAACTGATGAACTAAGTGTGGGAGGAGGAAAGTATGTCCAACGATTGGTCACATAGCTCCATATGCCCAATCTACAAAAATGGCGATCCTATGCCCTGCAAGAACTACAGAGGCATATCCCTGGTTAATGTTGCCTACAAGATCCTATCCAACATACTATGTGAGCGTCTAAAACCTTTCTGCAACACTATGATCGGCACGTACCAGTGTGGCTTCAGGCCAGGCAGATCAAAGATAAACCAAATCCTTACATTGAGGCAAATCCTGGAAAAGACCAACGAGTTTCAAGTCGAGACTCACCATCTATTCATTGACTTCAAAGCCGCATATGATAAGTCGCCAAGAGCTTCTATTGGCGATGTCGGAACTCGGGATCCTGAAAAATTGATCCAGCTATGCCGTTAAAAAATATGCGGTGCAACGTGCAAATGGGTTACAGCTCATCCGAGTTATTCCAGACGTGTAAAGGGTTCAGACAAGGAGATGCGCTATCATGTGACTCTTCAACCAAGCCCTGAAGCAGATAGTGCGCAAGAGTGGTGTTAACATGGAAGGCAAAATCTTCAACAGGTGTTCTCAACTGCTTGGATATGGGGACAACATAGACATCATCGGCTGCTCCAAGAGAACTGTACTTGTAGCATTCACAGCTATTGATGAACAGACGACACGCGTTGGTCTTGAAGGACAAAACAAAGTATATGCTATCAAGAAACAAAGCCTCATCTGTCCATCGTCTAGGACAAAACGTCACTGTTGGTAGCAGTAATTTTGAGGTAGTCAAGGAGTTCACCTACTTTGGAAAAAACATTAATTCCACGAACGACACTTTAGTGGAAATCCAAAGAAGAATTACCCTAGCGAGCCGCTGCTACTTTGGTTTGGCCAAACAAATGGGTTCAAAACTCCATTCTCAAAAGACAAAGAGCACGCTTTACAAAACGCTAATTTTACCAGTTCTACTCTACGGCACCGATTACTGGACGATAAGTAAGAAAGGGGAATTGATACTGGGCACTTTCGAGAGAAAAATTCTTCGGCGGATATTTGGTCCTATATGCGAAGAGGGCGATTGGAGGAGAAGATTCAATCGTGAATTGTACGAGCTGTACCAAGATGTGGATGTAGTCCAAATAGCCAAAACACGTCGACTACACTGGCTCAGCCACATCGAACAAATGGACAACAATGCTCCAATCAAGAAAATCTTCGAATCCCAGCCCCCAGGTTCGAGACGACCAGGAAGACCGAACCTCGGCTACAATGACCAGGCGGTCACAGACGCAAGAGAGCTTGGTCTTGACGAATAGAGGGAGCGTGCGAGGGACCGCAACCGCAAAAAAAAAAATACAAAATATAGGTTATTGATCTCGAATCTATCATCTCTAAAAATTTTAAACTTCTAATCCCATCCCTTGAATAGGAATGGGAGAAAAAAAACCTTTAAACGATATATAATGTATGTCCTTCCGTTTATTATAAACCTAAAAAAGGTGTCGAAAAGTTTTAGTTCACCAAATTAATATAATGATGTAGTTGGTTGAAACATCCGGAAAGATGTTTAAACTAAAGAGTTTCCCCAAAGAAGGGTCGAAAAGGGTTACATTTTAAGGATTCTATTTATTAAAAATTTTAATGTTAAACAAAGAAATTAGTATAGATTTGAATATACATAGTAAAATTTAATTATGTACTAAACGGTTTGTTGTTTGCTGAAGCTCATGATTAATGAACAACTAATCAACTTTCATTACAAACAATCCTGAAACGAAAGCTCTTAATACATTATTAAATCCATTATTGAAATCATCAGTTTGAAAGTCAAAGTTTGTGTAAAAAAGAAAAACTGTTCTTTGAACTTACATACGGGTAAGTGTCCTTGAAAATATTTAATTCAGGTCAATTAGCCCACTCAATATTTGAATCAGCATCAAAAATTATCTGCTCCCAAATAAATACATACATATGTTTATGTATATTAATTACCTCTATCTATGCTTGAACATCATTAAAGTCATTTGATCATGCTTAAATCAACCGAAAGTATGTTATGAGGATTGTTTTGCAATTAAAAAGTTCTTTACTTAACCTTAAGCACCCCATACGTATGGTGTACATTCTTGTGTATTTTAAATTATTTTAAGAATATGTAAATTCATTCAAACATTCAAAACAGAACACTAAACAATCAAATGATTGCTAATTTTCCAGAGTAAAGACTTATATCTAACAACTTCATTGTGAAATTGTGTTTGCTTTTATGACCAAGTAATCTTATTTCTTCCATGAATTCGATAATTCCATTATATACATTTGAACTGTGGACATTGTCTACCAAATCGATGTCAACTATGTTGTTGGGTTATTAATGGCAAGGGTATGGACAAGGACAATGGTCAACACAGAATACTGTTTTCGGAATGTATAAACTTGTTGACTCATAAAATTTTTTTAAATGTTCAGAGAAAACGAACTTCAAAGTTGATTCACACAAAAACATAAAAGCACAAAAAAGTAAGTATACGCCATACACAAGACTATTGATTATTTTTGCAAGCATTGAATAAACAAACTTTACCATTCCGATTGATTGATAATCAAAATCCAAATTGTATGACATAAAAATAGTTCTATGTAGTGAATATAAGGTTTTTTTTTATTTTTTTGACAACATGAAAATGCCCTCGGGGTTAAGAAAGAAACTTTTCGAGTGAGTTTGTTGTAAGAGAACATTTACATTTTTGAATTCTATTAACTTTTTTTCTGTTATTTTCTTTGAAAGAAAGTTTTATCCCTTGAATTTGCAAGTGAGTAACAAAGAATGGGTGAAGAAAATAAATACTCAACATAAAAAGAAAGATTTACATTGAAAACCATCTTATGCCAGAAGAGAAAACAGCAAACAAGATAAAAATTGGATTATAGTCGAAAGCCAAATTACTTTTGTTTTTTTTCCTTAAAATTATTGTTTAAAGTTTTATTTTTGTTTGTTTCTTGTAAAAGTAGTTAAGAACAAAAAATAATGGAATTCTAAAGGCAAAGTTTAAGGTTGTAGTGCTAATTTGTCTATGAGTTTTTTTTTAAATGTTTATGGCTGGTACATTTTTTTTTTTAAGAAATTCGTTTATCTTTTACTTGGGTTTATTGATTAGTTTATCAAAGAAGATATAAATAAAAACTTAGGCATACAAAATTTCGATAAAAACTTTTTTAATTTCAAATAAAAAGTAAATAAAACCTTTAGAAAAATCAGTTGACTTTTTATTGTTTGGAATTGAAGGTTATTTATATTTATAAGAAGAATTTTTGTCCAAAATTGGTACAAAATTTATTAATCCTTGAAGAAATTATAAGCCAAATATAAAGTAAATTTTTCAATGTTATGTGCATTTTAATTTCCTTATTTTAATTTGGGGCTCCAAGCAATATGACACCGTGGAGAAACTTTTGAGGTTATATTATAGGAATATTTCATATATTCCTACTAATACGCCAAACTACATCTTGATGTTGGAAACAGGACTCTCCCCGCTCTTCATACAAACCCTAAAGTTCCATATAGATTATATATTCAATTATTATATTATCAAGGTTCTGCACATGTCCAATGAAAGAAAATGTACTAGACCGAGAGCTCGCAACATATTTTTGACGTGAGAGGAAACCAGACGATATTAATGTTACAGGTAGTCCTGGTGAAGGTGATAATGAATATGTTCGTCTGCCAGCACGTAGCGGTCCCGTTTACGAGAAGAAGTGCATCAAAAGTACAACTTTTTGCAAAATTGAGTTAGTGAGGGATACCACTTCAAACGTAATATTCCTCAACCTCCTCCTCAACTCACTGATTACAAATATGGTTACGACAGACGTCTAAGTGGCCCCAAAACCCCCGAAAGACGTCCCCGAAAATGCAACTTTTTCACTTTTTTATAATTTTAGGAAACCACTTGAAATATATCCAAAATGAAAGGTCTTGACTCCCTGAGTACGAATATGTGCGTGACAGGCATCTAAGTGGCCCCAAACCCCCCGACAGACGCCCTTGAAAGTGCAACTTTGTTCGTGTTTTTAAAATTTTGGGAAACCACTTGAAATATGTCTCAAATGAAAGGTCTTGACTCCCTGAGTACGAATATGTATGTGACAGACGTCTAACTGGCCCCAAAACCCTCGACAGACGTCCTTGAACAAAATACACGAAAAAAGTTGCAAGTTCAAGGACGTCTGTCGAGGGTTTTGGGGCCATTTAGACGTCTGTCACGCACATATTCGTACTCAGGGAGTCAAGACCTTTCATTTGAGACATATTTCAAGTGGTTTCCCAAAATTATTTTGAGCGCTAAGTTATTTTATTAGTTGTTTACACAATTTTAAATTAATTTTATTTTTTGTATATTATTTATTTATTTGTTCTATAATGACTTGCATATTTTAAAAGTTCTTAAGTTCCAAGCAACTTGAATATAAGAGCAAGTACGTGCGACCCAGTCGTGCATTTTTTTTTACTCATGTGAAAAAACTCTCATAAGATGTCATCCAAATCATTATAGCCTAGCCATTTTTTTTTCGAATAAATGATAAATAATAAAGCTGTACGGGTTGGCGGATATTACGTAGACTTTTTAAATTTTTTTCTTTTCTATAAGATAAGAATAAACTCTGTAAAATTACATATTATAGGGCCATTTTCCAGAAACCAACAAATAGGTAAAGTTGGCGTGGCATTTGGTGGATTACTAAAAAAACGATCCAATTTTTTTTTTGTGTGCTCATACAAACAAGCTCGAAAAATTTTATCCCAATCGTTAGAGTTGTTCCTGAGAAACCTTAAGGAAATAAATGTTGGCATTTCAGTGGACGGCTTTCACTTAAACCCTATTCTGGGTTTTTTCACTCATTATGAGAAAAGTGGGCGTGGGAGTAGGTGGATTTTACTAAGATAACTTTTCAATATTTTGTCTTGTTTATAAAAACAAACTCTCACCTTAATCGTTGCAGTCATTTCAAAAGCGACCAAGAAATTAGAAAAGTGGGTAACGCACAAATCCATCCAATTCGTTGGACATTTTTGAGAAACCATTAAATAATAAAAGTGGGTTTGGCAATAGGAGAATTTTACTGAAACCATTGTCAGATATACTTGTTCTTTCTCAAAAGAATTACAAATATGAAAATTTCGTCTTAATCTATAGATCTAATAAGGAAATCTGAAAAGTGGGCGTGACCGGAGGTGAATTTTACTAAAACTATTTTTTACTTGTTCGTAACAACAAACTCTAAAAAATTTCATCTTGATCGGTTACCCAATTCTGAGAAGAAAATAAATAATTAAAGTGAAGAAACTCATTATCATCAAGTCCTGTAACCCCGATTGGGGCATAGGGCGCCAACAAATCGTTTCCATCCTTCACTGTCTGCAGCTAGATATTTTAACTGGTGGCCACGTCTTTCTCTTGGAGTCTGCTTCTGCTAGAACTGTTGATTTCCATGCTGTTCTTGGTCTTCCAACCCGCCATGCACCCTGAGGATTCCATTCAAAGGACTACTTTGCAATTTCATCGTTTGGTTTCCTCAGTGAGTGACCAATCCATTGCCATTTACGCTTTCTTATGTCAACGTCCAGCCGCTCTTGACTTGTCCTGCGCCACAATTCCTCTTTTGATATAATTTGTGGCCAGCGAATTTTTGGGAATAAAGCGTGGACAGCGGTTCACAAAAGCCTGTAATTTCTCCGAGATGGTAGTCGTGACTTTCCAGGATTTGACATTGGATTCGAAGAATCTCAACTTTGTACGTAAGGAGATTTGACTAGATTTTCAAATTAGGGACAGAGAACTGAAGGCTGTGCTAGCTTTATTCATTCTTCTTTGAACGTCCAGACCAGTACCACCATTTGCTGAAACAATACTTCCAAGGTAGTTAAATTGTTCAACCTCTTCAGCAAGCGTCTCCTGTATTAAAATACGCTGATGTGTTGAGCGGCCTGTGAGCATTATTTTTATCTTTTTGCTAATATGTTTTAAGACCACTCGACTCTCCTTTCACCTTCAGTGCTTGAGACATCCCGTTCAGCCCGCTGATGTTATTTGCCAACAGACATTATCATCGGCATAGTCTAAGTGACTAGTGGCCGATTTCACGAAAGGCTTTTAATTTTTTAAAAAGCCTTTTAGGGCCAGTTTCAAATGTTCCGATTAAAGTTTCGGTTAGCTAACAGACACATAACACTATCCAGCAGATAAAAGCTGTTAGTTATTTTCTGTTTCATCGTCAAAGTCTAACCACTGGATAAATTTACTAGACGCCTACAGTTTGAGAACAACAATAAACATCAAAAACATACTGAAAATTCAATTTTTGTTGTCAAAACTAAAAATATTTTATATTTTAATTTGAAATGTCACTGATTTTTATAATTTAAATTCAATACGAACCACGAAGGATTAAAAGAAACTCATGTGTTAGACATTCGGAGTATCCAATCCTTCAAAAACAACATCGGAGTAAGAATTTTGGAATACAAGCAAGTTTTGAAAAATACGATACCTAAGGATTTTGGAATATAGAGAAGAGACCACATGAGGTGTGATTATACCGCAAAATTATGCCACCTCTCACAGCACAAGTCCAACACCTGCTCGCTGAATATATATGTATGTATGTATATTAATAGGTGTAATAAATAATGATAAGATGTAATGTTCATAAGTCTTTTACTGCTCATTCTTCCGTTTCTATATTTCTTTAAAAAAGTCCACGAAAAAATGTTCTGAAACTATATTTTTTCCAAACGCTTCACATTAATATTTTTATCTTCTGGATAAGGGCTATAACAGCCACTTGAACCGGCGGATAGGCTATCCGAGACTTTATCTGTCGGATATCACTATCCGAGACATTTGAAACCAAAAGTTGAAGTTTATCTTGCAGATAAGTTCCGGATAGGCTTTCCGAGACTTTATCCGCAAGTCTTGAAACTGGCCCTTAGTCTTTAAATTATGTTTTTTGGTTTCACCAAATGCTTTTAGATTTAAGAAGATTTTAAATGCCCTTGTAAACTAAAAACTCGTTTTTGTCTCATTAAATTTTAAAGGTCTTTTTTGTTCAGCCATTCCAGTCAATAACAGCTGATATTTTGCTGTCAGAATAATTGTCCCTTATCCATAATGCTGTTTCACTTTTTCTCATAGACTGCACATGTCCGAGGGAAACAACATCTTTTTTTGAATCCAGGGATGTGAGCAAACTGAGTCAAATTACAATATTCCTAAATTATCGGCTTTCTACATTGGTGAAACTGAAAAATTTTGAATGTCTGATAAAATTTAGAAGGAGTTTAGATAAAAGTAATTTTGGTGTTTGTTTATGAAATTGGACATAAGCTTTTCAAACGGTCTCCATTGAATGCCCTGTCTCTCCGCTGTTCCAACGCTGGCAGTCAAAACATCGTCTATCACCAGTAGAATAAGAATCGGCGGCGATAGAACATCCCCCTGTTTCACACCCTGCCGCACAAAGAGTCGGAAAGCTGCCCATCATTGTGTAAAACAACTATCTTATAATGGCAACAATTTGTAGGGAATTCCTCTACCAAGAAGTGATCTCCATATACATTAACGTTTGACTCGGTCAAAGGCCTCTTCTCGAATCCACGAACATGAGGTAAAGCGGAGATTGAAACTACACAGACTGCTCAAGAAAAATACGCAGAGTGTTGATATGGTCGACACACGACTGCCAACTGTGGAAACCAGCTTGATGCCTCTTGAGTGTAGACTCGATTCTGAGCTTTATCCGTCGAGAATTATGGCTGCCATTAGTTTAAAAAAAAATAGGACAAAACTGTAATACCTTGCCAATTATGGCACTTTTTAAGGTCCTCTCCTAAACGATTTATCCCAGGTGTCTTGGGATACCCAATAGTCTCTAACTCTCATATGCTTGGATATAATTTCGGATCCAGCCTCCATAAAAACACTTTTTATATCACCCCACATCTCATCAATTGTTGAATGTTGAATTCCGTTTAATGACGAACCTCTGTCGTTAAGGTTGGTGACATAGTGACGACATATGTTGGGATCACTTGAAGGATTCGTATTGAACTTCGAACTCCTTGCTGCACCCTGAGTAGCTTAAGACTCATGAGAACCAAATGGTAGTCGCATCCCATGTCGGCATTTCTAATACTTCGAACATCGCACATTGACTTCTTCATCACTGCTGAATCATAATATGGTCAATTTTGTTTTCAATTTGAACATCTGGATGTACCCAGGTGATTTTGTTACAAGTCTTATGTTTAGGGACAGTGCCACCCAGTACAAGACGATTAGCGGTACAAAAATCAACCAGCAAATCGCCATTTTCATTCCGTGACCCCAAGTCATTTTTTCCCATCACGCGTTCCAGGCCGTAGTTGTCTGATCCGACCTGGGCATTGAGATCTCCCATGTCGACTCTCGGAACACTTCTGTTAATTGAGTTAAGATGAGTGTAGAAAGTGGTTTTGTCATTCTCTGTCGCTGCATTTTTGGGGGCGTAGCACTGAATTATTGTGACGCTTCGAACCTTTGAATGGAACCTTTCTGTCATAATTCTTGCAGAAATGGGCGCCCATCAGGATATAAGACTAAGCCTTGCTTCTTCGTTCAACTTAATTTCGACACCATGCCGACTTTGGCCACCCTCTCTTTCATCCTCCCCGGAATAGAGCATTTTCGTTTGCCCAAAGTTAGAGCTGTATTCGGCTCTTCTTCTCCACCTAGTTTCACTGATGCCCAGGATACTGATCTTACAAGGATCAAACGTTCTATGCTCCCATTTTCGTACGTATGGCGGTAACCAAAAGTGTCATTTGCGCTTCTTGAAAGACTTCTTCTATTTGTCAACGATTCTTTTATTACTATGGCGTCTTGATTAACGCTGGTGCACGAAAGATGCCGCACCCCAAAATCCTATGTGTGGCTTAAAGCAGCCGAAGCTGCAGAAGGATTCTCCATAAAATGGTAACCTCTTGGGGACTCATTTCCAGTTGTTGTCATATTTCATGTATAAGCATAACTCCTTACACTATGGTGTTTTCCGAGATACGAATAATAACATACATAAGCTCAAATTTGACAGGCACACCCGCCTTTTGTATGGTCAAACACATAACTGCTCGAGGCCGCCCACTATGGGAAAACAGACGCCTTTTGTAGCCGCCCAATATGGGTTACAGACGCTACTTGCTGCTGCCGTTGGCCTTCAAAAAAAGGATTCTCCGCCATCAGAATATCATGCCGTTGACCACCACCTGCAGTTCATCCACCTTTTTTTTTATATATTTTACAATTTTTCAATTTGAAGTCAATTCAGCTAGACTCATGTTAGTCATACATTTTTCATTTTACTATTTACTTCCCTTATCTTAACGTGCAGAAACGTGCCACCCACTTTTTTATTCATTATAAAAGTTACTTTAAAATTTAAATACCCTTTTTGACCTTTTTTACTCAATAAGTAGCCAATGTAGTCCCTTAATCGTAGTCTTATCTCATATCTTCTCTTAAATTAAACGAAAATCCCCAAAAAAAAAATTCAATTTCAATTACAATAAAGAAAAACGAATGGTTAAGCATTATTTAAACTTCCCATGTCTTTTATTGAATCTTTTGTCACTTTATTTTCAATAAAATTGAATTTTGTTAATAAAAAAGAATTTTTCAAAAATGTCTACATACATTGTATAAATACGAGCTTATTATAAAAGGTTTCCCAAGGATAAAAAAAAAATAAAACGAAATAAATTTGCTTCCCATAGCATGAGTTTGCTCTCTCTGATATTAAATGAAGAGAATTTCATGTAAGTATAGTGGTGTTGTTTCCTTAAGAAAGATGTTTCCTTAAGAAAGAATTTAGAGAAAATCAATTTCTTTCAACAAACATATTTATCAATTTTAACAAATGATGAAAGGTCTTCAAATAAAAATAAAACCTATTCCCGAATCTATGATGACAAGCCAGAGAGAAAACAAGGATCCAATAAATTCTAACTTCTATCAGAGCTTTTGACAAAAATAAAGGATATAGTTGTCATCATATACTATTTACTAACGAAAAGTGGGTAATATTTCGAATCGAGCAAGCTAGAATTCCTAACATTATATTGAGGCCAACGGATACACAATGCACTCTAGTGTCAATAAAAGCAAAAACCTCAATAAAAACTCTATCAAAAATCATCTTCTATTCGTTGTCATTCCCTAGAGAAAGTTTCATTCGGGTATACGGCACCATTTAATTGTATAAATAATTCATAATATACCAGTAAGGGCGACTTCTAGTTTCAGCAAGCCATCAGTGTAAACCAACCCTAAAAACATCGACATTGAAGTTCCATGAGTTTAAGGATGAACCTTTACATTAATAAACCTAACGGAGTCTGTCTTATATAAAAAGCCTCCAAGGGTAAGGGCAAAGGGTTCAGTTTGCGTAAAGTTAAGTGAGTCCTGATGGTAATAGCACTCATAAGGCCCATGTAAGAGCATCTTTTACTAGGAAAAAGCATTAAAACAAGCAAAGTTAATTGTTCCGCTTAGGTCACGAGATTAAATTCCAGTTTTGTTGCCACGAGGCTAAAGGTCAAATGAGAATGTGATAACTTTGCTTATAAAATTGAAGAGGACAAGAAAGTTATTGTTATTACCCCACTCTAGAGTTCTATTCCAAGAAATTGAAAGTTTTTGGAGTATAGCAACAAAAATAGCTCAAAGTTTGGTAGCTGTTAAGCTAAATTTTGCAATAAATCCGGCCTTAAGTTTGAACAATTTGATGGGTTGCTTTGGATTTTCTCGCCAAAGAATAAGTTGGTAATATCGATCCAATTCTTGTACAAATATTTGGCGATACATCTTCTCGATATCAGCTGTTATTGTAAATTTATATGCTCGCCATTTTAAGATTATATCCACGATATTTTTCTGAAGTTTAGGACCTGTCATCATGTGTTGATTCAACGATGTGCCATCATATGTTTTTGAGGCTGCGTCAAAAACGACTCTTAATTTTGTGGTGGAGCTCGATTCTTTAAACACCGCATGATGGGGAAGAAAATAGTGAAAATGGGTTTTCAAAATTGGGTCGTTTTCATCTACTTCTTCCAAGTGATGCAAACTAAGGTATTCCATGATGCATTTACTGTAACTTTCTTGCAGTTTTGGGTCCCTTTCAAGTTGTCGTTCCAGAGATGAAAAACGCCGAATTGCATTTTCTTTGCTGGATCCTAGTTCGGGATGAAATCCTTCTTTAAATGGAAGATTCACCTCGTAACGTCCATCTGATAATCGTTTGGTCGTTTCAGAAAAATACTTTTCGCAGGCGATATCTTCTTCTGAAGGTTGAATAACAAAAGGAGTTTCTTCAATCTCCCAAAATTTTCGAATTTGTGTATCGAGATCAACGTGTTGGAAAAAACTTTGGATCATCTTTGGAATAACCTCTGGAATCTTACCCAAAATGATCCATCCCAGTTGGGTGTTTTGTGCAATGGGAGCGACTTCATGCTCACTGCGAATAATTTCCGCTAGTACAATGTCCGGATAAACATCTGAGCCGAAAAGTATGTCAATTGGAGCAGGAACATAGAATTGAGGATCTGCTAATTGTAAATTAGCCAAATGGGCATAATTGTGTGGTACCATTTTGTGGGTCGGAAGAAGGCCAGTCAGTGACTTAAAAATAAAGGCTTTGGTTGCGCCTTCAAACGTCGAATGTTTGGATGTAAACATAATGTCAACGTAACTCAGTTGTCAGACTGAATTTGAATCGTCGTGTTGTGTCTATACACCTCGCTATTGATTTACCTTCAAAATGTCTAAAGTTTGCTCTAAATGTGACCAAGTCATCAAACGATCCAACGATGTAAAGTACATTAAGTGCGACTATTTTTGCGGTCGTTTTTTTCATAAAAATTGTGTGGAAATTAATGATTCCGATTTTGATTCTGTATCAGAAAAAAGATTATATTGGAAATGTAATTCTTGTTCGAGTCTTAATTTCTCTAATTTCATAAACAGTTTTAATGATCTTGTCTCAAGTGTGAGCGAATTAAAAAAAGAACTCTCTTCTTTTATTTCTTCTCATTAATTCAACTTACCACCTCGCAAAACAGCAAAAAATAATGTGCCATTCTCTTGAAGAAGTCCAAATGTCAATAATAATGACTCTCCCGATAACGGCGATGAAGTGCTTGTCAACGATTTAATTCCTAATACTATCACTGACACCATTAATATTCCACAATCATTGCCTAAGCCTAAACCCATAAATCATGATCCATCCACATCAGTGTACAATAATGTTCCTCTAATATCTCTAGTCAACAATGAACAAAATAACAAAACGAATAATGCTGATTCCGTTCCAATACAAAACAAAAACATTTACAACAAAACTGCAACATCTAAAAGAGACATAAAGATAATCGGCACCGATTTGTCTTCTTCTCTTAATTCTATACCCAAAAATACATGGCTTCATCTATCACGATTTTCTAATAAAACTTCTTCTGAGGATATTATCAAACACATATCAGAAAAAACAAACATTTCTGCGGACCTATTTAAATGTTACGTGCTCATAAAAAAGATGCAGACGTATCCGAAATGAGATTCGTAACTTTTAAACTGAGTGTTCCAAAAGACAAATTATCATCTGTCATGGACTCATCTGTTTGGCCGCAGCATGTGCAAATAAAATATTTTTTCTCGATAAGCAAACAAGAGAAAACGTCGATAATAACACCCCCGCAACCACCTATGCAGCTCCAGACCTAGTATCATCGCCTTCATCACCATATCGCCTTCATCATCATCGCCTTCATCATCATCATCATCATCATCATCATCATCATCATCATCATCATCATCATCATCATCATCATCATCATCATCATCATCATCATCATCATCGGTTTCAAGTCTGATATTCACAAAATAAATGCTGGTGTGCCCCAGGGCTCCGTTTTGTCTCCGACTCTCTTCCTCATTTTCATTAATGATCTTTTGTCTGAAACTTCTAATCCATTAAATTGTTTTGCAGATGACAGCACCCTCAGCTTTTCATATTCGTTTCAAGATTCACTTCCCAATTCTTCGGATGTGGAACTTGAACGGCAGCGTATGATAAGCTCATTAAATTCTGATCTAGACAGCATTGTCCAGTGGGGAAATAAAAATCGTGTAGAATTTAATGCTTCAAAAACCCAATGCTGTCTGCTGTCCCTAAAGCAAAACCCACCCCCAATGCCGCTATCCATGAGCGGAACTTGCATCGAAGAAAATGAACAACTTTCAGTTCTGGGTATGTGCATCACAGACCACCTTTTATGGAATGATCACATATTCGAAGTTGCCAAAGACGCTGCAAAGTGTTTAGGCTTTCTTCGACGATGTAAGAAATTTTTCTCCCCCTCTGAACTGGCTGTAATTTATAAAGCCTTCATACGACCAAAGCTTGAGTATAACTCTCACATCTGGGCAGGTGCCCCTACAACTCACTTGAATTTGTTAGATAGAATACAAAATAGGGCCTTAAAAATGATTGGTGACAGAACTGTTACGCTATCAATTACATCTTTGAAACACCGCCGCAGTGTTTCTTGTCTCACATTATTTTATCGCTATTTTTATAAACAGTGTTCTAGTGAAATAGCCAGTTGCATTCCTCCCCTTAAAAACTTCACCCGCAATACTCGTGCTTTAAGGAATGCTCATCAGTTTACCCTTGAGCCCAACTTCGGACGTACTGTCAAGTATAGAGATTCTTTCTTTAGCCGCACAACACGAATGTGGAATGCTTTACCAAGCTCTATTTTCCCCTCCCATTTTGATATTCAAAACTTCAAAACCAATGTGCATCGGTATCTCCTTTCTAACCCTTTCCTATTTTCCTAATCGCTCGCACTGTGTTCATCATCTTAAGGGTAGTCAAAACCCCTTTAGTGCGCGCTCATTATAAAAAAAAAAAAAAAAGTCTACATCATCATCACTTTTAATGAATAGCTCTCTTCTTGCTTCATAAACAGATACACACAACTTTCTTGGCTATTACCAAAATGTTGGGGGCATGCCGCATGCGCACAAAAATGCAACAAATGCTCTTAGCTTCTTCTTCCCTACAATTTGATTTCATTATACTCACAGAAACCTGGTTATCTGCTAAGCACTACAGCTCAGAGATGTTCAACGATCAATATTACTCTGTATATCGTAAAGACAGATGTTCTCTTTCAACTGGATGTGACAGGGGCGGAGGTTTGATAATTGCAGTACGATCTATTTATGCTTCCACCCAATTGAATTTGCCTTCATCTTCATCTTCCTCTTACGACATTGATCAAATTATTATTAAAGTTTCATTGGAAGGTAACAAAGACATTTGAAGCGTTTAGAAGATGAAGGTTCTAAGTGACATTTTCAAAGTTTTGAGTAATCAGCATTTAAAGTTTTTGATCTATAACTTTTTTGGTAAGAACCTTAAAAATTATATACGGCAAATTTTAAAGTAACATAACTCAAGTGTCTCTTATAGTTATATTCTTCTTTGTTGAAAACAAAGTACTTGCGAGATATTTACAGTTTTGTGTACTTAATACCTTTTTCCACAAATTTTTTTTGTGATCCATTGCTCACATTTCACATAGCACATTCATCCACAAAATAAAGTAAAATAAAACGTTGAGGTAAAATTCTTTTTGCATATATATAAAGGTTTTAAGTGCGTTTAACACATTCTTCCACTAAGTTTTTTGAGAAAGCCATGGCATATAACACCTTCATCCTTGCCTAAATTTGAATCGAGAGGAGATAGAGAAGTGCAGATGAGATAAAAATTTAAGTTTGAGTATAGGACCTTCATCTGTACGAAAAAACGATTTTTTCAAAAAATGTCACTTAGCACCTTCATCTTCTAAGCGCTTCATTTATATAATTTGTAGTTATATTCCACCAAGGAGTCCACTTGATTTATATAAAGAACATATTAGAAATTGTAATTTTTATCTTTCAAACCTTAATGAAAATCAACATGTTATAATAGCAGGTGATTTTAATCTACCAAATGTAAATTATTGGGTTTTTGATTCTGATGAATTAGAACTTATACCATTCAATGTTACCAATGAATTTGTCTCAGAAGTTGTAGATTCGTTTGCAGCTTATGATTTAGTTCAGATAAATAATTGTAAAAATAGTTTAAATAGACTGCTTGACTTATTATTTGTGGATAAAGAATTGCAGATGTTAGTTAATGAATCACTTTTTCCAATTTTTTCTAATTCTATTCATCACATAGCTTTAACTTTTGAATTCAAAATACTTAATTTCTTTAAAACTGAAACATCAACCACTTTAAATTATAATTTTTTTTAAAGCAAATTTTGCTGGCATAGCGAGTTACATAGATAATTTATTATTGCCCTCTGATTTTAACTGTGAGTTATCCTCCTTTTATAACGTTTTTCTTAGCACTTTAAAAGAAGCTATTGATATTTTTGTTCCGAAAACTGTATTAAAAAATAGTTCTAAGCCACCGTGGTATAACAAAAGACTTATAAACTTGAAAAACAAAAAGAACAAAGCATACAAACTGTTGCGGGATTCTTCATCTAATCCCAGTTTGTGAGTTAAATATATTGCCCTAGAAAAGAGCTTCAACGTTTTATATAAATTTCTCTACAAAAACTATATACGTTCAATGGAATCTAAATTAAAAAGCAATAGTAAATTTTTTTGGACTTTTATTAAAAATAAAAAAAATAATAACGGAATTCCAAAGAGTATGGAATATTTGGGTAATACTTACACAAGTCTACCTGACATTTGCGAAGCTTTTGCTAACTTTTTCAGGTAAAATTACTTAGTTTCAAGTGATATTAATGACTTGTCTTCGGAACCTTCTAACAACATCATAAGTATTGGTCAGTTAAACCTTTCCATAACAGAAGTTGAGACAGCTTTAAGGGGCCTAAGTGATGATAAAAATGCTGGTCCAGATGAAATTCCACCACTTCTCTTAAAGAATTGTGCTTCTTCTCTATCCAGAATATTAAACTTTATTTTTAATAGATCCCTGGAGAAAGGTGAATTTCTTTCCGCATGGAAAACATCTTATATTACTCCGATTCATAAGTGTATGGTCCTAAGCAACTTATATCGAACTATCGTCCAATTTGTAAGCTTTCTGGGATACCGAAATTGTTCGAAAAAATTGTTTGTGATAAACTTTCGTTTTTATTAAAAGAAACAATATCGCCATTTCAACACGGTTTTGTGTCTGGAAAATCAACAACAACTAATTTCTCCAACTTTGTTCTGAACAAACTTGAAAAGGGATATCAAGTTGATGTTATATATACAGACTTCGACAAAGCTTTTGACAGAGTTCATCACAAAATTTTAATTCAGAAACTAGAAAAACTGGGATTTCATTCTAATATGCTAAACTGGTTGCGTTCCTATCTCACAAAACGCATTCAGTATGTTCGTATTGATTTGACGATATCTAATCCTATTGTTGTCTCATCTGGTGTTCCACAAGGAAGCCATCTTGGACCAGTTTTGTTTCTTATTTTTATAAATGACTTACCTGATGTGCTCCTTAACTCCTTTAGCCCAATGTTTGCCGATGACCTCAAATTTTTGAGATGCATAAAAAATTCGATTGATTGTACGCTTCTGCAAAAAGATCTTCATAGGCTTTCAGTATGGTGCAAAAATAATCAATTACACCTTAATATTGCTAAATGTCAATGCTTTTCCTTTTCTCGTCGTTCATTTCCTGTTTCATATGATTATCATATTGAAAATAATACTCTTGAAAGAGTTTCAGTCAAGAAAGATTTGGGTGTAATTTTTGACTCCAAGTTTAACTTTACCAATCACCTAGAATTTATAGTCAAAATTAAATTGGGTGGCGCAACAGCTCGAGGAGAACCAGGGCCTAGTGACTTACAACTCACAACCATTCCTGTGTGCGTGTTTGTTGGGCAGGAATGGAGGGGACCTACAGTTTTTTGCCGAGTTCGAACGGCTAAATGAGAAGCACTTTTTCATGACAAGTATACTCTTGGAGGATTTGTCAGTTCCTCGCAAGAGGCAGTACCTCGAATAAAACATTTCTGTTTTTAGGTGGCACGGCTGGGAATCGAACCCACACCTTCGGCATGACAGTCCTACGCACTAACCATCAAGCCACGAGGTACTACAGAATTTATAGTCAATAAAGCTAATTTTATGCTCGGATTTATTATACGTAACTCCAAAGGTTTAAATGATCCCTATACCTTAAAGTCTCTTTATATCGCATATGTCGTGCGATGCGTTTCTTATTTAGCACAACCACTCACTGCTCTTTTTCAGCTTTCAATCTCTCAAGACTTATTCCCCAAAGTATGGAAGGAATCCTTCATTATCCCTGTTCATAAAAAAGGATGTAAAAACGATATCTCAAACTATAGACCCATTGCCAAACTTTCCTGTATACCTAAACTGTTTGAGAGTATTATTTATGATACCTTGCTTCTTCATTGTAGTTCCCTTTTCTCTATTAAACAACATGGTTTTCTTAAGGGTAGATCAACAACCACCAGTCTTACCGAATTCGTGTCCAATACCTTATGTGCCCTTGAAGCTGGCAATGAAGTTGATGCAATAGCAACCGATAGGTTAATCATTTTTTAACTTAAAGCTTATGGATTTCCATCATTATTTATATCTTGGCTTCAGTCTTATCTCAACGACCGTCAGTATACAGTCCTATTTAGATCATGTATTTCGAAACCTATCTGCTCAACATCTGGTGTCCCACAAGGAAGTCATTTAGGTCCCTTAATTTTTTTGCTTGCTATTAATGATGTTGAACTTGTACTTGTTGGATCTGAGCTTCAGATTTATGCTGATGACATGCGCATTTCTAAGCATTTAATATGCTTGGCTGATGCTCAATTACTTCAAACAGACCTAAATAATTTCTCTACCTGGTGCCAACATAACTTTCTTGAACTGAATGTGAATAAATGTCAAGCCATTACTTACTCTCGCAAGCGCCCTACCTTGTTACAGCGTAAATATTTCATTAATAACGAACCTATTCCCATCGTCACTTCCATTCGCGACTTAGGTGTTGTTTGCGATAACCAACTCAATTTTCGTGCCCATTATGAACACATTATCAATAGAGCTAATTCTACTCTTGGATTTGTCAAACGCTGGTCCAAAGAATTCTCAGATCCCTATGTCACTAAGTCTTTGTACATAACCTTTGTTAGACCTTAGGCTTTATTGTATTTAATAAGTTTGTATGCTCCAACTCGAGTGCTAAGGAATCGTAATTTATTCCTTGAGACTACTCACAGAGTTAATTATGCTTTTAACGAACCTATTACTCGATGTGTCAGAGAAATTAATCTTGAATCGCTTACAATTGATTTCAATTTTCATTTAAGTAGAGATACATTCAAAAATATGTTAAACTTATACTTTTTAATAAATTAAATAGTACAAACTTGTTTTAAAAATTATTTATAATTCATTAGTCTATAAGAGTAATATTGTAAACTCAAATTGATGAAATAAAGTAAACTAAACTTTGACTGGTGCCACTGCTGACCTTCCCCAGCCATGGTACATTAACTCGTGTTTTGTGTCGGGTAAGATTTAAAAGCTTTGCTGCTGACTCAGAGATGAAAGTGGCATCTCTGAGCCTGGGTCGATAAGTGCTCGGAAATCTAAAATTCTTCCACATTCCGATTTAACGCTTACAATCGCAGTGGCTAGCAAAATTTGCGTACCATGGACTTGAGATGCATACTAATTCTGTCGGGTACTGCAACCAGGTGCATTTTCGCCCATCATTGGTTGGAAAGCAGGAGCGTTTGGATTCACGGCTACCTGTTAGTTTCCAGGCTGTGAACTGCTGTGTTGTTGAAAGTGTGTTGAGTTGTTTGCATTTGAGCCTGAATTTTGTGAAATTGTGATATTAGGATTGGAATTCGCATTGTGTGTGTGTAAATTGTTGTGCAACCGAGAGTGATGTTTCTGGTTACAAAAGGAACGATTACTTAAGCAAAAACGTGTTTTGTGGCTGTAAGCAAGACAGTTTTCACACACTCCAGCTTGTTGCTTTTGGGCTGCATCCATGTTTAAAAACCGGTAACATTTCATCAATGAGTGTTGCCCCTTTTTTCAAATTTGACATTGATAATGTGTTTTGACCTGTTGGTTTTGGGTCTTAGCATGAAATGTATTCGCTGTGACTGGCGGTTTTGTACTTGGCTTGGATTGTGTGGTGCAACTTCCTTGCTGCACAATAGCTTCTAATGTCCTAAGCCGGGATTTAAGGAAATCAGTAAAATCGGAAAAGGTTGGGAGTTCTTTGTCGTTACCGAGCTTTTCTTCCCATAGCTGTTGGGTTTTGGCGGACAATTTTTGAAAAAGAATATAAATTAAGATTGTGTCCCAATCTTTCACTGGTAATCCTAAATTCTCTAGGGCATGAACTACCTCAATTGTGGTGTCTAATAAGCTCTTAAGGGCTTCGGCAGATTCCTTACTTTGTACAGGTTGACCAAAAAAAACTTTAAGATAGGAATTTACCAAAACTCGCTTGTGATCATACCGTTCCTTCAGCAAGTCCCATGCCTTCGCACAATTCCCAGAACTAAGATCTAAATGATGTAAAAGACGTTCGGCATCACCAGTCAAACTCTCCTTCAGAAAATGCATTTTTTGAATCTCGTTCAGGGCAGCATTATTATGCACAAGTGACGTGAAAATGTCGTGGTAAGAACGCCACGATGTATACGACCCCGAGAAAGTTGGGGGCTTAATTGGAGGAAGTTTGAGGACGTTTGGTTGTTTTGGTGCTGGACCACCTGCTGTGGGAGTTGCTATCACTGTAGGAGTAAGTGGAGTAGACAGAGTTATTTTGTCTAAAGCATCCATCAAATCACTCCTATAATCTAGATAAACGTCTCGTATTTGATCAAACACGGCTACCATATCTTCTTTTTTAAACGTCTCTTCGAGCTTCCCCCCGCTAACAATTTCCTCGTGATATCGTTTGGCATTTTCTAAGTTTGCTTCAAGAAGCTCTATACGAGTTTTCAAATAGTTACTCATACGACGAGCCTGGCCTGTCTTCTTAAAATTTGTATAGTCGCGCTCTAACTGCACCAAAACTTCTTTTGCAGCTCCCCAAACGACATAATGGACTTTTGTTATTTATCAGATGTAATAAAAAAAAGAGCAAAAAAAAAATACTTTAAAAAAATGAGGACTTACTTTGTTTGTGTGCCTTCGATGAATGGTGTAGAGTTGTGTTGGGTACTCAGTACTCAGAGTACTTTTCTTGGATTATTTTTTTTTTATTTGTGAATTCCGGTAAGTATACTTTTGAGAGATTCATGTTTACTAGTTTTGATGGTAAAATTTGAATAAGAGCCAACATTTTTTGGGTATACTTACCAGTATAAGCGATGCGTTGGGATATGGCAGTTTTTCAAAGGGAAGCTTTACAATCTCTGGATAGCATTAGCTTATCTCTTTATCATTCACTCATCCACAGAACGTGTCGTTTAAAAACCTTAGAAATATAATAAAATAAATCTTAATAAAACGACACATTCATTATTGCAATCTTGACACAATTTGTTTTTGTCAGTCATAAAAAATGTACACAATGCTTATAGTCTGGATGGTAGCTTTGCATTTTGGGTAGTTTTTATTTGTGTTTTTTTGTTTTCCATACATTTCTGACACAAATACAGGAGTCTTCGGTTGCAAAAAGCACGTAGAAGTCATTAACTTGCTATCCTAACGACTTATTTATCAGGCGTAAGCAGCTGCAACGAACTACAGCGTAAGGTCTGATTTTATTTAAATCTTGCGTATTGAGTCAACTTTAAGGAAATCAGGTTCCTGTGGCTATTTCATTTGCTTAGCCTTCTGAGTATCTAAGCATCAACCCCTTGCAGGATTTCCACTATATTATTTTAAGGAGTGAACTTGTTGTTCGTGTTCATTTGTAGGACCCATTACAATCATTCCTGTGCATTCAGTTAACAGGCTTTGTGAAGACTAAAATGACAGCAACAATATGTATCATGAGTATTAGTAATAATCAGCTGAGTTGAACTGATAATTTCCTGTTCCAACACTACCTCGTGTACTTTTATTTCATAGATCTATTATTTTCATGTGTTAGTGGTTGTCTTGATCCCAGACAAATTGACATCATAAACATGAAAAAATAATATTGGTGCTAATCACCAGAAAGTTTATCATAGCAATAAATATTTACACACAACTTCGTATCATAAGATATTACAGCTATATGGGGAATAGTATTTGAATAGGATTAGGGATCAAGGTCATGTTTAATCTGCACTTTGATTAGCAGTAAACAAAAATCCTATGAAATAATGATACACATTTTGTTCAGTATGGAATAAAAATAATTAAAGACAGCCAAGAAAATTGCGGGGGGCAGTACGAAAATTTTACTGTTCCGAAAAACAACGTGCATCTTGTTCTAGATTTAATTAATTTAAAGGTGTGTTAAAAACATGTGGAACTAATTTTTTTATTTTTTAAAAAGCCGATAGCTTTGATTTGGGAAATATCATAAGACATCAATTGATTTTAACCAATTAACACGATTGAAAACAATCCGTATTTTAGTTATTTATACTTTTTTTTATGAGAAACAATATAGGTGGTAAAATGGGAGAAAATATGTTTCCTTAAGGTTCGTGTGAGTTTTTCATTATATTTGTAGTAAGACTTCGTTTTTGGTAGATGGTTTAAAAGAGCTAGTTCTCTTTTTTATTGTCAAGGCTATAACCACTTTACTTAATTAAAAAAATATTGCATATGATGATCTGTCATTTTTTCTAAGCATAAGCACTTGCCAATCTTGCCACTTGACAATCTTGCCAGTCCAATTAATAGAGCTCAAGATATTAAAGGGCACGGTAGTGCCCAGCCAAGTTCGCGTCACTACACCCTTTTTACAGGAACGAACTCAGGTGATTCTCAACCCCCCTCTAACTTCAGTAACAATAAAGTCACAAACTTCAAATTCGAAGTATTTGCTGAACTGATCAATCACAGGTGTGGCTCACTTAATTTCAACTCTTTAACATTAGTAATTTCCGAGATTTATAAGACTTCAAAAATCGCAAAAACCGTAACTGACTGGATCACTGACTCACTGACAGACTGACAGATCATCAAAATTATGGAGCACTTCCCGATATCGTAGAAACTTGAAATTTCGCACAACGGTAGGCCTTGTGATGCATACAAAGGAAAAAAATCGAAAATCTGCAATTTTCTATTCAGGGTCGAGGCATCCACCAACTTTCTTAAAAATTCTTGTAAATTATATGGAGCTCTTCCGATTGTTGTAGAACGATGAAAATTATTAGGTCGGTAGGGCTTGAAGTACTTAGAAAGAAAAAAATTGAAAAATTGGAATTTTCGATTCCGGGGGCGTGGTATCCACCCACACTCGTAAAAATTCTTATAAATATATGGAGCACTTCCGATTGCTGTAGAACGATGAATATTGGTAGAACGGTTAACTTCAAGAACATATACAGAGAAAAATAAAAAATTGAGATTTTCCATTCAAGGGGCGTGGCATCCACCCACTATCTCAGAGTTGCTATTAATTATATGAAGCAATTTTGGTTGTCGTAAAGTTATTAAAATTTGTAGAGCGGTATAGGGATTGATTTTCACCTGACAAAATAAAATCTTTGCAAAAAGGAGTGAAATCACAACAAAAACATAATTGTTAAAAAAAGAGCCAAGTTCTAATATGCACAAGAAACCTGTGTGTAAAAAGTCAACCAAAAAATGTAATGAAATCTAAAATACATATATGCCAAGTTTTAAGTTCATGAAATTTGATATCAAATATCGGAAGTACAGTAACATCGAAACAACTCCAAATTATGACAGAAATTTGGTATTTAATGATTACTGACTAAAATTTGGTGGATTTACTTGGAAAGTTTTCTCTTAATTACTTACTTGATCACTTGACCAGTGAACCCACCAAATTTGTATCAGTAATCAATAAATGGAACAATATTTCAAAACATTAATATTTTTCACTCCAAATAGGACCCTCGCTCAAAGCAACATATTTTACTAGAATAACAATTATATCTCTTAATATTTCTATAATAACTAGAGGAAGTTAGGGTATTGTGGTATACATGTTTGTATTTTTGACTTAACAGACAAAGTAGTGACACGAATGCTTGCAAATTTTGTAGATGTTAACACGAACATATAAGCTACTACGTTAACTGTTTTTGTGGGATTCTAACAGTAACTTACAATTTTGACAAAAGAATGATATGACCTCGAAATCGCCACTTTTGAAAAGTAGTGGGTAATGTGGTACACCCTTAATGTCTACTGTTGTATACTATACCAAGTGGTCCTCCGAATGTCTTGAAGGCAAATTTCATAATTCCTCATAGTACAAGTGGGTCTCTGCATATCTTTCGGGTCCCATTTTCTGTTTCACCTTTTTTAGACATTTTAACAAAAGATTATTTCAAAAGCACAAATTTCAGTTGACGCAGGTATAAACTTTAAGGTTGGGTAATGTGGTATACCATATTCCATTAGGAATACTATACCACATTAGCCCACTGCTAGTATACCACATTAGCCGAAACTCTATATTTTTACAAAAAATACAATACAATTTAAAATGAATACTTTTAAACAAAACTAAGAATTAAGTAACGTTAATGATTAATATATTCTTCCGTTGCATTGACAAATTGCTTTGGAACACAATTTTTCAAAGCGCACAAACACTTTTTGTTCCACCCAAAAAAAACTCAGCTCTACACAATTACGGTTTTTAATAATTTGGTCGAATTAATGAACGATTTTTGGGTTGTTTAAATACGCATTACTACTTTTATTTAAATCATCGTCCACTGAATCAAGAACCGTTGTAGAAGCATGCTTAGTTTTTGAAATAACTGCCTATACCACATTACCCGCATATACCACATTACCCCAACTTACTCTACTTTGAAAGAAGGGGTCATAGTATTTGATTAAATCTAACGGTTTTTTTGAGTCAGGGAAATTTCACTTGTATCAGGGGAATGACAAAAATTTATATTTACTCCGGTGATTAGATGGATATTTAATTAAGCGGATAGTTTCAGGAGGATAAAGAAAAAAGAGTACAAATACTAACATGAAAAATAGAATACCGAGCTATGCCGTATGAACTTGCTGTTGTGCTTCAAGGATTTTAGTCCAGGCAATCTAAGCTAAAAATACCCCAAACATGGGCAAAATTGCAACAGAAGCTTTTTTGATGGACTTTTGTTCAGTATCCACTACTGAACAACATATCCAAAATCGGACAAATTCCGTCCATGGGAACACCCTCAAAAACGGATTTCAAAATGGCGGATTGATTTGGAAGCTGTTGTAGGTTGTTATTTTACTACGCAGTTTCGTTTATTGTTTTTCTGTGCAGAAATCAGTTGCTTATCCTAGGAGAGGGCCATAAAACTTACTAGTCATGATATTTCCAGTCACCTCCTCCCCTAGTCATAACCCCTTCCCCATATCTGGCCCCCAGAGGAAATAATGGATACATCGACTATTCACTTTAAGTCTAAGAAACTGAGGAGAAAGGACACCCCCACCCATTTACGACCCCCCCCCCCCCCCCGCCCTTCTTTCAAAACCCCCTCCAGCCATGTTCTCCTCTCAACAATGATCTCATTAGAGCCCAATATAAAATTATAGGCACGACAAAATATTCAACAACAAACTGAAGAAAAATACCTCAGTCATGACGCAGTCAACTAGCCACTCCCCCACCAGTCATGAGCTCCCAAGCGCTTCTTAAAATTGCAGGGTCTTATTACAATTAAACGTGGACCTCAAGGACGTATATCAAGAATGACACGATGCACGGTACAAAAAGACCAGTAGAGATATTAAATTTGAGCCTATCAAGTAGGCATTTCATTTCATGATAGCCATCTATTGAAAAACAGAATAGTAACCGATAGCAGAATAGTAAACCGTCCGTTGGCAGACTTGTCTAGGTTGCTTCGTTGCTTTTTTATACAAAAAAAAAACAGTAAAACTGAGTAAAATCATATCAACAATGTAGCTTAGAAAGTGACCTTTACCACTTTCATTTAATTTTTATAGATTTCAAATTTTTAACAGAAAGTGTTAGCGAAACACCTTTTTTAAAAAAATATTTCGACTGAAGACAACCAATAAAGCTGTCCAAACATCAATATCGACAGTTTTAGCTTCAATAATACTTATGCAACCTTTCTTTTTTTACTTATGTAGAGGGTGCTAGGACGAAGAGGTGGAGGAGGGCTCTTTTTACTTCCTCTGTGAATGCCCAAGCCTAGCCAGAACAAGGAAAACAACCCTCGGAGAATATTTTTTCGACGAACTGGGTGACGTTATTTTGCCACTAAGGGGCATCCTGAACTTCATTCAGAGCTCAGGATGGTTCAAAAAGGCACCCCATTGCCAAAACTTCCACTAAATCCCTCCTCTTACCCCTCCTATTCCTGCATTATCCACATCCTGGAGAGCACAATGGATCCATTGAGATCCGAGTGAGGTGATACGGATTGCCGCATCATCACCCCTTCTAAACTAACCCAACCTTTTAAGAAGGTTTTTTTACAAAAGCTAACTAACAGATTTAGCTTTTTTACCATGCAAAGGACAATGAGATCAAACTAAATCATCGTAGTAAGATGTGGACCAACTCCAAATTCAGTGTATAATATCCTTAAAATGTAATCTCTATTAGGTCATGAAAGTTGGAACTTTCTTCTAATTCTATTTGCTTCCACGGGCCGCGATATCACAACCAGAATATTTTCAGGCAGATAATGGGGCTTGTATGCGTATATGCACAAAATAACTTCAATTAGTCAAGCCCTAGAATATATGTGTGTATGTAAGCGTGCCAAAAGCTGTGTATTTATGTCCCCATTTTTTAGGACCATTACTGAAGATTGGTCGTGTTTATCATTTGCTGGGAGGAGGACACATGACTTGGGGGGGTCGTGAATAGGTTTTTTCTTTTTTTTTTTTGTCATCAGTTTTTTTATGGGAAAATTAAGATTTGAGAGCAGAGGGGTCATAACTGACGTGACAGAGGATACCATGACTGGGGTGTTTCACGATCAACTATCCACAATTGATTTCAACACACAAAAACAGTTAAAATCACTGCGTAATGGAAATAATAACAACCTAAAACAACACCCCAGTAAATCCACCATTTTGAAATCCGTTTTTCGGAGTGTTCCCATGGTCGGATTTTGTCCGATTTTGGATATATTGTTTAGTAATAGTTACAGATGAAAAATCAATTAAAAAAGCTTCTGTTGCTATTTTGCCCATGTTCACGGTACTTTTAGCTTAGTTTATCTGGACTGAATAAATACATTTCTTTTCTCTTGTGATTTAACGTATGTGGGGGGTCATAAATGGGGAAGGGTCATGATTGGGGGAGGGGGTAATGACTCGTGAATGTCATAGCGGATCCACCAGTGATAATTAAGCATAATTAAAAGGAAAATCACAGCGTAGTAAAAATAACAACCAAAAACAACAAACCAATAAATCCACCATTTTGAAAACCGTTTTTCGGGGTGTTCCCATGGAGGGATTTTGTCCGATTTTGGATATGTCTTTCAGTAGTGGTAACTGATCATAAATTAATTCAAAAAGCTTCTGTTGCAATTTTGCCCATATTAAATCATATATTGCCTGGACTATTTTGCGTGACTAAACATTTTTTAGTAATAATTGTATTACATACTTATGATATTTTGAACGAAAAAAAATATAAAGCAACTAAAAGTATTGTAATTATGTTTAAATGCAATATTATTGATCCTTCTGTTCTAGCAGTACGAAAACACAATTAATTATTATAATTAAAAAAAGTCAGGGGAATGACACAAAAAAATGATGTTAGGAGAATGATTCCGAAGGGTGTTTTTTGAGAATTAAATTGAAAATATAAGAAAATGAGATGTTTTACATTATTTATCGAGTAGGTCCTTGTAAAAGACACAGACGAGTAAACTTGTTTAATTTTGATACCAAGTGGCTAAGTCAAAAACACGCGTTAGAGGAATGACAAATTTGCTGGACGAAAAACAAAATCGTCGCCTTAACTTGAAATATAAAAGACAGCCGAATTTTTTTGCAAGGTAATACTTCAATTTTCATAAGGAACAATCCTGTCCCGTTAAACAACAAAAAATCAGTTTTCTATTTTGAGCCTACATATTTTCTTTTTTTAATTTCCATTGGTGGGATAGAAATAATAATTTTTTGGAGGACACTTACTTAATATAGATTCTATTTATCAAAGTAAAGCAACTAAAAATAAATTAACGATTCTTTAGTGAGGGTGCATAAATTGTTAATAAGACTGCATCATTAGATTTTTTGTATCGTTTTTAGTGTTGTAGCTAAAATTCATTGCAGTGTGGTAAGTAGGCCTGGGGACACGTCAAGGGAATGACATTTTAGGTGTTTAAATGGAGATAGAGGGTATGATAATTTTTTGAACTTTTTTTTTCTAAGCGAATGTTAGAACCCGTATGATTTAAGCCATCCAACTAACAAACTTATAATATAATTATTTATTTTGGTACAAAAATGAAGGAGACTGAAATAACTATTAATATTTTGAAATATTGACCCAAATACCAAATTTCTGTCATAGTTTCGAGCTGTTTCGATGTTACTCCACTTAAGATATTTGATATTAAACTTCAACTTTTAACGCACAGATTTCTTGTGCATATAAGAACTTGGTTCTTTTTTAACATTTATGTTTTTGTTGTGATTAAATTAACCGGAAGCCAATATCATTGTTTGTACTCACGATATTCGAGCCGAACAACTTTTTTCAACAATTTTCAGCAACTTTTTTTTTATAAAAAAAAGACTATAAGTTGATATGTTTTTACATTTTAACTAATTCCTTATTACGTCAATATGCGTAGAATAAAGTCAACCTGAAGTCTATACCATGATTTGTTCTCGAGATATTCGAGACTAGAGAAATTTAACGAAAAATTTGATCAAAGTATTGAATTTTTATTTTAAAGTCCTTTCTGCACGTAATGAAACTTCTGTCTATAAACTAAAATTGTTTCGAAGTCAATATCTTTATTTGTTCTTGGTGAGCCAGAAAAAGCGAAGGAACGTACCAACGTACGAGCGTACGTACAAACACAGATATTTATCTAAAAATGATGGATTCCGATGCAAGGAAGCTCGAAACGTAAAAATATGTCAAAATTTTCGATTCTACAAATCGGACCAATTATTACAATAACTTCCAATGGGAAGTTAAAAATAATTCATCCTAGCCGCACACATTAAGAACGAAAAACGTGGGGAACATGCAAGTACTCTGTACTGCTTAATATTATCATAGACTAACTAATAATAAAGACAGGCCGCTTCATATAAAGAAAAAGGACCCGATTTGAGATTGCCTCCACCTAGATTGCCTCCACTTCATACATGTTTTGTACTTGGCGAGAAAAGCTTTTGCTTCATATGAAGCTTTCAAGTTGCATCGAACTGAAATTCATTTCACCACTATCGCAAGTGTACCTGTTTTTGTTGTTAGTTTTTGGGTATTTTGTCTGTTTTTTTTTTTGTTTTGCAATTAATGAAGGTTGTGAAGCAGTGGTGGTAGTTTTTTTGTCTTCATAGTTTGCTCTAACTTAAATTTAGCTTGTGTGTGTGTACACTTCAGGTAGGTATATTTATTTCATTCTTGTCGATCTTGGCAAGAATTTTCGTTTTTGGGTTTTGATTTGGTAGGTTTGAAGGAAAAATTTGTTCTTCGAGGATTTCTCTTTTTTCACGTTTGGGGGTGGATGTTGAGAATATATGACTGTTCTGAAGTAATGGTAGACTTGGTGGCGGTTGTTTCATTTATTCTTTTTTGTGCGCTTGCTTGTGTACTCTTGCATATAGGTACATTCATAAATATAATCTCGATCTTCTAGTAATGACATAAGGATTTTCGTTTTTGGTGGTTTCGAGGATTTCTATACAGAATTATGAAGGAATATTTTTTTTTATTTTATGCATTTATTTATTCAGTACCGAAATAAAAAAATGTTAAGAAATACAGGTGAATAACATACCTTATTTGTTAAATTGCAAAAATAAACTTACCGAGTCGAGGAGTATGTTCGCAAATGATGTGTATAACATTTCTTTAAATCGAGTAAACTTATTGTAAAGTTAAAATGCATATTTAAAGCATAAATAAAGATTCATTATTTCTATACATTCATGTGTTTTTGTTAAAATTTTCTAGGGAAATGCGCCCGAAAATAGCCACATTTTCACTCTAAACGAATTTGCACTTCTCATACTTAGTAATTTATCATGTTCACTTCAATCATTATAGTTTTCTAAAAATATAATCCTTGTTATATTATCATTCATTTCATACCTTAAAAAAGAATTACTGAAGTTATAAACCATTTCCGGAGAGCTTATTCGTGATATTCCAAATACTGTATTTGTACCTAGTTTGCAAAATTTTGGGTTGAGTAATTTTCAAAAATCGATATAACATCATGTGGTTAACCAAGAAATATGTCTGATACACCAAAATAGCCTGTTATTAATCAAAATTATTTTAAAATACAAATTTTTAAAATCGTAGCGTTTCTCGACTTATATAGAATTTAATGCAGCGGGATCGATATTTTTTTGATTTTTTTTTTTTTGCTTTACCTCGATCAAAATACAAATTTGCTTGCAATTGATTAATATATTGAAACTTAACGGTGGAGCTTGTGAGCAACACACATAAACATACTCGTATATGTACGAGTATAATCAAATTTTAGTTAGGTTATGCAAAATAGAATTTTGGAAAACTAAAATCATTTGGTGGGTGTGGTCAACAGATATGAACTATATAATTCGCTGGTAGGAGGTGGAGGATTAATTTAGCAGTTTTTGAATGTATGTAAATTATCTTTAAAAAATCCATTTTCTTTTCTTTCTATTCGAAAATACTATTATTTTGGATATTTAAAGCATAATTTAAGATTCTGTATTTTGTTTAAGATTCATTTTTTTTCTTAATATTCAAGCTTACTATTGATTTTCAGGAAAATGAGCTCGAAAGAATTGATATTTTTTCTGTAAACCAAGTTACACCTCATACAATAATTTCATATTCATTGGAACTATTACAGCTTTTATAAAAATATAAATGATAGGTATAAGTATAAAATTTCATCGAATTTATCGTTTTTATAGAATAGAAATTTGAGTTGAAATTAAAAGTCATTAGAAGCTCAAATGCTCAAATATTATTCAAAAAAAAATTTAACACTTAAAAAAAAAAAAAAAAAAATACAAAAAATATAGGCACGAGTATAACTACCTATGGAAACAGAATTGAAGAACTAAAATTAATAAGAAATAAAAAAAAAAAAAAAACACTTAAAACATAAAATAAAAATATTCAGAACCTCAAGAATTAAAACTATAAAAAAATAAAATAAAATAAAAACGTAAAAAAATAAGAAAGAGTAACAAAAATGAAAAAAAAAAATAAAAAAGTTGCATAAATAAATGGTGCATAAATAAAAGAATGGTTATTCCAGCTGAATTGAAATGAAATTGCTTTTTGCTTATTTTCCAAAAAAAAGAAAAATGAAAAAACGAAAATGAACATACTGGTACATAATGAACATACCTTTAAAATTTGAGACCTTTTTGTTCAAAGAAATTGCTCATTCAACAAACAGTAATTTAAAAGGAATATGTAAATTATCGATTTAACTGAATTAAAAATATAACAAAATTAAAACCACTTAGCAATCTTGAAATTAATCAGAAAAATAATGCCGACAAAAAATTAAAACTCAAAAAAAAAATAT
This sequence comes from Dasysyrphus tricinctus, assembly GCA_963921185.1. Taxonomy (NCBI): domain Eukaryota; kingdom Metazoa; phylum Arthropoda; class Insecta; order Diptera; family Syrphidae; genus Dasysyrphus; species Dasysyrphus tricinctus. The sequence goes on from OY992531.1 coordinate 78,465,265, forward strand.
TTAAAAATGCAAAAAAAAGAAAAACTAAACTACAAAAAAAACAAAAAAGGTAAGAAAAAGACGAGAAAAACATAAAAATGAACTTTTCGAATAGGATAGCAAATTGAGAGCAAAAATACGAATAATTTCTCAATTTTGTTTACTGATTAAAACTGAATTTCTATCTACATGCCAACTTTCATGAGCAAAGATCTGTTAGAGTAGAGAAGTGCACTAACTATTTGCCTCAATTATTTAAATAAATCATTTTTTATTTAAATAAAGAAAGGTTCTCTACTTTCAAAATTTAAATGGAAATGGCATTAAATCATACTGCTATTTTGATATACCTATCATAAGAAATAATTTCACTATCAACATAAGCTGAAATAAAAAAAATTTTCTATATCCGTTAAGCCAATAATGGGAAAATTCAAAATAAAAAACATAAAATATAAAAAATGTCTTTTTAAAAAGTCTTGTATTAAGAAACTGCTAAATTGATCCTCCTTATGGCAAACTATATGGGTTATATATTTCAACCACCCCCCCACCAGATGGTTTCATTGTTTTATTCATGAAGTCCTAAGAAACGTGTTGTTGCTGTGCATTGCTCACAAGCTTAAGTATTAAAATTGAATTCAATATTACCTTTTGTTTTGCTTCATAAAAGTTCAATAAAACGCATTGTGTATTTTTATTTTTATTGTCTATGCCTATATATGCATATCGAGGTCTAATTTCCTCATCTTCAGGCTTGTTTCACACATATTCGGTTTCATTCGGTTCAGTCTCTATTCGGTTCGGTTTCAGTTTTGTATTTTCACACATACGGTTCCTATAAGGTTTGCATTCAAATATATCAATTTTTAATTCCAAAAATTTCAACATACTTCAGGGGGTCAATTCTCGATCTGTGAAACTGTGAAGTGATAAATATGATAACGCCTCCACGCCAAATGCGATTCTCCAAGTGTGAAAAAATGAAAACATGTCAAAATGTTTTCATATGATGATTCGTTTATCACAATCATTTCCTTCTGTGAAAACCTGTGAAAAGCAAAACGATAAACACAAACAAATTGTGCTCATTTGATACACTCAAGTCGCCATCTTGGCCTTTCTATGACGTCACAACCATCTTTTTCTATGAGCAAGTGGTAGCATTTTTCATGTTAGTACTTTTTAGTACTCACTTTGACAGCTGATTTTCATAACGAGTTCGGGAATCGCCTTGCGCGCGTTTGTGAAGTGATAAAATGATAAGACTCTGTGAAAACTGAAATGATAACTTTGTTTTCATTTCACAGTTTCATAGATCGAGAATTGACCCCCAGCACTATAGTTGTTAATTCCAAATAAAAACGAACAAAAAAAACCTTATACAACCGAATATTTGTGAACGATACGATAAGTTTGTGTGCCCTTGAAACCGAATGAAACCGATTCGTGTCGAGGGGACGTTCGGTGCTATTCGGTTTCTATTTATTTTTTATTCTTACCGTTTTCATCGGTTCACACTTATCAGGTCCGACCGAAAATGAACCGAATAGAGACCAAACCGAATGAAACTGAATATGTGTGAAACAAGCAGGGTCATACGGAAATATTAATAGAATTATGTATAATGTATATATTGAACTTTTTCAGAAAGTTCTAAGAAAAGTTTTCATATATATAAAACATTGCTGTACATTATTGCTCACATGTATCGATAAAATTCGAGATTTGGAAAGTCATACACAAGCTCTCCCAAAATGGCTTATAACTTCAGTAATTTTTTTTTTTCTAACAAATGAGGTAGGTATCAACTAAAAGATAATATAAAAAGTTTATATTTTTATTAAACCAGTAATATTTCGAATGAATATGAAATTATTGTAAAAGGTGCAACTTGGTTTATAGAGAAAATACCACTTCTTCGAGTACATGTGCCTAGAAAATCAATAGTTTACTTGAATTTTGAGAAGATACAGATTCTTAATATAAGCTTAAAATAATTAATAAATAACATTTTCAAACAGAAAGCATAGATAATGGATTCTTAAAGATATTTACATACATTCAAAAACTGCCATTTAAATCCCCGGTACCGTGACATAAGGCCAAGTGACATAAGGCCAAATTTAAAAGTTTGGCCTTAAGTCACTTTCCAAAAGCGACTTAAGACCAAGTTTTAAGAGTTGTAAAATTTTTTGTAAAAAAAACAGTAATTTTTGGAAAAGAAACTTTGCATACACCCAACCTTGCACCCACCCCAAATCCTATAGTGAGCCCAAGCAGGGGGGTTGCAGGGGGGCAGCATGCCCCCCGATGCATACCTCACTGTTTATTGCGAATTTTTAAATTTCACAAACCTAATAAAACCTCTCCTTTATTTGGTTTGTGAAATATAAAAATTTTCAAATGAACAGTGAGGTATGTATGGGGGGGGGGCATGCTGCCCCCCTGCAACCCAACTGCTAGTGCTCACGATAGGATTTGGGGTGGGTGCAAATTCGGGTGTATGCATTTAAGAAACTGGATTTAATGAAATTTTTCAATGAAAAATGAAAAAAAATAACAGGTACGCTAGTATTAAAAGTGACACAAGGCCAAATTGGCCTTATGTCACTTTGTATAGGCGACAATAGGCCAACTCTTAAAATCTGGCTTTATGTCACTTTTGTAAAGTGACATAAGGCCAAATATTCAAATTTGGCCTTATGTCGCCTGGCCTTATGTCACGGCACCTAAATCCCCCAACCTGTGAATTATATAGTTCATATCTGTTGACCACACCCACCAAATGATTTTAGTTTTCCAAAATTCTATTTTGCATAACCTAACTAAAATTTGATTATACTCGTACATATACGAGTATGTTTATGTGTGTTGCTCACAAGCTCCACCGTTAAGTTTCAATATATTAATCAATTGCAAGCAAATTTGTATTTTGATCGAGGTAAAGCAAAAAAAAAAAATCAAAAAAATATCGATCCCGCTGCATTAAATTCTATATAAGTCGAGAAACGCTACGATTTTAAAAATTTGTATTTTAAAATAATTTTGATTAATAACAGGCTATTTTGGTGTATCAGACATATTTCTTGGTTAACCACATGATGTTATATCGATTTTTGAAAATTACTCAACCCAAAATTTTGCAAACTAGGTACAAATACAGTATTTGGAATATCACGAATAAGCTCTCCGGAAATGGTTTATAACTTCAGTAATTCTTTTTTAAGGTATGAAATGAATGATAATATAACAAGGATTATATTTTTAGAAAACTATAATGATTGAAGTGAACATGATAAATTACTAAGTATGAGAAGTGCAAATTCGTTTAGAGTGAAAATGTGGCTATTTTCGGGCGCATTTCCCTAGAAAATTTTAACAAAAACACATGAATGTATAGAAATAATGAATCTTTATTTATGCTTTAAATATGCATTTTAACTTTACAATAAGTTTACTCGATTTAAAGAAATGTTATACACATCATTTGCGAACATACTCCTCGACTCGGTAAGTTTATTTTTGCAATTTAACAAATAAGGTATGTTATTCACCTGTATTTCTTAACATTTTTTATTTCGGTACTGAATAAATAAATGCATAAAATAAAAAAAAATATTCCTTCATAATGCTGTATAGAAATCCTCGAAACCACCAAAAACGAAAATCCTTATGTCATTACTAGAAGATCGAGATTATATTTATGAATGTACCTATATGCAAGAGTACACAAGCAAGCGCACAAAAAAGAATAAATGAAACAACCGCCACCAAGTCTACCATTACTTCAGAACAGTCATATATTCTCAACATCCACCCCCAAACGTGAAAAAAGAGAAATCCTCGAAGAACAAATTTTTCCTTCAAACCTACCAAATCAAAACCCAAAAACGAAAATTCTTGCCAAGATCGACAAGAATGAAATAAATATACCTACCTGAAGTGTACACACACACAAGCTAAATTTAAGTTAGAGCAAACTATGAAGACAAAAAAACTACCACCACTGCTTCACAACCTTCATTAATTGCAAAACAAAAAAAAAAACAGACAAAATACCCAAAAACTAACAACAAAAACAGGTACACTTGCGATAGTGGTGAAATGAATTTCAGTTCGATGCAACTTGAAAGCTTCATATGAAGCGAAAGCTTTTCTCGCCAAGTACAAAACATGTATGAAGTGGAGGCAATCTAGGTGGAGGCAATCTCAAATCGGGTCCTTTTTCTTTATATGAAGCGGCCTGTCTTTATTATTAGTTAGTCTATGATATTATCTATTGCATGCTCGATGCTCCCCATACGTAGTTCATTTTAAATAACTGAGCCTAGGAGAAATCACTTTATACTTTTTATTCCATTCTGAAAATGTGTGAAAAAAACCAAAAAGGATATAAATATCGCCCTTACTCGGAAAATGTTAAACATTTACAGCCAAAAACACGGAATAGCGAAGGGTTAGCCTTATTCCATGTATTAAGTGCAAAATGTTACTAATAAAACAAAATTTCTGCTATGTGACGTTTACTATGCTAAACCACCGAAGCAGATGGTTTTGCGAAGGAATAAGCAGCAGACTCTTTTTTTTATTGGTGTTGGTATCAGAAGATTTAACCTGTTCAATAACATTTTTTTCTATGTACAATGATTTCAATATGTTCTGAAGAATATAAAGCAAAAGGTTATTTATAAATGGTTTGGTTTACTTTTATGAGCTTACTTTGTCTTTGGTGCTCCAACTCTCACTTCTTTTTCTTTTTTAATTAAATTTACCAAAATACCTAATAATAATTTAGATAGACATAAACAAGAAAATTCTTAGGTATGTTTGGTTACTTGAAATTTTAAGATGTCAAAACCCATAAGGAAAAAAACCCAAGTATTCGAAACTTGGTACAAATTTCAAGATACTTAACCGGCCTTGTACGGTAAACGTCACTTTACTATTCCACGAATATAATTTTTTTTTTAATGAGAAATTTTAACCCGTGGCTTAACTCTTATTCCGTGGTTTAGTTAAATCGTGGAATAAAGGTAGAATAAGCGTTTTTTATTAATAGCGCTGTTATTTGTTATTCGGTCTAGGACTATTTTTAATAATTTTAAATAAGATTTTGGCCGTTTTTTCATTTTATTTGGGATTAAATTTTTTGTTTCTAAGATTAAAATTGTGATAGATCTATTTTTTTTGTTAGAATATGTATTTAGTATACCTCTATATGGTATCATACACACATATTCTTTTATATATACCGCGCTTATAATGTCACTTGTGGACCGTATTTACATATGTGGCAAGTTTGCCAATTATAATATATGGTAGTGTAATACTGCCTTAAGAGCCAAGTCAATGATATTAAACGTGAAAAAGTAGGTACTGTTTTTCGTATATTTTTGGTTAAAAACAGGGTTGCCAGGGTCATGCACCTATATGAGAACTGGCAACCTAAATTTTTCAAATAGTGTAGAGTGTAAGCTTTAATTTGATGCCTGTTTCAAGCTCTTACCTTATCAAATTTCATAGACTTTAGTTGAAAAGGTACTGTTTTTGGTATATTTTTGGTTAAAACAGGGTTGTCAGGGTCCTGCACCTAGTTGAGCGCAGGCTTTAATTTTATGGTCTCCGTTTTACTTGAGTTTATAGAAACAATATTTTTTGTTTAAATAAAAATCGTTGTGAAAATTTTCAAGTTTGCCATATTATTTTTTACTTGCGATTATAGGTACTATAAGGCAAGTTTTGGATTCGTGGAAAAAAAAAATTTTGAGATAACAATCAAACATGATATTACGATGATAGAGAACACCAAAAAAGTGGGTGGCACAATTCTGCCTGTCTGTCTGTCTGTCAGTCTGTCTGTTCGTCTACAGCCTAAACGGCTTGATCGATTTTCTTCAAACTTGGTACAATGTGGTTTTTGGATGATTATGCCCACAGGTTTTTTGCCTTTTTTTTAGAACCAAAAATAACGGTACCTGCCATAGTATTATTTTTAGCAATTTTACATAATCGTATTTTTCTCAAAAACGGCTCGACAGCTTTAAAAAAAAAATTAAATAAATTTATTTTAGTAAAGGCTTCGTTTGGGTGGAAAACAATTTTTTAAAAATGGTTATTAATGGTACCTCCCAAAGAACCATTTTTTTTAATTTTTGATTTTCTTCAAAACGATACGACCGATTTCAATTATTTTTTTTAAACAGAAGCTTCCAAAAAAAAATAAAAAATAAAAAAATATGAACAGTTTTGCGTACCAAAATTTTTGAAAAAATATTTTTGGATTTTTAAAAATTTTTTCAAATTCGATATCTCAAAAACGGGTTGACAATTTTTTTTAATTTTTTTTGTATATTCAATACATACATATAAATATATACTTTAGATTTGCATACCAAAATTTGTTTTTAAAAATGTTTTAAGAATTTTAGGTATATATAAAAAAATAATTTTTTAAAAAACCGCTCCAACGATTTTAAATTTTTTTTTCCTTACATCATTTTTTTCCACCTCAAACTGTCAAAAGAGTTGTTTTAGCCGATTCAAATGTCGTATTTCATGCTTCTCTTCATTTTTCTCTCATAGTTTCCATGTTTTTATATACAATTTTCTTAAGCCCACAATGTCTTGGACATAAGAGCAAGTACGTGCGACCCAGTCGTGCATTTTATTTTTGTGACGTTTGGAGAGACTTTACTACCAATAAGGCTATTTTATTAATATTCTACAGATCCTAAGCTTTAATTTGGTATGCAATAGATTACCGAACTCAAAGCATATAAATAGTTATGAGAAATAATGTGTTTCTTACACTTTTTTCCTTTAAATAGGGTTGCCACGTATATGCACCCATTTTAAAAGTGGCAACCCTATTTTATTTCTTTCAGCACCATCTGGTCTTTCATTTGAGACCAGTTTTAACCTTTAACTCGATGAGCTAAGTTATGGTTGAAAAAACGTGATTTTGAAAGAGGGTTGCCAACATCATCCACCCATTTTACACTAGGCACTACACCCGAAGTGGCCCATTTAAGACGTCATCCACCCAAATTTTGCTAGGCAACCCATGTGCGTTGAGTTTCTCTCAGATAGATCTATCGATTAAGTGGTATTAGAATCTCTAACCTTATGAGCTAAGTGATCTTACGGTCGCCGCTTGGACTATTAGGTAATTTTTGATCTGGGCCAAATTTCATGAAACCGATACAGGTACATTATTTCACGGAATAAATGAGGTCATATTTAGGCAACTGTTGGAATAAGTTTATAACTAACAGGGATGGCTTTACTATTAAAGAAATGAATACATGGATTATACTGAGTGTTCTAAGGAAATTTTATAAATACGACTGTAAATAAGCCTTACAAAATTGTACAAGTTTTTTTGTTTTTTGAATTACAAATTAAATAACAAGTTCGACTTTCTGCTGTCTACTGAATTTAGAATTGGAAATATATGTGTATACGTATGAGGATATCGGTAATAGAAGGGAAATTCCATTAGCTACATTTAATGGACCAAAGTGTCATCAAAATTAAAGTGTTTTGTAGATGCAGCTCGCAACCCATCCAACGTCCGTCACTGCAAAATGAGTTATTTTACCCAAACATATTTGGAGACGTTTTAAGGCTAAACTAATAAATTATTCATCTATTTTGCCTATTTTACCAATGTATAGTTAGGTTGTAGGTTCATCAGGTACCTATATCAGTTACATTTATGTAAAATTCATATAAACGTTTTTCGGTGAAATTTGATAACTATTTTTTTACTCAACAAAATGCAAAGTGGTGGGGACTTTTTGGATACCTACTCCTTTCTGGTGCCAAAAACGAATATTTTAAAATTTTACAGGAAGTTCACACCTGTTGTTCAGCAATTGAATTATTCTATCGTAAATTCACATCCTGATGGAACCAGAAAATATACATATAAATATTCTTACTCGAAACTCAACTCACTCAGGACTAAGACTACAAAAACACAGTTCTTCGTTGTCGCCGTGTTGGTCGTCATCGTAAAATTGAATTTCTTTCTCAGATTACCTTTTTCAACAGAGAGGGAAGAAATTTCCACTTTCAGCATTTTATACACCTTCTGCAACACAAACTGCTCTGTTACCCTTTTTATTTTTTTTTGAATTGAAATTGGGGTGATTCTGTTGAATGTTGGGTATATGGGTATTTTGAGGTGTTAGGGAATGCGCTACTGTATACATTACATTCACCGTTTGGTTTTCTCATTTTTCAAAGGTAAATTTGAAAGCTGATGAAAAGAAAAAAACTGAAAATCGAAATTGAGTCCTTCCATGCATAGAACGGTTGGCTGAACTTGACAACTAGGTTCAGTTTGATTACTCTGTTTTGTTATAGATTTAAATAATTGAAAAGTAGAAGTTGTCATAGTGATACACACAACACATTCAGGTTTTGTAGGAAAACAAATTTGTTTGGGTTTATTCATTGTCATGGAATAGGATAGGTCTCTCAGCATTGTATTGAAAAGGGTTTTATGTTTATTCTTGAAGAACCATAATGTGTGCACTGAATAATGAATATATTTTTCTGTACATCAACTCATCTAAAAGGCACAATCGTTTGACAAAAAAGTTAAGAAAAGGATTTATACATTCTGAAGGATTGACTCAACAAACTGAGTAGCGATGAAATCGTGCGGATACTGAAATCTGCTCAAGTTGAATTTAAGTGCGTGTTCACAAAATCTCAAGCCTAAAATAAATACTTACAATTCTAAGAGCAGGTTATGTTATTTTTTTAATTTAGTCTTGAGTTGTTTAAGAGTCAAGTGTTTTTGTTTCTCTTTTATCTACGTGACTGTTTTCTGACGATGAGAAAATCAGATTTTACTCTAGAAAATTTTATAGGTTAAGAATTTTATTCGAAATGTTTATTCTGTAAGAATGACTGTTTCCGCATGAATTTTACTTTATTCTTTGGGACTTTGAATTTAGACATTTTAATAATCATGATGAGTAGGGCGAGTGCATTATTTTTTTTGCAGATAACATAATGTTCTTTTCAATTACATATTGGTGTTCCTTAGTTGTGAATTGAACTTATATTTTACAAGTAAAGCAATATCTGCAGCATATGGAATAATTGAGGAAAAATGAGTAAAATAATATCAAAAAGTTTTTAAGCCACTTTTATTTAATTTAAGATAGTTTTTTTAATACTGTAAGTGTAACTGTTTTATAAAATTGCCCTTTCTGTCCAAGTGGGGGCAAACATAACTCCTCCCCCCTAGAAGATTTTTTTTGTCTACTTTAAACCTACATTCTCTGAAGCTTTTAGCAGATTTTACGCAAATCGCCTGATATGCAAAAAAACAATAAAATGAATTTAATTAGCCCTTACAGCAGCGACTAAAAGGGATTAAAATAAAAATCATAAAAATTATGGAATTTTTGTCTTCATCTGGCAGCTCCGAATTTGGGCTTATATAAATATAAAAGACGCATACATAACGATCACCCTAATGTGTGTACACAATTTATTTATTTTTATCTCAGTGAGCTCCATGAATTTGACTGCGTTTTTAACTTTGATTAACCCCATATAAAGGGTGTTTTTTAGAGGTATAAAACCTTAAGTTGGCAACACTATTTTAACTGGCAGCCATTTTGTCAGCTGTCAAGTGATTTATTTTAAGTTTGGTTTGGCATTTCAACATGAATAGACTGTCGCCTGGAACATAACGCTTCCAAATGGTGCAAATTTATTTTGAAAATCATGGTTCTGATTCACAATTTTCATAAGCGAATTTTGTTTAGCGATGAAGCTCACTCTTAGTTGAATGGATAGATATATCAATACACAAAACTGCCGTATTTGGAGCGATGATAATCCTCAAAAATATCCACAAAAACTGATTGTTTGGTGTGCTTTATGGGTTGGTGGAACAATAATTCGTCCGTACTTCTTTTAAAACGAAGCTGGGCAGAACGTTACAGTCAATGGTGCCCACTATAGAGCCATGATTACTGACTTTTTCATTCATCAATTGAACAACCATGATGTTGGACAAAATATGAATTTGAGAATGACTATACAAATTTAATTGAATATAATTTCTCCAGATATAATAACCCCGAATTTGAATCAAATACGCATTTATTTTCAAAATTTTAGATTCGAATATCTCAAAAACGTTGCATGCTACAGCAATTATTCGATTCTAATTCAGCGCATCAAAGAATGTTTTGGTGCATGCTAGAGACAAAAATTCAAATTTTGTCCACAAATTAATTACTTAATTAGTGTTTTTGAGTGAATTTTCAGAAACAGTAAAAATTCGATAATATTTGAATAGCGCTTCAGTTTGAGTCCAGACGAAACAAATTTTAAAGAGAGATTTTTTGAAAATTGTGTATACTTTAATTTTACTTTGAAGCCATTTACGAATAACTGATAATTTTCGAGCCATAAAGATGAAAACTGAAAAAATGCGTTTTACGTCATTTTTCATTTTTCCATGTTGTGTAATGAAATTTTTGTCTTAAGCCTCAGATTCGTATTCAGTACCCCTAAAACATGGATGGTAAGAACACAATATCACTGAACTCTATTATGTCGATTCAAATTTAACTTCATTTTTAAACGAATCGATAATGTATGTTGAACAAGTATGTAAATCTGAAAACAATCTGCTGTGAATAGAAGGATTTTCGCATAGAGTATCAATTTATATTACCGGTATATTTGAATAAAGTGCTTATGTAAAGAATTTCATAAAAAAAAAATCAAACACCATGTGATATAGAAAAAAACAAGCAGAATTTGTTCTCTTGTTACACAGTTTAAGCTGCAGAGACAATATTGGTTTAGGTATGTGCATATATCAATATCGTAATAAATTGTTAACATATCCACTTTCAAATTCTATAGACATTCATTTTTTTTCATGTGTGAATGTGTGTACTTACAAAAAAATGAAAAAAGATTAAACTCAAATAAAAAATTGCAAACAGAAACTGAACCTCACTAGTTTCTACTCCTATTACATCAATGGTTCACCAAACCTAAGCCGAAAGTTCAATTGTTGCACTTTACTCAGTGTCCTTATTCCCGTTTGATTCATTTTTATGTGTAGAATGAGGAAAAAAAATGCACATGCACACAGCGTAGATTGTTCATTGGGATTTACAACAACAATAGCAAAAATGGAAAAAGTTTAGCAGGTGAGAGATTTTTTAGAAAGACTTTTTTATTTTTATTTACATAGTAATACAGTCAAACTAGGATTTGAGATCACAAACATATGTGTAACAGGCTGGATTTAAGATTTAACTGTTCCGTTATGTCTTAAGTACGAAACCAATAAACAGGGGTGCCTATTTATACAAACATCCCACCTCCATATTGCCTGTGTTTTTTATTATATTAAAATCGATATTTTGATACATATTGTTTGGAGGGAAAGTTTTTAAACAAAAAATAATGTTAAATTTTAAATTCGCAACTTTTTTTTGTATTCATTATAACATAAAAGATAAGAACATATTGTTGCTCTCAGAGACTTTGTCAGCTAACTATTCTACTCCGACACCTTGTAAAGGGAAAACATCTACTATGTTCTATGCTTAGGACTGGTGGGACCATTGAAAACCTCTTACAAATTTTAGTAGTGTACTCTCGTTTTGTTTACAGAATAACTGCACTACAAAGAAAAGCAAATAATATATTAATTTGTTTGTTTAATGCATTTTAGGGAAGCAAAACCTTATAGAAATCTCAAGCAATTCGAATCAGTAGGCTATATTAGAGTGTGGTCACTCAGGCGTATACGTACTTTTTTTTTACTTGGTGTGCCTTTTCTTCGCTTTTTGTTCTGTGCACCTTTTGTTTGTTAGTTTCAAATTTATTCTAGTCTTATCGTGAATTAATTTGAGTGTACATTTTGATTTAATTATTTTTCATATGCTTATTGTTGGTTAATAATAGTACCAACTTCCTATTAATTGTAATAGGCAAGCGAGAGCAAAGTCTCTTTAGCCAACAATATTCGCTAACGTACCATGCACATCACACTACTGAAGCCACATGATTATCCCAATCTCAATGCAGGTTTCATTGTTTATCAATTGCAGCAGCGTCGGCGACTAAAATTTTTTGAAGCTCACACAAGCAAGCTTGTTATTTTTCAGTCGGTTTCTCTCTTTTTTCTCCGGACCCGATTTGTAAGTCAACAATTCGTTGGTCATACAAGAGGGAGGGGATGAGTTGCAACGTGGCAAAGAGTTTTCAATTAATATGAGCACACCAGACCTAACGGAGTCTGAAAATTGTGCAGTCTATTTAAAGATGGTCAAACTGAAAACCAAATTAACCAAAGCATGATTCAGCAGCGATGGAGGAAGTCAATGTGTGATAGCCGAAGTATAAAAAATACCGATGTGGGAAGCAACCACATGGCTCTGATGATTCTCAAGCTACCCACCGCCAGCCACCGCCACTACTGTACGAAAACAATCGCAGGAGCAGCAAGGAGCTCAAAATTCAATATACGAATGCTTTAAATAACCCCAACATATGTATATCGTAGATATCTATGTCACCACCCTAAACGACCGAGGTTCGTCATCACTTAACGGTAATCAACACTCAGCGATTGACGAGATGTGGGATGAAATGAAAAGTATTTATATGGAGGCTGGAAACTGTACCGTGTTAGACTAGAGTTAGAGACTTAAATTTCCCAAGGCTCCTGGTATAAAATCAAGCTTCGCAAATAATTGCCGAGGTAGGCGTTCAATGAAAGGCTGAATTGTGGAATGAGTATCAGATAGCTTGTTATTGATGGTCTATTGCTGTGGGAAAAGTGACAGAAAGGCTAGGTTATATGGTCGGCAGGTAATGCGGAAACTGCTGCAAGAAGAGAAGATATTAGAGAATTGTACCAAATATCCAAAGATATTGTTGGGAAAAAAGCAACACCTATCATCTTGTATTGGATTTGTTGGATGCCGCACTCTTGGTTACAGTTGTGGAGCAGCTACTCAGATGAAAGGATCCATTTGTGCCCTGCGAAATGAGGATTCCGCTGAACAGAGTGGCTGAAATCGTGTACCACCCATATCATCACCCTGCGTATTGTCCTTGAGCAATCTTTGGAACTTCAATCACCACTTCATGTAATGTTCGTGGATTTTGAGTAGTCCTTTGATCGAGTTAAGTGAGAATGTTTATGGACATCACTGCTTGATAGAGGAATTTCCCCAAAAAATTGTTGCAGTTATTAGAAAGGCAGGTATCCAACTTTTCGTAGTGCAACAGGGTGTGAGGCAAGAGGATGGGATGTTCTATCGCCAATTCTCTTCCTGCTGGTGATGAACGATGTATTGACGGACAGCGGAGTGACAGGGCATTCAATGGAGACCGTTTGAAAGGCTCAGTCATTTAGACTATGCCGATGACATTTATGTTTTCTGGCAAATTACATCAGTGGGCTGAAAGGGATGTACTAAACACTGCAAGTGAAGAGAGAGTTGGGTGGTCCAAGAAAAAAATAATGCTCACAGGACACTACACAAATCAGCGTATTATTAACAGGAGACGCTAGTTGAAGAAGTCGAACAGTTTAACTAACTTGGCAGTATTGTTTCGGCAAATGGTCATTCAAAGTAGAATTGAAATAGCTCGTGCAGCCTTCGGTACTCTGTCCTAAATTTGGAAATCCAGTAAAATCTCCTTACACACAAAGTTGAGATTCTTCAAGTCCAACGTCAATCCATGATTTTATATGCTTGTGATTAACCTGACTACCATCTCGAGGAAATTGCAGGCTTTTGTAAATCACTGTATATACCATATTCTTCGCTGGCCACAATTATATCGAATGAAGAATTGTGGTGCAAGACAAGTCAAGAGCGGCAGGACATCATCATAAGAAAGCGTAAATGGGAATGGATTGGTCACACACTGAGAAAACCATCCGATGAAATTGCAAAGCAGTCCTTTGAATGGAATCCTCAGGGTGCAGGGCGGGTTGGAAGACTAAGAGAACAGTCCAAGTAGTCCAGTCAAAGCGTCATTTGACCTTGCGCGCAGAGGCATGGTCTATTTTTTTTCATGGCTTATGTGAAACTATTTTTTTCTCAATAGTTATGAAAAAGGTATTAAAATCAAGACAAAAAAAAACCTTTTAAATAAACTGTAGCTTTTTTGTCTATATGTTTAAACAAATCAAATTAAACTCAAGTTGATAGAAAGTATTATTATAAACAATAAAACTTTTTGAATTTTCTTTGCGACATACTGGGGCTGAGATATTAATTAAAACCTAAAAACATAAAATTGCGTGAGTGCGCTGACTTACATACATACATATGTTCATTAATTTATTACTCGGCCTCCGTTAGTCCTAGAGGGCTCATTTTTTTCAATTGTAGGCTTTCTTAAAGACTTTTTTTTTTTTTTACACTTCAGATTCTTAGTTGTAGTGAGCTTAGAGCAAGCTGCAACCTACAATCAGAGGCTCATCATAAGTGCATGTGTTAGTGGTTAGTAAAAAAGGCAATCTAACACATGCATAATAATATACTAATAAATTAACAAAATTAAACAAAAAATCTATACATAGATACATACATAATTAAACAATATACAAAATATTTAAGTCATAGTTTCAAGAGGTAAAAACAATCACGACCGTGGAGCACTGGTTCGAAATACTTTCTTTAATGCCATCTTACTTATGTTAAAATCAACAGAGGAGCCGTTTAAAATTAAAAATCATGCACATACGGTTAATAGGCTCATGTATACCGTAGTTAGTTCTATGGAAATTAACGTGTAAAAGTTCAAATCTTCGCAGGTGGTGAGATCCTCATCGGTAATTTATGCCAATACAGGCTAACAAATCAGGAGCATCAATTTGGCTATTTATAAGTTGGTGAAGAAAATAGTAAATCATTATTAACACGCCTTTGATATAAGGTTTGGACCTGCAGTAGCTGGATCCGATGTTCATATGGTGGAAGGTTGTACGGATCAGCCCAAGGAAGACCCCTTAAGAGCAAAGCGAATGAATTTATGCTGTATTGATTCAATACGATTTTCATGAATTTCATAAAAGGGAGACCATATTTGCGAGGCGTACTCTAGATGAGGTCGTACATAACAATTGTATAAAGAAAGGGTAACATAAGGATCACTAAATTCCTTAGCCCAACGTTTTATAAATCCAAGCATAGAGCTTGCTTTGTTAACAATGTAATTAATGTGTTCAGTGAATTCTAAATTTGAGCTAAAGTTAACACCCAAGTCCTTGAAACTAAAGACTCGACAGAGTTTTTGCTGTGAAATGGAATAATCAAAAGCACTTGCAAGTCGCTTCCTGGAAAAAGTAATTGTTTGGCATTTAACAGGGTTAAGAGAAAGACCATTCTTATCACACCAAATAGTGAAACTGTCAATATCGGCTTGCAGGAGAACGTGATCACTGTCAGCTTTTATTGACTTAAATATCTTCATATCATCAGCAAATATAAGCATGTCACTGTAGCGTATACATGAAACAACATCATTTATAGCCAGAATAAATAGAAATGGACCAAGATGACTTCCCTGGGGCACACCGGAGTGAGCAATGAATAAATTTGAAAGGCATTTTCTAAATTTTACTAGATACGATCTATTTTCAAGATATGATTTTATCCATGTGATAAAAAGAGTTGGAAAACCAAAAGCTTTTAGTTTGAAGATAATAATGTTGTGGTTTAGTTGGTCGAACGCTTTAGAGAAATCAGTGTGTATGCAATCCACAGTACACATATCTAAGGTATTATCTTGCGCATGTGGTCCGAAATGAGAACTGTCAAAGAAATTCAAGATGGCAGCCTTACGTGACCTCTTCCACTGTATTACAACAACAACGAAGAAAACAAACACAAAAGGATAATTTAAATAACACTAAAAAAATGTTAATAAACACTAAAAAGCTTGAAATAATTGTATTTGTATTTAAATAAGTAACAAATGAACACATAACACACAACAAATTTTGATGTTTAACTAGTCGGGGTCACGTAGAGTCGCCATTTTTCACTGATTTTGATGGATGCGCAGAACTGAACAAAAATGAAAACGCTAATGATATTACCTTCAATATGTGTACTGTGTATGCAATCCACTTCACTGCCATTTTCTAACGCATTAGAACATTTATGCAAGAATGTAAGTAGGTTTGTTACTGTTGATTTTCTTCTCACAAACCCATGCTGTTGATTACATATTAAATTCTTGGTATGGAATGCTAAAGTCTCTATAACTTGTTCAAAGAGCTTTGGTATACATGACAGTTTGGATTTAGGCCTATAATTCGAAATATCAGTTTTATCACCCTTTTTAAAAATTGGAGTTAGGAATGAGGTTTTCCATAAACAAGGAAATTTCCCTGATTTAATAGAAAATTCAAACAAGAATTGAAGATGCTCAACCAGAACATGTCTACACTTTTTAAATAATATTGGAGGAAATCCATCTGGTCCAGATGAGTAATCATCATTTAACGATGACAGAAGTTCTAAAACAGTACTCTGTTGCACAGCGAAATTGGTGCAATTCGTTTGTGCATAGAAATGTAAATTTCGGAAATAGTTTAAAGATAAAAAATAAAAATTGCATCATTAGATGAGCTATTTTCTTAATAATCACGAAAAAGTCGTTTTCAAACAACAAAAATTTATTTAAACTTACTATAACTTTGTTTTTTTTTTTTGTTTAAACAAATAATTTTCTTAATAACATAATAACTTATATTATTCTGAATAAAAGCATATCTATATTATTTTTTTCTGTCCGAGATTCTGGAGCCGAGATATTCGCAAAAAACACATTTTTACCAATAATTTAAATAGCAAAAGTTGTTAGGTGGTGCAAATTTGGTTTTAAGCCTTTCACATAAGCCCCTATCAATCCATGAAAAAAAAACAGACCATGCCTCTGCGCGCTGCAGTCAGGCCCTTTTTCACGACGCTTTGACTGGACAGATACAGGATTTTACCCAGGGGTCACGTTCTTCAAAATTCTTGGTATTGCATTACAAAATTAATTTTTTGTTGTCTCTTTTGTATCGTAGAACGAAAAAACTTAAGTACTACCACTTTCTTTAATGACATTCCCTGCAAAAAATAGAGGTTTGTTGCCATACAAAAAAAATAGTTGAATTCCCTAATAGTTTCTGTCAAGTTGCTAGGTGGGCGAGTGCAAGCAATCAAATCACCGGCAAATGGAAGCATAATGTGGTGGTAACTGCAATCGAAATATGACCCACATGACCCCCCTGTATCCGCCAGTGTTCTCAATATCATTCTGTTTACTGCCTCAACGAGACAGGGAGCATCCCCATTGAGAGGTTTAAAAACTTTTTAATAAAATTGACAAACAATTAACAAAGATTGCTTCTGATGCTAAAAGAAGCTGGTTGGGATGTACAATTTGCACATACGTATATTATGTATTATTATTTTAAAGTTTAATTGAATAACTTTCAGATATGCAAGTACCTATATGATGTACACATGTGTTATGATATGATAATGTTGAAAAGTCTTGCCTTTTACTTTTTAGTTTTATAATGACTTATTTGCATATATCCCTGCAGTGCAGTTTTCATTAATTGTCTGATGTTGAAATTGCCTGTTGAAGGGAAGTTTTCTCTGCCAAAAGTTGTGTATTTGAGTTGATGAACTAGACATAACTAATTAACATTAAATGAAGAAAGACTTTATCGAGGTTTTCGAAGGATGTTAAATAAGTTTTGAAAACTTCTTTTGGTTACTTTATGCATAGCTCATTATCTTTTTTTTAAGAATGCGAAGGTGAAATATTTTCTCCTAAGGAAGCTCAGATTTCAAGATTTTGCCAACAGTAGAAAATGGAAAATATGTTCTTTGCTGAATTATTCATAAAATGTTTTTGTCCAATTCATGAATATTTGACAAAATATTCCATTTTTTCCTTACTACAATGAGGGTAAGAATTCGCTTTGAAAATAATTTTACTTTTCCTCCTACTCTACTACCGTGCAATTCAGGTTGCATTTAAAAAAGACCTAACAGGCATGCTTGTAGGTTAAATTATTATAAAAAAAAAATGTTCTAACGCATGGTTCTATAAATAAGTACCAATTATTGTCAATTAAATCCAAAAATGCAATTATATCGTCAGATTATCTCAAGGATGAATAGCAATAACAAAATTTTCATTTAAATTAAATTAAATTAAATTGGGTGGTGTTAAACAACATAAACAACAATAATGCTGACTGTATTACATTCTGAAATGGATACAACGAACGAACGCGGTGGCGTTCGATCGTTGCATATCGACCCATATTTAATTATATTTATTCATTGTAAGCATTTATTTTATTTATCCATTGTAAGCATTTTATGCAATTAATAATAAGTATAAAAGAGGCATTGGCCCACAAATAAATATCATTTTAAAACAATTCGTTGAGTAGTAATTTGATCCACTTTTCACATACAGTTCAGGTTTCAAGTGCCTGCAATTGTACCATCCAATATCAAATTAATTGTGCACCATTTTACACAGAATAAACAAATCAAGTTCAAGTGCTTGTATTTGTTATCAAATTGTGTTCTGCACATTAATAATTCATTCATTTTGGTGACCCCTACATTCAAAGAACATCAGCTTTACTATGGATAGTTTAGCCAGGAGCCAACGCATATCTGGAGAGGAGATACAATCAATCATCCGCAACTTCTCGAAAGATTCCTCCACCCGCAAATCAACTAGAGAATACTTCACGTCAAGACTCAATCGTCTAAACACCGTATGGGAAGAATTCGAAGCTACAGATGGCAGAATTCGCGACACACCAGACATATCGTTAGACCACGAGTACTTTACCTCTAAGTATTTTGACCAAATCAAGACATTATACGAAAAGTATAAGCAAATCTTGAGTGATTCACTGGCGCAGATAGAGGCCAGTAACAACACCAAACTTGATGTCGTGCCAAAGGGTACAGAAGATAACCAATCTAAACCTAATGATGCATTGACATCAACAAAAAATCTTGCTCTTAAAGAACAAGATAACAACCCAAACATTGATACCCTGATGAGAAGACAAAAGGCACTTATGAATTCACTAGCCCGACTCATCAACGGAAAAATAAAAGAAGAAGCACCCATCCAATGTCTGGAGTCTATGAACAGACTTTGGACCCAGGTTGAGGAGATTCATCACTCAATTTGGGAAGCTGTCAATGATCCGGAATCTGAGGGTTACAACATGGAGTTGTACACCGAATTAGAGACATCAGTTCTCAAAAATCAAGCTTCTTTGAGCAAAACATCATCAAGCGTTCAAAGAAGCGAGCCATCAAAACAGCTAACTGATCGCCCGGCAATTCAGTTGCCTAAAATGTCGATACCCAAATTCGACGGCGATTATTTAAAATGGCAAACATTTTCAGACATCTTCACTAAGATGATACATGAACAACCATTACCACCCGTCCAAAAAATGTGGTATTTGAAGACAAATGTGTCCGGTGATGCAGAGAGACTGATGCGCCACCTTGAACTGACTGAAGACAACTACAGTATCGCTTGGAATATCCTCCAGGATCGTTTCAGCAATAAAAGGGCGCAAACCTCAGCACTTATCCAGAGAATTCTCAGTCTGCCGAACATTAATCCAGAAATGAAGGCCATCAGAGAATTTCATGACGCAATCCATGAATGTCTTGCAGCACTCAAAACTCTTGGCATTGAGACAGCATCTTGGGCCCCATTACTCACTCATCTCTTAATAAAGAAGTTGGATCGACAAAGCCACCTATTATATGAACAATCACTTCAAAACCCTCGAGAGCTTCAGACGATGGACGAATTTCTCAAATTTTTAAAAAACCGATTTGAGTCTTTAGAAGCTGTTGGCGGAAAAGAAAAGGCCAAGGCGGTGACAACAATAGCCACGTCCAACACGGAAAATTGCAAGGTATGTGGGATAAAAGGCCACCCTATTTACTATTGTGAGAAGTTCTTAAAAATGTCAGCTGCTGAAAGGCTTAAGTGGACCCAAAGACGACATCTATGTGTAAATTGTTTCAAGGTTGATCATAATGCGAAATCATGCTCATCACGATGCTGCACTAAGTGCTCAGGTAAACACAATACCTTACTGCATTTAGAAAAGGCATGTTCATCAAGTCCAAATCAAAGGAAATCCAATCCATCTACAACCATCGTAGCAGGTGCTACACCTACCAAATTGATGTCATCAGAAGTGGGAGGCTCATCACCGCTCACGGTTGCCACTATACAACAATTGAATAACAAGCAAGGTTACGTTCTTTTGGCCACCGCAAGGGTTCTAATCACAGCAAATGATGGACAAACATGTGAAGTTAGAGCCATCTTAGACTCCGGTTCTCAAATAAACCTTATAACTGAGAGACTTATTAAACGCTTATCCTTATCACCAACACCATCATCTCTATGCATTGAGGGCATCGGCAGAAGAACACGAAACACAACACAGCGAATAAACATTCAACTTCACTCAACAATGGGCAATTTCGCATGCAGACTGGAAGCCTTCATACTTCCGAACATCGTATCTCCTCAACCCACTCAAAACCTAGATACTTCTACCTGGTCTATACCAGAAAACATCAACTTGGCAGATCCCAACTTCCACCGATCCAGTAAGATTGAAGTCCTTTTGGGAGCAGAATTTTATCATCAGTTAATCCGCCCCGAACAAATACAAATCGGCGACAAAATGCCAATTTTACAAAACACAGTATTTGGTTGGGTAGTAACCGGGAAAATTGAAGATACGACATACAACACTGCTACTTGTGGCATCTTTTGCGAAGAAGACTCAACCAACGAGCTTATTGAACGGTTTTGGAGGCTTGATGACTTTGAAGACACACCAAAACAGATGACATCATTAGAAAAATACTGTGAATCACACTTCATTCAAAATGTGTCTAGATCGGAATCTGGGCGTTTCATCGTTAGGTTACCATTTCGAGAAAATGGCGTAGCACTAGGTGACTCTATGCAAACAGCGTTTAATCGTTTTATGTCACTAGAAAGACGACTAAACAAAAACCCTAAACTAAGAGAAGATTACGTCAAATTTATGGACGAATATGAATCTCTTGGCCACATGGAAGAGATCAGACAAGACAGCATTCAAGGACCCCACTTCTTCATACCTCACCATTGCGTATTGAAGCCTGACAGCAGTACAACAAAACTACGGGTGGTCTTCGACGCCTCAGCAAAAACTTCGTCTGGTCTATCGCTTAATGACATCCTCCACACTGGGCCTGTAGTTCAAAGTGAACTATTATCTATACTACTTCGTTTTCGCCTGCACAAGTACGTTTTTACAGCAGATGTTGAGAAGATGTACAGGCAGATTCTGGTACATGAAGAAGATCAACCCTATCAACTCATCATGTGGAGACGGAGATCATCAGAAGAGATAAGGTACTATAGATTGAAAACAGTAACTTACGGAACATCATCCGCACCTTACTTGGCAACTAAATCCTTGCAATACTTAGCAACCCAAAACAAAATAACTCAACCGATTGGGGCTCAAATACTTCAAGATGACTTCTACGTCGACGACTGCATTAGTGGATCGGACAGCATCGCTCATGCGAAAGAGGCACAATACCAGGTTTCTTCATTACTCAATGGTGCTGGACTCAAACTCCGCAAATGGTGTGCAAACCATCCATCATTATTAAAGGATATCCCAGCTGAGGACCAAGAAGTCAGCCTTGATTTCAGCGATTCAATCAATTGCACAATCAAAACTTTAGGTCTAATCTGGCAACCAAAATCAGACCAATTATGTGGAAGAGCACAAATATCTGATACTATCTCAATCACTAAGCGATCAGTCAGCTCAGACATAGCACGCATCTTTGATCCACTAGGACTCTTTGGTCCAGTAGTAGTTAAAGCCAAAATCTTCATGCAACAGCTTTGGCACCTAAAACTGTCTTGGGATGACGAACTACCACAACATCTTAAGGAGGAATGGATAATCTTCAGGAACAACATGTCAACACTCAATCAGGCAAAGGTTCCCAGACACATCTTTAATCAACAGAATCCAACATCCGTACAAATGCACACCTTTGTTGACGCATCAGAACAAGCATATGGTGCAGCTGTGTATCTTCGTTCAACTTATAGAGATCGCACAATCATCGTCAGACTACTCTGTGCGAAGTCAAGAATTGCTCCGGTAAAACAACAGACCCTTCCTCGGCTTGAATTATGCGCTGCAGTCTTAGGAGCCGAACTAACAAGCAGAGTCAGAGAAGATTTACGACTGCGAGACACGCCAATACATCTTTGGACTGATTCACGAATCGTACTATCATGGATCAATTCCACATCGTCATCATTTCACACATTCGTGGCAAATCGAGTTGCAAAAATTCAAGAATGTTCCCTGGCAACTCAGTGGCGTCATGTCCCATCCGAAGAGAATCCAGCAGACTTACTATCTCGGGGAATATCTGCAGCAAGCTTTATGTCATGTAACATGTGGCTTTATGGGCCGTTTTTCTTGCATGGAAACGAATCAACATGGCACCAGCCGTTCGTAAAGGAGCTAGAAATACCCTCCGATCTAGAACGGAAAAGAAAACACACAGTGGCAGTAGCACTACAACAAAACCCTACAATTGACCTAATTTACCAGATAAAACATCGAAATTCTTTCAATTTTCTGCAACGTACAATGGGCTATGTTCTCCGGTTCACCAATAGAGCCAGGAAAATGGACATAAATCCAGCAGAACAAACAGCATTATCACCTAAGGAACTCAATGAATCACTTTTGGTCATCGTAAAGCAAATACAATCTTCTGAATTTACAAATGAAATACAAGATCTTAAAGGTCACAGAGGAGTATGCAAATCCAGCGCATTGATTACCCTGGCTCCATTTTTAGACGAAAGGGGGATTCTACGAGTTGGAGGCAGACTAGAGGCCGCATCAATCTCATTTAATGCCAAACATCCCATATTGATGCCGTACAACGAATCCATCACAAAATTGCTATTCAAAATGAAACATGACGAACACAACCACTGTGGACCACAAACATTGTTATCAATTCTGAGGCAGCAATTTTGGCCTATTAAGGGTAAGATCATGGCTCGACACACAGTTCATAAATGTATCAGATGCACCAAAACCCGACCACAGTTGATGACTCAAGTAATGGGTAATCTGCCAGTAGATCGCGTCACAGCAAATAGACCTTTCTTAAACTCCGGAGTAGACTTTTGTGGCCCCCTATGGGTACACTACAAAATCAGGGGAAAAAGGCCACACAAGGTTTACTTAGCAGTTTTTTGTTGCTTCACCACCAAGGCAGTACATTTAGAAATTGTGACTGACTTAACGACGGAGGCATTCATTGGAGCACTCAGAAGATTCATCAACCGCCGTGGACGAATTCAAACTCTTTACTGTGACAACGCCACCAACTTCGTGGGAGCAAGGAATCAGCTTCATGAACTCAACAGTGTACTGCACACCCCCGAAGCGAAGGAAGCCATAATCAAGGCTAGCAGCAACAAGGGAATAACATTTAAATTCATCCCTCCAAGAGCTCCACATTTCGGCGGTTTATGGGAGGCAGCAGTCAAATCAGCCAAACATCTGTTAGTCAAAACAGTCTCCATATCGTCACTCACGCATGAAGAATTGGAGACCGTAATCACCGAAGTTGAAGCCATCCTAAATTCAAGACCACTCACTCCACTTTCATCGAATCCAAACGATCTGGCTGCATTGACACCAGGACACTTCCTGATTGGTGAACCATTGATTGCTCAAGTTGATCCCGACAGCGCTCCAGAAAAAATAAATCTGAGAAATCGATGGAATTCAATCTGCTACTTGAAACATGAATTTTGGAAACGATGGTCAAGTGAATACTTAAATCAATTACAACAAAGAAACAAATGGAATCAGCATAAGGAAAACATCAAAGTTGGCGACATGGTTATCATCAAAGAAGACAACACGCCAACGCTTCAATGGCCACTGGGAAGAATTGTCCAAATCTTCAAGGGCGACGACAATGTTGTTCGAGTAGTCAATGTCAAAACCAAATCTGGAATATTCAAACGACCAATTCATCGCTTAGCCCCACTGTTCGAAGACATTGATAGTACTGATGACAAGGATAACACTGACGAGGCACAGGTAGCAACTTCACAATCCGAATCTCGAATGAATGAAACGACAGAAACGCCTACAAAACGAAGAAGGACGTCATGTGTGTCATTAATCACCACCGTTATACTGTCATTGTTTCTTCTACCCGTAGTTTGTGCATCGCCGATTAACATATCAAGATTTGACAATAATCCAGGAATATATTTCGAAAATCTTGGATCCACAAATCTAGTTGCCAACGAATGGAAAATTATTGTCTACTACGATCTAGCACCCATTCGATCAGAATTAGAGTCATTTAACAATGGAACAATTGCTCTTGAACATTTATGCAACCAACTACAGTTAAGGACAACGTGCAGTGCACTAGTAACACATTTTACAAACATGAGGAGTACCCTACAAGCAGACACCAACCTCATCTCAAAACATCGAACTCCACGCGCGGCAATCAACATAGTCGGCAATTTAGCACATTCGTTATTTGGACTGCTTGATTCTGACTACGCTGAAGAACTCTCAAAAACCATCAATCAAGTTAACACAAATGAAGCGCATCTTTTAAAAATGCTAAAAAATCAGACTTCCATCATAGACTCCACCATCAACATAATGAAACAAGATTATCTCGAAGGAGAAAAACGCATGATAACGCTTCAAAATCAAGTGACACACATCATTGCGAGAATTGGAGACACAACTGATCAGTTGAGAATCTTTCAAATTTTTACGTCTTTAACAATGCAATTAATGCTTATGGCTACAAACCTGCAGCAAATTGAGAACGCTATTCGCAACACATTTACGGACGTACATTATGGAACCATAAGTCCCCTCCTGCTATCACCAGCTCAATTGAGGGCGGAAATTATCAACATCAAAAACAATTTACCCCAATCCCAAAAACTACCATTCGAGCAAGAAGACTTGCTCCACTTCTATAAGATATCAACAACAAAGGGTCAGGCTACTGGAAATCACCTGTTATTTGTCATTAAAATTCCACTAGTTGAACAAGAATCTTTCAATCTATTTCAACTCACACCCTTTCCGTCAATCGTTAATAACACGCTCCTCATCATCAGTCCGGCAATGGAAATTTTGGCTATAAATCGTCATAGAGACCAATACTTTGCAATGACAGCATCCGAGCTTAAGGATTGTTACAAGGGAAAAGACATGCAGTTTTTTTGCGCCAACAGAAAGGCAAAATACCATGCTGGTTCACAAGCATACAATTGTGAATTTAATCTCTTCAACAACAATACCGCACCATCATGTAGCATACTTAAACCAAGTAATGACTTAATTTGGACCCAGCTGAATAGCAGAAATCAATGGGTATTCGGAACTCTTTATAATATTCAATTAACTGCTGTATGCAAAACAAAAACCTTACAAATTGAACTCACTGGATCCGGCATTCTATCAATGGAAAATGATTGTATACTGAGAAACAATCTCATTACCATTGAAGGAAATCAGATGATGATCAGCACTCTACAATCATCCTACATAAGCTTTGGGAACATATCTTTAATTGCCAAACCCAAAGATGTGCACGCAGCTCTGGAATCACTTCCAACATTCAACAACAGTCATCTAGAAGCATTAAACCATCTCCAGACTCAACTCTCTACCCTACAACATCAAGGTCTTCCTAAGCTGAACGACAAGGTATTCTTCAATAGCATTCATCACCACTTTGTCAGTTATTTTGCTCTTCTTCTTTCAATGAGCTTTGCAATTGTAATTATTTGCAAACTCCGGAAGAGATTGACGTCAGCCACTAATTCTACACCTGTTCCACAACCAAGAATACAGTACGATGTCAACGTCATATGAGAATACAGTTGAATTGAGCCATTCAACGCGGGGAAGTATGTTAAACAACATAAACAACAATAATGCTGACTGTATTACATTCTGAAATGGATACAACGAACGAACGCGGTGGCGTTCGATCGTTGCATATCGACCCATATTTAATTATATTTATTCATTGTAAGCATTTATTTTATTTATCCATTGTAAGCATTTTATGCAATTAATAATAAGTATAAAAGAGGCATTGGCCCACAAATAAATATCATTTTAAAACAATTCGTTGAGTAGTAATTTGATCCACTTTTCACATACAGTTCAGGTTTCAAGTGCCTGCAATTGTACCATCCAATATCAAATTAATTGTGCACCATTTTACACAGAATAAACAAATCAAGTTCAAGTGCTTGTATTTGTTATCAAATTGTGTTCTGCACATTAATAATTCATTCAGGTGGCACAACAGCTCGTGGAAAACCAGGGCCTAGTGACTTACAACTCTCAACCATTCCTGTGTGCGTGGTGTTGGCAGGAATGAAGGGGACCTACAGTTTTTTGCCGAGTCCGAACGGCCTAATGAGCAGCACTTATTCATGACAAGTATACTCTTGGAGGATTTGTCAGTTCCTCGCAAGAGGCAGTACCTCGGATAAAACATTTCTGTTTTTTTAGGTGACACGGCTGGGAATCGAACCCACACCTTTGGCATAGGTAAACTGTCATTTATTTATATATCACGATTCACTAGTTTACAAAATTTCGGTTCATGGTAGGGTCCTTTGAACAAATTTATTTTCTAGACTAACTTTGGGTCACTGAACACGACAACCAAACAAAATTTTGTCAGCTATTTTTTCAGTTATTGCCATAAATCTCGCTAACAGCTTAGCTAATTAACATAAAATGTGTATTTTCTGAATCATCTGATCTGTCTCCTTTCGACGATGTACTGTTTGTATTAGTCGGACTGAAATTTTATATGTAACAAGCATTCAAAGTTTAAAAACGAGTATTTTTGAAAAATTTCTAGTTTTGGTTGCTCTATATGGATAGAAAAAAAAATATTTAAAATAGTTTTAAGGACTCAAGTGGAAGACAATTTTTTTAACAAATATTTGAGCTAAAATTTTTCAAAATCGGACGATAAATGTAGAATTTATTAAATAATTAGGGAAAGAAGGCAAATTCAATTTTTTTTAATAAAAGTCATATAAATGTATATTAGGGTGTCTGTCATTTCCCAAAATCATTTATTAAAATCAGAAACCTCTTAAATCAAAATTCTATGCCCTAAAATAAAGTTTTTGAGCAAAAAAATTTTGTCTAAGGTGATAAATCGATGCCTCTTAGGCCATTCTATTTTTCTTACAAAGGAGAATTGGACTCCCCAAACTCCAAGACCATTAATGACGTGATATATATCGTTGGAAAGGTATTTTTAGTTTTTTTCTTTTTTAGTTTAGTTTAGTTTATTTCATCAAATTGAGATTCTATTCTCTTTTAGATTACATTACATAATAATAATTAAATTTAGTAATAAATATTTATAATAAAACAAATTAAATAAATAATAGTAAAATAAGTAGGCAGTAAATAAAATAATAAATAATATGAAATATATGAACAGAAATAAATTATTTAACAATTTAATATGCATGTAAACAAAAATAATTAATCAAACAACAATATCGACATTAGATTTTTTTTTAAAAGAATCTCTTGGACAGTGCATACAAATATCTATAAGATCAATAACGGCATTAGTTTCTCTGATGCAACGAGTAATAGGTTCATTTCTACCGTAATTTCTTCTTGAAAAGTTTCTCGAAGGTAAAAACCTATACGGAGACTCCTGCAAGGAAAATATAAATCGATTATTTCGAGCAAGTAGGGACAAATAATGTGGCTATTGATTATATCTTTTACCATCATAATTGAATAATACTTTCTTCTGACCTCAAGCGATTGAATACCAAAAAGCAGGCATTTGACATTATATGTGGGCATAACGATATTCCAGTTAAGCTTATAAAAACAGTATCTCGTAAAACTTTTTTGAATCCTTTCAATCCTTAATGAATGAATATCATAATAAGGATTCCAAACTACACAACAGTACTCAAGAGTTGATCTTACGAAGGCTATATAAAGAGATTTAAGTGCATAACAATCTGAGAACTCTCTAGTGTTTCTTCTTAAAAAGCCCAACATCTTATTTGCTTTATTTACCATATAATCAAAGTGATAGGTAAACGTGAACTGCTGATCTAATACGACTCCCAAATCTTTTTTTTGTGATACTTTATCTAGCAGAATATTGTTGATGCTATAGTCATATAATATCGGAGAAACTTTTCTTGAGCATATAAAACTTTGGAACTTAGAGACATTTAAAAAAAGAAGATTTTTACTGCACCATACCGCAAGTTCAGATAAATCTTCCTGTAGTAGGTCACAATCCATTCTGGACTGTATAGTTTTGAATATTTTAACATCATCAGCATATAACAGGTACTTGGAAAACTTGAAAATATCTGGAATATCATTAATGAACAAATTAAAGAATAAAGGGCCGATGTGACTGCCTTGAGGGACACCCGAGGTTACTTTAATACATTTAGAAACAAAATTATTTATTCTTACAAATTGGGTTCGATCAGTGAGATATGAACATATCCATTTTAAGAATGTGGAGTGAAAACCAAGCTTAGATAGTTTAAATATTAAAATATCATGATTTACCCTATCGAATGCCTTGGCAAAGTCGGTGAAAATGATATCAGTCTGGAACCCATTTTCAAATCCTCTGACAACCGAATCGCATAAGATAGTGAGATTAATAGCTGTGGATCTACCCGAAACAAATCCATGCTGTGAAACAGATATGAGTTGTTTAGTAAGAAAATTTAACTTATCACATACAATTTTTTCAAATACTTTAGGAATAACAGATAGTTTACATATTGGTCGGTAGTTACATACTTTTTGCTTTGATCCAGATTTGTAAATCGGAGATATGAAAGATGTTTTCCATTCATCTATAAATTGACCTAACTTTAAAGACCTTTTGAAAATTAGCCACAAAGGCAATGCGAGAGACATTGCACACTTTTTTATTACTTTGGGAGATATAAAATCTGGGCCAACACCTTTACTTTCATCAATACCAATCAGCGCTTCGAAAACTTCTGAAAAACTTAACTGCATAAATCCTAAATCAACCACATTAGTAGGACAAAATTCGGGGAGCTCGATAGGAGACGTTAAAGCATAAACCGATTTGAAATAATTAGCAAAAAGATTACAAATAGTTGGCAAATCACTAGATGTGGATCCAGAATATTCCATACAATTTGGTTCCAGTTGATTTTCGTTTGGAGTTTATAAACTGCCAAAAACTTTTACTATCTTTTTTGATTTGTGCTTCAGCATTTGAAATAAACTTATTATACATAAATTTACGCAAAATATCAAACGATTTTTGAATATTAAGATAGTTCTGGCTATTAATTAATTTATTTTTATCTTTTTTATACAGTTTATAAGCCTTATTTTTCTTATTATTGAGGTTACTCAACCTTTTATTAAACCATGGTGGGTTCGAATTCTGCTTACTTATTTTTGTCTGTATAAAGCTGTCAGATTCCTGTTTCAAGTAAGATTTAAAAGTCTTAAACGCTTGATTTAGATTCTGTTTTTCAACAATTGTTTCCCAAGGTACTGAATTTAAAAACTCATTCATGGCATCAAAGTTACCATGCCTGTAATCGTAAAAACTAACAGTTTCATTGACATTTGGTATATATACTAAGAGCTTACAATCTAGGATAAGGCAAATATGATGCTGTGAATTATCTACTACTGGAAAATCAACCTTATCAATGGTTACTTCTAATTCATTATCCACGAAAACTAAGTCCAAAATACGATTTAAAAAATTTGATATATAGTTTTGTTGCAATAAGTTATACTGACTAAAAAACTCGATAACAGAGCTTTCAATTTCTGTTTTTACATCAAAAGGAATCAAACATTTATCATCAGCATCAAATTTTCAATTTACATCTCCAATATTGAAATCACCTAGACAAATAACATGATCAGATGAATTCAAAGTACAAAATAGAGATCGACAATTTTCTAGATGTACATATATTATATAATTCTAGGGGGCTTCTTGGTGGGACATAACTGGCAGAGATATATAAATTTACATTTTTTCCAAGGTTAACATTAATAATTAATTGATCAATATCAAAGATAGTGTCATTTTTACTCGAAAACAATTCAATTTGATTAGAAACGTAGCTAGCCCGAATGGCGATGATAATGCCACCACCCCGATAATGACCGGTTTTTTAAAGAACAGCGGTCTTTTCGATAAACAGTGTATTGATTACAATTGAATAATTCTGTTGAGAGGTGACAATCATTGAGCCAGGTTTCAATTAAGACTATGATATGATAGTCACGAGAAGCAAAATATAAATATAGGTTGTTTAATTTAGTTCTTACTCCACCAACATTTTGGTAATAAATACTGAGCCTATCACAACTAGGAAATTCGTGATTAAAAGCATCAACACCATCATTAACTGCCACGCCTGCATCAACAGCAACAAAATCAATAATTTCACTAGAATTATCTTCATTGACAACCATAACATCAGCAACCAGAGGATCAGCAACAAAATCGTCAGCAACTTTATCAAGAACAACAGCATCAGCAACCTCAGCAGCAGCGAAATCATACGCAGCATCATCTTTAGCAGAAGCAACGTCAAAAGAAACGGCAACATCGTCAGCAAAATTATCGAAGCGAAAAATATATCATCAACAACAGCAACATCAGCAATATCAGCAACATTAGCAGCAGAATCAACATCATCAGCAACAACATCAGCAGCAACAACATCAGCAGCAACAACATCAGCAGCAACAACATCAGCAGCAACAACATCAGCAGCAACAACATCAGCAGCAACAACATCAGCAGCAACAACACAAGTAGCACCAGCGAAAGCAATAACATCATCCGAAATATCTGAGAATACATGAGCTAAGTCGTTAAGTTTGTTTCCGTTGACGGCTCGTTTTTCGGCCTGTAATTGAACGGGTGAATTTGAATTCCTTTCGGCCAGAGCTCAGAGTCAAAAATAATATCAACATATTCCAACGGAGTACCAATTTTAAAGTTTATAAATCTTAGCTTTTCGTCGTCATAATTTTTCATAACTAGTTTATAACACGGGATCAATCTGGGTTTTTGATTGGATATATGAAGTAATGTTTTCGGTAGATGTGTCCTTCCTAAAACTAGATAAATGGAACCAGCGCATTTTTTGTTTACTAAAGACATTGTTCTGTAAGTCATCCGCATCCATATTAACACCAGACTTAAAAATTTGACTATTAGGTACACCTGTAGGCTTAGCTTTACCATTTTCCGTCGTAGTAGATTCATCATCACCAGCACACATATCATCAGCATCGTTATCCAAATCAACGGCAAAGAAAGAAATAGAAATAGCAGCACCAGCAACATCAACTACAACGGCGGCAGCAGCGGCGGCGTCCGAAGCGACACCACCAGCAACGTTTCTCCTAGCAACATCCTCGCCTTCCGCAACATTAACAGTACCAGTAACATCTGCAACATTTTCACCTTCAGCAAATTCATGGCCACCAACAACAACAACACCAGCAACATCAGCATCAACGACGTCATCAGCATCAACATCAGAAACAAGCACAACACTACTATCAGTAGCATTAGTACCATCTCCGAAGTTTAAAGCGGCAACCTTGTTAGCGATATTTACAGTGGCATCACTGGTAATAAGATGGAGATTTTTTATTTCCAGAAGAGGCTGGCTTAGATTTGGTATTGTGAAGGGGTATGGGGGTTACATTTATGGACATTGTTGTTTTTCGTGACAAAGCAGGTGATTAGTTGTAATGACTGGGGCATTAAGATTTAATTTAGCTTTTGAACGAGTGGTGACTGATTTTTTACTTGTAGTGTCGGCGTTGAAGGAATCGCGAAACAACTTAAACTCATTATACAGACTATTAAGCTTTTTTGTAAGAATGTTTAATTTAGCAGTAGAACTGGGAGATTGATCATTACTACACATTTCACACCTCCAACAAATGTTTTTACTTTTACTGATTAAATCAATCACATTATCGTTAGGATTTAAGCACTTAATGTGAAAAGATAATCGACACATAACACAAGATACAAAATCAAAGTCGGTCGTTTTGTTTTCGCAAATAAAGCAATCATTAGACATTATGATAAGCAAAGAAATTAAACTTGATATAGAAACCAACTGTACGATACAAAGGCGGTCTAAACACTGAACTACAATTGTTACTATAAGAGTTTATTTAAAATCTAATGATTGTGTTTCAGCGCATTTTGGTGTAAAAAAAAAACTATCCTCAACTATCGAATAACTTTTTTCACATTGAGATTTGAAATGAGCTCTTATAGTAACTATTCAAAATTTTTCGAAAGTATACTCGTTTTTCAAACTTTGAATGCCTTCAACTTATAAAATTTCAGTCCGACTTTTACAAGCAGTACATCGTCAGAAGGATACAGATCAGATGATTCAGAAAAGACACATTTTATGTAAATTGGCTAAGCCATTAGCGAAAACACTTCTTCGAAAAAAATGATTGATTTGATTTTCGTGTTCAGGGACCAAAAATTAGTCTAGAAAATATGTTTTTTCTAAGGACCGTACCATGACCCAAAATTTTGTATACTAGTGTTATCGATTGTATTACAAAAGTGTTAACAGATGCGGAATCTCTGCATACTATCTACAATGAAAGCAATAAAGTTATTTTCATATTTCATTTCAAAATATGATTTTAATACAATATATTTAAGGACGGTTAATCTTGTCATAACATTATCATTTCAATTGCATTCAATTGGAACGTTAGTATGTAAAAGCTGTTTTATTTTGATATCCTTTCAAAAATCTATATTATATTATCCTTTCTTTTTTTTCCGTCAATTGATTTATCTTTATAGTCGGGGAAGCAGTGTTATTTTTTACTATCGAGTTTATTCCGATTTACTCAGAAAAATTTGATTTAATCTCATTAAGTATTGCAAGAATCCAAAGTTGAGAACCTTAAAGAACAAGACATTCTTAGCTTCTTCAGTTCTAGGGAGAATTGTGTAGCTTAAAAGCTTAGGATCGACAAAGGCTTTCAAAAAATAAATGCGAATACCTAAAGTACACTTTCTTTGAAATCTCAAACCACAGAAAAATTGATACTGTGCAAGCGCTCATCGAGAAAAAAAGAAACCAGCTCTTAATTTTAATTTTAGATCGATTTTTCATGAGTTTATTCCAATTGATGACGGTGGTTACGTACGCTCATCGAATCGAATAAAAAATACAATGAAACCTTTTATTGAATGTTAATTTTTTAGCAATATGCATAAATATTATTCTTCAAATAATGATTTGTGTCGATTTCCAAAATATCTGTTATTTTAATCAAAGCATCATTAATTTTTAATAAATTTTCTCTGTGACACGTAGGTTGTCATATTAGTCGTACCTATATATAAATGGTAAAAACTAAGAAAACAAAAAAAAAAAACAAACCTTCAAATTTTGGCTGGGTAAATTACTTTTTGAAGCAACACTAAGTCACAAACTATTAGTCTAGACTCAGCAGCATGCTGGCTGAGAAGGAATTTTACAAACATTATAGTACTTTAAATAGTGATGAGAAGACGTCACGATAACAACGTTTCCATATTAATGCGAATGACGTGTTTCAAACCATATAAGAGAACTCCTGCTGCTGGAAAGTTATAAAATGAAATGGAATTGATTAATTTTATATTAATTTGTGTGAGTATTTAAGTATATGACGCTCAAATAACAAACAGCCGTAGGTGCCTACCTAAAAATGGCTTCTTTTAGGCAAAGCATTTCGACGATAAAGTAAAGAGCCATACAAGATAACATTTTAAAAATTCACGGTAAATAAGGGTATATATATATAGGTACAAGTACATTAGCCTAGAAAAATTAGAATTCACTTCGAAAAAATTCTGACAAAGCATAGTTTTGGTGAAGAGCTCGATGCATCAAGCATTTCATAAATACCCTAAATTTGGGTTGGGTCAAAAAATGTTAAAAGGGGTAAAATTAGTCGAAAACAATCGGTTCTTTGAAAAAAATGTGAAGATACAATAATTTGTATACACAAAAAGGATTAAAATAATTTTTTGTTCATACAGTCAATAGATTTTGAGAAAAACGTGAGAGAATATCATGAGAAGCACTTATTCTTGACAAGTATACTCTTTCAGGATTTGTCAGTTCCTCGCAAGAGGCAGTACCTCGGGTAAACCATTTCTGTTTTTAGGTGGCACGGCTGGGAATCGAACGCACACCTTTGGCATGACAGTCCATTATGCCACGAGCGTTACAATTGCATGAATGACGCTATTCGACTAAGTTTCTTTAATAATAATTTATGGGACTAAAACGTTACGAATAACGGACTTGAAGTAAATAAATAGACACCTTCCTGACCTACCTTCATTTGCGTTATGTGTTATAAGAACCACTCAAAATATTTGCCATCGGAAGAAAATAGTTTGGCCAAGACTCCATACCGCTGAGTGTATATTTATCTAAGAGGGTGCGCATCAAAAGCTACAAATTGTTTTTGTCAATATTTGTTTCCTGACCATATCATTACGAAGTTTGACTTTGCTAAGGAAAATAGAAGCTAACCATTAATAAGCCATGGTTTTCGTATAGTTTACTAAAATATATGGAATTACGCAACGAGTTTATCGATGTCTTCTAATTTTTGAATAACAAGTAAGGATTGCTTGCGTTTGTTCTTTTCTCTGTCCCGTCGAGCTTCGAGAAAAATCTGGCAACCCTACTGTATAGTACAATCTTTTTTATTCACATAAAACAAAGCCTGAGCTAGAATTATATAGCTGTAGCTACTAGTAATAGCTATATGACTAGCCAGTTTTAGCTTCTTCCAAAAAAGCTTAAACTTTTTTTTTATTTAAAAGGCCCGACATCTCGCATTTTAAAAATACCGGTTATAGACTATACGTGATGAGTACAATTTAAATGGGAATGTTTCCATCTTCCAAAATTTGGTACCGTAAATGATACGACAGCTTCGAAATTTATTGGTATTGGTAATAACGTTTCCCAATTTGATTGTCAGTGCAAGGGATTTTTTCGAAAGAAATTAATTCCAGGAGAAATTCACCATAGAAGACAAATTTTAGGAGGAATATAATAAATGTAACGAGATTGTGAGGGCCCAGTGAAGCGGGCAGGGAACAAGTGGTCTATATAAATAAAACTGTAAATGTACGCTAGTTCAAAACCTTAGATCTGTGAAAGTTCTTATCCGATTAATTTGAAATTTAGACACAGTGCATGATTCTTTATTTCATTAGAAATGTTTTACTATAAATCTTTACTTAAAAATAAGGAGCTATGGCTATCTGCCGTCTGCCGATACAACCTCTGTTATTTTATTACAGCATCAGTATTAATACAAAACTGGTATCAGCTCCCTAACACACGTGTTAACTGGCACACGGATAGACAACTTGTCCGCTTGATAACTTTTCTTATTAAAAAAGATATGATATCTTTCCAGTATTTATCATTTCACCAAATTCACCACTTCATCAAATTATGGTGATTTTCTAATACATGTGTCACATGCATGCACTGCCTTACGAAGTGTATACTGGTAGTAGTTAACGGTGCTATCATACGTGTGCGTGTATGGGTTAAGAAGTTATCCGTTCATTATACGTGGAATCTGGCTAGTGATGGGGGTTAATCTTGAAGTTATAGCGTTTCAAAGTTGGCCTTTTGATTTTTACTATAAAAGGGTCATGACGCCGTGCCAACCCTCCCCCGTATACACCATTTGGTCCAACAGGAGTAGAGTTATAGTAAAATTCTAAATAATAGAATTTGTGGGAGATTTGAGATAAAGAGTCTACCATTGAAATGATTGTTGTAGTTTGTACCAATAGAAAAACATTACAAGCTTCACTCCCGTCGTATATCTACTTGCTAACATATAACAGCTTCTATTTAATAATTGGTGACTCTACAGCACCTCAAACTATTTTCAATAAATCCACAAACTCTTTTGGGTGTCCACTTTATTTTATAAGGTTTATATACTGCATGCAGAATATTCAGTACATAACGCTTATAAGAAACTCAAAAATTGCATAATATTTGTTCCTTATAACCGAGCTTTTCTTACATCCTTAGAACGGATATAAGAAATAAGTTTCTTATACGGATATAAGAAACAAAAAAGAACACAAACACAACGAATAACAAATTCAGTGTCAAAATGAAGACTGAACTGAACTTCTCTTCAAATGTCAAATTGCATCATAAATGCCATTTTGATAGTTTGCTTAGATTTTTTGTTTTCATGTTTTATGAGTTTCTCGAGTTTTTTTTCAGGTTTCTTAAATCCGACCAACTTTACGTGGAAAAAAAAAATTCGTGTTTGAGAAATGTTTCTTTTATCAGTGTTTTTCTTATAAAGGTGTTTCTTATAAACACACAATTCAGCATTAAAATATATGGGAAAGTACACGGTGCTTTTCTCTAAGTTTCTTCTAAGCGAGGTTTTCTTATAAGCGTGTTTCTTATAAGCGATAAATACTGTATGCAGCATTCAAGTACTCAATACTTCACTTTGAATCCTAAACAAATTCTCAAAAGATTCATATTCTTTCAATTCCATCATTCTAGTTCTTCTGATTTTGTTTGTTTTCATATTTTTCAAATATTAACATATTAAATGGCATAAATTTTAAATAAATTGTTTTTTATCATCAAAGTAAAGTTAAAGCAATAATAATTCTATATTCATCAAAAAAGCCATCCTTCTGAGTTCTGAGCATTATAATACGAGTATGAAAATTTTCTCTCTCTCTCTTTGAAATTGAAAATACATAAATCTTAAATTCCTTGCATATTTTTATTTTATATACCGCATCAATTTGCCGTAAGGAGTTCTTCAAATCATCAAGTAAATTGAGAAATTCAAGTGCATCATCAGTAGGTAGTGCAGCAAAATCAATGTGCGAAGGAATTTTATTTGTGCACTGTGCAGCAGGAGGTTGTAATCCCCGAGGTAAGGAAATCTTTTGAAAATATTTACTCTATCCTTATGAACTAGGAATGAAAATTCTATTTTTCAATATTTTTCCTTTGTAAATGCAGAATGCAGAATATCGTTGAAGTATGTAAATATGTATATCAATGGAACACAGTAATGCAAATTTTATTTTTCATTGGGGTTATGGAATATTATATTGATTGGGGTCCTTCTATTGCAATGAGTTTACAGAAATTTTAGAAAGGAAAGTGCTTTCTTTTGGAAATATATTTATAAAATATGAACTTAAATGTTATTTTGGATTTACTAATAGCGCAAAACATGAACATGAACATGAACATGAACATGAACATGAACATGAACATGAACATGAACATGAACATGAACATGAACATGAACATGAACATGAACATGAACATGAACATGAACATGAACATGAACATGAACATGAACATGAACATGAACATGAACATGAACATGAACATGAACATGAACATGAACATGAACATGAACATGAACATGAACATGAACATGAACATGAACATGAACATGAACATGAACATGAACATGAACATGAACATGAACATGAATATGAATATGAACATGAACATGAACATGAAGCATGAACACTGCAAAATAGCATTCATGGAATCTTATTTTTCTTGCATTTTGTTATTCAATTTTGCAAACTTAAATAAAAGTCAGAAAACAAAAGCAAAAACTATTTTAAAAATAAAGCTGTTTATTAATTAAATAAATGCAATAAGTTCTCATAAACAATATTCTTATTAAAACAATAACTGATAGGAAAATGTCTTTTGCACGTTTCAGATCCCATCATTGTAACACGATAATCGTCAAAGAATTGATTGATATCAACTTAACTTATATAACTAAACTACATTACTGCCTTAACTCATTTTCGAGAATATAATTCCATTATCTTCACTATATTTGTTTCATCAAAAGGAATTATCACACATAATTAAAGAATTATGCTTGTTAAGGAATGATTTTAATCACAGTTGATTGCAGATTGCATGTCGTTCGTGTGTTAATAATATCGACCGAGAAGTTACCAATTAATATGTTAATTTATTGGTTTTACTGATTACTACGCTTGATTGAGTATAATATAAAATGAATGCTCAATAGGTTTTCCGCACTTAAGAAATTATAATTAATTTCATGGTTTAATAAAAAAAATGTATCTTATGGAGTTCGAAGTATTTTAAATTGAAGGAGGTAAGTTTAGGTACGGAATGGACCTCTAAGGAGCCTGGGTTGGCATTGTGACTATTAGTGCACACCGCCACACGCCCTGGGCGTCATCAAGTCAACCAATATATCAAATGATATATTCGTTTTGGACACAAAAAAGTAGAAGTCATTCTAAAGTTAATTTTTAGTGCTGATATCAAATCCATATCAGTTCGGGTTTTCGAGACATTCTCGTTAGAAAATGACAAAAAAAAAACAACTTTTTGCTATTTTTGACGTTAAGTAACAACCCGAAATTATTTACTGTCAATAAAATTGGCAACATTTCCACAAAGTACTAACTTTCTTCTACAAAATTCAGTTCAAATCTTTACCTTTTTTTATCTCTGTTAGTCTTCGAAAAAAGCTTAGTTAGTTTTTAGTCTTCATTTGACCCCACATATGTAGTTTAATGACAACGCTTAATAAATGAGAATTTCTCGGAGAGTAACAGAGTTATTGGAAAATTAATATCCTGAATTTTAAAGAAAAATATATGAATTTTCAACTAATTTTGTAAACAAAAATTTACTTGTCGTTGTTGCATAACCTCAAACACAGCGAATAAACGGTGAGCACTAACATCTGGCTAAGGTTTTTTTTTGGAAAATGAAGAAGATATTGAAAAGAATTAAATTTAATTTTATAGGAGAAAATTAGTACTTTTCAGGATTCGTTGCCAAATTTAGTTAAAAAAATTACCTCGCGTAGCTCAATTACATAACCTCAAAAAGTAAAAAGTCTTTTGTTTTTTTATGAATGAAAGGAAAATCCCCATGCACACCTCCACGTGGTAGAGAGCGGGTAACGCTAACGTACAGGTAGATGCCGGTAAAAGCAGACAAGCTAGCAGCGCTGCATGCATGGTGTCGGAATTATGTTGAACGAAGAAGTGATGCGTTATCTTATATCCTGGGCGCCCATTTCTGCAAGAATAATGACATTAAGGTTCCGTTCAAAAATTCGTAACGTCACAATATGTAATTCAGTGTTACGCCTCCACAAATGAATCGACTGAGGAAGACAAAACCTCTTTCTACACTTATCTTAGCTCAGTTTACCGAAGCCGACATCATAATTGTCATCGGGAGATCTCAATGCCCAAGTTGGATCAGACAACTATGGTCTGGAACGCGTGATGGGGGAAACATGGGTCACGGAATGAGAATGGCGATTTGCTGATCGATTTCTTTAACGCTAATCGTCTTGTACTGGATGGGACTGTAAACACAACATAAGACTTGCAACAAAATAACCTGGGTACATCCGGAAGGCCAAACTGAAAACCAATTGACCATATCATGATTCAGCAGCAATGGAGGAAGTCAATGTGTGATGTCCGAAGTATTAAAAATGCCAACATGGGAAGCGACCACCATTTGGTTCTCTTGAGTCTCACGCTACGAACCACAGCTGTACAACGACAATCACAGGGTGTAGCAAGGAGGTCGAAGTTCAATACGAATGATTTAAGTGATCCCAACATATGTCGTAACTATGTCACCAACAGTAACGACAGACCTTCGTCATTAAACTGAATTCAACATTCAACAATTGATGAGATGTGGGGTGATATAAAAAGTGTTTTTTTGGAGGCAGGATTTAAATGTGTATCTAAGCGAACAAGAGTTAGAGACTATTGGATATCCAAAGACCCCTGGGATAAAATCAAGCTTCGGGAATCGTTGAAGATGCAAATAAATGCCGAAGCAGATGCTAAACGAAAGGCTGAATTATGAAGAGAGTATCGCCTAGCACATAAGATGGTCTATCGCTGTGTTGCACTCGCAGAAAATGCGAAAAACTCTGCTCGAAGAGAGGAGATATGAGGGGATTATAGCAAATATCCAAGGAAGTTATCGGGAAAAAAAGCAACACCAATCATCCTGTAATGGATGTGGATGGTCCACTTTTGGTATCAATTGAGGGTCAGCTATCCTGGTGGAAGGATCACTTTTGTGCCTTGCTTAGTGAGAATTCCACAGAGCAAAGTGCTGAAACGCTCCAGCTAAACGAGATTCGCAGATCTTATAGGGGTATTAACATCGAACCCCCTACAGTACTGGAAATCCAATACGACGATAATTCTTCTCAAAAACAACAAGGCAGCTTGACTTGACGGAACGGCTAGTATTCTACACCTGTTGATACAAGCTGTGTGGGAAAACAAAATCTTTCCCAGCGACTAGAAGGATGGTGTGATTGTTAAGTTGCCAACACTCAAGAGACATCAAGCTGGTTTCCACAGTGGGCAGTTGACCATATCAACACTCTGCGTATCGTTCTTGAGCAGTCTGCGGAGTTTCCGTCACCGCTTTACCTCATGTTCATGGGAATTCCCCCAAAAATTGTTGCCATTATAAGAAAGTCCTATAAAAACGTAAAATGCTTTGTTTTACACATAACAATGGGCAGCTATCCGACTCTTTTTTAGGTGCGGCAGGGTGTGAGATAGGAAGATGTTCTATAGCCAATATTCTATTTCTACTAGAGATAGACGATGTTTTCACGGCCAGCGTTGGAGCAGCGAAGAGAAAGGGAATTCAATGCAGACCGTTTGAAAAGCTTAGTCATGACTTAGTGCACTTAAATTATGTCGATGAAATGTGGTAAATAACATCAGCGGGGTGAAGGGAATGTTCTACGAACTTAAGATGAAAAGAGAGCCGAGTGGTCCAAAAAAATATAGCAAAAAGACAAAATTAATGCTCAAAGGCCGCTCCACACATAAGCGTATTTATATACATATAGGAGACGCCAGTTGAAGATGTTGAACAATTTAACTACCTAAGAAGTATTGTTTCAACAAATTGTGGTACGGATCTGGATGTTTAAAGTAGAACAAATAAAACTCGCGCAGCCTTCGGTTCTCTGTACCAAATTTGGAAATCCAGTCAAATCTCCTTACTCACCAAGCTGAGATTCTTCCAATCTAATGTCAAATCCGTGCTGTTATATGCTTGCAAAACCTGGAAAGTCTACTACTACTATCTCGAAGAAATTGCTCTCAATCGTTGTCTATACCATATTCTAAATATTTGCTGGCCACAAATTATATCAAACGAAGAATTCTGGCGCAGGACAAGTCAAGAGCGGCTGGACGTTGACATAAGAAAGCGTAAATGGCAATGGATTGGTCACACACTGAGGAAACCATCCGATGAAATTGCAAAGAAGTCCTTCGAATGGAATCCTCAGGGTGCACGGCGAGTTGGATGACCAAGAACAACATGGAAATCAACAGTTCCAGCAGAAGCAGACTACCGTAAAGTATTGAAACGATTTGTTGGTGCCCTATGCCCCAATCGAGGTTACATTGATTGATTGTTTAATTGATTTAAAAAACTTAAGCTCGTACTAAATTTGCTGAGATACAAATTATTTCGAAGCGAGCATCAGTCGTTCCCCTCCCTCTGGCTACGTGCCTTCGGTTTTCTTCCTAACCATGGAAGAATCACGTTTAATAGTATCCACATCCAGAAGAACACCCCAGGGAGGGGTGCTTTCTCCGCTTCTTTGGATACTAGTCATGAACGAAATTCTTGTAAAATTAAAATATAGTGGAGTCAAAGTAGTAGCTTATGCAGATGACCTAGTACTACTTACGACAGGTAAATTTCCATCCACTATAAGTGAACAAATAGAATATGCCCTGTCAAAGGTCAACACATGGGCAAAGAATTGTGGTCTAATGGTCAATCCATTGAAAACTGAATTGGTTCTCTTCACTAACAGAAGAAAAATACCAATGTTTAGATTACCATCAATTGCAGGGACTCCACTCAAAATCTCGGATCAGGCCAAATACTTGGGTGTGATCCTTGATAAGAAATTGAACTGGAGTCTCAACACTAAAGAGAGAGCAAAGAAAGCTATGGTTGCGTTCTATTCCTGCAACAGGATCTTTGGTAAATCCTGGGGACCCAATCCAAAAATTATCAGGTGGATGTACACGGCAATAGTTAGACCGATACTTACCTACGGTAATTTAGTTTGGTGGAACGCGACTGAGAAAGCAACAAACCTGAAAACCTTGACAAAAGTTCAAAGATTAGCATGCGTAGGTATTACGGGGGCGTTGAAAACCACTCCCACAGCGGGACTGGAAGCTATACTCAACTTGAGACCCCTAGATCTATTCGTGCAACAATCTGCAGCATACAGTGCCCTGCGCCTAAGCCAGACTAAATGCTGGAAGCAAAGCACATCAGGCCATACTCAGATTCTGCAGAGATATGTGGGAAATAATGTTTGCACAGACTACACAACACCCCATTTAAACTTCAACAGACCCTTCACTACCTCTTTTCCTAATAGAGAGGAGTGGGAAAACAACCAACCTTTCAGTAATGCATCTACGATAACTGTCTTCACTGATGGCTCGAAGATGGACACTGGAGTTGGTGCAGGAATTTTCTCGGAAACTCTGGGACTAGCTAGCTCCTTCAGACTTCCGGACTTTTGCAGTGTCTTCCAAGCCGAGGTCTTGGCAGTGACAATAGCAGCTACGCAAATATCAATGATGTCGATACCACGAGCTGATATCACCCTCTTTATTGATAGCCAAGCAGCAATAAAAGCAATTTCTGCCACCGAGATACATTCGAAGCTTGTGACTTGCTGTCGCGAAGAGCTTAGGGTTCTTGGCATGCAGCATAACTTTAGACTCTGCTGAGTTCCCGGCCAGTGATGTACAGGGAAACAAGAGAGCTGATGAGCTGGTGAGAACGGGTTCGTCGCTTGATTCAAGTCAAGCCGAACAAAATATTAAAGTACCAACCTGTAGCATCAAACAGGAAATTGGTAACAAAATATTAGAAAAAACCAATGAAAGATGGAATCTGCTTGAAACATGCGCCACAACCAGAAAGTTATGGCCAAATTTCAATAAGCAGAGAACAGACAAAATTATGCAAATGGACAAGAAACATCTCCGTTCCCTTGTCAGCATAATCACCGGACACAACCTACTGAGATACCATAAAAAGAAAATGAGGCTCAGTACTGATGACCTTTGCAGAGGATGCAGTGACGAAGAAGCACATGAGGATACCTTACACTTCCTTTGCCACTGCCCAGCACTCTGTCATTTAAGAAAGAAACACCTAGGAAATCATTTCTATGACGACCTAGAGGAACTTTCTGGAACTTCAGCTAATAGCCTTCTGAATTTCATCAACGCCTCTAAATGGCTTGACTGCTAACAGAACACATAGGATTTTACATAAAGTGGAATACAATTCCCTAGGGTATCACAACGGATCTACATAGATCTAAGTGTGACGGTAACGAGATCAACTGTCAGCCCTTCTACCTAACCTAACCTAACCTAACCATGGAAAACTTAAATGAATTGTCTGTTGTTGGCTAGGTGGAACATAATGCGTTTCAAATAGTTTTGGGAAATTCTCTAATAAATCTGGCATTTTCATCGAATTCCAAGTCTGCCTTTGATCCATCTCTCGTATCTCAATAACCAACATTGCTTGTAAATTTCAATTTAGAGAAATATCTCTTTAATAGAATTTTATATACATATAGATTGATACCCTTTAATTTAATTTAGATGATGCCAATGTTTGTCAATCGTTATCTTTCTCTTTTATGATCTATTTAACACACCCCAGGGGAGAAAGTCTATGTGTAGTAATTGCTTTACTTTCACTCAATTACGCCCCATCGAGAAATATATTTAAGAATTTTTTTTTCATTAAGCCAATAAACATCATTATTTCTCATTTAAGGAGTCACATATTTTGCTCCAAATGAGATTACCTATACATCATAAAATGGTCGTAATTTTTTGCAGTCAATCATTGCAAGCTATCAAGAT
This sequence comes from Dasysyrphus tricinctus, assembly GCA_963921185.1. Classification (NCBI taxonomy): domain Eukaryota; kingdom Metazoa; phylum Arthropoda; class Insecta; order Diptera; family Syrphidae; genus Dasysyrphus; species Dasysyrphus tricinctus. Next base: position 78,509,580 of record OY992531.1, read on the forward strand.
GCAGCTCATAAATAAAAGCATTATATTTCAAATTGGTAGTAAGAGAACGAACGTCTTCTAATAGTCCTTTTGGGAGAGCTATAATAATTTATTTGTATTTAAGTAATTTCATCAAAATCGATTATTATGAAACAGAGGAAAATTTTTGTGTAAAAGACTATGTTAAAATGTTCTAAACAATTAAGACGAGTGGGTAATCTTTAAAATGATTTAATTTTTATTAAGATTTACTTTTTGAGCTTCTAACTTGCGGAGTTAAGTTCAAAATAAATCCAACCTGGTGCTTAATGAATAGATAATAATAGTTAAGATGCTCCACTGATTTCATTTGTTTCTCAATACCGTAACTACTTATATTCATGTGTAAGTTGTACCGAAATAATTCTTCTTTTCACACTGACTAAACCATAGAATTTCGGTACGAAGGTCATCTTGTGGAATTTAAAATACCTACCTACCCAAAAGGAAAGAGATTCTCTTAAACCGTATTGGCTTTCCCCCACAAAATATAACCGCAATTATTCTATTTTCACTTCTACCCACAACAAGACCATAATAATTATCTGTTGACATTCACTGATACTCATCGAAAATTAGCCCAGTCGGGATAAACATTTGAAATTGCAAAAATTTTATCGTAAATTTTTCTTTCACAATTCGTAAGAGGGGGTCATTAGGAGCCTATGTGTAGTTTTTCGGGAAAATTGCCCTGGAGCTTAAGCCGCCATCTTGGATTTCACGAAAAATAACGTTTTACTCAATAGCTCCTACATTTTTCAGTTTTTACAAAAAAGGTTAAGGTAAAACTGAAAGTTAATTTAATTTTACTGTATAGAATATGAAGTGTTTAAAAAAAAGTAATGCATAGGAGTCCGAAAGTTGGGGGCAAAAGGGTCACTTATCACCCACTGGATGGCTGTAGACTATACTACTCTAGCAGTACATTTTTATTGTTTTATTGAGGAATTTCGAAAAATACAAGAATTCTCTTGTATTTTTCTATCGGATTATGCCAGGGGCATAGGTCCCGATGTACGTTCTTTCCATATTCAATATGTTAACCTGGTATTAAATTTGTTTGTGATGAAACATTGAGGTGGATATCAATCTCATTTTTCCATATACAGTAGATGCTCGATTTAGTGAATCTCGAAATAGTGAACTATCCACAATAGTGAACACACTAAATTTTATATAAAAACGTATTTTGTATAAAAATATCACGCAAGCATTTTACATAGCTTCAGAGCTCTGAGGAATTGTTTCTGTTTTCTGTTTAAACCTGAGTGAAAGCCTTGTTTAGTGCTTAGTTAAAATTAAAAACATTCACATCGAACGAAATGTACATTTTGGAAAAAATTGCCTTTAGAAAGTCTTAGAAAACTCCCGCTTGAAAAAGTGTACAATCTCGAAACAGTGAACAGGCCTTGTTTTTATTACTTCACTATATCGAGCGTCTACTGTACCTCTTTTCCGCACCACCATAGAGGTAGAGTAATAGGCGCGTTTTTTTTGTGACGTGTAGGCCTAGTCCACACATACTAAAACTGAATCGGCAGAGTTGTTAAAGTCGACTGCATCCTCATTATCGAGCAGCTCTCGAATTTCAGTGACGTTTTGACAAGTTTCGCCGCAGCACATAAGACAGATCACTTGAGTCCAGCCTTACGACACCCGCACATGTTTCCACAATTATTCGTTTTGCATTTGCAGGAAATCGTTTTGAGCAATGATTTCGGCGCAGCATCGATACTGGTTGTTATAGGCTCTAACCCACCAAGAGTTTTCTTCCAGCCCCAATTTGTAGCATCTTAATCGTTTTCAAGCGACATTTGAACTTGTAGGTAGTGGAAGCGTTGCTAAATTGAAGTTGGTTTTTGCAACAGATTTAGTGAAACTCTTGAAGAGAAGTGTATTGAGTGATATTTCTCCTCGACTGCCCCCAAACAGAGCTATGAAACGCGCTCACCACGAGTTGCTGAGCTGTTTTTATCGGCATTTTTATCTTTGAACAAGTTCAAATCTTCCCCTAGGTCTGGATTTTTCTGGAGGATATTCATGAGTTTGGTTTTGAAGATATTATATATTGCAGACGTGGTGTCACATCCACTTAGCGCATGTATAAACAAAATATGCCTTGCTATCGCTCCATCATATTTAAAACTTAATGGCGAGTAAAGTTGCTCAGGGGTCCGCTCTCTGCTAGGCTTCTTGAAGAAAACGTTACTCAAATGACTTCCTAAGCCAGTCAATAGGACCAGCAGGTCGATGTCTTCGCCTATAATAGTTACTTCCTCGTAATTGATTGCTTCTTGAATAGCAGCTATAACAATGAAAGAATCAGCGTCCCCCTGTGCCCCGGTTTTTTTAATGAAATCGCCCCTCCCACCCAAACGGGGTGAGATAGACCCCCCCTCCCATAGTAAAAATGCTTGTATTAAACTATTCTACAAAAAATCGTTAACATTTCTTGGTGCCTTAGTTATCGTACTCTCCCCTAAAAATGTACTGGAAGGGCAGTCCAGAGCCAGACAGGGGATGGCAAGTGCCCCTCTTACCCCCAACTTGCGTACGCATATGTTAAATTTGAACACAATCAAATTTACTTTCAGTTAGGCTTTATTTCTTCTATCAAAAGTGAAAAATGTAGGAGTTCTTCAGGAAAAAGTTATATTTTGCTAAATCCAAGATGGCGGCTGAAGCTCCAGGACAATTTTCCCGAAAAACTACACCTAGGCTCCTAATAACCCCCTTTAACGAATTGTGGAAGAAAAATGCACGATAAAATTTTTGCAATTTCAAGCTAATTTTTTGTACATAGCGACTGGACTAAATGGATTTCCTGAGAAACGGCCAACCGCAAGGCAAAGATAGAAGAACTGAATTAAATTATCCAATATACATATGTAGTACCAAAGACCGTATAATACCAAGATACCGCATCTCAACCAACCACCAAAAATCAGCTCAAGATGCGGTCGGTCGGGGGAAGGGAAACATTCCCACGTATTGTATCACATCCTCATTCACATTCGAACTCACATAACACATACAGACATGCAAGCCTTTATTCGCCGCAGACCCACGACTCAGCGACCGCGCCACCGACGATTGTAAAACTTATACATAGACGGGGTTCTCACTCACACATCTATGGGGTCACCACTGGGGTCGTCACAGTACTAGCGCTTTGACTGCGAATTTTTACACTAGATGCAATATCTTGGTATTATACGGTCTTTGGTAGTACCTACCTACCTATACCTGTGTACATATATGTACGTTTGTACTTAATGGCTCTATAAGTTGGGCACTCAAGAGTCTCAACCAATTTCCGGCAGGATGCAGGAAGGTGTTCTCAGGGGCGGACTGGGGGTCAAAGGGCCTACCGGGACTTTGAGAAAAAGGGCCACAGAATACAATTACTCTCAAAATGGTTAAAAATAAAAGTTGATATTTAAGACATTTCTCGAAAGTCATTTTTTTATATTTATCGATTTTTTATTTATTATATTGATTGATATATATTGGATTTAAGTAGAAGGTATAGTTTTTAATTCTAAGGTTAGAATTTAATTTTGTTGAAACAGCTTTTTTTAATTTATGGTTGCGTCACCTGGCAGTAATTAATTTGAGTTTTTATTCAAGCAAGAATACAAAATTGCAAAGATGTTCTTGTTTGTCTCATGCAGTAATATTAAATTAATTTTACGACCTTAAGCAAGTGGGTGTGACTTTCAGTTTAGTCAAAACAAACTTACGCTAGTCATTAGAATTATGGGAATTAAGGGAGATATGAAACAAAAAGTATTCTAAATGTTCATATTTATAATTTTCAATAATTTGTTAGAAATCATTTTTCTAAGCTACGGTTATTGTTTAATCACAAGAAATGATACACATAAAATATTTTCAAAAAATAAATTGGGGTTGGGTACGAAATTCCGAATGCCAAAATCCCGAAATGGCAAAAAATCCCGAATGCCAAACTTCCGAAAGACAAAATACCGGACAATATCCCGAATGCCAGAATCCCGAATGCCCTAATCCCAAATGCAAAAATCCCAGTTGGCGTAGTACTTTTTTTGGTATTAAAAATCGCGCTCGCTATTCTAGCTTTCAAAATATACATTTTGTAGTGTTTTGTAAGAATATTATTTATTTTCAATGAATAGTTCGTCAGTTTTTTAACAATTTACTTTTGAAAAATGTTTATCTTCTATCCCATTGATAATAATTGGCAATCATAATAAGAGTGTGTAGCAACCCAAGCAGATGTTGAGAACAATTTATGTCACAATCCCAAAATCAACTTGTCCAAGTAGGCGATGCGTGTTTAAGAACAAATAGGTAGATATTACGCGGAAACGGAACAAGAACATTGTCTTCTCTTTTTTTTAATCATTAAAGAAGAATTCAATTAATGTATTATATCTCAAGATTTATAAGTGATTATTTATTTTAAAATTTCTTTTATAAATAAATTTCACGATTTCAAGGCGAGCAGAAATCAAAAGCTGTACACAACAGTTTGATTTCTTTGAAATTACTGAATATACTAAAAAAGTATTGAAATTCGGGATTCAGTCCCAAATGTTTTCGGGATTTTTGTCCATTCGGGATTTTGGCTTTCGGGATTTTGTCCATTCGGGATTTTGGGTATTCGGGATTATGGCATTCGGGATTTTCATTTTTAGCTTTTCGGGATTTTGTACCCTTCCCAATAAATTGAAGCCGAATTTTCTTCAATTTTTTTCTCGAGTGAATCAAATAAATTATTTTGCTTTAATTTCACAATTTTTTACGGTAGCATGATTTTTCTGATCGAAATTTTTGATATTGAATGAAAAAATAAAGGCTGGTGCTTTTGATCACCAATATCTCGGCAGTTTCAAAAATTTAAATTAAATAAGGTACTTTTAGAACTATTTCTCCAGTAACAATAGCTGTGATAAATACAAACTACAAACAAATATTTTAGTAATCCATTTGCAAATTTTCAATTATTGAACAATCCTAATCTTAGGGCAAGTATGTTCACACCCCGTCTACTTTAATCAATGATTATTCTAGTTGATTATCATTGAATGCGTTTGTTCAGCAAAATTTTCAACAGAAAATCTATAATTTGAGTACTTTATTTGAGAAATCACTAATTCGCTGATTCTGTTTGATAAGAAGAATTTAATCAAAAATTTCCTGAAATTTCTTTTGCTCATTATTGGTTAAGACGATGTGCTTTTTTGCAAAGGCCTTAGATAAAATTAATAGAAAAACCACAACTTGGACAAAATTTTATCACTAGGTATCACAAAATGCCAGCACTACCTTCACTTCTAACTGTCCGTGTTCTTTTACACAAAAAATTTTACTTTCTAAAGCTCACTTACCATAAACAAACATCAACTTTGTTTATGGTGAGTGACTGATTTCTTCTAATAATTGATTTGACAGATGTACTGGAAAATGGGAAGATGATTATTTCCAAAGCCATGATCAAACTGAAATTTGAGTGAATAAACGCTCAATGATGATTACAGATTCATAACTATTGATTAAATAGAATCAGTGATAATCTAGTTGCAGATCTAACCCACTGTGAACAAACTGGCCCTTTGCTAGACGAGAAACCAGAGCAAAAACAGTAGGTTCATAATGCAATCCACTACTTAATTGAATTTTGTTCGAAAATGTTAATCCAAGTTAGCGAGCATCAGCTGCCATTTTGGAAATCACGTTTTATCAAATATCTCGTGAATCGTGAACCGACAAAAGTAGTATTATTTTTTTCTCCCAAAAAAAGATCTAATAATATATCGTACTTATTTGCCTTTGCCTATTATAAACTTAACAAAACAAACAAGAAATTGGAAAAAGTACCTTCTGTAATTTTTTTTTATTTTCTCAAAAACTAAGAAAAAGAATATAAAAATGAAAAGTGGTGCTTAACTACAAAAATTTTGAAATAACAATCAACTTGAAAAAAAGTTCACAATTTTTTCATAAATATTGACTTTCAAATTTAATTTCTCAAAAACTTTAGTTTATTGTCAGTAAAGAGAAGTTAGTTAAAAAAAATATTTAAAATATTAAAGTCTCTGGTCAATGATTGTTAATTAAGTAGATGTTTTATAAAATGATGAATTCCTTCTTTTTTTTGAAAACTAGTATTCTATTCTATTATTTGTTTTTTGAATCAAGTTTTTTTTAGTGGAAAGTTTTTGAGAAATTAAAAAAGTCAATATTCTTGAAAAAATTGTGAACTTTTTTTTCAAGTTAATTGTTATTTCAAAATTTTGTGTAGTTAAGCACCACTTTTCATTTTTATATTCATTTTCTTAGTTAGTTTTCCACATAAGTATTACGGTTTCAAGGTGATCTTCCGTCATGATATTTCTCCATCGATTTTTGATGTATTTAAAATTTGAATATGATCTTTTGCAAGCAACTTGTGTTCAAATTATATGCTAAGAAAAGGTTTTTGTACCTTTTTGCGTCAAAATAATATCGTCGCAAGACATTGAAGCAGTATTTTGCGCAATCTCCACAGTGTTCTTGTTTTTTCTTGTTTCTTTCTGTTTCTTGACGTTCGTCCTCTACCTCATCATTAGCCGCATTTTATTATTCACATGATCTGATCCGTATCAATTTTTAACAAGTAATTACAAAAGCAACATGGGATCCTGCTTTTTATCTGGATCTATTTCAGTTATGCAAAAATTGCTATGTGAATTATATCAGTAGCACAAAGAAAAGAGGCAACAGATACATGAAACATAAACGAACTTAAGGCAAAAAGACACGGGTATTTAACACTCCTGTCACTATGATCCTGTTTTTTTTTATTTATCATGATCTGATCCGGATCAGATTAAATACGGCAATTTATTCTCATCTTTTGATTTCAGGTTATTCACCTTACTTTCAGACATTTTAAAGTACTCATCATTGAGAGTCATTTTTATTTTACTTATTTAGTTTTTTGGAACTGTAAAATTTTTCTATCAACTTTTGAATAACTAAAGATCCGTAGAGGCCACCAACCTAGTTTTGGAGGAATCCAAAGATTCATAGAGTTCACCAACCAAGTTTTTGGGGCCTCCAGAGATCCGAAGAGACAATCAACCGAGTTCATGCGGCCTCCAGAGATCCGTAGAGGCCACCAACCGAGTTCTAGGGGTTTCCAAAGATTTAAAGAGGCCACCAACCGATTTCTGGGGGCCTCCAGAGATCTATAGAGGCCACCAACTGAGGTCTGCAGGCCTCCAGAGACACGTAGAGGCCACCAAACGAGATCTGGGGGCCTCCAAAGATCCGTAGAGGCCATTAACCGACTTTTGATGGCCTCCAGAGATCCGAAGAGACAACCAACCGAGTTCTTGAGGCCTCCAGAGATCCGTAGAGGCCACCAACCGATTTCTGGGGCCTCCAGAGATCTGTAGAGGCCACCAAACGAGATCTGGGGGCCTCCAAAGATCCGTAGAGGCCACCATCCGAGTTTTTGAGGCCTTCAAAGATCCGCAGAGGCCACCAAACGAGATCTGGTGGCCTCCAAAGATCCGTAGAGGCCACCAACCGAGGTCTGGGGGCCTCCAGAGATCTGTAGAGGCCACCAACCGAGTATGGAGGCCTCCAGAGATCCGTAAAGGTTACCAAACGAGATCTGGGGGCCTCCAAAGATCCGTAGAGGCCATTAACCGAGTTCTGTTGGCCTCCAGAGATCCGTAGAGGCCACCAACTGAGGTCTGGGGGCCTCCAGAGATCTGTAGAGGCCACCAAACGATATCTGGGTGCCTCCAAAGATCCGTAGAGGCCCCTAACCAACTTTTTATGGCCCCCAGATATCCGAAGAGATAACCAACCGAGTTCTTGAGGCCTCCAGAGATCCGTAGAGACCTGGAGGCCTCAAGAGATCCGTAGAGGCCACCAACCGAGGTCTGGGGGCCTCCAGTGATCTGTAGAGGCAACCAACCGAGGTCTGGGGGCCTCCAAAGATCCGAAGAGGCCATTAACCGAATTCTAGTGGCCTCCAGAAATCCGTAGAGGCCACCAACTGAGGTCTGGGGCCTCCAGAGATCTGTATAGGCCACCAACCGAGGTCTGAGGCCTCCAGATATCCGTAGAGGCCACCAACCGAGGTCTGGAGGCCTTCAGAGATCTTTAGAGGCCACCAACCAAGGTCTGGAGGCCTCCAAAGATCGGTAGAGGCCACCAACTGAGTTCTGGGGGCCTCAAAAGATCCTTAGAGGCCACCAACCGAGTTTTTGAGGCCTTCAAAGATCCGTAGAGGCCACAAAACGAGATCTGGGGGCCTCCAAAGATCCGTAGAGGCCATTAACCGAGTTCTTGTGGCCTCCAGAGATCCGTAGAGGCCACCAACCGAGGTCTGGGGCCCTCCAGAGATCTGTAGAGCCACCAACCGAGGTCTGGAGGCCTCCAGAGATCCGTAAAGGCCACCAAACGAGATCTGGGGGCCTCCAAAGATCCGTAGAGGCCATTAACCGAGTTCTGGTGGCCTCCAGAGATCCGTAGAGGCCACCAACTGAGGTCTGGGGGCCTCCAGAGATCTGTAGAGGCCACAAACCAAGGTCTGGAGGCCTCCAAAGATCGGTAGAGGCCACCAACTGAGTTCTGGGGGCCTCCGAAGATCCTAAGAGGCCACCATCCGAGTACTTGAGGCCTTCAAAGATCCGTAGAGGCCACCAAGCGAGTTTTTGGGGGCCTCAAGATATCCATTTTGACCCACAAAAAGTCTATGTTTAGTGTGATTCAAATTTTGTTATAACAATTTTTTCTTTAAAAAAAACTTTTTGCTTGCCCGGGGGCCCACCGGGCAAAATCCCGGTTGCCCGGTGGCCCAGTCCGCCCCTGGGTGTTCTACAGTATAGAACTCAATTATTTCTAAGAAATTTAAAAGGAGTTCGGTATCAGACAAATCCACATCAATATAGCTTGTAAGAGATATAATACCCTTCAAGGACCCCGAGAAATGTGTTTCATCCCAAAAATATCTTAAAAGCTAGATATAGAGATATCAGAGATGCTGTTTATCCCGTTCCCTTGTGGCATTGGTTGATTGTTGAGAGTGCCTGTAAAATTGAGAAAACATGAAACGAAGGACATTCTTGAATACCTACAAGGATGAAGTTTAAATAAATGTTTCCAGAGAATTCATTGGCAGAAAAGGTACATAATTTTAAGCACGATTTCAATTACCATTTTTGCATGCTTCCGGACAAAAAAGGGTTTCTGAAAATTGAGTCGAGTACTTTAAGAAAAGGTATATTTATACATTAAGAAGTCCAATATGAATTTCTATGGTAATATTGGGCTATGAAAGGAAAATTAAAGAATATTATTAGAAATAATTAAAAATTCATCAGACTTTTTCGTTAATGGCTTAAATGATTTTAATAAATCATTTTACAAAAAGCCTTATAAATAACAACTGAATTTAATTTGCAAAAAAAAAAATAGTTAATGAATTTTCAATTCATCTATTCAACAAGGATTGTTCACTTAGCTTGTAGTGGTATTGTGTCTTGAAGTTCGTTCATCTTCGAGTTCTTCATACCTCTGTCACCTCTTGTTCCTAAGCTTCTCAGCAAATGGTGCTCAGCAGCCCGGTGTGGGATCTGGTTAACAAAAATTATAAGTTCAATTGCCTAGAATCAAACTGTGGCGATAACTCGTCACCTTTTGCCATTTATATCTGGGCGAAAGTGAAAAAGAGGAAACAGGAGACGTTGTTTTTGGTGTTAATAGTTTGGTATGCGAATGAAGCAGGTAGTGATAGTCTCAATTCTCAAACCAAAGGATCTTCTCGACACTAAACACCAACCCGTTCTTCTTCGTTCTTCCGTCTTTCATATTAAGAACATTCTATCTCACCTCCAAGCCCTATTTGCTTTGGAAGTGTGCTGTCAAAGTGTCTGAATTTTCCAAAGTTGTTCAATCTTGCTTCTTCGGTGGAATTAGACTTGAACTTACTGTAGATTTTTCTAAGATGGGCAATTCATTTTCTAAGATGAGCATTGCCACATCTGCCCCCCTTCCTTAGCTTATTAGTTTCGTCAATTTTTCCAGAACTTTTAACAGAAAAAAGACCCAAATAAAAGATTTTGCACAAAAATTTGCAAACAGAAATTATTCTGAGTGCAGGAAGTTTGAAATAATTTTTAGTTCAAATGGTGAATTGGCAGAATAAAACAGCTATGGCTGACGGAGAAATACAATTTGAAATTCCTTTTCCACATATCATTTCGTTAAGTGTCGGCAGTTCTTTATATCTATTGTTTTAAGGTATATGGATTTGGCACCCCTGGAAGCTGCCGCCCAGGGCACAGGCCCCTGTTTGCCCCAATAGATCCGGGGCTGTGAGTGCCCGTAAGAATATGTTGAGCTTGGAAACTCAAATTAAAAAAAAATGAGATCTGGTACTAAGATTAAGGTTTTCCAAACCAAACTCTTGACATGCCCCCTAAAACACCCACCTTTTCAGTTGTTGATTTTTCTATTCCTAATAAGTGTTTCTGTTTTGTTAATACGTTTGGAAGTTATTCTTGGATATTGTTTTAAGAAAAATATCGAATAGGAAAGAGAGTCTATATCATCAATTATAGGTGGTGGCTTGACTCAAAATAGATACAAAAATATTAAAAAATAATGGCAACACTAATTTTATACTTCCTTAATTTTAATTCAAACCTCAAAACTAGTATTTGATTTAATACCTACATATATAACGATATATATGCTATAAATTAGTCATTGACAAAAAGTTTTCAGTACCTATACAATTTTTGAAAAAAAAAACATATTTTTTTGTTTTTTTTTTTTTATTCAGTATTCAATGCTCTTAGCCAAAAACCAAATAGTCTTTGAGGAAATTTAAAATAACGAAAACTATTTTCTTTTTTTCGAAATGATTTTTTCTTTAAAAAAAAAGTTGTTGTTTTCTTCATTTTTATATTTCTTTTGAGTATTGTTAATTCAAAGGTGAACCTTTAGAGTACTACAATTTCTTAACCCCGGCTAATATTCTGAACTAAATATCTGTTCGGTGTAGCCTACAAAATATAAATTTGGATTTATTCATTTGGGCGTACAGTAGACGCTCGATGTAGTGAAGTAATAACACCAGGCCTGTTCACTCTTTCGAAATTGTTCACTTTTTCGAGCGGGAGTTTTCTAAGGCTTTCTTAAGCTGAATTTATTCCAAAATGCACATTCCGTTCAATGTGAATGGGTGTAGTGTCGCGAACTTGGCTGGGCACTACTGTGCCCTTTGATTTACTGAATTTGCAATAGAGGCGGAAGTTTACATGATCAGAAAGGCTATGACTTGAATTTCAATGACCACATTCACGACTTCATGAATTGAAATACCGATACGCGAAACCAACTTGGCTTTAAAAATTGTAAAAAAAAAAGACATGGAATTTATGAAAGAGCAGTTGGAGCAGTTTAAAAAAAAAATATTATAATAAAATTTTCAAATCATTATTAAGGAAAAATGTTGGTATTCAAATTTTAAGTTTTTATTAATAAACACATAAAATATAAACTTTCAGAAAAATATCGACCCAATTTTGAAATATCGAGTTTTCAACAAAACAAAAAAATTTAAATTTTTTTTGTGGAAAAATATCTGTTGCCAATTCTAATGTGTATATAAAATTACATAATTATACTTAAAAAAATTGAAATTTACTTTAAAAATCCAAAAAATACTTTTTTGTAAATTTCGGTTCAAAAAACTTTTTGAACTTTTTCTTTTAAATTTTTGATTAAAATCTGTCACAAAGTTTTCAGGAAAACCAAAAATCATTGTTGTTAAGCTGTTTTTGAGAACAATTATATTTAGTTAAATTATAAAAAAAAATGGGATGGGGTCAAAATTCTGCTGAGGAAAAATATCTGTTTTCAAAATTCTGCTTTCGAAATCATCAACTCTGTATGGCCGAACTACTAAATAGAACATTGTTTATAAGATTTTCGTAACACAAAACTGTTTTGTACTTCGATCTAGCTTAAGCTCTTGAATAGGTAGATTCTCTTCAAACTTGGGATTCAACTTTTAAAGGTTTGGCTACAAGGAACATTTATGTTTTTAGCTCCAAAAATAACAACTATCTTTCATAAAACTGTTATATAAGAAAAACTTATTTGGCTTAAAAACGACTTGTTTAATTATGTTCATGAATGCCTGTGTCTTTTATTAAAAACAGAATTCACAGAATTCTCTTTTTCGTAACATTTTGTTAGATAGAATTAAAAAAAGCAGAATTTTGAAAATCAGTTGTTTTCTTTAAAAAACAGAATTTTGGAAAGCAGAATTTTGAAACCAGAATTTTGACCTATTCCCCAGAAAATTATATGGCAGGTGGCAGGTACCGTTACTTTTGGTTAAAAAAGTGGAAAATATATGAGGGGAATGACCAAAAACCATTATATACCAAGTGTTAAGGAAATCCTTTCAGCCGTTTAGGTTTGTAGCCGAAGGGACAAACAGACAGACAGGATTGTGAGACCCATTTTTACGTCTTCCCTATCAATCAAAATCTCGAGTTCGACGATGAGAAATCACTTGAGATACTTTTTTCATATATAAAATTTTCAACCGCCCCGGGTGGCAGAAACTCACGCTACGCCACTGTCTGCCCAAGCTAAAAATTAGAGTGCCTTTTGTGAATTGCTTAAGACTTCAAAACCAAAGCTCTCCACCAATTTTCAGCTTTGTCGGAATTTTTTCGACGTGAAAGTCTTTTTTTCCCCGACTAATATCAAATTGACTGGGTTTGTGCCGTTTTCCCCCCAAACTCTTCATTTATTTTAAAAACCTGTAGTCAGTTTTGTATTTAAATATAAATATAACCAAATACTAAAATAATAATTTTAATAAAAAATAAAAAAAAAACAGCTTGGGTACCGCTTTAAAAGAAAAAATTCGTAGATACAGTTATTTTAGTCACAAAAAAAAAAAAAACGGTGAAGTTATATCAAACTAAATTGATTTCTATTTTATTTCCTTTGACCTCCAAAAATGCAGCCTCTATACTTGTACTGGTGCGTATAGATATTTTAAGCTGCCATTTCTATCACTAAACATATTTTTTTTGTATTATGTCATCCTTTTCTTTTAAAACATTCATCATTCTCGCTTGATAAAGTTTCAGATTAATAATAAAAAATGAACGAGGCCATTTTTATTTTATGAAGCAAACACAGAAATTCTTCTGGAATAGTAGTTGTTGGTGAGTCATCTTCTATACGTAGATATACAAACTGAAGCAAAAATAATCTTCCTGTTTTTCTCCAAATAAACTTTCCGTCAATTACACCCATCAAGAGGCTTGTTCCATCTCCTTAAATCAACTCTCCCTCTATAGAAACCCGGTTCCTACAATCTGCTTGCTCATAAAAGTAAGTAAATCATAAGACATCCTGTCACTATCATGAGTCCCCAGCGACGACGGCGACAAGGACGACTGCCGTAAAATACGATTCTTATTTTGTTGTTAAAAGCACTTAAGTGTAGGTATACTTCCGAGAAATGAATACCAGTAGCTAGTGCTACTGGTTGAGATACTCCCGATTTTAAGACTTAGTGCGCTTATGTTTTGATATTGTTCCATAAAGGATGGTTTTTCTTGAACAAGGACACGATTTTTCATTAGAAAAGAGTTTCTTTTATTTGGTACTGGATGCAAGTGTGTTTGGAGTTTTTTGATAGCTTTTCAGTGAGATACGTGTTTTCTTTGTTGAGAGTTGCACAGTTTATATGATTTACGTGGGTTGTTAATAAGAACTCAAATCTATATCAACCTCCAGTCAGTTAATTGTGCTCAAGAATTATATTATTGAAATTTTTTTCGAAAAAGGCACGTCCCGTGTATCAGCTCTCCCTTTCCGCTTTCTTATCAAATACTCTGCGCATGCTGCAAAGCAGGACTGGCGGTCAGTATTAAGGTTTTGTACGGAGATCGTTTAGAACCTAGCGAAACAAATGAGTTGGCTCTGGAAAATACTACGTTATCAATTATTTAAAATGTTTACTATGGACTTTTGACAAATCCTTGTATTTTTGGTGTCAAATTCCATGATTTGCGCCACCCCTGGAAAAAATTCCTGCGGGTGCCTATTATATCACTCGGAAGAACTGTAAAACGGAAAGAATGACATCAATATCTTCTGGATACCCTGGTACTTGGACGAATTTGTTAAAGATAGTGGTCTTCGTGTTAACACCTAAGGTGTACCTGAAGAATATTTTGATTGTGTAAGGTAAGGGGGGTGTCCTTGCAAGTTTATCGCCTTCTCGTTTTTAGTTTTTAGGGTGTGTATATATATAGTATACGCTGATTTGATCTCATTACTACTCGATTTCCAACGTTTTCAGTTCAATGTTTTCTGGGTTGAAGACGCCAATAGTTCCCTCTAGTTCTGATGGTTAACGTGTTCATCTTTAACGATGGAAGACTTAAGGCATCGTCCATGCCGAATCTCTATACAAGTTTTACCAATTCTATGCTGAGAAGCATTCGTGTTCGGTGAGTGCCAGTCCAGTGCCCTCTGTTTACCGTCTCCTATCTTCCTTGTCACTTCAGTTTTGTAAGCGCTTTTGCTTCCGTGATCACCGCTTCGACTCTGATTTCCAGTTTCTTCTAGTAGAAGTACTTTCGTTCCACTTCTTTAAGATCTATTGGCATCACTGGTGCAGTTGCAAAAGAGGCTCTCGGTGGTATCGTTCGGTATCGGCAGAAAAAAAGGATTTTTGAATATAAGTATTAAATAATAATTTTTGTTCTTGGTTTCTCGAAAACAGCTATAACGATTTGCATGATAGTCTCAAAGTTACTTATTTTTAGCTAGAGGAAGGCTAAGGAAACGATTTGAGTAAAATGCACCACCCACTGCCACGCCTATTTTCAATTATATCTTGGTTTCTCGGGAACGGCTTATACGATTGGGATGATATATTCATAGTTTTCGTAAACCGCTTGTAAGCGATTTGAAAGAAATGTTAGGTTCTTATCAACACTGAATGCGACTGAGACCGAGGCCGAGACCGAGACCGAGACCGAGACTGAGACTGAGACTGAGACCAAGACCGAGGCCGAGACTGAGACTGAGACTGAGATCGATACCAATACCGACACCAAGACGAAACTTAGTCATACGATACCGAGATGAGACGTAGTAGTACGAGACCGAGACCGATACAGAGACGATACTGACATTTTTTAATTTAAACGATACCGAGACGATACCAAAAAAAGACTCATTTGGTTTGGTATCGTGGCACGCCCTAGTAATAATGATAAGATTTCTGTAAGGAATTGGAGAGTCTCACCTGAGGAATCCTTTTCGGATCACTTTAGGATACTCTTTACTTTAGACAGGAATCAAAATGATATTAAGCCTTTTAGGAAACCATCTAGAACAAATTGGATAGAGTACACAAAATGGTTGAAAGAATGTATCGACCCACCTGAGGAAGAAACCCTTTCGATAACCTCAACCATTGACACTGTTGTTGCCAGAGAATAATGTATTAAATACAACACGTTAGCTGCGTATAATTCTAAAACATATTAGATCAAGTCAGCAAATTCCACATATTTTGTCAACATTTTATACAATTGACAAAACTGAAACACCAACACAGTGGCGGATCCAGGGGGGAGGTCATGGGGGTCATGGCCCTCCCAAAGCTCCAGAAAAAAGAAGAAATACGAGCAATCCTTACTTGTTATTCAACACATTAGAAGACAGAGATACATGTTTTGGGTAATTCCATATATTTTAGTAAACTATACAAAAACCATAACCTATTAATGTTATGGTTAGCTTCTATTATCCTTAGCAAATTCTAACTTCGTAATGATATGGTCAGGAAATAAATTTTTACTAGAAAAAATTATAACAGACTCCTGGTACAATACCTGGATTTTTAAATGGAATTTTGAAAAAAAGGCTTTGAAAAAATTCCATAGTTAATAAAATTAATAAAGTTCCAATAATTATAGCAGATACCTGGATTTATAACGGAATGTTGGAAAAAACGCATTGAAAGACTCCATACAAATTTTGTTGTATTTAATAAAAAAAAATTATGTGCGGACACTTGGTGCAGTACTCAAATTTGTAACGAAATTAAAAAAAAATTCCATGTAAGAAAATACCCTCCTCTTTGCATTGACAACTGTTTTTTTCTGTTCGGCATGGATTTCACCACATATTTGCAATTATTTCCAGCTTTTTGTTTCAAATTGACACTTGAATTATTCCTTTTTTTAGTTACTGTCAATTTTTTTTTTTAGATTGCAAATTTTGCTTCCAATCTTATATGTTCATCATACTTTCATAATTGTCTGAAAAGTATGAAATGGAGCTGAATCTTGTTGATAAATAAGTTTTCCAGCAGCAAGAAATGTGTGCACTATTACTTTAAGCAGGAGTCCAATACAGTCTTAGGGCCTGGTCACGTTGTGAGCGGCAGAGCGGCAAAGATATCTGATCATGCCTTCAACTGTTATGAAGTCATGATAAAATTTGACTTTTTCTAATCACCAGATATGTAGAAAATCTAAGGCTATATATTTCAAGAGGTTTCAGTTCAAATTAGGTATGATGTTTCAATCTCATGACCCCCCGCAAGTTGAATTCCTGGATCCGAGCCTGCACCAACCTATACCTATAGTTTTCACACATATTTAAGCTTATGCCATCTTGCATATAAAAAAAATATACTTGATGAGTTGGACGGTTGAAAGTTCCTGCCAGACGGGCCTAAGGTTTTTAAAGTTTGTATTGTAAGAAATATCCTTTTTTTATTTTTTTCTTAAATTTCAAAAAACCGAAAACAAGAAGATGTCAGCTAACATTCATATATGTAAAAATCAGCTTTGTGCGGGTAGCAAAATTTTGACAGTTTTTTTGAAATTTAAGAAAAATAAAAAAAGGATATTACTTATAATACCAACTTTTAATACCTTAGGCCCGTCTTGCAGGAACTTTCGTACCTCCAACTCGTCAAGCATGTTTTTTTTTATATACAAGATGGCATAAGCTTACATATATGCGAAAACTATAGGTGGGTTGCTGTTTCTGTTTTGTCAATTTTATAAAATTTTGAAAAAACATGTGGCAACCCTGGTACTACAGTAAAAGAACCATATCATAATTGGCTGACTTGATTTAATATGAATTAGGATTATGCGCAGTTAACGTGTTATATTAATACATTATTCTCTGGCTAATCAATGACATTTTTTTATACCAACTTTAAAAACTCGTCTGGCAAGCTATTTTCGTACACCAAACTGGTCTGTCATTTTTTTTTAAATGTACAAAAAGACATAAGTTATTATAAATTCAATCAGCATTCTAAAAGTAGATATGTATGCTACATTTGGAAGTTATTTTACATTTTGAAAAAAAAAAACACGTGGCAACCCTAGAATTGCGAAACATTCCCTGATCTTTATTTTTTGACTAATCTGTTCACGAATAAGGCATACACTAAGTTTTAGCCTTGTACCTAACAAATTTCTCAAGTTATCCAATATCTGCTATGTATTAATCTTTAAGAGCTTTAGGCTCGTCTGGCAAGCACTTTCGACCGCCAAACACGTCTGGCATAATTTTTTCATGCATTAGAATGTATAAAATAAATTATAAATTAGTTTCAGCCTTGTGCGAGTAGGTTAATTTTGACCCTTTTTTTGCATTTTGAAAAAATCAGATTGCAACATTACGACCGCGGCAACCCTTCCAGACCGTGGTTTTCATACTTAAGTAGTCCCAAATCAAGCATACACACAGTTGTAGCCTTGTGTCTAGTAGGTTAGTCAAAGTGGCTGGTAGCTCTTAGCCTAAAAGGTCAAGTCCACGAATAAATCCTTGTGCTGCTCCGGCTGTGATATTCTTTCTTCTGTTGTTTTGTGGATTATTTTGTCGTCTCTGAGGGAACCTTTTATCATTTGAAAAAGATATCCTGAAATCTTCTTTCTACATATCTGATTATCTGACTGAGTAGAACCCGTTTTGAACATTGTGGTAAACGTCCTAGGTTTTTTGTATTCATTTAATATTTTTGCCAACCTACTTATATTTAATTCAAAACCAACAGTCGAGGTAGTTTGAGGGTATCTGGTTATCATTTAGCCATTATTTGAACCTATCAATTCAATTCAATTCCTTTCAATATTTAACAAAAATTAAATGTACTGAAGAGAATATGATGGTGGTGAATGTTGTCGTTGCTGCGGAGAGTTAAAGTCTGTTTCAACGGCTAAATCAGCAAGCAGATGGCTGACAACTTCCATTTGCATGTTGGAAGAGAAAAATTAAGAGAAATTATAAAAAGAGCTGACGACGAAATGTAAGCGCATCGAACAAAAATACATGCACAAGTTATCGTGTTTTCTATCATGGAAGTACTTCCGGGAGAGTTTTTCTGGGTGAGTTTTGACCAGAAAATTGATCTTTCAACACACTTATTTTTAAAAAAAATCAAAATGATTTTTAAAGTAAAAAGATGAATTTTTTGGTTAAAGATACGGCCGGGAACAAGTTCTTCCGGACTCACTCTCACCGCCATGACAGGAAACTCTCTCCCACGAAATGTCTGTCGCGATGAGAGTTGCCACCAGCCTATATAAGGACAAGATTGCCAAACTTCGTCCCTTTTTGTCTTAAAGTTTTCTGGAGTTAACTTGTTGTTACGCGGTCGGTCACGGGAGATAATTTTTTTGTATGTCGGTTTTTGCTAAGTTTTGCAATCTACCTTAAAATATCTTTGAATTATCGGTACGTGGATAAAAGTTACTTTTTCCTAAATGTATCGCAAAAAGGAGCGTAAATATAAAAGACATTAAAATGGGTTACATACTACCCAATCAAAGCCCCCGATGAAACTCGCTAAAAGTGCCGTTAATCCACTAAATTTTTGTGCTAACGAGCAAACAGTTTATTAAATAAACCAAATTAAAGTGCGAGAAAAAAACATGCAAGAACCCCAACGTGTTATGATACATACATATTGCTAAACTCCAATAAAAAAAATATAAAAAAACGAGAAATCCCTGCAATAAAATACGTGTACCTACCCCCAAAAATAAAAAAAAAGGTAAAAAAACAAAAAAACATCAAACCTTTCTAAACCAAAACTCTCGCAATAAAATCATAAAACAAGTAACAAAAAAAAAAACAAATTGAACGCCTGAAAAATATAAAGTGCTTGTTCATCCCCCCCAAGAAAAATACGCAAAATCCCGTGACCAAAACGACCGAACTGAAGCCAAAAATATAAAAAAAAAACGTACCCAGAGCCCTGTACTTAAGGTACAGTCACCGCCTAACCTTGAATAGGAATCCGACCTGAGGTACCTACTGTAACAAAAAAATACAAAAGAAAAAATTTTCTTCATCACGCTTATCAAAAGCCCATATCGATCATCGGCCACCTGAAATTCGGTATCTCCACCACAGCAGTGACGCCTGCAGCCAACATCATCGCCGCCGCCGCCAGCATCATCACCACCAGCCTGTTTTTTTTTTTTTATCGATAATAATCAATAATTTTTTTTGCATGTTCTAGTTCTACCTTTATATAAAATTTTCTATCTCTCTCCATCTGTATTCACCACACTGTTAAGTTTTTTTTCAAATCATTAAGCTAAGAAGAAAAAAATATTAAGATATTCGCGGTTCCCTACCCTTTCTGTGAGAATTAAATGAACCATCGTTATGAGTCATGGGTAAAGTGTGTATTTTAAAATTCGTTCAACTGTGTACTTATTTTCCAGTCCAGTATGTACAAAAGGTACAAGCAACTCAGCCTCCGAAGCGGTGCACCACCTCGAGGATATTCAACTTTTTAATAAAACTGTGGTAAGTTTCTTATATTGTTTTACTTTTTTTACTTTTGAGCAAATTTTTGAATTAAACGTACTTTTACCCACAACAACAAATCGAAAGAGCTCAAATTTAATTAATTAGAGCCAAAATTAAAAGTGACCCTAGAATTATGCAAAAATTTCTCATCGAGGTGAAATCCTAGTGAAATCCAAATAGGAAATCATTTTTTGCATTAAATCGAAAGAATTGTGGTGAATTCATTGAGAAGAGCGTATTAATAATAGAGAGACAGAGATTAAAAACTTTGCACTCATTTCATATTTCTGAGTTTTTTTTTCGTCCAGTTTTTTTTAAATTTTTGCCACATATGGAAAATATGTTACGAAAAAGAAAAGAAATTATATCTAATTTTAAATTGATTTTGAAATTCATTCGATATTTAAATATTTAATTGAACCATATTTTAATTTCTTTTTATGCTATTTCTTTTTGCTATTCTTTTTATAAAATAATAAATACCTTTCTTTGATTAAGTCCCTTATTTCTTTGTGAAATTAGGTAGATTTATATGGGAATTGAATGATAACGATATATTTCGACTGTTGGTTTTATTATTTTGTAAGAAATTTCAATTAGTTATTAGTAATTAAGTAGTTATTGCTAAAGTACCACACCTATACTTGATTATACACAATCAAATTCGTTCTATTTACATTTAGCATATTTGACAAAATTTCTGTTAGGTTAAGATTTGGGTACAATAAAATGAATTTTGTATTATGTTGATGATCTGAAACTTTGATCTTTTTGTTATAATATTTTGATGGTTTTGATTCGTTTTGGGAAGATATTTTTTTGAGATTATTGGATTTTAGCATGGCCTTCTTTTAAGTGACGTCACGTGTGGATGTGGCGGTGCATTAATGATAGATGAAGACTAAGTAAGAGAAAGATAAGAAAATTATCTACCAAGCTGGCAGATGGGAAGGTTTTGGAGTGTGAAACCACGTAAGCTATAATAAGGTTGTGTTTTTTTCTTTGTTTTTTTTCTCTTCATGATGTGAGTTAGTGCTTTAGATGATATTCTAGATCCTGATATCATCTTCAGCTTAGGGGCTGATATAAAATCGAGGAAATATCAGCCATGGTTGCATCCTTTACGATGCGTGGGTGGGCGATCCCTCTGAGAGGCAATAACACCAAGCCCTCTCCTCACTTGGAAGTTTTTTTTTGGTTTTATTTCCGGGTTGAAATATCAGGACGAATTCGGGCTCCTTTAGATCCCGATCCATTTCTTTAATATTTACCGGCATGTTTTAAACGTAACAACCGTTCAGCGTTGTGATGGCAAGAACCCCCCCATTCCGACGAGCTAGGATGTGCATTAAGCTAGCATGCCACGCCATCACAACCTGAACACCCTTTCCTTCCGCTGCCAGGATCAGCCCACTGTGCCTGTAAGCAGTGGGTTGTAATGGTAGCATAGGATGGAAAGGTAATAAGGACTTCCCGATAGGATTGTTTCGACTATGTGCTGACGTGATTGTATGTTTTGGGGCAATAGCACCTCTAGGTTAGGAGAATATGAAACATCCCGTCGAGAGTCCTTTGCCGACAACACCTCGGACCGTTACAACATCCATCAGTATTGCCAGTAGAACAACTTTCCTGTTGAAGTGGTTTCCTTTGTAGGTTGATTTCGGCAGCCCTCACCTTACTACTTCTTTTATTGCTCCTATTGTAGAGCGGGTCTTTTCTGAATCCATAATGTCTTTCAGACAAGTCTCCTCTTTTTTTTTTTGTAACGCGGTTCTTAGGTATGGCTGCAAAATCGTTTCCAGAATTTTTCCTGTTGTTTCCAGTATGCTCAGAGGGTTGTATATGGGGAGCCCGGTTGTCCTTGATTTTTAATAAAAAGTACAGGTCGTTGCTTTTTCCAGCGTTAAGAGAAAATTCCATTGGCTAGACAGTTGTGTGGTATTCGTACATTCATATTTAGTAAAAGTTGTGGGCAGAAATCAAGGGATTACCGATATTCCGTTTTTTCAATGAGCTTCTTTATTTTGCGGAGCGTTGTCGTCAGTTTTAAGCTCTCCTTCACTGAACACTTGTATTTCTTGTCTTGGGCTCTTAGGGGTGTCAGGTGATCTGTTGGGATGAGCCGGGAGCATCGTGTCCACAATCAGTCAGTTATCTACTTGCATTTGTAAATCTTCTGCAAACAAATAAAACAAATATTTTTGCAAAGTAGGTAAAGTATGAGCAAAACTTTCCGTCCTAAATATTGATTCAAAAAGTTTGCCTAATTATTATTTTTATTTTGTCTTCCAAAAGCGTTAGTGCTTAAATCTTTTCACTCGATGTCATCACTTCTGAATTTTTCATCGTATACCTTACCTATACACATGTTGAGTACAAAGGTATTTATTGTTTACTTAACATAAAAAAAATGTACTGCACATGGAATGGCACTTCAGAAAATTCGTTTTATAAATCTTGAAAATTGCTTAAGTGGTCTCTTGGATTTAAAATGATGAAATGGATATACTTCGTACTCAAGTGCTATACATATTGAGGGTTTAGTGAGAGTCCTTAAATTCAAAAACTTAAACTAAATTTATGTTTTAAATTTTCTAAGAAGTTATGTGGTGAGGATAGGTTGGATTTATTTAAAAAGAATCGTTTGTGTATTTTAAATGATTAAATGCAATACAGAGATGTTTGGAGACAATTTATAATTTAACAAGACCTGTTATTAATATAACTGATGGTGAAATAAAACTTGTTTTTTTCTGTATTTAATTTTTGCATTTGTATGTACCTATTTATCAAATTATCACATCCTAGCAAATTTGTGTTATAAAACTATAAACACGATCCCAATTATTTAATTTCAAATGCATCTTACTTTAAAACGTCATTTTTCAACACAATCACTTAAATATCCATAACACACTTCTAATTGAGTGACAACTTAATCAAACTATAAAATCACTTTTCAGCTTACACATACTACATTGAAATGTAATATTTATGTAATTATATCTAACACAGATTTTCCAAGTTGTCTTCTTCAAATGTATATGTATTTACCACTCAAACATTCCCCAAAATTACATAACTCACATAATTAATCATTATTATCCTTTTGGAGAGTATATTATTTGCAGAAGCTCCTTTATTCATTATTTGGCTAAAACCCCAAAATTGAGGTTTGCATTGTGTTTTGCAAATAGGTTGAATTCATAGGCCAAAGTCTATAATCAATGAACCGTATGACATAATGTAAAGGTCAAATTGCAGTATTTAATCAACATCAATCAATAATATATAGTAATTTTGTTTGCGATAGATTCCTGACATCCTGTAACAAATATTCACAGCCCCACAAAACCCTCAAACAACCATAAGATCCTTAAAGGATTTAAGCTTAACTGAAGTATGAATATAATTTGTATAGTTAAAGTTAAAGTTTTGTATATCCTGCCACTCAAATAGAGTTTTATTCAATCAATGACTCTCTGTCATAAGTTTGGGGAAAGAGAAAGTTGGTTCAAACCCTCACTTAAAAGTCAAAAACAAAACATAATAAACTTGATAAGATATATGATCAATTAGTTATGTACCTACTTGGGGGTCTATTCACCATGAGTAATGTACACGGAAAGAATTCTTGGATCAGATCAAGAAAAATGAGCTGCAAATCACAAAAAATGAATCCCGGTTTATACCTTGGCTCGGGATTAAGTAATTTACAACAATTTTTTTGCAATTTGCAATTCAAAGCAAAATTAAGATATTGATGTTCAAAAATCATGAATCAAAGCTATTAAGTATCAATTATTCGATTGAGAGAAAACAACAAATCGCAATTTGATCCAAATATTACTCAGTTGTATATTTGTTAATTTGCTAAAAAGGTTTGTGATCACCAATTTCATTTTGTGATTTGCCATTTGAAAGAGCAATCTTGCTCTACCCTTTATTTTGAATGTGTACACATTTTATTTTATTGATTTGAAATAAATACTTTGCTTTCTTCTACTTGGATTTGAACTCGCATCCCTCCAGTTCCTGAGCCAGCACGCTTCCACTAGGCCAATTTGCAATACAGAACACTGCTGTCAGAAATTAAGAAGTAGAAACATGCCATGTTGTGGTGCTATATTTCCTGCAGAAGTAAATTGCGACAGGAAAGTCGTGATTGGGGAAAAAATATTTTGTGATTTGGAACCATTCCAATGGAGTTTAAAATTGTGAGACAGAAAACATGATTTGCTAGAGTTAATCTTAGGTGGTTTGCAAATCAGTGATTGTGCAATGTAAATTACTAAAAAGTGATCGCAAATCAATTTTTAAGTTGAGATCATCCTTTTGGAGAATAAATAACGCCAAACACAATGTAATTTACTATGAACAATGCAAGCTTGAATCAATCATTTTAATTGTAAATCTTGACGAGACAAATTTTATAATTTGCTATGTTTTGACTGTAAATTTACCAGTTTTTGAATCGATCTGTCATAAAAACGCCATAATTTACTATTAAAACATGTTTTGCAAATTGCAACTGAAAATTTTGCATTTGGTGATTTTTCAATTCTCTCCGTGTATGTAGCTCAGATTGTTTTTCAATGTTAAATCTGCGTTCATGGGTTGATGTAATTTATATGAAATATTTATTCACAGCGTGATTGTTATAATTGAAAATACTTTGGCGTATGCAGTGAGTTTCTAGAACAAACTACCTGACTAACAGAGCAAAAATGTCAATACTCTTACCTATAATATGGTAAAACCCCATATTCAACGCCGTATGGAGTCATTGTTGATTAATTTGTTGACTAACCTTAGCTCAGCTAGGCTCTTGATAGGAATAACAATGATCATCTACTATCAAATAAATAAAATATAGAGCTTAAACTTATCTGAAGGTTGCGCTCGGAGTGGACCAGGGCCTCAGAACCAAAGAGCTCCTTCCAGCTGGCTCAGTCTCTAGCTAGCTGTCTTCAGTTTCAAAGAGTTGAGGTCTTTTTCCAATTGTGTTACGCTGTCCTCCCCTTACTGCACCGTCCCACAGGGTTGGCCTCAAAGCCATTCTGGGACGAAGCATTGATATCCTTTAACTCTAGGTGACCCAGCCACCTCAGTCGTTGGCTTTTTACTTTTGTGGCTATGTCGATGTAGTTATTCAGTCGCGTTCTTCTTCTCCATTCCCGATCTATGCAGACGACAGCCCGAGAATTTTCTTCTCAAAACAGCCACGATTAAAAGTGTCCATAAATACATCAGAACCGGGATGATAAAAATCTTATTCTGGATCATTTTAGTTGCTCAAGGGAGGGCTTTGCTCTTCAATTCCTTTATTAGCCCAAAGAAGCAGCGATTGGCAAGAGTATAATTCTTCGTTTGATCCCAGCATTCATATCGTTCGCCAAATTGATAGCGGAGCCTAGGCAATCCATCTCAAAATTATATCTGTCTTTAGTGACGCAGTACCTCGTGGCATAATGGTTAGTGCGTTGGACTATCATGCCGAAGATCTAGGTTCAATTCCCAGCCGCAGTGACCTAAAAACAGATCTTTTCCCAGGTACTGCTTCTTGCGAGAGGCTGACAAATCCTCAAAGAGTATACTTGCCATGAAGAAGTGCTTCAAATCCAGCTGTACGGCTTCGGACATGGCAAAAAATTGAAGGTCCCCTCCATTCCTGCCAACAAAACGCACACAGGAATGGTTGAGAGTTTAAGTCACTATGCCCTGGTTCTCAACGCGCTGCTGAGCCACAAAATGTATTTATGTATAGTAATATTCTCTCCTAGATGTCGGTGTCCTTTCTGTTTTGACAGCATATATTTGGTCTTGCTTTCATTCACCGTTTAACCCATCTTCTTGGCTTCCTTCTCAATACTCACGAGAGCACCACTGACTCACGGTTTGTTCGCCTTAATTTGTCAATATCGTCAGGCGTAAGTGAGTGCCTTATTGGACAGACTCTTGAGAGATTTTGCCTCTAATGTTGACGTGAGAGCCTTGTACCATTCTTTCAAGAACGATGTTAAAGAAGTCGCATGACAGCGAGTCGCTTTGCCTGAAACCGTTTTTGACTACCTTGATAGAGCAGCGTGCATTCTTTATCGTCATCCTGCCTAAGGGGACGAGTTTGGTAGGGTAGAGATGCCAAAACTAGACACTCTATGTAGCTCGTCTCTATAGATGCTGTCACACGGGGCCTTGAATTTGAAACTCCTAGTTTATTTCCAAGTTCTACCGTATTGCGAAAATTTGGTCGACGGTGGACTTTCCTTTCTATAAACCCATATTGATTTGAACTTATTAGGTTGTTGATAAATGGCTTCAGGCGTTCACAAAGTACAGTAGAGAAGATTTTGTACGCGATGGTAAGGAGACTGATGCCTCTGTAGTTGGTGCAGTCCAGATGATCGTCTTTCTTGAGGACCGGGCAAACAATGTTGAGGTTGCATTCATCGGACATGTTTTCCTCCGACCATATTTTGCAGATGAGTAATGAGCTGGTGCATACTCCTAACCAATTTATCGCTAGCTGCTTTGAATTGCTCGGCTGCAAGAGAGAAGCATTATTGGACTAAAGTTAAGATATAGCAATCTTCACTTTGTCGAGATCGGGAAATTGTTGGCCGCCATGAAGGTTGAATGCTGCATGGCAGCGGAACTCGATTCGTCATCACCGTTACACCATTTGCAGAAATAATGTTTCCATATCCACTGTACCGACTGCGATTCTACCACTAAGTTCTCCTGATGGTCCTTGCTGGTTTCCGTTCGAGCCTTGTAAATTTGGGAGGTTGTTTTTTCTTTTTGGTATAACTTCCGAAGTCCGTCCAATTACTCGCCTACGCTGACGAAATTGACATCATCAGTAGAACAAAGCGTGATGACAGTGGTGTTTTGGTGAGTATTGAGAAGGAAGCCAAGAAGATGGGTTTAACGGTGAATGAAAGTAAAACGAAATATATGCTGTCAACAAGAAAGGACACCCAACACTGACGTGTAGGACAGAACTTTTGAGGTGGCCAGAGACTTTGTCTATCTAGGATCCGCTATAAACTCAGCGAACGATACCACTGCTGAGATCAAACGAAGAATTACTCCTGCCAATCGCTGTTTCTTTGGGATATGAAAGCAATTGAGAAGTAAAGCCCTCTCTCGAGCTACTAACTTCAAAGAAAGTCATTGAATCCAACCCCGTGGGACAACGCAGTAGAGGTGGACAGCGTAAAAGATGGGGCACGCAAGTGGAAGAGGGCCTCAACCAACTTGGCGTGCGAAACTGGAGACAGATAGCTAGAAACCGAGCCGGCTTGAAGAAACTTGTTGGCTGAGGCCCATGGTCCACCCCGGACTGTAGCGCCACCTTAAGTAAGTAAGTAAGAAAGTATAACTTCCGAACTTTAGTCATGCAATAGCATCCCCCTATTTCTTCGATCTCGAGCTTCTCATGCTCCTTCTATTTCCTTCTGAGAAACCAACGTTTCTCTCTATCCTCTTCTGCACACTAGCAGCTCTTGTCCTTCTATGCAGCCTCACTTTGTATGCCTGTTATTTGGCTGTTTGTACTTCCTTTGTAGAATAGGTGACCTTTTTTGATGAAATTTGTTGGTTTATTTGTGGGCTTCAGGTCAATAAATAAAAACAATTTCTTTTTTGTTTGTACTTCCCACCACTCTTCTTTGAACCACGAGTTTCGCTATGGTTGTCGTGCGAGGGCTAGTACGTCAGAAGCCGATCTCTGGTGGCTTCCTGGCAATTCTTCCACTGGTTCTCGATGCTTGAAGTTGGCAGCATAATGCTGTTTAAGAGGGTGCGAGAGACTCGATTGGAAAAGAACCTGGCAATTTCTTGCACATTATTTCCCTGTTTTGGCTTTGGTCTGGATATCCGTAGCATTACCTTGGCTACAAAGAGGTAGTGGTCCGCGCCAACTTTGGCTTATCGAAACGTTCGGACATCCTTGATACTGAAGGAGTGCCTTGCGTTGATCGAGTTTCCATACCGTATCCCTTTTCCAGAATAACTATGCAGAGTACATAATTAGGCCTATTCTGCCACATCTGTTATTCTGCTATGAATTTTCTGTTATGAATCATAAAAGTTTTTCCGCATAAAAGATCTTTTATGATTCCTATTCAGGTGTTCGAACTTTTATAAAACTCTAACAGGCCAGGAGATAAGGTTGGATGATGTTGTTGATGTTCGTTAATGGAATACAACTCCCAGGAATTCATAGCAGGATAACAGAATAGCAGAATAAAAGATCACACCGAATAGGCCTAAATATGACTATATTGTACTGTAACTGCCTTTCCAAACGCCGCCGTGGTCGACACTTTTGTTAAGCTTCATTCTAAGGAGTTGGTTTCTAAGAAACGTGTAATTTGTATAAACGTGGTATTTAACTTTTCTTTTCGAAAGAGGACTATAGCCATACAAAAATAGCTTGAATATAATGGCTAGTGGACTTGTGCTATAGTTATCTCATTTGCGTTTGAAACATTTTTTTTTGACCTTCTCTTATGGTGAAAAGGAAAGCATTTAAATAGGTATGTTCATTATTTTTTGATGTTTGAGTAAAAAATTTCCTTGAATGGTACAAAGAAAATAATTTGCATCCAAAAAGTTCTGTTTTATGGAATATGTAATAACAAAAAAGCGCCTATAGTTCGTACATTATGTATAGCTCCCTGTTCCTTTGATTTTCTGACCATGATGGTCAATGTATATGACAATTACTCAGCATTGAGTTTAGAAGCTAGGTATGGATGCTCTTATTTACTTAAATTGTTTCCTTTGACTGTCATTTTTTTAACTAAACGAGTGCCTTTCATCTTTTTCTAAAGCCTAGGCTCGAGAGTGTACAGAGAAGTATGTATTTTATCCTCTAACAATAATTTATCACTTTCTTATATTGATCTTTTATAACATTGTTTTAATACACACTATAAATCATTGACCAAGCCTAACCAAAAAGGTCTAAGTTAAACCTGTTTTGCCTCAAACACTATTGTGACTTGTGAGCCTACCTAAGTTTATTCCGATAAAATATTTTCGGATTTGATAACACCTTAAGAACTTGATTAAAACCATTAAAAACAATATCACAGATATTAATTTTTGAAATTTAATCTTTATATTTTATTTAACCGCGTGACAATAAAACAAAGCAAAAACATTAAAATGTATATTTTAATATTTTCAAGATGTAGATACCTTACCTACATTGTACAGATTAGGTTAAACACTCTTCCACGAGCCTTAAATGAATTCTTAAATTAACCTTTATTTTATACAAGAACACCAAAGTAGCTATAGACACAACAGGTCTTTAATAAATCTCTGGTCATAAAATTGAAGGACTCATGACTCTTCACCTTTCACATCAGTTGAATTTGCACGAGGCCCTTATCCCAACAATTTGAAGTCTTTCTCATTGTCCTGATTAAAAATATTTAATGCAAGAAATACCAAAGACAATAAGTAATAACTTGAGTACGAAAGCAGGCGGTGAAATATATTAAATTCTTGGATTTGTTTTTGTATAGTAGGTATACCGTCTTAAGTTTTTTTTATAAATAACTTTTCGTTGAAAATTTCTTTTAACCAAAATACACAACGAAGTTATCTGTACTGGATTCTCATTGAATTATTTAATTTTCTTAAATCTTTAGACGTTTCATTCATAGAGTAAAAGTCCCAGGCCGCCAGACATGAATGAATGCATACATTTCATAAAAAAAATCTTAAATACTATAAAATCGTCTCTTATATCAACACTTAACCTCTCTTTTCATTAAATCGATAAACTCTTAAGTATCGATTTAATATACATAAAACCTCAAATAATGAGTTTAATATTTTGAAGGCCTTTCAAAAAGAACAGAACAAAAATCAAATAATACAGAAAGAAGAAATTAAGTTTAATAGAATTTTAAACAATTTAATCGAGAAGAAAAACAATTTACAGCAAATCAAAAAAAACAAAAATGATATTTGATATTCTTAAAGATTCTCAGATTTCACCTTCAAATCGCCATCAACCACTGTTGATGCTTCAAGGCACTTTATCTGAATCCTTATAATCTTGCATCATTACTTTCAACAAACATTTTGCCAAATTATCTACCGGATATTTGGGGAGGTTGTCAAGGCACAAAATACTGATAAATGAGTTTCATTCTGTCATCTCCTGAAATGGTTTGTATCATTACCGTAGTAAGAGAGGTTTCATGACCAGAAATGAGGATCCATTAGTGACATAAATAACGCCCACAGCGGATGTTGTTCCTCTTAAGCCGTGAAAAAATGGATTTAATAAACATACCATTGAAAATGACGGGCAATTAACTATCCTTTAACATTCTGTTACTAAATCATTTTAAGTTCTTATATAGACTGCAATTAGTTATATAATGAGATCATTAAAGAAAAAGTATTATTTGGTTCTTATAAAGTCATTAGATAGCGTCGGTAATGATAATTACCATAATAAAATATATTTTACTTGAAGTTAATTAAAAGAAATTTTGTAATCGTATACAAAATATTGAATTTTTGATTTTAGTAAATGATTAAAAATGAAAGATTAGAAAATTTTTCCACATAAGTTATAAAGACGGTTTAGCCGATTCTCTTTTCACTTAGTCCTTATAAGGTTATTTATCATATTTCGGATTCAGATGGGGTTTTCAATTTTACTGGGGTTAAGAATCTCTTACTTATTATGTATATGTAGTGCTTTATTCTTTTATTCTTTATTCTTTACCTTTTCGAGTAAAAATAATTTAAATAATTTAATTTAAAATTATTTACGTTTTTATTCTCATTCTTATACCAGCCAGACCACGGGCTTTACCATCATCTATTTCTAGTCGTCTGAATTTAACCAAATTCCACTAGAACTTATTACAATTTACAGTGCTTTTGTGCTGTTTATTTAATACACGTCGGTATACATCGACTAAAAATTATGCGTCTTAGAAGGGTACAACAACATCTAACTGATGAGCCCAATTGTTGTACCTGGGCGAAACGCATATGGACTTAAGGTCACAAGAACTTTAAAAATTGAATTTAAATTCAAGAAGTCCACAAAAACAAAAACAAAAATAAATTATTTAAAATTATTTACGTTTTTATTCTCATTCTTAAAAATAAAGTGCACAATTGAGTTTCACGTACCTTCTTGTTCTTATGTACGATTAGATTGTGATTTTGAAGTCTGAATATAAACCTATTCATGTGATCTTAAAATAAAACGACAAACCGACATTTGTAGTACATTTTCTATCTCAAATAAAAAATATACCACCATTTTCCTCACACTACACACTTGGATACACACATATTAAGATACCCATACATTAGTTTTGAAATGTTCAAATTACTTCTGTGTCGCCCTTTAAAAGTGTACTTAAGGAAAATATTATTGCAATTTAATTGAAATCGGTTGACTTTAACACGTGCCAATGAACACTCTTGAAAAATTTCAAAATCCTTAAAATAACCACGTGCGGCATTATCTAAAAAGAAACTGCACGACTCGTTTGGACAAACTTGCTCTTATGTTCAATAGGGTGAGGTGAGGGTTTAAAAAAATTGTATATAAAGATTAAGACACGAAAATTATAAGAGAAATATGTTTAAGAGCATGAAATACGATATATCTAAATTACCTTAAACAGCTCGTTTAATTGTTTGAGGTGAAAAAATATATTGCCATCTTAATTCTTGATCAAATAAAATTGTATTGAAAAAAAAACTGTTGGATCGATTTAAAAAAAAAATGATATTTTTTTATATATAAAATTCTTAAAACATTTCTTAGGAAAAATTTTGGTATGCAAATCTTTATTATTTATTTATGTGTATATGAAAATACCTCGAACCTATAATACCTATGAAAATAGTAGTACCTCGTGGCATGATGGTTAGTGCGTAGGACTGTCATGCCGAAGGTGTGGGTTCGATTCCCAGCCATGCCACCTAAAAACAGAAATGTTTTATCCGAGGTACTGCCTCTTGCGAGGAACTGACAAATCCTCCAAGAGTGTACTTGTCATGAATAAGTGCTGCTCACTTAGAAGTTCCGACTCGGCCAAAAACCGTAGGTCCCCTCCATTCCTGCCAACAACACGCACCACAGGAATGGTTGAGAGTTGTAAGTCACTAGGCCCTGGTTCTCCACGAGCTGTTGCGCCACCCATTTTATTTATTTTATTTATATGAAAATAAAATTTTAAAAAAATTGTCCATTTGAGATATCAAAAAAAAATTTGAAACTTTTTTAAACATTCAAAAAATTCTTTTTTTATAAATTTTGAAATGCATATTGCATAAGATCATATTTGAAATTGATATATAAATAAATTAATCAGAATCCGTTCAGCCGAAAGTGAGAAAATTCGAAATATGTAAAATAAAACTATTTTGTTGATATAAATTTTTAAAATTACTGGTAACACTAATTTCAATATACACAAAGCGTTATATCAAAACCGTATAGGTGCCGATTTTGAGAAAGAAAATATTTTCCTTAATTGTTTTTTGGCATTATGTAGGGAAAGGTATCGTAATTTTTTCATAAATGTACATTTTTTTCTAAAAATATTCTTAAAAGTGTTTATTAAACCTTTACACGGTTAAAAATTCTGGGGTATTTTTTAAAACAGCCTTTGTATTACAGCCGTATTCAATACAGAAAATATTCCTTTTGACTATTCCGTAAATATTAAAGAAATGTTCTTATAACTTTGTATTACATTCTAATAGATTAGTATTAAAATTGTTATTTTTAATACCAAAAAGATTAAAAAGTAATCGAATGAAATAAAATATAATCTCTTAGTATTAAAATTTAAAAACTTTAGTATACGCGTACATTTTTAATACAATAAGTATTGAAATTTACAAATTGTTTGAAAAGAATCGAGACGCATGTATTTTTAATTCAAAAAGTACTAAAATTTAATACAAATTGTATTAAAATAGCTAGATGCGTATGCTTTCAATACAAGAGCATTAAAATCTAATAGAATTTGTATTACAACAGAAATCCATTACAAGCGAGCATCAGCCATATTTAAATATGAATATGGAGCATATGTTCTTAATACCAACGTATTAAAAATCAATACAGATTGTATTAAAACAGTAATAAAACAAAAGTGGCAACCCTAATTCTGCTTATTAATATGAAATAAACAATTTAAATATGCATTATTTTGAAGGCGCGTTGAAATATGTTAGATAGTAGATAAAATTTCAATCACATTAAGATTTTAGTCCTCATATGTGGGAAAAACAATAAATATAATAATGCCACCATTAATTGACTTAGAAGATAAATACTCTTAGAAAAAATGTCTTTCATTATTATTATTTTTTAATATATGTATTCTGTATTAATTTTCATGAAAAGGATCTACAAATTAAATTTCAAGAAATAAAGTATTACATTATAATATCTTTGTATAATTAAAATATGTATAATACAGATTTCGTACTCTTTTTTAATATCTGATATTATTAAGTTTTAATATATTTTGTATTAGCTTCCAAATTTGAATATTTGCCAAGTATTAAATTTCAATAAATTGTTGGTTTTTTCATATATGTAACCCTGAAAATATCAAAAAGTACCCCAAAATTTTGAGCCGTGTAAGTACCAAGTTTCAACCATGTCGTTTTCGAAATATTTTTTATAAACAAAATTTTTCTTGGAACATTTTTTAAAAATTCAAAAACAATTTTATAGAAAATTTTAGTACATAATATACTTTTTATATTTTTATGAGCTTCTGTATTAAAATAGAATCGAGAAATAACTCCCAACGTGCAACGCGGCCAACGCGAACATATGTTTTCTAGAAATTGAGTTTCTTCCTTTACTTGAAAATGTTGTTCAAAAGAATAAAGATAATTAAACTTCCTGTGAAAACAGTATGAACATTTTTTTTAAACGACCAACCGTTGTCGAGATATTGGCTAAAACGCGTTTTCCGAAATGGCAGCTGACGCACAACACATAAAATCTCGCCATTTTTTTTATTATAGCTACTCAGAAGCGACCCATCTAGATATCAATTCTAATCAAAAAATTTGATCCTTATAGTTTGCAAGAAAAAACCTCTGCTGACTGGCCTATGAGTCCTATGACTATTATTCCATTGCTTGGAACCCTCTATCCAATATAAAAACACCATCCTCCTCTAGGTCACTATCAAAACTGTATACAACGTGATATAGTTTTCGTTCCAGTGAACAGCCACAGTTTACACAATCACAATAGCAGTTATCTTCCTTACTGCCACACCAAGTTTTAATAAAATATAATATAATATAAATTTTGTAAAATCCGCCCACTGCCACGCCCAATTTTCTTATTTCTTGATTTCTCGAAAACGCTATATTTCATGGAATCGATCAAAATGCCTTGGATGATATTAAAAGTGTTTATTCTAATGAGAAAGACAAAAATTGAAAAATATTTTCAAAAAAATCCACCTACTACCACGCCCATTTTTATTATTTATTTGTTTCTGAGAAATGGTTTCAACAATTTCGATGAAATTTTCCAAATTTGTTTGTATATGCAAAAAAAAATTAAAAGCAATTTAAGTAAAATCTGCCCCCTGACACGTCCACTGTTCTAAGTTTTTGATTTCTGAAAGAGGGATATATTTATTAAGATGACATTTTCAGAGTTTTTTTCATATGAGAATGAAAATAAATTGAAATTCAGTAAAATCCGCCCACTGCACGTCCACTTTTATTATTTCTTAGTTTCTCGGAAAAGGCTCCTTGGCTTTTGATGGAATTTTAAGAGTTTATTCACATTAAGAGGAAAATAATTTAAAAATTTATGTTTGGATATTATGTCCAATGCCTCGCCCACTTTTATTATTTATTTGTTTCTTCGAAATGGCTCCAACGATTTGAATGAAATTTTCAGAGTTATTTTGTATGAGCAAGTAAATAATTTAGAGCAATATTTTAGTCAAATTTGCCTCCGGCCACGCCGACTTTTCTAATTTCTCGATTTCTAAGATAAGAATCTACCGATATAGATGACATATTCAGAGTTCGTTATAATCAGCAAAAAAGCTAAAAATCGGTTAAATCTAAATCGACCAACTACCGCGCCCACTTTTGTTATTTTAAAGTTTCTCGGAACCACCTCTATAGATAGAAACCTGGAATGGTTATTTTATTAAATCCAGTCTTCTGCCAAGCCCACTTTTCTTATTACTTGATATCTCAGAGATGATCAAAATACCATTTTCTTATTTGCTGTAAATAGTGGGCAAATCTTCGAAAGTAGTGCTAGTAAAAATCGCCCACTGACACGAGCAATTTTAATATTTTAAGGTTTTTCGAAAATGGCTCTAACAATTTGGATTAAATATTCAGAGCTTGTCTGTTTGAAGATGAAAAATATTTGGAAAATATTTTCTATTAAAATCCATCCATTGCCATGCAAACTTTTTTATTTGTTTTTTTTTTTTCTGAAAAACGGTCTCATTAACTGTATTTCTTCGTACCGATTTACATGATTTGGATAATATTTTGAGAGTTAGTTCAAAAGATAGAAAATTAAAAATGGCTTTAATAAAATCCACCATCTGCCAATCCACTTTAACTAATTATTGATTTCTCAGAAATGGTTTAAGGATTTGGATGACATTTGCATAGCTTGTTCTTATAAAAGCGAAAGTAATTCAAAATTAGTTTTTTGTAATAATCAGGATTTTTGGTTAAATTGGGCAGGGGCTTATTTCTTTTGCTTCTCGAAAATTGCTCTACATATTTGTTCAATTTCTTGGAAATGAATGAAATGATTTTAATACTATTTCAAAATTTACTGTCATAAAAAAGGCAAATAAATAAAATACAGTTTCAGTTAAGAATCCGCCCATTGCCACGCTCACTTTTATCATTACTTGATTTCTTGGAAATGACTATAAAGATTTGGGCTATAATTAAAGATTTGTTCCCATGCGCAAAAAAAAAGAAATATTTGTATTTAAAATTCACCCACTGACACCCCAACTTTACTAGATACTTCAAAGTTTTTTGAAAAAAGCTAATAGAATTTAACTGAAGTTATCAAAGTATATACATATGAGCAACAACAAATTTAAGTATGAGTAAAATTCGCCTGTACAAAAAAAAAAAAAAACAATTTAAAAAGCAGCTTATTTAAGAACAAAATTTAAAAATAATAAGCTTAAAATAAATTCCTATGTGAGCTGGAGGTCATAGGAATTTATTATATTACTAAAAAGGTCACGAATAAGTATATAATTTATAATAAACTTAAATTTAAAAATAATTAACTTACAGAAAAAAGATAGGTTACTTAGGTAAATAAAACAAGATAAGAAATTTAAAAAATATATGCAAGAGTTACAGTGCACCATTCTTTCACAGTGTGACAAAGTCACCTTCTTGACAATAATTTATAAAATCTGTCGCTAAGGTCTAGAATGTTAAAACTACCTTTGTTTGCATATATTTGTCTTCAGAAAGATTTCATTTTTATTCATGTCCTCAAAATTTAAAACAAATTTTGGAAGAAAATATTTGCAACTTTTACAGCGGAAATTATTTTATGAGGGTGGGGTGCAATCAGTAGAGCAGAAACATTACTCCCATGTTGATAGGAGAAGTAGCGTATCACCTCGAATTGTTTTAAATATTGATACGAATAACTACAAAAAAAAAAAAAAAAAATTGCCGAGCCGAGCTCGGTCGCCCAGGTACTAAATACAAAAACAAATTTTATTGACATTTAACAACTAAACGGCCGATCTTTGGATCCGCCATATTTTCACTAATTTTTTACTTTTTTTATTTCAAAATAACTTTTAAAATCACGAAACTTATTTTGCTTGTTTTGTGCACTTGGTGACAGTTAATTCGTGAAAAACTAATTTCATATTTAATATTTTAATACTTAGTATGGGGAGCAATCATGAACTAATGTTTTTTTAAATCGTCATAACCAGTATCGACGATAACTTTCAAAAAAAGTAATTTTTTTTTGTTTTGCTTAAAACGACGCCTAGTTTTTTGGCCATTTTTCTTTAGGAACTGCTACAACAGCACTAGGAGATGAAAATGAAAAAAAAAAATCTTTAAATTGTGGATTGCATATTTTTCACTTACAACTAATTTAGGCTTTTTTTTCATAGTGGGCGGCCTCGAGCAGTTATGTGTTCGACCCTACAGGCGGGTGTGCTTGTAAAATCTGAGCGTATGTATGTTATTAATCGTATCTCGGAAAACACCATGGTGGAAGGATATAATATGCTTATACATGAAATATGACAACAACTGGAAATGAGTCCCCAAGAGATAACCATTTTATGGAGAATCCTTCTACAGCTTCGGCTGCTGTAAGCCACATCTGTCGTGTACCAGCATCAATCGCAAGACGCCATAACAATTACCTAATGAATCGTTAACAAATAGAGGAAGTCTTTCAATAAGAACAAATTATACTTTTGGCTACCTAATGCGTACGAAAATCGGAGCGTGGAACGTTCGATCCTTGTACGGCGAAGGTAGATAGGAGCAGGTTAAGCGTGAAATGATTCACCTTAAGATCAGTATACTGGGCATCAGCAAAACTAGGTGAAGAGGAAGAGACGAATACAGATCTGACACTTGTCAAACGAGAATGCTGTATTCCAGGGAGGATGAAAGAGAGGGTAGCGAGGGCTGAATGGTGTTGGAATTACGCAAGGTGCAGCAAGAAGTTCGAAGTTCAATACAAATCCTTTCAGTGATCCCAACATATGCCGTAACTATGTCAGGACAGAGCTTTGTCATTAAACGGAATTCAACATTCGACTCTGGAGCACAATGGATTCATTGCTATCCGAGTGAGGTGATGCGACCTTCTCGAATCATCACCCCATTTAACCAACATTCGACAATTGATGAGATGTGAGGTGATATAAAAAGTGTTTTTTTGGAGGCTCACACATAAGATGGTCTATCGGTGTGTGAGATGGTCTCGCAGAAAATGCGGAAAAAGCTGCACGAAGAAGATATGAAGGAACTGTACCAAATATCCAAGGAAGTTATCGGGAAAAAAGCAACACCAATCATCCTCTAGTTGATGTAGATCGCACACTTTTGGTATCAATTGAGGATTAGCTACGCGGGTGGAAGGATCACTTTTGTGCCTCGCTTGATAAGGATTCTGTGGAGCAGAGTGTACCCCAGCTAAACAAGATGCGTAGATCTTATAGGGGTATTGACATCGAATCCCCTACAGTACTGGAAATCCAATCTTCGATAACTCTTCTCAAAAACAACAAATCAACTTGACTGGACGGAATACCAGCCAAATTCCTGAAAGCTGATGAATTTTGTCTGTCGACTCTGAATTTTTTTTAGCCATCTCCTTTTATTCTATTAACAGATAAAAATTTATTTTATTAAAATTACAACAAAAATGCATATAATTGCTTAATTTTCTAAATAAATTTTATTAAGTCTTATCGTTTTCTTCTGTCAGTTTTTGAAGAGTTTAGTACGAAACTGGATGCAATTCAACTTTTTTTTATAGAAAATTAAATTTTGAATGGATCTTAAAAATCAGCCTATTAGGTGATTTTGTAAAAAGTCGGGACCACTCGTCCCGGACGCAAGATAGGGGCCATTTGGCCACTAAAGGTCCCAAACTACAACGCTTGGTGTTGTTCCAATGATCGAGAGGGAATTCAAAACCGCTGGTAAAGACACCATACCATAGCCTCAAAGTGCTTAACTTTATTTCGTCGCGAAGTTTCAAAGTACCCGCTGTTTGAGACAATGGCACTGTGGCAGTTAGAAAAGAGGTAATTGCTTTCTTCAAATTTCAAACTCATTTACTCACATCGCCTTTGTGGTACCAAGTTCTGTAGACCTTATCAATATTGTGGGAGATCCGGAAACAATATTTTGCAGTGGCATAGCATGGCGATGGCTTGGCCCATGTACAGCTAGCAAGGCTACACGAAAATTGGTTCTTGAAATTATTGATGGATTTTTTTGATAACAAAAATATCAATTAAATTATTTCCACTTTCAATAAATCCAATCCAATAGCCATAATTTCAAAGCTCCATTTCTCTTTTAATAACTTTGTCCAGGGAGTAAACAAAATAATTTTTTTTCTAAGACATCTCCATTGAATAAAAACGTAAAAACAGTTTCATTTAATGCACATCTACCCGGGTAGGTATTTTTCATTAAAAAAAGATCAAAAAGAACGCATCACCAAGAAAAACTTCATCCTTTATTGTATAGGAATTGAAAATGAGGACATCTGTAGAGACATCCTGTCCAAATCCATATAAATTTATTGCAAAAAATACCAAACCCGTCCCTCTATTCTTTCACAAACCATCAGTTACGTGTATTTTTTTGCAATTTCAGTTTGTATTTCCTAATCAGTTCTCAGTACCTACAGACAGCGTTGAGCATTAAGGCTTTCCTTCTTTCCTTCCCTCTGGTTTCCCTTACGATGAACAATTTAACTAGGACACTCGATACGATGGAAATACATTTATACCGGCAGCCGACATTCCCAGCCGTCTCCATCTCCAAAAGCGACTCAAGTGGAATACACCTTGGAATCTCATGATGGCCTCGTTTCAAGGCTAACACAAAAGAATGAAGCCCCGAAGGGAGACCATGAATGGGTGGTGTTCCGGTATTTTAATTTGCGTGTCGCTTGTATTTTCTGTTACATACATTCTAACGAGCTTGAGGTTGGTTATAGTGTATACGAATGCGAAGCTAGCAGGATATATATTCTCACGAGGATAGATACACAACAGGACCCAAATTGCATCTCTTTCTCTGGGGTGCCATATTGAAAAGTTTTTTTTTCCCCATTCTACGTATCTCTCTATAGTTTCCTATTCAAAGTTGTTGAGCGCTTCACAATGTTTTGCTAGGTAGCTATTCGGGACGAATTTAAAAAAAAAGTGTCACACGGATAAAGGCATGATGACATGTACCATAG
Source organism: Dasysyrphus tricinctus (assembly GCA_963921185.1). Taxonomy (NCBI): domain Eukaryota; kingdom Metazoa; phylum Arthropoda; class Insecta; order Diptera; family Syrphidae; genus Dasysyrphus; species Dasysyrphus tricinctus. The sequence continues at coordinate 78,549,505 of OY992531.1, forward strand.
TCGTCTGTTGGTTAATTGTTTCAAAATTGTTTGTGTTCGATATTTTTTTTTGAAAATTCAAATTTTTTCTAGCGATTTATTGTAGTCGTTTGCTGATGAAAAGGAGAACATGCGTAAATGATTTCTAAATTTGATAAAATTCTTTGAAATTGGAGCTTAGAATCAGTGATGGGACTTCTACCACTTAAGTGGTATTTCTACCACCTTTTTTGTTTTTAAAATTCTACCACCTCCAACTCAAAATCTACCACCTTTTAATAATAATAATTTTTCATTTCTATCATTGTTTTTTTGCGTTTGATATTTATGTACATTTTTAATAATAATAATTATTATTTGAACTAAATAATATTACGAGTAAAATGCGAAAACCACTGACGTTTCTTCAAAAAAATGTCTCGTTGTAGTGTAAAGGTACTTTGACTCTGTGGCTAATTCTGTTAAGGACTATTTCTTTGGCTTATTTGAATTAGAAGAGTCTACAGCCGAATAAATCTACAGCAAAGTTAGAGAAACGCTTGCGTCTTTTAGTTTCCCTTGACAATATGATTGGCCTTTCATCAGACAATGCTACTGTTATAACGCACATAGGAGTATTTACCTACAAAACTCGGCCAAAAGTCGATTTTTCAAATGTCAAAATTGAAAGGGGAACTTTTTCCAGACAATAGCTAAGATCCCATGGAACAATAGGTTAAAATATTTTTTTTATTGCTCAACATATTTTGCCTATGATATTAGTTCAAAGTCTTCGATTACGAATTTGTCACTTCTTTTTGTAATCAACCTTCAAAAAATTTGAAACATTTTATTAAATTATTTCTTAAAAATTTTGTGTAGTCTGATGAAATTTTTGGTATATAAAAATCAACTACAGATGTTCACTATTATAAATTGAGCCATTTTAACGACAAATATTTTAATATTTATATTTTTTTCGAAGTTTTGTTCTAAAAATGCAAAAAAAAAAACATTATTTTTGTTGGTTCTTTTTCATTGGGAAGTAATTTTTTTATAGATGTCGGTGGAATTGGGTTCTCATTTGTATATGGGTGGATAAAATAAACCATCAAGCTTCATTTTCAAAAAGAATCGGCTGCAGATTTTTGCGGATGTACTTGTTTTTTGCCATATCGTATTCCCACTTTAATGCCCATTCAAACTGACTATTTGTGCTGTTATTTTTCTTTGGGATTTCATTTTTTTTTATTTTTTGGAGTTATTTGGTAACTATTTGTATAAAATATGGTTAAGCAAAGCTCCCAGTATTGATTAAAAAAAAAATATTGGCTGCAACTTTGATCCTTTTTATATTTTTTGGTCATATCGTATATCCGATTGTATGCATTTTTTCTTGTTTCCAGTTGAAAAATTTAAAAAAACTTGAATTTTTTTTTTGTTTATTACATGGTTTAAGATGAAAATATTGCAATCAAGACAAAAAATAATTTTGTCCAGTTTTAGCATACAAATACTCCTATGTGTGACGGGTACACTGACTGGCGTTAACACACGGTTGATAAATGTGAATCCTAATGTCTTAACGATTGGATGTAGCTGGCATAATTTAAGTTTGTGCTCCATCTATGCTGCAAAGTATTTACCAGGACACATTGGAACTTCTGTCATAGCTCAAAAAAAACAAAAAGATTTTATAACTTTTCAGAAAGCACTTGGTGTCGATGAACATCAAATTTTGAAAGTCTGTCAAACTCGGTGGCCCTCGTCGTCAAAAGAATTATAGAGAAGTGGAATCCTTTATTTGATTTTTTTATATAACATTTATTCGAAGAGCCTAACTTAAAAGCTATGAGCATTTTCAATTTTCAGAAAAATAAAAGAAAATTAGTTTTTTTTTTTTAATTTTATTGCTTTGAATTTAAAAATAATTAACGACTTGAATAGAAAATTTCAATCTGAGACGACAAAAATCCACCTCTTAGTCGAAAGTATGGAATCTTTTAAATTAAATATAATAAAAAATTTTATAAAACAGGCAAATATTGACTTGAATACGGATGTAAGAAATTCTGAAAACTATTTGCCATATAGTCAAATGTATTTTGGTTTATATTTTGAAGCATATATACTAGAAAATGAAATACATGAACATATAATCATGGAGCTACGAAAAGTTATGTGTAGCTATTATGTTGAGTTAGTGTACAAATTGTAGAACGATTTACTTTTTTTGATGATAAAATTAAAGTACTAAAATATTTAGATCTGAAAAAAGTCATTGCTGGAACAATGCCAACAGTCATTGTACTTACAAAATATTTTCCACCAAACGCTACGACCATTGAAACGCTCAATGTTAAGTGGAGAAAACTCATCGGCGCATTTAAAATAATAGAAAGTTTCAAAACTGATGACATTGTACTACAGTGGATTTTTATTAAAAATTTGAAAGACGGTATTGGGGATTTAATGTTAGAAAACCTGTCATCATACATGTTAAAACTTTGTTGTTTACCACACAGTAGCGCAGCAGATGAACGTAAATTTTCTTAGCTCAAAAATATAAAAAATGATAAAAGAAATAAATTAAACACAACAACTGTTCACAACATTTTAGCTACGAAAGAACTTTTGGGAAACGGGGAACATTTTGATCCCTCAGAGTGTTGCTGGTTAAATATGCTTCTAAATACAAATTCATAGACGGATGCTTAAGAAAATAATAATTTTATTGATTGTGAACTACATGTGATTTATAATTTTTAATTTGAATGGACCGACTTCGTTGTTTTTTTTTTGATTTATTTGTTTTAAATAGATGATTTATTTACCATTAAAACATTTTGTTTTCTACCACTTTTCTACCACCTTTTTTTTGGGCTATCTACCACCACTTTAGTTTTCCCAAGTCCCATCACTGCTTAGAATGTTTGTGGTTCGACCAAGTTGGCACTAATATGGCATACTACTCATGAATGCATCGATTTTCTGAGGACAGAAATGTATGTAAATATTTTTGATTCAAACTAAATTCCACCTTAATGATCTGGAAAGAAACACCCATTAAATTATTATAATTATAAAATATTAATGCATAATTGGGAAGGTACCTATACGACGTACTATATGTTAATTATTTTTCGGAGAATCTCAGTTTTTATTATTTTTATTTGTTCGTATTTTTAAAGTTACCTGCAATTGAACTTTTGAATAAAATTAATCCGTTTCAGGTGCAAAAAAAAAATATACAAAGAACATCCTGATTCATTATATTTCTAGAGTTTATTTTTTTTTTATATTTTTATTTTTTTTTTTTGTGAAAATGATTTAATTTTTATTCAATAAAACAAAACGAGGTTTATTTTATATTGTTTGTTATATCACTCGAGAGGATAAAAAACATTCACCACATTTAAAGAGAGAAAATATTTAATTGAAAAAAAAAGAAATAAAAAAAAAGTAAAAATATAACTACCTATGCAATAAATTTTCTGCTGCAGGCGACAGCTGACATGAGTGTAATTAAAAAAACCAGAAATTTTAATCCAAACAATAAAAGAATTTTAAATGATACCAAGCAGTGATGAGGTAATTTTCATCAAGAAGGTAGAGTTTAAAATTTGCCTTAAATTGAAGAGAAAAAAATTTGAATAAATAAAATTTAAAATTTATACTGAAAAAACTGTATTTTTATAAAAACATTATGGTGCCATGAAATAACGGCAAGCGAGATAACGCCGAATTTTGAAACTTACCTTTATTTCGTTTTACTTAAGTGAAATGCCTAACGTTGAATTTTAGTATTCGGCCTAGTTTCGCTTTGACAAAGTGCAGGAAAATAACTTCACGGGAAATAACTTCACATGAAAATTAACTTCACTACTATAGTGGGAAATAATTTCACTCTTTTTTGGTGAGGCCATTCCCGCTGTAGGTGAGTAATAATTTTATCTGAAAATTGTGTGAAGTTACTTCCCACTTATAATATGATAAAAATTACACAAATGTAAAATTGCGTTTCTTTAAATCCAGATTCTTTAAGTGCAAAAGAAACTTTGCATACACCCAGCCTCGCACCTCGAGGTATGTATGGGGGCGTGCTGCCAACCCCCCTGTTTGAGCACACTATAGGATTTGGGGTAGGTGCGAGGCTGGGAGTGTGCAAAGTTCCGTTTGCATTTAAGGAATTTGGATTTTAAGAAATGCACATCAAAGTGAAATTCATTCCCACAAAAAAGTGAAATTATCTCTCAGCTTCAGTGGGAAATAACTTCACTTCAAACAAGTGAAATTATTTCCCACTAGTGGTGAAGTTTTTCCCATTTGAAGATATTCCCTGCACCGAATTAGTTAGTGAGTTGGACCGAGCTTTGAGTTCAAATCCCAGCGTATTCAAGCTAAAAGGAAAATAATTTTTCAAGGGGCACTAGCTCTTGCTATTTTATTGGTCAAATCTATTCATGTCAAGTTGCATTACGCAACCACTTCATTACATAAATAAAAGAAACACAAATTACTGATGTGCGTGAAGTTAGCACCGCCATTTTCGATTTTCAAAAAACAAAAGGTTGTGCTGTAATGTGCCCAACTTGTGCTGCTATGTGCCGTATTTTTTAAAAAAATCGTACTAAGGGTTTGGTTTTTAGAGGGTACCCATTTTTTTAGCGTGAAGTTAGCACCGCCATTTTTGATTTTCGAAGTAGAAAAGTTGTGCTATACTGTGCTCAACTTGTGCTGGCTTGTGCCGTTAATATTTTTAAAAAATTCGCAAGTTTGCAAATTTTACGAATGAAATTTTGCGAAATCTCAAAATTTCGTAAAAAAAAAAAATGTTCTGCATTGTGCTCAAAAAATGATACTAAGAACAAAAAAGAAAAAAACAAAAATTCGCAAAATTGCATCTATTATGGCCAAAACTAAACTTTGCGAAGGGCTGTAGCGTGAAGTTAGCACCGCCATTTTCGATTTTCAAAAAAAAAAAAAGTTGTGCTGTATTGTGCTCAACTTGTGCTGGCTTGTGCCGTAAATATTTTTCAGAAATTTGCAAATTTGCAAATTTTACGGATGAAAATTTTTCAAATTTTGCAATTTTGTAAAAAATTAAAGTTGTGCTGTTTTCTGCGCTATTTGTACTGCCATATTCCGAAGATAAAACAAAAAAATTCTCATATTTGTAATTTTTACGGCCAAAAAGCGGTTTTGCGAAGCGTGAAGTTAGCACCGCCATTTTCCATTTTCCATTTAGGTCTTACAGGCGTATATATAAAATTATTATTATATTATAAATATGGCAGTACAAATAGCGCAGAAAATAGCACAACTTTAATTTTTTACAAAATTGCAAAATTTAAAAAAATTTCATCCGTAAAATTTGCAAATTTGCAAATTTCTTAAAAATATTTACGGCACAAGCCAGCACAAGTATAGCACAACTTTTTTTTTCGAAAATCAAAAATGGCGGTGCTAACTTGGGTACCCTCTAAAAACCAAACCCTTAGTACGATTTTTTTTAAAAATACGGCACATAGCAGCACAAGTTGGGCACATTACAGCACAACCTTTTTTTTTTGAAAATCGAAAATGGCGGTGCTAACTTCACGCACATAAATTACTGCGTGGATTTGCGTTAACTTACGTGAATTTGCGTGGACTTGCGTGGATTTGTGTGAACTTGCGTGGACTTACGTGGAATTTCGTGGACTTGTGTAGACTTACGTTGACTTGCGTAGGCTTGCATGGATTTGCGTGAACTTGCATGGACTTATTGCGTGGACTTATGTGGAGTTGCATGGAGTTGGATGGACTTACGTGGAGTTGCGTAGAAATTTGGGGACTTGCGTGGATTTGCGTGGACAAGAATGGAGTTATAGGGTGGACTTGTATGGAGTTGCGTAGAAATGCGTGGACTGGATGGCGTACCAGAGTAGACTTGCGTAGACTTTTTTAAACTTGCGTTGACCTGCGGGGACTTGCATGAACCTGCGTAGAATTGCGAAGCATGGACTTGCGTAGACTCGCGTTTGCGATGACTTGCGTTTGCCTGCCGCCGTACAAAATTCCTCTCCCCCTTCCCTTGTTGAAATCCTGTGTGCGCCTATGGAATCAAGCATCTCATTTAAGAATATCATTTAAGAGGAGAAGAACACCAACAAGAAATTCGTGGTGACGTGAAATACGGCCCAACGAAATAAGACCAAATCTCAAATTTGGCCCAAATAAAAACCGAAATAGGGCCAAATTCGTTTTGGAAATAGAGCCAAATTTTTTCAAACCAAAATTTTGAGGTTTTTTGCATCTAAAAATTATGACTTTTCATTTTTATGTAAGTAAGTAAGTAAGAAAGTAATGACTCAGTGGGTGCCTTAGGCAAACATTTCTTGCCTTGAATATTATGCACAGAATAGGTGGAAAATTATTTTGAGATAAATTTAAAGAAAATACATTAAAAATAGTTCACTGCAAAATTCTTTTTGCAAGACTATGAAACTAAATTTCTTAATGAAAACACACTAGAAATAGTTCACTACGAAATTTAGTTTGCAAAATATCGTGCAATTTGTATCTGGCTTTCGAAATGAAAACATATATGGTTCACTGCGAAATTTAGTTTGCAAGACTGAAAATAATTAAAGAAAAATCGGGTGATTTTTCTTTGAATATTTTCAGAGCCTTGTAAAATGGTTTTCAAAATCAAAACACATTAAAAATGATTCGCTCTGAATTTCAGATTGCAAGACTCTGAAAATAATCAAAGAAAAATCGCACGATTTTTTGAATTGGTTTTCCAAATGAAAATACATTAAAAATGGTTCACTGCGAAATTCAGATTGTAAGACTCTGAAAATAATCGAAGAAAAATCGGGAAATTTTTCTTTGAATACGTTCAAGGTCTTGGAAACTGAGTTTGTTAAGGAAAATATACCAAAAATAGTAAACTATGAAATTCAGGTGCAAAGCTATAAGAAATCAGAGAAAAATCGCTTCTTAATATGGCAGAATTGAATGTGTACTTAATTCTCAATAGAAAGTTGACTTTACTTCCATCTTGCGTGGAACAACTAAGTCCACTTAGTAAGTGGACACTCACACAAGTCCGTTGCTTGGCTTAGGATATGTTCACTTGTTTAGTCGCCAGACAGGCACCAATATCAACATTTTTCCTAATCGAAATAAACAAAATAAAGCCAAATTGGTCTTGTCTCGTTTTTTAAAGCGAAATAAATCCAAACTAAAAATTTGGCGTTATTTCCATATTGAAAACCAAATAAAGCCAAATTTTGTATTTTTGGCTTTATTTCGTTGGGCCTTATTTCACGTCACCGAAATTCGTACCATGGAGGAGCGTTATGGGGGAAGATTGGACATGCATGTGATGGCAGATAACTGCTGAGATTTATAAAAAAATCGACCTCAAGTACATGTGCCCGTAGAAGTGCACTCCCTATCTTCAAAAAATACCAAGCTTCCAACATACTTTTAATTTTTATTATAGACTCTGACTGTTTGACAAATACTTTTCTTTTCTGCTAAAGTAGATGATTTGCTCCCCCTCAGAAGATTTTTCTCTCACTGGTAAAAATCCGGTGAGTGGCTGTGGCCTCAACGATATCATTTAAGAAAATCAATAAATGAATTAGAGTGGAAAGCGGCAAACACCACATTTTTTATCATAATATAACGCTTCAAAAGTATGTAGTTAAAAAATACCAAAATCTTTTCAATTTTACTGAATTTTGGAAATAACGAGTGTTGAAAAATACTTAATGTAATTTTAGTTTTATTCACATAATGCGATTTTTTTGTTTTTAATAATTTTTTTTTAAAAATGCAATATTGGTGGTAGCTGCTTTTCACTCTAAGCCAACATTATTAATTTTTGGGTCCTTTTGAAGAATAACTTCATTTTTATTTTCCATATGAGAAGTGTTTTTTCATAAAAGATGCAATTCTTCAAAAACTATAAAGCAGATGGATGAATTCCGAATACCTACAGAAAAGGTTACTTTTATCCGGATTTTTCTTTGTAACTATGTGAGTCCACACCGACATAAGAAAATGGACGTATGTATGCTGGCAGCCTTGTCTCAGCTTTCCACTGACGACACTATGGTTACACTTTATACGAAGGCTCTTCACAAATGGCTCCGTCCAATGTTGTTCAGTTACCAAATTATTCCCTGTTTCATCTTTTATCCTTCTCTACACCCTTTCCTTTAATTTTCTACCTCATTTTTGTTTAATTGCTTTTATTTTATATATTGCTTTATGTTGAATATACCTACCATCTATAGATACAGTATCATTAGATTACCGCCCGTTTAGGTGTAAATTTGATATCTATTTAATAGCCGAATAGCGATGTCTATAATTTATGATGCCTTTGAAAATCGTCTCTGATTTTCATTATTTGAAATTTTATCTGGGCCAATTACTGGCGTTTCCTATTTCACACAAATTTCTCATCAAACCATAGCAATTCCTTATAAAACGTTACAAAGCAATTGGGTTATATATTTGATGAATATAATTACATGTTCAACAAACCAACAAATTAAATTTCTCTCCTTCCCGTCAAAAAATGGGAATACTCCCATAAATCCTTGAATTCATTTCGGTTTCTTTATTTAATGTGTCAAAGTTAGATTTATAAATCTAAAATCATTCATTTTGCTTCTGAATTGCTTTTTCGGAATTGTTATTCATCACTAACTTGCTGAATTTATAAATCTTTAATTTTGAAAATAAATCATTCATTAAAACCTTCCGCAAAGTATTCATCACAACAACCATTATTTTTTGAAGAATTTCTACGATAAATTTTAGAATGAAAATATTTTATGAGGCTATCTGTAATGCAAGACGAGTCTATCATTATTTTTTTATTTTTTGTAATTATTTCTTTGAAAAATTCCTTGACTACTGACCGTATAACCATTGCATTGTTTCATTTTCAACATCCCTCTAGTCATTTGCAAGTTACCTGAATAGGAAGGCCTTTTCTATGATTTTGTTTTTGTTTCTTTTGATGTCATCTTCTTAGTGGATTGTTCCCTCTTGCAAGACTACTCTATTTGAAATCCTCAAGTATAAGGATAATAACAAACGCCTGAGTCTTTTGAGCCACAAAATCTCTGTCCTTAAGTCCTTACTAACAACACAACTCCACAGTCTGCCTTATAAATCGCTTTTCAGTTAAATGAGCCGTAGAACTCATTCGGCTGAATATCAGGTGGGCAGGGGTGGGGTTCTAGCAAAATTATGAAGGAAAAAAAAAACCCTTCAAATAAATACAGTCAGACGTGTATACTCTACTCATGTAAGTTGAAATAAGATTGATTAGGGTGAAAGATTCAGATCGCTATGTAGGTCATATACAAAAAAAGAAACACGTGAAGAACGTGGGAAGACGACAGGATGTCGCCTCCAAAAACATTTCTACGCTATTCATCGATTTGTTGTGATTGAATAATGTATGAAGGGAAAAATATAAAGGTACATAAACATACATACAATGTAATATGATTGACGCAATTCGTAAATCATGACTAATATCATTTTTTGTTTATACCTAATTGAAGAAATGAGGAAGATAAATGTGTGAATATTAAATTCAAAGAAAACACGTCTTCCCGAAGATATGAACACTGGATTTTTTCAATAAACTTTTAGTCCAATGATTTATGCTAGTTCCTAGCCTTGCTAATATTTTGAAAATGTTTTGCACATACATTTGGTATAGCTGCCTTCAAGTCCTAAATGAGAACCTACGATGCTGTGTTAGGTTTTGAATAAGCTTAAGTCCCTGAAAATTTTAGGAAGGTATTGGTAGGTACTTGTAAGACATTTTTAAATCCTTTGAGCAGGTTTTTATATATAGAATTATTAAAACTTTTATAAGGTAAAACTTTGGTATGCAAATCTTAAGTGTTTAATAAGATCCATAAAAAAATTAAGTTTTAAAAAAAACATAATCCCGTTTTTGAGAATCAAATTTTTCAAAAAAGTTCAAACAAATTGATACTTCCTTTAAAAATTCAAAAAATATAAAATAAAATACTTTAGTCAGTTCAGCTGATAAAAGAGAATTCATCTTATGTAAATATTAATTTTCTTATTTTAGGAGCCATTTTTGAGAAAAATAAGATTGCCCATAACGACTCTTTTACATTTAAGTATGTGAACGGTAGGTTGGTCCGTTATTTATAGTAATATATTGTTAATATGTATGACCAAAATTCTGTTTAAAATTTTTGAAAATACTGTTTGACCGAAATTCTGTAATTCAAAATTCTGTACATACTAATGTTTGTATATCCAAAATGTTGTAGGTGCAAAATTCTGTCTTCCAAAAATATATATGGCCAAATTCTGTATTTGGAAGATGAATTTCCATAGCAAATAGAATTTTGTTTTCTATTTATAAATTTTAATAAAAAAAAAAAATAAAGAAAAATAATTGTGGTATCAAATACAAAAGTCTAGCAGGTTTTTTTGTTCTAACCAGCTTGGTTTCCTATTTATGTGTTGGGGTCATTAACACCTCAATTTACTTTCAAAAATTGGAAATGATGCTTTGTTATTTTCCGTGAGTCTATGGACTTTTATCTTGATGACCCAGATTGTGGAAATTTTATTATTTTGTTGATTTATTTGTTTTGTTTAAAATCTCTAAACATCGGGCGATAGATTCCCATAAAATGGTTATGTCTTGTGTTTTGTTAATCGTATCTTCAATATTATGGTGTTTATGCTTAGAAAAAATGACAGAGCCTCGTATCCATTTTTTTAAATAAATTAAAGTGGTTATAATCCCGGCAACAAAATAGGAGACTAAGCTCTTTTTAACATTTCACCCGCTTGAAAAGCTGAGAAAAAAAAATGGTCAGACTTTGGTAATCGATATTACGAAACATGGACATGGTACCAACCTATAAACCTAGCTCTGGACCAATGGCACCTCATACCTATATGAGATATTCGCAAAAAAAGTATGCCATCTAATTGGTAAGTAATTGGTCAAAAAAGGTCAACTAGTCCTAGAAATTGGTCAGCCCTAGAGAACTTGTCATTAAGGCTAAAAGCTTCTCAAGGTCACGCAAGGTCACCCGCGATTTTTGGCACCTCATTTGTGGGATATTCGCAAAAAATGTTTACTATCCGAGAGATCTTTGGATAAAAGGTAAACTATTTTCAGTAATTGGTCAGCCTTAGATTTTTTAATGAGCTCGTTTTAAGGTCACAAAAAATAAACTTTTGGCATCTCATTTGGGTCATTAAAGAAAAAAAAGTATGCCATTTGAATGGGCACTTTACGGCCATAAAACGTCAGCTAGTTTCAGTAATTGGAAAGCCATAGTATTTTTTTATTAATTTTTAATTAATAAAAAAAAAATCAAGGTCATAGTAAATAAAAGGTGTACCACCTGAAAGGTATCTAGCTCTATATAAAAAGTCAGCTAGATTCAATAATTGGTCAGCTATAGATATTTTTTAATGATTTTTTTAAGTTTTCAAGGTCATAGGGATTTTTGAAACCTCATTTATGGGATATTCGCATAAAGTGTATACCAACTGAAAGACTCTAAGATCTATATAAAAGGACAGCTAGTTTCAGTAATTGATCAGCCATAGATTTTTTTGTTATGAATTTTGGAATTTTGTTTCAAGGTCATAGTGGTTTTTGGCACCTCATTTGTGGGATATTCCCAAAATATTTATACCACTTAAAAAGCCCTTAGACCTTTATAAAAGGTAAGTTAGTTTCAGTAATTGGTCAGCTATAAATTTTTGTTAACGGTTTAAATTTTTTAAATTTTTGTCAAGGTCACGAAATATTTTTGGCACCTCATTCGCTTAATTAAAAAAAAAAAAAAAAAAAAAAATACAATGTGGTAGGTTACTAGATCGTCATAAAAGCTTTAATAGTTTCAGTAATTGGTCAGCCACAGACCTTTTTTTCTTTTTTCAACAGGTTAAGAGAATGTAAGTCTTACCTTCTCTTATACTGTTGAAGACAATTTAAAAATGTCTGTGGCTGACCAATTACTGAAACTAGCTAACCTTTTATATAGAGCTAGATACCTTTCAGGTGGTAACCTTTTTTTACGAATATCCCATAAATAAGGTGCCAAAAATCACTACGATTTTTTTTTAGATTAATTAAAAATTAATATAAAAAAAATATGGCACCAGTTACTGAAAATAGTTGACCTTTTATCACGATCCAGAGATCTTCCGGATAGTAAACATTTTTTTGCGAATAGCCTACAAATGAGGTGCCAAAAATCGCGGGTGACCTTGCGTGACCTTGGGAAACTTTAACCTTGATTACAAGTCAAAAATAGTCTGTCCAACCATAGGTATCGTGTAGAGGACAGACTTAGTTGATATCCCATTTATATAAGTTGCTTTTATTATAGGTACATTTAGCTGAAAATGCAACCTAAAAAGTTCATTTTCTACCCATTGCGACCAGATAAAGCTTGTCCTACCAGCTGTTTTGTAAATGCTTGGACTAAAGCTATTGGTTGGCATCCAAATTTTGCGTGGCCGCGATGAGACAGATTATCCTACGGTTGGCTCCCAGACTATAAGCCATTCGGAATTTTGGCATTCGGGATTCTGGCATTCGGGATTTTGTACATTCGTGATTTTGTGTTTCGGAATTATGGCATTCGGGATTTTTTCCTTTCGGAATTTTGGCAAACGGGATTTCATACCCAATCCATAAAAAACAGCAAGTCCAAAATTTTAAATTAATTAAAAAATCATATCTTTTTACTTTAAATATAAGAAAAACAATCTGAACTTTTGAAAGTACGCTCATTCTATGTTTTAAAATAAATGATCGTAGTAATGAAAAACGTGCAAGCGCTATATTATTAATTTTAAAATATAGAATTTTGAAGAACAAAATTTTGAAATGCAAAATTTTACTCATACAGAATTTTGAACATTGAATTTTGGGAAACCAAAATTTTGAAAAACAGTATTTTGCAATACAAAATTTTGAAAACAGAAATTTGGACATACAACATTTCGACCCCAATCCAACACAGTTATTAACCTACCATTAATATTTTGTTTAATGGTTTTCCTCGAAAGTTGACTTTGATCAAAATCTCGAGATCGAGTTACTTTAAGAACGCATAACTAAGCATATAGAACCTAGCTAAACAACAACATAAAGTTATTGCAAGTAAAAATTTATAAAAGAAAATGGCAGTAAAAAAAGCACTTAAGATGCAAACAAAATCATTAAAAAACAACGGAAAAGTTTACAACAATCGATTGAAAGCTAGGAATCTGTTCCTCAATTATATTTTTCAAACCATTGTTAGTAATTTTTGAAAACAAAAAAATTAATTTAAATGAAAGTGTTTTTTTTTCAAAAACTATTGACACATATAACTCGATTGTAAATTATAGACGGAATAGACTGTTGTAAGCTTTTCCGTTGTTTTTAACATTTTTTTGCATTTGAAGTGTTTTTTTTTTATAAAAGTGCCCCTCCTCCTAAAACGGTAAGAGGTTGACCCCCCTTCTATGGTAATAAAACACTTGCCTTGGGTCCCTTCACCAAGGATCCGTTATTTTGTCAGAACCGTTCGAATCGTAAACTTCCCAAAGGAATTATTTGCAGTATGTTGGCAAATTTGATACACTGCATTTAAGACATTTTTTGTTTCACATAGAATCTGATTATACAAAAATGAAGCAAATCAGGTATTCTTCAAAAAACTATTGAATTAATTGTTCGTTTAGACGAACAAGAGGAGAGATAAATGCTAAAAACCATTTGTTAAAAACAAAATTTAATAGTTTTTTAACACTAACTTTTTATGGGAAAGAGATGTCAAAAATAATTGTGACCAAGAATTTTAAATGATATTTTAATCTACGAAATCAGACAAAAATTTTTACTCAAAGTTTACTAGGAGCTGAGAAAATTGCATTTATGTATTTCAGTAGGGTAAAGTCGGGTGATATGGCACCACGGGAGATATGGCACCCTTTAAATATTTCCTACTTAATTAATTATTTTTAAAACAAAAATATCAGAATATCATGAATACTTTGGCTCTCAATTGATGCTGTTAAAACTGAAGTAGCTTTTTTAACTTTAAAACCACAACCGAAAGTAAAATAATAGTGACTATATTTAAGTCAATTTTTGTCTGTGCATAACATAACAAAGTGCAGCAACGGAATTATTTGGCACCAGGTGCTCGCTTTAACAAAAAAAAAGAAGAGTGATGCGTGTTTATTTGTTTTTAATTTTCGCAATATGTAAGCATACTTGTTTTGTCTGAGTAATTTGAAAAAATAGTGGTAATATCAAAAGGGAGATATGGCACCCCTTAAGCTTAGTACAAATTTCAATGGTGCCATTTCACCCACTACTACATTTTGGTAATTTTTCATTGACTTTCTAGGACCGTTTTTTGTATTACATTTCAGCCAAAAAGTGCATTATTTGACTATTCTCATTGCATTTGACATTAAACTGCATTGAGTGTGGCAAAAATCTATGCAAAAAGTAAAGTTCCATATCACCCTCTAGCAGGTGCCATATCACCCGCCATTTTTTCACATGTCTTTTTTTTAAGGTATTTTAATTTCTTTTATAAAAATATGTGTTTTCATAAAAGCTTACGTAATCAACCTATTTTTATTTTGTTTTAAAATTAACTACAGAACACATATATAAAAGTTTAAAATAAAAACCATTTTTACTTTGTGAGTTATAAAGAAAACTGAAAATGGGTGCCATATCTCCTGACTTTACCCTACACTTTTTCAAAATGGCAGACAACATACATATATCCTACCAGCCAGACTGGCCTAGCGCAAGCCTAAGGAGTTGAAACGAACATATATTAAAAAACTTAGACTACTAGTTGTTTGTTCAAGAAAATAATCCCACACCTTAAATAGTGTGAGCAAAAATAAAAAATACCAACTGAATTCTAGAAAAAATCCGAATTCATTAAAACAAAATCGTTGGAGTGTTTTTTTTAAACAACCCAAAATTTTAAAGGAGTTGTTAATTTTGTGCAAGTAAGAATGAAATTAAAAAAATATCTGTCCGAATTTGCAAAAAAAATTATTTTCAATTTTGGTTTTTAAACCGAAAATATACTTTATGTGCGTGAAGTTAGAACCACCATTTTGGATTTTCAAAAAAAAAAGATCGTGCTATAATGTGCCCAACTTGTGCCGCTATGTGCCGTATTTAAAAAAAATCGTACTAAGGGTTTCTTAAATAAAAAGTTGTGCTGCATTGTGCTCAAAAACTGATACTAAGAACCAAAAAGAAAAAAACAAAAATTCACATATTTGCATCTATTATGGCCAAAACTAAACTTGGCGAAGGGCTGTAGCTGTAGCGTGAAGTTAGAACCGCCATTTCCTATTTTCAAAAAAAAATTGTGCTGCATTGTGCTACCTTGTGCCGTATTTTAAAAAAATCGCAAATTTGCAATTTTTACGAATGAAATTTTTGCAAAATTTCGTAATTACTAAAAAGTGAAAGTTATGCTGTTTTGTGCTCAATTTGTGCAGCCATATTCCAAAGAGATAAAAAAAAAATTCGCATATGTGTAACATTTATCCCAAAAATGAATTCATAATTTTTTTTTTAAGTTTTACATTTTTCTTAAAAACTAACATGTACTGTTTTGCGCTTAGTTTGTGCTGCCATTTTCCGAAGAGATAAGAAAATCGCATATTTGTAACTTTACGGCCAAAAAACAGTTTTGCGAAGCGTGAAGTAAGCACCGCCATTTGTGATTTTCTTAAAAAAAAGTTGTGCCACATTGTGCTCAAGAAATGCTACTAAGAACCAAAAAGAAGAAAACAAAAATTCGCATGATTGCATTTATTATGGCCAAAACTAAACTTTGCGAAAGGCTGTAGCGTAAAGTTAGCACCGCCATTCTCGATTTTCAAAAAAAAAGTTGTGCTGTATTGTGCTCAACTTGTGCTGCCTTGTGCAGTAAATATTTTTAATATTTTGCAAACTTGCAAATTTTAAAATTTATTATTTGTTTTCGTTTTTTTAAATCGAAAACTCTGCTAACTTAACGCAGCAAAAATTTATTTTTGGCAAAAATATGTAAATATGCACCAGCACATGGGAACGCAAATTGGGCATAAAATAGCTTCGCAAAACTGTTTTTTGGTAGTAAAAGTTACAAATATGCGAATTTTTTTGGAACATGGCAGCACAAATTGAGCAAAAAACAGTAGGTACAACTCTAATTTTTACAAAATTTGCAAATTTTTTAAAAATATTTACGGCACAAATTGAGCACAATACAGCACAATTTTTTTTTTTTTTGGAAAATCGCAAACTTCACGCTTCGCAAAACTGTTTTTTGGCCGTAAAAGTTACAAATAAGCGATTTTTTTTGTTTTTTCTTCGGAATATGGCAGTACAAATAACGCAGAAACAGAACAATTTTAAATTTTTACAAAATTGCAAACTTAGAAAAATTTTCATCCGTAAAATTTACAAATTTGCAATTTTTTAAAAAATATATACAGCACAAGTTGAGGACAATGCAGCACAACTCTCTTCTTTGAAAATCGAAAATGGCGGTGCTAACTTCACGCTACAGCCCTTCGCAAAGTTTAGTTTTGGCCATAATAAATGCAATCATGCAAATTTTTGTTTCTTTCTTTTTGGTTCTTAGTAGTATTTTTTGAGCACAATGCCTCACATTTTTTTTTATTTAAGAAATTTTGAAATTTCGCAAAAATTTCATTCGTAAAATTTCCAAATTTGCGAATTTTTCAAAAATATTTACGGCACATGCTAGCACAAGTTAAGCACAGTACAGAACAACTTTTTTTTTGAAAATCAAAAATGGTGGTGCTTACTTCACGCTAAAAAAGTGGGTACCCTCT
Organism: Dasysyrphus tricinctus; assembly: GCA_963921185.1. NCBI lineage: Eukaryota > Metazoa > Arthropoda > Insecta > Diptera > Syrphidae > Dasysyrphus > Dasysyrphus tricinctus. The sequence goes on from OY992531.1 coordinate 78,566,377, forward strand.
AAAAACCAAAGCCTTTGTATGATTTTTTTTTTAAATACGGCACATAGCAGCACAAGTTGGACACATTACAGCACAACCTTTATTTTTAATGTGGCGGCACATACATACTTTGGTGTTTGGTAGAAGCCTAATAATTCCTTAAAATAACTAGAGTCCTTATGTTCACTTTATCTTAAAAAATATTTAAGTTCGATGTAAAGTGGATGTAAATTTTATGTCCCGTTAGTCCTTGATAGTGAAAAGTATGAATTTGAGATTACTTAACCATCACGCAAAGAGCTTTTCATGCACCCATTCTCCATTTTTTCTAAATTTGTTTTTGTCAAATCAAAGAAACCTTGTGAATACAAAAAAGAAATGTAAAAGCTATTGCTTGAAGAAACTATAAGGATAACTAGTCATAGCTGTAACTTTAACTTAATTAATTAATGTAATTTTATATTAATGTCAATTTAAAAAAAGATTAAGCTTTAGCTTGAAAAATCATAGCTTAAGTTTAAAAAGTTTTGCTTTCGTTTATTGAAGTATAAGCTTAAACTATTAAGGATTTTGGATATTTATTATTAAAGACTATTTACTTGTTCTATATGAAAAGTATTGTTTTAATGTAAAAAGAATCTTTTTTGGCTCCAATATTACGGTTTTGATATTTTAAAATTTTTCAAAATCGGCTCTAGTATTTTTTATTAAATTTCGTACCGGTTATAAAAGAGAAAGTTTCAAGTGACTACTACTTATACCTAGGTGTTTGGCAAAAACATCGGTGACCGTCGTCAAGGCAAAAGCTCACCTAGCCCTGGCCAGAACATCATTTATATGTCTGTTGAAATACAAACATCCAGATGCCAAGGTACTTTACTACACTTTTACTTGCCAGTGGATGTCCATTAGACTTTACGATCACTATCTTGCCCCAGTTCTTTTTTCTTGTATCCCTTGTGGCCCCATGCCAGCTTGTTTTTAATCACATAAAATTAACCTAGCTTTTTCTTAAAATTCAGAGTCTTAGATTAAGCTTTTTTTTATTTACAAGACCCCATGATATTAAAGCCAATAAGAGCAAAAATATTGAACTAAGCAGTCGATGTACCTATTAAAATTAAGGAAAAAACAGGCTACGATTTCAACATGAAATTAAAGAAATGATAATAACACGTGTAATGATGGTAAGATTAAGATTTTTTTTTGTTCTCTCCTAATTTGGATGCTTTGTCTAATGCCATTTTAGTCCACTTAGTTGGGATTTTTTATAACGCTTAATCGTACTCGAAAATTATGTAGGTACCTACCTATTCAAATGATCGGGAGTGTATTTAAAATTAAAAAAGTGAAAAGTTTTACTACGGAAGATATTTAGAAAACAAGAAAGCCATCTCACTCACATTTATCCTGCCATATAAATATTTGTGTAGGTAGTGGTATCTAAAACTTACGTCCTATGCATACTTATATAAATAAAACAATACATTTGGTTATAATTTCATATCTCGTTCTCTTGTTTCTTTTTTAACTTTGCCTTATGTCCGAGCCTGTGCTTAAATGAGTTAATAAAAATATATCTTCTTCTTCCTGAGCACACAATTCTAGGAAGTACCACTAAAACAAAAAAATCGGAAAGAACTATCATTAAACTACTCACATTGGTTGTCCTGTTGCGGGCAAAGAGATACCGTTTCTGCTATGCGTTGCCATTGTCACATCCTCTTCCGCAAATGGAGTGGATTTCTTATTGTTATTTAATGGAAAATATGAGCATCCCCACGGTTTTTACTCTTTTATTCCTCGTCTCCGACTATAATAACTATGGCTCCACCATAATATTATTCTTTTCCTTTGGAGATAGTAGTGGAGCGTTTTTCTACACCCACCATAGCGTACGAATAGTATAATAACAACTCACAGCAAGGCAACTGGTGGAGAATAATATTTTATTTTGGTTTTTATTTATTAAAATGAATACGAGACAGAAGTCGCGCCGGAATGTTTGTCCTTGAAGTGAAAATATTTTAAGTGAGCTGAATTTTCTTCTTAACAGCAAAAAAATAAAAGGGAAATTACTTTGTACGGAAGAGGAGAAATGCCAACGATGTCCTCGAGCTTTGTGACATCCTTGCATGCTGTGTGTGACTAACATATTAAGCTGTTCACAGTCGTATGTGGAACGGAAGAATGTTTAAATGAGCTTGGGTATGACGATGTTGGATGTTGTTGCCACGAAATTCCACATGAAAGAAACAACTCAATTCGCCAAATGTGAAGGTGATTATCCTTGGATTGTTAGAGAGTAGGTCAATTAGACATTTCCTTGATTATTCGGTCAGCAAAAAAGGAAATAAAACTTAACTATGTTGCCAGTTCTAGGAACTAGGAGCTAAGGACATTGCGTGCGTTTAAGCAAGTGTATTTGAATGCTAAAAGAAATAATAATCTCTTTTGTGGAGCATTTTTGTAGGGCACGTACATAGTCACGTACAAGTAAAAAATTACATTTCATTGGCTTGACAAGTAGGCAAATTTAATGTTTTTTTATGTCGAGTAAAATATAAGGATGTGAATAAAGTGGGCTTTCAAGATCATGCACATATGTTTATCCTTCCGGTGGTAAATATCTACTCAGGAAGACCGGCAATATTGGTCTAGAATAGCTAGTTGTCATCCAATATGACCACCATGTAAGTTAAAGGCATTTTTTCTACAATGTGTCATTTAAAAAAAAAACTCTGTATCGTACTTTCATTCATGTCCATATGTTCCATAAAAAAGTAATGATTCTTTTTCTGCAAGAATCATAGAGGTCCATATATCCCTGCAAAACGTCACATATAAGCTTCTTCCTAATGTAATGTGTGAGTGTCCTTAATAGTTCTACAACACTTTAAACGGTTAGTACCAAGCAGATCGACCGAAGACTAAAGCTTAGATTACACGGCCAACGTAAATGGTCAACGCATTGACTCCTTGACTTCATAAGAAACACTGTCAATATACTGTCAGCGTAGAATGTGTCAACGCATGAAACATTGACGTTTACACGAATGACAGCACACGTCAATGTTGTCCCAAAATGCGTTGACGTGTTATCTGTGTCAAAGCAATTGGTACCCTCTGGTGTCAACGTATTGACACGTGAAACGTTGACGATTACACTACGTGACCATATCCAAACATATGAACGTTAACGCGGAATTGACAAGAGCTAAATTGAATCATTTTGTACGTTGACGACCACACGACATTGACTGCGGTGTTATCGAACAATACAATGTGGATGAATTAAAAAACCTCTTAAAAATCAGACATTTTTGAAGTTTTTTTATTGCTCGGGAAAAAGACAGGTTTTAGGGCAGTTGGGTGACATTTAAATCGAAATACACTTTTGTCGTCAAAATATAGTTCATCCCCCATCTGTCAAGCCATTAACTGTGAAGTTCCATTGAAGGATGGCTTTGATGTCGATGGATTAAAAAACAGCTAAATTTTTGAAGTTTTCTTACTGCTCCGGAAGAAAATGATTTTAGGTCAATTGAGTGACATTTGGACCGAAATATACGTCTGCTGTCAAAATATAGCTCGTTTGTACTGCTCCGGGAAAAAGTGATTTTAGGGCAATTCAGTGACATTTGGATTGAAATATACTTTTGCCGTCAAGGAATAGTTCGCCCCCCTTATCTGTCAAGCCATCACCTGTCGATGTTTAAAAATACTCAAAAAATGCAAACATTTTGAGATTGAGATGAATGTCAACGCAGAGTACGTTGACATGGCAGAAAAAGCCGCTGTGTCAACGTAAAGATACAGTCAACGCGTTGTGGACTGTGGAGTAGTCTGTCATAGTGTCCTAAGTGCGTTGACAAGGTGATTACACGGCCAACGAAAATAGTCAACGCATTGACGCTTAAATTCGTGTCAACGAGAGTGTCAACGCAGCCGTCAACGCATGGACAGTATTCTGCGTTGATGATCACACGGCAAGACAAATTTGGGACAGAATCTTACGTCATTTTGACGTCAGAGAGTCAACGCGTTGACCGTCTTATCATAGCTTAAATCTTAACTTAATGCAGATACTGAATTTCAAGTCGTGACTCACCCCATTTTCGCCAACGTTAAAGCAACTTATGATTTAAGCCGTCATCGTCAAGAGTTCTGAATGGGCGGTGCGGTGCCGGTGGTCAAATTATGGTTTGCAGGAAAACTGATCCAGCCGTACTGCAACAAGGAAAAAGGTCTTCCGAACTTTCCCAAACATTAAGAGTCCTGAGGTCTCAGGTTATATGCAACCAGACTATTTAGAAATTTTAGAATCAACACCAGAACTAAAACAAGATATCACAGAACAGAAGATTATGTGGGCAATAAACTCGTTCAAACCCTATATATAAATCAGCTGGACCAGACGAGATTTTTCCGGCATTTCTTCAATACGCTCTACAGATAATCACCCCATGGCTTGTAGTCCAGTCAAATTAGTATTTTATATCTACAAAAAATACTGCGTCGAATTTTTTGTTTGTTTCTTAAAGAGTACCTATTGGAGAGTGTATATCCAAAAAGTTCGAACAAAAAGCGCCTTTGCGTTGTCCGCCATTTTGAAAAAGGCTTTGGAAAGCGTGAACTCGATTTTCTCGGCTCCTATCATATATAGGGCTGTATTTTTTTTTAGGTTTGTACGTTAAAATGTCTTCTTTAACTTTTGTTGAGAAAAAAATTTGAAACCTCTTTCCAAAAAAAAGTTATCGACGAAAAACTGTCGAGATTTTGAAGTAAAAAATGGTTTTTAACGTTTATCTCGCCTCATGTTCATCTGATCGAAAAAATACTTAAGTTATTTTTTATAGATCACTTTATTTCCTACATTTTGGTATATTTAAATTTTATGTGCGACAAAAACTGTAGGAAATATAACCTGTCAAAATTTTCAATATCCTGTGAAAATTAAAAAAAAAGAAATTTACTCACGTTTGAAAATTTTCAAATTTAATTATGTTCATTACGAAATTTAAAGAAACAGTTCAAACTCTTTTCCACACCATCACCGAGGTAGAGTTACGGCGCATTTTTTTTTAAATTGGTGTCCCCAGGATGTATAATCCACGATTCAATCGTTTTCGTTTCTATATCAGCCATCGATAGGATAGCTCAATATGGCATAGTTTTTTCATGTCGTTCTTCTTTTTTTTTTGGGCTAGGCGTGCGGACATCAATGATCATATTAACGTTGTTAGTACTGCTGGGATCGTCATTGGTAGTTTCTTCAATGTTTTCAGGTGAGGAAAAGTCTTCATATGCGTCTTCATCTTCCAGTAAATTTTGCGCAAGGAAGGAACATTCTCGCATATTTTTCCACTGCAGTAGAAACATATTAAGGAACAATTCAAACCAGATTTCCGACAGCCACAAGCTCGACCACACTGGCCCTTGCATTTGCAGGATATAGTTTGCAATATGCTTTGTGGAGCTGGATCTTGAGTGGTTGTAACAGGCTCTAATCCTCTCGGAGTTCTTTTCCAACCCCATTTTAGTGGGTCATGGTGAACATCGATCCAAGTCTGTACTTGATGGTAGGTACGGAATGTGTGTTGCCGAGCAGCTGCTGCACTAGGAGGCAATGAAGATAGATTAAACTTAGTTTTTTTTGACGTTTGACGCGAGAATGTTCCTTCCTTGCTAAATTTACTGGAAAATGAAGACGCATGTAAAGACATTTGCTCACCTGAAAACATTAAAGAAACAACCAATGACGATCCCAGCAGTACTAACAATGTTAATATGATCATTGATGTTCGCACGCCTAGCCCAAAAAAAAAGGAGAACGAATGAAAAAACTATGCCACATTGAGCTATCGATAAGCTGATATAGAAACGAAAACGATTGAATCGTGGATTATACCTCCTGGGGACACCACATTAAAAAAATGCGCCGTAACTCTACCTCGGTGGTGGTGTGGAAAAGAGTTTGAACTGTTTCTTTAAATTTCGTAATGAACATAATCAAATTTGAAAATTTTCAAACGTGAGTAAATTTCTTTTTTTTTATTTTCGCAGGATATATTTCCTACAGTTTTTGTCGCACATAAAATTTAAATATACCAAAATGTAGGAAATAAAGTGATCTATAAAAAACAACTTAAGTATTTTTTCGATCAGATGAACATGAGGCGAGATAAACGTTAAAAACCATTTTTTTCTTCAAAATCTTGACAGTTTTTCGTCGATAACTTTTTTTTGGAAAGAGGTTTCAAATTTTTTTCTTAAAAAAAATTTAAATAAGACATTTTAACGTACAAATCTAGAAAAAAAATACAGCCCTATATATGATAGGAGCCGAGAAAATCGAGTTCACGCTTTCAAAAGCCTTTTTCAAAATGGCGGACAACGCATGGGCGCTTTTTGTTCGAACTTTTTGGATTTACACTCTCCAATAAGTACTCTTTAAGAAACAAACAAAAAATTCGACGCAGTATTTTTTGTAGATATTTCGAATTAATTAATTTAATTTTACTGGACTACTGGGGTAATCTTCAAAAGTTGTATAAGGCACCAGTTATAGCTATCATTGAAACTCATCATTGAAAATTTTAATGATTGATTTTGAGACGCTTAGGAAAGGAAATCATTTATTATTTTGATGGAAAAAAAACTTAAGACTTAATTAATATATATAGCCAAAAAAATAATTCAAATAGGTCCAACTTTCCACATAAAAAGACTTTTCTTATTTCAATGACTGAACTACCTTACCAATGATCATTGAAAAATCAATAGTCAATTTTTGTGGAAAGTTGGGCCTCTTTGAAATTTTTTTTTGACTAGAAATATTTTTGAAGTCTTTAGCTTTAATCGTCCATCAAAATAATGAATGATTTTGCTTTCTAAACGTCTCAAAATCAATCATTAAAGCTTTCAATGATGAGTTTCAATGATAGCTATAACTGGCACCTTAAACTTAGGTACGTCCCTATCAGCTAGAGAAAGGTCAAAGTGGTCTTTATTATATAAACTGGATGACCGACACACTAGACTGCAAAACCGATAAGTCTCTCTTCGTTCCTCTTTTAGACACTGGAGATAATCATTGATCTGCATGTTAGGGACCTTCTCAATCCAAACAATTAGTGCAACTACCAACATGATTACCTTAAAAGTAAGTTAATGGAGACTGCGTTGCACAAAGTCGTCTCACAAATTGAGAAAAGTCTCGAGCACAAAGAACACAAACACACCCTGGCAGCATTTTTGGACATGAAGGGAGCATTTAACAACTACAGGGAGGGGTAATTTCACCTCTCCTTTGAGTCCTCGTTGTTAACAAAATTCTTACAATATTTAGGAATCAGGGTATTAAAATGTTGGCCTATGCAGATATAGTAATTTTGATAAATATCTAGCCAGCATCAAAGATATTATGGAATCCGCACTTAAAATACTATCTTCTTGGGCAGCACAAAACGGTCTCGGAGTTAACCCTACAAAAATTGAACTAGTTCTGTTTACGAAAAAAAAACAAGTGTAGAGGACTTACGGTGGCACAGAGGTCCACGCCACAATCAGGGCTGGAAATTATTCTAAATTTTCCAGCCCTGGACGAGCACATAAGACGCACAACAGCCAAAATCGCACTTCGACTGAAAGAACTGTGCTCTTGGAAGCACAGCACCTATAGTCATGGGTCTAACCTGCAAAGGTATGACACAGTTGCTGGACTTGATGTAACGACTGACTATAGATACCACCTTAAATAGATTTTAGCAAACACTTCTCTATCTATTAATACCCGAAAGGCGTGGATGGGAGCCCAACTCACTAATAAGTGAACAAGGTATCCCGTTCGACACCTGTGAACCAACGCTATTGAAATAGCGGCAAAATTGATACACCGTACACAAGAAAAAACTGAGCTCGTCGGAGATCACATTTTTCGGGGACAGCTAGCGAAATTCCGAGGCATACTGAACAATATTTGTAACACAAACCAAGTCAAGCTCTGCTGGGTTCCTGGACATAGCAATATACATAGAAGGGAATGATATAGCAGATGAACTGGTAGAAAAAGGGTCAATATCTAGCTGCCAAGTGGATATGGGACTGGACATCCTGATCGGTGTGATTTAAAGGAAAATAGTCCTAATCACGAAAGAGCAAATTAATAACTCCTGGACGTCCAGGAACGACTGCGTTATCTCTAGAAGCCTAGAATTAATGAAAAGAAAACTCAATATATTTTATCGTTGAGTAAAAAGAATATTAGAATCTTGATAGGGGTACTAGCGGAAATTGAAATCATTAAACACCTGTTCCGGGATTCTCCAAACCTCCAAACAAATTACCTGCGTTATTTTGGAAATAGGTTTGTTGGAGAACAGGACGATCTATAGCGCAGGTCTCAATGGCAAGCATGAGAAAATTCATAGAATATTCAGGCTGGTTCGAAAATGAGCCGGTCTATGTCAACCAGTTGCTTAGGAGCAATAGGCCTCCGTGTATTTAACGGTCTCTGTGCTGTGCATGCCCCTCCAAACCTAACCTATCCCAAACATTAAGAAGATTAAAGCAAGCAAGGAGTTATGCGATATCATTTGATTTTTGTCAATTTCGTTCTGGAGCAAAGAGCACGCTTTAATATTGGGAGGGACACTTTTTCAACAAATCTGTCCAACTACTTGGATATGCAAACAATTTTCGAATAATTGCCCATTCCTAGCATTCCGTTTTTGATTCCTCCATGGCAATTGAAAAATAGACAGAGTTCGTTTGCTTTATGAGGCAAACGCAGAAATGGCCAAGTATGTATATGGTGTCATCTCATCAAACAAACAAACAAACATTTTATCTTCGATAAAACGTCACAATTGATAGCAACAACTCTGAGGTTACTAAGGAGTTCAACTAAGGAGATAGGCGGACTCGTACGTCGTACTATATGCTTTGCGGAAGAAAAATTGTTATATTTAGTTCCGTGTGCGAGGAGAGCGACGGAGAAAAGCAAAAGATACAACCGTGAACTCTACAAGCTGGACCAATATTGATATAGTCCACAAATTGATACACGTCGACTAAAAATTAACTCGGCTACATCGAGAAAAAGGACAACCAAACTCCAGTCAAAGAAATCTCATCTTCTGTACTTTGTTTTCTAATGCGTGATGTCACCAATGCTGCTCACTAGTTCTCAACGTTTGGCTGCCCATTTGCTACAGTTGAAGAACGTATGTATGTGCTTTTTGCTGTGGACGTTTCTTCCCTTTGTGTTGCCAGAAGATCAATGGAGATTGCTCCTACGACTACAAGGGTAGCTGATTCTGACACCGTTCGGTACGAGCTAGCCCTACGTAAGGCTGCGCGTTCTTGTACCATCTGCTTCTGGTATTTTCCTTGACGTAGCAAATATACCTATATCTTGCTTATGTATATGAGAATGGCATTCACTATTGACATCAATAGCTTCCGCTGCTTGCCACCTGTGCTCGCAATCAGTGTGTTAAGTTTTGTCTGTTACCTGAGAAATAGCTTTGTGTCGAGTCTATGCTCTAAGTATTTTACTGCATCCTTACTTTTTATGGATTCAGAGCCAATTTGAAAATCAATAAATTAGCATAGGAATCCTCTTCTTCTTCAATAGGACTGTTTCAGTATTTTCCGTTCAGTTTCTAGACCGAGTTCATCCATCCAGAATTGGCCACATCACTTGATCTGGCTCAGTTTCCACTGTGCACTTTCAGTGTTTTTTGCTGTTATTACCAGGGCAATGTGCATACTTCCAGAAAGGTATCTTTTGGCATGTCCATGCGGAGTATGCCATCATAGGAGATGTTCTACAAATCGGTCCCCAAGATTTATCCCGGTGATATTCTTTCTTCGTGCGCCTATTGTAGTCTCATAAATAAGCTCCCGGTCTCTGATATAGTCCTTCATCATCCGCAAGAAATGGGCGGGGATATTGAAATTTTTCTGTACCGTTTTTAGTATTTCCCTCCACCTGGCTGAGTTAACAGTCAAAGGCGTTTCTAGGCGCTTTTCTTTTTTAAGTCAGGAAAATGCTCTGAACAGAGTCCGAGCATGTCGAGCATGTTCTGGACATCATCTGAGAAAGTTTGTTCTGAGCACCCTGAACCATTTTTGAAACACACCTGAATACAAGCTGTCAAATGCTATGTGTTCAGCATTGAACTCTGTCTGCTCAGTCATTTTATTCTGAGCTCATAGAGCGCGCTCTGAACAAACTCAGAACACACTCAGAACGAAAAAAGATATACAAATTTTTAGCTCTGAATGCTCAGAGCTAAAAAAGAAACACAATTTTTTGTTTGACAGTTCAGGCTCTGCTCTGAATTAAAAAAGAAAAACCCCTTCTGACATCAAGAGATGCCAACATTACGATGTACCTGGTACTGGTTTCCCTGCTGAGCAATGTGGGTGACTTTGACTACTTCAACTTCTTCTATTGCTCCGATCGTATAGAGTGGCCTTTTCTGAAGTCATGTTGTCATTCGGACAAGTCACCTGCTGGCTGTATCTACCGCAACGGTGATTCACGGTTGCGATCTCAGCATTTTCTCCAAGAGCTTCCCTGCCATGTTGAGGATAATCAAAGATCTGTAGGCAGACGGGGAGTCTGGATCTGCTTTTCCCTTGCTGATGAGTACCAAATGTTGCATTATTCAACTTTTTAGAAAGATCCGTTCCTCTAAGCAGCTGTTGAACACATATTGAACAAAGGCTGGGGAGAATGCTTGTGCGGTCTGTTTCAGCCCTACCTACCGTTTGGTATTCCGTCTAGTCCTGGGGGCTCTTTTGTTGTGCAATTGTCCACAGCTAATATCAAGTCTTTTTTCACTGAACAACGGTATTTTCTGTCGTTGGGCCAATGTAGTGTCAGATGGCCTTAGTGGATGAGTTGGGAAGAGCGTATCCACTATGAACGCCATTTTTTTGTTTTTCTTCGTGTGGACTCAAGAGTGTAAGGCCCATTTCACATACATATGCCCGGCAGCCGGTACGCCGGCATCGATTACCCGGTTTTCAATAAATGAACCGGTTCCGGCATGTGTGAAAGCTTTAATAAGATCCTTAACCAAACGACCGGTTAGCCGGTACCGGGTACCCAGTTGCCGGCTATGCGAGAAATGGCTCTAAGAGTTGTCATCTGAGCTCCTAGTTTGCGCATGACAAAATACCAACCCATCGCAGATACCAGACTACTACTGCCACTACCATCAGAACCGAGCTGGTGACTGGAAACAACGAGCCCAGAATCGTAGTGGATAGAAGGCCACCTTGACTTAGGCAGCGACCCTTCATTAAACGGAAGCCATATAAGTACCTTATAGTTATATAAAAAAGGATGTGAAGAACAACGTGCCAGTTAAGTGCTTCGAAAACACAGTTCTTAAGGTCGATATATTATTTACCTTTGTTAAAAGACTTCCTTAAATAAAATCCTTTCTCTCAGACTAACACTAAATGTACTCGATCTTCTTTACTCAATACCTTTCACAAATAATGCTCCTTGAACTCTTGACAAAGACAAAAGTAAATACACAATGATAAGTGCAAGAACGTAGCACGATTTATTTTCTTTCAAAGACTACATCTGTGTTTGAATCAATATACATATTTAAGCTTTAACGTATTTATTTTATCCTGAAAGATAAACAAAGTACGCGAGTTGATTCCTGTTTCGACAGTCTATACAAAATTCAAAACATTATTTAGAACAAAGACTGCAATTTTTTATTTGTGCTGCATTAGTATAGAGAATTGACAATGAGTATATTTGAAAAGCACGTTCTTGACAAAAAAAAATATGCTACAAAGTTAAGTTAAATAAAAAATAAGTACGTAACTTCTGCAACAACTTCAAAAAGAACATTCACACTAACATTTTTTATGCTTTGATGTTGAATTTTTTCTTTGTCAGCTTGGCACGTTCCATTGGCATTGTTTCCTTCTTTTTTATATTCCATCGCCGGTCATATGGTATATAAAAAACATTATCTCGTGTTGCACTCTTACGTTGGTGGACATAAAAAATCACCCATATGTTTTTTTAACAAGCTGCAGCTGAATCATTGGAACAGTACTTACACCTAAGTACCTACCTACAACACTAAATAGTTTCTTTAATATTTTTTGTATGAACTAAAAAATAAGAGTTCTTTGAGTCTCAGTATAGATTGAGTAGAAAAAAAAAAACATGTCCGTGATGTTAAAATGGCTACTGACACGTACGAAATAGTAACATTTAAACACTTAAAAATGTGAGTTCAGAAGAAAGCATTAAAAATGTATTAGTAATGGGATCTTACATAGTTTCAGATTTGATGCACTGGAACCTAGAAGTAGCTATATAGTACCATTTAATGATGGCTTCTTGTATAGCTTTCAAACTAACAAAAGATTTCAAGGATTAACGAGCAAATGGCCTACACACATTTTAATGGAAGTTGATGGAGCATACGACGAAAGCCTTTCATCATCAGTTCTATTTTGCAGGAAGCACATTCCTTTGAATTTTAGATTTGCTTGTAATTTAATTCATTGCACTAAATGAACCATATAACACGCTTAATGTGCGTGTGTTTCGATGGTGTTGCGTGCTGATATTTCAATGAATATATTCTGAAGAGCCTACATTAAGATTCAAGCTGATGGATGTTTTTTGAGTGAGACTTCAATAAGCATCTCTTAGTTGTTAATAGCAAAATAATTTATAAAAAATATTAAATTGGCTTTGGATTAAATGCATATGTGGGTATTGCATAAGGAGCTGTTTTGTTGTTTAACAATTAGTTAATTCTTACTTAATTGCATAAATAGCTAGCAAACCGAGCTAACGTTTTGTTCGCTTAATTTTCATACAATATTCGGTTAATAAAAGCTTATAAAGGGTTTTCAGTCGGGATACCGAAATTTGACAGTTGAAGTTACATCTGTCAAAGTGGCTGTCATTCATTTAGTCTGTCTTGCCAAATCAACATGGAGAGTTAAGGTATTTAACAAATTGCGTGCAAGTGCGTGCATTTTACGATCGCCATATGGTTATTTTTTGGCTCCAAGCATTGCACTGAGCTGTTTAAAAAAAAATCTGTTTATTTTTTTTAGCTCAGAGCACTCAACTTGCGTTACTTTTTTCATTCAAAGCTCGGAATACGCTTCATGAGCTCAGAATAAAAGGACCGAGTGAATGGATCAAAAAGCCGAGCGCAGCCAACTCCACTCTTTTTTTCGCTTTCAACACTTCCAATTGCAGCTCAGATTTTTACTTTTCGAATTTTTGATTGGCCAGCTGCTAGGTGAAAATTAAAAGTCAGTACTGAATTTTGGTGCATTGAATGCACAGATTTATATCGTATCGTCTCGTATGATCGGAGAGCTCTGCTCATACTGTGCTTCAATCACTCGAGCTCTGCCCCATGCTCTGCTCCAAGCTAAAAAAGAAAAATGCCTACAATCGTCCTTCTGAGAGGACTATTCGCAACGGGGTGAATAAATTCAAGTCGACTGGTCCTCTGATCAATCCGCCAACATCCAACATACGTCAACGAAACACAAATTTCGCCAAGAACTTCGCCGCTGTCCACGGACTGTGCAGGAAAATCCGAGCGATTCCCCAACATGGCTATTGGGGAATCTCAAGCGTAGCCTACGTAGATGATGTGAATTTGATTTGATTTGTGGGGTTTCTTATTGTTTCAAAAATAATATTTGTTAAGTATCAAAAAAAAAAAGTATCTAAGGTTTTCAAACTTTCTTTATCACATGGATAAAGTCATATCTCGAAAATAGATTGTACCTCGTTAAATTTAGATACTTTCAAATTCATTCATTGTTCACTTCGGTGTGCCCCAGGGCAGTCATCTAGACCCATTTTCATTTTTCCTGGCTATAAATTATGTTCTTTCATGTAAACCCTCTTTGATATTCTTATGATTGCTGATAAAAGCTAACCATGCCCACATTCTTCGGCAAGCCGGTATTCACAGTTTCACTATTTGGTGTGGTAAAAATCGTTCTATCTCTTAACCTTGTTAAATGCCAAACAGTTACTTTCTTCTAGGGCTGGCCACAATACCAGAAAAGTCGCGGTATCGTTTGGTATCAGTATCAGAAACCCAAACGATAACGAGACGATACCAGAAATAAGTCTCGGTATCGTTATCAGAAACCCAAACGATACCGAGACGATATCGAGACGAAACCGAGACGATACCAGGACCCATGTTCTGTAACTATCGCATCGATAAAATTTGTCGAGAAACGTTGGAAAATAAACAAAACTCATACGATTTGTTTCAGTTTCCATCGTTTCTCGACGAATTTTATCGACGCGATAGTTACAGAACATGGGTCCAGAAATAAGTCTCAGTATCGTTTGGTGTCGGTATCGGACGCCCAAACGATACCACCCGAGATGATACCAAACCGATACCGTACTTTTGGGACCGAAATATGCCGAGACTCTCGGTAGTTTTGTTTGGTATCAGCAGAAAAAAATGGATCTTTGAATATTATTATTTATTATTACAAGTAAACAAACCTGGAAACGGCTCTAACGATTTGGATGAAATTTTCAGAGTTTGTTTTTTTTTTTGTCAAGCTAAGAGGCCTAAAAAATGATTTTAGTGAATGATTTTAGTGGCACGCCCATTTTTATCATGCTTTATTTTTCGGATTTCACCAGCGTGAAGTAACTTTAGTAAAAGCCACCCACGAGTCACGCTTGTAGGATCCAATCCAACCTAACAATTTCACCTAACCCTTTATTAGTAACCAGTACCACCAATGGAACGTTTTTTTTTAAATTTGTTCATAAATTGCTTAACTGATATGGATCAATCTTTTTAAACGGCTAACGCTTAGTATACAATATTTGAGCTTAGTTCTGATTAGTTATCTAAAATATTGTATACATTTTAAGGTAGTCAAGTCAAAAAAAAAATATTTTTGGGAATTACAACCCATTCAAATGGGCCATAAGACAGTTTGTGAATTGTTTTCCTGTTAACTTATGGTCCCACGTCAATATTTACTGTGTGGGATCATATTCGGGACTCTACTAAGATATTGCGAAATAACCCCTCAAAAATTATTAAGTCATAAAAATAAATTAAGCTAAAAAATAAATTCAATTCATAATTCATATTTTCTTATAGTGAATTTTGTATTAAATCTTAAAAATACCAAGCGTTTAAAACTACAAAACCTAGGACATGTAACCAAGTTTTTTTTTGTTTTATTGACACCAGACCGAAACCAGACGAGACCGATACCGATACCGAGACGAGACCTTGTTATACGAGACCGAGACGATACTGACTTATACGAGGCCGATATCGAGACGATACTGAAATTTTTCGATTTTAACGATACCGAGACGATACTTATAAAAGAATCGTTTGGTTTGGTATCGCCCTACTTTCTCCAGAAAGCGACTTCCAAGTGCTTTTGATTATTCCATTTCGCAGTAAAAACTCTGTCGATCTTTAATTTCAAGGTTTTGCATGTTAGCTTTAGCTCAAATTTAGAATTCTTTGAACACCGATTGGAGCACAGGGCGCCAGCAAATCGTTTCCATTCTTCACAGTCTGCAGCTAGATATTTTAACTGTAGCTTCATTTTTCTCTGGGAGTCTGCTTCTGCTAGAACTGTTGATTTCCATGTTGTTCTTGGTCTTCCAACCCACAGTGCACCCTGAGGATTCCATTCAAAGGACTGATTTGCAATTTCATCGTTTGACTTCCTCAGTGTGTGACCAATCCATCGCCATTTACACTCTCTTATGCCCAGCAGCTCTTGACTTGTCCTACGCCACTTATTCTTCGTTTGATATAATTTGTGGTTAGCAAATTTTTAGAATATGGCGTAGACAGCGATTGACAAAAGCCTGCAATTTTCTCGAGATGGTAGTCGTGACTTTGGAAGTTTCGCAAGCATATAACAGCACGGATTTGACAATGAATTCAAAGAATCTCAACTTAGTGCGTAAGGAGATATGAACCGAAGGCTGTGTGAGCTTTATTTATTCTATACTTTGAACGTCCAGATCCGTACCACCATTTGCTGAAACAATACTTCCAAAGTTGTTGAATTGTTGAACTTCTTCAAGTGACATCTCATTTATAAAAATAGCTAATGTGTGGAGCGGCCCATGAGCATTATTTTTGTCTTTTTGCTATTTTTTTAGATCACTCCACATCTTCAGTGCTTGACACATTTTGTTCAGCCCACTGATGTTATTTGCCAAGAGACATACATATCTCATCAGTATAGTCGGTAAGTGACTTAGCCTTTCCAACGGTCTCCATTGATTGCACTGTTTCTGCAATGTTCCAACTCTGGCCGTCAAAACATCGCCTATCGCAAGAAAAAAAAGCATTGGCGATAGAACATCCCCCTGTCGCACACCTTATCGCACTCGAGCTGCCCATTTTATAAAATAAAACATCTGACGTTGTTATAAATATGAACGCATTAATTCCATTGTTAATAAAGCAAGCTCCATGCTTAGATTTATAAAACGTTGGGTTAAGGAATTTAGTAATCCATATATTACCCTTTCCTTATACAATTCTTATGTACGACCTCATCTAGAGAACGCCTTCTCTCCCTTTTATGAAATTAATAAAAGTAGTATTGAATCAATACAGCATAAATTGATTCGCTTTGCTTTGAAGGGTCTTCCTTGGGCTGATCCGTATAGATACAACCTTTCACCATATTAACATCAGATCCAGCTTCCGCAATCAAAGGCGTGCTAATAATGATTAAATATTTCTTCAGCAACTTATAAATGGCCAAAACTTAACTACCGTTTACATCAGCCTCTTAACCGCATGTGCAAGGATTTTAATTAAAATAAAATTTTAATGTGTGTTTACCCATACATTGACTTTTAAAAAATGTTGATTAAGATCGAGTAGCTTAACTGTCGTCAAGTACCTACTCCTTGTCTTGCCTTACCTTCTATGTTTCCCCATATTTTTCGTAGGCTTTTAATCTTACTTTCCATCATCAATGGCTTAAAGTTCGGTAATTAAATGGCAAACAGAACCAAAAAGTTTGATAATTTAATATTCTTTGCTAATCATTCAAGAAATGTATAGGCACTGGCACACCTTAAATGTGATATTTTTTTTTTAAGTTTCATTTTGAGCTTTATAAAAGTACATATAGTTATTTATTACAGAAGTTACCCTTTAAAAAAAAGGTATTCATACCTTCTGGCGTTACTTTGATATAATTATTATTGTATGCTCTGGACTTCTAGTTTTTTGTTTTGGTTGTGTGTTTTTGTTTTGTTGTAAGTATGGGACCATGACGTTTTTTTTTTGTATCTTTCGCTATATAGCTTGGGGGACTTTAGAATTAATTAGATTTCCTTGTAAATCAGACAGAGAATTATGTTAATGCAATCTTTGTATCCTACAATGTTGAACATCCTATTTTTGTGTCCTAAAGGAGTATACATGTTTTTTAGTAAGGTTGGCCCAATTAGAAGTTCCTCATTAGCTGAAAATTAAATTATATACATAAATGCATATTCTACAATTAAATCAAAAGGTCCAACTTATTATAATAGCCACTTTTGTTTTATTTGAGCATTTAATAAGAATTCATAGAAATTTTAGACTTTATTTTTAGATTTTGTTTTCGAGGGTGCTGAATCCAAATCTAAGATTTGCAACTAAAATTTTGTGACGAAAAATGAACAAAACAAATTTAAAACGATGCAAAAATGCATTTTTGGGAGTTATTCACTTATAGTTGCTCGAAAGCTATCAGTTATTCGAAAATCCACTCAAAAATACTAATAATTATAACTACACTGTGGGACAAAATTTATCTCTAAAATAAATCAAAATATATTTTTGGATCTGAAGAATTGCTTTAGCAATCTTTTGTAGAAACACGAATTTTAACTAAAAAAAAAATGCATTTTTAGATTTCTCAAGATTTTTTTGTGAGTAGGTACATTTTTATTTTCCTTCTGAAGTTGAACATTTTCCTTCAAAATTCTTTTTGAATCTTTCAAATGCTTTTATTCATCTTTGAGAAATCATTAATTATAGAGAGAAATAGCAATGGATTGCTGCAGGAAAAAAATCTAGAAACTCAAATTAGTTGGAAGTTGTTTTATGTACTTTCAATTGTGCGATGTTATTTCTGAAAACCAAAAGCTTTCGAGTTATAAGCAAGAACCCCCCAAAATAATGCATTTTTGTACCACTTTTTGAACTGGATTATTAGCATATTTTTGTAAGTTTAAGTATGAATTTTAAATAGAAGGCTTACAACTAAATAATGATTTCTCGAGAATGAATGAAGGTGAATGAAAATGTTTATACTTTAGAATGACTGTACAAAGTTATTGGAAAAAAATTACCTCGAGAAAAAAATTGATTACAAATTTCCCTAAAAAGTGCATTTTTCAAAATTTTTAACTCAAACATCTCAAAAAAATTACGTGCTAGAGCAATTTTGAGGCCGGATTTGAATTCAAGACCATTAGAAAAGTATATTTTGGTTCATGTTATACAGGGTGTAACGGACCTGAGTGAAAGTATTTAAGGGTGTGGTTCTTGGGGTTATTTTTAGAAAAAAATGTATGGGGAAAGCTGTACCTCCCCTCCCTGAGGCAGGGGGTAGTTTCTTAAACATTGGCTTTAAATGCAAAAAAAAAATCAACGAAAACACATCTAATAATGTGCTATAGTTTTTTTGAAAGCTAGTACTCCATTGTTGCATTTGGTTCTTAATTCAAGTTGTTTAAGCGAATAGTTTTTGAGAAATTAAATTTCAAAGTCAAAAAATTGTGATTTTTTTTCTTAAGTCAATATTTTTCAAAATTTTACGTAATCTAGTGCTTTTTTGTGTTGAATATTTAATGCCCTCATTACTTTTTAGTCCATTACCGAAAACCAATTGTAAAAATCTTTTCAGCTTTGGAGAAATTAAGAAAAAGCAAAAGGTATTTTTAAAAGTAGTAAAAAGGCTTATTTGGCAAAAGTACCTTTTGTTTTTTCTTAGTTTCTCCAAAACTAAAAAAGATTTTTACTTTTTTATTCGCTTAAACAACTTGATTTAGAACCCAAATACAAGAATGAAGTATTGGCTTTCAATAAAACTATAGCACAATATTGGATGTGTTATCATTGATTTTTAATGTTTTTTTTTCTTGCATTTAAAGTCAGTGTTGTGTCACACAGTGTATTATTTTACAGGAGACGCCAGTTGAAGTAGTGGAACAATTTAACTACCTTGGCAGTATTGTTTCTGCAAACGGTGGTACGGATCTGGACGTTAAAAGTAGAATAAATAAAGCTCGTGCTGTCTTCGGTACTCTGTCCCCAATTTGGAAATCCAGTCAAATCTCCTTACGCACTAAGTTGAGATTCTTCGAATCCAATGTCAAATCCGTGCTGTTATATGCTTGTGAAACCTGGAAAGTCACGTCTACCATTTCGAAGAAATTGCAGGCTTTTGTGAATCGCTGTCTTCGCCACATCCTAAAGATTCGCTGGCCACAAATAATATCAAATGAGGAATTGTGGCGCAGGACAAGTCAAGAGCGGCTGGACTACGACATAAGAAAGCGTAAATGGCGTTGGATTGGTCACACAATGAGGAAACCAAACGATGAAATTGCAAAGCAGTCCTTTGAATGGAATCCTCAGGGTGCACGGCGGGTTGGAAGACCAAGAACAACATGGAAATCAACTGTCTTAGCGGAAGCAGAATCCCAGAGAAAGACGTGGCCACAGCTTAAGTACCTTGCAGCAGACCGTGAAGGATGGAGACGTTTTGTTGACGCCCTATGCCCCAGCCGGGGTTACAGGACACGATGATGATGATGATGTTGTGTCACGAAAGCCGGGAAGCAATAAAAACTACTTTACAATTTAATTGCTAAGGGCTCTTTTTGGGCACAAATTGACTGGATTAAAAAAAAATATTATTGTTAATAACTAATTTTTTTCTTGCGATATGTACTATGGCATATGTGCAAGTTATGTATTCGTAAACAAAACTCTAGGTTTTGATCAAACTTGACATTACGTTGATAGGAAGGTGATATTTTGAAAACCCGAGCTAATAGCACAAATCAGATGACGGATTTGAATTCAGAGCCCAAAAGTATGCTAAGAAACATTCTTTTCTTTTCTTGTCCAAACCAAAAGTTAACCGATATTTCTAAGCCTGTGTAAATATATTGATTTAATATTGGAGATTTTCATATCTTGATTTTCATATCATATTTTGAATAATTTAAAAACACTTTTATTTATTTACTAGCTGACCCGGCGAACTCCGTACTGCCAAAAAATGATAGTATGATGCTTCTTCATCATTTGAAACGCGATTTTGACAAATGCAGTTGGTCTGCGATATCATGTTGAATAATAAATTTTTAACCATCGACACGTCCTTAAAATAGTTGCGAACGATATTCAAAACATTTTTCCAAAGAGTACTTCCTTATATTGCAGCTTCTTTACGTATCGTCAGAAATACGATATTATTCCAGGCGAGTGCTAAGTTCGCGGGATATGTACCCGGTAAATTTGACGGAAATCTTCGGCCAGTAATATCATTACTTTTTAGAAACGTCTTGCATAACCAAAATCTCGAATAACGAAATCTCGCATTTTTTTTTAAATCTCGAATAACGAAATCTTGCTAATTAAAAATCTTGTTTTTCATAATCTCGCAATTACAAAATCTCGCTTTTAACAATCTCGCATTTACATCTTGAACCTAAAAATCTCGCAAACTTCAACCAAAATCTCGCAATTTAAAATCTCGCATATCAAAATCTCGCATATCAAAATCTCGCAACTTCAAATTTCACAGCAACGAATCGCACACGGCTATTAGAATTTTTTTTTTTTTTTGAATATATCCTACCCAAGAGCACTTTAGATAATTTTTCTTTCCAACTAATAACTATACCCGTCAATAAAAAAATTTGTACATCCTTTATTATTGTTAATAACCTCTATAAACATTTTGGTTGTCTTTTACGCGTTTATAATGGAACTAAAAGTATTTTCTAGTTCAAGGCCAAATACGAGTAATGCGATTTGCACATGACACTTTATAACTGGATATACCATCTCTATGTTCTCTCTCCTTCTTGTTCTTTTGAAAACAATAATATTGAAAAAATCAAAAGCTCAAATTAATAAATAACAGTGTGATCAAAAAGTACCCAGACACTGGATAATATAGTTTGCAGTAAGTAGGATATCTCGCAAAATTGAATTGCATTGCAACAAATACATTTATTGAATCAAAATCTCGCAAATTAAAATCTCGCGCGAGATTTTAATGTGCGAGATTTTGATTCAAAAAATGTATTTGTTGCAATGCAACTCAATTTTGCGAGATTTTGATATGCGAGATTTTAGTTTGCGGGATTTCGTTATTGCGAGATTATGAAAAGCGGGATTTTGTAATTGCGGGATTATGAAAAGCGAGATTTTGTAATTGCGAGATTTCGTTATGCGAGATTTCGAATGCGAGATTTTGATTTGCGAGATTTCGTAGCCAACCCATTGTTCGATCAAGCA
Source organism: Dasysyrphus tricinctus (assembly GCA_963921185.1). Taxonomy (NCBI): domain Eukaryota; kingdom Metazoa; phylum Arthropoda; class Insecta; order Diptera; family Syrphidae; genus Dasysyrphus; species Dasysyrphus tricinctus. The sequence continues at coordinate 78,587,946 of OY992531.1, forward strand.
CATCCAAAGATTGCTTTTATGTTTTATGCTATTGTGCATGTGCATTCATCCTATAGATGATAATTTTGCAAGTGTTCAACACCGGTGAAGGGTTTCTTAAACTGTTGCATTTTAACTCGTCACCCTCCATCAAATGCATCGTGGATCAAACTATTGGGGACAGACATTCCCAATTTACTCAACAGACTACCGCACATTAGTCAAAATACAAACATTATGGTTAGCAAGCAAATTTTTCTGCGAAATTTATCTCACAGCACAAAAATAACCATTCAAATTTCGTGTTGTTTGGGAGAAACATGATAACTCCATTTTAAAATTTGCGTCTTGACGTCCACTTTACATCGAGCTAGAAAGCAAACAGAATTACCGATTTTCTTTAAATTTGGAATAGATATGAACATGTATATGGTTAAATTATGTTATAAATTTGAAGGAAATTGGTGCACCCGTTTAGGCTCTAGCTCGATGTAAAGTGGAAGTTAAGATTCAAATTTGAAAATGGAGTTGTCATGTTTCATTCAAACACCACAGAATTAGATTATGCTTATAGCCGAATAATTAGCCGAATGCAACAGGAAAATTTGGGATTTCAAGTTTTTTTCGACTTTTCTGATCGGAATTTACAATATTCGGCTCTGTTACGTTTCAATCTGGTTGAATACGAATCCAACAATGCAGTCATTTCGATTCGAGTATTTTTTTGGTTTTACATATTTTTATGAATTAATTTTCTACATAATTTTTGTATAGTTTTTGTATATATATAACCCCTTAAAAATTAGTAAACAATCTAAATGTATAGGTAAGCTTTCTGTCACTTTCTTTTATTTAAACCTGTAAATACCTAATATTTAAAAAATACTAAGCTCTAAGCCCCTGTAATTATGACCTTTCGAGCCAAAGAAAAATTTAAACGTGATAATTTTTTTCTTTCTGAAATTTTCTTTGAAGCTTTTGAAAATGATTTTATGGTGAAAATAAAGAGACTCAAAAGTTCATTGTTCATAATCTATACAACTATGCTGTTCAATCAATTGTACCATTTCTGACTTTTGATACAAATTTTGCAAAATTCACTGAAATTACACTCAAAATGCAGTTTTTGTTCCCCCCACAACCTATCAACAGTTTATTCATTTTGAAAATCAGGTCCCTGACTAACCAAATTCCAGATGTTGGAGTTTCGACTGTATTATACATATTTTTTAAATTTTATTTGATTGATTTGTTTTCAAACTCATATTTTGATTTATTTCTTTTATGTATAAAACAGGTACCCAAAGTGCATATAATTTTTATCCGTGAATTTTTCCTATATTTTAAAAGTTATTCTTCTATTCGGGGCGTCGACGAATTAAAAAATCCAGAGATCATTAAAATCGGTCCAGCCGTTCTTGAGTTATAAATGGTGTAACTAACCTGACTTTGTTTTAAATATTAAGAGAAAATAAATAAATGAAGTAAGTGTTTTTAAGTTATTCAAAATAATATCTTTTATTTATGCAAATAAATCCTTTTTTCGGTTTTTTTTTTTTGGGAAAAGTACTTTTCATAACTTTTAATTTAAATAATCAATTATGATAGTTTTCAATCATGACAGTTTTCAATCATGATAGTTTTCAATCATGATTGTTTTCAGTCATCATAGTTTTCAATCATGATAATTTTCAATCATGATAGTTTTCTATTATGATGGTTTTCTATCATAATAGCTTTCAATCAAGATAGTTTTCAATCATAATAGTTTTCAATCATGGTCGATTTTCTCTAAATTTGGTACTCAGAATTTATAGGTCATGCTGTTATCATTTTTTTTTTCTTAGAGCAAAAATAAATGTACCTCTGTCACTTTTCATTTTCTTAAGCAATTTTACAAAATCTTATTTTTTTATTGAAAACTGATACACAACTATTCTTAAAAAAACAATTAATTTTTTTAGTAAAGACTTTTTCAAAAAAGGGGCCGTGTTGGTGTTCAACTCACATTTTTAGTTTCCCATTGGTGCCCTCGGCAGCTAGAGACCCAATGTTATTTTGTTATTAAAATCACCAATAACCATTTTAAGGTTTTCAGGTGTTCAATATGGATTCAAGTAAAGACCAAAGATTTGTTTGCCTTTGAGGTATAAGCAACAGAAACATTGTTACATATTTATTGTTTGTAGCTTTATTTTTTAAGAAAAAAACCGTTCATTATTTTGTATACAAATCTTATCAATTATGAACTAGTGTATAAATTAAAATTATCCCAAAGCTAAAATCATTGTTTGTTCTCAAGGTATTTTAGATGAAAACAAAAATTTAAACAATTTTTGGTAAAGTTTCTTCTAGTTTCTTGCACTTAAAAAACACTTTATTGAATTTTTACAAATTCTACCAATTATCAATTGTGAACTACTTGGTGTTAAGAATTAAATTTTCTCGAGTCCAATATAATTGTTTGTTCTGAAGTAAATTGAGTCGAAAAACTTTTTCCAAAAATTTTCACATCAGTTGATGTGTTTTGTAGTTATTCAGGTTGTAATTACGTCAATATACATAGTAAAATTAAATTTACCCGAAGTCTAAAGAGACTAATGACATTTGACAACATGTTTTTTAATTGCTGTAGTAAAAAAGCCACTAAATGATTTTTTAAATAGTCTTTTCTGCATTTATCGCAATTATCATCTATGAACAAAATTTATCGGAAAACGATACTTCTTTCATTCTTGAGATATGGTCAACGAATAAAGGTGAAGGAAAGAACGAACAGGCGAACAGACAATCGGACGAACGAACGTACGTACAAATGAGAGGCGCACGATATCCCGCTAACCAAAATCTCGAAAAACGAAATTTCGCATTTTTTTTTTAATCTCGAATAATGAAATCTCGCAAATTGGAAATCTTGTTTTTCATAATCTCACAATTACAAAATCTCGCTTTTAACAATCTCGCATTTACATCTCGAACCGTAAAATCTCGCAAAATTCAACCAAAATCTCGCAAATTCAAATGAGACAGCAATTAGCTCTAAGTTTAAACGGGGTTTTAAAAGCCTTTTAAATTAAAAAGCATTTGGTGAAATCCAAAAACTTATTTTTAATGCCTTTTAAAAATTTCATTGTCCTTTATGAAACTGGCAATAAGCCTCTTGAACATAAGAACAAGTGTGCTAAAAACAAAAACTATGACTATTTAGTTCGGCAGCCTCTCATGTTTTTAATTAACAGACTCATGACTAAACTTTATAAAAAATAAAAAATTGCATCAAACCGTATATTCTTATTCCTACTCAACAACATTTGCTATACCTATACCCCTCAACACCTGACAAATTGCCTAAAAATAATTCTTGAACAAATACTCGCTCGTAAACTCTATTCCTTATTTAGGAGAACCGCACACTGTTGCTCAAGAAGTGTCTGTTGCTTTCATATTGCTTCACCCCCACATCAGCGGATAGGGCACATGGGGCTTCCGTGTCCTATACGTTATAATTTCATATCCTGGAAACTGGAAATTCAAATAAATTATTTACCAGGAGAAAATTAACTGCAGTAACTTTTTGGTACTTTACTTACCCAAAGCAAGACTAGTTGGGCGCATGTCCGCACTTTCATAACCCTGTTGCTATTTTCTAAACAAAAAAGCTTTTCTACTTTTCCAGGATTATTGCACTGAGAACTTAGTTTTCCGTTAGCGTTTGTTCTCTGGTCAAAAGGTACATTTACCTGGCTGGAAGTCTTCAGTTGTTCAGCAGCTGTCGATCGGTATTGACCATAATCTCGTGGTAGATTTTCTTGTTCGCCGGGTTTCCTTATAAGAAGAAGAAAAAAAAAATACAAAAACTTTGAATATTTAATGATTTTTCTTAGTTTTTCTTTTTTTTATTGGTTTCGATTTTTTTCCGAGACACAGAACGATTTTCGTCTACGAAAAAGATACTTTGATTCACATATAAGCAATTTGTCCTATTGTGGGCGGCAGTTTATTAACAAACCAGATTTACTGTTGAATTCAAAGTTGCGGGTACATTTGAAACTGATTTTTCTTTGTCAGTCTTAGTTTTGGCTCGATGTGATTAAGACGTGTATCTGTAGTTATTACAAGATAAAGTATCTGGAGAGTGAAATTTATCAGAGTTCCCCCCTGGTTGATTCCAAGGCGTTTTATTTAATGTTACACCATAACCATTGTGTGGTTGATAAAAAAAGGTCCTTTCAGTGACATCTCATTAGTTCGGATACAATTTAAATGAGATTGAGAGATTCCAGATACAAAAGGCAAGGTGGCGCCAAACAGTGATTTTAAAGTGTTTCCCTCTTGAGTGTGTATCTTAATCTTCAAAATTTTATATCGATTCTTTCAAGCAATCTCAAAGTGAGCCTTGAATAATTTTTCCATTAAAAAAGATACTCGCTGATGTTTGTTCGGATGTGAAGACGATACGTGGGCTGAAACTTGTTTCTCGCGTGAGTTCGTTTGACAACTGCAAGGGTTTTGTTTACTTACTTCTTGAATTTTCGTGTTGTTTTGTTGGTCTTATTCACAGTCTTGGATGCAGAAAAAAGAAAATTAAAACAAAATTGAGTAGGCCCGGCTAGTCTATATAAGAGAAAATGCATTTCAAAGATTAAGTATATCTGATAGATAGTTCTTGTTTTACGAATGAAATATTTTTTTTTTTGCGATTGTAAATACGAAGCTTGAAGATACTTCGTATTCGTGCGAGAAAAAGTGTTGTGTATCTGTGTGCAATAATTTAGTGAATTAAAAGAGCCTTAAATTGTTTCAATTAATTGGCTGGGTTGATATCATTTAAAATATGTAAAAAAAAACTAATAAAATACAATATAAAAAATTCAGATAAACCTACGTGAGGATTATACTCTGTATTCGGTGAAGCGTAAATGGATTTTGCGGTTTCAGTTTTGCATCGCTGGTAAATCGTGTGTAAAAATTCAAATGAAAAATGGATAAATATTGACTTCCGCACAGTCAGTGGGCTGAATTGATTTGGTTGGCTTTTTGCGGTTTCCATTGCACTCTTTGAGGTAAGTTGATGATGTATAGTTTTGTCGGGAGGAATTTATGATTATTTATTTTATGAAATATTGATTTCCAAGGAATTTTAATCAAACTGTATGAACTAATGGATAGTTTAAATTTGTTTTTATTTTTTTAATTGTGGTTGATGTTGGTGGTTTTAGATTAAAAAAAAAATCATGCTAAATAACATTGGTATATTTTTTTCTGGTTTCGCATTGTTATATTTTATTTCGATTACGAAATGGATTCTGTAGCAAAATGTTACTTACTATTATCTGTCCATTTTCGAAGGCTTTAAAATGCATATTTGTGAATTTATTTTAAAGCATGATTTTTTAGAGGGAAAAACTTTGGATTAGTTGAAAATATCGATTCCACGATCATAAATTTACAAATAAAAAAATAAAAATAAATAAATTGGGTGGCGCAACAGCTCATGGAGAACCAGGGCCTAGTGACTTACAACTCACAACCATTCCTGTGTGCGTGTTCGTTTGCAGGAATGGAGGGGACCTACAGTTTTTTGCCGAGTCCGAACGGCTAAATGAGATGCACTTTCATGACAAGTATACTCTTGGAGGATTTGTCAGTTCCTCGCAAGAGGCAGTACCTCGAATAAAACATTTCTGTTTTTAGGTGGCACGGCTGGGAATCGAACCCACACCTTCGGCATGACAGTCCTACGCACTAACCATCAAGCCACGAGGTACTACACGTCCTTTACAAATAGGACTTCAAAAGTAGACAACAAGGAACACATAGTCAGTGTTGGATCCAGAGGGGGGGGGGGCTATAGGGGCTGAATCTCCCCCCCAACAGTCGATTCGTAAAATTAATTTAAAAGCTAAATATAATATATTGCGATGTTTCAATTTTGTGTTCGTTTTCAAACCTCAAATTTTTAAAAACACTTGCTGAAACAAAGAATGTTACCTAAAATCATAGATAATAATTGTGTTTGTTTGTATTAAAACAAGGTTGGACTGAAAAATTTGCATGGCAGTATGTTTTTCTAAGCCCCCGAAGGAAATAGATGAAAAAACGAAGATAAGACTAAGCAATTTGAAAATATTCAAACGTAGGCTCTATTTATTCCCAGCACAGAAGAGGGGCGAAAAATAAGAGGTGAGGCTAACCAATTTACGCCTAAAATGTGGTTTTCCAAACCCTACGGGAATTGGAAAAAAAATGAGAATGAGGTTGGCAAGGACAATTTTGCATGTAAGCTGTTGTTTTCCCCAAACTTTGAGGAAACTGAACAAAAATACGATGTTGGGGTTTAAAAATGTACATGTAAATTCTGGTTTTTCTTACGCCCTTGGGGAATTGGACGAAAAAGCAAGGTAGACGAAAAAAATGCTGCGGGAGAAACAAGAGGTTGGTTCAGAAAATGTACATGTTCAAAGTTCAATACAATTGAGGATCTGAAGGACAGCACCTGATATTTTCATTTAATATTTTTTTTCAGAAATTGAAAACCGAAAATCAGATATGTATGTATGTGTATGAAAAAATAAAACCTTTTGCCTTGAAAATGCCTTTTCAGGTAAAATTTTCAGTAGAGCATATCTACTGTTGTTTTTAGCTGAATGAACGAAAACTAAAGATATCTTTTCTTTTTAATATTTGGGCTATTTTGGTCAATTTAAATCTCCATGCAAATGAAAAAACAAATACATAAATTTTATTCCGACGTTTCGCTGGATTTTCTCAGCATCTTCAGGGGCGTTTTATTTATGTTATTTCTATTGCATTTTTTTATATTAAAAATTGCATCGTCCCAACATTGAACATAAAAAAACAAAAGCAATGACAAAATTTTAAATAAATAAATAACAATGAAAATTAGTTTTACAAACGAATTTAACACTTTAACACAAAACATAAATATGACAGAATGGCAATATTGTATATCGATATCGATAGAATTCATCATTAAGGGTCCTATTGAATTTGACCACAAGAGCAAATGTCACCTTTTTTCCTAAGCTGTGCCGATGATATATTTCGGGCTAAGCTGACCCCCGAGACATTTTAGAGCCTATTTCTCTAAAAATGTGTGTGTTTCCAATGCAAAAAAAAAATAATTTTCTTATCGATAGCTTCCATGATATTTAACCGAATCAAACAATAATAATGATTGTTTATTACAATCAGTGTCCTTGAAATTGAAACTAAAGATTTGCAGCTCAAGATATTTTGACAATTTCTTATGTTTCCTTTCGGTTTTCATTAAAATAGAAATAAATTTGTACCTTCGTTCTAAAAGGGCTAGTATCCATTCTTTCAAATTTTGACTTAAGTTCACTTTTTGGTTCAGCGGAAGATGTTTTACAACTGTTATAAGGGCAAATGTGCTCCAATTGTTTCTTAACAAGATACCGATGGTTATAGAAAGTTTAATTTTCAAAATTAAGCATTTTTATAAATAAAAATGCAAGATTTTCGTTTTATCAAAAATTATCAAATTGGACATTGGCCTCTTTGAGAACCAAGGTACAGAAATAATCATTACATATTTTATAATAAAAAATGATAGGATCATTCAAACAAAATAGCATGGTTGATGCAGTCAATATCATTAACGTTTTTAAATCAAAATCTTTGGAACGCGCTAAAATTTTGCTCCCATACAAAATTCTCTCCAAAATTTTTCCTAGTATTTTAGCTGGCGGTATGCATCTCCAATTAAATTTTCGTTTCTTATGTTACATCACTATAAGATAAATTTAGTTCATGAAATAATTGTTCGTCACATTATTCTCGAGCTATATAGAAATGACAGCTGATTTTATTCATGAGATTTAGATGAACTTTAATTTGTTAAAATTAAAATCGAAAACGAGAAATACACGAGAAAAAACTATTTATCAAGTCCAAATAGAAAACTCTAGATATTTTATTTTATGAGATTTACTTAAAATATTTAAAAAAAATTCTTTGAAATGTGTTAGTAAAATTTGTAGTCCAGTAACCTTGTAGTTTCATAGTACTGAGACCTTGCGTCAGGTCCGTTAGTTCTGATTTTTTGCTGAGTTGTTTATGATGTTGCCCTAGTATTAAATCTGATTTTTCGACCTCGAGCGCCGAACGCAACATTGGTAAAAATCCAAAAAACCGCGAATTTTTCGCGGATTTTTCACTTATTGGCTATTTTAACCATTACGCCTTAACTTGCGAATAAAACATTGCTCTACGATTTCAACCTTACTAAATTTGCTTCAATTTGAGTCCAAAGCCGGTTCTGTAGACATAACGGTTTCCAAGGGACGGCATTTCAAAATATAGCAATAAAAAATTTAAAACAACAAGTAGTATATAAAACAGTATAATAACAAAAACATGGTCTTTGACATATGCTGCATCAAAGCAATAGAGCGTGTAGATTGGGCCAAAAGAAGAAAACAATAGTACTGGATGGGGGGTATATATCCCCCAGTTTAGGCGGGAGGGGCAATTTTAAGAAAAGTTGACTTCAAATAGAAAAATAACCATACAAATACAATGGTAATATCTGGACGAAAATCCATTCCTCATCTCAAAGCCAGAAATCCATTCTTTAATATTTTTTTATATAAAGTTTTTTTAGCTGATAGTTTTTGAAAAATTTACTTTCAAACTAAAAATTTTGAGAAAAAGACGATTTTTTTTTCGTTAATCTATTTTTTTTTTTTTTTTTATGGTATTAAGTTCTATTTTTGATTTTGATTTTCAATGCCCTTATTAGTTCTTAGTTAAAAACTGAAAACCAAATCAGTGGCGATTCCTGGTCTTTGGCTTTGGGTTAGCTACGTACCTTGGAAAAGTTTTAAATAAATAAGCCAAATCACAACTTTTAATTTTATTTACAAAGTTGAAAAGAAAATAAACAAAACCTATAATCCATAAATAATATGGATATTTTAAGAAATTAATTTTATTTACAAAGATAAAAAAAAATAAACAAAATCTGTATTCCATCTATACATCTATACATCTATACACATAAATAAAATTGGAGTGTCTGTCGTTAATATTGAAATAGTTTCAAGTTTTTGATCTTAGGTGGTTGTTAACTTGCTAAGAAACATAACTGCATCATTTTAAATTTTTTTGTCTGTCTGTCTGTTTGTCCGCGGTAACCTTCAAAACAGCAGAAAAGTTTAAAATGGGCCTTTACGTACATGTAGTGGACAGCTCTGGGAGTAATCTAGGGTACTTTTAATTGTAAAAATGTTAACGGTATTTTTAAAATATTGGAAAAAGAATGAAATTGAGGGAAAATTATGTCGAAACAAAAAATTGATACAGGAAATAAAAACAAACAAGTAGAAATAATCGATTTTAAAAGTGTCAGTCAACTAAATTAGAACAATAAATTATATAGACTTAAGAGTGGTGAAAGCCTTGCTCAACATTTTGACATGCAACCAACAAGGCAACAAGGCCCTTTGACCAATACCAGTATTTTCAAGATGCAAACAAAAATGTTTTATACCTTACACTTCATATTCGTTCAAACTATATTCCCTCAATCTTGCAGTATTATGACGGCCCTTAAACCAAAAATAACTATTATCTAACAAGAAAACGTCTTATAACAGGCATTAAGTTTAATTTTCACACCAAAAATCACAGATTCCCAGAACACTTCCAACAGTTTTTTTTATTTACAAAAACTTGAAATTACTGGATTTCCTAAAGTCTAATTTTAAAGACCCTTTTTTAAAACTTTAGGATGAAATTTGACTAGTTAATAGGATTTCAAGGCTTAAAGGAATAACACATGAATTATTCTGCGTTTATAGAAGTTGAAAAACTAAGAAATAACACAGATTATGAGCTTATTTTCAAAAAGTTTTGGACTACTGGGAGTGTTCGAAATTAGGCGACTCTACTGTAGAAATAATTATTTTTTAACAAGTTTTGAGAAACTATCTGAAAGTACTAATCTTCTTCTTCAAATATCAGTTTATATCTGTCCAATATCTTCTTTCCTCTCTGATCAATCCTTTGTTGAAATGTAAGCGTTTTGCATATTTTATCATACACGGTTTATTTAACATGAAGAAATATCGAGTGAAGACTCGGAAAGTAAGTGAGATATTGAAAAGATTTAAACTGATATTTGAAGAAGAAGATTATAGTACTTTCAGATAGTTTCACAAAACTTGTAAAAAATAATTATATTTCTATATGTTAAAAGACTTCAAAAATAGCAACAAAAAAAAAAACGATTTTTGGTCATTTTCTAACGGCAATTTCTTAAAAACCCGAGCTGATAGCCAAAAACAGATGACGGATTTGAATTCAGCACCCAAAAATATACTGAAAACCAATCCTCACTGCCTGTACTAAAAAGTAAACCTTTATTTATAAGCCTTTTTAGTTTTGGCAAAATACTTTTTTCCCTTTACGTTTTTGAGTTACCATTTTTATTTTCGAAACTATAATTATGAATCTAACATTTTTTTTTTTTTGAAAGCTCATCTTGATACCATTATAATATATTTTTTTCAGATTTTTTCTATCAATAAAACGAAAGATATAAAGAAAAATGCGAAGTATTTTTTTGTCAAAATACTTCTTCCGACTATTGTATATTTACTCACATAAATAATCGCCAAACTAGGTATTAAATAATCAGTTAATTATTCCCACTAAACTGTCGATTCAATAACAAATCTCTATTTAATCAAATAATGGCAAAAATAAGCACACGCATATCCACCAATATCAAAACAAAAAAGAATTCATACCTGCTTGCACTCCGCTTTCGAGTTTGAACGTAACGCCTTTTAGTTTAGCGCATTGTTTTGCGCTAAACCTTCCCTTTATTTTACTGTGACGTGAAGTAAAAAAGGCACCAACACTACTGCATGGATTGTATGAAATTGGTTAGCGCAAATTCTAGCGCTAAACAAGGTTCCAACGGAGACATTTTGTATGAAAGCTTTGTATTGCTTGCAGGGAAAATTGATTTGAAAATGTGGGTAGGTAGTTTGGTAATTATTTATGCCATTGATTATTGCAATTAATATTTGTAAATACTTTAATTTCGTAATCGTTATGCTTATGATAAGGAGGTGCATATGAAGATAATATAATCTAATATATTCATTTAAATTGTTGGTTTAGCGCCGCTAAACCAGCCAACTGAGAGGAATCGCCCCTGAACCAAATGCTAAAATGTCTTCTAGTTTTTGAGAAAACTGAAATTAACATGATCAACTTCGCTGTTTTCAGTCTAGTATCCTTTTTCTTCAGGGTGGGAGGGCTCTGCCTCAGATGCGGTAGTTCTGATTTTAAGGTGAATTGTTTATGATGTTGGCTTTAGCAATAATCCAAGTTTTCGACCTCGAGCGCCGAGCGCAACTTTGTGAAATACGCAAAAAACCAGGAAATTTTCGCGGTTTTTTCAGTTATTGGCTATTTTAACCTTTAAGGCCTGGTTTTCGATTATAACTTTGCTCTTCCATTTCAAAATAATTAAATGGGCTTCAATTTTAGCTAAAAATCAATTCAAATTGTGAATTTTTTCATCAACTTTTGAATTTATAATGCTACAAATCGAATTGGAGGGGGCTTATTCACCCCGTGTGTGAAATCGTTTGCCCCTTTTCAATGAATTTTTTTACTGTGTAGCGTGTCACGTTGGCTTTATTTTAAGATCTTAATCATGAAGATCGGATGAGTAGAAACGGAGTTATGATTTTTTAAAGTCAACCATATAAAACTCGAACTAAAACATTCGCTTCAGATAACTCACTGGTGGGTACTGAACTGAGTACTGTTTTAGTTCGAGTTTTATTTTTTTTTTTTAATTCCATATTAGCTAATTTAACAGGAGAACTTTAAAACCTCATAGCTTTGAAGCTAAGAGCGCGATGTCATTTACACTTTTAATACTGAATAGTGAGGAGATACACGGTTTTCTCATAATAAATATGGAGTAAATCCATTTTCTAATTTGCCGTTAGAATAATAACTATGGATTGCAAGGGGATTCCCAGTTCAAGAATCAGTAGATATCTGATTTGGCTAACAGATGGCATTCAAACCTAATTTTCAGAAAATTTGGATTAACGCACTTTTCTGGTTTCACCGACGATATGTAAGGTTAAAGAGCGTTTTTCAAAATATCGCTCAAGCACACAAATTTTTTACAGCTGCTCTTTTTCCAATCATAAAATTATTCATTATTTTTACAAATGAAAAAATTGTTTGACTCTGCCGACTGGCCTACATTCTGAAAAAAGAAAATAAGGATTAAGAGAGATTGTGCCTTTTTTTAAATGAAATGTCTTAAAAAGGAGCCTCAATTTCGATTTTCTTCAAAACGGTATGACTGATTTCAATTAATATTTTTATATAAAAACTTCCAAAAAACTTTAACAGTTTTGCATACCAAAATTTAAAACAAAACATTTTTTGGATCTTTAAAAAATGTATCAAAATATTTTTTTGAAAATCAAATATTTCGAAAACGACATGATCGATTTTTTTGAAACTCAATACTTAAGAGTTTTTTAGTGCTCTCTAAAATATTTTTAGAAAAAATTTTGCATTTATGAAAAAATAACGGTACCTTCCATACAAAAGTTAAAAAACCGCAAAGGAAAATATTTTTGTCCTCAAAAACGATTTTGATTAATCTTTTTCATATACAACAATTAGTACGATCTACTACCAGAAATTATAAAATTTTACGCTTAGCAACTATGAATAGTACTTGTCATAGAACTTTTTTTTTTAAATTTTCTCGTTATTGGCTAAATGGATTTAGATAAATTTTCTTATATATAAACTTCAGATAAGATTAAATAATAATATAGCATACCTATTAAAATTTTCAAAAAAAAGTTTTTGAATTTTTAAAAAAAGGTTCACATTTTTTTTTTGGAAATGCGATATCTAAAAATGAGTCGACAATTTTTTTTTCTAATTTTATTTTTATATACACATAAAAAAATACTTTAGATTTGCATACCAAAATTTGTCCTTAAAAGTTTTTCAAGAATTTATTACCTATATATAAAAAATTAATTTTTTAAGAACCCGGGCTCTATTTCTCAGATCATACATCACAAACATTGTATAATTTTGACAGTTCTGCTATATGATTTTTATTTCTCAGATTTGTTGTATGATCCACTATCATACAACAATGTATGACTGGAGATTACACTGGAAATATTGGAATATTTATGATTCTGTTTCTCAGAATTTTTTCATACACATCATACAACAAATTAACCTCAAATGTATCATACATTTCATACAGCAAATCGAATTGCTGTTTTCCCTTCACAACATTATAAAACCACATTTGTTTTTCATTTTGTCTATTTATTCTTTTTATTTGGCATCAAGTTACTGCATTATTACAATGTATTAATATAGTTTTTGTATTCACAAATATTTTTTTTAAATTTTGCTTGAGGTGAAAATCGATAAAAATAAACGCTAATTTTGTTAAGCAATTCAGAGAACGAAGCCAAACTTTATTTTACTATACATACAAAGTCAAAAAACTCAAAGAACACGAACTATAAAAATTAAAACCTACGAATCACTCTTTCATTTTATGTTCACATGCTAAAAGAAAACAAAAATCACAAACAAATTGAATGACAATGAAATATCAAAGTCATACATTTCATACCTACAACAAACAGAAGTATCATACAACACTTCCAATGAAATCTGAGAAACAGAAAATTGTATGATGTGTGTGATGTATGAAGATGTTGTATGTTGTATGAAATGTATGTGATGTATGATCTGAGAAATAGGCCCCCCCTCCAACAATATAAAGCTATTTTCATACAGTCATATTCAGTCAAGAATAAAGATGGATTTTTCATCTCAAAGTGTCAAAGTTGTTTAAGCGAATTTAAATGTCGTATTTCATGCTTCTTCATTTTTCTCTCATAATTTCCATGTTTTATATAAAATTTTCTTAAGCCTGAAGTGTCTGGAACATAAGAGCAAGTACGTGCCACCCAGTCGTACACTTCATTTCTAACGGGATCATGAAGATATCTCGAATGACAAAATTTCGAATAAAACTCTTGAAATAAAAAAGAAAATCTAAATCTTCAATGCAAAAATCTTTAACATACATAGCTACATAAATCTAGAATGTACAAAAACACGAAAGATATAACTACGAAAACAAAATAATGAATTTGAGATTTGTTTAGGCTTTGATGTGAGAAAAGAAAATAGTGTCACAAGTGTGCCGAATAAATATCTGCGGCTCTTAGTGTAACAAAAACAATGAGACATTTTAAAGAATATTCTGACAGAAATCTTTTGACATATGTAGGTACCTTCCTGGTAATAGAACAATGAACATACCCTTAGTGGAGCTACGAAGTCATGTGAGTGGTACAGTGGACCCGAGAAAGGAGTTCAAATCTTTTGAACCCACTAATCGGACCACCCACGGTACTCTTTCTTCATCTTCACAATCACATTCTAATAAACCTTAAGCTCGAATTTTTACACTGTTATTCCAGCTTTGTTTTCAACAAAAGATAAACTGGTATTTAAGGTGGAAAAACATTGTGGTGTTTCCACTTCTTGAAAATAATTAAAGAGAAGATTATGACAGCACACTTCAAAAGAAAATGGGGTTTATTTTTCTCTTATCATATATCTCGTGAACCGTGCATCGTACGACAAAAATAGTATATAGTTTTGAAAGCTTATATTCCATTCTTTAACTAATTTTTTTTTTTGTTTAATCAAGTTGTATTCTTGAAAAGTTTTTGAGAAACTTAATTTGAAAGTCAATATTTAAAAAACAAAAACTGTGAACTTTGTTCATGTTTATTTTTTTCAAAAATACCTGTATAAATTTTAAAATTAAATATGTCAAAAAATTTCACGAAAACAACTTGATTAAAAAAAAAGAATTACATATAGTCAGGTAAATCGGAAAATATAGGGCTAACCCCGGACAAATTGTAACAAAAGAATTTCATTTGCAGTTAGGTTCAATGACACATACCAAAACATAGCCAAAATTAGCCACAGTCCACCACCGGGAAATGGCTTAAATTTGATTGCATTTATGCATGTGCAAGGCGTTTTGCATACGATACAATTAATGATGAGAGAATGTAGGTTGTACTGAAAAAAGAAAGAAGTCATTTTAAAGTGGGGTCTTACTGCCCCCCGTTTGAGTGGGAGGGGCAATTTACAAAAAAATCACTTAAATTAGAAAAGAACATATTAAAAAACAATGGCAACACTTATAATATCATGCTATAGGTTTTTGTAAGGCCAGAAATACAACTCCTTAATTTTATTTTTAAATTGAGTTGTTTAAGAGCATAGTTTTTTAAATTAACCTTCAAACTCAAAATTTTGAAAACATAATAAAAAAATCGTTCAAAGTAGTTTTTTTTACAAATTGTATGTCATTAAGTACTATTTTTGACTTTAATATTAATGCTTTAGTCAATTTTTAGTCAAACACAAAAAGCCAAATGGTCCTAAGACTTTTATTTTTCAAGATATAAACAAATAACTAAACCAACCTTGTACCTACTCATAAAAACAAGAAAAAACTTAATTGATGAAATGACGAAATCCTACTCATAAGTAAAGATCTGAGAGATATAATTACTGATTCTTTTCTTGATTTATTTGAAGATTCATTTTGGTAAAAACTGATATCAAGTTTGAATCAGCGTGAAAAATTATTGTAAATAGATGTATCACAAGTCTGCTTTATAACTGAATACATTTTGTCATATGCGATATTGGAAACGACTAAATACCAATGTTCCCATGGGCTGATTTTGGCTAATTTTATATATGTCTTAAGTACCAGTGGTCTGAGTCCTTTCGCACAAAATTTTCTTTTGTTACAATTTGTCCGGGGTCAAACCATAGATTTACTTTACTAATAAGAGAATGGAATATGTATTAGCTTTCTGCATTAAAACAAAAATGTCAATGCAACCCAAAAATGATTGCATTAAAGAAAACAAATTTGACATATGTATATAAATTTTCTGCAATAAAAAATGATGTCAATGCAAGTAGCGCATTTTGGCATAAAAAAAATGTAAATACAATATGAAAACATGAATGTAGTTGCCTTTAAATTTGAGCACAATATGAAAATGTCGCATGAAAAAAATATATGATCAGTTAATCCATATCCAGATCCGGATTTCGGTAGACGATAATAAAACGCAGCTAATATAAAAATTGGAACATAATAACGTTTGCGAATCAGGTTTGCTTGAACTAGAACTCAGTAGAGGTAAGACCTCGAGCTATACTGAAGAGATGGAACCTCATTTCCAATTTTGGTTTTGTGGAGACGGGTGATAGTCGTGAGGCTGACGATGGATGGCAACTCGTTGTCTCGGCGTCATCTCGCTAAAGTCTCGTCGTAGTTGTGGTTTTTAGTGTCGTGGTCATTATTTTCATCTCGATTTCCTCGCTATAGTCTCGTTTTGGTCTCACAGTGACATTTACACTGGTTTTTAGCATTATACATGTTTTGTCATCGTATCTCTAAGGTCATGTCAAAAATATTTTTTTTCAAAAAGGTTAAAATAAGCTAAGCAAAAATTTTAAAATCATTTCATGGTGCAAATAACTGAAAACATTTATTTTATTTATTTATTTACTTAGGTACCTATATAAATAAATAATATAAATAATAACACTTATTTTATGTATTCATTATTTACTTAAATAAATAAATAAAATTATGTTTTCAGTTATATTAAATAACATCTTTTTGTTTTTGTAATCCTCTCTGTATATTTTTTATTTTATGCTTTGGATGTTTTATCTTGATTTAAAGTACCTACGTATGAAACACGAATTCCAGAGAAGATGAAAATTACAGCTCTTGTAGATGCAATTGGAATACAAAACTTTTTATATTCATTAAAATATCCTTCACAATCCAATGTCATTTTCAACAAACACTATGTTGGTACCTATAGCTATACGTGTGACAGTAATTAAGCTTTTTCCAGTTATAAAGGCTAAGCCTACATGGATATTTTGTGACATTAATGTATTCTGTACAACGAAATGATAGAAGGGTTTACGAAAAAATAAAGGATTACAAAATACATGATAATGTCAACAGTTCCTTCAACAAAACACAAATAGAAGGATATAACTTAGCTGATTATTTAAATTGTAATACTTTTACTTTTGAGTTTTGAATAACCCCGAATAGTATTAGGTATACATAAACATGGTGCATACACATGTATGTTTTTAGATTTATTATTTGTTGACAAAATATTTACCCTTACTTTTGATCGACCCATATAAAAACCAAATTCCTCTAATACCCATAATATTAAATATTTAAAAATGTTTATGCGCAACATTAGGCATTAGAACTAAATCTGAACTTGGTGTTGCTCCTCTTTGCATGGGAAAAAAAAGTTCTATAATGATTTATTTAAAAATTTTACATTAGTTAAATATACTTATTCAAGCTTTTAAGATCGTGGCCTACCCCTGGCATCCCAAAAACTTTGTTTTATAATAAGGAGATATAGCCAAACACAAATCGTATAAAAGAATTTGCCCATCGTTTAGTGAAATTTTAATAAATTTATTGACAAAATTTGCTCCGCCATGAAGTTCTTGCACGATTTTCTCTGAATCTATTGATTGTACGATAAAAAGATTGTTAAACTTTTTTTGTGTAGAGTTACATAAGCTACAATTTGTACCTTCACATTAAAAAAACTGATAGTTTTCGAGAAATTAAGAAAAAACTGAATCTTACACCTTTAACCCCCCCTAACAGATTTTGCCACGGCCCAAATTTACGGAACATTGATGGAAATGCTAAGGACGTCAAAATAAAGCTCTCCACTAAAATTCAGCTTTGTCAGAATTTTTTCGAAATTTTGCCATTTTTTGTCTAATTTCCCGGAACATACATATGTACATAAATCATGTTTCTCAACATCCCTTATTCGAAAATTTACGATGACGTTTGGATAAGTTTAACAAAATAAATTTGGTTCATTTTCCGTAGCAAAACATAATGATTTTAACAAAATTCCGTAAACCATTCCCCATACAAAATTTGACAGTTTATTAACCAAAAGATAAACTTAACCAAATCGTAAGCCTATCTAGTGTTTTACGACACGTTGGATGAGCACCCAACGGATGAGAATCAGCTCAGAAGATGGATGAGACACTTTGCCCCTGTACCTAACAATCTAGACGGTGCCGGTAGTGTAGAGTGGTTCCAAACTCAAACGAGCTATTCGCAGCAAAAAGTTTAGGTATTCGCACCTGTCCACCAAGTTTAGCCGAGATAACATCAATCAATTCCCTAAAAACAACAAATCTGTAGTTTTTGACGGCATTACTGCTGAATTATGTCAATCAGCTCCACAAATATCCACGAAAATGCTACATTCTTTAATAGTGCAGACATGAGACGATGAAAGTTTTCCTGTTGAATGGAAAACAGGTATGATCGTCAAACCATCAAAAAAGGGAAATCTTGCTGATTGTGGAAACTGGAGGGGAGTTTGTGTCCTCCCTGCGGTGGCAAAGATAAAGGCGAAAATAATCTTAGAACGAATCAAAGAGCATCTGGACTCTACTCTCGACAAATCGCAAACGGGATTCCAGACAGGCTCATTCTGCATAGATCATGCAACACCTTACTGCCTGAACAGAATGCAAGACGGAGCTAGAAAAGATGTCAAAAATGCAAGAGTTGAACAATTTTTAACTTTTACTGCAGTATTTTTGACATCTATTTCAGCTGCGTCTTGCATTCTGTTCAGGCAGTTAATGATCATAATAGAGCAATGCGTGGAGTTCCGTTCCCTCCTCCATCAGCTTTTTATCAATTTTGAAAAGGCTTCGATAGTTTGAATCGAGAACTTATTTTTGGTTAGCTTTACGCAGTAGAGGTATACACCAGAAATTTATCGCCATTATCAAGGCTAACTACGAGGGTGCAACTTGTCAAGTCTTGCATAATGGAAGGGTATCTATAAGGACTTTGAAATTCAAAGTGGAGTTCTGCAGGGGTGTTTACTATCATCATTGTTATTTCTGGTCTGGAAATATCCTCTATGCAGCACTAGCTAAACAAGCGCGAGGAAAGTCGAATTGAAGATCAACATCGGGAAAAAGAAGATGCTGAAAATTTCAGGTAACTCTGCTTAAGTTGACATTGCGGGACAGCAGGTTGAAGCGGCAAAGAACTTTATCTACCTAGGAAGTTTGGTTTCAAAAGACGATGGTGGTACAGATGAAGATGTCAATTGAGGTAATGGCAAAGCGAAAGCTGCTTTCGGCATGCTGTCAAAAGTTTGGAGGAGCAACGTATACAATACGAAGACCAAGCTGCGACTGTTTCGCCTGAACGTACAGTCCGAACTACTATATGGGTGTTGTACGTGGTAAGTAACCACCTTTGTCACAAAAAAACTACAAACTTTTGTGAAAAGATGATATCCTAAGGATTTTTTGGCCAAACACCATCTCCAACCAAGAACTGACCAAAAACCACACGACATCGTAGTTCGAGGGTGGAAGTGTCAGTGGATTGGACACAGCCTACGCGCGACGCACAGTGGTCCGTTTGTCGATATTCAGCGACAAAAATCATTTCCCACGCCAATTCTGGATGAAAGTAAGTGAAATTTGGTACATTTAATGACTTGGGGATGCTGAATTTAGTGAAAATTACTCTTCTTCAAACAGAGGCTTCACAATTTAGGTCAGAACTTGATTCTAAATTTCAAAATTTCAAAAAAAACCCTGTGCAAGTCAGGAATTAAGTCAAGTTTATGTCTTAAATGTCTTCAAATATGTAATTGAGTGTGTACTTACACATGAAATTGATTTCAATACAGATTTGTACCAAATTTAGAAAATATAGTAAGAAATGTTGCTCAATTCTCTTTTGAGAATCGAATTAATTCTAGTGCTATTCTTTCAAAATCTTTTTCTATTGAAACTTATTTTCAGACCTAATCTGATCGAGTCTTAAGCAAATTTAACAATTTTGACACTTACAAGTTGCCAAACTAGTTTTGGACCAAATTGTCGAGGACTCAAAGTAATATTAAATGATCTAAAATAATTATTTAAAAATTATTGCTATTTTCATGGATGTATTATTTGAATGTGACGTCAGACTTTAAATTTTGACAGTCGAAAGTTTTGAAACAACCGTTATAGTCCAGTAACCTTGTAGTTTCATAGTACTGAGACCTTGCGTCAGGTCCGGTAGTTCTGATTTTTTGCTGAGCTGTTTATGATGTTGGCCTAGCATTAAATCTGATTTTTCGACCTCGAGCGCCGAACGCAACATTGGTAAAAATCCAAAAAACCGCGAATTTTTTGCGGTTTTTTCACTTATTGGCTATTTTTAACCATTACGCCTTAACTTCCGAATAAAACATTGCTCTACGATTTCAACCTTACTAAATTTGCTTCAATTTGAGTCCAAAGCCGGTTCTGTGGACATAACGATTTCCAAAGGACGGCATTTCAAAATATAGCAATAAAAATTTAAAACAACAAGTAGTATATAAAACAGTGTAATAACAAAAACATGGACTTTGACATATGCTGCATCAAAGTAATAGAGCGTGTAGATTGGGCCAAAAGAAGAAAACAATAGTACTGGATGGGGGATATATATCCCCCCGTTTAGGCGGGAGGGGCAATTTTAAGAAAAGTTGACTTCAAATAGAAAAATAACCATACAAATACAATGGTAATATCTGGACGAAAATCCATTCCTCATCTCAAAGCCAGAAATCCATTCTTTAATATTTTTTTATATAAAGTTTTTTTAGCTGATAGTTTTTGAAAAATTTACTTTCAAACTAAAAATTTTGAGAAAAAGACGATTTTTTTTTCGTTAATCTATTTTTTTTTTTTTTTTTATGGTATTAAGTTCTATTTTTGATTTTGATTTTCAATGCCCTTATTAGTTCTTAGTTAAAAACTGAAAACCAAATCAGTGGCGATTCCTGGTCTTTGGCTTTGGGTTAGCTACGTACCTTGGAAAAGTTTTAAATAAATAAGCCAAATCACAACTTTTAATTTTATTTACAAAGTTGAAAAGAAAATAAACAAAACCTATAATCCATAAATAATATGGATATTTTAAGAAATTAATTTTATTTACAAAGATAAAAAAAAATAAACAAAATCTGTATTCCATCTATACATCTATACATCTATACACATAAATAAAATTGGAGTGTCTGTCGTTAATATTGAAATAGTTTCAAGTTTTTGATCTTAGGTGGTTGTTAACTTGCTAAGAAACATAACTGCATCATTTTAAATTTTTTTGTCTGTCTGTCTGTTTGTCCGCGGTAACCTTCAAAACAGCAGAAAAGTTTAAAATGGGCCTTTACGTACATGTAGTGGACAGCTCTGGGAGTAATCTAGGGTACTTTTAATTGTAAAAATGTTAACGGTATTTTTAAAATATTGGAAAAAGAATGAAATTGAGGGAAAATTATGTCGAAACAAAAAATTGATACAGGAAATAAAAACAAACAAGTAGAAATAATCGATTTTAAAAGTGTCAGTCAACTAAATTAGAACAATAAATTATATAGACTTAAGAGTGGTGAAAGCCTTGCTCAACATTTTGACATGCAACCAACAAGGCAACAAGGCCCTTTGACCAATACCAGTATTTTCAAGATGCAAACAAAAATGTTTTATACCTTACACTTCATATTCGTTCAAACTATATTCCCTCAATCTTGCAGTATTATGACGGCCCTTAAACCAAAAATAACTATTATCTAACAAGAAAACGTCTTATAACAGGCATTAAGTTTAATTTTCACACCAAAAATCACAGATTCCCAGAACACTTCCAACAGTTTTTTTTATTTACAAAAACTTGAAATTACTGGATTTCCTAAAGTCTAATTTTAAAGACCCTTTTTTAAAACTTTAGGATGAAATTTGACTAGTTAATAGGATTTCAAGGCTTAAAGGAATAACACATGAATTATTCTGCGTTTATAGAAGTTGAAAAACTAAGAAATAACACAGATTATGAGCTTATTTTCAAAAAGTTTTGGACTACTGGGAGTGTTCGAAATTAGGCGACTCTACTGTAGAAATAATTATTTTTTAACAAGTTTTGAGAAACTATCTGAAAGTACTAATCTTCTTCTTCAAATATCAGTTTATATCTGTCCAATATCTTCTTTCCTCTCTGATCAATCCTTTGTTGAAATGTAAGCGTTTTGCATATTTTATCATACACGGTTTATTTAACATGAAGAAATATCGAGTGAAGACTCGGAAAGTAAGTGAGATATTGAAAAGATTTAAACTGATATTTGAAGAAGAAGATTATAGTACTTTCAGATAGTTTCACAAAACTTGTAAAAAATAATTATATTTCTATATGTTAAAAGACTTCAAAAATAGCAACAAAAAAAAAAACGATTTTTGGTCATTTTCTAACGGCAATTTCTTAAAAACCCGAGCTGATAGCCAAAAACAGATGACGGATTTGAATTCAGCACCCAAAAATATACTGAAAACCAATCCTCACTGCCTGTACTAAAAAGTAAACCTTTATTTATAAGCCTTTTTAGTTTTGGCAAAATACTTTTTTCCCTTTACGTTTTTGAGTTACCATTTTTATTTTCGAAACTATAATTATGAATCTAACATTTTTTTTTTTTTGAAAGCTCATCTTGATACCATTATAATATATTTTTTTCAGATTTTTTCTATCAATAAAACGAAAGATATAAAGAAAAATGCGAAGTATTTTTTTGTCAAAATACTTCTTCCGACTATTGTATATTTACTCACATAAATAATCGCCAAACTAGGTATTAAATAATCAGTTAATTATTCCCACTAAACTGTCGATTCAATAACAAATCTCTATTTAATCAAATAATGGCAAAAATAAGCACACGCATATCCACCAATATCAAAACAAAAAAGAATTCATACCTGCTTGCACTCCGCTTTCGAGTTTGAACGTAACGCCTTTTAGTTTAGCGCATTGTTTTGCGCTAAACCTTCCCTTTATTTTACTGTGACGTGAAGTAAAAAAGGCACCAACACTACTGCATGGATTGTATGAAATTGGTTAGCGCAAATTCTAGCGCTAAACAAGGTTCCAACGGAGACATTTTGTATGAAAGCTTTGTATTGCTTGCAGGGAAAATTGATTTGAAAATGTGGGTAGGTAGTTTGGTAATTATTTATGCCATTGATTATTGCAATTAATATTTGTAAATACTTTAATTTCGTAATCGTTATGCTTATGATAAGGAGGTGCATATGAAGATAATATAATCTAATATATTCATTTAAATTGTTGGTTTAGCGCCGCTAAACCAGCCAACTGAGAGGAATCGCCCCTGAACCAAATGCTAAAATGTCTTCTAGTTTTTGAGAAAACTGAAATTAACATGATCAACTTCGCTGTTTTCAGTCTAGTATCCTTTTTCTTCAGGGTGGGAGGGCTCTGCCTCAGATGCGGTAGTTCTGATTTTAAGGTGAATTGTTTATGATGTTGGCTTTAGCAATAATCCAAGTTTTCGACCTCGAGCGCCGAGCGCAACTTTGTGAAATACGCAAAAAACCAGGAAATTTTCGCGGTTTTTTCAGTTATTGGCTATTTTAACCTTTAAGGCCTGGTTTTCGATTATAACTTACTATGTAGTAAAATCAGAACTACCGCATCTGAGGCAGAGCCCTCCCACCCCGAAGAAAAAGGATACTAGACTAAAAACAGTGAAGTTGATCATGTTAATTTCAGTTTTCTCAAAAACTAGAAGTCATTTTAGCATTTGGTTTTCAGTTTTAAACTAACAACTAATAAGGGCATTGAAAATCAAAATCAAAAATAGTACTTAATACCATAAAATAAGAAAAAAAAAATTGATTAACACAAAAAAATCGTCTTTTTCTCAAAATTTTGAGTTTGAAAGTAAATTTTTCAAAAACTATCAGCTAAAAAAACTTTATTTAAAAATAAAATTAAAGAATGGATTTCTGGCTTTGAGATGAGGAATGGATTTTCGTCCAGATATTACCATTGTATTTTTATGGTTATTTTTCTATTTGAAGTCAACTTTTCTTAAAATTGCCCCTCCCGCCTAAACGGGGGGATATATACCCCCCATCCGGTACTATTGTTTTCTTCTTTTGGCCCAATCTATACGCTCTATTGCTTTGATGCAGCATATGTCAAAGACCATGTTTTTGTTATTATACTGTTTTATATACTACTTGTTATTTTAAATTTGTTATTGCTATATTTTGAAATGCCGTCCCTTGGAGACCGTTATGTCTACAGAACCGGCTTTGGACTCAAATTGAAGAAAATTTAGTAAGGTTGAAATTGTAGAGCAATGTTTTATTCGGAAGTTAAGGCGTAATGGTTAAAATAGCCAATAAGTGAAAAAACCGCGAAAAAATCGCGGTTTTTTGGATTTTTACCAATGTTGCGTTTGGCGCTCGAGGTCGAAAAATCAGATTTAATACTGGGCCAACATCATAAACAACTCAGCAAAAAATCAGAACTACCGGACCTGACGCAAGGTCTAATGTATATAGTTACTGGACTATTATTTTTCAAGTAATAACAATAATCGAGCATTAATTCAATTTTTTTCACTTGTCACTTAGGGTGGAGCGATTTTATTGAATTTAAAATTCTGAGCACACACACTTATTACTTTCTTTCAAAAATTAGTTTTCTCTCTGGCGGGTAGATGGCTTAGAAAGGAAATAAAGAAAAAAAAAAGGATATAGGTACCTATATAACACTTTTTTTGTACTTGGATCCTGTTTATTTTATTACCTATCATAATATAACCCGGATCAGATTTAGGAGATAATAAAATGCAGCTTTTATGTAGCGGTGAGTTTTTTTTATACAAAAATTATCTACACAACTAACATAACGTTTTCCACATTTAGATTTTGCTTTAAGCGATGCCAAATAAATGAAATTCCATCCTGTAGTAAATGCCATTAAAAACAATATTCCCTCCATTAACATATTCATCAATAAATATATTTTTTGATGACAGGAAGTCCTGCCGATGACAAAAATGACTGGCATGATTGGAATTTTTATAAACTCATCTATACAGATGTATGTACATATCGTTCATACCTGCAAAATTCATTATCCCAGCAATATGTTAATTACTACCTTTTTTCCTCGAGCTCAATATTTACATAAATATTAAATAATTTATTCAAAAGCTTTTCGATATCAATTTATTAAATTGCTAGAGAATTTGCTGTGTGAGAGATAATCATCCTGTAAAGAAAAAATAACTTAAATTCGGCATTTTTGCCCACCACACTTTTAGCTATTTTTACTTATTGTACGTTCATTGAGGAGTTAATTCACTTAGTGTGAACAAAAAAACGATAGATACTTTATTCATCCAGCGATTATCCATGCTGCCACAATTATTCAGCTATCCTACCATCAAGAGGGTTGGTATTATGGTTATACCTACGCTTGAACATAAAAATCATTTTTAATAGCTTCATTGCTCATTTGTGTTTACTTTTATTACCGCCTGTTCTAGCTCTAGGTACCGTTCGTCGGCGTCGTCCCCTATGCCTGAATCGAATGTATATCTGGCTATTATCATTTTGAGGTTTTTGTTTTTCTTATTTGAAAATATAATTTACCCAGCTGTGTTTAAGATGGGTATTAATTTTGTGCGCGTTAGATTGAGAGATCAATACTTAGATACTTCACTCATTCATAGTATTAACGACGATGAAAATTGAGGTGCAAAAAATAATATTGTGTTAATGGAATTATATGTGAATGTGTAAATCCTGCAGACATCGAAGACTTATTTATGTGCCATAAATAAGTTGTGTTTAGGCAAAGTTGTCTGTGAGAAATTAAATTTGAAAGTAAATAGAAACAAAATTATGGCAAAACATTACGTATACGCCATACGCTATTTATTTTTGTTAGGATGAGAAGTGTTAGTAAATAGAATTGAACTTGATTTTACTAAATAAAAGATATTCATGTGTCTGCTTGCGTACTTCCCAATGCCAAAAGCCACCTATTTCTAGGCAATTTCATTTTATTTTTATATGAAATTTTACCCTAAACTTAACTGCATAAGAAAAGTTCAATCAAGATTGACGACTCCTTTTTCGGGAACACTTAAAAATAGAAAATAAACCCGTTCTATGAGAGTTATTCACTCTCGATCGAACAAAAATTACAATTCCTTCCCCAAAGAAAAATGCTTTGTACAGAGAATTCCAACGAAATTCAATCTATACGTTTACGATTTTAGCTGGATACACTGATAGATGGACAGACCCATAGACCAAAGCAAAGTATAATTAAAACGCTCTTAACGACTTCTCAACTCTTTCGGCTTGATAACAGTTTCTTTTGTTCGAAACCAAGCAAAAAAGAATATGAATTGATAATATTTGACCAATTATTTTATAATAAATATTTTGATATGATAAATCGGGCTTTTTTTGGTCACTTACTTCCTTATGCAAATAAAACGTTATTTCATAATTTTTCCCTACGTTTCGTCGGATTATCTCGACTTCTTCAGGGGTAGTTTTATTAAATCTGTTGAAACATTCTATTTAAGTTTTACACTATATAAAATTTACAATTTATTAACTTACATGAAAAAACTTTTTTTCTACATTTAATATTAATAATGAACTATTTTTGAATTTGAACAATCAATTTTATAAATTGAATTAAATTAATAATTAAAATATTTTTAGAATTTAAAATTAATCTCTTATAGCAAGCACTTCGAAAACTTAATAAACCAAATAACTTTAATCAAAACTATCACAGTGTACTATTTATTTTTTTATTCTTAACGCAAGAGAGTAACCGGTTATTGTATTGTCTCTATCCTCTTGTGTGTTCATTGTCTTGTCTAAATTTTGTTGTATGCGTAAACTTTCAAGTGTGTATCTATTGTTTGCTCTTTTCTCTTTGTCCAATATTGTTGTGTTGTCAAAATCTGCAGAGTGTCCAGTTTCAAGTATATGTTGTGATAATCCAGTGGATTCTCTTTTGTTTCGAATGTCAGCTTTATGTTCTGATAATCTCGTCTCCAATGATCTTTTTGTTGTTCCAATATAGATCTTATTGCACGATTCCCCTTCCTTTCCACTGCATCCAATTTTATAAACTATGTTGTGTTGCTCTTCTTTTCTTATTTTGGTTTTTGTATTGGTGAATAGGTGTCTTATTGTAGAGTTCGATTTGTGAGCGAAAGTTATGTTCTCTTTTTTTATTATTTTTTTCAAGTTTCTCTTATCAGTTAGATTTGGAATATATGCAATACCATAATATTTCATATTTTTGTCAACTTCCGGATTTTGTTGAGAAATTTGGTTATTGTTAGACTTATTGATGTTTTTGTTAATTAAATTATTTATTATGTAGCGAGGGAAATTGTTCATGTGTAATATTGTTTTAATTGTGTTTATGTTTTCTTCTTTAAATTCTGTGTCGCTTATGTTTATTATTTTGTTTATAAAATTATTTGCCGTGTTTATTTTTTGTTGTAAGGGTTGTGTAGAGAGGAAATTTATCATTCTGCCAGATGCTGTTGTCTTGGAGTACCAATTGAATTTAATTTTGTTACTTGTCCTGTAAAGTCTTATGTCTAAGTAAGGTAAGCTTTTATTTTTTTCTATCTCCACGGTGAATTTAAGTTTTGTATGGTAGTGGTTTAGATGGTTCAAAATTATGTCTTTATCCTTTTCTTTTATTATTGCAAACACGTCGTCTACATATTTAGTGATGAATTTCATAGTTATTTGTTTTTCTTTTAATTCTTCTATTGTTATGTCCAGTAAATCGTCTAAGATAATGTCAGCTATCGTAGGGGAGAGCGGGTTCCCCATGGGCATACCAAAAGTTTGATTATATAATTTGTCATCAAATATGAAGTAATTATTTTCTTTAAGACAAAATTCTAATATTTTTAAGAATTGTGTTTTGGGTATTTTTGTGAAGTTTTTGATTGTGTCCCATTTTTTCATTATTATCTTAATAGCCAAATACGTTGGGATATTCGTGAAGAGAGAGACAACGTCAAAGGAAACTAGAAAGTCATCTTCTTCTAAGTTAATGTCTTCTAATTGTGATTTTAGTGAGAGGGAAAAGGAAATAGCGAGGTCGACAGTAAACAACAGAATTTTACAACATAGTAGGAGAATTAAAAATACAACAGTGGAAAAATTTATTCTAAAAACTCACAAAGAAACACAAAAATTCCTTAGACGACACATAAACGAAATAATTGTAACCAAAGCAGATAAAGGGAATAAAACTGTTATTATGTATAAAAAAGACTATTTTAGTAAAATGGCTCAACTACTAGAAGACAAAAATATTTACAAAACGATTAGAACCGATCCGACACCAAAATTACAAAAAACAAACAATAGCTTAGTAAACGAACTATTCAAAAATAAATATATCGATCAATGGCAAAAACATAAAATGTACACTTCGTCATCCACGGCGCCAAGATTATATGGTTTGCCAAAAACACATAAGCCAGATCTACCATTGAGACCCATTTCTTCTTCGGTTAACGTTCCGTGCTACGAACTATCAAAACATGTTGGCCAAATTTTAAAAAATATAGTTAACGAAAATTTAAATATAAAAAATTCAATTCAACTAAAATCACAATTAGAAGACATTAACTTAGAAGAAGATGACTTTCTAGTTTCCTTTGACGTTGTCTCTCTCTTCACGAATATCCCAACGTATTTGGCTATTAAGATAATAATGAAAAAATGGGACACAATCAAAAACTTCACAAAAATACCCAAAACACAATTCTTAAAAATATTAGAATTTTGTCTTAAAGAAAATAATTACTTCATATTTGATGACAAATTATATAATCAAACTTTTGGTATGCCCATGGGGAACCCGCTCTCCCCTACGATAGCTGACATTATCTTAGACGATTTACTGGACATAACAATAGAAGAATTAAAAGAAAAACAAATAACTATGAAATTCATCACTAAATATGTAGACGACGTGTTTGCAATAATAAAAGAAAAGGATAAAGACATAATTTTGAACCATCTAAACCACTACCATACAAAACTTAAATTCACCGTGGAGATAGAAAAAAATAAAAGCTTACCTTACTTAGACATAAGACTTTACAGGACAAGTAACAAAATTAAATTCAATTGGTACTCCAAGACAACAGCATCTGGCAGAATGATAAATTTCCTCTCTACACAACCCTTACAACAAAAAATAAACACGGCAAATAATTTTATAAACAAAATAATAAACATAAGCGACACAGAATTTAAAGAAGAAAACATAAACACAATTAAAACAATATTACACATGAACAATTTCCCTCGCTACATAATAAATAATTTAATTAACAAAAACATCAATAAGTCTAACAATAACCAAATTTCTCAACAAAATCCGGAAGTTGACAAAAATATGAAATATTATGGTATTGCATATATTCCAAATCTAACTGATAAGAGAAACTTGAAAAAAATAATAAAAAAAGAGAACATAACTTTCGCTCACAAATCGAACTCTACAATAAGACACCTATTCACCAATACAAAAACCAAAATAAGAAAAGAAGAGCAACACAACATAGTTTATAAAATTGGATGCAGTGGAAAGGAAGGGGAATCGTGCAATAAGATCTATATTGGAACAACAAAAAGATCATTGGAGACGAGATTATCAGAACATAAAGCTGACATTCGAAACAAAAGAGAATCCACTGGATTATCACAACATATACTTGAAACTGGACACTCTGCAGATTTTGACAACACAACAATATTGGACAAAGAGAAAAGAGCAAACAATAGATACACACTTGAAAGTTTACGCATACAACAAAATTTAGACAAGACAATGAACACACAAGAGGATAGAGACAATACAATAACCGGTTACTCTCTTGCGTTAAGAATAAAAAAATAAATAGTACACTGTGATAGTTTTGATTAAAGTTATTTGGTTTATTAAGTTTTCGAAGTGCTTGCTATAAGAGATTAATTTTAAATTCTAAAAATATTTTAATTATTAATTTAATTCAATTTATAAAATTGATTGTTCAAATTCAAAAATAGTTCATTATTAATATTAAATGTAGAAAAAAAGTTTTTTCATGTAAGTTAATAAATTGTAAATTTTATATAGTGTAAAACTTAAATAGAATGTTTCAACAGATTTAATAAAACTACCCCTGAAGAAGTCGAGATAATCCGACGAAACGTAGGGAAAAATTATGAAATAACGTTTTATTTGCATAAGGAAGTAAGTGACCAAAAAAAAGCCCGATTTATCATATCAAAAAAGAATATCCTTAAGGCGGAATTTCTTGGATAAATAGTTTTTTTTGTCAGTTAGTCTTTATTCTTCATTTTTTGGGTTTTGTATTAAGTTTTTCTCTTCAAATTAGAATATCGCATAATTGAAAAATATTAAGGAAAAAGGTTTTTGATTTTAAAGGAGTTTTCTCTAAACAAGAAATAAAATTAAATTAGATAAAATTAAAGGAAGAATTGTATTTCAAACTGCATATTTAAATTTCTGGAAGAATCCAATAGAAGAGGAACTACTAAAAGTCTTTCTGCTTTGCATTGATTTCGAACTTTGCATTCAGAGAAGCTTAATTTTATTCCAACAAAGAAATGTTTTTTGAAATGCAATAAAATAAATTTGAGAGTTGATTTTCTGTTTAACAAAAGGAAGTTTCTACACAATTTTCCTTTCAGAGTATTTTTGTATTTTAGTTTTTAGTTTAGTTTTTATTGAACGGAAATTAATATTTAAAATTGGTTCTTATTTCTATTTTTATATTATTATTACATTGACATTTTAATTCGTTTTGGCACTTAAGGGGTTTAATTTCATACATTGTTTAATTTTTATAAAAATTATTTAAAAGATTGTGATTTAATACTATGAAGATGATTCATCTCGGGTTGTTCAAATCCGGTTGTCTTTTTGGAAGGATGTGGGGTTTCGGTGGCTTCAAGCCACGGTGATAGTTTGACGCTGTATCTTCGTAAAATTGAATTGCTTCGTCGTCGTTGATAGGAATAATTCCGTTGGCCAGTAATGCTGTCACATCAAGGATCGTGGCTCGAGGTGTCTCTCTTCACTATTTTTGTATTTATACAAACCTGTTTTCAAGAAACTGCTGGTTTTTTAGTTTACAGACTAGCCACTTTCAATTACGTGAAAGGACTTCCCAATGTTCGACTACGTCTAAAGTTACTTTTCGTCTACAATATTCTTCCAAAAATAAATTTTAAGAAAAATATAATTTTTTCAATCCTTAAGAAAGGTGAACCAAAGGATCCAAGTAATTATAGAGGAATCTCCTTTCTCAATGCTGTCACAAAAATATTTACGGGTGTTATTTTGGAAAGGCTCACTGAATGGGTGCAACAAAATAATTTACTGAGTGAATACCAAGCTGGGTTCCGCAAAGAATACTCTACGGTTGATAACATCTTCTCCCTCACGAGCATCGCACGAGCATACTTGGATAATGGAAAAAAGCTGTAGGCATTCTTTGTGGACTTCAAGGCTGCGTTCGATTCTATAAATAGGAAAGCTTTATTCTACAAACTCAGCAATCTAGGTTTGTCAATGAAAATGCTTAGAGTACTGCACAATTTATACGATGGAAATCTGACTGCGGTTTGGGATGGAAATATTTTATCTGAATGGTTTCAAACGGAAACAGGAGTAAAGCAGGGTTGTCTTCTCAGCCCTCTATTATTTTCTTTATTTTTGGATGTCCTTGGAGAATTCTTGTCAGGAGGAATAACATTTGCAGGAGTGAAGATAAAACTTCTGGTATACGCAGACGATATTGTTATACTGGCAGACAATCCAAACGGGATGCAATTGATGATAAATAAGCTGACCAAATATTGTACTTTGTGGAATCTTCAACTCAACACCGGTAAATCAAAAATCATGGTTTTTCGAAATGGGTCGGGAAGATACGTGAGAAATGAGAAATGGACCTGGCAAAACGAAGAACTGGAGAAAGCCTGAGAATATAAATACCTAGGTGTCCTCATTACGCCTCAGCTCTCATTTAAGAAAGCTGCTTAGATACTTCCTCAAACGTATATTAAGGCTGCCATATAACACCCCAAATTACATGCTGCACCTTGAGACTGGTCTACAGCCATTACACTTGTACACAATAAAGACTTCACTTTTCATACATCCGGAAAGTTATGATGCAACCTACCTATCGCCTCACATACATAATCGCCAAACACCTCCAAAGCAGAAATACGCAGATTTTCAGTGAATGGTCAAGACTAGGGCGGGAGCATAATGTAATAATAATGGATGAAAATGATACATCCTTAAGGAGAACACATTTAGAACTACTGGAGAAAATTGGAGATTCCTCACGAGACAACTTTCGTATGCAAAGTCAAATGAGCCAAACAAGGAATACTTATAAAATACTCACACATGAACTCGGTTCCGAAAATTGTTTCCACGATAAATACAGCCTTGACATGATATCCCTTATTTTCAAAGCCAGAGGTGAGCTTTTAGCCCTCAACTACTTGCCACATAGGACGGATACAAACCCAGAATGTACTTTGTGCAACCTAAGAATAAATGAAGATATTCAGCACTTTATTGGAGTATGTCCTGTTCTCAAACCGATACGAGTATCAATCTGGGGTAGAAGCCTACTATCACGTGATGAAATGTTACGAATACTGAATGGAGAAAATTGGAACTGCCTTTACTCATACATAGAAACTGCCTTAAATTATCGTCAACAAATATTAAATGAAGCCTTTTAAATAATAATAACTAGTGAAATTTATATTTTTACATAATTTTAATGTGATTAGCGATTATTTAAACTTTAAAATGAAGAAAACATTCTCTTTTTCGGCTGACGGCAAAAGCCAATGCTAAATTGTGAACAATGTAACTAATTTTATACTTCAAGAAATAATAAAATCACATAAACTACTATTACTTTTTCCAAAAATAGTTTTTTGAGAAGCTGTTTTTTTGTATGCATTACGATGAAATAAAAAGCATTCTACAGCCTTATGGTTTTTGTTTCGAGATTTGTTGCAAATAATTTTCTTTGCAGTACCATTATTGTGTTATTGCTAGAAATGACACGAGACAATTTTTTTTTTTTTATTTTGTTGAAGGTCCTCATTTTTAATGATGATTTTTGTTGAGTCAACCAAATGTTAGGGTTAGATATATGTACTAGTTTAAATAAAAAAAAAATAAAGTAAATTGGGTGGCGCAACAGCTCGTGGAAAACCAGGGCCTAGTGACTTACAACTCTCAACCATTCCTGTGTGCGTGTTGTTGGCAGAAATGGAGGGAACCTACAGTTTTTTGCCGAGTCCGAACGGCTAAATGAGAAACACTTTTTCATGACAAGTATACTCTTGGATTATTTGTCAGTTCCTCGCAAGAGGCAGTACCTCGGATAAAACATTTCTGTTTTTAGGTGACACGGCTGGGAATCGAACCCACACCTTCGGCATGACAGTCCTACGTACTTACCATCATGCCACGAGGTACTACAGATATACTAGTTTATTCAGCTTCAATTTATTTTTTTTTTGTTTTTACAATTTTTAACTTTGATTTTCAATATCTCAGCAAATAATGACGTCATAAAAATTCAAGGATAGTTTTGGAAACTTGAGTAAGCTTTTCACAAAATTTGCTTGTTGTTTTCTAATTTTTTTTTACTCTTCACTGTTTGTTTTGCGGTAAATCTTTTTCTATGCAAATTTTGATTACATGACTTGTATTGGTATACAAATTGGTAGACTTTTGTAGCATCACCGTTTTTTTTATCAAATTTTCAAAGTCTTACACACTAATAATAAAGGAATCAATTGCGTTGTTCCTAAAAATTGTGTACTCGTCATCAAAATGAATATAAAAACAACAATTCTCGTCGACTGTTTTCACAGTTTAGCATTATATGGTTATACATACGTACTTTTTTGACTTTAAACGAAATAAAATGTAAATGTTCAAAAAAGAAAATAAAAATTATTTTTTAGTGTTTTGTATGAAAAATTTTTAATATGTTTTTTAATTTTTTTGGAAGAATATACATCTTATTTCATTTTGAGTCAAAAAGTAAATTATTTGCAAACAAATCTCGAAAAAAGGTATAATGATTTTTGTTTCTACTCAATTCGGCGAGATACAGCTCTTCAAAAAACTCTAACAAACATTGATACAAATCTTGTTCCTTAAGTTTTTTTTTTTACTAGTATATAATCACCCATACTTATATTTATAAAATTAGAGATGTTCCAGGAGAGCCTGAAAACAAAAGATAAATCTCTTGAACGTCATTTTGCATTTGTATAGTAAGGATATTGAAATATTTTACTGATAACACAATTGATAGCGAGTTACCATTATTGGGTGGACATAAAGCATAGTTTACAGTTCCCATGCGAAAAAAATATCAAAATTCTCAAAACGATTTTCCATCTATTCTGTGCACCAAATCGAATAATATTCAAGGTTAAAAAACGTTTGCCTTGGCCTAAGCCACCCATTGAGTCATTCAGCGTTATCGCAAATAAATTTTCCCCCGGATTTTTTCCCCCGTATGATACTCTCCAATCGTAAACAATATTCGAAAAAAAGGAAAAAATTCCCAGGAAAAAAGTAGGTATCGCCAATTTTTTTCCGAAGGAAAATTAGTGATTTTTCCCTGGAAAAAATTCACTTAAGTTTAACTGGAGGATTTTGAAAATATAACACGTAAATTTTACTTTTGCCTTTTTTATTCCAGTTTTGTCTGTTTATTTTAAAATTTTGTATCTTCTGTGATATCTTAAGTGATACATTTGGAAAATGTGACGCAATCATGCATCAAAGGAAAAAACACCTGGGACACTACCAAGTGGAAGAGGGCGACCTTTCCTCTCTAAAAGTCCTCCAAATACTCAAATTTCTGAGAGAAATTAAGGTGGACGAAGAGCTGTAAGATGAGCAATCTCATCCAGTTTTTAGGTGGGGGCACAATAGATCTTAAGGTCGCAGTGCAGCAACCCCAATATTTCATTCATTCATTCAAATATGTGAAAGCTGGTGGTCATTCCGTAATTTAAAAAATGATAATCGTCAAAACGATTATCGTTAACGTGATCGTCAATGATTTGCTTCACGTAACGTCTCTCGTTTTTTTTGCTGAATGCAGTCCTCTTCAAACCTACAAGCATGAACAAAGTATTAAGTGAGCTTGAAAATCAATGCAAACGATATCTCTTTCTATCCCTTAAGTTTCTTCGAATTCTGTTTAGGTTTCTCCGATCTCTTTCTTCGATGGTTAATCTGAAGGTTATGGTATGGGTTTTAAGAAATACCGATCTGAATGCTTCAAAAATGTAGGTACACATACATACATTATGTAGTTGTATTTCATTAATTTACCTATTCACAAACTTTGACAGTTCAATAATTTTAATTACCTAAATAATTCTCTCAAAATATTTCGAAACTAGTTCGAAGTTATTTCCGGGGTAATTGTATTCGGGGGAGATTGGCGATGAGAGAATTCAACTCCTTGGAAAAAATAAAATCCGAGGGAGAGCTTTCTCCCTCGGAATTGGCGATAAGGCCGATTAATTTACCCTTAATTAATAAACTATAGGCCTAAAAATGGAAAATAATTACACAAGGGTACAAAGTTTTTGTTGCATAACAATTTATCACTAATTATATATATTTCTGGGGTGCTGATTTCAAATATGAAGTCAGATTTTTTGTAGCAGCTTTAGTTTTTTAGATATACAAAAAACTTGATTTTCAAGAAAAATAGGTTTTTATTAAAATATTAAACTAGAAAACAAGCACTATTCACTAAAAAATTTTCTCTTATAGGATTTTCTAGCTTTACTTTGATCGCAAGGGCTGTTTTTAATACTCCAACAATAGTCCGCCATCATGTGGGCATCCCAGTGACCTTGGTACCGCTCCTCTATTGTTCGGATGTCTTGATGGAACCGCTCCCCCTGTTCTTCACTTAGATCACCAAGATTTTCAGGGAATCGGTCCAAATGACTATGAAGGTAGTGCACCTTGATGCTCATGTTACAACCCAGCTGCTGAAAGTGCAATAACAATCTTTCAATGTGATCTGCATAGTTGTCACCCTTTTTGTTTCCTAGAAAATTTTGTGTAATCAAAACGAATTCATTCCAGGCATTTCTTTCAATTTCAGTCATGAATCCGTTGAATTTGTCATCTTTTATTAGCCTTCTTATTTGGGGACCATCAAAAATTCCTGCTTTCAATTTCTCAGCGCTAAGGTTATGAAACTTTTTAGAGATGTATTGAAAACATTCCCCATCTTTGCTTAGAGCTTTCACAAATTGTTTCATGAGCCCTAGTTTAATATGAAGAGGTGGCAGGATTATGCGATCCCTAGACACAAGAGGTTTATTTATTACATTCAGTTTCCCTGCAACCATAACTTCCCTTTGAAGCCAGTCTTTTCGAATCCAGTGCTGAGACTTATCTCTGCTGGCAAATAAAGCAAGGATATTTTGTGTAGCCTCCTTGTTGTCCAAGCAAAAAATTCACCATTTTTAAGTCTACACATATCAGCCACTTGTGTTCTTGGTACCTAATTTTTTCCATTATAGAAGCAACAGTAGCATATTCTTCTTTGACTTTAGTTGAATGTGCTATCGGCAATGAACCTAGCTTATTGCCGTTATGCATAAGCACACATTTCAGGCTACGTTTAGAAGAATCAATAAATAAGCGCCATTCATTTGGGTCATATTTGTCTACTCCCATTGCATTTATTAAGCCCGCAATATCTGAACAATAAACAATCTCATCATCTTCAGAAAAGATGGTAAGTAAGTCTCTCTCTCTATGCCGATAGAACGAAATTCGCGTTTCTTGAGTCAGAAGATTTTTTTGTTTTAATCGAGAAGCTAGAATCTTTGATGCTTTCTTAGAAAGGCCAAGGTCCCTGATCAATGCGTTGAGCTCTTCCTGGTTAAATTGTTCAGGATAAATATGTGGATTAAAATCACTTGTTCCACTTCTGTCACTTGAATAAGAGTTTGTTTCGTCGAAGTCGTGATTACTTTGTGTAGATGTAGATGCTTGTGGCAATGGCGGAATTGCTCGAGTAACAGACGGTAAATTAGGGTAAACCCATTTGGAACGATTTTTTTTATTAATTCCGTTTATATTTACCACACAAAAATAACAATCATTCTGATGGCTTGAGGGTTCGCGCCAGATCATTGGGGTTTGGTACTTGAAATGGGGTCTTCTCTTATTCGCCCATAACCTTAAAGACTCCACGCATGTCTAACAAACCATATTAGGCATCCAGTACTTGTCACGGATATCCATAAGAAATCCAAAGTACTCAAGGTACACGCGTTTTATGAATTCCGACACACTAAGTCTACTATCTTTGAAAGTATATTCGCCACATATGTTACAGAAATAGTTTGGATCGATTTTGCAGATATTTCTTGATGTAGACATTTTAACAAAAAAATTGTTTTTAACAACTCACTCGGTTTTTTGTTTAAGTTATGTGCAACTTGTGCAACAGGTCAATACAATATATTTGGTGTTTAGAAACTAGCGAAGCTCATGGGGTCAATAACACCCTTTACTGAATAAATAAAATTTTGCGTTTAATTTTTTACAATTCTTATTTTCAAAATATGTACCCTCCAAAAACATCAGGAAATAGTAACACTTCAATCGTGCCTGCGTCTTTTGTTAATGCCGCATTTACACGATTGGAGAACTGGCAATATAATGACCAAAACAATAACAGAAGAATGGACAAATTCATTATTTTTGTCATTATACCAGCAGCTTTTTACCAGTCGTGTAAATTCGGTATAACGAAGAAGCATTTAAAATATTTACATACTTCCAAACCAAAAAATTCTGTACGTAGGTAAAAATACTTAAACATTTTTTTTTTGTAATTAAATTGGTAAATATATATGCAAGAAATTTTCAATCCAAACAAAAACATTCCATGTATTTGAAAATCTTCATTTTCAATACAAACATAATTAACAAAGAAAAAAAAACTGTTCATGTTTTAAATAATCTTGGCTACGTCTCTGCGCTGCTTTTTTCTCAAACGAGTATTGGTGTTGTTGTTTCTCGTTGTAGAGGTAGTTTGTTTACATTTTTCATCTTAAATTTAAAGCATTTGAGGCGTCAGTTTTGATTTATTTTTTGCTAGATTTGTAAACTAACATGTTTTGTTATTCTATTGCAATCATAAAAGTTGTATCCGTTTATATAAAAGTTATTAGAAAATGTAACATGAATATGACTCTATTTTGCTTTTCTCTTATGGGAAATACATTGAACGTCAAATTGGAAAAAAATTTATCCCCCAGATAGGGTTCATGTGCTGAAATGCAGGTGGTGTGGAAAGCAACTTACCAGGTGTCAATAGTATTCTCATGAAGAAAAAAAGCTCGTGGCCATCTAGTGTCCAAATGTAATCCTAATTTTTGTTAATCTCGGTAAGGCGATCAAAGCGAACCTATCGACCAAATTTCAACCCACAAAATCATGTTTCATGAGAATACTATAGAGTGGATATACAATATACATACAATGGTTAGGCCTTAATAATAATAAAATAAAGTAACTAGCTGTATCTCAAAAACTAGAGCTGTTGGAAAAAAATGGAGAGTAGATTGAAATCAGCAACCTCGAATTAATAAACAACAGCTATTAAATTCCAGGCAACAGAAAAAAAATTAAATATTGTTCCCCTGTGTTATTTTTGGATGCAAAAACTATTTGCATGTTAATAAAGCCTTGGCAAGAATTCTTTCCGTGTGAGGTGAAAAAAAAAATTTTTTTTTGCAAGTGTAAGCCGACCATCCAAAAAAAATATTTTATTCACCACACTTTTTTCGCATGCAAAACAATTGCTGACCCATTAATTTGCATGACATCCCATGACAGCAATGTTTTTTTTTTAGGCTTAAAGCCTAGATTACAGTTCCTGTGTGCAAAAAAAAAACCTATGCAAATATTCTCGCATGTCAAAAATAATTGAGGTGAAATGTAAAACTAATTGTTTGCATGATTGGTTTACAGTTTCATGCAACAACAAAAACCAATGCTGTCATGGAATGTCATGCAAAACAATGGACCGGCAATCGATTTGCATGCGAAAAGAAGTGTGGTGAATAAAATATTTTTTTTGGATGGTCGGTTTACACTTCCAAGAAAAAATATATATTCACCTCAAGGCATTCGCATCCAAAAATAATTATTTTCCATTTTTATACCTATAGATTATTAATTAAGGGTAATTTAATGACTCAATGTGTGGCTTAGGACACGGCAAACGTTTTCCGCCTTGAATAGTATTCAACTTGGTGTGCAGAATAGGTGGAAAACCGTTTTGAAAATTTTGATTTCTTTTCGAATGGGAACTGTAAACTATGCTTAAGGCAACAAAAAGTTTCTTGGACTACCCTTATGTACTGCCGCAGCCGTGTTGGATATAAGAGATGTACATACCTATCAACATCTTAGACTTTTTCAAGTTAGGGCGAGTTTGACATTTTTGATATGCTTGATTTGGTTTGATATTCATTCAAACTTCTAAAAAACGCTGCGACCGACTTAAATTAGTTTCTTAATGCAGAAACTCTCAAAAAGTAGTAATAGTAATACCAAAGTCTTGAAAAGAAATGTTTTGGATTACATTTTTTTTTTTAAGAGTTTACTACTTATCCGGCTCCCAATCCATGAAGAGTCACAGTCGGAAACGAAGCAGCTTTCCATCCTCTGTCTATATAGTGATCCCGAGCACGCTGCTTCCAGTCATCTATACCAAAAGCTTTCAAGCATCAGCTATGGCTTCGTCTTTAAACCGGAAGTTTGGACTTCTAAGTTCTCTCAAATGTGGGCTAGGTAAAAAAAAAACTTGACTTTACTTTGATGTTCTCAAAAATTAAATGCATACCTAAAGCCCTTTTTTGAATAGAAACTTTTGTGATTTATATTTAAGTAGTTGACTGGTGAATCTGAACACTGTTTTTTTTCACGGAAACCAAAGTATGGTTTTCGAAAGTTTTTTGGTGCCCTGAATTCAAGTCTGGCCTCGGAATGGCTCCATTATTTTTATGTTTATTATTATTATCTTTCGCACCTAGATAGTTGTAAGTGCTCTAAAATACTCGTTACAGTACCAGATTCTTATATCAATTCTTTTTTTATCTTAAAAAATTTTTTAGTTAATTGTTAATTGTTAGTCGTCACCCTTCATACATAAAACTTGTATGTATTGTTCTTATATATTTCACTATTGCTCAATATTCATAGCTTTAAAATACGGATTTCTCCTAGTAGGAAACAAATATTGGGATAAGTTTGATAAGATCTTAAAGAGAAATAGTGCTTCTCTGTTATTATGTAGTTCCCTGTGGAAAAATTATTTCGTTATGTAACATAACCTCTTATATTGCTAAATAACAGTATTTTGGTGTATTTTTAGGTTGAAAATACGAGTAGTTAAAAATAAAATGTGAGAATAAAAACGTGATGAATTCATTATGCGTTTACAAAATCGGTTTCAAACTTTA
Organism: Dasysyrphus tricinctus; assembly: GCA_963921185.1. Lineage (NCBI taxonomy): Eukaryota > Metazoa > Arthropoda > Insecta > Diptera > Syrphidae > Dasysyrphus > Dasysyrphus tricinctus. Next base: position 78,628,668 of record OY992531.1, read on the forward strand.
ATTATTTTGGGAATTTTTATCTACGATTGGTCATTTTTATTTTCATTTTTGGACACGAATTTTATTTTCGAGTGACTACCGTGGGCTGGAATTCAAAGGCTCTCTTGGCTTGAGCTATATTCTGCAAATAAATGAAAAGCACCAAAAGCAAGCCAATACAGAGTACCGATTAAAAAATTTTAAAAATACTTTTTTAAGAAAAACCTTTCATAGATTTGGAGGAGATGTGCTTACATTAGTTCAATATCTAGTGTTTTTTGTATTTTTTTTTTAGATTGCATTTTTTTGAAAGTCGCATTTTTTTTTAATTAATAACTCAATTCAGTGTATACCTTAATTTATAAAACACAAGATTATAATTTAACAGTACTACTGCATAACTTTTTAGGCTTTCACGGTTGTTAATAGACATAATAGATAATTATTTTTCGGATTAGCCACGAACCACTTTGCAAAATAGGTCTCCAAAAGTCACTTTTTGTTATCAGAAGCTCAAAACCCTATTTTCAATAATTAATTGTTTCAAAATTTGAGAAGTGGTGGTTATTTGCCCTTATGAAAACTCTAAGCACGTTTTCGTGTCATTTAATTATTCAATAGTAAATACAATTTTAGTTTTTAGGCAGTTGATTCATAAAGTGGTTAGTGTCACGCCCGTAACAAAAAAAAATTATGTTTCATTACTAGAAGAAAAAAATTTATTTCAATGTGATAATTTGGGGAAAAAAGGAGAATACTATGATCTACTGTCAGACAAAATTTCAAAACGTTGAAATTAATACTGACCGCTTATTTAAAATTTTAAGCCTATGTCACACCCGTAACAGGTTGGCATTTCAAATCATAATCATTCTGTTTTTCAACTCAATTTTAGTTTTGTTGCTTTTAGATATGAAATTCATGACGTAGGGATATAATTCTAAGAAAATCTACTTTAAATATGATTTGAATCGGCTTTAAGTGAAAGATTTCCCTATTTTAAAAGAAAATGGAAAAATTCTCATTGAAGTGACAAAACTATTCACTTTTCAGTGAGAAAAACTTCATTTTTCTAGAAAAAGTGTTTCTGATATCATGTGAGAAATGATTATACATCGATGACAACAATTTCCCGTCAAAATATAGTATATTATATTGTTTTAAGGCATACAAATCATGCTCGGTCACACCCGTAACGATGACCTGTCACACCTGTAACGTTTTCAATTAGAAATTTTGTATAGTATTTCGTAGTTTTGGTTCTCATTTCTGAACTGAAACTGAAGATCAACTATCTAGGTAAATATTTGCAAAAGAATGATACAAACTTTTCATGCAATATTTTACACCACATGGAAATTAGATATCTTAATCGCAAATCAGCAGTTTTCTAAGGTCACACCCGTAACGCAACCAAATTGCATCCTATAACTGAACCACTAATTTTTCATACTTTAGTATACTATTTTTTTAAAAGGGCTTCAGGTGTCCTATAGAATAGTAAAGTAATTATTTATAAATTGGGAATAGTATGTGAATAATTAATAAAATATGGAGTCTCACTGTCACACCCGTAACGATGGAAACACCCATAATCCTTTTTTTCTCAAAATCGGCTCTACAACTTTTCTTAAAAAAATTTAATTAATTATTTTCAGTAAAGGCTACCTTTGGGTAGGACCAGTGGCGTATTTACATACCTTAGGGGCAATAAGGGCCATGGCCCGGGGCGGCACATTGCGAAGGGCGGCATTCAACTTTGGATGCAAAATTTAAAGTTCCTTTGCAAGTTTCTATGGGAAAAATAAAGCCTAGAGGCGCCAGGCAGAATATCATCAAAACGGTGTGATAGAGGTAGAATAGGTACCAACGTATTTAACTCTTATAGATTTTTGTAGAACGTATCATTGTCTACCATAGATACTTATAAAGGGTCCGCCAAATAACTTTTTTTGAAAATGCTATAAAAAAAACTACTGAATATTTTCTCAAATTTCTTTTTTTATTTGAAAGTACAATCCTTCCGGTTAATAATGGAAAATAATTTCATTCAAATGGCTGCTTCACTAAGTGGGCCTGCGATCGACTTAGAGAAGATGCCGATTTATGCCGAGTATTTAAACAAGCTAAATTGTCGCATTTGGGGCACAGAAAACCCGCACGCCATTGAAAAGCCGATACACCCAAAACGAGTCACTGTTTGGTGCGGATTTCGGTCCAGAGGAATAATTGGGCCATTTTTCTTCGAGTGGCCGTTACAGTCAATGGCGATCGCTATCGGGCCATGTTGAACGAATTTTTGTTCACAAAAATTGAAGAGGAGGATATTGGCAACATTTGGTTTCAACAGGACGGCGCTACGTGCTACACAGCCGAAGCTACACTCCATGTAGTAGTAGCATTTTCAAACAAAAAAAAAGTTATTTGGCGGACCCTTTTTAATAAGAGATGTTTTAATAAAAAAAAAAACGGGTGTCTCACTTGTCACAGGGGTTACCCTGCGTATAATGTTTCTGAAGACTGCAGTGAGAAATTGCAGTGAAGGACGTTCATTTTTCAAAAACAGACAAATTATAACTTTCCAGGATAAGGGTAGAACAATCGGACAGCTTAGAACGTCCCTTATTTTGGCAAAATCAAATAATTTTGATATTTTAATTTGCATTTTATTTATTTAAAAATGCGCTATATTAATGCGAATTTCATTTTAAAAATTGAAAGAACAATCCATTTGAGCTACAAAACTCATTTACGCATACAAAATAAGTATATAAAAAGCTACAATTTTGTACACTTAAAGAATCATAATTTTCTTATTTTCGTTCGGTAACTTCATTCTTGTTTAGCAGAAACTTAAATATTCAGAAACTTAAGACCTGCAAAATCGGGGTATGCGCAGCAAGTTAGCATTTAGTTTTCTACAAATTCATATACAAATACAAATTTATATTCGTACCTATTATATATTAAACTTTCACCGCGAACTTCAGACTTATTACTTTAATACATAATAAGAAAATTCACGGGGAAAATATGCATTAAGTGGTAGGACACCACTTTTTCAAAAATGGTACCTCCCAAAGAACCATTTTTTAATTTTTGATTTTCTTCAAAACGGTAAGACTGATTTCAATACTTTTTTATACAGAAGCTTTCAAGAAATATAAGCAGTATAAGTATTGTGAACCAACATTTTTGACAAATCTTTTTTGAATTTTTACAAAATGTTTCAAATCTTTTTTTCAAAATCAAATATGTAGATATTTCGAAGACAACATGATTGATTGTTTTGAAAGTCGAAACTTAATAATTTTATTAAATTGCTCCTCCCGTCCTAGCGGGGGGAGATATTACCTTCTTCCTGCAGGATTTTTTCTTGTCTACTTCCCTTGAAAAATATTACAATTTTTTTCAAATAATTTTAAAATTTAAATTCTCAAAAACTTTTCACGAAAAGATCTTTCTTAAAAAAAAAAAACATTACTATTATTGTCGTACAAGCACGGCTCACGAAATATTTTATAAAATGCGTTCTCCAAAATGGCGCTCGTACCCCTCCGTCCCGCCTACTTGGATCTACATTCACGGGACACACCCGAAACCAGTTCATTAATATGTTGCATTATTATTTTTGCTCTCTGGATCTTTTAATTTACACCATGCTTAAAAATAATGTGTATCAAATTCAATTGTGTACCTAACCTAACCTATCTGCGAAACCAAAGTTTGTCTCTTTTCAAAGATCGCTTTTCTTAATTAATATTTTCCAAATGTCAAGTCACAATAATTTTATCATCCTATATAAATCCAGACACCTACGTGCTTAGGTTTTATTATACTAACCACTAAGGAATAAAATCAAAAGAAATTTCAATTAAACCCTTATTAGACCCAAGTTAAGTAGTTTTCGTCCTATTTTCCACATAAATTTCCATTCAATTTCCATTAATCTTTCTTTATGCAGGTTGTTTTTCGTTTCCTTTTGACATAAATCAAATAAGGGAAGACGAGCAAGAAAAGTCAATAAAGCTTGGAACACAGTTGTTAGTAATTTTAGGTCCTTTTTTAAATTCTTGAAAAATATATTTTATCAAAAGGGTTTGTAAGAAACCATCTTCCAACAAAGAAGTTCCTGCATAAAAAGCACCTGTTTTTTTTTGTGTGTACATATTAAGTGCAATAAAAGCATTTCAAAGGCCAACACCTCTTAATTTATTGTACTACCTTTAAGGAATAAGTTAACTTAGGACGACAAATTTTATGATTTCAAAATGTCCCATAGAAAATAAAAAATTTACATATTAAAAAAGACAAATGACATAGTTAGCCATACATAATGCAAAAACAAATATTCCAAATTACCTTAGTTGTATTTAAAAATTGCAAACATAACTTGTATAACCTCTGCAGGCTCCATCTCCCTGAGCTCTGACCAAACCACAAGCTTCTCTATCTCGAGGCTAAACAAAAATGTAAATTAGTTACCAACAGAAAATAAAGCCGAACGGTGTGACTTTAAGGATACATACAAACCCCCACCCACAAAGCCACATTATATGCGAGTAAAATATCGTTTCTGCGTCAAACCAAACCAAACCAAACCAAACCTAACCAAACGACAGCATCAGCTTAACTTAACCAAACACAGACACGGCCGGGCCGGCATTCTGCTGGAACACCTCTCTCCTATTTCATCATGATGTGACATTACATCCTACGTGCAAGTTTTCCGGCAAACAAGACAGATGCTGCCAGTTTGGTATCCTTTTAAGGAATCGTCCAACCTCCCCAGCAAGAACAACCACCTCAAAATCGTATATAAATTGTGTTATTCATTCGTCCCCAAAGCAAGAAGTGTGGGAGGATCTATATAGGTAGAATGCTTAGTTTGCAGCTCCAGAGGTGTGAATCTCTGGATGGGTCATTGGAAAAAAGAAATTTGTTACGTTTCACTTTTGGAGTTATATATTCTCTGTGGTATAATTAGGAACTCGAATGACCTTTTTTTTTCTGTTTGCGTGTACTTCTGCTTGTCATTCATGGCAGATCTTTTATGTCTTCGTGTTATCTTTTTTTTCTGAGAAGCCTTTTATTCAATAAGGATTCGTACTTATGGTTTGTGAGAGACCTTTGTTGGCAGTCATTTTTTTTTTGTTAAATATAAAAATATAAAATAAAATGTGTATATTATGTGGGATGTTGTTTTAGGTTGGATTTATAAAAACACAAATATATTTTTGTAGTGTGTTTCATTCAATTTAAAGCAATAAAGGTGTTTTTTTAAATATAAAGGTTTTTGCTGGATGTTTTTGTTCACATTAAATATAAAAATTTAAAATAAACAACCATTTATTCCTCGCAAAATAACGTTAGTTCAAGGAGATAAAACAAAGAATCACTCTTGCCAATCAATGATTTTTTGGTCTCAGATCCCAGAAAAAAGAAGGAATTTTTACAAATGGCAAAAAACGTATGATCCCAACAGAAGATGTCATAACTTTTTTAAATGGCAGCAACTGTCAGTTTTGTTTTGATATTTGTCAAGTAGACGTCCCATAATCACATGATCATGGAAATTCTGATTAATTATTTTCAGCTTAGGATTTACACTAATGAAAATAAAATTGACGGCTGAAGGTTTTTAGGCTGAGGGTTTCAAAGAATTTAATATAAAGATGTGATAATCATGAGAGAAAAATGTTTAAACACATGAAATACGATATTTAAATTAGCTAAAACAACTCTTTTAAAAAATTCAGGTAAACAAAAATTAAAAATTAAGTTTTAGAAAAATATTGGCCACCTAATTTTCTTTCAAAATTCAATATTTTTTTTTGGAAAATTGTGCTATGCAATTTTAAAATTTGTATATACAAAAAATAATCTTAATCCGTTAAGCCGATAACGAGACAACTCAGATTAACAAAAAATATTATATCATTACTATTAATATGTACAATGTACATAGTTGATAAGTGTAAATCTTTTTAATTTTTGGTAGTGGACCGCAATACTTTCAGTATACACATTACGATTAAGATAATAAGGCTGTTTTCCAAAATGCAGTACTGCATCGCATCATGATTTCTTAAATTTGTTATATTTTTCCATTCTTAATACAATTCAACATTAACTGTTGCAATGCATTAAAAAACCACAACACTAAATTAAAGATTAAATTTATCTCAGAATATGACTATTAAAAATATGATGCACTGCAGTACTGCATTTTGGAACTCAGCCTATTATCTTAATCTTAGGAGCTGTTTCTGAGAGAAAAATTTCCTTATCGACTCTTAATATTTGTAGGGAAGATAGGTACCGTTATTTTTTTCATAAAAGTAAATTGTTTTTCTTAAAAGTGTTTAAAAAACTAGGTACCCACTTCCAAAAAAATCAACCATGAAATTTTCGAAGTATGTATTTGATTTTCAAAAAATTAAACATTTCTTTGTGATGGGGTCGTTTCAAAGAGTAACTATGACCTTGCTGTACCATGCGGAGCTCTGGTATAGCCGACCATATATTTCTCTAGCTACTCGTGGGATTCAAATGCCAAAAATTTTAAAAAGAAAAAATAACAAAAACCACAAAAAATTCAACGTTCCGCGGGATGTCACCGCGAACGAATATGCGGATCGCATGGAGAAAAATCTCCATGGTGAAGATCCGAGACCGGGGAGCAGTTTTTTCCTGAAGAGAAAACCTCAAGGGAACTCACAGCACCGGGCAGCTCAAGGGGAACCAGTGACCATTGGCCAGGGGAGAACACCTCCCAGGAAAATGGAAGATGGAGCTCCTAGCACATCCGCTGCTAGTAAGGGGAGAATACCTCCCATACCAGCAAACGATGAAACTCCAAGCACATCCGCTGCTAGCAAGGGGAGAATACCTCCCATGCCAGCAATGGAGGAAGTGAAGACCGTAGAAGGCGCCAGTAATGGGAAGACACCATCACGAGTGACCTCCGAACCGTCTAAGAAACCAAAAAGAAGACAACACCGCTATGCTGGTCCACTTCCTGAACTGGGAAAGCCAGGTGGCTTGGATGACCCTCTAAGGAAAGGACTGAGTGGCTCGTCCTCAAGATGGTACCTTCGATATCTTTCTGACGGGATGTCCCCGCAGGAAGCAAGAAAGAAGGTGGATGAAAGAAAAGAAGGTTCTTCAACAGACGAACAGGGTAAGAGGAAGAGCCACCATATAACCCCTCCCCTAAAGAAGAATGCAAAAAGACCCAGGACAGCGGGAACAAGCACCGCCGAGTTTGAAGCTGGGGGACCAAGGCTCTCTTATGCAAGTGCGGCAATGAGTGTGAGAATTGCGGTTCTACCAAGAGAGTACCCTCAGGTATCTCTCAGTGTTGATGAACTATCGGCACTGGAAGAAGCCATCATTGAAGAGGTTTCTCTGGGGTGGAGGCACAAGCTCAAATTCAACGGCTTGTATTTTAGAACCGGGCTGCTTTTAGTCGATTGTGCTGGCCAGAACACAGCGGATTGGCTAAAGGAGAAAGCCTCAAAACTATCAACCTGGAAGGGCAGTGAATTGATGGCATGCATGGGTGACGACATCCCGAAAATGCATACAATCACGCTGTTCTTACCCAGGAGCACGGGGCAAGAAGATAAGAAATCCTTGTCACTGATAGAGGCCCAAAATGATGGACTGAAAGTGAAAGCGTGGAAGATCCTGAAGAGCAAGATCGAGGGTAAGGGCCAGCTGCTTGTGATCGGCATTGACGATCAGTCAGCGGACGCAATAGTGAAGGCAGATCACCAGCTACATTACAAGTTCGGGAAGATTGCCGTCACGGGTCTCCGTAGGGCAGCAGCCTCCAACCGAGAAGCTGCTCGGACGATAACCGCTACCACCACTTCTGCCATATCCACTAAACCCACCTATCTACCAAGTCTCCTGACACACAACCCCAAAACTCCTGACACAGCCCAAGCCTCTGACACACCCACAACCATCCAACCCTCCCAGCAAATCCAATCTCCCCAACAAACCGAACCTGCCCAAACTACCCAAACCACACCCCATACCCCTACCCGCCGCACACCAATTACTCAAAACCAGGTAACACCACTGGCAATCGATATAAGAAATCGGAAGAGCGAAGAGATGGAGGGCATAGACCTCTCTCCTAGCCGATCCGACTTAGACGAAGTGCTTCCTACCATTGAGGAGGAAGATATGCTACTCGAGGATGAAGGGGCATTCGCCCCCATCCTTTAAAGAAAGCAAATGACTGGACGCGGGATCAGCACCAGGCTAGCCCAGGTGAATATACACCACGCGAAGGCAGCATCAGCTGTCATCGCACGAAAATTCACTGCTGATAACCTGGGACTAGCGCTGATTCAAGAACCCTGGATTTACGGGGGCCAAGTAAGAGGCCTAACAAGTAAGGACTCTAAAGTTATATGGGATACGAGACACGACTCGCCCAGAGCATGCATAAAAATAAGAAATAATATAAATTTTATATGTCTTTCAGAATTTATGACGCGGGATCTGGTACCACTTCAGGCCCAAATTTACGTTGACGGCAGCCCCCGCACGATGGTTGTAGCAGCCGCATACTTTGCTGGTGATGACGCCAACATACCACCAACAGAAGTTAGGAAACTTGTGGACTACTGCAACAGCAAAAGAATGCCCCTTATGGTCGGGTGTGATGCAAACGCCCACCATACAACATGGGGAAGTACCGATACAAACCAAAGGGGTGAGTACCTTTTAGACTTTACTATCGAAAAAAATCTAGATATATTTAACGTAGGGAATACCCCTACTTTCGTAACTAGAACCAGAAACGAAGTTTTAGACTTAACTTTCGGAACTCCGAACTTAAACTGCTTGGTCAGGGATTGGCGAGTTTCTAACGAACCATCAATGTCTGACCACAGAATTATAGTGTTTACTTTGGAAAACCTTCTCACAGAGAATACCTCTGGAAGGAATCCCAAGAAAACAAACTGGGATCTCTACAAAGATACTCTCAAGTTAAATCTTGATCAGTTAGGACCAGTAGAAACGACAAACAGTTACCTGGAATTAGAACATACAGTAAATGAGTTAAGTGGGGCTATAAATAAGGCATATGAACTTAGCTGTCCCCTTAGACCCATAAAAAGGCAGACGGATGCTCCATGGTGGAACAACAATCTGTCTAAACTAAGATCCAAGGTAAGAAAACTTTTTAATAAGGCAAAAAGCACTGGGGAGTGGCATATCTACTCTGCAGAGATGACTAAATACAATGGGGAAATAAGGAAAGCCAAAAGAAGTAGTTTTGTGAATTTCTGTGAAGGGATTTCTACCACCCCGGCAGCAGCAAGACTACACAAAGCTCTAGCGAAAGAGAAGATCATAATATCGCTAGCACTTAGAAACCCAGACGGTAGCTACACAGAAAATGAGGAGCAAAGGTCAAACCTATTGCTAAATACTCACTTTCCGGGCAGTATACCAATGGTAGAAAACACAATAGAGAGAATACCTCTCAGACCAAGCCGGGCAGACTGGAAGATAGCCAAAACTATCTGTACAGGTAACAGGATTGATTGGGCGATAAGCTCCTTTCAACCTTACAAGTCACCGGGTGTAGATGGTATTTTTCCAGCCCTTTTACAAAAAGGGAAAGAGGAACTAATGCCTTATCTCATTAACACACTTCGAAGTAGTATCGCACTTGGGTATACACCAAGTCTATGGAGAAGAGCTAAGGTAATCTTCATTCCCAAAATAGGGAAAAAAGACACAACACATCCAAAGTCTTTCAGGCCAATTAGTTTGACATCCTTTTTACTGAAGACTTTGGAAAAGGTAATTGATAACTTTATCAGATCAGAAGTATTAATAAATATGCCTTTAAACCATCGCCAGCATGCTTACAGAGCGGGTAGATCTACAGAAACCGCTCTGTATGAACTCACAAACACATTACAAATAACTATAGACTCTAAAGAAACGGCCTTATGTGCGTTCCTGGACATTGAGGGCGCATTCGATAATACCTCACATGAAGCCGTTAACAGAGCTCTGGTAAGGAAGTGTGTACCCATCACTATAACCAGATGGATAAGTGGGATGCTAGGCACAAGAACTGCGGAAGCATATGCAGGGCAATGTGTCCAGAAAGTTATCACAACAAGAGGCTGTCCCCAGGGAGGGGTTCTATCACCCTTACTGTGGAGTCTTGTGGTAGATGAACTACTGGAAAGTCTTTCCTCTCAAGGCATACGATGCATCGGCTTCGCCGATGACATTGTTATAACAGCCGTGGGAAAATTCGAAGAAACTCTTTGTGATATCATCCAGAGAGGACTGTCCATTACAAAGAAATGGTGTCTATCTGTGGGACTGAACATTAACCCCACAAAGACAACGATAGTCCCTTTTACTAAGAAGAGGCTTCTACCACGCATGAAACCTATCCGGTTGGCTGGTGAAGAAATCGGCATTCAGAAGGAGGTTAAATATCTAGGTATTACACTAGACAGCAAACTCCTCTGGAACAAACATGTCGAGATAACTGTCGGGAAAGCCACAAAGGCTCTCATGATATGCAAAAGACTTGCAGGTAAATCATGGGGCTGTAAACCAAACATCCTCAGATGGATGTACACCATGATGGTAAGACCCATCATTACCTATGGGGCGGTTGCATGGCACAAAAGAACCGAACTTACCACAACTAGGAAATCACTAGAAAGGGTACAAAGGCTCGCATGCATTTGCATTACTGGAGCAATGAGAACTTGCCCTACAGCAGCAATGGAAGTCATTCTTCACTTGACGCCTCTACACGTGGCCATAGACAGTGCTGCTAAGGGAGCCATCCTGCGATTTGCAAAGGAGGGAACTGGGACGGGGAAAATCATTGGTCTCAGGCAAAGAGACTCGATTTACAGATCCACAGAATCGAACCTTCTTGACATCCCAAGAGATGGTATGATTAAAAAGTATAGCTTCGTAAAAAACTTTCGTACGGAGCTAAGTAGCAAAAAAGAGTGGGTAGACGAAACAGTAAACTACACTCTTAAAGCAAACACCATCAAGTGGTACACTGATGGATCGAGAACGTCTGAAGGGACTGGTGCTGGAATTGTTGGGCCTCGAACCAAACTTTCGGTACCGATGGGACAGTCTACAAGCATTTTTCAAGCAGAAGTTGATGCCATAGGGAAATGTGTAGACAGAAATCTCGAAAGAAAGTACAAAAACCAAAATATTGCTATCATGTCGGATAGCCAGGCCGCACTCAAAGCACTAAGCTCATACAGCATCAGTTCTAAACTGGTATGGGAGTGTGTAGATAGGCTAAACGAACTGGGCAAACACAATCATGTCACACTCCATTGGGTACCTGGCCACGTCGGCATACAGGGCAATGAAGAGGCAGACTCCTTAGCGAAAATAGGGGCAATGACACCCCTAACGGGACCAGAGCCTTATTGCGGAATAGGAGAAAACGTGATAAAACATAAAATCAAAATAGAAGAGGAGGCAAAAAGATCAAGGATCTGGAACGAACTCCCTAAGTTGAGGCAGGCTAAACTCCTACTTGGAAATTACAACCAAGAACGATTCCAGTCCTGCATCAGCTTAAATAGAAACAAGCTTAGAATAATAACCGGGCTCCTCACAGGCCACTGCAAACTAAGGAGACACCTCCACATCCTTGGCCTGGAAAACAGCGCCACGTGTAGATTCTGCAGTGCTCATGAGGAGACACCCGATCATATACTAGGTAAATGTGATGCACTTATGCATCAAAGACATAGGTATCTGGGAAATCACCAGATAAAAGAGAGCAAACTATCCTCTCTAAATGTACTCCAAATAATCAAATTCCTTAAGGAAATAAATTTGGAGGATGTGCTGTAGAATGAGTAACCTCATCCAGCTCCAGAACGGGGGCACAATAGATCTTAATGGTCGCAGTGCACTTACACCCCGAACTCTTTCATTCATTCATTCAAAGATAGCAAAAATATTTTTTGGGAATTTTGGGACACTATTTCTTATAAGCTTCTATATGTACCTATAAAAAAATATTGAAATCAGTTATATAACGTTTTGAAGAAAATTATAAAGAAAAAAAATGGTTCTTTTGGAGTTACCATTATAATAACCATTATTTATTAAACGATTTACCACTCAAAAGTAGTCTTTACTAAAATGTATTTATTGAATTTTTTAAGAAAAGTTTTGGAGCCGTTTTTGAGAAATAAACGATAGTGTAAAATTGCTAAGAAATAAATTGGATAAAAAAATAAAAAAATTGGGGTGTGAGTCACCAAAAAACCCTATGTACCAAGTTTGAAGAAAATCGATTTACCCGTTTAGGGTGTAGACATCACCCGACAGATTAACAGTTTTATATACTTACAATACTGTAAGAGTTTCCGTTATTTTTTAACTATTTTTTTTTTATTTAATGTATTTTTATTATAAAATTGCGGAGGGAAATATTACCCCCCTCCCATAAATTTGTTTCTTGTTTTCTTCCAACTAATTTTTTTGGCAGATTTTACGTGAATCTAGGCAAAAACAAAATGCTCGACTGGATCGCACGTACTTGCTCCTATGTTCAAGTTGTGTGGAACTTAAAAACTTTAAAAAATATTCAAGCCTAATTATAGAAAAATTATAAAAAAGTATTTAAATCGTTCTTTTAATTGTATAAACAGCCTGATAAATAAATTAGAGCTCAAAAAAAAGTATGCCATTCAGATACCTGAAAAAATAAAAATAAAAGCAAAAAAAAACATTTTAGATCGTTGGAGCCGTTTTCTTAAAAAATATTTGTTTATATATAAAATTTTTGCAACATTTTTCAAAAAAATTTTTGGTATGCCAATTTTAAGTATACATTTAATATACATTTAAAACTGAAATTTCAAAATAATTCATCGTCCCGTTTTTGAAATATTCAATTTTCAAAAAAAATTTTGAATCTTTATTTAAAATTCCAAAATTTATTTTTTCCAAAATTTTAGTATGCAGTATTATTTATATTCTAAGAAACCTATTTTGTAATGAGAAAACCGAAAATCAAAAAACCGTTATATGGTAGGTATTGTTAATAACTGTTTTTGGTAATTTTTTTTCTTAGCAGAAAGTACTGATTTTTTTTATAAAAATTGTTGGAGCCGTTTTTGAGATAGATAAGCTTTTAGCAAGTACCGTTATTTTTAAAGCTATAAAAATATTTTTTAATTTCCTCTCTAGAGATTTACAAAAAAACCTTAAATTAAAAATTTGGAGAAAATCGCATCATTGGCTTAGGCTGCAGATCCAGATACAAACAGACAGACAGACAGAATTGTGCCACCCACTTTTTTCGTGTTCTCTATCATCATAATGTTATGTTTGATTGTTATCTCAAATTTTTTTTTTCGCAAGAATCCAAAACTTGCCCTATATAGGTATTGATACTATAGGGTAAAAGTAAAAAGAAGGGAAATTTAATTAACTCCTACTGTGACTAAAGGGGTTGGAAATAAAAATCCGATAAATTTTGAGAATTTTTTTTCATTGAGAGCCGATTCATTTCACTTAAGTAAAAACTGTGGGGTTAAAAAAACTCCAATTTCTTAGCGGACTTCCAAATGTTGTTTCTATGTAAAAAAAAATAATCATGTCGAAGCAGGGTTACCAACTCCAAAAATGTTTAGACCCGGAGGCTTTCTAAAATCTACTTCTTCCCTATCCTCCCACACTATCACGAAGGGATTATTTTATTAAATTATTTGAGCTTAAAGATTAAGATTAAAGTCGTTTAATAAAAAATAATTTAGGGCCAGTTTTTAAGAATGAGTTAGGGAGGCGGTAAGTATACTTAGAGACACGTTTTTCACTATTGTAAGAATTGAATCAAACTCTCAAGTTGACCCCCTTGATCATCATCAAGGACTCTGACAAAAAATGACAAGTAGTAGACTTTTTAAAAATATGTTGGTAGTATGGTATTTTCCAAAGACCTTATTTCCCCCTACTAGATGCATATAGTCACGATTGTCCATCACTTTCACTGCCAGTGATGATTGCCAATTTTCCCAACAATAATAGCTTCGGAATACTATAGCTTTTTTTATTTTTCTGTTTTTTTTTTTTTTCAAAACTGATGGGCACAAAGACTTGAAACAAATTGTTTGTAAAGGATATTTTTTTTTAGACCCATGGTTTCAATCTGGCAATATCTACTTTTTTTGGAGTAAGTCTTTTTGACAGCTGTCATTTGATTTATGCTCTGTTTGGTTTGCCAATTCATAATGAATAGCCTTACTCCTGAACAACGTTTGCAAATCGTTCAAATTTATTACCAAAATATTGGTTGAGTCCCTACATCGCACGCTGCGTCCAATATTCGGTCGACATAATCGTCCAGCAGAGTCGGTAATTCGAGCAACCATGGATCGGTGTCGCACCACGTTTACTCTAGTGGATAATACTTATCCTCAGAGACGCCGCCGTACAGTGCGCACCAAAGACTCTATTGCTGCTGTGGAGCAGTGTAACGAAGAAGAACCGAATGAGTCCAACCACCATCGCGTCGAAAATTGGGCCTCTTGGCTGGAATTTATACGAGCCAGCCGCGGCCGCCGCTTGCCCGAAATCATTCTTAAAACATAATGGCAAACCCTTAACTTTATAATAAAGCTTAATTCTTGGCCGGAAAAAATGGGTGGGGATCTGGGGATTTGTCTATGTCACTGTGTCCAAAAATCATGCGATTCTTTTGCCTGATCATTGAATCAGATGTCATTAAAAATTTGAAAGGATCATTCTGTGACAGTGATAAAATAAAACCAGAGAAAAGCCATTTTTTTACTGTTTTTAATTTAAATAAGCTTTATGGCCATATTTTTCATTTGACTATATTTCCATTTGGAAATTGGGACAATTTTTCATATTGAAAAATGGAAATTTCACCCAAAATTAAATAATGAAAAAAGATCTATTTATTCCATAATATTTAATTAGAATATTTGTTTGTTTTCAGCGATGAAATCTTGGCTTTACTCGAAGTCAGGAGATCAGAGTACATTCCTGGAGTCTCCGGGTCAAAATACTCCTGTTGGTATAGCCCTATGTCGAAGTCATAAAAAATACAATTTAAAGCATAAAGTATCTTATTTTGAGATCTTTAAGGTGAACATTTTTTTTTAAAGTAATGAGAATCGCGCAATCGCGAATACCGTGAAGAAAATTCTTTGATTCTTTTTTTGACTTGAGAAATTATTTTCCGACTTAACCATACTGACCGGATAACTTGGTCATTCAGCTTCACTTGAAGTTGGGTTTTGGAAACTTGTATAAATTCTTTACAAGAAGTGACCATTGTTTCTACGCAAACAAGCAAGAAACATGAAACAAGGTCTCTTAGTGTTTTTTTTTTGAAAAATCAAACGCTTAATTTAAATTATCGAGAAAACCATTAATGTTTGATGTGTCTCTTACAGTTCATTACATCTACAAATAAAAACCCAGTTTCACGTCGCTATTTTGTTTTACTCGCTTGAGTTTTTGAAAAATAATTTGATCCTTTAATTATTTTTCAAGGGTCAGTTTCTTAGCCATTTAAATCTCATAAAATTTTTAACAAAATGCAAAACCAACAAAAAAATCTCAGCTTTTTTCACATTATTGTATTAATATTTTTATTTTATTTTTAAATTTATAAAAAATACTTTTTCAAATTTTTGATTATCAAATTTCCTGTAGTCACTGAAAATTTTAGTGACTTATATTATCATGAAATAACCCCCTAATTTAAAAATGAAAAAACCCACAAAAAACCATAAAATAAATCCCCAGTTTTTGGGGAGTTCTTTCATCTAAAAACTTCCCAACTCCATACAAATTTTTGGGGAGTTATTTCATTTTTAGTTTGAGTTATTTCACGGAACCAAAGAAACACCTAAGGGAATCATTTATATGGCGACTTAGAGGAATTTCCTAAAACTTCGATTAATAGCATTCTGAACTTCAAAAAAGCTTGAGTGCTTATAGAGTACATAGGTTTTTATATTAAGTGTATTTTAAGTGGAATTCAACTTCCAAGGGTATCACAACGGATCTATGTAGATCCATTTGAGATGGAAACAAGATGTCAGCCCTTTTCTTCTTAAGACCTTAGAAAGTCTTATAGAAATTCACATACGCTTAAAGCTTAATGACAGTTTTCTCTCGCAGGCCCAACATGCTTACATGAAGGGCAAATCTGTTGAGACAGCACTTCACGAGGTGGTCAGCACAATTGAGAAATCAATAGAATTCAAGGAATTACCTCATTTGTTACAAAGTCAAAACTGATTGTTCGCTGTCCTGATGAGATGAAATTACTCAGCGAATCAAATACAGTCACCCTTCGATGGGTCCCAGGACATCGTTACATATACGGGAACGAAATGGCAGATGAATTGGCCATAACCGGGTCATCTCTCGATACGAGCCAAACCGACTGCTCTGTTCTTATGCCACTAGAGCAAGAAAAAAAAAGGATTTTCCAGAATTTCCTCAAAGTTGCCAACCACAGATGGTCAACAATTGATACCTGTCGTATTTCGAGGAACTTATGGCAAGATATTTCAAATAAAAAAACTGAGTACTTAGTCAAGCTAAGCAGGCCTTAACTATCCCTGTTGGTTGGAATCCTAACAGGTCTCAACACAATAGGAACCCACTTAAGCAGAATGGGCGTCGGCTCATCTGACTTATGTAGAGGGTGTCAGGATGAAGAGGCAGAGGAGGGCTCAATTCACTTCCTCTGTGAATGCCCCAGCCTAGCCAGAACTAGAAAGGCAGCCCTTGGAGAATACTTTTTCGACGAACTGGGTGACGTCTCGTGTTTGCCACTAAGAAACATCCTTTAATTCACTCAGAACTCAGGATGGTTCAGGGAGGCCCCCCATGCCTAAGCTTCCAATAATCAATTTCCTTCACCCTTCTTATAGGTACCTACCTTACCTACACTCAGGGGAGCACAATGGATCCATTGAGATCCGAGTGAGGTGATGTGACCTTCTCGTATCATCACCCCATTTAACCTAACCTAACCTAGATGTCAGCTTCTAACTAACTAACCTCACCTAATCTGAGGTTATATTTATTTCTCAACGGACAGTGATTATTGTGGTTATTGCACTTGGTATTCAAAAGTGAAGTGTTTGTCATCAAGGTGTATTTGATATTGATTAATCTCCGCTTTCATTTTATTAAAAATAACCTTTCGGACCTAAACAGTTGTTTCTGATGGTTACAAGTCTGATATTCATTAAATATGTGCTGTTCTACCCCAGGGCTCCGTTTTGTCTCCGACTCTCTTTTTATTTTCATTAAAGGTCTCTTGTCTGAAACCTCTTTTTTTATTTATTAAATTGTTTTGGTGACGACAGAGTGCCTAAGCTTTTCATATTTGTTTCCATATTCACATCCTAGTCCTTCGGATATAGAACTTCCATGAAGGCGTATAATAAACTCACTTACAGGTGCTCTTATAACTCACTTGAATCTCTTGGATATATAACCCAAAAAAGGCCCTTACGAATGATGGTGATAAAACAATAACGGAATCAATAATAACACTGCACCGCGTGCCGCAATGTTTCATGTCTCTCATTATTTTATCGCATCGCAGTCCTAAAATAGTGTTCTGGTGAAACAGCCAGTTGCATTCCTCCCCTTAACCAATTCAACCGTAATTCTCACGCTTTTGGGAATGCTCATCAGTTTAACCTTGAGTCCAACTTCGGACGTACTGTCAAGTTCGGAGATTCTTTCTTTAGCCGCACAACTAAAGGGTCCGCAAAATAACTTTTTTTTTGAAAATGCTATAAAAAAAAACTACTGAATATTTTCTCAAATTTCTTTTTTTATTTGAAAGTACAATCCTTCCGGTTAATAATGGAAAATAATTTCATTCAAATGGCTGCTTCGCTAAGTGGGCCTGCGATCGACTTAGAGAAGATGCCGATTTTGCCAAAAAAATCATCTTTTCAGATGAAGCTCATTTTGATCTTGGCGGGTATGTAAACAAGCAAAATTGTCGCATTTGGGGCACAGAAAACCCGCACGCCATTGAAAAGCCGATACACCCAAAACGAGTCACTGTTTGGTGCGGATTTTGGTCCAGAGGCATAATTGGGCCATTTTTCTTCGAGTGGCCGTTACAGTCAATGGCGATCGTTATCGGGCCATGTTGAACGAATTGTTGTTCACAAAAATTGAAGAGGAGGATATTGGCAAAATTTGGTTTCAACAGGACGGCGCGCGCTACGTGCCACACAGCCGAAGCTACACTCCATGTAGTAGTAGCATTTTCAAAAAAAAAAAGTTATTTGGCGGACCCTTTAGAATGTATTATTGTATCTATTGCCCCTTATTTTCATTTTAATAATCAGAGCTTCAAAACTAGTTTTCATCGGTATCTACTTTTAAATTCTTCCTCATTTAAAAAAAAACCTTTACGATAAGACGATCACGCTCTTCCGAAGCTCAACGATGCAGTGGACGATTCTATCTTAATGAATGCGTTGACTTCTGGGACATTGAAAATCCAAGTATTTTTCAGAAGAGCCATTACATCCACTCAAATTCACTGGTGCGCCATTTGCGCAGGAGGTGTACCTACCCCGTTACTTCGAAGGTGTGATAAACTTCCCCGATGCAAACTAAAAAGAAACAAAATTGTTTTGGGGTGTTGTCTCTTGCGAGGAAGTGAAAAATCATCTAGAAGAGTACTATTTTAAAAACTTTTGAGCACCCGTTTTTTTTGTTCATTCACATCTTAAAACACTACCCTATTTTTTTTTATTTTTTAAAACCACGTTAACACGTGCCGCATTGAGCTTAAAGTTGATGCTCCTGTGAGAGTTAGGTCCTATTCAAATACTGTTTTAGCTCTAAAAATAACGGTACTTACTATACAACCGTTATGAAAAACCATATTTATCTTAAAAACAGCTCAAACGATTTCGATAATAACTCCAAAAATGTTTGTATAATTACTCGAATATTTTTAAAAATTCTTAGTTTTCAAGCAAATTGAACTTTTTGAGCAAGAACGTGCGACCCAGTCGTGCCTTTTATTTTTTTTTTCTTTCGAAGCAAGAGTAGGTAACAGATTTTAAAGTGCACTTTATTAATTCTGCAAATAAAATTTTTAATAGCCAGGTTTTGGTCGGTTTTATGAAAATTCAAATTTTCAAACTCATTGCGGCACGTGTTAGTACAATCCGATTAGCATGAATTTTTTGTTGTGCATGTTTTTAATGTAGAAGAACAAAAAAAAAATGGTGCACAGTAAAAACAAACAATTTTTGTTTTCCTCCATACAAATAAAGGACCACCCTTCTACATATAGAGCAAAATTGTCAGAAAAAGTGCTTTTCTTATTCTTATCTCAGCGGATCGAAATTGGCAGACATTTTTAGGTCACCTCCATTCCTGCCGAAAACGCGCACAAAGAAATGGTTGGGAGCTGTAAATCACAAAGTTCTGGTTCTTTAAGAGCTGTTGCGCCACCAAATTTGTTTATTTATTAAAAATTGACCCCATTACTGCCTTGCCATTTGTGCTATCTCGGTTGCCCCCTGGTAAGATACATCCGTCGGTGTATTTTTAATGATGTCCTTCTCAGAAGAACTGTAGATATTGCCACCTATAACCTAGTCCTTCATCAGGAGGCAACATTTAGACAACAATATCATTTATAAAAGTCCGAGACAGTTGTTTTAAATTATAGCCTCACTAAAAATAAATTAATACATGCTTCCTTGGTATCAAAGATCTTCGAAAACATTTAATAATGGTAGAAAAATCTTTCTTAATTATTTCTAGTCTAGCCAGAATAACATGAAACACAATTACAATAAATTTAACTTTTAGCCGAAAGTTATACGCATATAGCTAGCTGTCTATTTAGAAAATTAAAATTAACCACATAAATCACTGTTAAAAAGAACAATACGTATTTAACAGGTGGTGCTTTTTATCTAAAAACTTCAAAGTTTGTTTTTGGGGAAATTGGAAGATTTATTATTTAAAAATTTTCTATTTATCCATAAATCAATATGAAACTCGCTCGGACAAAAATATATTTAGATGACTATAGCTATTTCATACAAGGAATTTAAATTAAATTCTTAAGAAATGTTTTCCCGTGGAGTTAGCGCATTAAATATTCGGAGATACCTACCTGTACTATATAAATTGGCATCCTGGGGGTGGGAAGATTTTTCTTTGTTAAGTTTTTGCTTTCTTGCAGGCAATTCGTTAGAAGGCTATGAAATAAGATTTCAGTAAACAACGGATATTTAGACAAATTATCAAAATTATGTGCATGAGTCAAGACGGAAGATGGGAAAGTTTGCTTTCATGCAGGTTTCAAAAGGAGGAACTATGTATATGTATTTGCATTCACTGGAATTTTTAATTCAATTAAATATCTTCGTGCTTAGATCCAGTGCAAGGAAGGTTAGTTAGTTCTGATCTTCATTAAGGTCAAAAACTGATTTTAAAAACTAGCTCATTGTAATGTAAAAAAAACAAAGCACTAAAATAATGGAATTCAAAATCATAACCAATTCTTTTTGCGGCTTTAAAACAATAAGCTTTCCTTCCAAAGATATTTTTTTTACTAGAAATAGTAGTCAAACTAGATTTTGACATCACAAAAATTGTAGCAGTTTGAACTTTGCATCATCATCATCATCATCAAGTCCTGTAACCCCGATTAGGGCATTTGGCGCCAACAAATAGTTTCCATCCTTCACGGACTGCAGCTAGATATTTTAACAGTGGCCACGTCTTTCTTTGGGAGTCTGCTTCTGCTAGAACTGTTGATTTCCATTGTGTTCTTGGTCTCCCAACCCGCCCTGCACCCTGAGGATTACATTGAACGGACTGCTTTGCAATTTCTTCGTTAACTTTCCTCAGTGTGTGACCAATCCATTGCCATTTTCGCTTTTTTAGATCGACATCAAGTCGCTCTTGACTTGCTCTGCGCCACAATTCTTCGTTTGATATACATAATTTGTGGCCAGCAAATTTTTAGAATATGGCATAGACAGCGATTCATAAAAGCCTGCAATTTCCTCAAGATGGCAGTCGTGACTTTCCAGGTTTCGCAAGTATATAACAGCACGGATTTGACATTGGATTGGAAGAATCTCAACTTATCGCGTAAGGATATTTGCCGCATTTACCGTCCCAGCGCTTCTCCCCTATTTTGCCACCATTATTTTGAAATCTGTGCTTATTGGCCACAGAGATATGTAAGGGAAGAGAACAAAATCCCGAATGGCTAAAAAGAGAATCCCGAATGCCATAATCCTGATTACCTGAAATCCTGAATGCCAAAATCCCGAATGGACAAAATTCCGAATGCCAAAATAAGATCCCGAATGCATTCGATGTAAAATCCCGAATTTTAATACTTTTTATTACTATTACTGTACTTTCAAAGAAACCAAACTGCTATGTTTGGCTGTGCAAGGAAATAACTTCACGGGAATTACCTTTACATGGGAATCAACTTCACCACTAGTGGGAATTAATTTCACTTTTTTGAAGTGAAATTATTTCCCACTGAAAGTGAGTAAGAATTTCACTTTTTTGTGGGAATTAATTTCACTTTAATGTGCGTTTCTTTAAATTCAGATTCTTCAAATGCAAAAGAAACTTTGCATACACCCATCCTCGCACCTACCCCAAATCCTGTAATGTGCCCAAGCAGGGGGGTTGCAAGGGGGCAGCACGCCCCCCCATACACACCTCAATGTTTATTTGCCGTAATGCTTTGCCTTACATAATAGTACGGGGTAGTTAGACATTTGCTGGGAAATAATTCATACGTGCAGTTTGACTCTGATATTCAAAAGGGTATTAGTACACGAGCCGAAAACCACATTTTTCACAATTGCACCTAGAGTCATTTGGCCGCCATTTTGTTTTTAACGGCTTTTTTTGTTATCAGACGTAACTCACGTATTTTTGACGCTACGAAAAAAAATTGTGAGACAAACTTGTAGAAAATTTAATTGTCTACTCAATATGTTAAACAACTTTTTTCGATAAGTGCTTTTTTTAAAAAGTTATACTGCATTTTCTTAAAAAAAGTAGGGGTTGATTTTGGTAAATTCATCATATCTTATTTTTGTGTTCTAAAAAAAAAAAAAATCGAATTAAAAGTTATAGTCCTTTCAATTATCTATATTTTTTGCCTTTACAGTTTTGTTATACGGCTTACGGTTCTCGCCCTGTAGCTCATATTAATAGTAAAGAACTGTATAGAATCATATATTTTTAACTACTTGACTTCTGCTGGTAAATAGAAACCTCGGGGTTCGAAAGCAAATTAGTACTCGAGCCGAAAACATAATTCTTCACAACTGCCCGTAGAGTCATTTAGCCACCATTTTGTTTTTAAGGTTTTTATATCTTCGCAAGTAACTCACTTTTTATTTATGCCAGACAAAAAAGTTGTAGAACAAACTTGTAGAACATTTAATTTCCAACAAAATGTTTCTTGTAACTTTTTTCGATAAGTACTTTTATAAAATTGTACTGCATTTTGTTAAAAAAAGGGTTTCTTTTCAATTTATTTTTTATAAAAAAATGAATGTCGAAATAAAAGTTGTATCTATATTTGTTGCCTCAATATTTTTTTCTTATGCGGTATACCTTATGATATGATTTGTTAATAGTTTAAATTATTTGCGTATAGTTTAACTATATTTCCGAATTGTAAAATTAACTAATATCGCACTCTAATCGAGAAATGACTTCAGAAATTTTGTGGGAAATTACATAGAAATTCCCAAATTAATATCTTAAATTTCTTAAATAATGCTAATTTAATGTTAGATAAATGTAAGATAATTTTGTCGACTGGGTTTAAATGGATGTAACTTCAAAACAGCTGTATTTACGATAAAACATATTAAGACCTTTTGTGTAGACAGTTCAATTTTCTATAAGAAAAACGTAAGTAGTTAGTTTAAATACTTGTTATTATGCATAAAGTTATAAAATTCCATATACAAACAGGAGTTTTCTCAAATCGTATGGAAAACCGAAATCTGCGACGAGGCGTGTCTAAACATGATTTTTAAGAGCCCAAATTTTCACAGATATCTTTTTTCTCTTAACTGTTTGAACCTGTTTGGAAGGAAACAGATTCTATTTCTTTGTTGTTTGCTCGTTTTTGTAGTGAAAACTCCATGTTGAGGGTGGGGTGGGGTGGAAGAGAGTTATGTCGTCAATTATTTGTTTGAGTAAAGCCAATTATGATACGAATATAACAAAACAAAATTATAACAAAAATAAAGCATCCAATGCTGCACGGATTTCTTGAATATACATATATGCGCTACAGAAGTATGCCGCATAAGAAAAAAATATTGAGGCAAAAAATATAGATAATTGAAAGGTCTACCTACAACTTTTATTTCGACATTTATTTTTTATGATTATGAATAAAACACAACATCCCTGTTCAAAATAATGTATACCACTTAAAACTAAGCTTTTGTTATCATTGTCATATTTGTATGTCATATCTAACCTGAAATGTAACATACTGAACTTCTATCTTTTTTTAATAAAATGAAGTCATCGAGAAAGGTTGTAATTCATTTATTTCTAGGGGTTAATTTATAACTTCTACCATAAATTGAAAAGAAACCCTTTTTTAAACAAAATGCAGTACAATTTTAAAAAAGTACTTATCGAAAAAAGTTACAAGAAACATTTTGTTGGAAATTAAATGTTCTACAAGTTTGTTCTACAACTTTTTTGTCTGGCATAAATAAAAAGTGAGTTACTTGCGAAGATATAAAAACCTTAAAAACAAAATGGTGGCTAAATGACTCTACGGGCAGTTGTGAAGAATTATGTTTTCGGCTCGAGTACTAATTTGCTTTCGAACCTCGAGGTTTCTATTTACCAGCAGAAGTCAAGTAGTTAAAAATATATGATTCTATACAGTTCTTTACTATTAATATGCGCTACAGGGCGAGAACCGTAAGCCGTATAACAAAACTGTAAAGGCAAAAAATATAGATAATTGAAAGGACTATAACTTTTAATTCGATTTTTTTTTTTTTTAGAACACAAAAATAAGATATGATGAATTTACCAAAATCAACCCCTACTTTTTTTAAGAAAATGCAGTATAACTTTTTAAAAAAAGCACTTATCGAAAAAAGTTGTTTAACATATTGTGTAGACAATTAAATTTTCTACAAGTTTGTCTCACAATTTTTTTTCGTAGCGTCAAAAATACGTGAGTTACGTCTGATAACAAAAAAAGCCGTTAAAAACAAAATGGCGGCCAAATGACTCTAGGTGCAATTGTGAAAAATGTGGTTTTCGGCTCGTGTACTAATACCCTTTCGAATATCAAAGTCAAACTGCATGTTTGAATTATTTCTCAGAGCTCCATATAATGAAATCTAACTACCCCGTACTATAAATACAGTTCTAGCAGCAAGCATTACGGCGAAAAAACAGTGAGGTATGTATGGGGGGGGCATACTGCCCCCCTGCAACCCCCCTGAGAGGGCACATTATAGGATTTGGGGTAGGTGCAAGGCTGGGTGTATGCAAATTTCTTTTGCATTTAAAGAATTGGGATTTAAGGAAATACAATTTTACATTTTTGTAATTTTTATCATATAATTGGTGGGAATAATACTTCACACAATTTTGGGATAAAATTATTTCCCACCTTCAGTGGGAAATTACTCCACAAAAAAAAGGTTAAATTAATTCCCACTAGTGGTGAAGTAAATTCCCATGTGAAGATAGTTCCCGTGGAGTTAATTCCCTGCACCATGTTTGGCTTATTGAGTTCTGTTAATTTTGGGGTCTCAATTGACAAGAATCTCATGTACAAAAAATTTTGAAATCTAATACGTAAGAATCTCGTGTCACGGTGTTTGTGGTCGAACTCCTGCGAAACACCTTGACCGATTTTTATGAAATTTTATTTGTATATATTTGGTAGGTATGAGAATAGGTCGTAAAGTGTTTTTCACCCTCCTACCCCACCCTCCATTTTTCAATCATGATTTTAGTATTTTTGTCTATTGTTTTATGTGATACTTTTTTCGCTCACTTTATTTGCACTGTGTTTGGTGTGTGTTCGCGGCGTGCACTGAATTTGCTATCACACACACCAAGTTTTCTCTCGGGGGAAGAAATCTGTACCTTCGTTCTGTAACTCTTGCATTGATAAAATTGGTGGGGAAATGTAAAACAATGGAACAAAATCAGCTGTTGGCAAGAGTTGAGTGTCAAATTACTTTTCGAATTTATTTATTTATGAAAATACTAGCTGACCAGGCAAACGTTGTTCTGCCATATTAAGTATCAAATAAATTGAAAGTGAAATATTAAATTTGAAACTGAAAGTGTGCAAGTACCACGATAATGGACACAACTTATTTGCCGTTGAGAATAGATTTCAAGTGGATATCGAGCAAAAAAGTTAACCTTCCGAAGGCAATGCCTTTTTTCCTACGTGAATAGCAACTGGGGTTGTTCATCACCCCACCACTTTTAATTGAAAATAAAACAATATTTTAAGTGAAAAATAATTCTTATTTAGTATGAAATCCCATATTTATATTTAATTTTTTTTAAATCTAAGTACATAATTTTTTTTCATAATGTGAAGCTAAGGCAAAGGAGGTCCTAGGGCATGCGGACAATGGACATTTTAGGCAAGAAATTTAAACTTTTCTGTCTCGTTTTCTTGGACACAGTGTTCATCTTGTCTGCTTCTTAAATTCTGGCCAGGGTTTATATATTCAGGGTTCTTTGCGTTTATATTTAGAATACCCCGTAAGGTCTATCCCCTAATTCTCATAGAAAATTGGAAATTGTCAATTGTCAATAGTCAAAGCATCTTATGGGATTTCGCCAGTTGTATCTAATGCCAACAAGCTTTAAATAATTACTTCATAGCTTGCTTGGAAGAAATTTTAATTTTAATATCTGAATGCAAAGCCATTTTGGTCTAAGAACCAAGCATCAAAGTAAGCATCACGAACAAATAAAGTTTACGTAAATACCAAAAGGGGTACGTGAATGGTAATCCCACAACAAAAATAATAATTCGATAAAACCAAAATAACAAGTTACCTCGACACATTAATACCAGCAACTTACTGCCGAGAATACAATTAGGGTATAGAACAATCTATAGGAAGATTAAATATTCATGAAACAATAAATATTAGGGTTTTCTCAGGTACTGGGGTGATGGGTAACCCCGCTTGTCTTAAGAGGGTTAGGGTTTGACCGTGTTTTCACTCAACTTATTTGATAATTCATGTGGCAGAACAACGTTTGCCGTGGGATACATAGCAAATGCAGAATGAAATCTCAAAGTGACGTGACACTTCACGTTAATAGGTTCATTCAACGTTCGCTGCACAAGGGGACAATGGGGAATGTCATTCAGGGTTTTGATTTCACATCGAAGACCTCAGGAAACTATTCTTAACGGCAAATAAGTTATGTCCACTGTCATCGTACTTGAAAAATTCCTGGAACATAACTGCGATACACAACAACAGCTCACTTTCACTTTCACTTTCACTTTCAAATTTAATATTTCACATTCGAGTTATATTTTATATTAGGCGAGTTCAGGAAAATGAGATCTCAGAGCCCTCAGCAATCTTAGTCTCGTGAACAGGATTCCTCAGAAATTTTGCTGTCAAATAACTAAGGAAAGAAAATATTGGATTCGCTTGCTCAGTTTTTGACACTGAGCCGTCTGAGATCTCATTTTCCTGAACACGCCTATTCGTTCAATTTATTTGATAATTAATCACTTAAATGTTCAATGTTCCCTGTTTTGTGGAAAAGTGCTTTTATAACACCGGTTCATAAAAAAGGGTCGAAAAATGATATCATAAATTATCGCCCTATTGCTAAACTTTCTGTCATTCCGAAACTTTTTGAATCCATTATTTGTAATGTGTTATCTTTTAATTGTAAGTCTATTATTTGTGACAACCAACACGGGTTCGTCAAAAACAACTCAACTGTTACAAACCTGTTTCATTTTACTTCTTTTTGTCTTGATTCCTTCGAAGATCGAAAACAAGTAGATTGTGTCTTTACCGATTTTAGTAAGGCTTTTGATAAATTGTGTCATAAAACTTTAACCAATAAACTAAAGGCTTTAGGGTTCAATGAAAATTTTTTAATGTGGATCTCGTCGTATTTGGAGAATAGGTGTTATAGTGTGAATTTTCGAAATAAGCACTCTGATCATTTTATTGTTAACTCTGGTGTTCCACAAGGCAGCCATTTAGGTCCATTATTATTTATTTTATACATAAATGAATTGACTTCGATTGTTAAAAATTCCTCTATTCTTTTATATGCCGATGATATAAAAATTTTTAAAAGTATAACCTCTATAAATGACTGTTCAACACTCCAAGATGATCTTTATAGGTTTAGGGAATGGTGCAATACAAACCGTCTTCTGTTAAATATTGACAAATGTAAAACAATGACTTTTACACGCAAAAAAAGTATGATAACTTATAATTATATGTTAGATTCTTCTTCTTTATGTAGATTGTCTGTTTTTTCTGATCTTGGCATTGTTCTTGACACAAAATTAACCTTTGTCAACCACTATGACTTTATTGTAAAAAAGGCCAATAAAATTCTGGGATTCATAAAACGATTTTCTCGTGATTTCCAGGACCCATATGTTCTAAAGCTTCTTTATGTTTCTTTTGTAAGGCCAGTACTTGAATATGGATGCGTGGTATGGGCTTACTTACTTACTTACTACACAGTTCACATAAATAGACTTGAATGTATTCAGAGAAGGTTTATGCGCTTCTGTCTTCGTTTCCTTCCGTGGTCCCAGAGACATGCTTTACCTCCTTATGCTCAAAGACTCAAGTTAATTAATCTCCCTTTACTCTCGAAACAAAGACAATATATCCAGCTTTGCTTCGTTATAAAATTGATAAATGGGTCAGTAGTATCTCCATCAGCTCTGTGTCGTTTGAATTTCAGCTACAGTCAGACAAGCTTAAGAACACAGTTGCCTATATGTCCGATCTTCAGTAGAACAAACTATGGTGTGAATAGTCCTTTAAGTCAATTGATTTCAGTCTTCAATAAATATTATTGTTTATTTTCTTGTATAAATGACAATGTCAAAAGTTGTAAGTGCAAAGAGATCTTTTTCAATACATCATTGTAATTGACTATATCAATCTATATTTAATGTAAACTAGTTTTATAAGCTTTCTATCGTTAGTTATTTAACGAATTCAATAAATATAATTAACATGACAGAACAAAGTTTGCTGGGTCAGTTAGTAAAATATAAAAATCTCGAGTGCAAAAATTGTAAACAATAAAAGTCTAGAATTTACAGAAATCATGAATTGTATAATACCAAAAAATAGTTTGTCAGCCCATTTTAAATATCAAAATCAATAGGTATGTATGTAAAGGGTGTTTTTTTTAGACATGTGGTTTCAATCTGGCAAAACTTTATTAGAAATTGATCTTTTCGACAGCTGTCACTTGATTTATTCTCAGTTTGGTTTGCATTTCATAATGAATAAACTTACTCTTGAACAACGCAACGTTTGCAAATCGTGCAAATTATTTATTATTTTTATAATAATGGTTCGGTTTGCGCATCACGTGCTGCGTTCAATATTTGGTCGACATAATCGCCCTGCAGAGTCGGTAATTCGAGGAACCATGGGTCAGTATTGCACCCCGTTTACTCTAGTGGATAATCCTCAGAGACGCCATACAGTGCGCACCGAAGACGCTATTGCAGCTGTGGAGCAGAATATTGAAGAAATTCCGAATAAGTCCATCCGCCATCGCGTCGAAATATTAAGCTTTATAATATAGCTAAATTCTTGGCCATAACATTAAATTATATGCGTTTTATTTCTTCTTGAAAACCACACGTCTAAAAAAACACCCTTTAGGTATCTACTAATAAGCAGAAAAAAGTTTAATTTGAAGCCCTCGGGACTTTATCATTTGGGATTTTGGCATTTGGCATTTCTTACCCAACCCGTACCTATATAATATGTGAACAAAATATTAAGCCTGCAATTTGGAGCAATTGTTGTCACCTCTCTGTAATGAGTCCTTTAAAAGATAGAAAAAGGAAAAGTTTCCAAATACGATTTTTAAAAGTGTTTATCTGAGTGGTTTTTGGAAACTTTGCTGGTTCTCTATCTTTTATAGGACTAACTGCAGAGAGTGGTATTTATGACAAAATTTGTTCGAAATTGTTATTCTGAGTAACAAGCGTTATTATTTAATACTTTTTGATGAGATAATCGACGAATCTAACCTCTCCTAGCCAGGCGCGGATCCAGGAATTCGTTCAGGGGGGGGCAATTTTCGTGAGTTTCCAAAATCTTGATGGGGTCTACAAAAAAATTTGAGTACACTTAATTCCGCACTACACGCCTGGACACTCAAGCAATGTGAGTTGATGAGCTTGAAATTTTAAGAAAGCAATTAACTCTTTCATAACTGCCACAGTGTCTCGAACAGCGGTTACTTTGAATTTGTGAAATGAAGTTTTGCAGTTTGTAGCTAAAACATGGTGTCTTTACAACGTTTTTGAGTTCCCTCTGCATCTGCGTATCAATACAATATTATTTTCGGAAAACATAATGGCACAGTGGTATGTTCCTATTAAGACACATGACGTTCGAGTTCGAGTGAAATTTCCAGCCTCTTCTTAAGCTGGGGCAACCTAACTTAACCTTGCCAGTAAAAGGCAATTTTCGATAACGTCATCAGCGTCAAAAATGCATTTTGCAGAATGTTCGCAAATTAAGTCTTTTCAAAACGGCAAATATACAAGTTTTACTGCATAACACGGCCGTAGCCAGACCTACGCTAGGGTGAGCTCAGCTCACCCAAGCTCACCCAAAAAATTTCTGAGATATTTTAAGATTTTCCAAGCTTTCATTTTGAGACAAAATATTTATTTGCTTTGAAATAAAATTTAAAACGTATGCCAATACAAATCTTCCCATTCTGTTACGCAAATTTTGAATTCTTCGTCAGCAGGTCGGAGACTCACCGATTCATTGCTCTACTTGTAGATACTCTGTTGTACTTTTGTTGACAGTCACTTTTGATCTGTTATTTTTCAGTCAAAAATGTGTTCCAAAATGCGATGGATACTTGGGAATAGTTTTAAATCATTCTGGCATCAATCGAAAAGGCCGTTAAATGGAGTTTAAGTAAAGTTTTGATACTATTTAAGTTTTAATTTAGTATTCAAGAATCTCTCCGTTTATCCTTAATCAACTTTAAATATTAAAATTCCACATGAAAGATTCCACAAAATAAGGATTTTGACGTTTGTGATTGAAGGAGGGAGCAATATATTGTCAAATTACATTTTGAGAAATGCTTGAATGCTCTTTCGGTACCAGCGATTACTATATGAACTGTCTACCTTTTATCGGTAAATGCATGTTATAGGTAAGGTACCTACTGCTTTAGGAAAAACAAAATTTTTTTGTTGTCATTATTATAATTTCCATTAAAAAAATGTGAGCTCACCCAAAACAACCTCGAGTTGGCAACAAACATATTGAGAAGCTGGGGAACGTGTTCATAAACGTTAAATGCGTTTGCAAGAAAATTGAAGGACGTTGATATAAAAGATTTTGTGCAAACAAAACCATTGCATTAATTTGACAATATAGCTGTAAACTAAAATTGTAGATCAACGCCGAGATGAACCGTATCGTTTGCTCAGATGCCTTCGTCCATCGATGCAAAACCAAACTTTCCGACATTGAAATAAAACACTATGATTATAGTGGAAAGTCCGACCTTCTCGGTTCAGCCTTCGATTGTGACTAAAGGTAGAACTAGAATAGTCGGAAGCCAACTTAAGTGGTCGTACGAAAACAAGAAATTCATATGACACGCATTGCGAAATGGAGCTTTTCGTTTAGTCTTCGTAAACTTTTGCCGTCGGACGCGATAGCGCTCACTGACCGCTCTTTCGTAAGTGGACGGACAAAAATCAAAATGGTGGAAGCAAACTAAAAGGAATTTGGCGCTTGGTGGATAGTTTTCAACACTTTTTTTTCTATTTAATGTATGAGAGTATTAAAATCTTAAATTTTCTTTTAATGAATTTATACCACTTCGAATTTTCGTGGTTTCACGAGTAAATAATTAAAAGCCTATCGTGCTGTGAATAAGTATAAGAAAATTAACATTGAAGAAATGATTATTAACATTTTTTTTTTTCACTTTCAACCACTTAAGTGTATTATGGGTAACTTGTGAAATTGACGTTTCGGAAAGCTACTTTTCGATCAGTTTTGACATAAACTTCCGACAGCTTCCACCTATTTTAGTTCCACCTTTACTTTCGTTATACATGTCATTTACAATATACTAAGCCTTCGTTAAGTTTTAATATAAATTTTCCATATACATAAGGTGAAAACATCGAATGCAGAGTTGCCAGATTCTTGCAGTTCAATACAATAGCAATATTCGCATCGAAAGATGGCGATCATTTGAAAATCGAATTGACGTTGACTTGACGTTTTCAAAAATGCCCAAAAACAACTATCTTTAGGTGTAGAAGTTCCATCCAACTTCTCTTCGGCAGTGACTCCTGTAGTCGTTTCCTGGTTTCTCTCCAATCTTCTTCGTTGGATTCGTACTCCTCACCAGTTTAATAATATGGAACACGGACAGTTCCTACAACGCATCCATGAAAGTGGCAAAATCCTCACGAATACTTACATACATCAAAAACGTATCTTATGGCTAAATCAGATGTGCAGCACGTCAGATATGCGGGAGTCGCTCTCGAGAGTTTTCTAGTGAAAGTACTCCCTCAATGGAAACGCACATTTAAATGTTTATCATAAAAAGAATCACCCATTTAGTATGAAATTTTTTGGTATTTTTCAATAACTCTTATACAGAAATGTATAGTTTTTTATATTAACTTTAATTAGATATCTTTATCATGTAGATCGAAGCACTAGACATTTTTGAAACTAATTAAATCGACGTATTTTAAAGATTTAATTTTTTTTAAATTAAAATCAACTTAAAGGTTGAAAATTTAGAAAAGTGCCCCTACCGCCTCTTCCGTAACATTTAACTATAAAAAACCACTAATAAGTTTGTAAAGGAGGGTTGGAGGTGGAGCAATAACTTTTTGAAACATTATTGTGAAATTCTCTTCACAGCACTTTGAAAAGTGAAAATAAAATCGATTTGGGATTCAATCTGCTTCTCGTATGAAATAAATTGACTATTCTCATAAAATGTTATACAGTAATGTAGCCTGACATTGATCTTTTAATAAAAGACCTTAACGTAGAAGATGGGGCATCTAAAACCGAAGTTATAAGCTTTCCACTCAGTCGATTTTAAGGCTATTTGTGCATAGCGGAACTTTTGTTAGCTGAACCTGGTCAGCCAGCGGACAACGCATAACTAACTACTCATTGCTCAACGCTGCCAAGAATTTTTTTTATAAAAGTATAACGAAATCACCTTTCTTTGAGTACATTTTATTAAATTCATATTTTATGCGTCTTTCGTTCTTGCCCAGGGGGGGGCAATTGCACCCATTGCCCCCCCCCTGTATCCGCGCCTGCTCCTAGCTGAGATTTACCTTACAATAGTAAGGCAATTATAGCTCATTATAGTGAATTTTTTAGATACAATTTTTTTTTATTTCGACATAAGGAGCACTCACCAAAAACTCCAAAAAGTCTGTTTTTTTTGTTGCTTAAATGACGAAATTCTCAAAAAATATTATACATATGTTCGTTACATAAGGTTTAGTACCTATTGTCTACAAAGAATATAGGTAACAACATTTTTTTTCCCTAAAATCATCAGTTTAAAATATAGCTGCGAGCACAGTACACATATTAAAGGTATAATATCATTAGAGTGTTGACTTTTGTTAAGTCAATATTTGTTGTTGTGTTTACGTGTATTTTTTCCTCACGTTCACAGCCATTTTTTATTTCTGACACTTTCAATTTTGACATCCTTCGGAGTAGGTATAATACCTTCGATGAGTGTACTGTGAGCTGCGAGTATGTATATTGTATATGCATTTCAAAAAGGTGAAGTTGCGAAAAATAGGTTATTCCTAAACGTTTTTGAAACGCTATGTTTCGCCAAAATTCTTTGAATGTACTTTTTGTATTAGATGTGACCTTCTTCTAGAAAATTCAAGCAACGCAGGCTCTGGTCTACTAGTTATATATATATAAATTATAAGAAATGAAAAAAGGATTTTTCATCATCATAAACGTGACCTCCTCTTTAAATAAGGAAGACCAAAATGGGTCACCTCTTTAATAAAAATTATATTTCTAAGGATCCACATATAAAAGTCTTAAGTAACCAATAAAATTGGATTTATTGCTCTGAAAGCCTTAAAACGATTCTAAAGTAGGTACCTATAGCTATATTATACATTAAAGAAATTCATTTAAATTTAAAATTGGAACATTCATCTTGCACACAGAATGACTAAATTTGAAATTGATAGCTATACCTTGGAATATAACTGGAACACATAAAATACCCTTTTGTAGATATAAATAACGATACATATTATATACATACATTATGTTCATGTTTATGTAAGAAAAGATAATCAAATCGAAACCCTTTTGCGAATCCATAAAATCCGCATTTAATTTTAGTTCATATAGAGGTACCTTTCTAACCCTTCCATCTTACTTAAAGATATAAATGAAGTATGTTTAACCTCACTGATTTATTTATACATCAAATTTAAAATGTAAATCTTTCTGTTTTGTTTTGTGTTTGATATGGTATAAAATGTCAAATCAATCAATCGATTAGAAAACCTGGGATACAATTGGAAAACTCCTTAAGTTATTGCTGTAGATAACTTTTTCTTTTGTTTAAAAATTTGTGTTCTCTGAATAATGTCTTGAAATGATGGAAAACTTTTAAAAAGTTTTAAAAATTTTTTAACTGATTTAAAAAAAGGTAAGGAAAAAATCCATTTTCAGTTGGGTTACTTATTTTCTTTTGTTATCTTGTAAATAAGATTTTTAACATGGGTCAAAAATAATTGATGACAGCGTAGATAATTTGCTGTTTTCTTAGCTCCTACAAAAAAATTAACTATAATTAAATTAAGTGGTTATACCTTATTAAATATTGCTCACCTCTATCAATTTAAATTGTATTTTAGTTTTTTCTATTTTTAAGAAAACTCTTTTTTAATGACCTAGCCATTTAATAAATCCTGTCTGCATCTACAGTTCAAGGATACCTAGCTCATAGGAAGCTTTGAGGAGTCCGAACTCCGAACCCCAACT
Organism: Dasysyrphus tricinctus; assembly: GCA_963921185.1. NCBI lineage: Eukaryota > Metazoa > Arthropoda > Insecta > Diptera > Syrphidae > Dasysyrphus > Dasysyrphus tricinctus. The sequence goes on from OY992531.1 coordinate 78,663,062, forward strand.
TAAAAATTTCTGGATGGTGTTTATATTATATTTAAAACAGTTTGTCCAACACACGGAAAAAATTTTGTTTTCTTCATATGGCAAACCTCGAAAAACAATTAAGTTTAACAACACCCAATAATGAATTCTTAGGAGGTGGGAGGGTGGAGTCGATTGTGTTCGTTTGTCCGCCAAATCAATATGAAAATTATGAAAAAAATTGTTTGTCCACTCTCAGGACTTAGATTTTAGAGGACATTTTTTGTTTCTCTAAGTTTGCTATAAAAGAAATTAAAGTAGAATACTTTTGATCCTGGATAGTGGACAATCGATTTTTTGAATTGAGCCAGTGGACAGATAAATACAATCTTCTTCACCTTTCTAAGATTTCATTTGGGGCTTCGGAGCATTTTTTGTTATTGCCTGGAAAAATGAAAAGTTCAATATATTTTGTTTCCTAAAGCCAGTACCAGATCGAGACAAGATTAATCTCCCATGTAAATGTTTTTCCGGGACAAATTGTATCTCGGATTTTTTCCAAGCAGTGTCTACGCAACTTCCTTCCAAAATTTGACAGTTGTAACCGATGTATATTAAAAGGTTAAAGGAAGTCTCCGCTTAATTTTGCGCGTAAAAATAATGCTGGAAATTTCAGTTTTCTTAAAGGTATTTTCATCCGTCCACATTATATCAAAAATATTTAATTGTTTGTGATTATATTGTTGTGGTGAGAAACGATGAAAGTTCAAACAAAATAAATGAGTTTTTTCCATTTTTCAACGTTTCTCAATAGATTTTATCATGTATATAAAGTTAAAAGGACACTTTTGGAAATTCATGTTAAAAACTATCCTATCATTAGTTGCTACTTAATTGCGAATTAGTTACGCAAAAAAAAATTAATAGCTTTTTTGGTTTGCGAAAAAATGGGTGTCCTGCTAACTTCATATGAACTTAGCGGGACAACTTTCTCAAAAATTTAGATAATCAGGTGAAAAAATTTGGTTGTTGAGAACTAATTAATTGTGAATTAGTTACGCAAACAAAAATTTAATTGCATTTTTGGCTTGCGAAAAAATGGGTGTCCTGCGAACTTCATATGAACTTGGCAGGACACAAATTTTTTCGCAAACCTAAAACGCAATACAAATTTTTTTGCGTAACTAATTCGCAATTGATTTGTACTTAACAACCAAATTTTTTCAGCTCGATTATCTTCATTTTTGAGAAAGTTGTCTTGCTAGGTTCATATGAAGTTAGCAGGACACCCATTTTTTCGCAAACCAAAAATGCAATTAAATTTTTTTTGCGTAACTAATTCACAATTAATTAGTTCTCAACAACCAAATTTTTTCATCTCGATTATCTTCATTTTTGAGAAAGTTGTCCTGCTAGGTTCATATGAAGTTAGCAGGACACCCATTTTTTCGCAAACCAAAAATTCAATTAATTTTTTTTTGCGTAACTAATTCGCAATTAATTAGTTCTCAATAATTAACTTTTTTCAGCTCGATTATCTTTATTTTTGAGAAAGTTGTCCTGCTAACTTCATATGAAGTTAGCAGGACACCCATTTTTTTGCAAACTGAAAATGCAATTAAATTTTTTTTGCATAAATAATTCGCAATTAATAATTTCTCAATAACCAACTTTTTTTCAGCTTGATTATCTCCTGTTTTGAGAAAGTTGTCCTGCTAAGTTCACGTGAAGTTCGCAATACGCCTATTTTTCGCAAACGAACCAAAAATTAATTCGCAATTAATTAGTTCTCAATAATTAACTTTTTTCAGCTCGATTATCTTTATTTTTGAGAAAGTTGTCCTGCTAACTTCATATGAAGTTAGCAGGACACCCATTTTTTTGCAAACTGAAAATGCAATTAAATTTTTTTTTGCATAAATAATTCGCAATTAATAATTTCTCAATAACCAACTTTTTTTCAGCTTGATTATCTCCTGTTTTGAGAAAGTTGTCCTGCTAAGTTCACGTGAAGTTCGCAATACGCCTATTTTTCGCAAACGAACCAAAAATTAATTTTTTTCTGTAGCAACTAATGATAGGATAGTTTTTAACATAAATTTCCAAAAGTGTCCTGCTACCTTTATATACATGATTTTATCGATGCGAGAGATACATACAGAACGGGATCGTTGGCACTAATTTCTGTGTGTAAAATTTCCAAATTTATGTGAATTGAAGGATATTTTATGCGTTGCTAGATTCTTCAATGCGAGTCGAGCCCAATTTGAAAAATCTTCGAGCCGAAAAAATTGGCGTTTCGTTCGGCTTACTCACTTGAACTCACTCACTTATATAGAAACTATGCCTGGCCCCGGGCAAAAAAACTTCCAGCTTAATGATTAGGAATTATAATCTTGTTGGATATACATAGTTTACAGTGGATTTTCGTTGAAAAATTCATGTAAGTTGAACTGAACAAAGATCCCGTTCTGGCAATCCTGATTTTATAATCCTTTAAATTTCTAGCATGGCACGAAAGTTAGTGCGTAGGACTGTCATGCTGAAGGTGTGGGTTCGATTCCCAGCCGTGCCACCTAAGAATAGAAATGTTTTATCCGAGGTACTGCCTCTTACGAGGAACTGACAAATAATCCAAGAGTATACATACTTGTCATGAAAAAGTGTTTTTCACTTTGGACTCGGAAAAATACTGTAGGTCCCCTCCATTCCTGCCAACAACACGCACACAGGAATGGTTGAGAGTTGTAAGTCACTAGGCCCTTGTTCTCCACGAGCTGTTGCGCCAACCAATTTTATTTTTTTTTTATTTTTAGCTATGCTACTGTTGTCTTCAGAATTTATCTTGAGAAAAAAAATTAAGAGATACAATTTGTCTTTGCTCGTTCTGCGTAAGGCTTGAGGGTGACTAATGATTTTTACTTGCGATATACATATGTAGGTACTATAAGGCAAGTTTTGGATTCGTGCAAAAAAAAAGTTTGAGATAACAATCAAACATGATATTACGATGATAGAGAACACCAAAAAAGTGGGTGGCACAATTATTCTGTCTGTCTCTCTGTCTGTCTGTTCGTCTACAGCCTAAACGGCTCGATCGATTTTCTTCAAACTTGGTACATAGTGGTTTTTGGTGATTATGCCTACATGTTTTTTTCATTTTTTTTTTTTGGAACCAAAAATAACGGTACCTGCCATACAATTTTTTTAATCAATTTTACATAATCGTATTTTTCTCAAGAACGGCTCGACGGTAAAGGCTTTTTTGGGTGGAAACCATTTTTCAAAAATGGTTATTAATGGTACCTCTCAAAGAACCATTCTATTAATTTTTGATTTCCTTCAAAACGGCATGACCGATTTCAATTATTTTTTTATTCAAAATCTTCCAAAAAATATTAATAGTTTTGTGTACCAAAATTTTTGAAAAAATATTTTTTGGATTTTTAAAAAATGTTTCAAAATTTTTTTTGGAAAATCAAATATTTCGAAAATGACATGATCGATTTGCTTGAAACTCGATATTTAGGAGTTTTTTAGTATTTTCTAAAATATTTTTAGAAAAAATTTTACATTTATGAAAAAATAACGGTACCTTCATACAAAAGTTAAAAAACGCAAAAGAAAATATTTTTTGCTTAAAAACGACTCCTACGATTTTGATTAAACTTTTTTCATATACAAAAATTAGTACGATCTACTAACAAAAATTATAAAATTTTACACTAGCAACTATTAATAGTACCTACCTGTCATACAATTTTGTTTTATTTTGAATTTTCTTGTTATTGACTAAATGGATTTAAATGAATTTTCTTACATACAAATTTCAGATAAAATTTAATAATATTGCATATCAAAATTTTCAAAAAAAAAGTTTTGGGGTTTTTAAAAAAAGTTTCAAATTTTTTTTTTTTTTTTTGAAAATTTGATATCTCAAAAACGGGTTGACAAGTTTTTTTTTAAATTTTGTTTTTATATACACATTAATATATACTCTAGATTTGCATACCAAAATTTGTTCTTAAAAATGTTTAAAGGAATTTTATATATAAAAACTTAATTTTTTAAAAAACCATTAAAATTTGTTGTTCTCATATAATCATATTCAATCAGGAATTAAGATGGAATTCTTTTTTTCACCTCAAACTGTCAAAAGAGTTGTTTTAGCCAATTTAAGTGTCATATTTCATGCTTCTCTACATTTTTCTCTCATAATTTTATATACAATTTTCCTAAACCCTTAGTGTCTTGAACATAAGTGCAAGTTCGTGTGACCCAGTCGTGTATTTTCTTTTTTCTGGCTTGACAAATGGTGCGAATGACAAACGAAGCCAATTGGCCCCAACCCACTTACATTTAATTTGGGGTTGCAATAGAGAATATTTTTTTCGAGGTCTGCTATAAAAAAAAGTCGATATATTTTTTCCTGAAGGTGTACACACAATTTTAATGGTTGGACAAATGTGAACAAACGCTGGAGAAACGAATCTGGTAAGTCTTGTTACAATGTAATAAACGACGTTTTCATTAGGTATTATTTTGTGAATTTAAATGACAACCAATAAAAAAGATGTTCTTGCAGGGCAGTAGAATTTATGTCTTAAATCCGGGCAAAGCTTTGTATGTACCCAGCAATTTGTATCTATAGTAATTTTTTTTTTAGCTCAAAATAATTTTCAACGACCTTAAAGCAATTAGATACAAATATGCAACCAAATCCGAGGTGTAGTGAGGACTTTGGGGGCCCCCCCGTATCAGGCATTTTTTAGGGGCCCAATTGTTTCCTCCTAAATAAGCTTGCATCACCATCAGCATATTAGATTACTTCAATTAAAAGTAAGAATTTCATATGAAAGTAAGTCTTAAAGTTATGGTGGTTCAATGTTTGCCTTTTGATTTAGTATATGGTAATAGTAATGCTTTTGTCGACATTTAATTTTAGCTCAAAAAACTGTTCACAAAAAAGATTATGATATTTTTTTGGTTAGAGCTACAGATATTGAGAAAAACGTGCAAAAACGCTCAGTGCCCAGTGTCCTGCATTGGTGGTGTGGAAAAGATATTAATAATCATTTTGTAACGTTTGTCCACATTTCTCTTAAAATCTGTTGCTATAAGGAAAAAGTGTCATAATCTTTTTTGTGCAGAATCTTATGAGCCATAATTTTAAGCAGCTAGTTTTTGAAAAATGGTTTTCTAGATACAGTACGCCATGGGCGCCGCCAGGATTTCTTTCAAGTCAGTGCATAAAGTGAATTTGCATCAGCAACTACACATTATACTATTTACTGATGCAAAATTCAGAATCATAGGTACACAATGTACCTATATTATGTCAAATTCAAATCGCGCTGGACGGGTAGGTATTTGTTTGAATAGATATAATATAACTGCAATTGCAACAACTTCAACATACATCGTGACACTTTTAGTAATTGCTGCGTACTCTGCCAAACTTGAACCCGAGTGCAATCAATTACAAAGAAGTAATTATGAATATAAAGGCAATACACGATCACGTAAATAGACTAACAGATATGACTCAATCTCACCGCCATAATGCCTCTATAGAGTTTGCGGTAATTTTCGAGAAAGTTCGAAACATTTGCGAAAAACTCGATGTTGAATTTAAGCGTGCTCGAGTAGTGGCAAGACAGACTTATAGATCAAATCAACCATCTGAAAATATGAAAGAATTTTTTAGATCATCTTTATTTATCCCATACTTAGATTCTAATATTTCTTCATTATAAAATCGATTTTCTACAACAAACAAAAAAGCATTTTCGCTTATGCAGCTTCACCCGAAAAATATGAGAAAATTAGACAAATCAGCATTTATAGCGATAGCAAAAGATATACAAAACCTCTACCAAGGTCTTCTACATAATTTTATTGCCGAGGCTATACCACATGGTATGAGACGATGAAGGCAAATGAAGCAAATAATGGGGTTATACATGAATATGTTGTTGAATACGCTAATACGCAGATCTAATTGCTGAAGCCACACCGTTTTACCCAGCTGTATGTCACGCAAACAAAATTGGTTAAACAATTCCAGCAACAACAAGTAGTATTGAACGTACATTTAGCACATTAAGACGTGGAATCGCTCAACTATGGAAGACGCGAAACTAAGCAGCCTGTGCATGCTCAGCGTTCACAGGAAAAGAGTAAAGGAGGACACTGAATTTATTGACAAGGTAATTTGGACAGCAACCTAGACGCCTTCAGTTTCTATTCAAATAAAATTAATTAAGAACAAAAAAACCTATGTATTTTCTTTCCTACATGCCAGGGGGTGCAAGTGCACCCACTTGCACCCCCCTGCCGGTTCCCATGCAGTACGCCCTCGGTAAAAGCAACCCTCGATAAAAGCAATACATCGGTTAAAGCAACACCCAAATTTTTACCATTAGTGACTCAGTAATTGCAACTTTTCAAAAAAGTTAACGCAACTTTCCATGAAATTATCTCTATATCGTTTGACAAATATTTTCATTTTTTCAATGTTAACTTTTATTGTAACTGGGAATATAGCAACTTCTCAAAATATATTGCACTCATAAATCATAAGTTGAATATGAAAAAAATTTGAAAAGAAATTCTTCTGTTAAAGTGGAGTGACCGAATATATAATTCAAAGTTGCGTTTCGCAATCATGGAGTTGAGCTCACTTGAACTTTTAACTTTGAATCATAAATCATAAGTGTATTGTATTTTTATTTTGATTAACCATTGTTAAGCTTATTTTCTAAGCCAAGGCTATACAATGAAACAAACTCAATTAACGCAACAGCTCGAATTTTTATTGGTTGCTTTTACCGAGGGCGTACTGTATTTGCAAAAATATTCGTTTGTCCATTTACCTAAAATTACGTAGATATTAAATAAAAATAAATTCACACCCTTTTTCAAAAAATGCTGCTTATCGATAAATAATGAAATTTTAATAAATTTTTTCAAACTGGCCCTGCACGGGCTTCTCTATATCTATTGGTTTGATGATAAAAAGTAAGCTTATTTTTTTAGTGTAGATTAAAAAAAGCTACAATTTATTCTTTCACATTTTTTTCAAATACAAAATTGATTTAGTTTTCGATAAAAGAAACCTGGTCCGTATTTAAAAAAAAGTCAAGTGATTGCACGTTGCAGTTGTGCTTGAGTTAGTTGGTAGGGAATAGATAGAGATAGAAAGGAAAACTATCGAAAATATACATTTACAAAAATTGATAGATAATAAGTTCATTTTAAATAAGTAATAGACATTGTATGTCACATTCATTTCAATGAAAAAATTTTTACACACAACATACATCAATTGTTTTGTATCTTTGGAGCCCTTATATCTCGGGGGCCCCATATCATTGATACGGCTGATATCGCGGTAGCTACGCTACTGACTAAATCCAGATGTGGCAATTAATTTCTTTTAAATCATAAGAGTCGTTTTATCAAAGTTTTTTCTAGAGATTAGGTCTACTTAAAACTGTAAGTTTCTGAAAAGAAAAACTAATTAAAGTTCCTAATTATGTATGTATATCTATATCGCATCCCATTGAAATTATTAATTATAGCTTCATACCTGTAAAAAGGGGAGAATAGAACCACTTTTGTCATAAAATGTTTGCCTGGTCTCGTTTGACATAAAATTGGAATATTTATTTATACAAAAAATAACTACATACATAATGTAGTTTGTAAGTTATTATTTTGTTCTACCGATGTCAAAACTGCAGTATACTTTATTTCTTTACAACAAAAGTACCTATTCCTTTACCTATCTGCTATCTTCTTATAAAGGGTTCGCCAAATAACTTTTTTTTTTGAAAATGCTATAAAAAAAAACTACTGAATATTTTCTCAAATTTCTTTTTTTATTTGAAAGTACAATCCTTCCGGTTAATAATGGAAAATAATTTCATTCAAATGGCTGCTTCGTTAAGTGGGCCTGCGATCGACTTAGAGAAGGTGCCGATTTTGCCAAAAAAATCATCTTTTCAGATGAACCTCATTTTAATCTTGTCGGTTATGTAAACAAGCAAAACTGTCGCATTTGGGGCACAGAAAACCCGCACGCTATTGAAAAGCCGATACACTCAAAACGAGTCACTGTTTGGTGCGGATTTTGGTCCAGAGGCATAATTGGGCCATTTTTCTTCGAGTGGCCGTTACAGTCAATGGCGATCGTTATCGGGCCATATTGAATGAATTTTTGTTCACAAAAATTGAAGAAGAGGATATTGGCAACATTTGGTTTCAACAGGACGGCGCTACGTGCCACACAGCCGAAGTGAAAAATTCTTCTTCTTTTTCGAATATACCTATACCTTACTTTTAGGGCAAGGTATTTTTGGAATTGTTTCCGTTTAATGTTTTCCATTTTTAATTCACTAATTGATTCATCGGGGTTCAAAAGAAATTGCTTGCACGAGAACTCAACCAAAGAGAAATACCATAGCTTACAGAAGCCATATCAGTTCCGGTTCCGGTTATAGAGGTTTAAATTTAGGTTTACACTTCTATAATGTATATGGCCTATCCAAGGATAATATAAATGCACATAATAATCCATCAAAAGGCTTAAGTTCAACATACATACCTACTTATTTAATATAATATCATCGAAATTATTGCTTTGCTACGTTTTTGGCGGTCGCTTAGAAAGAGTATGTTGTGAATAGGTATGTATGAAGGATGCGTGTATCTGGTGTAGCAGGTATAGTGAAAGGTATTTATGATGTTTTACAAAGTTAGGGAATTGGCTAGGGAATGAAAGCACAAATTTTAGCAGGGGTATAATTTTTGTTCAGTTCAATTTTTCCCTAAAGTTTTTTACCTACATATACATACATAAATGAAGGTGTATGGATACAAAATATTTAGATACTGAATGTTTGCAAGGTAAATATGAATTTTTCATTATTTTTGTTTTTAACGGAAATATTTTGGCGTTAATGATAAAACAAACCCAAACCACTTTCGGCGTACATAGCTGGTAACACACTACGACTTGTATAGTGTTTTATGAGTTTGCTAGAAAGTTATTTGCGTAAACTTGATAGAAATACTGAAGTATATTTGCAATATTTGAAATTGTAATGTGCTTTTTGCTTTCCAGTGAGCCTGAATAAATCACGTAACCTTAGAGGAAAAACGTCCTTAGAATCTTATGCAAAATCTTTATTCAAACAACACTTATATTTTGTATGGCTTATTTTATTAAGTTTAATTATCGGTTCACTCGTTTTGGTCGTTCTGCTTTGAAGTCCTGGGAACTCTTAAATCGGGTAAACTAGTGTACTGTTTTTAAAACTAAGTCTCGAACGCTCGGGAAAAATTCTCTAATCAGTAGATACAACGCTTCTACTGGAATTTGTCAACAGTAATCATACCCCTGGTGGCACCAATAAGCAGATGCAACACGTCTGGTGGCACTTTATTCAGTAAGTACAACTCACCTGTGGTACTAATCAGCAGGTACAATGCACTTGGTGGCAATTTGCTTCTGGTGGCAGTATAATCAGCAAAAACTAATGCCTTGTGGACACTATAATCAATATAGGAACTACGCTCTTTGTAGCAATTCTCAGTAGGAACTAAGTATGCCCATGGTGGGACTCAATCAGCAGTAACTACGCCCCTGGTGACACTTATGAGCAGGTACTAGGCTCCTTGTAGTATTTAATCATTAACTACTAGCCCCCCGTCACAATACCAGAAAAGTCTCGGTATCGACATAGGAAATCCAAGCGACACCGAGACGATACCAGCTCCACAGCGCACGAAACGATATCGAGCCGATACTGTACGCTAGTATCGTTTGGTATCGCAGAAAAAAATATTTTCTGAATAATTTTATTATTAAATATTCCAAGAAATCAATTCTTGTAACCGGTCTCTTGTAAATGGATCTAACGATTTGGATGAAAATTTCACAGTTAATTTGTTTTTTTTTTTAGCAAAGGGAAGTGTTAGAAAATTATTTTAGTGAAAACCTCCCACTTGCACGCTCATTTTTCTCATGCTTTATCTCTCGGAAACCAAAACGAATCCAAAAATGTTTGTAACGATTTCTACAATGAGCAAAGTTCTGATTAGTTATCTCACACATACATACATAAACTTTAAGGAAGGGTTATAGTCCACAAGCCAAAAAAAAAATACTTTTTGGATTTTCAACTAGAGCTCATGAAAACCGGGTACACAAAGACCCACCCTGGATCGGGTATTACCCTAGTAAAATCAGGAGCCCTATTTACAACCTATTCAAATGGGCCATAAAACAGTTGTCAAACAGTAGTGTTAAAAATATGAATAGTATTCAACTACAAAACCAAATACCAAGTCGTGGATTTTATTTTATTTTGTGACTGAGACGAGACCGAAAGCAGAGGAGATCGATACCAATACCGAAACGAGACCTTACTATACTAAACCGAGACTGAAACGAGACTGGCTTATACGAGACCAGGTACCAGGACCGAGACTTTACCAGCTATTTTGATTTTGACGATACCGAGAACAAAAGTATCGTTTGGTTAGGTATCCCCGTGACACTCAATCAGCAAGCTGCTAAGTACTAGGCCCCTTGTGACACTCGAGACGGCAAGTTTTTGCTCTTGTAGATCAGCAGGTATCAAGGCCTTTGGTGGCAATTAGGACGCTTGTCCTTAAACTAAGACCCCTGGTGGGGGAAGGCTTAGCTTTAAGAAGCGAAGAAGAAGACGAAATCCCTTATCAATGGTAGCGAAAGCTTCGAGAAACCCAAAAACTAGTGACGAAAACGACTTAACTCGTTATAGTAGGGTGTATCATTTATTTCAACTCTGGAATTTCATCATCTAATTTTCTTTCAAAAGTTGCATTACATATTAAAATTAAATTCTTCATTTGGAATTTTTGTTTAAGTTATTTGCTGGGGTTAGCTCGCTAAAGAAGCTTGAAAAGAACACCAAAAAACGTTTATTTGCTATATTCGAGAAATTAAAAATTAGAGAAAAGTGTTATGTGCAAATTTTTAAAAGACTGACAAAATCACATTTCGGCGTGAGAAATCAAACGATTTCGAGAATTCGAAAAATTGGATTTTAAATAAAGAAATAGAAGTTTCAGATTCCAGAAGAAGTTTTTGAAAAAAAAATTCCTAATGTAGCATACTCTCAAATATGGCGAAAATAAATTTTTATTGCTTTTTTAGACATGAGTATTTCTAAAAGGCTTCATTACAAACAAATTTGAGTGTCATTTTCTTTTTCAGTGACATCAAATTAGTCTATACAAATTTTGTTTGTACCTTTGATAAATCAAAATTGATTAATACAAAAATTATTAATATTTTTCTTACTTGAAAAATTGTTTAAAAATACTATTTTGCGTGATTTCCATTTTTTAGTTCAAATATTTATTGCCTTAAATTTGTTTCTATTTAAAAATTATTGTTAAAATTATTTAAATTAGTTAAATCAGCTCAGACTAACTCTAACCATATCCGAGCATTAGGCAGAAAAAGTACTAAGAACATAGTTTTCGAAAATTAACCTCTAGTTGTTTAGCGAGCCAAAATACCATTCAATTTCAAACTTTTTTCACATATTCTTATTCCTACGATTCTAGTGCAAGTTTTGACAGGTGGTATTAGATTTTAAATCTGAAAAGTATTTTGTCGCCTTACCAAAGTGACACACACGTTGAATATAATGATTGAAAGTTTGATTTTCGTTTATCCAAGCGGGTCCGTTTGTTTTACTTTCGGCAAAGACTGAGTCTGAACTATATTAACGATGATATTATTTGTATTTTGATGAAATACGATTCTCGCTGCTTTTAAGCAAGTAGTGATGAGGGTTTTGTATTATTTTATATTTTTGCAAGTAAGTAGTGGGTAGCTCTGGTGGTTTTGAAAAAAAATAAACTGCTGGAATTTTGTTCAAGAAAAATTAAATTAAATCTCATTTCTAGAATAGTAATTTGTACTTATTTGAAATACTTATCGAGATTCAAGACCCTCGTTTTTCTAACTAGACCTTTTTGAATTGCGGGTTTTAACAAATAGGGTCAACTGCTAGATCCACTGATACAATATTGATTTTGTTTCCTGTCACAGCAACCAGGCTTTTTTCTCCGTAGGTTTTTGATGACTTAAATTCAAACCTGACCTCAGAATGGCTCCACCAAGACTTTTGAGATATTCTAATCTTAAATTACCAAAATACGAATTCTCAAAGTAAAAAATACTACTCCTTTTTTTTAAATCCATAGCATGTACCTAATTGTAATTATTATTATTGTAATTTAAGTTATAATTGTAAGTGTAATTGTAATTGTAGTTGTAATTGTAATTGTAATTGTAATTGTAATTGTAATTGTAATTGTAATTGTAATTGTAATTGTAATTGTAATTGTAATTGTTATTGTAATTGTAATTGTAATTGTAATTGTAATTGTAATTGTAATTGTAATTGTAATTGTAATTGTAATTGTAATTGTAATTGTAATTGTAATTGTAATTGTAATTGTAATTGTAATTGTAATTGTAATTGTAATTGTAATTGTAATTGTAATTGTAATTGTAATTGTAATTGTAATTGTAATTGTAATTGTAATTGTAATTGTAATTGTAATTGTAATTGTAATTGTAATTGTAATTGTAATTTTAATTGTAATTGTAATTGTAATTGTAATTGTAATTGTAATTGTAATTGTAATTGTAACTGTAATTGTAATTGTAATTGTAATTGTAATTGTAATTGTAATTGTAATTGTAATTGTAATTGTAATTGTAATTTTAATTGTAATTGTAATTGTAATTGTAATTGTAATTGTAATTGTAATTGTAATTGTAATTGTAATTGTAATTGTAATTGTAATTGTAATTGTAATTGTAATTGTAATTGTAATTGTAATTGTAACTGTAATTGTAATCGTAATTGTAATTGTAATTGTAATTGTAATTGTAATTGTAATTGTAATTGTAATTGTAATTGTAATTGTAATTGTAACCGTAAATTGTAATTGTAACTGTAATTGTAATTGGAATCTGGCCGATCCCCGACTAAATCTGTAAGGACAAATTTAAGTTAAGTTTAAATGGAATGACTATATTAATTTACAATAATTGAATATGAAGAAAATTTGAAAAGAAATTCTTCTGTTTAAGTGGAGTGACCGAATATATGATTCAAAGTTTTTTTTTCAAATTTTCTTCATATTCAATTATTATAAAAAAGCCTGAGCGCGGGCATTTGAAATTCTAAGTGTCTGAATGTAACCAAATTCCCTTAGAATAATAAAATCCATAGTATATCTTAATGCTGTGATTTTTATATTAGTCGGTAAACATCGATACAAAATTACGTCTTAGAAGTGTAGGTACGATAGTCATCTAACTGATTAGCCCAACTATCGTACCTGGGCGAAACGCAATTATGGAGGTGAGCTCACTTGAACTTTTAACTTTGAATTATATATTAATTTACTAATTGGGTATGAGTATTTAACTGTAAGACAATTTCAGCAGTCCTACGTCTGTATAGAAATGGCTGCTAACAGCAAATCCACTTCTGCTGTTCAAATTCACTGGTTTTGATAATCTGTATCTCAATTCAATACAATTTTTCATGCGTTCTGATCTTATCAAAATAACGGAGAAGTCATTCAAAATTGTAGAGAAACCTTTTTGAAGAAAGAACTTAACATCTTAATCTATTGCCACAACACACGATGGCAACCAATAGGTATAATTGCCTTTTATCTACTGGGAAACATTACTAGTGCCATATTGCCAAAATGTGTCCAATGGCAATAATCAGGGCAAGGCAATGTATCAGGAAATTTATTTCCTCAAATATTGCAAATGGGTTAGACACAACAAAAGCAAACACCACGTGCGTCGTTTCTTCCAATTATCACCGAATTAAGGAGACAGATTACCTACATACATTTATGTAGTATATATTTGTATAGCCCTCTCAGAGGTGAATCAAATAACGAAATAACAGATCTCCTGCCAAAAGCTTCCTTAATGTTTTATTTAAACGTAAGTCAGGCATTTGCTTTTGTGGTTGAGATTCCTCTGTACCTTAATAAATGTAGGTTCCTACCTCAATATAATATTAAAGTCGTTTGCAGATGCTTAGGAGCATCTAGATTTTGTATTCTTCGTTAAATATGAGCATTTATGTTGTATTCATACCGATGGATTCTAGGTGGGCATGAAAGGTTACAAGGATGAGGGGATGGTAGATTATCAGAAAATAAATAGCACTTACATATTAAGATCAAAAGAGAAAGAAAAATAAACAGTTAAAAAGAAGAAAGGAGGGGATAGGGATTAGGGAAAGGTATTTACTTTTGGTTTTGGAAACCTTGACAATGGTTTTAGTCAGTGCCTCACTGGCCATTCTAAATGATACGGAGTTGATAGATTACTTCCTTTACTATTACTAAGGTAATGGCTTTTATCATATCAGTGCCTCATAACTTCTTCACAAGCCATTACACCACATTAATGTTTTGGTCAATAAGAGGAAAATATATTTTCTTACAAAACAAGATTTATTTATGAAAGAAAACTCACTTAAGTACATTATGGAACCTATTATTAAGAAGAAAATTCGAAGAAAAAAGGTCTCAAAGGATCTTATTTACTCTATGCAAGACGAAATATAAGTAGGGACAGGGACATATCATTGACACATTTATTTTTTTTTTTAACTTTTGCCCTTTTTTTTTTAGATAATAAGTCGTTTCTGAGATCATTTTATATTTTATTTCCCTAAAACAAAATCCATTTAATTTATTTCTATAATTTTAAACTTTTAAGTTTCAACAACATTTTTTCTGTCCCATATGTTTTTTTTAAGTGCCCCAGATAAAAGGACATTTTAATTAAAGCAATAATTAATTCTAAACAAACCCTCCAACTGAAGTACTCAAGCAAATATAATTTCTTTGAGTCTCATCTACACCAAAAGGTGCTTAAAAATGGAACTACATACATATATCAACACACAAAACACCTAACCCACACACTTAATAAGAAAAAGTTAATTAAGAGATGTTGCTTTCTAGTGAAACGTGGTGCAAATCTCAGGATAACATAGACAAAAGCAAAAACATGTCCTTGCTTATGGCACTGGTACGTACCATACTATGTATTTATATTCAAGTACTCTTCCCGCGCCAAAAGCATACAAAAACTCGTCTCAAATCTCAGTGATTTAATCGCTAGCGAACTTCAAGGCCGAAGGACAAAAACGATATTCCCAATTTAACAAACCCATGGCCAAACAAACACCTTTAAAGTTTTTTCATTTGCCAAGTTGCAGTGTGTGTGTGTGTGTGTTTGTGTGTCGACTGGTTGGTTATGCTTGGCTTCTCTCATTTACAGGTCATCTGGTTTTGTAATTAAAAATAACGATTTTTTTTATTTTGTCTCTTTTCTAGGTAAAGGACATCCTCTGAGACAAAGTGGCACATCCTTAAGTAGTCCACTCTAAAGTGAAAAAGTAGTCAACACAAAGTTCTGCCAACATGGTTTAACACAATCAGTACAAGATAGCGCAACATCACCAACAACAAGAACAGCAACAAGAGATTAAAGAATATAGGGATGAGAGTCCTTAGAATATTAAAAGGCGTCAGGATTCTATCTCAAGTGAATATCAATATTATGGCAGAAGGAAACAATCCATATAATGCAGGACAATGAAAAGTGGCAAGCTCGAATGACTGCTCTGAATATTCTTCTTGCTCGGCTCGTGCTGTGTTTTTTTGTTTAACGTTTTGAATAAACAATACATAAACCATACCTTAATTGGAGGGCTCTTTGGTATGCTTGATGCCGGCTCACCACTTAATTTGCTAGAAGAAACCTAACACAAGGAGTATTTTCAACTTTTTGGTTCGTGCGAGGAATACATTTTCAACACAACAAAAAAAAAAGGAAAAAAGGAAAGGAACCTTTAAGCTTCGTCTTAGTCAACGCCACCTCCCATCACCCAGACTGACCTTTATTTCATTGATTGCCAAAACTTGGCAAACAAACCGCATAATACATAAACAAACAGAAAAATGGCGATGGAATGGATAACGGCCATTGACAAAAGGTAATGTCAACATTTTTAGTGAAAGAAATATCTTTATAGGGAAAGCAATTCTGGGAAGGATCTTATGTGTGTTTTATTTATGTAAATGCAGTTCCAACTAGAAGGGAACTGGCGCCCGGGTGAAAATCGTTTGCATTTTGAAAACAAATCATAGACTTCGAAAGAGAAAAGACAATTTTTTGTGAAAAGTCCATAAATAAAATAAATAAATTGGGTGGCGGAACAGTTCGTGGAGAACCAGGGCCTAGTGACTTACAACTCTCAACCATTCCTGTGTGCGTATTGTTAGCAGGAAGGGAGGGGACCTACAGTTTTTTGCCGAGTCCGAACGGCTAAGTGAGAAGCACTTTTTCATGACAAGTATACTCTTGGAGGATTTGTCAGTTCCTCGCAAGAGGCAGTACCTCGGATAAAACATTTCTGTTTTTAGGTGGCACGGCTGAGAATGGAACCCACACCTTCGGCATGACAGTCCTACGCACTAACCATCATGCCACGAGGTACTACGAAAAGTCCATAGTATAATACTAAAAATATATTGGTAGTGTGTTATCTTCTAGAATTAGGGGGAGAATGCCCCCTTTTGCCCCCCCTGTCCCTCGGGGTGCCTATGTTTGTAATATTTAAATACAAACAAAAAATTAAGATTTAAAGGTATAAGAAAAAGTTTTAACTAGCAACATGCTCATAAGTGGTGGAATACGAAATATAGTAGGCAAGGCAGGCACGTTGCCAAAGGGGGACTTGAGTGGCTGAGTTAGGCGATTATGTAGGTACTTTTTCCTTAAGAAAAAAGTTTTAAATAATACAATTAAAAAAAACTGGAATACTAATAATATTCTGGATACGGACCTGACAAAAGGTACTACGATATGTCCTTAAGCCCAAAAAATATAACCAACAGAAATACTTTTACCCCTTAAACTTGTAGTGGCATTTAATTCTACCTTTTAGCTCTTTTTCCAATAAATCTCTATTCAAAGTTTTTTTCGTGCGACAACCCATTTGGAATTAAGCGCACTTGTCGAAAATTGACATATTTTTACTGTTTTCGAAAATCCACCCGAAAGCACTAAGAAATTACTTTGTGTGACAAAATTTGAATTTTTGTCTGTACCATGAACTATATACTTTTCTGATGGTTTTTGATGCACTGAGTTCGAATATGGCCTTGAAATTGCTCTAGCACGTCTAAGGATTTGAAAAAAATGCATTTTCATGCAAATTTGGGGTTATATTTTTTCTGGAAGTAATTTTTTTTTCGAAAAAAAATGGATATTCTGAAGTATGAAAATTTTACTTCAAAATTCTTTTTGAATTTTTCAAATACATTCATTCTTCGCACTACCTAATTCGAAAAATCCAGTCAATTTGTGCTCAACAGGGCACTTAGCGAGCAAATTGTGGGATTTTTGGAAGATGAATGGAGGTATTTGAAAGATTCAAAAATATTTTTGAAGAAAATGTTCATACTTCAGAATGGTCATACACATTTTTTCGAAAAAACTAAACAAAATGGTAGAAAACTAATAAACGTTAATGTTGGTTGGGGTACTAAAATTTGCATTTTAATTGTTAAAATAAGAGAAATTAGAGTAAACAAATTGGTCGTGGCGATTAGATTGTAATTCAATTTGTAATTCAAATTTCTCTTATTTTAGCAATTAAAAGGCATATTTTAATGCCTCAACATCAACGCTAATAATATTTCTACCATTTTGTCTAGTTTTTTCGAAGAATTTTAGTTTAGCTATACCTATGTGTTAAATCCCGTTTTATTCGTTTATTCGTCGTTCGTTGGTCGCTCCCATGTGAATGGTCCTATAGTTTCGGGAAAAAACCCAACCGTATGCGATCGCGATTTATAGTTAAAAAAAATGCACGCAAAGTAAAACTTGGCCAACTCTTCCAGCTCGAAATACAAAGTTTTCATTAGAGTCGTAATGAGGTGTTTTTTTTATTTTAATTTAATTGTAACTTATCTAATGTTTATTGTTAAGTCTTTCAGAATTTTAAATAAATGTCTGTGGCTACATTTTAAAATTTGCTTGTTTACGTCCAATTTACATCGAACTAGGGACTAAACGGATGAACCGATTTTCTTCAAATTTGAAGCATAATTTTTCGAAGAACATGTTCATAAATATTTCAAATTTGAATAAAAAATCTGTCAAATCGCTTAGGCTCAAGCTCGATGTAAAGCGTAAGCACGCACAATTTCAAATGAAGTTATTATGTTTCTACCAAACACTTTGTTGTTATTAAGTAATTAGCTGTGGTCATCCATAATTGTTGAGCTAATATCCACTTTCAAGGTTTCCATGCGATGAGGTTTCTTGGCTCAAGATGTCGTGGTTGGTTTGTTATCCTTCTCATCTGACTAAGCCCAAATTCTCTGTTCCATCAGATGGCTCGGGCGGTAGTGAAAGGACAAAACTGGCATTTTTGAGGATAGTCCAGTAATTTGCTGCTAGTTAACATCTTATTGACCATCACTTAGCTATCATGGAAACTTATCGTTAAAAATTTACAGCCCTATTATTGACACGATTCAAAACAAGTTTCAATGTAAAACTAGTTCTATAGGGGTTTCGAGTTGCAGGTTTTGAACATATTGCTATTTATTATTCAAACAAAAATTGACATCTAAAACTCTGATTTCGAGTTTTAGATGTTATTTTTTGTTTGAATAATAGCAATATGTTCAAAACCTGCAACTCGAAACCCCTATAGAACTAGTTTTACATTGAAACTAGTTTTGAATCGTGTCAATAATAGGGCTGTTAGAGAAATTTTGCGATCAAAATCAGCGGTCGTTTTGATACCAAAAAAGCTTTTGCCCAGCCCTCCACATAAACAGACTTTGAAGGAAACACATAATTTTTTGTGTTCGATTCAGAATTGACATGAGCATTGACCACAAACAAAATTTAGTTTTCCATTTTACAATTTTGAGAAAAATTGATCCAACAATTTTGTTTGCGCTTTTTTTATCAAAATTTTGAGATTTTATGCAAATTTTTTGAAAACCATTGACACAAATAATATAATTTAAATGTATGATTAAAGAACAGACTTTTGGATTTTAAAGCCGTTTTTTTTTTGAATTTTAAGTTTTTAATTATTGTCGTTTATTTTAATTTTTTTTTTTTTTTTTTCATTTAAGTAGTTTTTTTTCAAAAATTGCTTCTACTTCTTAAACGGGGGATTGTATTTGACCCTTCTACAAAATTCGTTATCAAATTTTGACGCCCAAGTTATAGTACTCTCCCCAGTGATTAAAAAAAAATCCTGAATAAAAATGTTTCTTTTTTTCAAATCGTCAGATTAAGAAAACCCTTCGTCAGATTAAGGTTCAGCACATGTAGGACATCAAGTTGAACCATATATATCAAAATCTGACATGCTCGAGTATTATAAAATGGCGATTTTTTTTTGCATTATCATAAAGCTGCCGCAAGCTTGCTTAACATCCGAATCGCTAGTCTGTTGAATCTTAGCATCCTTGGGGGTCACTTAACATCCCCTCTTAATATCTGACGCACTCGAGTAAATCCTTTTGATTTCCAATTTTGGCAGATTAACATACCTCCGTTATTAGAAAGACGCGCGCCATATACACAATCAATATCTGACGCGTTCAAATATGTCCACGTGCCTGTTTTTTTTTTTAATTTTTGAACACCAACGACGAAACGGTGTACCTACTTTACTAACATTTTTTTCTCTCCATCATCAAAGTCCAATAGGTTTCCAAGACGCCCAAGTAAATACACATTAAGCATCGTGGGCTCCACGGCCATAGCCAGGCCTACGCTAGGGTGAGCTCAGCTCAACCAAAAATATGTTAAGCTCACCCAAAAAAGTTCAGAGATATTTTAAGAATTTCCAAATTTTAATTTTCCTCCAAAATATATGAATGCAAAATACCATCTTCCCATTTTATTCCGCACACTTTGATTTCTTCGTCAGTAAACTAGGACTCCCTGGTTCATTGCTCTATTTGTGTTCTTCTGGGTTCATGTTGTCAGTCACTTGATCAGTTATTTTTAAGTCAAAAGTGTGCTCCGATTATGGAAAATTATGGAATACACAAAACACATATAAATTCAACAATAGCCTCTTAGATTTTAAACTCATTGGTTTCCCCTTGTGTTCATAGCTTAAACTAAAAAGGACTTTAAGAATCTGTTGACGTTTCTTAAGAACTGTCAGATATAGAACTGTAAAGCAAAAATAAAAGTAGGTTTCTTATCTTACGACATTTTTGAATGGCAATCAGGAAGACCGATTCGATACGTGTACGATTTTATTTTCGATTCTCAAATCAGATCCAATTAGCAAAAATATTATTTTTTGTAGACATCATGATTTTCACAAAAAAAATTGTGAGCTCACCCAAAACAACCGTCAGCTCACCCATACGTTTGATCCTGGCTACGGCCGTGGTGGGCTCCCCTACTAAGATAAATTATTTAATCTGCATTACCCGTTTGGTGTAGGTAAAAAGTGGTCCCAGTTTCAAGCCTTAAGCAACTCCAGCACTGTTACTCTTAACTGTTGATTTGCAAATAAAGAACAAAAGAAAATGAATAATTTAAACAAAGTTTTTTAATAAGGTCTTTTTTCCATACCAGTGCCAAATATTTTTCCACATCTAGAAAGCATGCAACGTAATTTTTATTTTATTTTCTGATCATTTTTCCAAAACGATTTGCATTCATTTCCTAAATTCCAGTTCAATTTTCTTTTCAGATTCCAGAAAATTTATTTCCAAAATTTCTGTAATTTTTTTTTTTTCAAACGGAATACATTTTGTTTGGTTTAATTTCTGAAGCCAACATGTATTGTGTACCTATTTCCGTGATTATTCCAGAATAAATTCAAATTTTTTCCTTTGGGGATGCCTTCTTCTCACAAAATCCCTTATTCAAATTGAGGATTTAAAAGCCCTTTGATCCGACTCTGTTCATTGGACCTTTTTGATATTTTGTCACATGTTGAGGTTATTTAAACAAAAGGCTACAATAAATGTCTGAATTATAATACTGCGGGGACTTGTTTGTTTTTTGACTTAAGCATATATGGTTTTGTGGTACCTATGTGTACATATGTAGTTATACTCTTTTCGTAAAACGTTTACACACATAAGACAGAAAGGGTTACTCTGCGCATTTTGTGTTTATATTTTTGTATTTGTTTTTGAAGTATAACAGGGCAGTATTATCATTTAAGGATATTTCATGTTCAAGCATTGTGCTTTTGGAATTTATTGCCAAACAGAGTTTGGAATTAACCATCATGTACAATAAAAAAAAAACTTTCCAAAATGTGTGTTTCTATACTATCATGAGTGGATGTATTTATTGGAAAGATAAAGTTGCCGTCATTAGCAACAGCAAAAATAAACGAGCCCTTGTCATTTTCATGTTGCCAATAGGTCTATCTCGTGTTTCCCAACTTGTCTGCCTTTAAGAAATAGCCTTTTGATAGAAATAACAGATAAGATTTATAATTTTTGTTTATTGTAATAAATAAAAAAGGATAGCTTTAGTTGTCGTTGGCAAAAAAGCTACGTGCTTAAATACTCAGAAGAGATAAGCCTTTCTGGACTATAGGGCTGAATTTTTTGATTTTATTAAATTGCCCTTGAAAGATACAAAAAATATTCGACTGGATCGCATGAAATTATTCTGGTGGTGCAAAACTCTAAGAATGCTTGACTTTGAGAAGGTAATGGTACATATACTATGGTTGAAATAATATAATGATATTGGTTACGAGAAAGTGTATCTACTACAAAAATGAATTTCCTATGGTATTTTGTTGAAAAAATTTAGCATAAATTTGTATGTAAACTGAAACTTAATCTTATTTAGGGCAGTATCATATGAGTACGTATTTACATATCGTTTTCGTTCAATTTACTACCTATTAGTCCTTTTTTTTCATTTTCGTAATTTGCATTTGCTATGAATTTTTAACTGTCAATAATTTAAAAATATTTGAATTTGGGAATTGTGTTTATTTAAAAAAAATGCGATTTGTTTAAAACTTAGAGACTTTTACATGAATTTAAATTTGTTGAGAGTTTTATAGTCAGAATAAGAGTGCATTTTCTCTGGGAAATTTAATGTTCTTTATTTTTTATAAGCTGTGCTTTCCCAAAAAGTGCAAATTTCTAAGAGCAGCAAAGTTGAAATTCGGAATCGAAAACCAAAAAAATATCACTTGCTGTACTCCCATTAGCATGACCATGGGCACAAGGTGCAGCCTGCAGAAGTACTATGATCTTGTGGAGGCATGGGAGGGTTGGCGATCGACGTACTTACGGCGTTTTCTGTGTTCGATGATTTCCACTTTGCACAACTCCACTCTTTATCCTCTATATCAGCTGTTACACCTACGCAATCGAATCGAAATAGTGCATCAGGCAAGGTGTCACAGTGCACCATTGCAGTTAAATAATTCACTACCCGAATCAGATATAATTTTAATCTAACCTTTATTTAGCTTTCTACGCGGAGGTAGAGAAATAAAAAAAAATACTATGTATACGTTTCTTCTTGGACTCATCTTACGTCTTCGAGGTTAGTTGATGTTAATTTGAAAGGATGATGATAACGTGGAGACGGTGATTGAGTCGCTGGTGATGTGATGATGATAGAATATGTGCTGATATGACGTTATTCTCAGTGGCGAAGAAGCAATTTTTATTTTTTTATTTTGGTGACCAATTTTCCTTAGAGAGAAATAATAGATTTATATGTGTCAATATTTCAAAACATTAATATTTTTCACTCCAAAGTGTACCCTCGCTCAAAAGAACCTATTTTGGTAGACGAACAATTATGTCTCTTAATAACTCTATAATAACCACTTTAAAACAAGGAGTCATAACATTTGATCAAATCTAACGGTTTTTTAAGTCAGGGGAAATGATACTTGTATGAGGGGAATGACAAAAATTTATATTTACTCCGTTGATTAGATGGATATTTAATTTTGCGAATGGTTTCAGGAGTGTAAATAAAAAAGAGAACAAATACAAACATGAAAAATAGCATCCACGACTATGTTGCACGAACTTGCTCTCATGATTCAAGGATTTTGCGAGACTAAACATTTTATAGTAATAATCGTAATTTTTTATGATATTTTGACCGAGAAAATGTGAAAAAATTCAAAACTACTAAAAATACTGTAAATATGTTTAAATGTAATATTGTTGATTCTTCTAGAGTTACCAAAACGCAATCAATCATTATAATGAAAGCTTGAACGTCAGGGGAATGACCGAAAAATGATGTTAGGGGAATGACTCCGAAGGGTGTTTTATGAGAATTAAATGGAGGTTATTAGAAAATTAGATGTTTTATATTATTTTTCACGTAGGCCCTTGTAAAAGACACAGACGAGTAAAACTTTTTAATTTCTATACCACACGGTTTCGTTAAAAACACGCGTTAGAGGAATGACAATTTCGCTTGACGAAAAACAAAATCATTGCCTTAACTTGAAATAAAAAAGACAACAAAGTTTTTTTGAAACCCTTACTTCAATTTTCATAAAGAGCAATTCTTTACCGTTAAACAACAACAAAATCAGTTTTCTATTTTGAGCCTATATATATTTTTTTTAATTTCCATTGGTGGGATAGAAATGATCAATTTATAGGGGACACTTACTTAATAGCTCCTATTTGAAAAAATAAAGCAACTAAAAATCATTTAACTATTTTTTTAGTTAGGATGTATATATTATTAAAAAGACTGCATCACTAGATTTTTTGTATCGTCTTTAGTTTCGTTGCTAAAATTCAGACAGTGTGGTAAGTAGGCCTGGGGACACGTCAGGGAAATGACATTTTGGGTGTTTAAATGGAGATAGCGGGTATGATATTTTTTTTAACTTTATTTTTTCTAGAGCAAATATTAGAACTCGTTTGTTTCAAGCCATCCAATTAACAAACTTATAATAAAATTTTGTACTTCGGTTCAAAAATGAAGGAGACTGAAATATTAATATTTTGAAATATTGACCCATATAAAGTTTAAACTGCCATCTCAATAAATAAGAGAGATATTAATTAAATACCAAAATTAGTTGCCAAAAATAGAAGAACTTAATTGTGAGTAGGTACTTTTGTTCGCATTATAGAAATAGCGTATAAAGTAAAACCTTGTTCTCAAAAAAATTGGAATTTCTATTTGTTCGGGCTATTCGGAATTCTTGAATTCGTGATTCTGGTAATTTTGCTGGATAAGTAAATCGGAATTTTGTTGTTGGTAATTATTTAGCATTTCTAACATTAATCAATTTCAGTTTGAAATTAAGTTAGGGTTTTGTGTGTGTTTGGAAATCAAACAAGTCCAGTGCATGTTGCGATTTCAGTTTTTGTTTTTATTAATAAGGACAATTATTTCATTCGTACACTATTCCGAAAATACAAGTTTCAGATGTACGAAAAGTTATCATTATCCATTTTCTAAAAAAAGGTTGTGCTGTAATGTAATGTGACCAACTTGTGCTGCCTTTTGTGCAGTAAAAAAGATTAAAAACAAATCGAAAATTTTCAAATTTTCAAATTTTACGAGTGAAATCTTTTGGAAATTTCAACATTTTATAAAAAAAAAAGAAGTTGCTGTTTTGTACTCAGAAAATTTTGCTAATAACCAAAGAGATAAAAAAAATCGCATAAGTGCAACTAGAATGGCCAAAACAAACTTTGCAAAGGGCTGTAGCGTGAAGTTAGCTCTGCCATTTGCGATTTTCAAAAAACTAGTTGTGTTGTATCGTGTTCAACTTATGCCATATATAAAAATAATTAGAAAATTAGCAGATTTTACGAATATAATTTTTTAAAATTTAACAATTTCTTAAAACGAAAGTTGTGCTGTTTTGTCCTGCCACGCACCGACTTTTGGACCAAGAACTAATTTATTAACTTTTTTTTTAATTTTTTCTTGAAAAATAAATCGTGCTATGTTGTGCTCAGTTTGTTCTGCCATCCGCAGAGGTGAAATAAATCGCATATTTGCAAATTCTATGGCCAAAAACCCATTTTGCGAAGCGTGAATTCACCACCGCCATATTTAATTTTCATAAAAAAGGGTTTTGCTGTATTGTGCTCCAATTTTGTGCTGGCTTGTGCCGTAAATATTAAACAAAAATTGGTAAATTTTACATATAAACATTTTTCAATTCTTGCAATTTAGTAAAAACTGAGAGGTGTGAACAAAATGTGCATATTTGCATAATTGCGATTCTTTTTAAATATTTACGGTACAAAGCAGCACAAGTTGAACACAATACAATACAACTTTTTTTTTGAAATCGAATATGGCGGTTCTTCACGCATATACATATATGTATCTAAGTTTCACAATCATAGCAAAAAATTTATTATGGCTAAGAGCCGAGTAATTTCTTCGGCAATTAATTACTGAACTGATTTTCTTGATGGAATATGGTCAGGGGTGTCCTCCGAATGTAGTAAGTTCAAAGTTGGCGGGACGGGGGGACAAGCGTCATCCACCATCTTGGGAAATGCGTTTTTAGTTTTTTAAATCATAAGTTGTTTTCGTGAAAGCTTTTGAGAAATAATTAATTTCTCAAAAACAAAAACGGCTCGCGAGATATTTGACAAAACGCGTTTTCCTAGATGGTGGATATCGCTTGCCCCCCGTCCCGACAACTTTGGAACTACAATCGGTAGACACCCCTGAACATATTCCATCAAGAAAATCAGTTCAATAGGGTATAAATTGCATTATAAACCTACGTTGAACTTTATTAAAGGGCACGGTGTAGTGCCTAGCCAAGTTTGCGGCACTTCACCGTTTTTACAGGAACAAACTCAGACGATTTTCAACCCACCCTCTTACTTCAGTTCCAATAAAGTTAGAAAATTCAAATTCGCTGTATTTGCTGAACTAATAAAACACAAGTGGCTCACCATATTTCGACTCTTTAGCATTAGTAATTCCTGAGATATAGAACTTCAAAAATTGCAAAAACCGTAACTGACGGATTGACTGACTGAATGGCTCAGTCAATCACAGACATATCATCAAAATTATGAAGCACTTCCCGACACGGTAGAACCTTGAAACTTCACACAACGGTAGGTCTTGTGGTGCATACAAAAGAAAATTACTTTCTCAGAATTGCTACTTTTTGGTTGGGCGGTAGGGCTTGATTTTCACCTGGAAAGATAAATTTTTTGCCAAAAGGAGTCAGATCACACCAAAAACATAAAGGTTAAAAAAAAGCCCAGTTCTTATTTGTACAAAAAACCTGTGTGTAAAGAGAAAGCCATAAAAAGTAATGATATCTAAAACTTATGCCAAGTTCTAAGTTCATGAAGTTTTTACAAATCTTAACTGCGACAGTTTGGTATTAAATGATTACTGATTGAAATTTGGTGGATTTACTTGGTAAGTCTTAATTAAACTTAGTAACTCACAAGTCACAATAATAAGTCCAGCGGAAAAATGGCTTAAGTCCACTTGAGTTGATTCCAAGAAAAATGAAGTTGTAAATTTATTACTAAAAGTAGCTGGCCCGCCCTGGCTCCGCCCGGGTAGACACAAATTTCGAGAACAAATGAACAAAACAAAATTTTAATTATGTGTCCTCGATTAATCGAATCCCGGATAATCGAGACTCGACTGTTTTTTTTTTTTTTATTTTGTCAAAAGCATAACATTTATTTTACATAAAACAGGTACCCAGAGTGTGCTTCTGCACCTTTCTGGCAAAACGCAGGACCGAATTTGTCCAAGCTTGACAAAAAAAAACTCCCAATACCAAAGATTTCCTGAAAAGAATCATCCAAATAGGTCAAGCAATTCTCGAAAATACATTGTGGTGGTCAAAAGGCCGTGGCATCGATGCCTTGTTGGTGGCCAGTACTTTGCACAGATCCAAACATTACGTCGACAAAGTTTTGAGCTAAGCTTTCACCACCTCTAAGGCTATAGATATAATTATTGTTCTAATTTAATTGTCTGACACTTTACTACTTGTTTTTAATCATTTCCTATATATTAATTTTTTGTTTCGACACAATTTTCCCTTAATTTAATTGTTTTTCTAATATTTCAAGGAAACCGTCAACATTTTTGCAGTTAAAAGTAGCCTAGATTACTCCCTGAGTTGTACACTACATGTATGAAAAGTCTCGTCATAACCTGTTCTGCCGTTTTGAAGGTTACCGCGGACAAACAGACAGACAGACAAAAATTTTTTAAATGATGCAGTTATGTTTCTTAGCAATTAAAAAACCACCTAAGCTCAAAAACTTGAAATTATTTCAATATTAACGACAGACACTCCAATTTTATTTATATGTATAGATGTATAGAATAGATAGTGCTTAATTCAAAGAAGAATGAATGAAAATAACAATTTTTTTTGTCGAGCACGAAGTATTCAACCATGCAAATTGATTTTAAGATCTTGAATTTTTTCCATGATACGCAGGCATGAGTCAAAAGGTCCTTCGACGTTGGAACCAAAATTCCAAATATTTTATTTGAAATGTACTTCTGAAAGAACCAGACATGATGATTGCAAAAGGTTTTTTTGCTTTTTTTTTCAGACATTTTCAAAATATACATACAGTCGACTCCCTCTAAGGTCGAATTTCCCTCTAACTCGAACTTTTTCGCCCTAATTTTTATTCCCCTCAAATTTTAAACCATACAATATTTCTCTGTAACTCGAATTTTTGCAAAACTCTCTCTAACTCGAACTGATTTTGATATCCCGTGAAAATTCGAGTTAGAGGGAGTCGACTGTAGTTTGAAAATAAAATAATTTTCACAAGTGTGAAATTGGACCGTTTTTGAAATTCATTTTGTTTTGACAGGACTTCGCCCAGAAGTATTAAGAATATCGGATATTTTTTTATTTAATTATTTAGACGACATGTCGCTAGGTCTAATCACAAGTTTTTCTTTCTAAAATAACGTTTTGTTCATATTTTGACGCAAAAAAAAAACTTTTGATAAAAAGTTTTTTAGAAAATGTGTCATTTTGCGAATTTTCAACGTCCTTTATGGAAAGATCTATAGTAAATCAGATAATGCTCATTAAAATCCACAAGATGTCAGCATTAGTTTAGTTTTTTTTTTTTTCAAAAAAATTGACTTAAGCCGTTTTTCGTCTGGACCCTTTAAATGTATATGAGTTGGAAGATCCCAAAGCCTGATTAAGTTCCATATGTCAATAAAAAGAACGATTTTTTGAACAAAATGGACTTGTCATATTTTGAAAATAAATGATTCAATAATAAAAGAACTGCGAAAGCATAGTTGGGACATAATTATTACAACTAGTACGTCCAGCCCTCGAAACTCGAGTGCTAATAACACAATCGTCTAGTTGTCACCAAAACGATTCAATCAATCGATCTTTCGATCATTTTCATTTCACTGAATTTATTTTCGATTCAATTTTATTCATTTGGATTCCAGAATCTCTCCGATTTTAACGAATTCAATTCAATACTGTACCAAATCCAATTTGATCCAAATTTTAAAATAATAAAATTTGGATTGATTAAAAAAGCCTAAGAAAAATAACATTTTTCAGTTTTTTACTGCTCCGGAAAAGGTGATATTATGCCAATAATTGTTTGACATTTGGATCGTAATACACTTTTTATGTGAAAATGTTGTTCGGCCCTTATCCACTTAGACATTAACTGTCAAATTCCATTGACGAATTGCTACGATGTCAACGGCTTAAAAAACCTCTAAAAAAATAACAAATTTTTGATGAATATTTACTGCTCCAAAAAAAGTGATTTTAAGGCAATTGAGTAACACTTGTATCATAATATAGTTTGCCTCCTATGAGGCATTTCTATTAATAGGAATGAGATAAAAAAAGAGATACGTCAAAATGAGTCGCCTCACGTGAAGCTGGTATTAACACCGTCAATGGATTGGAAAATCTCTAAAAATCTGAAATGTTTGATGAATTTTTAGTGCTCCAGAAAAGGATGATTTTAAGGCAATTGGGTGACAATTTGAGATGGATGGCGTCTTGAGCTAAACGCATACAATTCTCGGCACATTACTTAAAAGCAGATACAAACCGTGTTATCGGCGTGTAGTAGACACTAACTCAGCGGCTCCATTGGCAATATTTGAGGCAATAAATTGCCTCACTCATTGTCATTGCCTTTAATATTGCAAATGGAGACGCTTTGTCAATGGCAATGGCAATATTGCCTAGAAGATGAGAGGCAATTATTGATTTCCATTGTCAAGGCAATAAATTGAGTAAAAATGGGGTTCCCCGTAATTGTCAATGGTGGTCTTTATTGATTTTTCAATTAAATATTAGAATATGAGAACGCACATGACAAAATATATTGAATTAAAATTAAATTTAATTAAAACAGGGGATTTGAAAAGCATTTGACTGCATTTCCAGTCAAATATTTCTATGCACACATTTAATAATTGAAATTGCCTGGCAATAAAAATGCCCACCCAAGCAATAAATTGCCATTCCTATTCCAATTGCCATAGCCTCAAATATTGCCAATGGAGCCACAGCGTAAAAGTTTACTTGTCAACGCGTTGACAGCTGCTAGCAAAAGTGACGTTTGCATAGAATTGGGGCTAAGTTGAACCAAGAGAAGTGGCATTTGCATACGATTTATCGATTATAAATTCATTCACGGAGGTAGAGGACAACTCCTTCGGGCTAAGCTAAACGAAGAGATTTATCAACGCTTTACTTAAAAGTGTTAACACAGCAAACGCTTAAGTCAAACGTTGACAACTTATAGCTTTTTTGCAAGCATGGATAAAGTCGGTCGAAAAAAACGACACCGGGGATTACCGACCGACACCATCACAGAAAAAACATGAGTTTCCATTCAAACTATCGATAACATAATTATATGGAATTCATACCGTTAACACAATTTTTCTCCGTGCTTAAGTTAAGCACCGGAAATTCTTAGGCTGATGAGCACCGACATCATTTCTTTCTTCCAATTGCAAAAAACCAGGGGTATTATCGATCACGTATGACACGTCCACTTATAATAAAAATTGACGTTTGCATAAAAATTTTGTATAGAAAAATGAGCCAGGGTATTTGCATAAGATTTTTAGTTGTACTCCAACATTAAGTAAAAAATCGGAAGAATAGTTCCATCGTGTAAAAGCAGTATTGATCGTGTAGAAGAACTGAGCTACTTATCATTATTTTCTGCAGAACTGAACGCTGCCATCCGACATTTCCATAATCTTTCCAGTCGTGCTGGAAGGTTAGTTGGTTGGTTGGTGGGTGTCAAAATCAAAACGTCACTGACATAAAAACAAACTAAAAGTGAATAATAATAAAGTAAAGAATACCTAATAACAAATAAAACGAATAAATCAAAAGAAAAATTTAAGCAAATATATCATCTTATTATAAAACGGCAGAGATGAATCTTGTATATACTAAACAAAAGTGTCGTGAATTATAAAGTAAAAATGTCAATGATATCAAAAAATTTAGTGTTGTGAACAAATACTCGGTCTCGCTCTGGCTCTCGCTCGCACTTATTGTGCAATTTTGTTTTATTGTTTATTAGTTGTTGTGGTGCAATTTGTTAATAAATTTTTGCATTCTGCACTTCTGTGCATAAAAATATTTCAATTGAAATATAGTTTATATGCCTTTAGCTTTTGTAGACCGCGTAAATTGTACCACAAGATTCGTGTTTGCCGTTTTATTATTACAATTACTTGTAAGTGAAATCTTCAAATAGTTTTTCAATTACAATGTATTTTTAAAGAAATTCAATTACCATTTTAATTTAATTGAAAAGTAATGGAATTGACGAAACTCTCGTCTGTCAAAATGAATTCTTTATGTGGAGCGAAAGTTGTCGTTCCAAATGTCTCGCGTTTGTTTTGGGAGAGTTTTATAGCTGTAATATTACTTTTTTTAATAGTTAGCTATCCAATTTTTTAAAGTAATAAAATAATTGTAAAACAACTTTTGAATAAGAGTAGGTTCTTAGGAAACAATTTTGTATCTTACCATAACTCTTAAAATCTATTTTTGTATGGTTTAAAGGAAAATTATATTTAAAGTTCTAGTCTTATTTAGCAATAAAATTCGGCTAAGATGAGACTTTCTGGCATGGATATGGCGAGTGTTGGTTCTAATCACCTCATAATAAAATGGAAAAGATAACCTTGAATCATCAAATAAAGAGAAAATATTAGTCTGGCAGTATATGCGTACGTATTGTATATACAAACCTAAACCATATTACGTGACATACAATAAGAAATGATATAATTTAATGCCAGATTTATTTAAGTTATGCACACGTCTTTATATAGTCTAGTATGTCTAAAAATAATTGCCTAAATGGCCCAAAAGTTTAATGCTTTCAATAAAACTAATGACAAAACAAGACAATTACATTTAATTTCAAAGGACAAAGGAAATAACTTTTTCTATCGCTTACTACGTAAACAACAACATCCTCAAACCAAACACTCTATCAGTAGCTGCACGTATTCTCGATTTGACTTTGTGATAACATTACGCACATGTGTGCAGGAAGGAATGAAGGCTTGTCTGTCATTCTCTTATTCTTAGTCAAACATAATTACAATGTCTACTTATATCAGATCCAATAAATTTCAATGCAAATCATTGAGAAACTTATCCGATCCGGCGCCACATAGCAAATTAATTAACACAACATTATCGTTGGACATTTTGACTCAGTTATACTCTATCACGTTCTGTAGAAATATGTAGGTACACTGAACATATAGTACTCGTTTATGGTATTTGATTTGTATTTAGAACACGTCTGCACTTCCCAAACCTTAATATTCTAGATTGGGTTTTAATGGCGAAACTTTCCAGAAAGGCACCCGCATTATCAGAGTCATAAAACAAGACAATTCCAGCCAACATACCCAAAATGAAACTTTCAACCCCAAAACCTCACTTTGAAGGAAACTTAAAAAAAAATGTTTTGAACGCATGGTTTACTTGGAAAAGAACTTTTACTTCAGGAAGTTGCTCCGTAGTGAATTACCCATTAAAGTAGATTGCTGCTACCATTATCTTAAATGTGCTTGATAAAAATAATCAATATGTTTCGGATTGAGCATATTAAAATACCTGCGCGTATAGGGTGTCTGTTATTTACCAAACTCATTTTTTTTAAATTAGATAAGAAATAGTTTTTCACCGACAAAAACAAATTTTGTAAGGTCGTCAACCCATACATCTTCCCCCAGAATTGGGTTTGACATCTCGCAAATTAAAATCTCGCATATTAAAATCTCTCAACTACAAAATCTCGCTTTTCACAATCTCGCAATACCAATGTCCCGCTTTAAACAAACTCGCAATTACAAAATCTTAAACCTAAACACTCGCAAACTTAAATCTCGCAAAATTTAATTGCATTGAAACAAATAAATTTGTGGAGATATGAGTTTGAAAATATATGTCCGTTTTGGAAGATGGAGCAAAAAGAAAAGGATTTTTATTTTTCAGTTTGAAGCTGAGAGCAATGTTATGTAGTGTGAGAATTGAATTTGGAAGATTATGATATGCGAGATCTAAAATTGTGTGATGTTTGCGATATTCTTTTGGTGCGAGATTGTTGAAAGCCAGATTTTGTAACTGTAAGATCATGAAAAGCTGGATTATTAATTTGCGAGATTTGTTTGTTTGCTAAAAGTACCTCTACACTATCCCACAAAGTATTAACACATGTCAGAATAAAGTGGGAAGAAATATCATACGACTGCCAAATTTGTGTGATGTAACTGACTTTCATATTTTCCTTCCACACTTACATCAAAAATCGGTTTCACCATAACCTCAAACGCCCAAGTGGGATTGAAAGTGTGATGGTCTTAGAACCGATCTTCATGTATTAACACATGTCAAATCGTGTCGGATGCGCTGTCAAGTTGTGTGTGATGAAATTTCATATTTTGTTTCCACACTATTATACATGATTTCTTCACACTTTTTTGACATGTGTTAATACTCAGTGGGATAGTGTGGAATGGCTATAAGCAAAATCTAAAAAAGCGTGAAAACGTTAAAACTGCTTAAACCGAATGGTTTATGGGTTATGGCTTATTTATTAATTTGCCGTTAACTTGTCTTAAGTTAGTTGTATTAATTTTGAATTATTCGTACAATTTTTTTCTACGTATATTGTGGTCTTTGCTAATTGCACCGAACTCTGGTATGACTTCCAGTGGAAGGCCATCCAACGGGTGCATTCAGCCACCTATTCACCCCAACTCAATATTGAAAAGAAAGTTTCAGAAAACTGAAAAGTAACTCAATTTACTATCGCGTGCATTTTTCCTCTCCCATTAAAAAAACAATATAGTGGAAATCGATGTAAAGCCTGTAACAATTATTTTAAGCTGAAGAGAAGATGTTGGCAATTTTTCCTCACTTTTCACGAATTTAATCTAGTACGTTGGGGTTTTGCGCAGATTTTGGGGGAATGGGGATTACTAGTTAACGTTCCATCTTTCACAAATTTAAAATTTAGGTTGGGCACGCAGCCATTCTTGATATGAGTAACTTCAGCATTCGGTGACCAAGTGCCGCCCGTGCTCCTTTTAGTGGATTAAGCTTTGATCAGACCGCCCGTTTGTCAATTTTAGAATTTATACTCGGAGACCAACTGTTAACCGGACTTAAGATCAAAGCAGAACGCCCGTCTGCCAGTGAGTGGAACACATCCACTTTTACTGTTAAAATTGACATATCGATTTCTATTTCTTCAAGATACTGCAATATACTGAACCGATGGCTGATGGACCATGGTGGCTGCCCTTCTCTCTCTCAGTAGGTTGAAAGAAATACCTGAAAAGAAAATTGGAAAGAAAGGGACCGAGGATCGGGAAACGAAAAAGACTAGTTTTTGTTGCGGTAAATTTTACCGTAACAATTTAATTGCTTTTTAATTTGTTGTCAATAAGTTGTTTTAGATTTTGTTTTTTCGTGCAATGTTTTCTATGTATTTTCCAATGAAACTACCTCATTTGACCTAGTAAAAACGTAATAAAGCAATAAACAGTTCAATATAATCAATTTAAGCCCTTTATGTATATTACTTCATATGAATTAAGGGAATAAAACCAAAAGAATAGAAAACATTCCACGACAATGTTAAAATGATCACATTTGATCAATGGCTAATTGAAGACAACCTATAAATCAGTAATCTAAATATAAAAAGGTTCTATGTACTTTTTCGGAGATATTTGCTGATTTCATTTGAGTTTAGGAAAATAAAACAAATAACATAGAAAACATTTCACTACAAAATTAAAATTTTCACAAAAATATAACGACTGATTCTAATTATCGACAAATTATCAAGCCATAAACCATTCGATATTTGCAGTTTTTTCCCTTTTTTGAAGTGATTCCTTACTTACTTACTTACTTAAGGTGGCGCTACAGTCCGGGGTGGACCAGGGCCTCAACCAACAAGCTTCTTCCAGCCGGCTCGGTTCCTAGCTAGCTGTCTCCAGTTTCGCACGCCAAGTTGGTTGAGGTCCTCTTCCACTTGCGTGCGCCACCTTTTACGCTGTCCACCTCTACTGCGTTGTCCCACGGGGTTGGATTCAAAGACTTTCCGGGCCGGAGCATTGGTGTCCATTCGCTCTAGATGACCCAGCCATCTCAGTCGTTGGCTTTTCACTTTTGTGGCTAGGTCGGTGTCGCTGTACAGCCCATACAGTTCGTTGTTGTATCTTCTTCTCCATTCCCCATCTATGCAGACGGGACCAAAAATCACCCGGAGAATTTTCCTCTCAAAACAGCCTAACGCGTTCTCATCCACTGTTAGCAGTGTCCATGCCTCTGCACCATACATCAGGACCGGGATGATAAGCGTCTTATACAGGGACAGTTTAGTTGCTCGAGAGAGGGCTTTGCTTCTCAATTGCCTTCTTAGCCCAAAGAAACAGCGATTGGCAAGAGTAATTCTTCGTTTGATCTCAGCGCTGGTGTCGTTCGCTGAGTTTATAGCGGATCCTAGGTAGACAAAGTCTCTGACTACCTCAAAATTATAGCTGTCTATAGTGACGTTCTGTCCGAGACGTCGGTGTTGGGTGTCCTTTCTTGTGGACAGCATATATTTTGTTTTGCTTTCATTCACCGTTAAACCCATCTTCTTGGCTTCCTTCTCAATGCTCACAAAAGCACCACTGACATCACGCTTTGTTCGTCCGATTATGTCAATGTCGTCAGCGTAAGCGAGTAATTGGACGGACTTTTGAAAGATTGTGCCTCTGGTGTTGACGTGAGAGTTTTGCACTATTCTTTCAAGAACGATGTTGAAGAAGTCGCATGACAGCGCGTCGCCTTGCCTAAAACCTTTTTTGACATCAAAGGTGTCGGTGAGGTCCTTGCCGACCTTGATGGAGCAGCGTGCATTCTCCATCGTCATCCTGCACAAACGGACGAGTTTGGCAGGGATGCCAAAACTAGACATTGCTCTTTATAGCTCGTCTCTATAGATGCTGTCATACGCGGCCTTGAAATCGATAAAAAGGTGGTGGGTATCGATTTGGAACTCCTGGGTTTTCTCCAAGATCTGCCATAGTGCGAATATTTGGTCGATGGTGGACTTCCCTGGCCTAAAGCCACACTGATATGGACCTATCAGGTTGTTGACGAATGGCTTCAGGCGTTCACAAAGTACGGCAGAGAAGATCTTGTAGGCGATATTAAGAAGACTGATGCCTCTGTAGTTGGTGCAGTCCAGAGGATCGCCTTTCTTGAGGATCGGGCAAACAATACTGAGGTTCCATTCATCGGGCATGCTTTCTTCCGACCATATTTTACAGATGAGCTGGTGCATACTCCTAACCAATTCATCGCCAGCCGCTTTGAATAGCTCAGCCGCAAGGCCATCAGCTCCAGCAGCTTTATTGGACTTAAGTTTAGATATGGCTATCCTCACTTCGTCAAGATCGGGTGGAGGGAATTGTTGGCCTACGTCGTCCAGGTTGAATGGTGCAATTTGCATGGTAGCGGAATTCGGTTCGTCACCGCCGTTATACAATTTGCAGAAATGATTTTTCCATATCCTCAGCACCGACTGCGTTTCCACCACGATGTTCCCCTGATCGTCCTTGCAGGCTTCGGTTCGGGGTTTGTAACCTTGGGAGGTTCTTTTTACTTTTTGGTAAAACTTCCGAACTTCATTCCTGCAGTGGCATCCCTCTAATTCCTCGATCGCGCGCTTCTCATGCTCTTTCTTTTTCTTTCTGAGAAGCTTGTGTTCCTCTTTCCTCTTCTGCTCGTAGAGCTCGCGAGCAGCTCTGGTCCTTCTATGCAGCGCCGCTTTGTATGCCTGTTGTTTGGGTGCATGTACTTGCCGGCATTCCTCGTCGAACCAGGGGTTTCGCTGTGGTGGTCGTGCGAAGCCCAGCACATCAGAGGCGGCATCTCTGATGGCTTCCTGGCAGTTTTTCCACTGGTTCTCGATGTTTGCAGTTGGCGGCAAAGGACTAGTTAAGAGGGCGCGAGAGACTCGATCGGAAAAGGACCTGGCGATTTCTTGCGACTGTAGCCGTCCGACGTTGAACTTCCTGACAGTATTTCCCTGTTTTGGCTTTGGTCTGGATATCCGTAGCATTACCTTTGCTACAACGAGGTAGTGGTCCGAGTCAACGTTGGCTCCTCGGAACGTTCGGACATCCTTGATACTGGAGGAGTGCCTTGCGTCGATCGCAATGTGGTCAATTTGGTTGGCGGTTGATTGACCAGGAATTCGCCATGTCCCCTTTTGAATATCGAGATGCGGGAACTGCGTACTAGCTACCACAACGTTTCGCCCCGCAGCAAAGTCGATTAGCCTGAGTCCGTTATCGGAGGTGGTGTCGTGCAGGCTGTATCTTCCGATTGTGCCACCAAAGACGTCTTCTCTTCCTAGTTTGGCATTAAAATCACCCAAGACAATTTTAATGTCATAGCTAGGGCATTGCTCATATGTCTTGTCCAGGAGCTCGTAGAACTCGTCCTTGGTGTCGTCATCTTTCTCCTTTGTGGGGGCATGCGCGCATATCAGGCTGATGTTGGCGAAATTAGCCTTGATGCGAATTGTCGTGAGGCGCTCGTTCACATAATTGAAACTCAAGACCTCTTGCCTCAGTCTGCCTCTAACAACAAATCCACATCCAAAAAGACGCTGCCCTTGTGGTCGGTAACAGTCACCGTAGTATACATCGCAGTCTTTCAGTTTTCTTTTGCCCGGCCCATCCCATCGCACTTCTTGGATGGCGGTGATGTCTGCTTTGTAGCAGTCTAGGGCCTCCGCTAAATGTTCGGCTGCACGTGGTCTATAGAGAGACAGAACATTCCACGTGCAGATCCGAAGTTCGTTGTCCTTATTTCGTTTGCTAGGTTCGTCAACAGTAAATCCGTCCGTATCCGAGGCTTGTTGATGCTTCGCAACTAAAAATAGCTTTACGTGGCCGGGAAGTCACCCCGACGGCACGACCCCCAACCTGGAGGACCAGACCCTATATATATAACTTCAAGGGCGGGGAGCCGGATTAACCGCTCCTTATAGGCCTGAGCTCCGAATATGTCGTAGTAGCCCGTATAAGGTGTTCACTAAGTAGTTCAGCCTAACTGGAACTGTAGACGCCACCGTTGATTCCATCTTGAGAATTCTTCCGCTGCCGCCTGGATGAAGGAGAAGTGCCTTAGTGGGAACACTCCTCCCCCCCTCTCTCGTTTGCTGCCCCCTAAAACCGTCCACAGGGATTGGAACCCCATCTTCAGTTAAAGGTACTAGGCACCCGATGTTCACCGCGGGGAGGTGAGAGTAGGAGTTGATAGACAGAGGTTCGCTTTGAAACAAAGCTTGTGGACGCTTGTGTCCTCTTGAATGCACATGTCTACCCTTTGAACATCGAAGTGATTCCTTACTAACTTGATATCAAGCTGGAAAAGATCCCAAAAACAAGAAAACAAATCACGCTCATATTCAATTTTTCGCATCTAATGCCGGATTTACACGGTTGGAAAACTGCCAGTATAATGACAAAAGCAACAACAAAAGAATGGACAGTTTCATTCTTTTTGTCATTATACTGGCAGCTTTCCATTCGTGTAAATCTGGCATAATTGACGACTTACTAACGGATTACTAAGTCATACATTAAGTATAATACTACGTTTTCATTAGAGCTGAAATGAGCTAATTTCGCAAATCACAGAAAAAGTGTTTTCCTTTGTAATTTAGTAATTTTCGTTTGACAGCTCATTTCATTTTTGAATTTCGCTGTTAATCGATTTTTGTTGTTGTTTTCTTTTGTCTCCTTCCATTGCGCTTTGACATTTTCATACAAAACCGAATCAGAGCTTTTCAAACTGTGGCAAATTGGGTGTGTTCGTTAGGTTTTGACTTAATTTCCAACCTAATTTCGTGCAAATTTGGTTGAAATTATCTCATTTCGAAATGTGAATTTGTATGGGAAATGAGATGATTTCGTATCGCATTTGGAAATTTTCAACGAAATTACCTCATTTGGCCTAATGAAAACGCAGTATAAGAAGTTTTCACCACTTTTCGAGTAAATTCAAGTAAGCAAACATGATTGCCGAATTCGAAGCACTCACAACTAATAAACAACAAATTAACGGCAAATTATCCACCTACCCATTTCCTTTCGTCAAATTGTCTTTGCTAACTTAACACTCATTGGAAACAAATCACCCACAAACACATAGAAAACATCGCACGACAAAATTGAATTTGTCACAGCTAATCAACGACTAAATAACTAAAATTATTAAGCAGTAAAATATTAAATTTTAGAAGATTTTCAAAAAAACGTAGAAAACGTAGAAAAAACGTAGAAAATAATAAATTCGAAACTCTCACAACTAAATAATGACCAATTAAACATATGTATTATAATCCTACCCACTTTTCGATCACTAGCAGAGAACCCAAAGAAAATATAGAAAACATAGCACGATCAAAATGAAATTGCACAACTACTAAACGACTAATTAATGGCAAATTATAAAGCCAAAATTTTTTTACCAATTTCCGACAGGGTACTTTTCTAGTTTCACTATCAAGTTAGCACAGCACCCAAAAACATAGAAAACATTGCACAACAAACCCGACATTTTCACAACTATCATTATCGTGTCCTGTTATAACCCCAATTGGAGCATAGGACGTCAACAACTAATGTACTTATATACATAATTCTCAGCAAATTTTCCTATTTTATTTAATATTCGTCAAAGTTGTTTTGCTAACTTGACACTCATAGAAAACAAACCACCCAAAAACACATAGAAAACATCGCATGACAAAATTGAACTTTTCACAGCAACAGTACTAAAACATAAAATTTTAAAAGTTCTTGCTTTTCAAAAAAAACATAGAAAACATAGAACGACAAATTTTCACAACTAATCACCTTCTATTTAAAGGAAAATTATGCACCTATTAATTTTTCGATTCGTCAAAGTTGCTTTGTTAACTTGACAATCATCGTTTTATTAGTTATGAACTTTTGACAGTTTTTAAATTAAAATATGATTTTCAATCGTTTTGGTAAAAAGTCTTATTTCGGAGGAGATTAATTTTTGAGTAAGTAGAACTAGGTAGGTATGTTATTATCACTAACATGGTATTTCATTTTTTATCCTTTTTAGATACATGCGTAAGAACTGGCGCAAGAAAATATACATTTGTAGTGCCGCCTATTTCATAATCAAATTCGGTAAAGATTAGGTACAAACATTATGACTTAAAAAAAACTTAAAGATATTCAACTTAAAGACACAACAATATTAGTTTCCTGAAAATCATCCACATAAAACTCTTAAATAACTCGATTTGCGATGATCAACTCCATGTTCAACTTATTACCTCATCAACGTTTATAATAATTATTTCTGTCCATAAAGCAAAAAACTGACTTTAATTACAATCTGCAGACTTTGTAAAAAAAGAAAAAGAAGGAAAAATTAATTACACCAACCTGTTTTGTCCTAGAAAATGAATGAAACAAGAGCCGACCTAGTGCCTTTGTAATATTAAAATCAGACGTTCCGGTTGGAGTCAGATGAACTTCTGGGTATACTATATACCTATCCTGTTTCATTATA
Source organism: Dasysyrphus tricinctus (assembly GCA_963921185.1). Lineage (NCBI taxonomy): Eukaryota > Metazoa > Arthropoda > Insecta > Diptera > Syrphidae > Dasysyrphus > Dasysyrphus tricinctus. The sequence continues at coordinate 78,703,315 of OY992531.1, forward strand.
TATCAGGAATTTTCATCTACTTTTTTCATGGTAGAATCCCAGAGGACATTCTTGACTTTACAAATCACCCATCAGTATTTTACAGACACCCCAACCCTTATTCTTGTTTCCATTAATTTCCGCTGACTGTTTTTCAAATGAGACGAACAAAAAAGTGCAAACTCCCATAAAATTGTTTCCACAATTAAAATTCCGTTGTCTTTCTTCAGTTTCAGTCATCAGAAACGCAAGTAAATTTTCACGGAAGGCCCCACTTAATTCCTCCCACCACCACCACCGGCAACCACACTTTTCCCCAAAGTAGTACACCCACCATTCGTTTTCAGCCCACAAGACACACCATGCATTAAATTGTATGAATAATTCATATAGCGCCATGAGGATGAGGACTTCCCGATGAGATCTTTTCAACTTACAGGAGCTGCCATCAGCATTAAACCACGTAAATCCTCGAATGAGCAGTGTAGGGTGACACACATATACTACACATATATATGAGGATCCTGATGATGATGAAGGCACTTAACAGTATCAGCATCAGCCATCACATCACCATAAGACGTACCTTTTTAGTCTGCCTGGGACATATTGAACTTATCTATTTTTTCCTTGAAATCCTTTTTCAAGTGCCCTGCGAATAATAGCGATTGAGAGCAAGGGAAACTAGCTATACTTTTGCCAAGTCATAATGTTATTGAGTTCAAATTTTATTCGTGGCACTCGCACTCTGGCACCACCCGCCACATGACAAGTTTTTTTTTAACTCAAAAAACTGCTATCCGATCAAAAACTTACGCAAAAAAGGAATAGTTAAAACCAAACAGGGTGTTTCATCACGTTTGTTTTTTTATTTTAGTTACTATACGCTTTTCCGCTTTAAAAGGCCTGGACCAAAAAAATAAAATTGGTAGGGTTTTAACCATGCAATTTCTTCGAATTTAAAGAAGGTTTGGTGCTGTGGACCTTGAGATAGAGTCTTGTTTTCTAGAACCTACACATTTCCATGGTGGCCCCTTTCGGAGAACTATAATAATAGGCTCAATTGAAGGATGGCTTCCGTTTCTACTGTATAGAACAGACTATTATTCCTCCCGTAATCAATACAAGCAGGCCTTAGGACTTTTTCTATATTAATTTCCTAGAAGTTTGTTAATTCGGTTCTTTTGAGCCATGCAACCTAGTCGTAGAAGTAATAATGGGTCTTATTTGATATTATGTTGTTTGTTCCAGAGTAGCTTACTTCCTGCGGTGTGATTCCTATAGATATTTTACTTGTTTCGTTTCGATTACTTCACCATAAAATCGGAGAAGGTTTCCTTGGAAAATCCTATAATCGTTGTCATGGTAGGGTTGATGTTTAAGCCCATTTTCATATACACCATTTCCTTGTAATTTTCAGTTCTTATTGGACTATATCACATAGAGCTTCAACGTCCCCGTCAGTTCAAAGGTTATTATTATTATTACAAAAGTACCTGCCACATGCACAAGAGGATTTCTAACTGTAACTAAAATGAAACCTTCTTATATAATCTACAATATTCCAATTAACTTAATAGTTCCGCCTTTTAATTAAGACCGGGAATATAAGTTCTATAGGAATTCAGAAATTAATATTCTTTGAACTTGAAAATTGCTACATCGAGGTATAATTTCATATTGTTCAACATATTTAAAGCCCCTCGAAATCCCTGCATTGACTTGTTGTATAATAGTCGATTTCAAAGTATCTATACAGTGTTTTCACAGTAAAGTTGTATGATTGAAGTTTTTGTTTGGGATATTCTAGGCAAGTGGCATATGATTTGCTGGTATTTTGTAATGCTTTTGTATTTGTATTGAAAATTTGACAGATTTACGCAGTTTACATAACTTTTTACAACGTTTATGACGACTTTATATGGTTGCATGAATACCCATATATTATATTATGTGTTTGCTTCAAAGGTATTACATATTTGTTTGTACTTTACAAGTGAATGTAAGCGAGTGCCTGGTCACAATCTGCATCAAAGCAAAATTGAAAAACACCACGTTGATCTGTGCCCATGCCCCAACGGAAGAAAAAGATGACTCAACCAAGGAAGAATTCTACGATCTCCTTTGAGAACACGTATGATGGGCGCCCCAAGTACGACGTCAAGATTATTCTTGGCGACTTCAACGCCAAGATTGGAAAACAGGGTCTCTTTGGTTCGATACAGCCTGTATGACAACACGTCTGGCAACGGACTCTGGCCGATTGACTTTGCGGCGGGGCGTAATGTCATCATAGCCAGCTCATACCTCAATATAAACAAAGGGATCAACGAACCGTCAACCAGATTTTTCATGTTGCGATAGACGCCAGACATGCTTCCAGTATCCTGGATGTCTGAACGTTCCGTGGTGCCAAAATAGACTCGGATCACTACTTGGTGGTAGCTCAAGTACGAATGCGTATATCCATGACACCACATACGACGAGCAGATGCTGTGAAAAGATTTAACGTCACGAAGTTAAAATTGGAAGAGATCGCTAGGAATTTTGCAGACCACGTCTCTCTTAACATCTCAGCAAGTCCACCACCAGCTTCATCTGCAGAGGACCAGGGGAAACACTGCCAAAATATCATCAGGAGTGCCGCCCACTGATGTGCTGGGTTTCACTAATCCACCACAACGAAACTCCTGGTTCGATGCAGAATGCAGGCTGGCGCATGCAGCAAAGAGTGAGGCCTACCAATAAATGCTGCAGACTAAAACCAGAACTACTGAGAGAGCAGCCCGGGAGCTCTACGAGCAAAGATGAAGGGAGGAACGCCGACTTCTCAGAAGGAAAAAGAGAGAGCATGCGAATCGGGCGGTCGAGTCTATTGAGGAGTGTAGTGGCATGGGGGATGTTCAAAAGTTCAACCGAAGGGTGGGGCAATCTATCCAGGGCTACAAGGCTAGAGTGGAAGCCTACCGAGATGAGAGTGGGAATATGGTTGTTGACACACAGTCCGTGTTGAGGATTTTGAAACAACACTTTTCCAGACTGCTTAACGGTGTAGATGGCCAAAATTCCGCTGTTAGACAGAACACTCCATTCAATTTGGCCGATGATGGTCAAAATTTCCGTCCAGCCGGCCCAAATAAAGTGCGGCTAGCGATAGCCATGCTTAAAGCGTACAAGGCTGCTGGTGCGATTGGGCAGCCAGCCGAGCTATTCAAAGCAGGGAGAGATGACTTGGTACGGATTATACACCAACTTATCTCCAAAATTTGATCAGATGAAAGTATGCCCACATAATAGAACCTCGGTATAGTGTGCCCCATCCAAAAGAAAGGAGATGCTCTGACCTGTGCCAACTACAGAGGTATACGTCTCCTCAACGTCGCATACAAAATCTTGTCATCTGTCCTGTGTGATCGCTTAAAACTGTTTGTCAACAATCTGATTAGCCCCTATAAGTGTGGTCTTAGGCCCGGCAGATCAAATCCGCCGATCAAATGTTCACACTCCGACAGATATTGGAAAAACCCAGGAGTTCCAAATCGATGCACACCACCTCTTTATCGATTTCAAAGTCACATATGATACCGTAGCTAGAGAAGATTTATACAGATCCATGTCGCATGTCGGCAAGCCCTGCCAAACTCGTCCGCTTGCGCAGGATAACGATAGAGAATTCTCCGTCAAGGTTGGTACGAACACCACCGAATCATGCAATCTGTGTGAGCCAATACCTTTGAAAAATCGTGCATCGTTCAAAAAACAAAGTAAATTTTTTGTAAAGATTGAACTCCAATCGTAATGTTAAATATTATACGGAGGAGAAGAAAAGGATTTGAAAAATAAAATACCATTTTCAAGCGAATAATATGCATCTGGGGGTGGTGAGCTGTGCGATAAAGAATAATGAACTAATTTCGAGTTTTTCTTCGCTTCATAGGATATCTAGGATTTCAAAATAGAGTCGGGGAAGACATTGACATATTATTGAATGTTTTGTTCTTCCATTTTGAGGTGTTTAAAAAACAAAAGCATTTACTATTTTGATCTATTTTGATGGAGAATTGAAGCTCAAGACTTAATTCATATTTCTAGCAGAAAATAAATCCAAATTGGTCCAGTCTTCCACATAAAAAGATTTTGAATATTTCAATGATTATTGGTAATGTAGTTCAATCTTTGAAATAATAAATGTCATTTTATGTGGAAGGCTGGGTCAAAATTAATTTTTTTGTTAGAAATAATAATGAAGGAAAAAATTGGCATCAAAATTACTACGGATTTTACTTTCTAAACGTCCCGCATAGTCAATAGTTAAAATATGAAGATAAACGCAAATAATAGAAAATTATTTTTGTTTATGTTTTTGGACTATTGAATATAATTCAAATTAAAAGTTTTTGCGACCTTTAGTCCAAATGCGTTTCGCCCAGGTACAACATTTGGACTAAAGGTCGCAAAAACTTTTAATAATTAAAATATTCAATGTTCAATGATGAGTTTCAATGATAGCTATAACTGGCGGCTAAATCCTAGGTATTTAAAACCTTTTCTTTTGAAATTGAGGCAATAAATCAAAAGCCATTAAATCGGATCAAATTCTCTTCATTTACTGAAGGACTGCAAATTGGAAACCAAGAATGGCACGCAAGATACAATTTTCCAAAAACTCATTCAGTACCTAAGTGTTTACCTTGAGAATGTATTGCAAATAACACAGGCTTACAAGGTTTTCGACACGACTAAGTAAGAGTTGATCTAAAGCTAATTTTTCATGCTAAGCTCAAATCCGTTATCCGTTTTTCGCTATCAGCTCTGGGTTTCGAGATATTACCGTTAGAAAGTGCCGAAAAATCCTTTTTTCGCCATTTTGGGGTTATGTAACTATGCGAGTTGATTTTTATTTTTTTGATTGTACAGATTTCTGAAAGTACTAATCTTAATCTTCAAAATTCAGCTTTAATCGTTCCAATATCTCTTTATCTCTTCTACTTTTTGAGAAATCCTTAGTTGCATTTTTCAATATATTGTGATGAGCAAGGAGAGCGACTTCACCAAGATTTTGAAAGAATAGAAAAAAGTTACAAGGGTTTTTGGAATGATTAAGTGACTATTGTTGGTACTTGAAATGGACCAAAATTTATGTAAAGCGTGCATTTCCATTACACTTTGTTTTAATTTGTAAGATTTATGTCAAAATTAAAAAAAAAATATGGTCAAAAACGGGTGATTTTTTAATTTATTTCCAAAAGTTGAGCTGATAGCAAAAAATGGATTTCAGATTTGAAATCTACACTAAAAGTTCTTTTTAGAACATATTTTACCTGTTCCTGTCGAAAACGACGTAAGCCAAAGAGAAAGCATTTTTTAAATTATATGTAGTCAGATGAGGACTAATAACTTATTTAGTATCTCTCAAAAAGTAAAAGAGATAAAGAGATATTGGAACGATTAAAGCTGAATTTTGAAGATTAAGATTATTACTTTCAGAAATCTGTACAGTTAAAAAAATAAAACTCAATTTGCATTACTTACATAACCCCAAAAATGGCGAAAAAGGGTTTTTTGGTACTTTCTAACGGTAATATCGCGAAAGCTGATAGCGAAAAACGGATAACGGATTTGAGTTCAGCGTGAAAAATTACCCTTAGAACGACTCTTACTCTCACGTGTCGAAAAGTTAATCGATATTTGTAAACCTGTGTAATTACTGAACTGATTATATTGATGGAATATGTTCAGGGGTGTTCCCCGAATGTAAGTCCAAGTTGGCGAGAATGGGGGATGCGAGCGTCAGCCGCCATCTTGAAAAATATGTTTTAGTCAATATCTCGACAACGTTTTTAGATTTTAAACTTTTTTAATCGCGATTGTAACTATTCATTTTAATTTTATTTACTTAACGGACTTACCGTGATAGTTTTTTATTCAAAAAATTGAATTGAAAGGCCGACGTTTCGACAAGGTTCCACTTGTCTTGGTCATGATTTTTCGAAATACCAAATTTTCGGTTATACCCACGACATCAAAAACGAATTTTCGCCCCTTTTGAGCTTGGGCTGTCTAGCTTGTTGTGTTGACACTTAAAACGTGTGGCATGCATATTTTTATGATGAGGAGATTTTCAATGATTTTTTGACATACCAAATTTTATGTTATACCCCCGACATCAAAAACGAATTTTCGCCCCTTTTGAGCTTGGGCCGTTGGGCTTGTTGTGTTGAGGAGATTTTTGATGATTTTTTGACATATCATTTTTTTGGTTATACCTACCCCTGACGACAAAAATTGATTTTTTGACACTTTTTGTGGGCGTCTGGCTGGGTGTGGCGACTCTTAAAACGTCTGGGACCCCAAAATTCAAAGCCAAAGTGTAGTTCCTTATAGTTGAAACTTTTTTGAAAGTGGTTACACCCCCTACCCAAAAATCCGTTAAATCACCGTTTTCAACCCCCCTTCTGCAGCCCTGGCGACAAAAGAAACCTGCCTGACGAGTGGATTTGAAATCAAGACCGTATAACCTCAACATAAACGTTCGTGAATTTTGGTTATACCTTCACCCATAAAATTTGCTACCAGCTCTCGGTCTATATTGGAAACAACATGCTCTACAACTTCCTGATATGAATAATTAATTTACTTTAGGAAAATAGTTAAAATACATTTGTTAGAAAATATATGTAGTTCAATTGAGAATTTTACTTTCACGAAAAATTCCGAATAAAAACTCATTCAATAAATTCTATTTACCTAACTCGAGAATTTGTTATTATTGAACGATATTTGGACAAGTTAATCACAACTCTCCCATATTGTTGCATTTTTACACTCTGATTGCTTATAAATTGTCAAAAATAGTTCTAAATGTCAAAAACAATATAATTTGGTGTGAGGTATGGGTAGTGGCGTAGCTAGGATATTTGCCGCCCGGGGCAAAACAATAATTTGCCGCTCCTTCGGTCTAACAATACTAAATAATAAAATCGGTCTTAGAGTTGCAGACAAAATTTTGACTAACATATTTTTTTTATAAATGCAAGGAATTACATTCTGCGAAATATTGATACACGCCACTTTGCCGCAATATCTGCTGAATGAAAATTTTTTGTTTCTGACCTACTGGGATTTAACTTTACACCGACTGTATACTTATAATATTAGCCCAGTCAAATTAGGAAATCAAATCGCATTTTTCGATGGACAAAATTTTTTTTATGGAATCTGTTTGGCTACGTCTCCTGATCATAAAAACGAGTTTTTGGGATTTTTGAGGTTAGGAAAGACCCGCCATCTTGAAAAAGAGATTGGTTTTGTTTTTATGCAATAACTCGCTTGCATTTTATTTTACAACAAAACGTCCTGCTACAATCTTGTAGAAGATAAAATTACCTATAAAATAAGCTGTCAACGACCTCTGTAGGTGGTTTCATTTTTGAGATATAACGGGCCAATGTTCCCTTATGGGTTGTGTTTTGTGGGTGGTATGACTTTTTTTGAGTTTTCTAGGTAACCGTTGATTTTTTTGGATGATGCTCTTACAATCATTTTCAGTTCTTGTATCGACCTATAAAATGAGCCATCGATCGATATCATCGGCCACGAATTGTGCGAGTTATCCAATTCATAGGATCACACTTTTTGAGTAAGGAGAAAAACATAAATATATTTTTTTTCGAAAATGTTTATCCGGTGAATCGTACAAAAAACTATTACTTAAAATGTTGTCCATAGTAATGATAACAATTTAACATACATGGAGTTGCATCCGCATCACACAGAAAGTTGTAAAGCAGCCGGGAAACTTAAGACACCTACATTTCTTGTTGTTGAAAACTGAGTTATCTTTTCTCGATCCAAATGTAAACCGAAGGTATTGCATGCGATATCACAGGTGTTACCAAAAGAAAAAAACTCAACAAGATTTCAAATTTGTTCATTGGCTTTCATTTATAAAAATCAAAACACCAGTGCTCAGACAAAGTTTTCGCACTATAGATGAATGCAAAGTACTGTGCGTATACTCTTATCTATCACAACATAACGAATAATGCCAGTTTAAACTCTCTGATCTTATGAAAAAAAATTCAAACTCCTCAAATTCCAGATTTACGCACAGAACAGATCGGGTGCAGAAAAAATATGGTAATAAACTTTTCATTTTTGCCGAGAAAGGGCGCGAAACGTTTTTATGTTTTGTTGATCGCAGTCGCGAAATTTTTGAAAAATCTTTTGAAAATACAAACTTTGAGCAAGATGTAGATACAAAAATGAAAAAAGTTTTTGAAGCTGACGATATTATCTACAACGATTTTTGTATGCAATTTTATAATGTTGATTACTACCAGCAACCAGACAATTTTTTTAATAATGTTGACAATGCTGTTCCTCGTTATCTGAAAGCTTTCATGTCGCGTATCATTACTGAACATAAGAAAGGATCCTTTTACAGCTGGGAACGAAAATGTACAAGCATCTGTTACGATATCATCAGTCAAGTTCGTCCAAGGTCGTTTGTTTCTCCATTGCAAGTCGGCGTGGGAGCTCTTCTTTTCAAAAAGTTCGGATCAAAAAATTTGATCGAAGTTCTTTCATCGTTGGACTTTTCTGCATAATACAGAGAAATTCTGAAATTTGAGGCTTCTTGTATTTTGCGTCCGCAGCGATCCATTTCTTCGACTGGATTTTTCGCAGTTTGTCTTCGATAACAGCGACTTCAACACTATCACGACTGATGGAAGGGGTACTTTTCATGCAATGGATGGTATTCGTTGTGTGACTCCAGGCAGTTCTGTTCAGTCAGATGGTGGCAGGGGAAAAATTCTTCATGGCGCTCTTTGGTGGAGGAAAGACAACTTCAATTGACGAACTTCGTTATACAAAAGTCCGTGGCAAAAATGAAGAAATAATTTATGTTCACTTCCCCCCACAAAAGATGCGCTACGACAGCATATATTTCGGACTTATCACCAGGTACAAACGTGGCTAGGAAACGACCAGGATCCGGAAAAGTGCGGGGTTGGAAAAAAAAATAAAAAAATGTATGTTCCTGTGATGACCACCAAGGACCAGCTCCTCCCAAAATAATGAAGGTTATTTCTTGTTCCTGCGCATCAAGATGTTGAGCGGCTTGTGGATGTCGCAAAGCGGGTTTAAAATGTTCCGCCGTCTGTGTACACTGCAGCGGTGAAACTTGCAGCAACATCCTTAAATGTATTACAATTGCTGAAGATTATTGCGAAGATGAAAGTACCCTGCTCTTGCAGATTCATAACGATGAAATGACACCAAACGAAACGATTTTTGAAGCTGATGTATGCGATGATGAAATGCTACCAGGACCTTCAAAAATCACAAAATATTCCCCTTTGTCTCCCTTTCAAATACTTTCACAGAGAAAACTTAATGTAAAATACACTTTACCTCTTTTTTTTAATCATTTTTTCAAATTATTCTGTTAATAAAAAACAATCAATAAATTTGAATTCAATTAAGTTTTCCTTCGTATTACCTAAGAAACCGCATGCAATACCTTTTACATTTTAATTGAAAAAAGATAACTCAGTTTTCAATAACAAGAAATGTAGGTGTCTTAAGTTTCCCGGCTGCTTTACAACCTTCTGTGTGGTGCGGATGCAACTCCACGTACCATGTATGTTAAATTGTTATCATTACTATGGACAACATTTTAAGTAATAGTTTTTTTGTACGATTCACCAGATAAACATTTTCGAAAAAAAAAATATATTTATGTTTTTCTCCTTACTCATAAAGTGTGATCCTATGAATTGGATAACTCGCACAATTCGTGGCCGATGAAATCGATAGATGGCTCATTTTATAGGTCGATACAAGAACTGAAAATGATTCTAAGAGCACCATCCAAAAAAATCAACGGTTACCTAGAAAACTAAAAAAAAGTCATACCACCCACAAAACACAACCCATAGTGGAATATTGGCCCGTTATATCTCAAAAATGAAACCACCTACAGAGGTCGTTGATAGCTTATTTTATAGGTAATTTTATCTTCTACAAGATTGTAGCAGGACGTTTTGTTGTAAAATAAAATGCAAGCGAGTTACTGCATAAAAACAAAACCAATCTCTTTTTCAAGATGGCGGGTCTTCCCTAACCTCAAAAATCCCAAAAACTCGTTTTTATGATCAGGAGACGTAGCCAAACAGATTCCATAAAAAAAATGTTGTCCATCGGAAAATGCGATTTGATGCTCTTTTTTTGACTAATTTGACTGGGCTATATAGGCACATGAGCCTTGAATTTTGTTTAAATGTTTGCTTTCGTTCAAAAATTGTAAAGTTCATAATTGTTCATTAGGCGTGTCTCACCAAATTAAATCTCTGAGAGCTCAGATATTTTTAAAGTGGGGCAAAAAATCTTACCTGAGCACTAAGATTTTTTCCAGATAATACTGAGACGAAAATTTTTTGGGTTAATTTCTCAATGTTCTTTTTCAGCTAAAACTGTTCATTTGACAGCCAAATTGCAATTTCTCGGTGATGTGCAAATACGAAATCGATACAAAAATACAGAATAGAGGTTGAGTGTTGATAAAAAGGAAAAATAAATTGATGTTAGTATTATTTTTCATTCATTTAATAAAGTTTTGTGCTTTAAAATTTAAATATTTAAAGCAGAGTTAAAATTTTGTTTCCATAATTCAGTACGATTGAACAGAGTATCTTTGTTTCACCACAACGTTCCGCCTACGTCAACTTGATATTAAGCGCTCGGTGAGATTTTACTTGGTGAGACACGCCTATTGTTGCATGAGTACTCGACAGCGAAACTGAGAAATTGCATACTGTTCATATTTCTCAGATCTAATGATCATGAACCATGAAAGGGTCAAAGCCAGCGGCGTAGCTACCTAGGGGCAAACTGGGGCGGCGCCCCAGGGCCCCGAAGGTTTGGGGGCCCCAGAGACTGACAGAAACAATTTTTCGAAGCGAAAATAAAATTTCATCTTGACTTTAAGAAAGTTTTGGCTCAGTTTGGTTTGGATATTAAGGGTCAGTTTCAAGACTTATGGATAAAGTCTCGGATAGCCTATCCCGAACTGCTATAAGTTTCCGTCCTAATATTTTGAATTTCACCTAAAATAGATCCGTCGCGGTTCATACTGAGTTTAAATCTTTAAAATCAGTCACATTTTAAATTAAAACGACAAGGATTTTCAGTCAACCCACATCATTAACTCAAAATTGGCAAAATTGCACATTCATGGTTCTGGCATGAGGGGGACGATATGTATTGTAGCAAAATGGCTTTTGAGTTTAATTCGTGTTTGTTTTTGTCGTTTCTTTCTGTGATTTTTATGAATGTCATAATAGTCGGTGTTTCTTGTAGGCGTGAAGTTCTCATTTCTTCTAACACTAAATGCTTGCGTAATGTAAACTGTTTTTTTTACGAAAGAATCATTCCATATAAAAACGTCTATCGAAAAAACCAGCACATCTGCGATTTTGCTCCAACTTTGAGAGATGCGAGTACCAATGATGAAAGTCTCAACTTTGAGAGATGCGAGTACCAAGGATGAAAGTCCACCGTTATTTAATGTTCTCAGCTCTCCTCCGCCTCATTTTTCGATTTTTTTCTTAAAACGTTGAAGATGATATTTTAAAGCTGAAGTATAGTAGTTTTTGAAAAAAATAAATAAATTCACACGAACAATAACAAACCATATACGTCGATTTTATTCGATTCGATTGATAAAGAGCAAGAGTGTGTGTGTTTGTCACTGCAATCAAAAGGAATACAAAAATCGATGTTTTGAAAAAAGACGGACAAAAATGGGAAACGTCATAGGAGAGCCTGTTTTTTTGTATCTTTTAGACTTTTAGGAACAACAAAATCCAGTAATTTTTCATAAAAAAATAACGGTTTTAAAACTGCAATTGACCTATATTTTCGCTTCCTTAAGCCACCTATGCGCGCACAATACATACAAATAAAAAAACCAAATTTCCAGGATTTGAAGTTCAAGGGTAGTACTATATCCTGAAAGTTTCACGTTTTTATCTTCACATATTATGGCCTTAAAAGTGCAATTCTTCAAAAAAGTAGAGATATTGTATGTAAAGAGTGTGCTGAACCGTTCATTTGAAATTGTATTTCTTCTATGATATAGGTATGCACTATAATATCTGAGAAATATCAACAGTCGAGACACTGGAGTCAGTTGAAGGTCACTAAAATCAGTATAACACGTATTTCCAGCACCGTGTTTAGTATTTTTGTGTGAATTTAATTATTTACTATACCTACTACATGGATATCGCACGCAAAGCAAATAAAAATTACTCCCTTTTTATCGTGGGACGTAGAGCTACATCCCAGTTATATCAATATTGTGTGAGTTATGGACCACATATAATGTTTAAAAAGATAGATTTACATACATAGACATAAATTCAAAACGTCAACAACAAGTCATTCGTAGTAGAGGACGAAACAAAAGAGCTTACAATCACAAAATATTGAAAAAATGATAATTTTTTTTGTACTGGATACAATGTCTATGTAACTCTAGTATCTGTGCTACTATACTTCAGCTTTAAAATGCCATATCAAACGTGTTGACATCTTTAATAGAAACATTTTTAGAGCTTAGAACGATCGAGTTTAAAAAAAAAAGAAATTTAAATGTTTCAAAGGGTGTAGGGGCATCTCACAAAGTTTGGGCAAAATGAGATGTGCTGGCTTTTTCGAAAGACGTTTTCATATGGAATGACTCGAAAATGAAATGTTTGAGGCTAAAATTCCTTATCGATCTTTTATTTTTTCAAAGGAAAAACAAAATATTTGTACTACCAAACTGAACTTTTCAATGAAGGCCACACAAATGTTTTGATTCATTAACGATTTTTTGAAACATTCCACTAACATTTCTGTTCTTACCACCAATTTTTTGCTATTATAAATAAACTGCATATGCTAAGCTTTAAAAATTATGTCTTACGGAAATGACGTTTTTTGTATAAAAGATTCCTATAACATAACATACCTATCTTCTAAACATTCTCATTTTTTCTTTTTGTTAATCAAAATCGAAACCAATTTCTGTAAAGGGGCCCCATTTTATTTTCTGCCCCAGGGCCCTCGCCCATCTAGCTACGCTACTGGTCAAAGCATCGGCTAAGTCACTACACTGATACTGAGTGTCTGACTACAGAGTTGTTACTTCACTGAAATTGCAGTAGATTGTTGATCTAATACATTTTCTCTCAAAATAAATCTGCTGAAAAATCTACATACTGCACTTCATTTTACGAACAAAAATTAATCTTCAAGCTTTCGCAAAAAAAAACAGATTTTTTTAAAATTCTTTGTGTTGACTGCAGCCATATGTATAGTTTAGAGCTTTTTATGTTTGCTGGTTTTATGTTTGAAAAAAAAAACTATTGTTATGTTTTATTTATTTTTATTCATTTATCAGTTTTGTATAAATAATATTTTTATTTTTTATTAAAAAAAAAAAAAAAAAAATTATCTGCGAAAATATTCAATCGAAAGCATTTTTGTTTTTTTTTTTTAATCTAACATGAGACGTGACACATTCTTTGAGAAAGGTCAAACCCTCTGAACTAAATTGAGAGAATTAAAAAACACATATATGAGGCCATGAGCGCAATAGTGGCCTAACTGCATTTTTCATTATTTTCAGTAGAGCAAAAATAAGAAACAGGTTTATTTGAAACACTTGTTGCTTTTAAATAAAGAAAAATAGGCTTGATTTTCTTTTTGCAATATGATCCAAAAATAAAAGGTTTTTGATTTTGTATCCATGATCCTTCAAAATACCGTTACAACTGATTTTAAAGTCAGATAGGCCACTATTGCACAGAGGAAAAAATATAAAAATTGAAATCCTGTTAAGATAGGCCAATCATTTGTAAATAAAACTGCTTTCTATGAGTTTTTTCATATTTTTTTTTTAAATATGAATATACGTTGAAATTTAACATTTTTATTCACTTTCAGATGTGATAAAATCCTTAAAAGCTTTTGTAGTATTTGTAAATTGTTATTCCTGTGATCGGTGTAAAAGCTTTGATGTATTAGCGGGTACTAGGATATATAAAGTATCAAGGTTAAAGCTTGCTAGTAGAACGAGAGCCCACAACAGATTTTGAGTGTGAATGATACAAAAAAAAAGAAGTAGGGGTTGACAGCTTGAGTAAAACTTATTCAAGAAAACAAAGGTCTTGGCACTTGGCAGTCCACAACCGGAGCTTAAGGTGCCAGTTATAGCTATCATTGAAACTCTTCATTGAAAACTTTAACGATTGATTTTGAGACGTTTAGAAAGCAAAATCATTCATTATTTTGGTGGATGATTAAAGCTCAAGACTTAATAACTTAATATTTCTAGTAAAAAAAAAAAAATTCAAATAGTCCCAACTTTTCATAAAAATTGACTTTCAATTTTCCGATGATCACTGGTAAGGTAGTTCCATCATTGAAATAAGAAAAGTCTTTTTATGTGGAAAGTTGAGCCTATTTGAATGATTTGTTTGGCTAGATATATTAATTAGGTCTTAACCTTTATTTGTCCATCAAAATAATAAATGATTTTACTTCCTAAACGACTCAAAATCAATCATTAAAATTTTCAATGATGAGTTTCAATGATTGCTATAGCTATGAATGCACAGATCACGGAATCTGAGGCCATTTGAGTCTATAGTAAGCCGAAGCCCTGCCAGATCGTTTAAACAATTCAAAGTTCAAATCAAAAACGGGTTTTTATAACGGCCTGGCAGGGCGAACTATACACCAATATGATCTCGGCTTCCGTGATCAGAGAAGCACTACCCAGGAAGGGGTCAAGACCAACTATAGTTAGCACAATTATTACTCTCGAAGTAGTTTTCATAGTTTGTTTTCGATGCAGTGTTAAGTCACTAAATCCCCGGTTATGGACAGCAAGACTTTAATTTCTATAATAAGTTTTACTCAAACTGTACTCAACAAACATGTTGAAAAAAAATTCAAAAAAATGTTTAAACAATACGTAGGATCGGTCTTAAAATATTGAAGCTCATACATCTTGAGCCAGTTAACCTTCCGTCCGTCTCTAGAGATCATTCTTTTTGAAATTTCCAAGCTCAAAGTGGAGAAGAAATGCTTTTTGGTAGTTTGTTGGACATTGAATGGTTTTTTTTCCTCGCTGAGCGTATGAAACTATAACTTTATGGCTAATCGACGGTGATTATCAGGGTAGTGACTTATGTTTAGTTCATTGCATTGATGTCACCTGTGAGCAAATAGTTTAATAATTGCCCTAACTTAACGTTTCAAACAATAAAATCAAATATGCGAGCATAATAGCGGCTTTTAAGTAAGATAGGCCACTCTTGCACTTAAGCTTTTAATTTTTTTGTGTTTGGCCTAAGTACAAAAGTCCTGTAACTATGGCATGAAGACGTTGATTTGGAAAATTTTAATGCAGAACTGTTGTTTAATACATCCAAATTCAATTTTTGTAATAAACTCAATTTCGATAAAATTGCAGTTAGGCCACTATTGCGCTCACGGCCTGATATGTAAAGCTACAAAAAAGAATGGTCATTACGAAAGCCATTTTGTTTCAAAATTTGAAAAAATTGTTCATTTAAAAAAATAAACTTTTGTGTTTATTACCAACTTCCATAATGAGCAACGGCCATGATTCTTGCGCCCCTATTGATTTCAATTTAATAAAAATTGATTTAATTACATATTTATTTTACAAAAATTAAACTTTTGTTTATTTCCAACTTCTCATGAAGATCGAGGAAGATTTCGACGCCCCTACAAATTTGAATGCTATTATAAAATTGTGCGTTTTCTAATTAAAATTTAATAGAATTTTCAATAAAAAAAACTTCTGTAATTGGTTTACATCCCATAAACAATGAATATGATTTTCCCATTTGCCGCCCCTTACTCCTGGCACCCGGGGAAACTGCCCCCTTCGCCCCCCCCCCTAGCTACGCTAATGGGTATGGGAGCAGCTACTCAGTTTGAAAGAGCAGGTGCTCACTATTTTGTTTGTAATTTTATTCATACGGAACGGGAGCAGGTCATTTTTACTGGTGATATAGGTTCCATAAAGCAAGTTTTGGATTCGTGTAAAAAAAAAAAATTGAGATAACAATCAAACATGATATTACGATGATAGAGAACACCAAAACAGTGGGTGGCACAATTATTCTGTCTGTCTGTCTGTTCGTCTACAGCCTAAACTGCTCGATCGATTTTCTTCAAACTTGGTACATAGTGGTTTTTGGTGATTATGCACACACTTTTTTAATTTTTTTTTTTAGAAACAAAAAGTAACGGTCCCTGCCATACAATTTTTTTTAACAATTTTACATAATCGTATTTTTCTCAAAAACGGCTCAACAACTTTTCTTACAAAAATTGAATAAATTTATTTTAGTAAAGACTTCCTTTGGGTGGAAAACCATTTTTCAAAAATGGTTATTAATGGTACCTCCCAGAGAACTATTTTTTAAATTTTTGATTTTCTTCAAGACGATACGACCGATTTCAATAATTTTTCTATACAGAAGCTTCCAAGCATATAAATAGTTTTGTGTTTCAAAATTTTTGAAAAAATATTTTTTGGATTTTTAAAAAATTAAAAATGTTTTTTGTAAAATCAAATATTTCGAAAGCGATGTGATTGATTTTTTTGAAACTCGATACTTAAGAGTTTTTTAGTGCTCTCTAAAATATTTTTAGATAAAATTTTACATGAAATAATAACGGTACCTTCCATACAAAAATTAAAAAACCGCAAAGGAAAATATTTTATTGCTTAAGAACGACTCCTAAGATTTTGATTAAACTTATTTTATTTTATTGGGCATCTCCTCTGATTCTCATAGAGCACCTACTGTGAGTATGTTCTCCGTTTTATTCATATCGAACGGACGATCGTACGTACAAACACAGTCATCGAAACGTAAAATTTTCGTTTTGATAAATCGGACCGATTAAATTAACTTCCAATGGGAAGCTAATAAGCATTTTCCATTGTTGCTTAAGGGTAGTGTCTTACTTAGAAAACGGAAGCAGTTGTATTAGCCTTGATTGAATTGACATTTTATTTAATTAAATAAAAGTAATTTCGAAATACACAGATGAATTGTCCAAGAAAATCTAATAAATACCTACGATTGTAAGTTTCTATTTGTCTTAACTTTTTATGAAGTAGGTATGTAGGTATAGTTTTTATTGTTTACAAAATCTACAAAATTTAGAAAACAAGAGTGTTGTTTTCAGTCCTCCTGCCTAACTTCAAAAGCCTCTATCCTTTTTTTGAGTCATTCATTCTTCCATTTTGCAAACAAATAATAATTGAAACGAATGATCCTCTTTTGAACAAATGTCACCTTTAATATAAATTTATTATAACTCCAAGTCATATTTTTTCGTTACTCTTTTTTCCATAAGTATCCATAAACATTCTTAATACTTCTTCCGCTACAATTTTCAGCCAAGTGTCCTTAAAAACTTAATATCCCTACAGTTTCCTATGTGAATCATCATAGATGGTTGAACCATATAATGCACTTTATAACTTAAAAATAAAACATAAAATTGATTGATCGTCAATGGCTTTCAATAATAGTCATTTCCTGTTTTTGTTTGCCATTGTAAATGTGGTAACTTTTCCAGAGGTAGCGTAGATATAAGTTAAATAATATTATTTTCAGTTGAAAACTTAATCGAACGAATAAAAGAAATAAAAACTCTCTTCAAATCAGCACGTTCAATAAAAATCAGAAAAACAACTTCAAGAATAAACCTACCCAAGTTTATAACAATAAAAAACAACAGAATGGTTTTCGATGGAAAAAATAAAGACATTTTAAATATAAAACGCAGGGAAATTTCTATTCCGACGTGTTCCACATTACTTTGTGAGATTTTAAGTAAATGGCTTCCTATCCCAGGCACAGTCAATCAACGTCCTTTATAAAAGAAAATTCCATACCTCCTTTGTAAACAGGAGATACAACAATTTCCATTTTAAATAACGCTGAAATTTAAAGTCTCAAACTTTGTTGAGGTTTTTATTTATGTATTCTTTGAGAAACATACAATTTCAACTTGACATTAAATCTGATGTTTTTGTAAATACTTTTCACTTGTTTTGCTTTTACCATTAAACAAGATGGGCATTAACATAATCTTCAATCTTAACCTTTATTGAAGTTAAAGAAAATGAAATACATGTAGGTTAGGGTAGGTAAGGTGTAATGTTATTTGACAGATATTTTTTAGAAAGTGATTTATGCACATGTGCTGGAGCTGGTAAAAACCAATTTCCTGTTGGGTATATGAATGTATTTCTAAAAGGGTGCTTTTCAAAGAACAAAATAAATTATTTGATTTTGATGATCCTACTTCTTTTTTGTGAGTTTCTAATTTTAAAAGAAATTTGTCAGGAATTCATGTGCCTTTTAAAAATACACTTAGCTGATTTTTTTAGAATTTAAATTGAGTCTTATTTGGTAAATTTGTTTTTCTCCAACTTCGTCGCTTAAAATACCATAGTGGAAGTAGTGCTATCCTATTTGAGCAAATTGATAGTGAGATTTCGATTTGATTTATTCACTTCAAATTAAAAAACAAGGAAACGATCCCAGAGGATTTCCAAAGTGGTTAAGGTTGGTATAGGCAAGCGTAGCTAATATTGTTTATATCTAAGATAATAAAAAAAAACTCCATTTTATGCAGAAAACACTTCAGTATTCCTACTCTAGTTAAAGTATTGGCGACTACTACTATTTGTGTCATTTGGGCATATTTTATTAAAGCTCTTATGGCAGGATATGAAAATTGTCAAAATGTTGCTGCTACCAATTTCTTTCATGAAGTAATGGAGAACCTCTTTTTAAGTATGTATGAATATGAGAATTTGATAAAAGAATTAAAATAAACGAAAAGGAAGATCATGCCTCTGGTATCTTGGCATCTTGGTGGGAGGATATAAAGCCCTATCATGCAATTCATTCGTAATCGAAAAATTATTACCAATCACGAAACAAACTATAACGGAATTCTTTGCAAAGGGAAATATCTATTTTCGGGACTCTAAGAAAATTCCAATAACGATAGAATTCCTGATTAAGTCTATCTTAACTGCAAAATTACTATTAACTAGAAAATAATCGAATATCCCACAAATGAGGTGCCAAAAATCGTGCGTGACCTTGGCTAACCAATTTCTAAAATAATTTGACCTATTTTGACCTTCGAATAAAATTTAAACATTTAACTTAATTTCTTGCGATGTTGAATTCGAATATAATGATCATCCCGCAGAAGGTGGTCTGTGGGGCGTATTCCCAGAACTGAAAGCTGTTCGGTTTCCTCGATGCAAGTGGAACTCATGGATAGCGACATAGAGGGGGATATCCTTTAACAACAGCCGATATCATTTAATGAGTTTATATCATACACTGGCCAGTCAAATACCACATTCGAAGAACACGGGAATGAATCTTGAATATGGAAACCTGAGGTGCTGAGGATACTGTTGGGTTGGATCAAAACTCGGACAGTGTTTAAGTTCCTTTTGCAAAATTCAGCTCCTCAAAATTCATGTCATATTTTACATATTTTTTTATTTTTATTCCTTTTTAATGATTTTGAGGATTTTCTTTTGTCTAAGACTATCATTGAAGCTAAGTGAAAAAGAAGTGTTATCAATTTTTGGGGAAAATCGATTATTTTGTTTCCTATATTTTCAAATTTTTCGTCAAAACCTATCTTAAATACCTTTTCAAATTATTCTTAAATATCTAAGCTGTCCAAAAATATGACTTAACCCGTTTGAATTTCAATTTAAGTTAAATACATACATACGTACATGGTACACATGCATAAATTTTCGTTTTTCATGATTTGAACTGGACCCAACTTACGGACCCAAATGTCACGAAGCCCTAAACTCACTTTTTTCCGAGCAGTAAAAACTTAAAACATTTAAGATTTTGAGAGATTTTTTAATTCATCAACATCGTAGCCATCCTTCGATAGAATTTGAGCGTTGATTTTGGTGATTTGACACTTCAAAGCGTTTTGGAACAACATTGACCGAGTGGCGCCATTCGTATGATCTTCAACGTTTCAAGCGTTGACGCGATCTGCGTTGGCAGTATATTGGCAATATTTCTGGTGACGTCAAGGAGTCAATGCGTTGACTATTAAATATCATCATCATCAAGTCCTGTAACCCCGATTGGGGCATAGGGCGCCAACAAATCGTTTCCATCCTTCACGGTTTGCAGCTAAATATTTAAACTGTGGCCACGTCTTTCTCTGGGAGTCTCATTTTGCTAGAACTGTTGATTTCTATGTTGTTCTTGGTCTTCCAACCCGCCGTGCACCCTGAGTACTCCATTCATAGGACTGCTTTGTCATTTCATCGTTTGGTTTCCTCAGTGTGTGACCAATCCATTGCCGCTTTTGACCTGTCCTGCGCCACAATTCTTCGATTGATATAATTTGTGGCCAGCGAATTTTTAGAATATGGCGCAGACAGCGTTTCACAAAAGCCTGCAATTTCCTCGTGACTTTCAGGCTTCGCAAGCATAAAACACCATGGATTGGATTCGAAGAATCTCAACTTAGTGCGAAAGGAGATTTGAGTGGATTTCCAAATTTGGGACAGAGAACCGAAGGCTGCGTAGGCTTTATTTCTCGGCTTTGAACGTCCAGGTCAGTATACCACCATTTGCTGAAACATGCTATGCTCCATTGGGTTTTAATAAAGGTCAACTCGAGAAATCATTATTCAAATTTTTCAGAGATTTAATGGGTGGAATACGAAACTATTTGTCTCTGTCTCATATCTCATTTTTTTGAGCTATTGCTGGCTTTCGTATGCAAAATAAACTTGAGATAATTCTTTCAGAAAAGAGACCTCTCTCAATTTAGAGATCTTTCTCATTAGAGAGATGTCCATATGAAAAAAAGCCAAATCTCATTTTAATGAGATAAGGCTATGAAAATATTGAGACTGGAAATTAGTTGTCTCAGGAAGTACAATGTACATTGATCTACTACTAATAAAGCCTAAACCACGGAAGCGATTTTCTTCAAATTTTCAAAGTAAGGTTTTTTAGTGATTCTCTACAGGTTAAATTAATTTTTTTAATCTCCAAAAATAATGGTACTAGCCGTTAGAAAAAACCATTTTGATAAAAAAACATCAGAGAATTACTCTAAAAAAGTAATACTTTTCGATATTTCTTTTTTACACACAAAAGCTTTTTCAAAATGTTAATAATGCGGCATATCAAAATTAAAAACAAAAAATAATTTTGGGTACAAAAAAACATTTAACATTTTTTTTTGAAAATTCAATATTTCAAAAACGGGTTGATACATTATTTTTAAATTTAGAGCTCACTTAATACTTTTATTTGAACTTAATTCATTTGCTCCACTTAAACAGAAGAATATTGTTTTCCAATTTTCTTCAAACTCAAAATTTCAGTGTTAAATGTAAATTAATAGTCACTCAGCTTGCATACGACATTTTTTTTTTAATGTTAGGAAGATTTTATATAGAAAAATATTATTTTTGTTTGTTTTCAGCTCTAAGCCATTTTAAGAGTTTTTACAAAATCAAAAAAACAATTCTAATAAAATGAGACACGTTTCTTGCATAGCAAATTAAGATTTGTCTCATTGTAAACGCTCAATCTCATTATCTATAGATAGCTCATTCCTAGAGCTCAGTCTCATGAGACTGAGAGAGTTCTTTTCGCATTCCACCCAATATGTAAGTTTTTTCAAAATATTATTTAAAAACAGTTTTTTTCCGCTTTTTCTCAGTCTGGTGGCATATTTGACCTTACTTTCTTTTTTAAAATATGAATTATCAATAAGTACTATCCCATTTCAGAAAAACTTAAAGTCAATAAAAATTTTAATATTTCAGTTATTCTTATACCACCAACAGAATCAGATACAAAAAGTTTCACCACACCTACCCAAAGCTAAAAACCAAAACCTTTGGGTATTGGATAGATCGCTTATTTTCAATGCACTTGACTATCAACAGTCATGGTTTTTTGTTGTTTGTAGTTTTGTTTTGTTTTTTGTTTTTTTTTTGCGTTGAAATACGAAACCCTTCAAGAATTCTCTGAAAGTTTTACCCTGCCAAAAAGCAAAACAAAAGAAACGTTTTATTTAAAAAGTTTTTGTCTGGATGTACTCCTTTACCACCACTCCATTCACATTTGAAAGCCATTAACAAAAATACGAATGGAAAAATATTTTAGTATATACAGAGTTCCCTCTGGACGAAACGAAATGAAAGTTAGAGAAAAATAAAATAACACAAGGGCTATAAAAATATTTATTTTAAATTTTATCTGAGCGATTTATTTTTTATATTTTTGTTTTTGTATTATCTTTCTCAAACCAGGTTAGTATTCAACAAAGTTCAAAAGAACAAAAAGAGATAGCTATATACTTTGTTAGGTGAGGTTTATACCTACTATTTTTGTTTTTGCTAAAATCAATATCCTTGCTCAATAGGGAATAAGCTTACTTCTGAAAGAGTATGTCTGTTAAGTCCATCAAAATACAATGTAAAAACCTTATTTCACAATTATTAATTTAATTAAATAATTATCTTAGTTCTCAACATTCTTCTGCCTTAGCTTTACCACATAAATATAGAATATTTCGCTATGCTTCCAGCGGCACGCTTTGATACACTCATTTTTGTTTTAAGCAATTTGGTGTTTTGATAAAATCATTTTACTGTATGACACTCGTAAATCATTCATTATAAGAAATAAAAATCCTTTGTCGACAGAAAACTATCATGATAGAAAATTGTCACGATAGAAAACTAGCATGTTTGTTTAACCTATCACTTAGCTCCGGTAAATTTCCAAGTATTTGGAAAAAAGCATTTATTACACCAGTTTTTAAAAAGGGTAACAGATCTGATATATGCAATTACAGGCCAATCTCCAAGCTATCTTGCATTCCTAAGCTTTTTGAGCAAGTAATGTGCGATAGTTTGACATTCAACTGTAAGAATATAATTTGCAATCAACAACATGGATTCATGCAAAAGCGATCGACGATAACCAATTTACTTGCATTCTTGCACAAGTGTTCAACTGCGTTGGAACATGGTCAAGAACTCGACTGCATCTATACAGATTTGTCTAAGGCTTTCGATCAACTTTCACACGATATCATCACGTTTAAGTTAAAGGTGTTTGGCTTCCCTCCTAAACTCATCAATTGGGTTTCTTCTTATCTCCATAATAGATCCTATCAAGTTAGATTTAGGAGCTCTGTCTCCAACCCTTTCTTTGCCAAATCTGGAGTTCCCCAGGGTAGTCATTTGGGGCCCCTTCTTTTTATCTTAGCTATCAACGACGTATCCCTCTATATACGTTATAGTGAAATTCTAATTTTTGCGGATGATATGAAAATTTTCAAAAGCGTCAAATCTGTGAGTGATCGTTTACTTTTGCAAGAAGATATTAACAGTTTTGTTATTTGGTGTAGTAAAAACGGTTTAAATCTCAACCCTATTAAATGTCAGGCGATCATTTTTTCTAAAAAAAAAGTTCCTAGTTCGTTTGATTATGAAATATCGCAGCACACATTGCGTCGTGTTGATAGTTTCAAAGACCTAGGGGTTCATTTTACTTTTAATCTTGATTTTACCAAGCATATAAATTTAATAGTCAACAAGGCAAACTCTATGTTAGGGTTTGTTAAACGTTGGTCTAAGGAATTTCAGGATCCTTATTTTAGCCTCGCTCTCTACAACAGTCTTGTTCGCCCTCATCTTGAATACGCATCACAGGTATGGACTCCTTTTTACGATGTCCATAAGAATAGACTTCCTCCTTACGAACACCGGATTAAGCTTCTTCAGATTCAAACTTTGGCACAAAGGAGAATTAATAATGATATTGTATTTATTCATCAACTTTTAACGGGCGTTATTGATGCACCTGATTTATTATCTTGTACTAGCCTTAACTACCGTGGTGGAGGTCACAACACTCGTAGTCTAGAACTAATGCATATATCTCAACACCGTACCAATTATGGAATGCATGAGCCTTTTACCCGCATGTGCAACATTCTGAATTTGAACTCTAATTTTTTTGATTTTAATATAAGTAAGAATAGACTCAAAGCTTCATTGAAGACCAGTGTACCACGCTCTTAAATGTTTGTAATTGTTAATTTTTTCAATGTCATTTTATTTGTTATTTTATAATTATTGTTTTTAATTTTATTTTGTAAAGTGTATGTTTTAAGTAGTTTGTTGCTTACTAACTACTAACACTACACTAAGTGATGAGCCTGATAAGCACTTAATTTGTGTTTGGCAATTCTTTGGTCGCAAGATGTTGCTTGTACTAAGCTCTCTTCGGCAAAGATCTGATAGTGTAAAAAAAAAAAATGATAGAAAACTATCATAACAGAAAACAATCATGACAGAAACCTATGATGATAGAACATTATCATGATAGAAAAATATCACGCCAGAAAACTATCATGATAAGAAACTATCATAATAGATATCAATAATGATAGAAAACTATCATGATAGAAAACTCTCCTGATAGAAACCTATCATGACCGTTCATTTTTATGGTAGAAAAATATCATGATAGAAAACAATCATGATAGAAAAATATCACAACAGAAAACAATCATGATAGAAAACTATCATGATAAAAAACTATCATGATAGAAAACAATGATGATAGAAAAGTACCATGATAGAAAACTATCATGACAGAAAACTATCACGACAGAAAATATCATAAACCAATTTCACATTTTGTATTTTTACTTTTGATTTTATCACAAAATGGTTCATGTAAAATTGATATCTTACCTGTTTTTTACTTGCGATATAGGTACTATAGCATAGGACAAGTTTTGGATTCGTGCAAAAAAAAAATTTCGAGATAACAATCAAACATGACATTACGATGATAGAGAACACGAAAAAAGTGGGTGGCAAAATTCTGTCTGTCTGTCTGTCCGTACCTCAACCTACAGCCTAAACCACTGAAGCGATTTTCTTCAACTTTGAACTTAACTTTGTAACTCTCCAGAGGGGAAATTGAAATTTTTTAAGCTCAAAAAATAACGGTACTTGCCATACAACCGTTAAGGAAAAGCTTATTTATCTCAAGAACGGCTCCAACGATTTTGATAAAAAAAAAAAATCAGTGTATTATTGTAGATATGATTTACGTTTTAGTAAGAAAAAAAATCACCAAAAACATTTATTAACGGTACCTGCCATATAACGGTTTTTTTTTATTTTTGATTTTCTCATTAACCGCTCATCCGATTTCAATAAAATTTTTTGAACAAAAGCTTTGTCGGAATATAAATAATACTGCATACCAAATTTTTTGAAAAAATTAATTTTGGATTTTTAAAAACAGGTTGATGAATTGTTTTGAAATTTCAGTTTTAAATGTTTATTAATACATACTCAAAATTGGCATACCAATTTTTTTTTGAAAAATGTTACAAAAATTTTGTATATAAAAAATTAATTTTTTAGAAAACGGCTCCAACGATTTTAATTTTTTTTTTTGCATATATTCATATTTTTTCAAGTAATCAAATGGCATACTTTTTTTTGAGCTCTAAGTTATTTATCAGGCTGTTTACACAATTAAAAGAACGATTTAAATGCTTTTTATACTTTTTCTATAATTACTTGAATATTTTTTAAAGTTCTTAAGCCCCACACAACTCGAACAACTTGAACATTTTATTTCTTTTTGACAGATATTTGATTATTGGCTTGAATTATTTAACTTATAAGCTTTTAAAATAAAATTTCTCTTTTCAAAGCACTTTCTCCCATTACTCTTCTTGAATCTGCAAATATGATACAATTCTTCTCAAATTGTTGTTAGGTACTATATATTGATATTTATATGATTATAATTTTCTGTGATACCTTATTTTAAGCTTAAAAGATATTTTGAAATCCTAAAATTCTTCAAAACTCTTATGGGTAAAATCCATTTATTTAATTTATTATGTATGTCTATAAATAAAATAGAAAATCGATTCTGAACTTTCATGCATGTTGTATCTAGTATACATTTTTCTAAACTCTGCAGTTATTTCAAATTGCTATTTTGACTGACAGGAAATGATTAACACCACAAGTGCAGCTATAGCGTGACTTTCCTTAATCGTGCTCCATTTATATTTCATAATTACGCTCCATATAACAAAATAAAAGCTATGGCAAGAAATCAATATTTTCAACTCGTTCCCAAAGACTATAGCTATTCCATCAGGGCCAACTTGTACGATAGTGCCAAAATGAGTTTTACTTACATGAACTGGCGCCATCTGTTAATATCAAAACTGAAATCCTATACAGATGCTTTATATGCTCCTTAAATAATAAACTCATACTCGTACTACCACAAAACTTTCTCCGTCAACCTAATTGCATTCGATTTCTTCTCTATTCCCTTTTTGCAGGCCTTGTGATAGAAATTTACGAGATGCCGAGTTAATATCCTGCCGCTTGAGACGGGTCGAACCACTATGTCGTCTCCCGGGATCAGCTCTACAGCAACTTGCAATGTGTGGATTCTATGAGGATCTGGAAAAAGGAGTAACTCGTGAGTATTATTTTATGAGAAACTTTTTCTATATCTGTCCCACAGAGAGACATCATGATGTGTCATCTTTTAGCTTTCTTACATCCTTTCGTACTTTATGGGTTCTGTCGAATTAAATTATTTTTGGTCCTTTGGTTTGGCATACATCCTCTTCCGCCGGGTTTCCTTTTTTATATTTTTAAGGATGTAGGAGAGTAGGTGGATACATACACACAGCATTTACAACCGCGGTGTATTTTCCAACCTTTATTCACTGGTTGTATCCTTTTATTTTTACCATTTTAGTTTTTCGTGCTGGCGAACAAGGACGTTTCTGGTATGCAGTTTTGGGTGGCTCACTAGAGGTCAGATATCATGCACCCGATACTGATGGCAAGGTAAAGTTTGCATTAATTTAATTTGTATTTCAGAGTAGCTAAACTACCCTATAAATCCCAGGGTAGCTTTGCTTTACTTATTGAGCTTAGGGCGAGTTGTTATGAAGAGACAGTACAAAAAAAAAAAAACATTTTACAACGTTAACCTGTGTTTTTAGAAGAGCTTTTAGTTTAAGAGTTGTAAATTTAATTTTAGAGTACAGAGAAGAAGGTGTTAGTTTAGCCCTAGGGATTATTGTAGATACAAAAAATCGATATTTAAGTGAATTTCAATGAAATTTTTGATACAAGTTCTGTTTTTAAAAAAACTTTGATAAAATGCTTACATTAAAGAAAAAAGTGTTTTATTTTTTTTTTTTTTGTTAAAATGAAAAGTTAGTTTTAAACTTTTGATTGTCAACGATTTTTGAAAAACTGTTTTATTTTTTGGTGATGATTATAGTTGGTTTTTTTAATGCTTGTTAGGAGGTATAGGAATACAAATTTAAAAATAAACAAAGATAACAAAATTATCTTCTGATATTCAAGCAATATGCTTTGTTTCTTATGAATGAGATACTTTCCCAGAAAGAGACACATTCAACAGATTGACTACCTTATTAGCTTAATAATATAAAATAAGAACATCAATTCCATATCCAACAAGTAGAAAGGATCTTGTTTCCTTTGAAAAAAAAAACATCCTAGATATTATTTGAATTCACAAAAAGTATCTTGCTTATTTTGTATTTGTATTTACAGGTATTTATTTATTTTATTGAAATATCACACTCGAAGACGAAAGGCAAACACAAAAAAACCTCTTACTTAAAATAACTTTATTCTTGAAAAAATTCCATTCCAAGCTAATTCAACAAATCGATGAATAGCAACTAAGTCCCACTCATCTCCGTCAAATCCCACATCATTATGGTGTTCCTTCATTCAGAAAGGAAAACTCCTTCACCTGGAATGGAATTTCAGAGCACGTTCGTCTTCGAAGTTCGATATAGGTACGCTAGTCTCAAGAGGCAACAAAAAAAAACTTTTTCAAGTGGCAACAACTGTTGAGCAATTCGTGCGTGAACGCAAAACAATTGACGACAACGACGATGAAGGTGATGGGTGTTAACTTTTTGGAAATCTGAACCATGTTACAAAAACATTTTGTATTTGTGAGACTGTCTTTATGGTCTACAGCTTCTAAATTGATACAAGGTCAAAAAATTGTGTGACTGATTTTATAAATTACATATTCAAATAACATTTTGAATAATGTCCACACCGATACCAATCAAACTGCTAAAGTCTTTTGAGCTTTATATGTTTTTTGTCAGAATATTCATTTAAATTTGTTGGGCGCCATTTTGAATTTTAGACACATAATTGGTTTTTATGCTGAAGCGGTCGGAATAAAACAAGTGAATACAAGGATATCATTATGTTAAGGTTATAATATTGTGGATTTTGGCGATTTGTCTAGCTTCTTCACTCTTGCTTTCAGAAGTCACATGCCAAAAGCGCTCATCATTTCATCAGTAAATAATCTGTTTGTTTATCATACGTTACTACACGAATTTACCTATGCTTCATACGCAAATAAAAAAAAAATGTCATGAAAAAATATCGATATACATATGTCAATTTATTTTTTCTTTACCGTAAGAGAAAAGTTATGAAGAAAATAAGTAAAAAGTGCCGAACCAAACATTTCGAAGTTCTTGGACTGTCACCAGCGCACAATAGTCCATTTGTTGAATTTCGGCAACAAAAATCATTTCCCACTCCAATTCTTAGTACAAATTATTGCAATTTGGTACACTTAACGATTTGAGGATGCTGAATTCATTGGCCTATTTTTCTACTTCAAAAATTCACAATTAAGGTCAGAAAATAGTCCCAAATTTAAAATCTTCAAATTAAGTATTGTCGAAGCCAGGAATTTATAAAGCAATTTAAATATTCTTATATTTCAAAAATAATGATAGTTTAATGGTTTTTTTCCAACTGCCAACTATCAGAATTCTTAGCCTGATATCAGATTTAAATAATGCAACCAGAAAAAATTCCAGCATTATTAAAACTATTATTTTAGATTGAGTATTGAGTAGTTGACCTAAAATTTAAAACTTCTTTCAGATTCAATTACCTAGATTAGGCCTAAAAATAATTTACAATACAAAATTTTTAGAAAACTAGCAACTTACATTTGTTCTAATCTCTTGGAACATTTCTGAACATTTTGGACCATCTTCCTTCAATTTTGTTCAAATCAGTATTGGAGTCATTTTTATATGAAAGTATACATTCAGGCACATATTTAAGGATATCTCTAACATAAGCTTGGCTCAGTTCCTGACCTCGATAGTATCTACTTTATTTAAAACTTTGAAATTTGGGACCATGTTTTGACCTAAATTGTTAAATCCCTGTTTGAAGTAGAAAAAACTAGGCCACTCAGCATCCCCAAATAATAAAGTATACCAAATTTCATTTATTTGTATTAAGAATTGGAGTGGAAAATGATTTTTGTCGCCAAAATTCAACAGACGCACGACTGTGTAGCACAGTAAATATGATTCGATTTTGAAAAATGAAACGGCAATCGATATCGAATAACTTTTCTGGTACGGATTGATTGAAATATAGCCCAACGAAATAAATAATTGCGCTTTGAAAATGGAAATAGGGTCAAATTGGCTTTATTTCCATTTCAAAAACAAAATAAGGACAATTTTTTTAATAAAGCCAAATTTCTTCCTTCCAAAATATTGAAGTTGTTCCATTAATTAATTAAAAAAAGTAATAATTTTTCCGTTTGAAAATTATTTTTTTTCAGAAACTATTTACAATAAAAACTTAATTTAAAAAAAAAAAACATATTAGAGACTGGATTCATGGCTTTGAAAAAAGCTAAAGCATGCCATTGTAAGTGGTCCCGTTGTTTTTTAATAATTTGTTTCTATTTTGGGTCAAATTTTTAGAAAATTACTCCTCCCATCTGAACGGGGGGAAATAGACCCCCTCAAACACGATTTTTTTTTCGTCTGAATCTAATCTATAAGTTCTGATTTTTTTTCGCGTGATATAAAAATAACCCTAACTCCATTGTTTGCACCTTGAAGTGAAAAAAGGGAGACCAGGGGGGTGAAATAAAAATTTGAAAAAATTAGGGAAATTGTTTTTCAATGTTTTGAATCGAATGAGGGCTATCCAAGACAATGTCCAATTTAAGGACCACCCTAGTGTACACATTCTATTCACACCCAAAACAAATGTGAATAAATTTGACTGATTGTGCATGCGTTATCTATCAAAAACTTAAAACTCACTCTTGCGGAATCGAAAAAATCGATGTGTACACAGAAAAAACCCACTCTTGCGGAATTGCGCTCCAGGTGGGTGAAATAAAAGTCTGAAAAAATAAGGAACATTTTTTTTCTCTATTTATAGTCATTTGATGCCTATCCAAGTTGGAATAAAAAAAAAAAACAATATAACGACCACCCTAATGTACATACATACATAGGTACTATAGGCCTAGTTTTAGACTCAAACATGACATTACGAAAAAATTAATTTATTCATGAACTATCCATAATTTAACACTTTTTACGGGATTTTTTGGTAAAAGTACCTTTTATTTTTTCTTAATTTCTCAAAAACTAAGAAAGATTTTTACATTTGGTTTTCGGTAATGGACTAAAAAATAATAAAGGCAATGCACTTTGAACATAAAACTAGCACTTAATTACGTAAAATTTTGAAAAATATCGACTTAAGAAAAAAAAATCACAAATTTTTTAAACAAATTTGACTTTGAAATTTAATTTCTCAAAAACTATTCGCTGAAATAACTTGATTTAAAAATCAAATGCAAGAATGAAGTATTAGCTTTCAAAAAATTAGAGCACATTATTAGATGTGTTTTCATTGATTTTTAATGTTTTTTTTGGCATTTAAAGTCAATGTTTCAGAAACTGCCCTCCTGCCTCAAGGAGGGGAGATACAAATTTCCCCCTATTCAATTTTTTTCTTAGAATATACCCAGGAACCACACCTTAAGATCCTTCCACTCAGATTCGGGACACCCTGTACATCCAAAAAAGGATTTTTTTCCAAACAAAATTGAATATCTCAAAAACTGATCAATGATTATGCTTGAAAAAAATTGTCCTAATTAAAGACACAACAATATATATTTTCACAAAGTTGCATTTGAATTCAACTAATTTTGGAAAAATGAAAAATAAAAAACAAAAACCAGAAAAAAATACGGTTTTTCACCAATATCTCAGAAATTTTAAGGTTACGTTAAAAAGTGACATATGTATGTGAAAGTTGTAGATTTTTGCGTGATCTACAACATTTCTATTGAACATTTTTCATTTTGGGGTCAAATTTGGTAAGAAAACGCAATAATACAATTTTCCCCCTCTTTTTCACCCCCCCAAAATCCCCCCTCCAACTACGCTTCTAGGAAATAGATTTTTTTTACATTGCTTATAACCCCATTCACCATATTCAATCGTTAAACTGCTGCTCACAATTTTTCTTTTTTTCGATTAAAAATATGTTAATAAGCCTGCACTAATATTTTTGAAATATGTTTTAAAAATCTTTATTAATAAATATTGAAAATTGGCATACCAAAAGCTTTGTTTTAAATGTTACTAAAATTTTAGATATAAAAAATAATTTTTAAGAAAACCGCTCAAATGGCTCCCTGAAATTACGCCATAGGAAATTACGCCAAAAAATAAAAATGGAAAAAAGGCCCAAATTCTCCATACAATGTTATGGCTTTTTTTCCTAGAAAAGAAACCCAAAAAGTTTAGTTTAAATTCCGGAATTTTAGGATATTTTGTCAAAAATTTTTTGGCCTTTTTTATTTTAAGAATTTTGAAAAAAGAGCAAAATTTTTTGTTTTGGAAAAAACAGCAAAGACATGCTCTGTTAACATAAATTGACAAATTAGAATAAACAAAGTTATAAGAATATGTGTTGTTTTAAATGTGTTCTACAAATCAAATGCACAAGTATGATATAATAAATGGCGGGGGGGGGGGGTTTGCATGGCAACATAACTTTGTTAAGTTTAGCTTTGTTGTTTATTGGCAAACTACACATAGAACGACGTCTTCTGGCATTTTTTGGCTTCCTTCTTCATCGTATTCATCCTCATCAACCATCATCGTATGCTTCAAAAATGATGCTCAAGTTCCTAATTTTATTTTGCGATGTAGTGACTGAGTTCCTTTCGTGATTTGTCTGCCTTTTGGACATTATTTCCAAATACATTATGGAAATTAGGTCGGAAAAAGCTGTTTTTTCTGGTCTTAATTCCAAAATGAATTCGGAAATTAAACCAAAAGGCTGAGGCGCAGGGTTAAAAGTCCAGAAGCCAAAAGTCCATAATGGACTTTTGACCCACGTGGGTGGGTTAAAAGTCCATAAATGCATTATGGACTTTTAACCCACCCTAGTGGGTAAAAAATCCAGAAAAATTCTTATGCACTACTGGCCCATCGTTTATGGAATTTTGGACCTCTAAGGTGATCCAAAAGTCCATACTTATGTAAAAGCTTTCATATTTGCTTTTCTGTTTACTAAAATGAGTATTACATATTTTTCTTGCACTCTTTTCAAAGGCTGGTGATATTACTGCAGCTTAAATAAAAAAAATATTTTAAAATATATATAATTATGGGGTTGGCTACGAAATCTCGCAAATCAAAATCTCGCATTCGAAATCTCGCATAACGAAATCTCGCAATTACAAAATCTCGCTTTTCATAATCCCGCAATTACAAAATCCCGCTTTTCATAATCTCGCAATAACGAAATCCCGCAAACTAAAATCTCGCATATCAAAATCTCGCAAAATTGAATTGCATTGCAACAAATAAATTTTTTTAATCAAAATCTCGCAAATTAAAATCTCGCGCGAGATTTAAATTTGCGAGATTTTGATTAAAAAAATGTATTTGTTGCAATGCAATTCAATTTTGCGAGATATCCTACCTACTGCAAAATATATAATCCAGTATCTGGGTACTTTAAGACTACACTGTTATTTATTAATTTGAACTTTTGATTTTTAATATTATTGCTTTCAAAAGAACAAGAAGGAGAGAGAACATAGAGATGGTACATCCAGTTGTAAAGTGTCATGTGCAAATCGCATAACTCGTATTTGGCCTTGAACAAGAAAATACTTTTTGTTCCATTATGAACGCGTAAATGACTATAGAGGTTATTAACAGTAATAAAGGATGTACACATTTTTTTTTATTGACAGGTACAGTTATTAGTTGGAAGGAAAATTATCCAAAGTGCTCTTGGGTAAGTATATTCTCAAAAAAAAAAAAATTCTAAAAGTCGTGTGTGATTCGTTGCTGTGAAATTTGAAGTTGCGAGATTTTGATTTGCGAGATTTTAAATTGCGAGATTTTGGTTGAAATTTGCGAGATTTTTAGGTTCAAACTGTAAATGCGAGATTGTGAAAAGCGAGATTTTGTGATTGCGAGATTATGAAAAACAAGATTTTTAATTTGCGAGATTTCGTTATTCGAGATTTTTAAAAAAAATGCGAGATTTCGTTATTCGAGATTTTGGTTTGCGGGATATCGTAGCGCTCCCATAATTATGTATTTACATAAATAAATAATAATTATCTTAAGATGTTGAAAAACAAACAATACGGTTTTTCTAAAGTTCTTCAGCTCCAATATTTAAAGTTTATTTGTTAAGTGTTTCCATAGGCGAGTGGAATCAATTGATAATTTTTTGTATTAATTTATTACATGTAATTTTTTTTTGTTTATGGTTTGGGAAAATTGAAAAATATGATTTAAAAAAATCACTTGATGTTTTTATACAATAGGGAATTTTAAAAATTTCGCACGAAATTTTTAAAATTACCTGATTGCATTTTTCAAAAATTCAAATTTCACAAAAATCATTTCGAAAA
Organism: Dasysyrphus tricinctus; assembly: GCA_963921185.1. Taxonomy (NCBI): domain Eukaryota; kingdom Metazoa; phylum Arthropoda; class Insecta; order Diptera; family Syrphidae; genus Dasysyrphus; species Dasysyrphus tricinctus. Next base: position 78,737,308 of record OY992531.1, read on the forward strand.
ATATTAAAATTCCGTGTATCACAAAACTTCGATTCGAAAATTATATCTCTTTAAAATTTTCTAAGTGACTTATTGAGCTTACTTTTTGGAAAATTTGTTTTAAAAGTTCAGTTAGCAAAATTATAAAAACGCGCGCGCTAATAAAATTTTTCGAAATTTCAAATTTCCCAAAAAACATATCCAAAAACATAGTAATGTCGTTTTCTCAAAACTCAATATTATTGTATAAAAATATCAAGTGATACAAAAAATTATCAATTGCTTCCACTCTCCTAATGGAAGAACGCCGAAAGTACGGCCAAACCCAACAAAAATGAAGTAATATGTCCATTTTGCAAGCAAATTGTGACAAATAGCACAAACGTTTTTTTTGTAAATGTTTTTGAACTTTTAATTATGAATCTGTAAATTTTCTTGTTTCTTTTTTAATTGATATTCATTATTTTTTTTTCTGAAATTTTGAAATAAATTGTTTTTTGGCTAAAGTATGGACTTTTGACCCATTTCCTTAAAAAATTTACGAACTTACGACCCACTTTCTTCTGGAGTTTTAGCTCACTTGGATGGGTTAAAAGTCCATAATGCATTTATGGACTTTTAACCCACCCAAGTGGGTCAAAATTCCATTATGGACTTTTGGCTTCTGGACTTTTGACCCTGCGCCAAAGGCTGATATTTTTTTGGCGTTCCAAAAATGCGGCGTAATTTCCACGTTTGTTGGCGAACTTTCTTTTTAATTTTGGGCGCTTTTTCCAAACATTTTATGCCAAACAGTTTTGGGCTTTTTTTCCAAAACTCTTTTTGGCGAAATTTTCTATGCCGTAATTTCAGGGAGCCACTCAAACGATTTTAAAATTTTGTTTGCATATATTCCTATTTTATCAAGTAATAAAAATGCATACTTGGTTTTGGGGAACAGGTCAAAATTCTGGTTTCAAAATTCTTCTTTTCAAAATTCTGTTTTTTTCCAAAAAATTCTGCTTTTCAAAATTCTGTTTTTTTTTTTTATTCTGTCCGACGAAATTCTGTTTTTCAAAATTCTGCCAATTTGCTTTACGAAGAAGAAAATTCTGCTAATTCTGTTTTTCCTTAAATATAATCATTTATTATCAATTTTTCATTTTTCGAGGGAAGAGCGTATCGACAACGGATTACTGAATTATTTGGCTAGTGGAAAGAGCAGTTTTTTTTGCAAGTTTTTTCACTAAATTGCCAGAAACTTGCACACATTTTTCTATTGGACGTGGTTCGTGGTTGTGTTGACCTGACTTTTTTACGATGGCATGGACATCTCCATTCAATTAAGTCACCAATCTTACATTGCACTTATCCTTTATTCGATAAGAACATGCCCAATTATAGTTTTTACATTCCGATACTTTTTCCAAATAAAAAAAATAACCGTCAACGCACAACTTGTCTTTTCCTTTATTGGATTTTACCATCGAAATATTCATTTTTATATATTTACACAAAACACAGTCCGCAATATTACAAGTTAACCGGTTGACCAACGATTAAGCAATATTGTCCTTGAATTTTTATTGAAATATTAAAAAAAAAAGAGATCTCAGAATGTAAAAAAAATATATTCTTTGCTCTCAGCCGCATACTTTGAACAATATTGCCATCAAATCAACAAATATACGCCAACAAATTATTTCCATGAACAAAATGTTGTACACAAATTAAGTACTGTTTTTTCGTATTTCTGTTTTACAAAATTCTGCAAATAATAAAAAAGCCGTGTGGAAAATGTTAAAAAGCGCGCGCTTTTTAACATTTTCCACACGACTTTTTTATTATTTGCAGAATTTTGTAAAACAGAATTATGAAAAACAGAATTTTGAAAAGCAGAATTTTGAAAAGCAGAATTTTGAAAAACAGAATTTTGAAAGCAGAATTTTGAAAAGCAGAATTTTGAAAACAGAATTTTCACATAGGCAGAATTTTGACCCCAACCCTTGGTTTTGAGCAGTAAGCTATTTTACTATAGTTGCTTATACAATTTAAACGATTTTTCTATACTTTTTATATATTTTTTTTATAATAACTTGCATATTTTAAAAGTTCTTATGTTCAACTTCAACATAAGAGTAAGTACGCTCGATCCAGTCGTGCATTTTATTTATTTTGATATGCGATTACCATATGTACAGTAGGTACGTACATAGGTACTATAGGGCTAGTTTAGATTTTTGCCCTACAACCGTCAAAGAAAATCTTATTTATCCCAAAAACCTTTCTAACTAAATTTTGAATTTTTAAAAAATGTTTTTTATGTATTTTTGTGTATTTTTGAAATACTAAAAATCTTTATTAATAAATATTCAAATTGGCATGCCAAACATTTTGTTTTAAATGTTACCAAAATTTTAAATATAAAAAAATAAATAGTTTTTAAGAAAACCGCTCCAACGATTTAAAATTTTTGTTTACATATATGTATTCGTATTTCTTAAAAGAAAGTTTTATGACGAAAGTTTATTGGAATCTCATTTTTTTGGGAAGCTGCTCTACATCGCCAACTCAAGATCTTCGACTTAGTCAAGGTCCTCAAATTCATCGAGATCTTTATTGTCAATGTTGCTCGTATTTTGTTTATTTTGTGTATTGTATTGCTTCGTTATACATCTCTTCTAAACCATTTATTACCTCTTAATTGTATTTCAAATAAAGGGCACTTTTCGGTTTAAACATAAACACTCAACGGCATACTGATATAAAAAGTCGAATTAAAGTTAAAAAAAAAAATATAAATTGAAAATAATAAAAAAATGAGTTGATAAAAAAAATAAATAAAAAAATATTTTGTCTTTCCTATAAATTGACATTTTTAGGAATTTCATATGTTGAGGCTTAAACAAATAGAATGTCGTGCTCATAAATTTTCAAAAATCACAGATTTGAGATTCATAAAAAATGCAAAAATTTACATATATTTTTCTGGTGGTGTTTGGGTCTGTCTCAAACAAATATTTAAACCAAAATGTAAAAATATTCAAACAATGGAATAGCTGGCAGCATATTTGTCAAATTGAAACTAATTTATTTTGTGTCATTTGCTGTTCAAAGTTCAAACTATAACAATGCCATCAATAAAATAGACTAAATTGCGTGTTATGTTTTTAAGATAAACATTTATACATAAATGGGTACTTATTTGATTTTGAATAATAGATGTAATGTTTCAGCTTTAGTTTCTAAATTATAATGAGACGAAAAATAGATCAAACAACTATAATAATTGTTTCATATCATCCCCCAGAATGCCAGAAGCATGAACGCACAAAAAATAAAATTTTGCAGCATCGTCTTTGAATGTTCTACTAAATGAGGGCGAATTCTTGATTCAAGTAATTGCTTTTTAAATATTATAGATAAACACTTTTTTCGATATAACACACATTAACAATAAGTACTGACGAGACATGGAACAAATTTTTAGATTTAGAAAACCAAAAAATTTTAATTTGCACATTCGTGTTTCTGATTGGCTTGATGGTTCACATTCAAGCAAGATCCCATTGTTTTATTCAATCATTTTTCCTTAAAAAAAACCTTATGTTTCAAATTAATTCACACAATGGCCACCATTTGACACGTTTTAATGAACGCGATTCATTTAACCCTTTTTTTCCGACGAATGAATCCTTTCATTTCAGAAACTATGTGATGTATTTTATTTTTATAAATAAAGATATTATTTTTGTTCAGAAAAAAAAAACCATCACACATTTCATTATTAAATTTCCCCTTTAAGTTATATTATGTTTTCATTATAACAACAGAAAAAAAACCCACACGAACCACCACAATGAGTAAAACTTATTAATTTACGACATCATTATAAACACAAAAACGTGATATTTGTGCATTTTTCACTTTGAAGCTTCATTAAAAATGGAAGCATTAAAAGAGTGGTGAAGAATCATTCACGTGCCACACCATCATGGTAGCACTGGAGCCATTATAACACTTCCTCATTTTTTACCTCAATAAAATTGAATTCTAAAAATACAATTCGACACAATTAGTTCTGTTGAAAGAAATATTTTAAAGAAGGAAACAAAAAATGAATCAAAAGCTTTACATGATGCGTATAACAAGCGAACTCCGGACATCATCCTATAGCTAACATCTCGTTTGAAAATGTCATAACACTAAATAGAAACATTAAATCAGCTGGAACATGCCTCTTAGAACAAATCCTAATTCAAAACGTCACTTAAGGAATATTTATATTTTCGTCAATGAATTGAATCCCATCGATTAAGGTGATTATAAGCAGGATTGAGATTTGAGAATAGAAATGGTGAATTTCACCAAAAAATTAACAATTTTGATGGGCATAATCTCAAATATTTTAATCGCACCGGGATGAGAGAAATGCAAATATTTATGTAGCACATTATTACTGATATTTTTAACTTTTATATTTTAAAAATATGAGTTGAAACCACGATCGCTTAGAACTGGAAAAAACAGGAATTATTATCTAATAAGATAAGGATACATTTTATGAGACATCATTTTTATCTCACTATCTTACAGTTAAACATCAATCTTATTTTTTATTTAGTTTCATTTATTTCATCAAACAAAGTTACAATACTCTAGTGATTACTTGATACATTTTAATATAATATATTATACATAAGCAAAGTTATTTAAAATTAACAAAAGATTTCTTTCAAATAAATTTCTATACTAAGATTGAATTCAATCAAATCAAAAACAGTATTCGTTTCTCTTAAACACCTAGATATAGGTTCATTGGCGGCATAAACAGTTCTGTGGTATGGAACATTTAAAAAAAACCGGCTTCTAAGCATTCTCGAAGGAACATTGATCCCAATTAAGGCCAAAATATGAGAACAATCAATATGGTCTGTTAATATATCTCGAATAAACATAATCGCTGTGAACTTCCTTCGAACGCGTAGAGGCAAAATACCGAGTAATTTACACCTCGTTTCATAAGAAGGCATATCAATGTCCCAGTGAAGTCTTTTCACGACAACTTGCGTAAATCGTTTTTGGATTTTTTCGATTCTAAATGAATGAACTTCATACGAAGGATTCCAGATTACATTGCAGTAGTCTAGGTTTGACCTTACAAAGGCAAAAAACAAACACTTCAAAGTATGTGGATCCGAGAACTCTTTAGAGTTACGCAATATGAAACCTAACATTGAATTCCCTAAAGACCACAAAATCTATATGTCTTAAAAAGTCAAGTTTATAGTCAAAAATCACACCCAGATCTTTTTAAAGCTTATGATGGACAGTGCATTGAAATTTATTTTATAGGTGAAATTAATTGGTGAGCGGTTGCGACAAAACGTCAAGCTTTGGCATTTAGAAATGTTTAGATTAAGGGAGTTAACTAAGCACCAATTCGATAGGTTATTAAGATCGTCCTGCAAAAGAAAGCAATCTTGTTCAGATTTAATGCAACGGAAGATTTTTAAATCATCCGCATACATTAAACACTTCAAATTTAAAAATATGTCAGGAATATCGTTTATAAAAAGCAAGAAGAGAAGGGGGCCGAGATGGCTACCCTGTGGGACGCCTGATGTAGCACGCACTGGTGAGGAAATGATATTGTTGATACGAACGTACTGAATGCGATCTTTTAAGTATGAACTTATCCAATTTAAGAAATTTGAGTGAAAACCTAACTTATTTATTTTCATTAGTAGAACATTGTGATTGACTCTGTCAAATGCTTTTGCAAAGTCCGTGTAGACAACGTCGTACTGAGAGCCTTCCTCGAGTCCATTCAAAACTAAGGTACAAAAAATTGTAAGATTTGTGGTAGTAGATCTACCATATACGAAGCCGTGTTGGTAAGGAGAAATTATATTTTTAAGAGATGGAGTTAATCTATCATAGATCAACTTTTCAAAAATTTTAGGAATAGTCGAAATTTTACAAATTGGACGGTTATTTGAAACCTCTTGCCTACTTCCCGATTTGAAAATGGGTGTAATTGTTGAACGCTTCCAAATATTAAGAAACTCACCGTTTACCAACGAACGATTAAAAATAATTTTCTAAGGGAACAGCCAATTCTGACGCACACATTTGTAAGATGATTGGTGGGATTCCATCTACGTCTCGTCGGTTGTCAGACTTAAGCTTAGACAATGCTTGTTCGACTTCATAGATAGAAGACTTAAACTACCAATATTCAAAAGACTATCTGTAGAGTTAGCGATATCAGGATATGGTATAGTAGAAGAACTATCTACATAAGTTGACTGAAAATGTTTAGCAAACAAGTTACAAACAACTGAGATATCAGAAGAAGAAATGCCATCGTAACGCATAAGGTTGGGAATTCCGTTTGACTGTTTTTTGCTGTTTATAAATCTCCAAAAAGATTTACTATTGTCTTTAAGTTACTCTCGACAGAAAACAGATATTGATTGTATAGAAATTTATTTAAAGTATCGAATTCTTTTTGCAGAACTCTATATTGTTTATGCAATTCACGATCATTGTTAGACTTTCGAAACTGCTTATAAACCTTGTTTTTTTTATTATTAAGATTGATTATTCTTTATTAAACCACACAGGTTTCAAGCACCAATTGTTTTAATTTTAGGTATGTATAAGTCAATCTCAATATTTACAAAATGGAAAATAAATTATGACACTCATTTAAATCTATATTAACAAACAATTCATGCCAATTAATACCATTAAAAAAATCTATAATTGCATTTAAATTAGCTTCTGCAAAATTATATATAAAATTAGAGTCTAAAGTTACAGGTGTAAAATAACTATAAAATTCTAAATGCAAACTGAGTGCAACATGATGTATTGTATTAGAGAAAAGAGGAACTATTGAGTTATTTATACCCACACACAATTCAGAATCAACGAAGACCAAATCAAGCACATTATTGAAAGAATTCTGAAAATATTTTATTTGTCTAAGATCAAATTGTGCAAAGGTATCCACAACTTAACAATCATGGTTAAATATAACATTAAAAGGAAATTATTATTTTATCATCAGGATCATATATCCATTTTATATTTGGCAAATTAAAATCACCTACGATTATGACTCTTTGATTATCTTTATTAGGTGTGTTTTATTGGAAAAGCTATCCGCAGCACAGTGAAATTTTATATGAATTACAAAAACAGCATCGGCAGCAAAATCGCTGCCGATAAAAGTTAAAGTAGAATCCCACTGCCGATAAACTTTTGACGTTTGTTCGAGTATCGAACTCAATTGAATAGGATTTTTGTGTGTCGTCATTGGTACGACTGGTACTTTTATGTTTCTCTAATTCTCGATGGCTATGTTCGTAGAGTAGAATCATGTTGAATGAATGGCCCTGTTTAGACTGTAACTTTTCACTTCGTCGAGACCATGTTTTTGTAGAAGAAATCGGTGAAGAGAAAATTTCACCCATAAATTTACGTCATGGTGGCGTAGTGAGCAATTACAGTCTAAAGGGTCGTTTATAAGTGCATGGTTGTTTTGTTTTACCTTTTCGACAAAATGAAAAAATGATCCTATCCTATGCTATGCTAAAAAAAAACGCTGCCTTAAATTAGTTTAAAGTGCAAAATTTAGCATTTTTATTTATAAATGACAAACAAGATATATTCTGCCGACTGTCAAACGATAATTCGCAAACCACAACATCAAGACGCATTCCACAAAGCATTTTTCTTCACATTTTCTTCTATAGGCAACCAAACAAATTACTCAAGGGAATGGAAGGTCAAAATTCACGATCATTCCCATTTCAAAATTCACTATTCGCAGCTCATATGAAAAGCTCTTTTTGTAAACCTTTGGTCTATAGGGACCAGTTTGTATAGACATGGTTCAAATTTTGATCCGATGCTCAGCAATTTTAAGTCACTGCTTTTGGTGGAAAGGCTACTTGTACAAATGTGGTTCAAGCTTTGATGCGTGGTTCAATTATTTTAGCTTATTGATTTCGGCAGTTTAACTGAGGTTCAACAATGGTCAAGCTTGAAATTGTTATTACAACATTCTTGAACCTTGGAATCATCGTTGCACTTCAGTAGATCCGATAAAATCGATGAGTCACAAATGGATCAAATTTTGAACCAGTAAGTACAGCTGAAACTAACTGAAGTTCAAGGAAGGTTCAGGCTTATTTGGCTACTAATGTACTCAGTTAATCCGGTAAAATTGTTGAGTTAAAAAATTTCCAGTGGAAAACTAGGTAAATGCATTAAAATTAGCCATACAATCATATCCTCATTGTTATTTATAAAATTATCGCTAATAAAGTCATCTACTCCATGTGTATTGAGTCTGTTACTATACGACGACTTTTGAGTCATGACTTTTTTCAAAATTAAATGAGTGCAATTGAGAAAACAAAATTTGATTTCACTTTCACAATATTAAATTTCGAAAAATCTCAACTAAAAAGTCTTCGTGTAATAGCAGACTGACTCATGACTTTTTTACTTTGACCATAGTCTACCAACACACCCATACCCCTTTTCTTTTTTTTATAGCTGCAAAATCAATTTTCGTATCTGAAAATGGCAAGTAAAGAAAAAAGGGACACAAATTTGATTGAAAACATTAATTATATAAATATATAGTTATATTTCCCATTTAACTTGCTAATATGTTAGTTTTTGTTAATAATTTTGGTTTATTTCTACTTTTATCTTTCACAAAATTCACTTTTGTGTCGTGACAGCTGTTCAGGCGTACCATATTGCAAATACAAAAATATAGGCCGCTGCGGATGCGTTTTTATGGAAATTTCTCACTGTACTATATATAAAATCCCAAAAAACACGCCTATTGTTATTGTTTAAAGTCAACTTCAACTCATTTTGCATCACTTTTTTATTTCACTGCTGGTTTTTGGTAACAAAAAAAAACAGATAACTAGGCCTAGCAGCAGTTTTAAAAAATTTAAAAGTTTCTCTCTCACCTTTAGCCATCTCTTTCATATCAGTGAGATAAGAAAATAAAAAGAAGAATAAAAACGCAAATAATTGAAAATTAACTATTTTTGTTTTTGTACTGCCTCTTGCGAGGAACTGACAAATCCTTCAAGAGTATACTTGTCATGAAAAAGTGCTTCTCGTTTAGCCGTTCGGACTCGGCAAAAAACTGTAGGGCCCCACCATTCCTGCCAACAAAACTCGCACAGCAGGAATGGTTAAGAGTTGTAAGTCACTAGGCCCTGATTCTCCACGAGCTGTTGCGCCACCCAATTTAATTTAATTTAATTTAATTTAATTTAATGATGGAGCCAGTAGCCGGCCATCTATTTTTTTTTTTTGCTTAAAAGTTTTCTAAAATTCCGTTGTTCAAATACCAAATACATATATATTTGTGGATTTGTTATGAAAAATAATTATTTACGAACATTAAAATGAAAGTGTGATTCTGGTGTAGACCATGCCCCATAAACACCAGTGGTCAGCCATATAAGTCTTCAGTAATCGGCCCCAGTATAAAATTCTATTTTTTCTTACTACTGAACTGACCCAGATGAAAAAAAACAAAGCTTTTGAATTTTAAAAATCTAACAGAAAAATTAGGCAAATTACTTTAAAAAAAAGAAACATTTATTACAAAACTGTTTGCAAGGTATACACACATGTACCTTTCTATCTATCCTTTCTAATTTATTTTTTAAAGCTAAGTATACAGTTCTTTTGAGTAAAAAATTCTTCAAGGTGAGAAAAAAATATTTTCGACAAAGAAAAAATGTCCGTGGTGTATTCGTCGTCAGTTTAAAGTTTCCAAAAAAATATCTCAATGACTACTGATCTCTGAAAAAGCAAACATAAATGCCAAACGCAATTTTTTACGGAAAAAGAATGTCAGTGACATTGTTTTGTACGAAAAAAGCTCGTGGTGAATATAAAATTTGTATTCTTTGGGTAGTTCAGAGTTCGATAAAAAAAATTAAACGTCAAAAAAGTTTTTTTTAGTGAAAATGGCTCCCATAAGAAATACATGTAGTTTTTTTTTCGTCAAGGAACTGTATACTAAGCTTATCTATTTTTTCTACCAACCTCTCCAAGAAAAACTATAATTTTCAACTAATAGGACTCTTCAAGAGTTTTGCTGGACTTATTTCTGCGTGCTTGAAGAGTTAAAATGTTCACTCTTAGTATTCTACTAGATTCTAGTAAAATTGTTATGAGCCTTAAACAGATTTCTTACTAGATGCAATTTTTTTTATCTTATAGCAAGAATATATGAGAATTGTTTTCCCCATAAGAAATTTTTTAAATTTGTTTGAAAATAGATGTGTAAATACGAGCTTCTTGTAAGACTCTAGTATTTTTTCCAAATTCTTGCTTTTCAAATCTTTTTATTGTATTAATCCTATACAAAAAATAAAGCATTTAAGATTAGGTAAATAAGAGTCTAGTTGTGATTTTTTAATTGGAACTCCTATTCGCTTTTCTTTATTAAAGGTTTCATAGATACTGCCTATAGACCCTATGAAAGCTCCTTAGTAGAGTATTATAGCTTAGACTCTTATAAGTTATTTATTGTTAAGGGATTATTAATATTATGATTCTGTTTATAGAGTTCTAAATCTATAAGACTCCTGTAAGACTAAAGGTTTATATTAGAGCCCCCTAATGCCCGTGTATTTAAATACACGTGTTACCCGTGTAATTAATTATCCGTACATGAACCCGTGTCTGTATATTTACACGTGTATTTATAATTACCCGTGTACTTAGCAATACACGGGTAATTACTATGGGAATTGGCACAAATCGGTAAATCGGATGCAAAGGACCTTGAAAATCGGTCTAATTATTGTTTGAATAGTTAAAAAATTGTTTTATGACAGGAATTTCTACTAGTACATTCGTATAACACAGATATTTCTGTATTATTTGTATATTTATGCTTTGTTTTACTTCTTAAAGTTCAAATAAAAAAAGTTTTTTGTATTTAATTTGGTAATTACTTACATACACTAATATATTTCGAGGATTATTTTTAGGTCTAAAATTAATATTAAAAATAATAATATATAAAAAAAAAATAATTACGTAAGATATTATTTCTTGTATACAGATTATAATGTTTCTGTATTATATTTAAATTTATTTGGCTTTTCTGAACGGCTATATCGATTCTGAAGAAATTTTAAGAGTTTGTTTCAATGAAAGATAAAAAAAATCTTAAAAATTGGCTTTAGATACATCCGCCCCCTGCCACGGAACCTTTGCTTTGTTTAATTGAAATACTTTTTTTCTTGGAAGCTACTCAACCGATTTAGATGAAATTTTTCGATTGAAATTTAAAATTAGTTTTGGTACAATCTACTGTCACTCCCATTTTAATCTATTTTAGAATTTAAAAGAGCAATTTGCAGTATACATTATGTATTATTACGACTTCTATGATTTGGTTGAAATTTAACATTTAATATAATATAATTTAACTTCAAAGTTGATCTAGACAGGAGTCATCCAGGACCAAAGCTAAGGGGGTGCCAAAATTTAAACTAAAATGTTTAAACTAGATTTTCTTCTTCCTTCCTATTTTTTTCTATAATTTTTTGGCGATACAAATTTCCTTTTTTTTGGTTAGATATTTACTGTTCTGGGGCATTTCTTTTTTTAATAAAACTTCGTTTTAAGAACATTTTTTTTTGATAATTTTTGTATGAGCTTTTAAGCTTAAATATAAGTAAAGAACATAATATCTACTTTTTCTTCAGTTTCACTGTGTCTAAAATTAAATTGATTTGTTCTTTATATTTATCATTATTTTTCAATGAGCGCTTTGGACATGTTACAACCAACTTGTTGTATAGGTTTAAGTAAAAAGTATAGGTATGTTAGGTACGAAGTGCTATTTGTTTTCTTTCGAAAGGTACTGACCTACCTTAAGGAATCTAAGGACTTAGAAAAAGAAAATAATGCATAGAAATTCGTTTAAATTATCTTTATTAGTAAAAAAATAAATATTAATTTTCCATAAATTTATTATGTACATAAATAAGGTTGGTTTCATTGGTCTATGTGCCTTAGGCTAATTGTTAAAAAAAAAAATATATCTTCTTCACCCCTAATAAAATTCCATAGTTTTTAAGTTTTTTTTACCTTCTGATAGTTTTGCTATTTTAAAAGGAAGTTTTTCATGTATGCTTTCAGATGAAAATTTACAATTTTTAGAAATTTTCGTTTCAAGCTTAATTTTTTTTTCAGAAATGTTATTATATGGAAAACTAATTATTAGAAAACAACAACAATTGCTACATTTCTAATGCTAGGTATATTTTTCTGTTTTCGAAGCCAGAAACCTATTCTTTGTGTATTTTAAAATTTAATTTTTCAATAAATAGTTTTTGAAAAATAAGTTTTCAAAAATTTTGAAACAAAATTTTGTTCCTAATCATTTTTTTTAAATACACTTGCCAAAAAAATTAAGGGAACAAGACTTGTTTCAATTTTTTTGACAAATATATTTAAAAATAAAATGCACGACTGGGTCGCACGTACTTGCTCTTATGTTCAAGACACTGCTAGTTTAAGAAAATTGTATATACAAACATGGAAATTATGACAGAAAAATGTAGAGAAGCATGAAATACGACATTCAAATTAGCTAAAACAACTCTTTTGACAGTTTGAGGTGAAAAAAGTATGCCATTTTAATTCATGATGGAATATGATTGTATGGGAAAAAAAAATTTAAAAACGTTGGAGCGGTTTTTTTTTTTAATTAATTTTTTATATATAAAATTCTTAAAACATTTTTAAGAATAGATTTTGGTATGCAGATTTAAACTATATATTTATATGTATATAAAAACAAAATTTGAAAAAAAATTATCAACCCGTTTTTGAGATATCGAATTTTCAAAAAAAAAATTTGAAACTTTTTTTAAAAAATCAAAAAACTTTTTTTTGAAAATTTTGATATGCAATATTATTTAATCTTTTCTGAAATTTGTATATAAGAAAATTCATTTAAATCCGTTAAGCTGATAACGAGAAAACTCAAAATAAAAAAATACGTTCTATGACAGGTACTACTAATAGTTGCTATGTGTAAAATTTTATAATTTTTGATGGTAGATCGTACTAATTTAAGTATATCGAAAAAGTTTAATCAACATCGTAGGAGTCATTTTCAAGCAAAAAAATACAGTGCGGTTCATATTTATAACCCACCTTAAAAATCGTTAATGTTTTGGTCGTCTATACATGATCAAAAATAAAAATGATAGGGAATAATAGTAATGGTCATGGCAGTTAATTAAAACAACAAGTTAATTTCAAAAACGTAACAGGTGTATTTTTATTTCTTAGTAATACAAAAATAACAAAATTCAAGTGTTTCAAATTTATAACCCATTGTTTCAATAAATTAATAAAAGTAAATGAAGAATCGAAACTAATAATTGATTTGGGAACTTTTGGCAAGAATCAAGTCAAAAATTCTTTTTTTCATGGATTTTATCAATTTATCCAAAAGTTCTGGTTTGATTTTAAGCCATTCATAAAGAAGAGCGTGTTTAAGCTCTGATATCGTCTCATACGTCCTTCTTTCTGCGTATATTCTTCTGACAAAAACTCTCCCAAGATTCTCAATAGGGTTAACATCGGGAGAGCATGCGGGCCAGTTCATTAAATCAACAGAATTTATTCCCAACCAATAAATTGTTTCTCTACTGATATGGATTCTGGCATTGTCCTGCCGAAAAATCCAAGTTCTCTCATGGTGATCTACCAAAAACGGTACCAAACTGAGTCCGAAAACTTGAACATAATCTCTGCTGTTCATTTTCGAAGAAATTTATTGCATTTCCACGCACCCCTTCGTTGAGAAAGCACCCCACATCATCACCGAACCGCCACCAAAATTTCGCCTATAAAAATATCACGGTTCCTTCCGTAAGTCACGCCAATAAGAGTGCACACCATCAGGACCATCTAAATTCCATTTTTTCTGGAGAAATGCAATTAAATTCATCAAAAATGAACAGCAGAGATTATGTTTAAGTTTTCCGATGCAGTTTGGAACCTTTTTTGAGAGATCATTAGGAGAGAAATTGGATTTTTCAGCAGGACAATGCCAGAATCCATATCAGTAGCGAAACAATTTATTGGTTGGGAATAAATTCTATTGATTTAATGCTTTGACCCGCATGCTCTCCTGATGTCAACCCTTTTGGAAATCTTTGGAGAGTTCTTGTCAGGAGAATATACGCGGAAGGAAGGACGTATGAGACGATATCAGAGCTTAAACCCTATCTTCGTGAGGAATGGCTTAAAATCAAGCCAGAACTTTTGTATAACTGATAAAATCACGGAAAAAAGAGTTTTTGACTTGATTCTTGCCATAGGTTCCCAAATTAATTATAAGTTTCGGTTTTTCATTTACTTTTATTAACTGTTGAAGCAATGGGTTATAAATTTGAAACACTTGAATTTTGTAATTTTTGTATTACTAAGAAATAAAAATACACTTGTTACGTTTTTGAAATTAACTTGTTGTTGTAATTAACTGCCATGACCATTACTATTATTCCCTATCATTTTTATTTTTGATCATGTATAGACGACCAAAAAATTAACGATTTTTAAGGTGGGTTATAAATATGAACCGCACTGTATTTTCCTTTGCGGTTTTTTCACTTTTGTATGGAAGGTACCGTTATTTTTTCATAAATGTAAAATTTTTTCTAAAAATATTTTAGAAGGTACTAAAAAAGTCTTAAATATCGAGTTTCAAAAAAATCTATGGTGCCTTTTTCGAAATATTTGATTTTCCAAAAAAAAATTTGAAATATTTTTTAAAAATCCAAAAAATATTTTTTCAAAAATTTTGGTACACAAAACTATTAAAATTTTTTGGAAGCTTTTGTGTAAAAAAAATAATTGAAATCGGTCATACCGTTTTGAAGAAAATCAAAAATTAAAAAAATGGTTCCTTGGGAGGTACCATTAATAACCATTTTTGAATAATGGTTTTCCACCCAAAGAAAGCCTTCACTAAAATAAATTTATTGAATTTTTTTTAAGAAAAATTGTCGATCCGTTCTTGAGAAAAATACGATTATGTAAATTTGCCAAAAAAAAATGTATGAAGGTACCGTTATTTTTGGTTCTAAAAAAAAATGAAAAAAACGTGTCGGCAGCATCACCAAAAACCACTATGTACCAAGTTTGAAGAAAATCGATCGAGCCGTTTAGGCTGTAGACGAACAGACAGACAGACCGACAGACAGAATGTACCACCCACTTTTTTGGTGTTCTCTATCATCGTAATATAATGTTTGATTGTTATCTCAAAAAAATTTTTTGCACGAATCCAAAACTTGCCTTATAGTACCTATAATCGCAAGTAAAAATGATTAGGTACAAAATTTTGTTTCCAACTTTGTGTTTCAAAATTCCAGCAATTCCGTCATTCACAAGGTAAATAAAATATAGATTATCATTTGGAGCAAAACTGTCATGCAGGAGGGATAATGCGTACCTGGCTCTACAATCAATAACACCAGGAAGCAAAAATATATGTACACATGCATAACATTATGTAAATGGTAAGGTACCAAGGTTATTCAATTATTTCCAACTATACCTACCTATGTAACTTACCAACAACTGGCTTCCATTCTTTTTGATCTAGTTTTCTTTCTTTATTCATTCCAATTCCATTGCCATTCTGGATAATAATTTTGTCTACTATTTCATTATAATTTTTATCCGAAATAAATTAAGAATACAGTCAGTTAAAAGAAAAATAGCCACTAAGCACTTGTTTGACGAAAAAAAAAATCGAAAAAGGTGTCAAATATGCTTGACCTGGTACGGAGCATAGGCAAAGAATGATTTTTATTTATGCTGGCGAAGCGTCTTTTTAAATATAATGCACGACGTCTGGTTAATCATCAGAAAGAAGCAACGTTCTTTTAAATACACGTGTATTTTTATTTACACGTGTATTTAATTATTACACGGGTACACGGGTATCAATTCCTTAAAACACGGGTACCCGTGTCACGGGTACCCGTGTAATTAATCGTCCGCCCAAAATCGAAGGCTCTAGTTTATATACTAGAAGGCTAAAGGAAGAAAAACCAATCTACTAATAAAACTAAGGTACTTTGGAATTTGAAAAGAGTTAAGAACAACTTATGATAAAAATGTTATGAAAGCATGTATTTTAACTTTCATAACAAGATATTAATTCTAAAGGAAAGCTATGAGATCTTGAAAGTTCTTATGATATGAGAGTGGCGGGATTTTGGAAGTCAGCACTGAAAAGTTATTAAATTGGGTCTGTTCTTTGGTTGGCCCGCTTATTTGATTGAAAAGTCAATTGCCACGTTTTATTATTGCTCATAACCCATATGGTTCACCTCGTGAAAATAAAACATTGCGGGTTAGTGCAAAAACAGTGCTGTATATCAGTCTCTCTTTTTTCTTATGTTTATTTATTATTCATGTAACCCCTGTCTCTTTTCCTCTCTATTCCTAATACTGCTGACAAATTGCTGACATCATTCACAATGGTATTTAGCCCTCTGCCGGTGAGAGTAAAAACCTGTATCTTGGTTATTGAAATAAACCTCGATAGAAACCTGGATCCCATGTTGTTTTTGTAATACATGTTAAAAGATAACCTCGACTCAGAACTGGAGATAATAAGACGCAGCTAATAATAATAGCAATTTGTCTTTTTGCAAAAAATATCAAAAACAAACAATAAATAACATGAAAATACTTTAAAAATGCAAATATCCTCAATATTTTATCAATTGTAATGCTTTTGTAAAATGATTTCATGTTATCGACCTATTGCAAGAACTAGAAATTATGTATGTAGTTTAAGACGAAGGCTAACAACTAATTAAAGATTTTCTCAAAGATGAATAAAGGTATTTGGACGATTCAAAAAGAATTTTGAATTAAAATGTTCATACTTTAGAATGACCAAAAATATTAATTCGAAAAAAATCACCTCGGGAAATAATATAACTCCAAATCAAAAACGCTACTATTTTAATTTTTAGACGCGAATAACTCAAAAGCTTGACGTGCTAGAACAGTTTCTAGGCCAGATTCGAACTCAGCCTATCAAAGACCACCAGAAAAGTATACCTTGGTTCATGTTAAAGACAAAAATTCAAATTCTGTCACGCAAAGTAATAAATAAGTGTTTTCTAGTGGATTTTCGGTAACAGTGAAAACACATCAATTTTCAAATAGCGCTTGAGTTCAAGTGGGTTGTCGCAGAAAAAAACATAGGACAGAGGTTTGTTGGAAATTGCTTATACTTACCATTGTACTGTGATGTAATTCACGAATAATTGATAGCTTTCGAGGCATTGGTAAAAAAAACTCCCAAAAAATGCGTTTTTGCATTTTTTTCATGTTGCGCCACGAAATTTTGTTCGCAAACCTCAGAATCGAATTCAGCAAGCAGGGAACAAATCAAAACTACCCCACAATTTGCAAGGTAAAAATACAATATGACTGGACTATGGGTAAAATCCGGTTTAGTATCCTAAACACAAACATTTCACCAAGGGATTTCTTAGAGAAGTCAAAATATATTGAAGAGGTTTAAACTGAATTTGGAAGAAGATAAACAGTGTTTTCAGGATCCGTTACAAATTTAGTTGACACAAAATTATTTAAGGTGGTTACATAACCTAAGAAAAAATGTGAAAAACTGGTGTTGACTAACATCTTATAGATTCAAAATAGCTTTTTATGGCCTTTAGTCCTATAAATTGGCGTTTCGTTCGGCTTACTCACTTGAACTCATCAGTGACATAGTGAGGGCTTTGTCATACGCAATTTATATTAAGTTCAGTTCAACTTACATGAATTTTTCAACGAAAATCCACTGTAAACTATATCCAACAAGATTAGAATTCCTAATCATTAAGCTGGAAGTTTTTTTGCCCTGGGCCAGGCATAGTTTCTATATAAGAAGGTTTTATAATACAAATTCTATATACTACTGAAATAAATCAGCCAAGTAGAAGACTTAGCATTAAGGATTGGACTTGTTGAATTATTGATTCAAAATAGCTTTTTATGGAAAATCGTTTAGAAATTGTTACTAATTTTACCGAAAAATTACCGCTCAATTTTACATTACCTCAAAATGGTGAAAAGCGATTATATTTTTGAATTTTCTAACAGGACTGTCTTGAAACCCAGAGCTGATAGCTGAAAATTTAGGACGGATTTGATCCCAACACCCAAAAGTATCCCTGGAAACATTCTTCACTTGTTTTGTCAAAAAGTCAACTGATATTTTTTAAATTGTGTTATTAACGAAGTGGTTTCCGACAGCTGACGGTAACAGTAGCCCACTTCACATGCTATCATCCTACGTCCAGCCAGTTCCTGCTACATAGGTTGACAGGATTTTATGATGCATGAGTTTATGTTTATACCGTGCAAATATTCAAAATAGAGCGATGTTCTTTGGGTGTCGTTCAAGTGACTGACAGAAAAAATGTCGACTTTTGTTGAAATTTTCCACTGGAGATTAAAATTTTGATTTATATCAACTATTGGAAAAAATACCGACAAGTCGATAAAAGTCGATATTTTTCTCGACTTTTTTCAGTGCAGTCGACTTTGTGTCAAGTCGAGATTTCAAAATGTAGATATACATATTTTAATAAGTTGGTAAAAATTAAGTCGGTTTTATCTATCAAAAAGTCGATACAAATTGACAAGTAGACAATTTTTTCGTTGGTCATTCGTACCTCGTACGCAACCCTTTATGAATGATTTTTGCTCTATTTAGTATTCCAATACTTTTGCATCATTTTTTATAGAAAAACATACTTACCCGTTAATCTCGAAATCCTATATATGAGCTCAAAAAGTAAATGCAGGAACCGACCTTTGATTTCCAGCTTTTTTGATATAAAGTCCATCATTATATCGTCTTTAAAATCTCAGGTTCGAATTTTTCGCGGCATCAAAAATGAATCGAAGTAAAAAACAATATTTCACGAGAAATCCACCTGTAAGGTATTAGCATACACAACCCATAGAGTTTGGTTACTTCCAGCAGGGACTGTTCGTGAGTATCTTAACAACAGAAGTTTGTTCCCCTATAGAAGACTAATCTAGCACACAGCATGCAGGCAGATAGTACAGACAAAAACAGATACATTGTTGTATCGAAACTAGAAACTAGATACATTATCTTTGTTATTAGGAGGAATAGGAGGGCTATCTCTATGCGTCCAAGTTCTAAAGCATATCTATGGTTGGTATGTACCCAAACCGAACAAAACAAAAATTCATATCTCTCGCAGTCAGACCAGAACTCAAATAGTGGAGGCGGAAGATGTGATGTCTGCTGCTGCTGCTACCGCTGCGACTGTGAGTAGGAATTATTATTGTTTGGACGCTTGCATGGATTCTCAAAATGTATCTTTCAATTAATTCACTTTGAGAGCTCCAGCACGTCGGCTGTCGCTGTCGATAATCATTTTCTACCTTTTCCCTACAAGTACTCCAGTGTATGTGTCGTCGTCGTGCCTCGTGCCTTGTGCCCTTACACTTTCATCGATTGTGTTGTAACTCGAAAATTTATCATCTTAATCGGCAGCGTGGAAATTGATTTTTTTTTTTCGATCGATCGGTGGAGAGCTCCGAACCAAATGTTGTTATTCACAGTTCTTATATTGGCTGGTCTATAAATGCGATTCACAGTTTGTGTGCATATCGTATCGCTATCGTGTTTTGTTTGTTTGTTTTTGGATAAAGAATTTCCGGAATTTCGTGGTGGTTGGTGCATCCTTAAGCCGTAAGGATAAAAGTGTGTATGGGTATTTTGAATGAGCATCTGGTCCGAGCTGGATGATGCTACTTACTATCGGTTAAACGGTATTGTTTGCATCTTCTTGGATTTTTAATTACATCCTGTGATTTGTTTTTGTTTGTGAAAAGTGTTCCCACTTTGTGTTTCTTTTTTTTATTTAATTTTCATAACGATAAATGTGTCAGATAAGATAAGGTTTACCTTATAAGTCTTATTGCATCAAAATGTTGTCTAAGTTTATTTAGAGTTCTCGACAACCACTGTATTGACTTTCCTGTTGTTTTGCAGATTGCCTTAGAACTTAAGTGAAGCTCGTTTTCGTTTCTTTTTAACTTTAAAGTATTTTTACGACTTTTCTGCAGATATTTTAAGATCTATTTGAAGCAAATGTGTGATATTTGAATGTCATTTTTAAAAATATCTGAAGAATGTCAATCTTAAATAATAATACTTGAATACCTTTTATGCACAGAAAGCACAAAGCACAGGCTCCAGAAATAGTTTTTAAAGAGGATACATTCTACATTTCTGCACTTTGGTTACTCAAGTTTTTTAAAATACTTTTTTTTAATTTTGAAGTTCTGTGTTCTATAGACCTAAATAAATAATAACAGTAAAAATTTAGTTCTACATTTTTTTTTTTGGAATATTAAATATATTTGGTGTGGGAACACTGTTTCCAATGAAAACATCGTAAAACATTGCTTTTGTTTACCTTTCCCACTCAATCCAGCAAATTCATTTGCTCCGTATAGTGTGGCGGCAACGCGGCGGCATCATCGCTCGATTATGATCATATCCCGTTGTGTCAATTCACGATAACAGTGGGCGGCTTAAATTTTGTAATATGCATTTCTGTTGATATACCTACAAGTGCGGTTTGTTTAACAATTGTATAGGTACATTCTCTCAGTTGGATGTAATTTGTATGGGAAATTTTTTTTAAAATTATGAATCACCTCTCGCAGCAAGACCTATAAACAAATGTTTAGTTGTAAATTCGAATTAATAAATAACACTACTACAATCTAACCCGCATCATTAATGGTGGGATGCTGTTTACGATTAATAACACATCCAATTTAACACCTACAGAGGATTTTTAGCGCCGCTGTTTGATAAATAAAAAAAAATTGACAGGTAAGTTTTTATATCTGCGCTCGTATATAAAACCAAGGTAGAAGAACCTTTTATAGATGTCTTCCGCTCTGCTACAATAAAAAAGATGAGAATTCCCAACATGAAAGACAATTTAAAGTCTATTGAGCTTAAAAATGGCTAATTAATTAAGAGGCATACAATTATTTATTTTATTTAAGAGCTTTGCTGTGGTTTATATTTTCATTAAAAATGTTTATAAATTTTCTCTGCGTGTTATAAATAAGTTTAATGCAATTTGAAGGCAAAATTGATAGGTATATGTATCCAAACAGATGGCAAAGCAATTAATCAATTTGATTACTTATAATGAAAACAATTTAGAGGGTAATTTTGTTGAATAGTTTTGAAATTAAAACTATCAATTTGATTTCAGTTCATTGAATTAAAATTACAAAAACAAGAAAAATAAACAAAGCCTAAAGTTATAAGCCTAAAGTTATAAGTGAAACATTATCTTGTTCTTGTAGGCAAAGTGCAACATTGAAAAAATTGTTCCTTACTTTTACCTTGCTTACTACGATTTTCTTATTCCGTGTATTTCCACAATGATTGATCTCAATAATTTTATACATAGTAATAAGTATTTTTTTTTAATAGCCCAGTCAAATCAGTCAAAAAAGGGCATCAAATCGCATTTTTCGATGGACAAAATTTTTTTATGGAATCTGTTTGGCTACGTCTCCTGATCATAAAAACGAGTTTTTGGGATTTTTGAGGTTAGGGAAGACCCGCCATCTTGAAAAAGAGTTTGGTTTTGTTTTTATGCAATAACTCGCTTGCATTTTATTTTACAACAAAACGTTTTACTACAATCTTGTAGAAGATAAAATTACCTATAAAATAAGCTATTAACAACTTCTGTAGGTGGTTTCATTTTTGAGAAATAAGAGACCAATGTTCCCCTATGGGTTGTGTTTTGGGGGTGGTATGACTTTTCTTGAGTTTTCTAGGTAACCGTTGTTTTTTTTTGATGATGCTCTTAGAATCATTTTCAGTTCTTGTATCGACCTATAAAATGAGCCGTCGATCGATATCATCGGCCACGAATTGTGCGAGTTATCCAATTCATAGGATCACACTTTATGAGTAAGGAGAAAAACATAAATATATTTTTTTTTCGAAAATGTTTATCCGGTGAATCGTACAAAAAAACTATTACCTACTTAAAATGTTGTCCATAGTAATGATAACAATTTAACATACATGGTACGTGGAGTTGCATCCGCACCACACAGAAAGTTGTAAAGCAGCCGGGAAACTTAAGACACCTACATTTCTTGTTGTTGAAAATTGAGTTATCTTTTCTCGATCCAAATGTAAACCGAAGGTATTGCATGCGATTTCACAGGTGTTACCTAAAAACAATCTCAACAAGATTTCAAATTTATTGATTGGTATTCATTTATAAAAATCAAAACACCAGTGCTCAGACAAAATTTTCGCACTATAGATGAATGCAAAGTACTGTGCAAAAATAATTTTTAAACGAAAAGTCGCTGACCCAGAAGAACTTATTGTGGAAAGGGGAAAATTCTTCATGGCGCTCTATGGTGGAGGAAAGACAACTTCAGTTGACGAACTTCAAAATAAAAAAATAAAAAATTTACGAAGTCCGTGGCAAAAACGATAAACAATTTATGTTCACTTCCCCCCACAAAAGATGCACTACGACAGCATATATTTCGGAGGTATCACCAGGTACAAACGTGGCTAGGAAACGACCAGGATCCGGAAAAGTGGGGTTGAAAAAAAAATACAAAAATGTATGTTCCTCTGATGACCACCAAGGAACCAGCTCCTCCCGAAATAATGAAGGTTATTTCTTGTTCCTGCTCATCAAAATTTGGAGCGGCTTGTGGATGTCGCCTAGCGGGTTTAAAATGTTCCGCCGTCTGTGCACACTGCAGCGGTGAAACTTGCAGCAACATCCCCAAATGTATTACAATTTCTGAAGATTATTGCGAAGATGAAAGTACCCTGCTCTTGCAGATTCATAACGATGAAATGACACCAAACGAAACGATTTTTGAAGCTGATGTATGCGATGACGAAATGCTTCCAGGACCTTCAAAAATCTCAAAATATTCCACTTAATATTATTTGTCTCCCCTTCAAATACATTCACAGAGAAAACTTAATGTATAATACACGTTACCTCTTTTTTTATCATTTTTCAAATTATTCTGTTAATAAAAACCAATCAATAAATTTGAAATTCAATTAAGTTTTTCTTCGTAGTACCTAGGAAACCACATGCAATACCTTTTACATTTGGATTGAAAAAAGATAACTCAGTTTTCAACAACAAGAAATGTAGGTGTCTTAAGTTTCTTGGCTGCTTCACAACCTTCTTTGTGGTGCGGATGCAACTCCACGTACCATGTATGTTAAATTGTTATTATTACTATGGACAACATTTTAAGTAATAGTTTTCTTGTACGATTCACCAGATAAACATTTTCGAAAAAAAAATATATTTATGTTTTTCTCCTTACTCAAAAAGTGTGATTCTATGAATTGGATAACTCGCACAATTCGTGGCCGATGATATTGATCGATGGCTCATTTTAAAGGTCGATACAAGAACTGAAAATGATTCTAAGAGCATCATCCACAACAATCAACGGTTACCTAGAAAACTCAAGAAAAGTCATACCACCCCCAAAACACAACCCATAGGGGAACATTGGTCCCTTATATCTCAAAAATGAAACCTTCTTCAGAAGTTGTTAATAGCTTATTTTATAGGTAATTTTATCTTCTACAAGATTGTAGTAGGACGTTTTGTTTTAAAATAAAATGCAAGCGAGTTATTGCATAAAAACAAAACCAATCTCTTTTTCAAGATGGCGGGTCTTCCCTTACCTCAAAAATCCCAAAAACTCGTTTTTATGATCAGGAGACGTAGCCAAACAGACTCCATAAAAAAAATGTTGTCCATCGAAAAATTCGATTTGATTTCCTAATTTGACTGGGCTATAAGTAAATGATAAAATATTTATTCTTAAATAAATAAATATTTTGAAGTATTGAACATGCATAATAGAGCTTGCAATTTTCACATTAAAAACAATTAATAACTTATACTTTTTAGAAAATTAAATGGGAAGTTGATATGTGATGTAGGTTCTTTCATATACAAAACTTTTCCACGCCCAATTTCGCGGGTGCTTTTGACAAAAATTTAGTTCTTTGACAGTAATTTGTATGAAATAAAACGAATGCCCTAATAACAGGTTAAGAATAAAGCAACAAAGCTTGTTGGAAAATATTAGCACCACCCACTTTTGAGGGCGTTTTTTACAAAACAAAATTGTATAATTTCCAATACAAAAACCGAAAAAAGATACCTTCAGTAAAATGTGTAGGAAATGCCTTTTTTGAAAATAAAGTCATTCAAAGTTTTTACCACGCCCACTTTCTAGAGGTGTATTGGAGAGAAGTAGTATCCAGCGTTGCCACAAAGTGCCCGATCTGGCCTTTTGGCCCCCTGTTTTATATTTTGGCCCTTTGCCCGGAACTATTAGAAATGGCCCCAAATATTAATTTCAGAAGCTTTAACATAATTATAGTGTTAGTGATAATTAAAAAGTTGTAAAAAATTAAATATTAACCATAGCCATTTTTAAATATAATATAAAGGCTACAGAGCTAAAAAACTGCTCAAAAAACATAGGTAAGATCATGATAATGACGCTAGTAAAAGGTGGGTTCAGTTGAAAGGATTTCGATTTTCTTCAAAACGGTAAGACTGATTTCAATATTATTTTTTACACAGAAGCTTTCAAAAAATAGAAATTGTATCGTGTACCAAAATTTTTGAAAAAAAAATATTTTTTGGATTTTTAACAAATGTTTAATTTTTTTTTTTTTGAAAATCAAATGTTTCAAAAACGACATGATCGATTATTTTTAAGCTCAGTACTTAAGAGTTTTTTAGTACTCTCTAAAATATTTTCAGAAAAAAATTTACATTTATAAAAAAATAACGGTACCTTCCATACAAAAGTAAAAAAACCGGAAAGGCAAATATTTTTTTCTCAAAAACGACTTCTACGATTTTGATTAAACCTTTTTGTATACTAAAACTAGTACGAATTTGAATTTTCTCGTTATCGGCTAAACGGTTTTAGATTAATTTGTTATATACATATTTATTTAATGCATTAATTAAATAAATAATAACAATAAATACAAATATTAAATAATGAATTATTTTTCAATGAAGTATTTTTTTGTAACATATTTGGCCCCAGTAATTATCAAATGGCCCCCATAAAATCTCGAAAAGGCCCTCACTGCTTTTTTCTTCGCGGCAACGCTGAGTACCTAGTACCGATTAAAAATAACAAAATTAAAAACTATTTCGTAAGCGATAGTGAAGGGTGTTAAGGAGGTCATAAATTGAATATTTTATAGCCCCTACAAATTTTTTTTAAGGAGGAAAAATGAAAATAGTACTAATGCAAAAATCCAGCTCCACATTCGTATTGGTTTTTTCTTTATTTAGGGCTAGGATTTTAAAGACATAAGCTCGGGTTTTTGAAGGTTCGCAGATATTAGCAGTTAACTTTGTGTGTATTCGATACAGATGGTGAAAAAATAACAAAATAGTAAAAAAAAATCAAATAATTAAAAAAAAAATAATTGTTAAAATACTCGTATGCTCATTTGTATCTTCAAAGCCATTGAAATTTCATTTATTTGGAATTTTATATTCAGAAACTTAAAACAAATTGATTATAATTCTTCAACTATAACTTGATCAAACTGCAATGTCAAAAATCAAAATATTTAACAGTCGAGTCGATATAACTTTTGTCTGCCCCTAAATCACCGTGCACCGGTGTTTGCGTCTATATGATTGTATGTCTGTATGTCTGGGAACCTATGCGTCCACTATACATCGAGCTAGATGCTAGATTCTAGCAGAGTATCAATTTGCTTCAAACTTGGTTCAGAGCATTTTTATGTCGATCCGTAGATGAGAAATTCAAATCTTTATTGTAGCTCATCTCGAACGAGAAGTAGCTGCCGTACAACAGCTTTGTTTTTATTTGTTCGATTTTCTCAAAAAATTTTGAGAAAATTGTCTTATTTTTGGTTTATTTCTATAAAATATTTTTTAATTGCTCGAACAATTTGTTTTTAATTTTGCAACACTTGTACCTACTTTTTGAAAATACATATGTACTTTTCCATTCCGAAATTTTTCAAACTCATGTTTTTGTTATAAAACTATGTATGTGCATATACAATTCTTTAAAAGAAAAATAAACTTGGTTGTGAGAAGAACATTTTCGTCAAAGAAAAAATGTCCGTTATGTGAACGAAATTTTTCATTCATCGTCATTGTTTGTCAAAGAAAATAGCTATGAGACAGTTCTATGCAAAAGAAAACACAAATGCCAAACTAAAATTTGTTCCCTAAAAGAATTTCAGTGACAGGATAGTCAATGAAAAATTAATTTTGTAAGTACTTTTTTTAAACTAATTCGTTCACAATATTAATTAGGTGTTATTATAAAAACTTCATTTCAACCATCTTCACTGCCTTGCCAGATCAGATTACATCGAGTAAAATTTTTAATCCAGCTCTACCTGTTTCCATCGCTGCCCTACCTGAAATTTGACTCTATCTACGGCCCTGAGCGTTCCTCCCGCTGCGGTCGCCCACGCAGTAAGGCTCCAATTTTGTTTTGCATTTTAGCTATAGGTAAGGTTTAAAATTTGAAGTCTTTCTTGGAATGCAAACAAATAACTGAAAAAATTGGAGGAGAGGCAACTAGTAGTATAGTTGCCTCTCCTTCTTGTTTCCTAAGATAGACAGTATAGACAATGTGACTTACTAGCTTAACTGTGAAGAAGGCAATAAATGCAAGCTATTTTCCATACAATGGCATGCATGGGACTTTCAAATAAAAAAAAAAGAATTTCGTTAATAACTCACACGCTGCCGTTTGTTTTACTCCAATTCAACCCCACTCCGCCCTTATTTGAAAACCTTTTACAAAATAACTTTTTAATGTCTCAAACGTAGATTACTTATAAAATATATCTTATACAATTCAAAAACAGCATTTGGTTCCATGATTTGTAGGTGTATGATAAAAAAACAAAGCCACCATTTATTTTCATGATTTTATTGAAAAATTCACTTTTTTATACAAAAAATTGAGTGAATTGAACTTGTTTTTTAATTCGCGATTTCCAAGAACAAATTTGTTTTCGCAAATATTTTGTTTTCTGATTGTCCGGGAGCCGACCGTTAGATTACCTATATCTCATCGCGGCCACGAAAATATTGGATGCCAACCGACAGCTTTAGTCTAAACATTTACGAAACTGCTGGTCGGACAAGCTTTATCTTTTCGCAATGGTTAGAAAATGCACTCTTTAGATTGCCTTTTCCGCTAAATATACCTAGAATACAAGCAACTTTTATAAATGGGGTATCAAATGAAAGCTATGACTGTCCTCTACACGATGCCATTGGTCGGACAGACTTTTTTTGGCTGTTGCCACGAGTCTGACCACTTTTCTCAAATTAGGGATTTTATGAAAATGAAACAAAAAGTGGTTAAGGCTGCTCTCCTAACAAAAGCAAAAGCTGACTTAATTAATTTTTTTCTATTCTTTTTTTTTTAATATTTTTGAGGATCTCTTTTGATGTTGTGGAATGCTTTTGGATTCTCGGTTGCAATGTCCTCTAAAGGTGCCCAATTTGGTTCAGATTTGGAGACTGTGCAAGCCATGGAAAAAATTCAATAATTTTTGACAAATCTTCGCATTTAAAAGGCGGTCTAGTGACAGAGTACATTATTTTACTTCTGTATGGAATCAAAAATATGCCTTAAGGATGGCGTCAGTATGTTTATCATCATTTTCTTAAATCCATTTATAAGACCATCAGAAACGAATATTTTCCCAACTCTCTCCACACTCATGTAGTCCCATATCATAACGCTTTCTCCTCGGTGTTAACAATGGGTATAATCCTTTCGGGGCTGAACAAATCTTCAACAACTCTTTGCCACACAAAAAACTACACCAGGATTATCAAGCAACTGTAATAGTTGAAAATAGAACAGCTAAAAAAAAGAGGCTTTTGTGTGACCCACACTATAGCTTACATACTTGGTGGTAACACACACAAGTTGTTGCTGTTCATTTAAACAAAAAAAAATTATTAAAAAAAAAGGTCATTGAATATTTTTACAAATTTTATCAATTATTTACTATAGTCTAGTTAAAAGAATAAAATTACCCAGAAGCCAATATCATTGTTTGTTCTCAAGATATTCCAGCCAAACAACTTTTTGCATCAATTTTTAGTATTCTTTTTTAATTCAAAAAACTATAGATTCATATGTTTTTATATTCTTACCAATTTTTTACTACGTTAATATGCGTAGAATAAAATTAATATGACGTTGATAGCATAATGTGTTCTTGAGATATTCGAGACAAAAGAAATTTAACAAGTTTTTTTTTTTAATTGCTATACTAAAAAAACCGCTCATTGAATTTTTTGAAAGTCCTTTCTGCACGTAATGAAACTACTATCTGTAAATAGACCAGGAAAAATAGCACAAATCGCATGGGGAACATTGAAGAAATTAATTCATGAAATATTAAAATTGGAATCGACGTAGAATGCAAACTCTGTAACATATCCAAAGTCCCCCTAAATCCCCGCATTGGCTTTTTGTGTAGATGCATTTGAAGAGGTGCAGACGGGGAGAATTTGGTGTTCTATCAAACTAAAATATCTGTTTGGGTAAAACCATATGATGCATGCTTTAAGGGTAGTTTTTAACGCTGAATCTAATGAAATCAAATTCAAAATGATACAACCACCCAAAAAAATTATAGTTCTTTTTATTTAATGATGATTTTCAGGTACAACAGGTAAAATGTTAATGAAACTTTGAATAAAAGTTCCATATGTCATACGAACTAAGAATCAAGACAGTCCCTAAAAATATTCATGGTGAAACGGTGTTTTTTTTAAGGGAAGGAGCAAGTGTAGAATGTTTAAAATAACACCCTCGAAAAAACTCTTACACTCATAAAATTCGCCAAAAAAATTAAATTTGTTATGACAACCAAGAATTAAAATAGTCCATACAAATATATCAAATGCATCTACACAAAAAGCCAATGCGGGGATTTTGGGGGACTTTGGATGTGTTATAGAGGTTGCAATTCTGCGTCGATTCTAATTTAATTATTTCATGAAATAATTTTGCGAGCCTCGGAACCCATATTTCCTGGCCTAAGAATGTTCAGCTCCTACTGGTTTAAGAAAATTTTATATAAATCTGCCATTTTGGCATTTTGAGATAAACGTGTTTATATGTTTTTCTCTATCTCTATGTTTTTTTGTTTTGCTTATGAATGTTTTTCTGTCGTATCTACAAGTGAATAATTTTTTTTTTTTTAATTATTTGTTAGATCTACAAATGCTTGTCCGATCTAATTTTTGTATTAATTAAGGGTGCCTTATACTTTTGGCCAAGGCTGTTAAAAAATTAATCCCTATTTTCCTTGGTCACGCAATAACTTAGAACTCTATCCATATTTGTTTTAAAGTTTTCTAAGGGCCAGTTGTACAAATATTTAACTCGTGGTTCAGCAATTTTAACTCACCTACTTTGGAGAAGGGACATGAGGTTCAACAATGGTTCAGGCATTAAATTGGCTATTATAACATACTTGAACCTTGAACCATCATTGAACCTCAGTAATTCTTCCGAAGTCAGCCAGTAAAAATATTTGAACCACGGATCAAAATTTAAACCACGTTTGTACAACGGGTCCTAAGGTACTTTGTAAATAGTTCTTAAAACAAAAAATAAGAAAATTGCGCAGAAAATTCGAACATTTAAGAAAACTTAACGACTATATACTTACCATTACAAACTGTACAGTCGATTTGATCGGAAAATTTATGAAGTTTAAAATGTGTTCAGTCAGTTTTTTTAGAAGTGTTTGTTCGTCACCGTTATTGGGGATTGAGATTTTTCCGAACCGATGATATAGGTTACTATGTGTAATTTGACTGTAACTAATCTAATTTTTTAGCATGGAAATAGAGGAGATAGACAATGTTGTCTATACAGGAACAATTAAGTACAAATACGTTACTTAGTTTATATATGTAGTTTGAGTAGATATTTTTTTCTAGACAAATTATGTTATTAGATAAGCCTGCAACATATCATTGAATTGAAAAACCTTAACACAAAACGGCAAATCACATTTTAACTCGTTAAAACCAATATTTTTCATATTCATTGTTCTTATCCTGCAATATTCATATTAAACTTGGAGGTATAATTTATATCTCAATTTCAATTCAATTTTGCTTTATTGAACATTTCTATTTACAATTGGCTTAAAAATAATTTATAACTATTAGATACATTGATAAATAATAAAATTTTGTTGGCACATAAGGGGCCTAACGGTATACATTGGTAAAATTTTGAATACAAATAAGATTTAAAATTTTACCAATTTATATCTCATGTAGCGTGAAGCCATAAATAAAAAATAAATTCATGAAGTATTGCTTATGCTTACAAGAAAGGTATTAAGCAAAGATACTGCCAATGTGGTTCTTAATATTTTCGATTTATTTGTATTTCAGGAAGATTTAAGTTTAACGATGTTTTTTTTATTGATTTCCATAAAAAAGGAAACCTTCTAAGGAAATAAAGATTTAATGTACTCTCATCATTTTGTATTCCAATGAAGATTATGAAGGTATTCTTCAGATTCATTAAGCTTAAAAGTATGTACATTAGAGTGGTCGTTATAATGTTTTTTTTTTTAGTTTTAATATTTGGATGGGACTAAATCAGCTCTAAATGAAGAAAAAAAAAATTCCCAATTTTTTTCAGATTTCTATTTTCATTCCCTATAGTCACTGTAGGGGTAAATTAAAATTCCCCTTTATTTTTGGAAATTCGCGTAAGATCTGCCGAAAAATTCAGAGCATGTAAGTGAGAAGTAGACAAGGAAAAAATCCTCCTGGAGGGGGGTAATATCTACCACCGCTTGGACGGATGGGGCAATTTAATTAAATAATTGCATAAAATATAGAAAAAAATTAATTAAAAAACAACGGAAACACGTGCAGTAATGTTTTGTAGCTTTTTGGAAAACTTATAGGATTTTTTTTCTCATCTAGTTCCCACCTACATGCTCTGAATTTTGTTGGCAGAACTTACACGAATTTTCTATTATGCAAAAAAAAAGGGGAAATTTAATGTAACCCTACAGCGACTATAGGGGTCGAAAACAAAAATCTGAAAAAATTAGGGGATTTTTTTTTTCTTCATTTAGAACCGATTTGGGCCCATCCGGGATGACCTTTTTTTAACGACCACCCTAATGTGAATACCTATATGTACAAATAAAATTCAAAAGGTCATTTTTTAAAGTATCTGTAATAATAATGAGGCATTAGGTTTTAGTCCCCATAAATCACTAAAGTACACCTACTTTAAATATAATTATTAATTAATAAGAAAGGATTTTCCTTTTCACACAGTGAACATCAAACTATAAATAAAGATGGTTCAAAATATTTATTAAATTGGTTCTGCTTAACAAAAGTCTTTGCTAACTACCTATTTAATTTTTAAGCCTAATTAAATTCATTGAAACAATAAGGCCTCCGTAATTTGTTATACTCTTATCATGATTCATTTTTAAAGCCACCTGGAGGATTCTACTGCTAGGAGTTGATTATATTATTGATTTTAAAAATGTTCAGTTTTATTGTATCCCATTCTAAAAATAAGAAAATTATTTATAAACCACGTATCTTTCAGTTATTTTGAAACTGGATCGAATCATCGCAATGTAAGTTTACAAAACTTAATTAAATATTATCCCACTGAATCTTATTCTTAGATCTTGTACCATCAAGTCCCAGGTGCATATTATTTCCTTAATTGAATTTAGTATTCTCAACATTTGACCGTCTCCTGAAAGATGTTTCAAGAGGAAAATTGGTTTAATTTAAGAAAATTATACTTTTGATACTTTTAAATAAATCAAAAATGGTGTGATAAATGTTGGAATTAGAGAAAGGCATATGCTCTTTTCAACAATTAACCCAACCCCTCTTACTCTCGCCTTCAGAAGGCGCTTATGCTTTTCGTGACAAATTTACATGTGACAATGGCTCTACCCATCTTCCACCACAAATTCTTTTTTTCCACAAACATAAAAGTCAAAATTAATTGCCATTCTAAATACGAAAAACTGTCTTCTTTCCTTTCTTACCTGTTAAACCTACAATGTGAGACGCAGGCGTTATCCGCAAAGACTGCAAACGACGAACTGCACAAATTGCTTACCAAGAAGAATTACTAAAACTCAATTCAATATTCCTCCTCAATCTACTCATCCACACCCAACACGTCGCCATCGTTGTCATAAAATCGAATTCAGTTCGCAGATTACCTTTTCACGGATAGAAATGAAATTTCCAGTGTCAGCTTAAACCTATAGCATAACTGAAGTACATTACCTACCCACCTTGCTTACGTACCTACTTCCGTGACTCCCTTTTTGGCGCCAAATAAATTGGGGTGATTCTATCGAGTGTTGACACTTGGCGCTTGGCTTCCCCTCTTCCATTTTCACAAAGTGGATCATTGAAAAGTTGAGAAGACAAAAAAAGAAATTGAGGAAACAAAAAATTGGAATCGAGTCCTTTTGGTTGGAGGCATATAAGAATAGCTTCCTTCTTTGCCATTCATACTTCGCACCCAACCCGTGTTTGAGCCCTATTTTGTTTTAGCATGTTGATGGATTTCAATTGAAAGGCTGGTGAAAAAAAAACCTACAAATTCTTCCATCCTCGTATTCTATCAGTGGCAGGTTTGATGGCAATAGCAATATATAGGGCTTGCTTGATACCAAACCAATTCCTTAAGCGAAAAGAAAAGAGGTCGTGAATGTTTTGGCACTGCTTCTTCCACTTTCTCTTCTTTCTGCTTGTCCTTGTTGGAATGTGATGTGCCCTGAATAATAAATACATTTTTTTATGTCAATTCCTTTAAACGGAAATTCATGACAAACCGGAAACATTTAAGGATGTCCTGTTTATATCTTTTGTACAAGAAGTATAGTGTATGCTCTCGTTTTTTGTATTCTCTGACACGATTCTATGTGCGTTAAATATTCGTATCTTTCTTCTAGGACAAACATATTAGATTCAATGAACTAGAATTTATCAATGTATGGGTTTGAGAAGGGTGTGTATTATAGCATTGATGTAGTATCAGAACTTAAGAGTTTCCTAAGCAACCTAAGGGTCATAGAAGACGATATGTTTACTGTCAGAAAAAAGATTTCTAAAAACTTTTGGTATCTGATATATACAAATTACAAGAGTATCTTTTATTTAGATTTTTTTTGGGAAAAGGGATGTGCGAAGATATCGGCTGATGGTAAGTTTTCGAGACGTGCTCTAAGTTGAGAAACAATATTCTGGACAATTCAGGTCCAAATGAGATATTAACTATAAACGTGACCATAAAAAAGTATATAGTTTGTGATTTCATGATTTATACCAAAACACAATGAAAATGACGAAACAGTAGCAATTTGAGGGAATAATATGTTTCCAAAATTTGCCTCGCTGGCCCACTGCTATTTTTTTATAGTTTCTATAGGTAGCCTTATAACCAGGGCCCGGATTTCCATGCAAATGCATATTTTTTTTAGACAGCCTTAGAATGAAATGAATGAGATAGTTTTCCGAATTGAGAAATTTGCTTTAAAATGGCATTCAATCGTTGGTGCATATTTTTGCATATTTTGGTATAAATGCATATTTTGGCGTATTGAGCATATTTTAACAATAAATGCATATTTTTAGTGCATATTTCAGAAAAAATAAGCTTTAAACACTTGAATTTCATTATTTCTCCGAAATGCAAACAACCTTTTAAAATTCTACTAATTGGCTTTCATAAGTTCAAGCCATGGGTTTCTGAGTGAGACTATAGTAAAATTACAGGGGTGGAACTCGCTTAAAAAACAAATAGATTTTATGGACGAAGCAGTTTCGAAAATTTATGCAGTAGAGTCTCCAATGGGTCAATCTATTTGTAAAAAAATAGACAATTTTCTTAAGAAAAACGAAGGATATTTATGAAAATGAAAACTATCTCAACCATGTTATCCTTTAATGAGAATCAAGAACAGTCCTTCGATATTCAAGTAACAATAAATGAGATTGTATCATTAATACATGCTCCATTGACGTCTGTTGACGTGGAGAGGTCATTTTCCATGTAAAAAAGTTTCTTGAGACTAAATCGCCAAGGTTTCAGTTTTGAAAATTTCAGAAAAAAATTCATGATTCATGCTAACAAAACCTACTTACGAAACTAGTCTACATAATTATGTCAAGATTTTTGTTTTTTGTTATACCTACCTGAATTCTAAGTTATTTTTTGTTAATTTTATTTACTTATTGCTGTGAAAAATGTCTGTGAATGAAAGATTGATTTATTTATTTTATTTAAGAGTGTTTTCATTTACTTTTTGAGTATTTTTGCAGCATATTTCGCATTTTTAAGGATTTTTGAGGGCATATTTTGGATTTTGTAGGGCATATTTAGACATTTTATGTGCATATTATAGGCGCATATTTTGTGTTTTTTAGAGCATGAAAATCCGGGCCCTGCTTATAACCTATTCCAAGACACAAAAAGTTTCTCTGTCAAATTTCATCTCAACACATCTAGCTGAAGAGCTCAAGAATGGAATTATATGCTGAAACTCCTTTTCTATTAGCTTTATGTTAAATTTGATTTTAATTTTTTTTTAAAAACCAATACATGCACTTATAGAGAAAGTAAGATTGGAAATAAATTCTGAATCAAAAAAATGCTTCTAGTGGAATTTCGCAAAGAATATTCAAAGCTTGAATCACTCAACCAATGTTTGATGACACTCTCTCAACTCTCACTCATTCATCATTTTTGTTCACACACCCTTTCAGTGTTAAAAAGAATTTTCAATGAAAGCGCAAAACGTCAAAAGTGTTTTGTGGAGCTCCAAGTAACGTTAAGGTTCTCTGTCAAATAGTATACTGATGATGATGAAACTTAGTAAAAAAGATACTTCATTCATTTTTGATTTTTTTTTGTCTCATGATTTATAGTTGACAGTAAGAATATTTTTCCTAAGCTGACATTCGTCAAGTAAAGTGCATAGATGAAGTCTTTGTAGAAAAGCAGTCAGTAAAAGGTATTTGGATTAAATTATTACAACGCTGAAGCTTGAAGGGTACGAGTAGTAGAGCAACATATCTTCAAAATTGAATTGAAATAAAAAGTACTTTGTTCATTGTGCCTACGTAAATTAGCATACATTTTTAATTGAACATGTAAAAACAGCAAGTAAAAATAACGAGTGAAAATGACGAGTAAAAGTAACGAGTAATACTAACGTTATTTTTTGATGCTTTTTTTCGAGGCTGAGGTAGACTCGTCGATGTCCAGGGTTTATGCCAATGAAAATATATTCCTACATATATAATAGTAGGAAGATGCACATACGAATATAATGCAGCGGAAAACAAAAGCAGTGAGAGGAAGACCCTGCGTTGAAAGCAGAGGGTGTACGCAGCTTCAAAGATCAAGGAGATCGTAGAATCTCACAATCGAAACAACACCTGGACATTTTATAGAAAAGCCAAGCAACTAACTGCTGGCCTTAAACCGGAATGCAGGTTCTGCAAAACAGCGATGTAACCCAATCACCTAAGGACAGGGAAAAGTAGGTATACTTAAGCAGAACTTCCAGCAGCTGCTGAATGGGTATCAGGTAGAGGAGAGAAATAGAACGAGAAGTGAACCCAACTACAGTCAATGAAGACCCAGTACCACCAGCACCACCCAGTGTAGAAGAGGTAGACTTAGCTATAAAAAAGCTCAATAACAAAAAGGCTTGGATCTGACGGCTTACCGAATTCCAAAATCACCGCGTCCAACGGCAAGTTGAAGTGAAGGAAAGTCAAATCTGCTCCTGGTTCACAGATAGCGTCTACTATACACTCGAAAGGAGTGCAGAGTAGAAAAATTGGTTAGGATTGGATCCCCGCTTCCAGCTGCAGGCTAGAAGAAAGACAAGTCCGGTTCCGGCTGGCAGACAACGTCTACTAAGCACTCAAATCGTTCCCCGCGTAAAGCAAAGCTCAAAGGAAATACAATCGTGGTAAATAATAATAAATAATAAAATAGAAGAGAAACCTCAAAAAAAAAAAAAAAAAAAACCGTACGAGATAAACTCAAAAATTCGGTGAAACTTCTGATGGTACACTTCTTTTGTACCCAACAGCGTGTCTCGGTTGAGTTAATTAATTTAATCCGTTCCAGAATAAATTAATTAGACTTAAATTCGGTTTTCTTCTCATGTACTCTAAATTGGTACACATAACACAAACTTTGAATATCATTTTTCTGCTAATTACACTTCCCCATAATAAGTTCCCTGACACAAGGCAGTGTGAACCGGTAAAACGAATAGAAAATTACAAGAATAAAAATATGTTTTTATTCGATGACGAGTTGTGGGTATTCTATCGTATACTTTCAGTGAATTTCTGGCAAGTAAAAACCGGTGCATAATTTCACAGGTTGGTATGCAATCTTTCTGTGTTGCATATTTCGAAGATTTATTTGTTTTTGTGGATTTAGGTAGGTAAAGCGGTACAGTAAATGAAAATTGAAAATAACCATTGAAGTTAATTTTGAATTTCTACCGGAGAGTTCAGGTTGGTAATGCAGATGTGCATTGAGGATGTGAACTTTGTAACGCTTCCTTACAATTTTACTCGTTAATTTAACACGTTGCACTTACTCGTCAATTTTACTCGTTACTTTGGCCATTTTCGAAAACGTCATCTGCTTCAAAAATGCATTTGCGTAATGTTCTTAAAGGCAAACTGCAAAAGTCTTCGAAAACGCAAATAGAAATTTGACTGCATTAGCACTGTGTTCGATAATGCAGCTTTGCTAAAGTCATATGCCATCATCTGCGGTACAGCTTTTCCGTAAAAAAATCGAGTTGACGAACAAAATATTGAAAACCTGAGAGCGTGTTTGAAAGCGTCAAATGAGTTTGCAAGTATGTATGTTGGCTGACGTGGATCAACTGATTTTGTGCAACTAGGACCATTGCATATTTGATGATCACAGTACCTGCGTCAAAAAAAAAAAACGATCATTTGACGGTCAAATTGACTTTGATTTGACGTTTTCGAAAACGGCCTTTTACTCATTAATTTTACTCGTTAGTTTTACTTTTACTCATTAGTTTTAGTCGTTACTTTCACTTGTTACTTAAAAGAAACGAGCTATGATAACATATATGTATATCACACCGTTTTGATGATACTTTTCTCATTCAAATTCTTACCTACTGATGCTTTACAGAGCACCATCCTGTTTGAATTTAATATGGGAATAATGATAGTACTATATGTGCATTGTGCACTACCCAAATTTATATTTTTGACCAGGAACTTTTTCAACTATGAGGGTAGTAATGTTTAAGACAGTTAACATAAAATAACATTGCAATTTGTTAAATTTTTAATTTTTGCTCTTTTTGTCAATGTTAAATCCTTTCATAAAATAAAACATTCATTCTTTATTTTCTTCTTAATCCGCATGATACAAATTTGACATGGGTACCTTTATAACCTTAAATAATTTCACAGATTGGCCAATTACGGAAACATAATTTGTATAATTTGTTTAAAATAATAATAATTTATTCTATATAATACATACATGCCTCTAAGGGCTGAGTTCTAAATGCAAACTGCGATGAACTATTTGGAAGGAAAAGTAAGGAATGCATTTTTTGTTTTTGTTTTTTTCCCAGTGGATTGAGAATAAGGTGTTTATATTGTATTCATACTATGTCAATAAATCCCACAGGCGAGGCTTCCATTAAGAAACTTTGATACATACTGCTGCCTTTTGAGAAGGCACCTCTTAGTTAGCAGTAAAGCACTTTATCCGGTGTGCACTGTACCATTTACCAGTACTTTACCTTTAATATAACTGACCAAAGTGAATCAAACCTACAACCTTCAACAGAGGAAACCATCCACTATAGGAGTTATCATCCTTATGTGTATAAATGTATAAAGTTCTATGGATGCACTGTTGAACACACCCAACTGAGGTTTGAAAATATTCGAAGCAAAGGATTGGTGGTGAATGCAAGGAACCGAGCAAAGTAAATAACAGATGATTTGTTTTGCATATATTTTCCATTAGATGAATCATCAACGGATAGTTAAAGTTATTTTTTTTTTCCGATGGAAATGTTCAAAAGACACTCGGTAAGAATCGATACCGAGTAGTGTGGGACTCTTACCACTCTAAAGCCTCCGGTGAATCAGGACCAATCTATGAAAAATCGACAAATGATTTTTATTTCTTAATTTATAAATCACATTTGGGGAAAGATTAAAGTTATATCACGTTCCAATAGCTTTTAGACCACTAGTTTATGAGGCTTGGTTCTTTTTAATCTCCGAACATTGTCTGGTACATTTAAGACGGTCTCCGTCTATGTCCGGCTTTGCAGTTGCTGATTGTGTGATACAGCGTGTTTTTTTAACCATTTCTGTAACCTTTCAATTTGAAAGTCACGGTGCAAATCGCTATTTCTAATATATACCAAGGGGCATTTATATTTCATATTAGTCATTCCAAGGTATTTGGCGGTATTGGAGTAAGGTACTGCTGTACTGTTTATAAGAATTGGAACATTGTTTATGTTTTTGTTTGTAATTTGTATAGGCGTCAATTTCTTTTGGTTTAATTTGATACGCCATATCTGCGTCCAATCACTAATTTTACCGACCACATTTTGAAGTTTTTGTGTAGTAACGGATTTATCTGGCACCAATATTATAGTATCATCAGCAGAGCTGATAGCGTTGATGTCCACTGGAATATTCCTTGTATATAACAGATACAGGGTTGGTCCTAGGACACTTCCTTGTGGTACACTGGCTTCAATTTTAAAGAGTTGGTTCGTAACGTATAGGATTTCAGTACTGTCTGGGAAGGTCCCTATGCAGTTTTTACTGCAGTCCCAAGTGCCAAACCTTGTCAAAGGCTTGAGCAACATCTAAGATGTAGCCGAGCATACTTTTTTTTCTCCAAGTGCCTTTTCCACAACATCCGTAATCCGATGCACTTGGTCTGTCGTGGAATGTTTATTTCTAAATCCAAACTGATGGCTTGGAATAAGACTTCTTTCTTCTTTTATTTTGCTAAGCCTTTTCAGGAGCAATTTTTGAAATTATTTTCCATGATTGATATAAGAGATATTGGTTCAGTAAGCTGGAAGTTTTTTTGCCCGGACCAAGCATAGTTTCTATATAAGAAGGATAACTGGCTGAACAAGATGAAGCTGCAACTATAGCTGCAGATGGAATAACTGTCAAAATGTTGAATACACACAAATTCAATGATGCGAACACAACACGACGCAGCCGGACAAGTTGGCCAACTTTAAACGTTTTACTTGCAGCTTTTTTGTCGTTTCAAAATTCCGAGTGCAACCGAGTATATACATGGGGGTTGAAATAAGTTTCAAACTCTTTTCAATCCTTGATAAAGACGTTAAGTAATTTTAGCTTCTTTTTCATCATTTTCATTTTTAGTTTTATTCTTTCTTTCTGAAATATCAGAAAGCTGTACAGCTGCATTTTGGACACATTCAAAAAAATCACGTACATTTTCTTACAGCTATTCTAGTTGCAGCTGCAGCTCCAGTTGCAGTACTCTATTCTGTTCAAGCAGGAATTCACCAAGCCCAATCCTTAATGCTAAGTCATCTACTTGGCTGATTTATTTCAGTAGTATATAGAATTTGTATTATAAAACCTTATATAGATACTTAATATTATTACAAAATTTAAGATTCCTTCAAGTTGTTGAAGTCCTTTCCAGTTTAAGTTTTGCATTTCAAAAATAACTGCCAGGACCTACATTCGTTAAATGTACATAACTATACATGCATATGAATTAGGGTGCTGCTTATTTTTTAAATATCTTTCGTCCCCTCCCTACCATGGTGATATCCTGGTCAATCAATCGCCAGCCAGATTGACCACATTGCGATCGACACAAAGCACTCCTCCATGATCAAAGATGTCCGAACGTTTCGAGGAACTAACGATGGCTCGGACCACTGCCTTTTTGAAGCCAATTTAATACTTCGGATATCCAGACCAAAGCCAAAACAGGGAAATACTGTGAGCAAATTCCACTTCAGGCAAATACAGTTGCAATAAATCGCCAGGCCTTTTCCGACTAAGTCCCTCGTACCCTGTTAAATAGTCGTATGCCGCCAACTTCAGGCCGCCGTGCTGGGCCTCGCACGACCACCACAGCGAAGCCCCTGGTTCGACGAAGAATGCCGGCAAATACATGCTGCCAAACAAAAGGCATACAAAGTGGCGCCGCATTGAGGGAGGGACAAGAGATGTTCTCAGAGGGAATAAGATGTTTAATGAAAAGTGTACAGTCGAGGAAATAGAGGAATGCTATTGCCGAAATAAAGCTCGGAAGATTTACCAAAAGGTTAAAAGAAAATCCCGAGGTTACAAGCGTTGTGCGTTGAACCGAAGCCTGCAAGGATGATCAAGGGAACATCGTGGTAGAATCGAAGTCCGTTGAAGGGATATGGAAAAGTAATTTCTGTAAAGTCTATAACGGCGATGACAAATCGAATTTCGCTGCCATGCGGATTGCACCATTTCACTTGGAGGACGTAGGCCAACAGCTCCGTCTATCCGATCTTAACTAAGTAAAGATTACTATATCTTAACTTAAGTTAAGTTTAATAAGGCTGTAGGAGCTGATGGACTTGCGGCCAAGCTATTTTAGTTAGTAGTTGGCGATTAATTGGTTAGGAGTTTGCACCAGCTCATCTGCAAAATATGGTCGTAGGAAAGCATGCCCGATGAATGGAACCTGAAATATCAAAATTCTGTGTAAATTTTGGTTCTTCTGGTTAATGATAACACGTGCTGATGCTGATAACCACTTGAAATTTCCCATATACAAAATAATTTCTTCAAATTTTACTAAAATATCAAATCAATTTCAAAATTTCGGTTAAAACGTAGATTTCAATAGAAAATCCTTAAACTTGATACAAAATTTTCAGAAACAAGTGCCACCCTAGTTGGCATGTATATGTGTATCAACATCAACATCTTTATTAACTTCTCTTAATTCATATTCCATTTTCATCGTCTCAGTTTACTTACCTGACTCTGCGGGTCTCTTCCTTACATAAATGTTCTGTGCGTAGGTACATATATCAAAATATTGGCTGACTTATAATTCTCAGTTCATAAATTGAATTAAATTTCCTTCCGTGCTTAAAATCGATGAAAATCAATTTAATCGACAAAAAAAAATAAATTTCGTATATTGATATCGTGTCAGAGGAAATTGTTTTTTTTTTTTGTTTTACTCATTCATATTGCAAATCATCATGATATGACTGCATCAGCTCAATACTGAGTTGGGTTCAATACGAACCTGATAAAAAAGAAAGAAAAAGCAAATATTCAACTTCCTTTTCCTTGTCATATAAGAGGATTCCTGGTTAAAATAACCAAAAAAGAAGGATTAACATTATTTGTGGGAAATGTTTTTCCAGTTTAACTTATTCATTCTGATATTGCAATGTTCAACATGTTGTGGAAAGTTCATATGACGTCAGAGTTGGTTGGATGAACGTTCAGAGAAGGATTTCATTTCGATGAAATGCAAATACTATAAGTAATAACCGGTAAATACATTGTACGTATGAAGTAGTCAATGCAATATAATAATATAGATATGCAAAAATAATTCTGCAGATGAAAGTATACAATTTTAAAATAAGACAAATATTACGTAAAAAGAAGAGCTATAACTGCCGCCCTAAGAAAAACGAGGGTAAGCGCCAAAATTAAAAAAATTGAATTAGTACCATAATTTGAAACGTTAAATAGCTTATTATTATTGTGTAAAGTTTGAAAATTATATTTTCAACTAATAATATGGCTAAAAATTACGAACGCAAATTTCATTCCAGGTTTCAAGCAAGTTCCTTATGTGCCTTTACTAAGCTTAAGTCGCAAATTCATTCTTCTAAATCATCAATAAAATAACTATAACATATGCGCATAGCAAAATAATATTTTCTTTTTTTTTTTTGATAAATAATCGTTCTTAAAAATTTTCAAAATTATTTTATTTGAAGGCGAGAAAAGCAAAATCATTAAAATTCATTAAGTATCTTAAAATTACTAAAATGGAGATACGCACTGTTTCCTTTGACGGCACTAAACTACTTACATATACATATGTATTTCAAGTTCATTTAATTGATTTATAGATAGTGATATTTATCTAAGTTATAATCAAACCTTTTTTAAATTTTAAGTCACAAACTTGATTCTTTACGGAATGAGAAATTTTATCCCGCATAGGATAAAATCTATCAAACCGAAAGAGAATTCATGGTTTGATTTGAGCTGTAAAGAGGTTATCAGGGTAAGAGAAGTAAGTTTCCGATGTTATAAAGCCAACCCTACTGAGGAAAACCGGATCAAGTATAAACAAGCTAGAAAGACCTGTAACGGCCACATTCAAAGAACCAAATTTTTGCATGATCAAAAATTAAGGCAACAAATACTACAATGTTCCAAAGGTATAGTAAACATTTTTGTTCATTTGTTAAAAAAACATTAAAAATACAACTTCATCCTCGGTTCCAACGCTCGTCTTCAATGACACTCCCTATGTTAGCTCAAAAGAAAAAGTCAATTTGCTTGCAGCACAGTTTGCTATTAATTCGACGCTGCCAGAGAGTGTTATGACTCCGCCTGTACTTGAGAGCACCAATGATTTTATGGAACAAATCTTCTTTCGCACTCGTGCAGTAGCAAGAGTTTTAAATGATCTCGATGTACACAAATCCGCTGGCCCGGATAGTAACCTTCCCATCGTTCTGAAGAGCTGTTCTTCAACGCTGGAAAAGCCACTGCGTAAATTTTTCCATCTGTCCTACTCTACTGGTCTCTTTACGAGTGGATGGAAAACAGCATTTGTCCAGCCTGCCCCTAAAAATGGCGAATATTCTTCTACCTCTAACTACCGACCAATTGCACTTACGTCCCTTCTTTCCAAGGTCATAGAAACGCTGATTAATCATCAGCTCAAGAAATATCTCGAAGAACGGAAGCTTCTTATTGACCGGCAGTACGGCTTTTGTAGCAATGGTCCACTGGTGATCTGATGGTATATATCACCGAGCAGTGGAACAAATCTTTACGTCCTTTTGGAGAAAGTAAGATTATTGCGCTTGATATTTCAAAAGTGTTTGATAGAGTTTGACATCAAGCTCTCTTATCGAAAATGCGTGCATTTGGTATCGATGAATCTCTTCTTCATTGGATTGGAAATTACCTTTCGGACCGTTCAATACAAGTTGTATTGGATGGTTACAAGTCTGATGTTCATAAAATAAATGCTGGTGTGTCCCAGGGCTCCGTTTTGTCTCCGACTCTCTTTCTTATTTTCATAAATGATCTCTTGTCTGAAACTTCCAATCCATTAAATTGATTTGCAGACGACAGTAGCCTCAGTTTTTCATATTCATTTCAAGATTCACTTCCTTGTTCTTCGGATGTGGAACTTGAAGGGCAGCGTATGATAAGCTGATTAAATTCTGATCTCGACAGCATTGTCCAATGGGGAACAAAAAACCATGTAGAATTCAATGCTTCGAAAACTCAATGCTGTCTTCTGTCGTTAAAGCGAAACCCACTCCCTATGCCACTATCCATGAGTGGCACTTGCTACGAGGAAACCGAACAGCTTTCAGTCGTGGGTATGTGCATCACAGATCACCTTCTGTGGAATGATCACATTTTCGACGTTGCAAAAAATGCTGCGAAATGTTTTGGTTATCTTCGAAG
This sequence comes from Dasysyrphus tricinctus, assembly GCA_963921185.1. Taxonomy (NCBI): domain Eukaryota; kingdom Metazoa; phylum Arthropoda; class Insecta; order Diptera; family Syrphidae; genus Dasysyrphus; species Dasysyrphus tricinctus. Next base: position 78,781,347 of record OY992531.1, read on the forward strand.
ATGTAGTACCACGTGGCATGATGGTTAGTGCGTAGGACTGTCATGCCGAAGGTGTGGGTTCGATTCCCAGCCGTGCCACCTAAAAACAGAAATGTTTTATCCGAGGTACTGCCTCTTGCGAGGAACTGACAAATCCTCCAAGGGTATACTTGTCATGAATAAGTGCTGCTCAATTAGCCGTTCGGATTCGGCAAAAATCTTTAAATCCCCTCCATTCCTGCCAACAACACGCACACAGGAGACAGGAATGGTTGTGAGTTGTAAGTCACTAGGCCCTGGTTCTCCACGAGCTGTTGCGCCACCCAATTTATTTATTTTTTTTATCTTCGAAGATGCAAGAAATTTTTCTCTCCTTCTGATCTAGCTGTAGTCTATAAAGCTTTCATTCGTCCAAAGCTTGAGTACAACTCCCATATTTGGGCAGGTATTCCTAAATCCCATTTAAGTCTCTTGAATAGAATTCAAAATAGAGCTTTAAAATTGATATTTGATAGAGCTATAACAGAAACATTTGCATCTCTCGAACACCGTGGCAATGTTTCTTGCCTTTCGTTATTTTATCGATATTTTTACAAACAATGTTCTAGTGAAAAATAGCCAGTTACATTCCTCCCCTTAAACAATTCTACCGTTATACTTGTACTTCTAGGAATGCACATCAGTTTACCCTTGAGCCCAATTTCGGACGTACTGTAAAGTATATAGAGATTCTTTTCTTAGTCGCACTACCCGAATGTGGAATGCTTTACCTGACTCTGTGTTTTCCTCAAATTTTGATATTCAGAGCTACAAAACCAATGTGCATCGGCATCTCCTCTTGAATCCTTCCCTTTTTACTTGCGATTATAGGTACTATAAGGCAAGTTTTGGATTCGTGCAAAAAAAAAATTTTGAGATAACAATCAAACATGATATGACGATGATAAAGAACACCAAAAAAGTGGGTGGCACAATTCTGTCTGTTCGTCTACAGCCTAAACGGCTCAATCGATTTTCTTCAAACTAGGTACATAGTGGTTTTTGGTGATTCTGCCGACACATTTTTTTTCATTTTTTTTTAGAACCAAAAATAACGGTACCTGCCATACACTTTTTTTTGGCAAATTTACATAATCGTATTTTTCTCAAAACGGCTAGACAACTTTTCTTAAAAAAAAATCAATAAATTTATTTTAGTAAAGGCTTTCTTTGGGTGGAAAACCATTTTTCAAAAATGGTTATTAAGGGTACCTCCCAATGAACCATTTTTTTAATTTTTGATTTTCTTCAAAATGGTATGACCGATTTCAATTATTTTTTTTATACAGAAGCTTCCAAAAAATGTTAATTGTTTTGTGTACCAATATTTTTCAAAAAATATGTTTTGGATTTTTAAAAAATATTTCAAATTTTTTTTTGGAAAATCAAATATTTCGAAAACAGCATGATCGATTTTCTTTAAACTCGATATTTAAGAAAAAATAACGGTACCTTCCATACAAAAGTGAAAAAGCCGCAAAGGAAAATATTTTCTTGCTTGAAAACGACTCCTACGATTTTGATTAAACTTTTTTCATATACTAAAATTAGTATCTTTATCTACTAACCACTAACACATGCACTCATGATGAGCCTCTGTTTGTAGTATGCAGCTTGCTTTAACAACAACATGAATTCTGAAGTGTAAAAAAAAAAAAAAAGTACGATCTACCATCAAAAATTATTAAATTTTACACATAGCAACTATTAGTAGTACCTGTCGTAGAACGTATTTTTTTATTTTGAGTTTTCTCGTTATCAGCTTAACGGATTTAAATGATTTTTTTATATACAAATTTCAGATGAGATTAAATAATATTGCTTATCAAAATTTTCAAAAAAAAAGTTTTTGGATTGTTAAAAAAAGTTTCAAACTTTTTTTTTGAAAATTCGATATCTCAAAAACGGGTTGACAATTTTTTTTCAAATTTTGTTTTTATATACACATAAATATATAGTTGAAATCTGCATACCGAAATTTGTTCTTGAAAATGTTTTAAGAATTTTATATATAAAAAAATAATTTTTTAAAAACCGTTAACAGAATTATGATTTTCGGATTTTAGTGCGCTAATCTAAGTCTTATTTTAGCGGAATTTTGAATATTTGAAAAATCTTTAGAGGTATATGGGTGTTTCCATCGTTACGGGTGTGACAGTGAGAACCATATTTAATTAATTATTCACATAATATTCCCAATTTATAAATAATAACTTTACTATTCTATAGATCACCTGAAGCCCTTTTAAAAAATTAGTATATTAAAGTATGAAAAATTAATGGTTCAGTTATAAGATGCAATATAGTTGCGTTACGGGTGTGACCTTAGAAAACTGGTGATTTGCGATTAAGATATCTAATTTTCATGTGGTGTAAAATATTGCATGAAAAGTATGTATCATTCTTTTGCAAATATTAACCCAGATAGTTGATCTTCAGTTTCAGTTAAGAAATGAGATGCAAAACTACGAAAAAATATACAAAATTTTTATTTAAAAACGTTACGGGTGTGACAGGTCATCGTTACGGGTGTGACCGAGTATGATTTTTATGCATGAAAACAATATAATATACTATATTTTGACGAGAAATTGTTGTCATCGATGCATAATCATTTCTCAGATGAAGTCAGGAACACTTTGTCTAGAAAAATGAAGTTTTTCTCACTGAAAAGTGAATAGATTTCTCACTTCAATGAGATTTTTTCCATTTTCTTTTAAAATAGGGAAAAATTTCACTAAAAGCCGATTAAATTTATATTTAAAGTAGATACTCTTAGAATTATATCCCTACATCATGAATTTTATATCTAAAAGCAACAAAACTTAAATTGAGTTGAAAAACAGAAAGATTATGATTTGAAATGCCAACCTGTTACGGGTGTGACATAGACTTAAAATTTTAAATACGGGGTCAGAATTAATTTCAAAGTCTTGAAGTTTTGTCTGACAGTAGATCACTGTATTCTCCTTTTTTCCCCAAATTATCACATTGATACAAATTTTTTTCTGCTAGTAATGAAACATAATGTTTTTTTTGTTACGGGCGTAACACTTACCACGTTATGAATCAACTGCCTAAATACTAAAATTGTATTTACTATTGAATAATTAAATGACACGAAGAGGTGCTTAGAGTTCCAACTGTGATTCTTTGCTTCCAGTGCTTTTTTTGTTGTTTAATGTAAAATTTTCGTTTATATTTTTGGCTTGGATTGTGTAAATGGCTATTTATTACAATCTACATTCAATATCATGACCAAATTTGTAACTTCTTCGACATGGCTTGGAAAAGTATGGTCAAAATGTCAGTACCGTGGCATGTCCGATTCTTGTTTTTCCGATTAAGTCTACTGTTTTCGAATGAAATAGTTCATTGAATAGAAATGTTGCCCTTAGAAAAGTTTGAGTGCAATACTTGCTTGATAAAATAATGCAAAAATCAAGTCAAAATACTTCTAGCTGAATAAAATAATCATGAATGAATGTTGTCCGAGGTTTTAGTTTTATTTTTGAATTCAAAAGATTTCCCGCTCAACCGCCATTTTGTTTTAGCTTTAGCCCGTATGTATTGTAGTTTTCTAAAAGAGACACTATTTATGTATATTTAAGAACAGTTATTTTGTTCTTGGTACGTTGTTGTATTTTAAGAGTGATATGTTTGCATGCGATGAAAGTATGTCACAAATTTATTTGTCGGTACCGTGGTAGTATTTTTTAATCATGTTATAACATGTTTCTGGTTGGTTATCAGAATTTTGTATACCTTTTAACGGCACAAATTAAAATTGTCCGGGAAATTATTTTTCTCATAAGCATAGAGAAGTGAGGTTACATAAACTGTCTAAATGTCAGTACCGTGGATGTCAGTACCGTGGCATTTAAATACTTATTGAGCTTTAAATAAATATAATTAAATAATTCTTTGCAATAATATTTTCTTCTACCAATTTTCTTTATGAGAACGGTAGCAATACCTGAGACGAGCCAAACAAAAATCATTCCGTGCAATAAAAACTAAGTAATAACCAGAGCTGTAAAAAATCCAGTACTCTAGTAATGCAGTCAGCAAAGTCCCAGTTAATTAACTTATCAATTGACTGTTAAGTTAATACTGTGACTGGGTACTGTAACTGCAAAATAAGCAGTCGCCAGTAGTACTTATATTCAGTACTGTACAGTCACCGAAACCAGTCAATTGACTAAAAGTTAATTAACTTCAGTACTTTGTGACTGGTTTTAGTCTTTAAAGTCAATTGAAAGTCTCAGTACTGGCCTGATTTTAGTTTTAGTCTTGAAGTCTTTTAACTATAGTCAATTAACTGTAAGTCTTTTAAAGTCTTTCGACGAAAAGTCTTTCGACAAAAGTCTTCGCAATTTATTATTATATAAGTATCGAATAAAAGGAGGAAAATATTATTTTGTTCACAATGGATTCGGCTTGTATAATTGTACGAGACCTGGGAGCGTAAAAAAAGTCATTTTTGTTTGACTAGTTTTGTTTATATTATGACCTTTCTAAGTCCCTAGATTCACGTGAGGGCAGTCTGGCTGGTGAGAAATGTTGTCTTGTCCGCTATTTTGAAAAAAGGCTTTGAAAATCGTTAATGCGATTTTCTCGGCTCCTATTGGACGTAGAGTAAAATTTTTTGTTTGATTTTGTAGGTTAGGAGATTTTATAAAACTTACGCTTCAAACATTTTTGTCGTCACTTTCCAATGAAAAGTTTTTGCCGAAAAACTGTTGACTTTTCTTAGAAAAAAACGGTTTTAAGCGTTTATCTCGGCTCCTGTTCATCTGACAGAAAAAATTATATTATCATTTTTTTTAGAGCACTTAATTTCCTACATTTTCGTATATTTGGATTGTATGTGGGACAAAAAATGCAAGGAATACGGTACCACAAAATTGCCAATATCTAGCAAATAATAATTCCTTAGGCGGCGCACAGTGGTCTCAAAAGCGAATCTAGCGGGTCAAAAGTCCAAAAAATATGCATTTTATATCAGGGCAGGTAGTACATAGGTTGATTGTAGACATGTCAGAGACAATGAATAGAGTCAAATCAACTGACAGAAGACTTTAGTTTTCAAGCAATAATACCGTTAATTGCAGACACATCATTTAGTCATTGTTCGTTCAGTATTTAATGATGGTAGGACTTTGTTTACCTCTTATTTTTTTGAAAAGTTATGAACTTTTTTGTTATTATTCCCAAATGTACTATATTTAAGAAGGTTAGTAATTTTGTTTATTTATGATTTATGGTGTTTTAACTAAACGAACCATGGCATTTACTTTATTAGTAAGAAAAAATTGATAAAGCATATATTCTGTAGGCTGCAACTTTTTCTGTACAAACCTGTACAAAAAGGTTGAACCTAAACTAAGTTCCAGGATTAATATAGATAACATAATTTTATATTTCATCTGCCCGTTTTTGCCCGTTTTCGAAAAAGTAAAACATAACATCTTACAGGTTATTTAACGACAGTGGTCCAAATTCTTCGGCTAAAAGTGAAAAATTATCAGTGGAAAATGTCTCAGAGGTCAACATAATATTAGCTTATATAGTTTTACCTATGTTCAAACCATAATTTAGTCCAAAAACTGGCATTGAAACATCATTTCATCATTATTTCTGTGTCTTTCTTGTCTTTCAAAAATATTGAATTGTCCACATAACCATGAAATAACTATTCTCTCTATTTGGCACCTGCTAGGCTATTTAGGTGTTTAAATGAGATACGGACACACACACCACTCATTTACAAAGATTTGGATTTTTGACCCGCTAGATTTGCTTTTGAGCCCACTGTGCGGCGGTTTCCAAACTTTTTAAGCTGTGGAACCCTAAACAATGCCCAAATATATTTCGGAACCCCTTCCTGACAGTGGCAAAAAATGAAAAACAACACATTTCAAAATCAGTTTTTCATTTAGTGTGAAGAATGAATCTGTCTCATTGTTTGATTTATAATTGTTTTTAAATTAACTTCTATGTCCGAAAGTTGTATTCGCATACCCTGGGGCAGCGTCCAGCCTCGATCTTCTTTTTTATTTTTTGTATAAGTATACGCTGAAAAGGCTACCTCACTGCGGTACGTTGTAACAAAAGGTAGCAAATTTAATATAGCTTTCTTGGCAAGCTCAGGGAATTCATTCTTAATACCAATCCAAAATTCGTTTAATGATACAGAATCAAATACAAATTTGTATGAAGAGGAGCTCTGCAGATCTATCAAGGATTCGTATTTCTGTATACTCAGGGTCATAGGCTTGATGGTTTTCATTAGAAATGGATTTTGTACCCACTCGATGGCAGTATTTGTGCCTAAAAAGTAATCCAGCATGGATCTTTTGAGACTTACCAAATGGAGAGCAATAGCAATCTGCTCTGAGTTCAAGCATGTTTTCTTGCAAGAATTCATGTAAAACTGGAAACACTCAAAATTGAGGCCGTGAGAGCCATAGTGGCCTAACTGCATTTTTCGTTATTTTCAGTAGAGCAAAAATAAGGAATAAATTATTTTCAAACAATTGTAGTTTAAAAAAATTTCAAATACTTGCCGTTTTAAAATAAAGAAACATAGCTTTAATTTTTTTTTACAATATGATAAAAATAAATGGTTTTTGATTTTTCAAAATACCGTTATATCTGATCAGATAGGCCACTCTTGCACTCAAGCTTTTAATTTTTTTTTGTGGTTGGCCTCTTAGTGGAAAAAGTCTTATAACTATGGCATGGAGCTGTCAGTTTAAAAAATTTAAATGCAGGAATATTGTTTAATAAATACAGATTCAATTTTTGCAATAAACTCAATTTCGATAAAATTGCAGTTAGGCCACTATGGTTCTCATGGCCTCAATTGCTCTTTTGTACACATGAGATAGTCCAGTCATATTGAAAAACTGATTTTGAAATGTGTTGTTTTTCATTTTTTGCCATTGTCAGGATGGGGTTCCGAAATATATTTGGGCATTGTTTAGGGTTCCACAGCTTAAAAAGTTTGGAAACCGCCGCCTAAGGAATTATTATTTGCTAGATATTGGCAATTTTGTGTTACCGTATTCCTTGCATTTTTTGTCCCACATACAATCCAAATATACGAAAATGTAGGAAATTAAGTGCTCTAAAAAAAATGATAATATAATTTTTTCTGTCAGATGAACAGGAGCCGAGATAAACGCTTAAAACCGTTTTTTTTCTAAGAAAAGTCAACAGTTTTTCGGCAAAAACTTTTCATTGGAAAGTGACGACAAAAATGTTTGAAGCGTAAGTTTTATAAAATCTCCTAACCTACAAAATCAAACAAAAAATTTTACTCTACGTCCAATAGGAGCCGAGAAAATCGCATTAACGATTTTCAAAGCCTTTTTTCAAAATAGCGGACAAGACAACATTTCTCACCAGCCAGACTGCCCTCACGTGAATCTAGGGACTTAGAAAGGTCATAATATAAACAAAACTAGTCAAACAAAAATGACTTTTTTTACGCTCCCAGGTCTCGTACAATTATACAAGCCGAATCCATTGTGAACAAAATAATATTTTCCTCCTTTTATTCGATACTTATATAATAATAAATTGCGAAGACTTTTGTCGAAAGACTTTTCGTCGAAAGACTTTAAAAGACTTACAGTTAATTGACTATAGTTAAAAGACTTCAAGACTAAAACTAAAATCAGGCCAGTACTGAGACTTTCAATTGACTTTAAAGACTAAAACCAGTCACAAAGTACTGAAGTTAATTAACTTTTAGTCAATTGACTGGTTTCGGTGACTGTACAGTACTGAATATAAGTACTACTGGCGACTGCTTATTTTGCAGTTACAGTACCCAGTCACAGTATTAACTTAACAGTCAATTGATAAGTTAATTAACTGGGACTTTGCTGACTGCATTACTAGAGTACTGGATTTTTTACAGCTCTGGTTATTACTTAGTTTTTATTGCACGGAATGATTTTTGTTTGGCTCGTCTCAGGTATTGCTACCGTTCTCATAAAGAAAATTGGTAGAAGAAAATATTATTGCAAAGAATTATTTAATTATATTTATTTAAAGCTCAATAAGTATTTAAATGCCACGGTACTGACATCCACGGTACTGACATTTAGACAGTTTATGTAACCTCACTTCTCTATGCTTATGAGAAAAATAATTTCCCGGACAATTTTAATTTGTGCCGTTAAAAGGTATACAAAATTCTGATAACCAACCAGAAACATGTTATAACATGATTAAAAAATACTACCACGGTACCGACAAATAAATTTGTGACATACTTTCATCGCATGCAAACATATCACTCTTAAAATACAACAACGTACCAAGAACAAAATAACTGTTCTTAAATATACATAAATAGTGTCTCTTTTAGAAAACTACAATACATACGGGCTAAAGCTAAAACAAAATGGCGGTTGAGCGGGAAATCTTTTGAATTCAAAAATAAAACTAAAACCTCGGACAACATTCATTCATGATTATTTTATTCAGCTAGAAGTATTTTGACTTGATTTTTGCATTATTTTATCAAGCAAGTATTGCACTCAAACTTTTCTAAGGGCAACATTTCTATTCAATGAACTATTTCATTCGAAAACAGTAGACTTAATCGGAAAAACAAGAATCGGACATGCCACGGTACTGACATTTTGACCATACTTTTCCAAGCCATGTCGAAGAAGTTACAAATTTGGTCATGATATTGAATGTAGATTGTAATAAATAGCCATTTACACAATCCAAGCCAAAAATATAAACGAAAATTTTACATTAAACAACAAAAAAAGCACTGGAAGCAAAGAATCACAGTTGGAACGGAATCACCCATATACCAAATCGGAATTTGTGCAATAGTTTTGTAATTAATTTGCTACAAATTCCATCAAAAAGTGTCCAGCAAGATAAGGGACGTAAAGTTTTAAATTAAATCTTTGTGAAGAAATGAACTAAAAACAAACATTCCAACCAAAGTGAAACCCTTATATGTACTTAAAAACTCCCAATAGGTTCATAAGAGGTAAGATAGCACTCATCGAATTGCTACCAATTGCAAGGGCGTATGCAGAATATCAATCATGGATATCAATCATTGGGGAAAAATGGTAGCATAGTGCAGCCTCATTCAAAATAAAATATTTACATAGGAAAATACTTTCGAGATGCATTAAAGGTAGACAAATTTTATGAAAAGTTAGTATGAAGTATATCTCGATATCATCGTGTACATGGATGTTCATATAATATGTAAAAATATGCCTGCCCTTTGTACAATTCTGTCCGAAATTGACATGGCGTATATGAGGATCGTTTGTTTACAAATTGTATTATGTAAATATGTATGTAGATACTGTGTAAACGAATATACATCACCATGTTTAAATTTCCATTTTTTAGCTGGTACTTAAATATGTATACAAGTTATTTTAATATTAATCTAAATCCACAATCGAAACATGACCAGATCGCAACCACCCACATGTACATACTTCAACCACGACTACCATACATTCGATAAAAACCAATTTGCCCACCATTTTTGCTGCAGATATATGTTCAATGTCGATGAATTGTAAACAAAGCCAGTTGGCTCCATTTGCCTATGAGACTCGACCCTCACTTCCGCCAAAACAAATAAAAAAAAAAAACAACTTTCAGCTGAAATACTTACGAGCTACGAGTGTGTTGAATTGTTGATTCACACCTCGGCACCCACATCCCACAACCACATATTGGTGTTGGTGTTGGCCCAGTAGTCAGCTGGCTCACCTGCCACTTTTCCCACTTGACTTAAATTCCGTCCCAAGGTTAGGAGAGTTTGTCCTACCAAAACAGTCTAACCAATACACTTCCAAACACCATATAATTTTATGCTGAGAGTGTGGAGGAAAAATAATACAAAATCCTGAACCGAATACCCAGAATCCAGCCTGGTATTTTTGTAAACATTGAACCCCGCACACAGGTGGAAGCCATTGAACTTCGAGGGTTATTCGAATCAATTGTTTTTGTGTGATGGCTTTTACGACTGTTTTTTTTTTTTTCCTCATTTTTTGTTTGGTTTATTTCGCTGAGTGTGTTTTGTATCTTTCTTTTTTTATTTTTGTTAATTCGAATTTCTGTGTGGCTTTTTTATCTTCCATCATCAACAAAAAGATATAAAATGCACACAGCTTCTTTTTTTCTCTTTGGTTTTACGATCCAAATAAATCAACTGAAAGGTCTCGAAAAAAAGGTCAAGCACTGAGTAGCCTATTTAAATCAAAAAAAAAACATAAATCATAACTGGATTTATGCCAATGTTTGCTATTTTTTAAACCAACTTATGGCTTATGGGGCAACATTTGAAATTTATGTCAAACTAGCTAGTGTGACTAATTTAGGGGAAACCCTTTTTTCTAACCCCTTTTAGCTTCCTCTCGTATCTCATATCGAGTAGTCCGCATCCGCATTATGATGGAGATTTATTAAGGAAGTTTTATTTTGAGTTTTGAGATAAAATACGCATGGGTCAATAAGAGTGCGTCCCCCGAATTTAAAAGGAAACTTGTCAACCCAAAAACGGTTTATGGACAAAAAAACAAATGCAAGCAAAATATGTCGGCATTTTTTTAAATTAAATCTAAAAATGGACATGGTCAAGTCAAGAGTCCGGAATCCGGAGGCCATTTTTGTCATGCATGAAAAATGGGAAGCAAACAATCAGAGATGCGGAAGACTGGTTTTAGGAAACTTGCGTCACACGGCATAAACCATGTCATATAATGATTGTGAGGTTGCAGATGTTTACTTGAATCTGGCAAAAGCATAAATAATTTAGATTTGCGAGTTGATGAAATGGGTTTAGACAAAAAAAAAGTGGTTATATGACCTGTTATGTAAGTCATGGTAGAAAAAAGGCTATACACGAATCACATACTCGTATCGTACATTTTCTCCAAGTTTTGCTATAAAAATTAGATTTCGGTCATTTTTCGTTTATATTTGTGGAACAAAAACATTTTGATGTGAAGTGGAAGTGAGATGAGAGAAATTAATACAAAACAACTATCTCTTAAGATTTTGGTATGTGATTTTTTAGCGGAATGCGAATGCGGGACCATGAGCAGTATTTGTTTTTGCGGCACCCGTAAAATGATGAAACATATATGAGTGCTTATAAGCGTTTGGGTCATCTACATATATTTGTAATTTTAATTGCTCTAATGGGGCAAGTAGGTATTGGTATCGTTTGGGACAAAAATTCCAGGGCTAGGCATAATCAAATATAACAGTTTAAATCAATCTTACCAATTTATCATCGATGGGTCTGCCAACATCTAGGTATGCACTATGCAGCCTGCTTGAGTGCACGAAACTGCTTCAAATTTGATACTGAGCATTTCTCTGTTAATCAGTAGTAGCCTAGAAAATAACACTTTCACAATACCGATAAATCTGATTAATTTTGGTGGAGAGCATTGTTTTAACCTCTTAAGCATTTACTAAAAAATTCCGTAAATTTGGGGATATCCAAAATTTTTAAGGCAAACAAAAAATTTCTAGATAACAATCAAACATGACAATTAGATGATAGAGAACACCAAAAAAGTGTGTGGCACAATTCTGTTGTCTGTCTGTCCGTTCGTCTACAGCCTAAACGGCTTTATCGATTTTCTTCAAACTTGGTGCATAGTGGTTTTTGTTGATTATGCCAACACGTTTTTCTCTCTTTTTTTAACCAAAAATAACGGTACCTGCCATACAATTTTTTATCAATTTTACAAAATCTCTTTTTTCTCAAAAACGACTAGACAACTTTTCTTAAAAAAAAAATCAATTATTTTCCTTTAGTAAATGCAACCTTTGGATGGGAAACAATTTTACAAAAATGGTTATTAATGGAACCATTTTTTTAACTTTTGATTTTCTTCAAAACAGTAAGACTGATTTCAATATTTTTTCTTACACAGAAGCTTTCAAAATATAAGAGTATGTGTATTTGAAAAAATATTTTTTGAATTTTTAAAAAATGTTAAAACTTTTTTTTTGAAAATCAAATATTTTGAAAAAGACATGATGAAACTCGATACTAAGGAGTTTTCTAGTAGGTACCCTAAAATATTTTTAGAAAAAATTTTACATTTATGAAAAAATAACGGTAGGTACCTTCCATACAAAAGTTAAAAAACCGCAAAGGAAAATATTTTTTTTTCTCAAAAACTGCTCCTACTATTTTGATTTAACTTTTTTCATATACTAATATTAGTACACGATCTACTACCAAAATTATAAAGTTGTACACCTGTTGTGTAGTATACCTGTCATAGAACTTTTTTTTATTTTGAATTTTCTCGATATCGGCTAAACGGATTTAGATTAATTTTTGTGTATACACTGAGAAAACAGAACTATGATTTTTTAAATGAAAGCATGTTTAATAAAATGTTTGAATTAACACAAATAGAATTCGATTTAAACCTAATTCAAATCTGTTTTCATTCGAAAATAATATTATTTTAAAACGAAGTATGTTTAAATTAAAACCATTCATGTTTGATAATAGCGTTAGAAGCTTCACATCAGTTTTTATATGAATTTTAACTAGCTTGAGTTTGATTTTTTAAAGGCCTGTAAGTTAATCTACTCACCGAAAAGTATTAAACTTAAAATTAATATGAACTTGTTTGTTTTAAATATGAACGCATTTAAAATATTTACAAGAGAAAGAGATGGAAGAAAGAAAAGGTATTAACTTATACAAATGTTGAAAAGTCTAAAAAGTGTACAATTATTTACTTTAAATATGATTTTAGTTTTAAATCGGTGATAGAACTAGTTCTTTCCATAGTAAAGTCTTCGATTAGATGAAAAACATCGATATCAACCTCGAAAAAGGAACTTAAAGCTTGCAGATGTAAGTAGATAAACATAAAATTTTACAGCATGTTTACATATTCATTGTAAAAAAATTGATACTTCAGAAATAAATTTTTTAAATAAATAAAATGAATCTGTTCTTTCTTCACTAATTAATTAAAATTTTAGACGTTTTTTATATCTTCAAGTCATATTCAATGAGTTATGAGTGAAAAAAAACTAATTTGGGTAAGTATTAACATTCATAAAAATAGGAAGAAAATTGAATGAGCTAGTATCTATTTGAAAAAGACTAACATTGAAGCTATTTGTTTTAAACAATAAACATCTTTGACTCAAACACGGAAATATTCAAATAAATTTAATATGATTCCTATTTAAAACAACATTAAATGAGGTTAATTAAAACAAAGAGAAATATGTTTAGGTTAAATAGAAAGAAAATTAAATTTAAACAGAATCATGTTTGAATCATATCAACGACGAATAAATACAATTATGTTTAAATTAAATAGAAATCGCTTCCATGCCAAATCGTATGTATTTTAGTTTGATTTAAACATGAACATGTTCAATATTTTTCTCAGTGTACAAATTTCAGATAAGATTCAATAATATTACATATCAAAATTTTCGAAAAAAAAAAGAGTTTCAATTTTTTTTTTTTAATTCGATATCTCAAAAACGGGTTGATAGTTTTCTTAAATTTTGTGTTTATATACACATAAATATATAATTTTGATTTGCATACCAAAATTTGTCCTTAAGAATGTTTTAAGAATTTTATAAAAAACTATTTTTTTTAAAGACCGCTCCAACGATTTTAAATTTTTTTTCCATACTATCATACACTGAGAAAAATATTGAACATGTTCATGTTTAAATCAAACTAAAATACATACGATTTGGCATGGAAGCGATTTCTATTTAATTTAAACATAATTGTATTTATTCGTCGTTGATATGATTCAAACATGATTCTGTTTAAATTTAATTTTCTTTCTATTTAACCTAAACATATTTCTCTTTGTTTTAATTAACCTCATTTAATGTTGTTTTAAATAGGAATCATATTAAATTTATTTGAATATTTCCGTGTTTGAGTCAAAGATGTTTATTGTTTAAAACAAATAGCTTCAATGTTAGTCTTTTTCAAATAGATACTAGCTCATTCAATTTTCTTCCTATTTTTATGAATGTTAATACTTACCCAAATTAGTTTTTTTTCACTCATAACTCATTGAATATGACTTGAAGATATAAAAAACGTCTAAAATTTTAATTAATTAGTGAAGAAAGAACAGATTCATTTTATTTATTTAAAAAATTTATTTCTGAAGTATCAATTTTTTTACAATGAATATGTAAACATGCTGTAAAATTTTATGTTTATCTACTTACATCTGCAAGCTTTAAGTTCCTTTTTCGAGGTTGATATCGATGTTTTTCATCTAATCGAAGACTTTACTATGGAAAGAACTAGTTCTATCACCGATTTAAAACTAAAATCATATTTAAAGTAAATAATTGTACACTTTTTAGACTTTTCAACATTTGTATAAGTTAATACCTTTTCTTTCTTCCATCTCTTTCTCTTGTAAATATTTTAAATGCGTTCATATTTAAAACAAACAAGTTCATATTAATTTTAAGTTTAATACTTTTCGGTGAGTAGATTAACTTACAGGCCTTTAAAAAATCAAACTCAAGCTAGTTAAAATTCATATAAAAACTGATGTGAAGCTTCTAACGCTATTATCAAACATGAATGGTTTTAATTTAAACATACTTCATTTTAAAATAATATTATTTTCGAATGAAAACAGATTTGAATTAGGTTTAAATCGAATTCTATTTGTGTTAATTCAAACATTTTATTAAACATGCTTCTATTTAAAAAAATCATAGTTCTGTTTTCTCAGTGTAGTCAATCAAGAATTAAGATGGAATTCTTTTTTTTTCCACCTCAAGCTGTCGTAGGAGTTGTTTTAATTAATTTAAACGTCATATTTCGTAAAAAAATCGAATTCTGTATTCTGTCTGTCTGTCCGTTGAGTTTCAGCCAAAAGGCTCAACGGCGTCAAATTTGGTGCAGAAAGGTTTTTGGTCTTAGAACTAAAAATACCGGTAGCTGCCATACAATTTTTTAGTAATTTAACACTATCGTATTTTTCTCAAAAAATGGCTCCGCAACTTTTATTAAAGGCTGCTAAAAATTTTGAAAAATGGTTATTGATTGATTTTTTTGAAAATTGTATAATTGACTATTATGTACCAAAATTTAAAAAAAGAAAAGAAAGAAATGTTTGGGTTAGATATTCCAATTTCTTTTTTAGAACTTAGTTCTTCGAAAATGACAGAGTGCGATTTACTACTTACAAAATATTGAAGAATTTACACTCAGCAACTATTAATAGTAACTCATCAAATAGAACAGTTTTGTTATTTTAATTTTTCTTATTAACTAAACGGATTTAAACTAATTTCAATGTATTCGTATCCACGAGCACAAGAGTCAGAAAACTGATATTTTTTGCAAGAACTGACAGCATTTATTCTTTCCTGGTAGATAATTCAGATATCGTTTGACACACAAATACGTCAAAGCTTATTGCTGCTTTGAATGTTGCGTTATAATTGAAAAAAGTATAAAACCATATTTTAATCATAACTGGAACCGCAAAAAGCAGCAGTGAAGTAGTCTGGACGTACCACGTGGTTCAAGCCAGATTATACATTCATGGGATCGAATAATTTTTTCTTATAAAATGATTCAACATTTTCCTTAAATTGTCAATCTTATCATGGTCTCAAAAAATGAAACTTTGAAAATCGTCATGTTTGGCGGATTTCTAATTCTTTGTCAGCGGTCGATTATATTGTGTGTGTCCCACTTTTCAATAGCTTCGACGAGATAGGCTATATTATTATCGCCCCTCTAGAGCCTAGGCTATAATGAGTAAATATAAAAAAATTTATCTATTTTGAGTCAAATATTTGAAAATCAAAGCCATTAACCATAATAAACGCTTTAACTTACTTCCCACTTACCACCTACTAACCCTATTCTCTGCGAATTCATTTCACGAACATATTTTAAAACAATTATTGTTACTTGTTACAGCTGTTGCAAGCAAACTAAACGATTTCCAGCTAAATCAGATTAGTACAAGTATTTTCAAGGCGAGGAAAATAATTAAGTTCATTTTACTTTGCGTTATGTACATATAGATAGTCGTCGCATCGTCTGTTACAAATAAATTGTATCTTGTTAAAACTATTAATCCGCACTCAATTACCTACTCATCGTTTCGTTTAAAGTTGATTATTATTCGACGGATGGTTGTATGCCTTGTGGAAATATTAATTTTCAAAAAAAAAAAAAAATACTTACAAAGCTCATCAAATGAATTGCACCCTAGTGATGATGGTTTATGTAGATCTATAGAACAGAGGGTATAAAATATTGCAATTCAGTCGAAATGGTTGTACTTTTGTGTTTGGGATTCATTAATAAAATGAGGGTGTTCTTAATAATATTATATTACATTGCTCTTAATTGAAACAAAAACAGCTTTAGGAAGAATAATTTTGTGAAGGGGTTCTTTTTAAGCGCTTTAAACTCAATTCGTATCTCAAGTTAATAATAGTCCCTATAGCTGCAAAATTGTTTTCTATTTCCTCGGATAATGGCCTGAACTGGAACCATAAGGATGTGAATTTTTTCTGTTAAAAACATTTCAAAATATAAAATCCAAAATTTCATAAACGAAACCAAGATGATTATGAAACAATCAATGAAAGTGAAATGGTTCCCTTGAATTTGTTTGTTGTTTAATAAAACCAGACAAAAAAAAAAGAAAATATGGAAAAGTATGGAAGATTTTAAAACTGGTCAGATAGTTTTTTTCATAAAATTCAATTAGAAAAAAAAAATAATGTCCTTTGATCTCTCCTTTTTTTACTCGCAAGGCACATGTTATACATCAAACCGTTATTAATTCAATAAACAAATTTACCTACCTACTAGCCTGGGAAAAAATCCAATCCCTGAAAAATTATAATTTTTTTTTGAATAACGGTTTTTGTGAGTTTTATTTTTTCATGGAAAAGCTTATTCGAGTTTTAATTATTTTTTAATTTAGACTTTAACAACAATACTCTTTTTTACACAAAATCAATTTAGGATTTCCCTGGACTATCCTTTTAAAAAATAATGTGCACAATTTTTTAGTTCAATTACTGGACACTAAAAGTTATATTAATAATAAGTCACATATCACAAACTACTAGTGCACACACTTTTTGGGAGATTTTATTCCGATGCACTTTAGCCTTTACAAAATTAAAGGATTATAAGGTAACTGGATTACTACCACAAAAAGGATAGACTTTTTTGTGGAACGAAATATTATTATTACGAGAGCAAGCAACGTAAAATAAATCATTTTAATATGGCTGATGGGATAGACTTCCTGATTAGGTTCATTTTTAACTGATTTTTAAAAGCTCATGGAGTTTTCCAAGTTCGATGTCAATAAAATGGCGCATTTTTGTTTGTAACATTAGAATAGCCTCTCCGTATTTATTGCAGTGAAAATGAAAGCCTATTAATTTTTTTTTGTAATGAAAAAACTTTCTATTAATGTTTTGCAGTTAAACAAATTAAATTTGTACTATGTACTGCCTCCATTATTTTCAAAAATAATTTTATCGACTGTAAAATATTTAGATTTTTGACATTGCAGTTTGATTAAGTAATAGTTGAAGCATTAGAATCAGGATTTTTTGTATGAAATCAATTTCTACAAATTTTCCGGTCAAAATAGTAGTAGTGCACCAGTTTATGTGAAGAAATAATAATTTTCTCTATTACTTCTAAAATTGAGCATTTTAAAAAACGTTGGTTTTTGTTTATACATTACACCTTCATAGTTTGTATAGAAAAATTTGGTCATATTTTTGCCATCAATGGGAAGAGGCAAACACTGCACACCTGAGTAGCGTGTCCTAATTAGAAGGCTGTTATAGGAAGGCAAAACTTATACGCAGGTGTAATGCGTAGTTAAATGCTCCCCAAAAATGGTAATCAAAGCCATTATTTAACTGCCAAAGTCAGAAAATTACGGGTGGAAGCCGCTTTTACCACCAAAGTTTATAAAACCAGTCGTCCGGTATTTCAAAATCAATCCTTTTACGCCAGCTTCTGAAATTAAAGACATATTTTGTATTGATGACAGTAATGAAACGGTTCGTAGAAGTTTACCAGAATATGCTAAAGCAGCCCACAGCCCTAGAAAAGTAACAGTGCTGACAAAAATTAATGTAACAAAAAGATTAAGATTCGCAAAGGAACCACTTTGAGTGGCCTGCATCAAACTGGAGAAATATTCTGTGCTCAAATGAGTCCAAGATTGTTTTATATGGTGGAACTGGACCTCGTTTATATGGAGGGCTCACAGCTGTACCGAACCAAGTCAAACAAAGAAAATTTAAAGATAATAAGAGGTTTATTAAATAAACTGCCATTAATTAATGAATATTTTACTCGTGAAAAGGAAAAGTCTAAAGTTTATTCTTTAAATTAAATTTTTATTATAATTCTCTTATTTAAAAATGAAAAACTTGAGTTGAAAAATATTCACAAAAATCTGCGAAAAAAAAATTAATAAGGCTTGGTTCGGTACACCTCTGACCCCTCCATATGTAAGAAGGCCATCAAAAAAACAAAAACAATTAATCACGGAGGACCATAATACACCGAATTGAAGGCATCATGGATTAGCAAATCAAAGGGCACGGTAGTGCCCAGCCAAGTTCGCGGCACTACACCCTTTTTACAGGAACAAACTCAGGCGATTTTCAACCCCCCTCTAACTTCAGTACCAATAAAGTCAGAAACTTCAAATTCGGAGTATTTGCTGAACTGATCAAACACAGGTGGCTCACCAAATTTCAACTCTTTAGTATTAATAGTTCCCAAGATATAGGACTTCAAAAATCGCAAAAACCGTAACTGACTGACTCACTGACTCACTGACTGACTGACTCACTGACAGATCATCAAAATTATGGAGCACTTCCCGACATCGTAGAAACTTGAAATTTCGCACAACGGTAGGCCTTGTGGTACATACAAAGGAAAAAATCGAAAATCTGCAATTTTCTATTCAGGGGGCGTGGCATCCACCCACTTTCTTAAATATTCTATAAATTATATGGAGCCTTTCCGATTGTTGTAGAACAATGAAAATTGGTAAGTTGGTAAGGTTTGAGGTACTTAGAAAGAAAAAAATTGAAAAATTGGAATTTTATATACAGGGGGCGTGGCATCCACCTACATACTTAAAAATTCTTAAAAATTATATGGAGCACTTCCGATTGTTGTAGAACGATGAAAATTGGTAGGTCGGGAGGCCTTGAAGTACTTAGAAGAAAAAAATCGAAAAATTGGAAGTTTCAGTTCAGGGGGCGTGGCATCCACCCACATTCTCAAAAATTCTTATCAATTATATGAAGCACTTCCGATGGTTGTAGAACGATGAAAATTGGTAGGTCGGTATGCCTTGAAGTACTTAGAAGAAAAAATCGGGGGGGTTCCATCCACTCATTTTTTCAGAATGGCTATTATTTGTATGGAGCACTTTCGGCTGTCGTAGAATTATGAAACTTTGTAGAGCGGTAGGGCTTGACTTTCACCTGGCAAAATAAATCTTTGCAAAAAGTAGTGAAACCACAACAAAAACATAAATGTTAAAAAAGGAGCCAAGTTCTTATGTGTACAAGAAACCTGTGCGTAAAAAGTCTGACAAAAAAAGTAATGAGATCTAAAATATATGCCAAGTTTTAGGTTCATGAAGTTTAATACAAATATCTTAAGTAGAGTAATATCGAAACAATTCCAAATCATGACAGAAATTTGGTAATTAATGATTACTGATTAAAGTTTGGTGGGTTCACTGGTCAAGTTTTTATACATTTTAAATTTGTGATTAAGTAAGTATTTAAGAGAAAACTTGCCAAGTAAATCCACCAAACTTTAATCAGTAATCATTAATTACCAAATTTCTGTCATGATTTGGAATTGTTTCGATATTACTCTACTTAAGATATTTGTATTAAACTTCATGAACCTAAAACTTGGCATATATTTTAGATCTCATTACTTTTTTTGTCAGACTTTTTACGCACAGGTTTCTTGTACACATAAGAACTTGGCTCCTTTTTTAACATTTATGTTTTTGTTGTGACCTTTATTATAAGATCATGCAGGAAGTAATGCTACCGTATGCTGAAGATGAAATACTACTGAAATGGGTTATTCAGTGAGACATTTTTTCAGTAATTTTTACGATAGCTTAAAGAACAACGCTCTGATTGAATTGTTTGCATGGAATGGGCAAACATTCGTATCATAACTTCTTTTTTGATTTCTTAACAGGAATTTAAGAGTATTATTTCTTATTCTATGGAAAATTTAGACTCTGTTTAAGATACATATCTTTGTTCAACTTCAAACAATCGCTTAATTTGATTGATTAAAATGTAAAGCAAGTTAAACGCGCTTGTTAACATCATTCCCTAATTTTTGATCTTACCAAAATGTCTGTTTTCAAGTTTTCAACTTTTAAAATGTGGACTGTCGGAATCTTAATTTATTAAAAGTCGATCACTTTCGAAATTCGAGCTGGCTCTTGACCTGAGGCAGCCTCGTCTTTTGAAATAATAGTCTCACCAAAACATGCGACAGTAAAAGAAAACCCTGATAAGGAACGGCCCCCACCATCGATAAATGTTACCGGTATTGCGGAGTATAACAAGTTGCAAACCATATTAAAGGCATTACTACCATCGGCTTTAAAAGTAATTTCCCTCAATAACAACAAATGGAAAGTATGTGTGAAAGACCCCGAAAGTTATCGTCTTCTGACGCGAAAACTAAACGAAGAAAAAGTAGAGTGGTATACCTATGAAAATAAGTCAGAAAGACCTTTACGTGTTGTGGCGAGAGGTTTGCATGCATCATGTCCAAAAGACGATATCATTAGTGACCTAAAAGAGCGCAACTTCAAAATCTTAGATACTATGAACATCGTCAAAAGAGAGAAACAGACAAAAGAGGTTGAAACAAAAGTGGTACAACGTCGTCTTCCACTATTTATACTTTCGTTCGATAAGACTGAAAAACTAGATGAAATTTATAAAATCAAAATAATTCTAAACATCGTAGTTAAGATCGAGCCTCTAAGAAAGAGCACAAGGTTAGTCCCTCAGTGTAAACGCTGTCAAGAATTCAATCACACCCAAACTTATTGCAAAAAAGAGCCAAGGTCTGTAAAATGCGCCGCCGGAAAGCATTTAACCGTTGACTGCATCGGAAAAAGTGAAAGTCCACCGACGTGCATTAATTGTAAAGGAAATCACCCGGCAAACTATAGAGGCTGCGAAGTATCAAAATCTGCCAAAACACAAAGAAACCCACAAAGACAAATAGAAATCGTAATTCCCAAGACTTCCAAATCTACACTGAGAAAAATATTGAATATATTCATGTTTGAATCAAACTCAAACACTTATGATTTGGCATGGAACCGATTTCTGTTTGAATTTAACATAAACGTATTTATTCATCGTAGACTGGATTTAAACGAGTTTTTGTTTAAATTAAATATGCTTTCTATTTGATTTGAACATATTTCTCTTTGTTTTAATTAACTTCATTCAATGTTATTTCAAATAGAATCATATTACTTTTTTTGAACATTCTCGTGTTTAAATTAACTATGTATGTTTTTTGTTTTAAATGTGTATAAAGATGCAAATACTTACCCGAACTTATTTTTTTATTTTTACTCCATTTAGGTATCTGACCAAAACACACAAGAAAACAGTAAAAAGTCTATGAAAATTTTAAAATCTTTAATCGAACATGCCAAGCAAAAACATTAAATTTATAGTTAAAAATAAAACCACTTAAACTAGTGAAATTAAGCTTCTAAATTGTATTTTTGTATTCCAGTTGATTGATGTGGAAGGGGCATCTTTGGAGCACCTATATGTGAAATTACATGGTTAGCCTTTTTTGCTAAAAGTTAAAGAAGGATAAGCTCTTTATGTGATATGTATGTACTTACTTTTGACAAATGTTTGGCTTAAAACTTCAAACACCCAAGTGAGCCTTAAAGGACAGCATTTCACAAGATTATCCCAAATAGCTGTACCACTACATTTATTGAAAAGGCTATTCTTCTTTTTCTGGAGAAAAAACATGAATTAATTTTCATATCAATATCTAAAATAAAAGAAATATTACTTACCAAAAACCTACTTTAAGGATTGCAAGTGTTCCAAAAATTTTATTTTGGGTTTTGGTCTCTCATCTTCTCAAAACGAATAACAATGACATCATCACAAGGTTAACTTATCCTAAATTTTACTTCGTTTAAGTTCAATTCAAACTGATCTGAGTTTGAATTTAAGATTTTGTTCGATCTCGTTTTCTTGTTAACATTTTCAGTGGGTTCATATTTAAAACAACCTCGTTCATATTCATTTTATGTTAAATTCTCTCAACTGAGAAAAATAATTAAACATATATTTCAAAAATCAAAGTCAAACTAGTTTGAATCACATATAAAAAATATTTGCAGGTTCTAATGAAATATTCAAACATGAATCAGTTTGACTTAAACCCACTTTACTATAAAATAATAGTATTTTCACATTCAAACAGATTAGAATTAGGTTCAAACCGAATTCTATTTGTATAAGTTAAACATATAATCAAACATGCATCTATTTAAATAACTCATAGTTCAGTTTTCTCAGTGTAGTAAAGCTCCAAAACCTAGCATCCGTAAGGAAAAGAAAACAGGTCAATACCTTCGGAGAATATATCAAAGCAAGGAAATGTAAAAACATAAGTCCAAATAGGGGCCAAAAATATACCCGTAAACAACGACACTGAAACCGACCCGGTTTCAAAAGTCTTTTCAATAATTCTGTCGAAACTTGAGGAACAATGTGACACAAATAAAATAGAGGTAGAATCGATGCAATTGAGTAGTGTTCAGGTTAGAACTAAAACATTCTTCTCAATGTCTCTTCGATATATTGCCCTCCACGTTGCAAAATCTATAAGAATTTGCGACATTGATAAAGTCGCTAAGCCCAAACTTAATCGTTGGTGGCGACTTTAATGCAAAGCACACCTTTTGGGCTTCAAGATGCATATCTCAAAAGGGTTGAATGCTATATGAGGCAGGAATGGAAAATAATTGCGATTTTCATTCGACTGGAAAGCCAACTTACTGGCCAACAGATCAGTCATAAATACCTGACTTAATCGATTTGTTTATGGTAAAAGGAATACCCTCTAACCATTTTGAAATTTCAGAAGGCCATGATCTCTTCTCAGATCATTCTGCAGTCATACTCACTATGAGCGAAGGCTTGTCAAAATTGAAAAACCAAGTCATAAAGGTTTTGAAACCTGGCAAACCATCTCATGAAAAGAATGCTTACAGACCGATTTTGCTTCTTCCAATAATATCGATAGTTTTTGAAAGAATACTACTCCTGCGTCTGCAGCCTATAATAGAAGAGAAACGATTTATACCTGAACATCAGTTCGGATTTAGAAGCAAGCATTCAACAATTGATCAAGAGCATAGAATAACTGACGTAATTGAGAAAGCTCTTGAAGAAAAGAATATTTGTTCGACGGTCTTTTTGGATGTGTCGCAAGCGTTTGACAAGGTGTGGCACGAAGGCCTCAAATTTAAATTACGACAAGTTCTGCCTGAATAACTTTATAAAATTCTTAACGAATAACAGACTTTTTCGTGTAAGACACGGAAATGAATACTCTAATTTCAAAGAAATAGCGGCTGGGGTACCACAAGGAAGTGTTTTAGGTACAGTTCTGTACCTTTTATTTACACGTGATGTACCTCAAATTACTTATGGAAATCAACTGTCTTAGCGGAAGCAGAATCCCAGAGAAAGACGTAGCCACAGCTTAAGTACCTTGCAGCAGACCGTGAAGGATGGAGACGTTTTGTTGACGCCCTATGCCCCAGCCGGGGATACAGGACACGATGATGATGATGTACCTCAAATAGAAGACACTATCGTAGCCACGTTTGCTGATGATACAGCAATACTAGCAGTAGGCAAAACGATTAACAAAGGTACAATTAAATTACAAAATGCTCTTAATAATGTTAATAAGTGGACAAAAACATGGCGAACAGCGCTCAATGAACAAAAATCGTCCATGTGGACTTTACGTATAAACAAATAAATAGACTGCCTGTCTTTCTTAATACAGGTCGTGTTTCATTTGCGAATGAGGTAAAATATTTGGGAATGACTCTAGACGCGAAATTAAAATGGTAGCCGTACGTAAAAAAGAAATGCAAATAATTAAAAAGTAAATTAAGAGATATGAACTTGCTTCTCTGTAAATATTCTAAGAACATTTCTCAAAAACACCCTCAAAAGTGGGTGGGGGAAACATTTTACATCACTTTTTGTTCTAAGTCTGTTATTATTCGTTCTAATTTCGTAGAAATTAGTCAAAAAACACCCCCAAAAATTGGCATGGAAAAAAGTTTTTTATGGAAGAATTATTACAAATTACATGATCTACAACTTTTGTAAGGAACACGCTCCTCACATTAGGGCACGCTCTACCCAGCGCAGCGAAGCCACCACTACGCACCACCGAACAATTTGACAGTCGCCTTTGTCAGTTCATTTCCATTTGCTTCGTCTTTTATGAAATGGCACTCAATGTCAATGAGTAAATTTTTACTGGCTGTCAGTCATCTTCAATAAAATGGGGGTATTAGTGCGAGTGCGAGCATTTCTTATTTTGTTCTATTTTTGTAGTTTGTGGCTTGAATCCCAAATACATATTATCGAATTTCTGTACGTTTTTTATTAGAGATTTTTTTTCCATTTTTTTACTATCCATGTCCATTCCACAGTCTGATCGTTTAAATTTTTTGTTGTCAGGAACATTTGTATCTTCTGTTCTTCACTTTTCATAGCAAAACTGATCAAAATTTTAAAATCACATTCAAAATACATACATATATTGAATGAACTTTCAAACTAGTCTTTCGTTGCCAAAGGATTAAAATAAATAGGTATGTTCAGGAAAATGAAATATCAGAGCCCTCAGCTAATTTTGCTCCGTCAAAAAGTGAACAAACAAATCCATTATTTTTTTATTTCAGGAATTTGACAGCAAAACTGAAAAATTTTGCTAAGGAATCCTGTTCATACGACACTGAGATTGCTGTAATCTCTGAGATCTCATATATTCCTGAATGTTATGGCAAAAAAATGTTCATTGTCAGGCAAAGACAAAGGGACATTTCCATATTTCATTATCGTCAATTGAGCTACATAAGTAGTTCCACTTGTCTTTCAAGTTTGTTGCGTGATGAACAAACATTGTTTGTTAGTTGAAAACTAACTAACTGTTAGTATTTACACTTGTAATTTTCTTAAATAACACAAAAATGCGTCTGTCCTCTGGTGTGATCAATTTGATTCAAATTTGGTGTTGAGCATTTTGATGTGACTTTTGAGAAGTAAATTCGATTTATTAGATGTTTAAGCTCATCTAGGGCCGGTAGTTGCGATATATGTTTGTAACAAATAGTTTTTTTTTTTTAATATTTTCAACTGATTATCTACAACATAAAACTTAGTTTTTTTTGCAAAAATGCATACCAACAGGAATGGGAACAAGAATTTTATATTTTTTGAGAGAATTATCTCATTTTTACGGGTTTATTTCCACACATTTCGTTAATGATTCAGTAAATTTTGATTGGATTCGACACACCAGATCTAACTAGCACAAATAATATTGCATTCCAAAATTTAACAAACCATTTTTTTCTATTTTTTCATACTTTTCCTTTGTATAAATTCTTGTAAACACAAAATCTATCTTTATATCTTCGATGCTTTGTGAAATTGTTAAAGCCGTGAACCACAAAAGCTACCTCATGCGAGATCCAGTTGTGCATTTTATCAAACACACTTTTCAGCATAAAATTCTTTAAAGAGTATAATAAACTAGACTCATGCGTTCCCTAATCCTCAGATAAATTTCAAAAACCTTTTAAAACATTTTTTTTAAGTAAAGCTCATTTTCTTTAATGTTATATGTCTTTATTCTGTCTAGAATAATAATCGCTTTTAAAACCAAGATCCTCCATCATAATGCTAGTTCAAATGACGTGTTAACAATCTATATAAAATCTTTGAAATGTTTTTTTTTTAAGTACCTACATAGATCCTTTTCTTCCAAGCTCCACTAGGTACGTTAAAGACCACAAAAAAAAAGGTGAAAAAAATCTTATAAATATTATTCACGCACCACCGAATGGCTAGACTATAAGCTGCCGTAAATACCCATTTACATAATTTAAACTGCAATTTCATGGAACACATAAAGCTATTGTGTAAGGTATCACAACCCACGTCCTTTTATTTCCACCATCACAATTTAAAGACCATCAATCCATCAGGGCATCCTTTTTGTTTGTATAAAAACTCTGCTTGCTACTTCAGAAAATCACTTTCATTTTGTATTATACACTTTACGTTGCGCCCACGCTACGCTTTGTAGATCAACTAGAGGCCATCGCCATCACCATTCTATTGAAGTGAGGTTCCTATTTTCCAACCCATCACGATGCGGCTAATTGACCGTCAAGCTCGTTCAGCAAGTTCTCAAGGATCCATAGGACGATAAAAATTATGTAAAAAAGAAAAGAAATAAAGAAAAACCACTTGCAAATTCTGCATTCCGTTACAATTATTACTCATTCCCTTATGAATAGCTGCTATAGGAGGTATGGTGACTGAGTAAATCCCTAATGGCAGCCGAGCCTCCACATAGCATAGCGCACTCCGGAAGATATCAATTTGCATATTAACCTTTCTCGCCCATACAACATGTCAATTACAGTAACTTCCTGTGAAAAATTTTCAGCAGCGAAACCTCTTCTCTCTCTCGACGAACAATAGAAGACACATTGTTCGTTATTACCCTTGGAAGCTATTCACAAAGGCATGCTAAGCGCATCCTTTGAGAATATCCATCCTGCCTCTACTCCTCTCCCACCGTGTATAATGGTTGCGGCATATCACTCACATTCAGGAGATTAATGCATATCCCTTGGGTACGGATGCTATTGTGTGCAAGCAGAGGTGCAATTATATATATATTTTTACCTTTAATGGATTCCGCAGTTGCAACAACGGAATAAAGTCAAAGTCATTGCGGGTTTAGAACATAATATGTGATGGCTGATGGGGTCGGTCGGGCCGGCCCATATGCGAGATACATCGTGCGGGGTACACAGTCATGTATTAACTAATGTATCGACAGTACCGTGCGCAAAACTTCAATCAAAAAGTGTATTAATATTTTGCCCACAAGGATAAATTCTACAGCTCTTCACTTAGTCCGACGCGACGGACCAAAGGATCCTTCAGCTTCAAAAGCTCGCGGTTTTGCTGAAAGAAAATTCTTAATTTTTTAAGCACTTTCAATTATTATTGTAGAAACTTTAAGCTTGGTTTGAGGAGAGAATTCACTGAGTGTTCACAGCCCCCCCAGAAGATAGTTCGGATCAACGCAAGGTATCAACAATGAAGCTGAATAAAAGAAACGTCAAATGGAATGGTTCCTGTCCCACTATTCGTGAAACTTAGCTCCCAAATCGGAAAGTGTGGATTTATGTCCCACACAAAATTTTTCATAGGATTGTATATTTAAGACTTTTTTTATCGTGGTACTGAGACATTGTAAATAAAACGACACTTAACGGACTTACCGCGATAATTAGATAAATCAAAACTATTTTTGATTATTTTCCCGACGTTTCGACCAGATTTCACTAGTCGTGGTCACGGGTTGACTGATGGCTTGTGGGTGGTTGTTGTTTTTACTCTCATTGTTCTGTTCTTGTTCGTAGATTGTACCGGTGCGTTTGTGCTTGCAGTTGAGATGGAATTTTTTCATAGGAATTGAAACAAGTTTGAAAAAGTGTATTTTGAGTTATTGACGCATGTCTTAAATTTTTTGTTTTGAAACAAGAGTATGCTTTCAATAACGCTCAAAAATATTTGACAGTTAATTTCTTTTCAGAAAAATAAGTTCAAGGTTTTGAAAAACAATTTCACACAGCATTATTTCTATACAAATAGTTATTTCCCCAATTTTTTTTTATTTTTTCTATCTTGAACTCAGCATTTTCTATCCACTGACAATCACTTGAAGTGCATATTGTGTGCATCCATTTGAATCTGTGTGTTGTAAGTGAAGTGCACTTATGCCAAGTTGAACAGACTTGGTAATCAGAGAGTCTACTAAGGTATATCTGTTGCATCTGACACGGTTGTGCGTTTGCATTTACTTGTTTACATAATGACATGACTTCTTCTCTCATTACTTTCTTTTGTTTTGTTGCTAGATCAAGACTATAGATGGAGCCTCTGTATAGCTAGCTACATATAGGATTCCCTCACCATCACCACCACCAAGCCTAGCCAAGGTATTCACTTCTAAAAAACAAAAAATATAAAAAGGGGGGCACTTAGTACACACACAAAAGTCGTTGGCATTGAATGAAAATAAAGCGCACTTTTAAAGAAGAAGAAATGGTAATTTAGAAATGTGTAATAGAATACACGATGCAGATAATATTTATAACGGCATATCTGCATTTGAGAAGAGATGGGGCATCTTTTCTTATCACACGTAACATAGAGGTTTCGCGGTCGATGGGTGCATTCAAGGTGAATGCGTTAATGCGATTTCTGGGTTGGAAAATTTCTTGATTTGATTTTTCACATCAGGGTAAAATAAGAACAAAAATTTTTTTTTTGCTAAGTGGTGATGTTGAATACAAATATTTTAATGGTCTGACCTCATTAAATGGACTATAATCTATTTTGGCTTATTTATTATTATAAAATGTGTCGACAGATTTTCACAGAAAATGGTAGAAGCCAATTTTGCTTCTTTTCATTTAATTTCATCAATAAATTATTTTTGAAAGCATTCAACATTATTTTTGTTGACGCAGCAATGTTTCTACAAAATGCTTCAAGAAAATAGTATTATGTTTTACTTGGGGAAATGATGAGCATTCTCTTAGGAGAGAGTACAGAAGTGGCTGCCGTGAAGAAATAGCTCGAGATTCCTCAAGTAATTCATTATGTTAGGAATAATTGTTAACCATATATGCCAAATTTAATCCTTGTCTACCTCAATCCTAATACATCTGAAAATGCATGATGAACACTTTTTTCACATAGGTTTTGATTTGGTGAATAATATTTAATAAATACCCCAACCTTCTTATTTTATTAATTAACCTGGTTCTTCATGACCGTAACAAATACAATGTTATTTCATAGCTTTTAAAGTTTTTGCTTGTTTTTGCATTTGACTATTCCTCAAAGGTATTGATCACACAAAACAATTTGTGTGATGAGTGCCAAGTTAGCAAAGCAACTTTGACGAATCGAAAAATGGTTAGTTGGATAATTTGCCGTTAATTAGTCAATAATCAGTTGTGACCATTCCGAATTTGCTGTTCAATGTCTTCTATGTTTTTTTTGGGTGCTTTGCTAACTTGATATCAAGTTAGCAAAGCACCTTGTCGAAAATCAGTAAAAACTTCTAATACCTGACGGTTTATGGCTTAATAATTTGCCGTTAATTAGTCGTTAATTAGTTGTGACAAATTCAATTTGATCGTGCAACGTTTTCTATGTTTATTTGGGTGCTTTGCTAACTTGATATCAAGTAAGCAAAGCAACTCTCACGGATCGAAAAATGGATAGGTGCATAATTTGTCGTTAGTTAGTCGTTAATTAGTTGTGACAATTTCGAACTCGTCGTTCTTTGTTTTCTATTTTTTTGTTTTGAAAAGTGGTAAAAACTTTTAAAATTCAATATTAGGTATAGTGCTTAATAATTTGCCGTTAGTTAGTTGCGAAAAAATCTATTTTGTCGTGCGATGCTCTCTATGTGTTTTTGAGTTATTTATTTTCTATGAGTGTCAAGTTAGCAAACCAACTTTGACGAATCGAAAAATGGGAAGGTGGATTATTTGCCATTAATTATTCGTTAATTAGTTGTGAAAATTTCGAATTTGTTGTTCAGTGTTTTCTATGTTTTTTTTGGTTGCTTTGCTAACTTGACACTTCTCGAAAAGAGTGAAAAACTTCGTATAAATTAAGTATATGGCTTAATAATTTGCCGTTAATGAGTCATTAATTAGCTGTGAAAAATTGATTTCAATCATGCAATGTTTTCTATGTTTTTTTTTAATTCTTCGTTAGCTTCATATCAAGTTAGCAAAGCACCACCTTAAAAAGGGATTAAAACTGCTAATACCGAGCTTTTTAGCCGTTAATTATTTGTGATAATTTTTAATTGGTCATTCTATATTTTCTATTTTTTTTTTCGAAAAGTTGTAAAAACTTCCAAAACTTAATATGTTATTCATTGATAATTTGCCATTTATTAGTCGTTAATTAGTTGTGAAAATTGAATTCATTCATGCAATGTTTTCTATGTTTTTTCTTAAATTCTTCGTTTGCTTCATATCAAGTTAGCAAAGCACCACCTTAAAAAGGGATTAAAACTGCTAATACCGAGCTGTTTATGGTGCTTTGCTAACTTGACACTCATATTTGTGGGTATTTATCCTGCCACATGCCCTACCAATTTTATTTTCCCAATTTTTTTGTTCATTCCAGTCGCAGAGAAAAAAAACTTGCCTTATAGTACCTATAATCGCAAGTAAAAGTATTATGAGTACCTTCAAAATGTTCAGCGTGAAATTTTGAACATTTAGCAATTTAAGATAATCGTATTTTTCCCAAACGTCACCACACAACTTCAACAAAAATTTTAAAAAACTGCTTCAAGTAAAAGTCTGGCCAGGAAACCGAAACCCGTGCGTTTTTTGTTGGGGACCTATTTTTTATCACTGGAATTCATTCCTTACACATTAAGGATGAAATTTAGCTTGGGAATCACTTTTGTAATCCAATCCCTTAGACGCCATTTTGAAAAAAGGTTTAGGTTGGGAGCCGAATTGTCTAGGGTGCTTTTTCTATTCCTCATTCTTCCGCAAGCGTCGAAAGAATTTTTACTTATCAAAATATTAATAAACAAAACCAAGAAACAGAATGCAAGTGGACACGTGTTCTGCACTAATACACAGAGAGAATTGAAAAATCACCAATTGCAAAATTTTGAGTTGCAATTTACAAAACATGTTTTATTCGTAAATTTTGGCGTTTTTATGCCAGATTGCTACAAAAATTGGTAATTTTACATTCAAAACATAGCAAACTTCACAATTTGTCTCATCAAGGTTTACAATTAAAATCCATGATCCAAGCTTGCATTGTTCATAGTTAAAAACAACTTTTTTGGCGTAATTTATTCTCCAAAATGATGATTTCACGAAAGCATCAACTTAAATGTTGATTTGCGATCACTTTTTAGTAATTTATATTGCACAATCACTGATTTGCAAACCAACAAATATTCATTTTAGCAAATCATGTTTCTTCATGTCGCAATTTGAAACTCCATTAGAATTGTTGCAAGTCACAAAATCTTTTTTTCCCAAATTATGACTTTCTTTTCGCAATTTACTTCTCCAGGAACTAAAGCACCACAACATGGCACGTATCTACTTCTTAGTTTCTGGCACCAGGGTTCTGTATTGCGAATTGGTCTAGTGGTTGCGTGCTCCCTCAGTAACTGGAGGGATGCTAGTTCAAATCCAAGTTGAGGAAAGCAAAGTATTTATTTCTTATTTCAATTAAATAAAATTAAATGGGTTTACCTTCAAAATGTAGGGTAGAGCAGGATTGCGCTCTTTCAAGTGGAAAATCACGAAATTAAATTGGTGATCACCTTTTTTGCAAATATACAACTGAGTAATATTTGGATCAAATTGCGATTTGTTGGTGGGAATTTTTGTTTTCTCTCGATTTTCATGATTTTTAAGTATCAATATCTTCATTTTGCTTTAATTTGCAAATTGCAAACAAATAGTCGTAAATTACTAAATCCTGATCCAAGGTATAAACCGGGATTCATTTTTCGTGATTTGCAGCTAATTTCTCTTGATCTGATCCAAGAATTCTTTCCGTGTAGAAACTAAAAACCTAATTATAAATGAATGCTGTCACAGCTATATTATTCAGAAAAGTGCATGGAATAAACATTTACCGAGTAAACCACTTGCCGCTGAAGAAATTTTAGAGTAAGAAAAACATATGAATGTAATGTATGACATATGAATGTAAATACAAAGAAAAGACTTGTGCCAAATTTGCTATCCGTCCATAAGACTTATTTTAGAATAAAATTATACCAATGAAATGTATAGGTATATTTAACTTATGTATTTTTGTTTTAATAAAATATTTATTTTAATTGTTTGCGTTGTTTTATAATTTAAAAAAGTTCAGTACTATTTGCTCTTTTGCAGTACAATTCTTTTTTCAGTTTTCAGTACAATCGACAAAAGCCAATTTTCATCACTGTTTTGAGTAGACGCACTTTCGGGAAATAAAAATTGATATTTTAGAAAATAGGTGTTCAGTAGACGCACCTTCGGCTAAAATTTCAATGGTGTCTTTTTTTCAGGATCATACTTTTTTATGTCAAAATGTGGGATTTCCCCTTTTGTTTGTAGCTTTTTTTATATCAAAGGATGAGACTAAACATATACAAAATGCCGAAAGGCTTCCAGCTGCCAAACGTGTTTTGAAAAAATAACTGTTGATATATGCTGTCAACAAGAAAGAATACCCAGGACAGAACGTCACTATAGACAGCTATAAGTTTGAGGTGGTTAGAAACTTTGTCTACCTAGGATCCGCTATAAACTCAGCGAATGATACCAGTGCTGAGATCAAACGAAGAATTACTCTGTCCCTGTATAAGACGCTTATCATCCCGGTCCTGATGTATGGTGCAGTTACATGGACACTGTTAACGGTGGATGAGAACGCGTTAGGCTGTTTTGAGAGAAAAAATCTTCGGGTGATTTTTGGTCCCGTCTGCATAGATGTGGAATGGAGAAGAAGATACAACAACAAACTATAGGGGCTATACAGCAACACCGACCTAGCCACAAAAGTGAAAAGCAAACGATTGAGATGGCTGGGTCAATAAGGACGAATGGACACCAATGCTCCGACTTGGAAAGTCTTTGAATCCAACCCCGTGGGATAGCGCAGTAGAGATGGATAGCGTGGCGCACGCAAGTGGAAGAGGACCTCAACCAACTTGGCATGTGAAACTGAAGACAGCTAGCAATAAACCTAAGAAGCTTGTTGGTTGAGGCCCTGGTCCACCCCAGACTGTAGCGCCACATTAAGTAAGTAAGTAAGAATGATTTTGTTTTTTACTCGGTACGGTAGTTATCAAAAAACTTTTACACACTGTAGCAGAAAACATTTAGTTTTCATGAACAAATTGTTGTACTTTCCATATAAATGCTATAAAACTGACGAAAAAAAGTCGAGGAAAATCTTATTTTTCTCAAAAATTGCTCCTCAGATTTTGATAAAAATTTGTTTGGTGTCCAAAAATTACTGCGATTTACAACGAAATATTATAAAAATTTACACTTAGAAGCTATGTAGGTATTAATATTACCTCCCTAAGAACGGTGTTTTCTATTATGAATTTTCTCATTATCTGCTGAATGGAAAAAAAAATGTAAATTTCAAATGTGTAATTGGAAATAATATTTCGTATCAAAATTTCCAAAGAAAGAATTTTCGAATTAATTTTTTTCTTTTGAAAATTCGGTCTGTTTAAAAGGGTTCGACAATTTTAGTTTGAAATTTTAAATTTATGAGCCTAGTGATAGGTACTAAAGATTAATACACCAACAATTGTTCTTGAAAATGTCTTGAGAATAGAAAGAAAATATTTTTTTTTAAACTGCTTTAACGATTTTTAATTCTTGTTTTCATACATCCATATTTGATAAAGAATTTAGATGACATTCTGATTTTTAAAATTATTAAAGACTTAAGTTTAATGATTTAAAATATTGAATTTCAAGCCTTAAACATTTTTCTCTCATAATTTCCATGTCCTTACATACATAAAATTTTTAAATTATTTAGGCTCTTGACCATAAGACCTATTATATAAAAATTTTATAGTGATTGAAATATTTGTTAATAAAAAATATATATCATGTTTTAATTTCTTCATTCTTTCTTTCTTTTCAGGTAAGGTATATGAAAAATGTGCTTTTAATTAGAAACTTTGGTACCGGTGAGTTCGATATTGTTTCCTCTTTTTTTTTAATAAAAAAATCAATTACACAGGAGCTTAATGTGCAAAATCTAGTCATTGACGAATTTGGGTATTGCTTTTTTGTTTGCAACGATACCCATGCATGTTGTGTGTATACTTTTGAATATATTACGTATACGCCACAGTGTACCATTTTTGTTGGAATTCAATACCAAAGTAACTACACAGTAACACCGTTTATTATAAGTTAGTTTATACCGTTTATATTATTTAGTATTTGCTGGCAGCTTTCATATTTGTCAACTGTCTTACAATCTTCTTTTCTCCTTAACTTTAGCATTAGATTTGGTTATTTCACTCACTATTACTTTTTATCAATTGTTCATTGAATTTTTTTAATAATCAGGTCAAAAAAGTACATTATTTGAATTTTTTCATTGCATTTGGCATATACCGCTCTTGCAACAAGTTTGGCGAAAATCCGCTCATAAAGTTAAGTTTCACAACACCCTCTAGCTTAAGCAGGTCTCAAATTTCCTGGTATTTTCAAACGTCTCTTTTCTTAAGCTAAGTACAGACGATTGTCAGATCTTACAATATTGTCAGATCCGTCAGTGCTCTGACAATAGCTGTCAATGAGCTGACAATAGCCAAATACCTTCCAATGAAAAATTGTCTGTTCACGCGTTTGGCAGATTTTGTCCCAAAGTCTTACAATTTCATTGTCAGACAATTCTCTAACAATGACGTTTCTAAAAATATTGTGAACATAATTTTTAATAAAAATGGAAAATATTGCCATTTTTATGAAGTAGGTAATTAGACAAAAATAACAAATAACACGAATAATACACAAAAACTTAAAACAACTTCGATTTTGCCTTCGGGTAGATAGATTTAAATTTTATTATTATTATAAATTATTTTCTTTTTGAGTTTATTTATTCAGTTGCGCAAAAACTAAAAATTTCCAATTTATCTCTCTTTAAACAATTCGAATCCAACCGATGGGTTTCACTGACATTTCGGACAATGAAGAAATTAACAGCAATTGTAAGATGTTTTCAATTAAAACATCTGACAATGACCAATGAGTCTGACAATGTCCTAATCGTCTGACAATGATACAAATTGTGTGTTCAGACGATTGTAAGATACCTGACAATTTTTTGTCAGATTGTCGTCTGACAATTACCTGACAATGACGTTTCCGACAATATTGTCAGACAAAATTGTATGTTCAGACGATTGTAAGACATTTGAGACAGTTTTTTCACGGACAGATCTGATAATAGTGTAAGATCTGACAATCGTCTGTACTTAGCTTTTGCTCTGTTTATTTTGCCGGAAGAAGTCAATTTTTTTTTGTAAAATTACTATTTAAAAATTGACTATTTTTGAGCCCCTTTTAACTTTTTTTTGACCAATCACAGTTTTTGAGAAAATAGGTTTTGAAAAATCGTGGGTCTTCCAAAGATCGATTCTTCAAATTTGATAAAAGCTTTTGATAAGTCTTTTTTTAACATATTGCAAAAATAGTTAAAGGGGCATCCTTTAACTATTTTTGAACTCCCTTAGAAATAAGTTTTTTCATTTTGGAAATTTTTTTTCAATTTTTTTTTTTTGAATTTTCAAGTTTTGAAAGATGACCATTGTGAGAAACTCAATAATTGAAAATCATCATATCTTACAATTTCTCTTTATTATCAAAATGTATTAGTTTTCAAAATTTGAATAATGAGTTTTGGGGCCAGCGTTCTTTGAGCCAATCACTTCTCAATAATTTAGTATTTCACTATGATCAAAATGTCAAAAGTGACTCCCCCTAAAGCTCATCACCGGATTTTGTAATCAGGGTTATTTATTTCAGTATAAAACAAGAACATTTGAAATCTATTTGCATTATTAAGTTATACATACATTAAAAACAGCTGGGCATTGGTATATCCTATACTGAATTCTCTATCAAATGTCCTTATCAAATGTCTAGCTGTGTTATAACAAAACCTAATAAGTGTGTTTTGTGTACTCTTACCTTTTGAGTATGTATTTGTATAGGTTATTAGAAATATATCTTCATTGATATTCAGTTATTTAAGAGAAATACATACATTTACATAAGTATGTAAACAGAATTAAATTGTCAGAACATCCCATTATCCTTTACTTTTTATATTCTTAGCATTTTGAAACATTGTTCTCGTTCGTTTTGTTTAAAGGCTTAACTTCTATAATCAGTTGATAGAAGTTTGGAAGTTTGTCTATATTTACTTTTACCGTGGTCGTTCCTCTTGAGGAAATATACATATACCCATATCGATCCGTTGACTTCATTAAGTATTCAAAATACGAAATTCCGGATCAACCTTAAAACTTCTGACAAAATTGATTCTGACAGAAAGGTCTCTAGTTACAATCCAATATACACACATAAAAGTTCTGACAAATCCGAATAAATAATTCAGCCTTAAACAAAAAAAACAAATGTGAGGTTGCCTGGGTAGAATCACCTGATTTATGAAATCATACCCTTGGGAGTTGTTGGTATATATATTTAACTAAAGTAAATCCCTTAATATCTCCATCCATCAGGTGTATAATTACAACTCTAGCCCCTGGGATGTATATAGATTTAAAAAAAAAAAACAATATAACAATCCAAATTAATTTTTGTTCAGTGTCTTTGTATAAGAGAAAAAAATGTCACCTTTCACCATAGAAGGCATCAGGGGCTTCCTTCGCCTTTATATTTTTAAAGTTTCTAACAGCTGGAGTAGCTTATAATGAACGGTTTATAATAATAATTTCCTTTCAAATTGAACGAAACACGTCGATATATTAATAAATAGGATACACAGACACGACAAACGTGCAGCAAAGGACAACGACAACGTCTTTGAAATTTCTCTCTCTCATCGTGGTCGTAGGAAGTAACAACTGACAAAACATTGTCCTTCCCCATCAGCAGTTAGTTGTAATATACCTTAACCAAAACCAACAACACACAGCCCGTACCAACAATATCCTTGTAATGAGTTTCAGCCTCAAGGCACCCCACAGTCTGATGCCACCATCTACCAAACGAAATCTCTTTTCGACTACAAAGTTCCTTTTTTCTTACAAGGATCTAAGTCTGCAGGACCATTATATGATATAGCTTGATGGTGCGGGCGCCAGGGATTTTATGATTTGAGATTATGGATTAATTAAATTTTATGAAAATGAAAAATGTGACAAATAGAAAGGAACGTTGTTATCGATGGTTTCGATAAAACTAAATGAATTTTTGAAGTTTTTCAATAGGTGTAAGTTTTCTGAGTAAATAAAGACAAAGTTTCTATATAATGATCTCTTTGTTAAATATTAACTTAACGAAACAGCAAAGATGTTCAAGTTCATAGCACCCGCAAGCTTTATAAATTTCTTTGAAATGTTTGTCACGAATTTTTATTAATAAATCCAATTCATCCTACAAAAAAGGATATACACAATGCCTTTTAATATTTACGAGATTTTTACTAATAAAAAAAAGCTTCATGATGAAATTATTAAAAAAAGGCCAGAGTATAGATAGGATAACAACCCAACCACGTGCAATATTTTTGTGGTATTTTATGTCTTTTTTTTCGATTCGAAAGGATGAAAAATTGAGTTTAATGCCGGGAATAAATGAAGTATAATATTCGGCGAAAGGCTTAGAAGTACAATACTTAAATTTTTACGAGACTTTGGGTTAATTTTTGTAAAATATTATGGAAGTTACATGATTTTTTAGGACAGATATATATAAATTCTCCCAGAGCTATGTGCGATCTGATAGAACCATAAAAAAGGATTGTTTATCTTTTTTATAATCTAAAGGGATTTTAAAGAAGTGTTAAACTTGAATGGGAAAATATTGTTTATTAAGACAGTAATAATCCAAATACCCAGGGCTATTATGAATTATTCGTTTTGTACTTACAATATATATCACCATTAGGGTGGTCGTTTTATCGATTTGTTTTTATTTTTGGATGAGTGTTTTAAGGAGTTTTTTCATCCCCCATAGTTGCTGTTAACTATTTATTAATCTAACTTGCTTTTTATGTAATAAATAATATGTTTGCGAATAGAATTATATAAATATGTTTCAATAGAATTTAATGTCTGTGCTCGGAAATTGTTCATTATCAATAAATATTTTGAAATACACAATTCAAAATTATTATAAATATTATGCCATCAGGTGTAAATGTTTAACGAATATAATTCATAATTTGAATAAATTATGGATCCCCAATTGAGGAGCGTATTGCATGTCATTTGTTTCATTGAAATAAACAAAACAAAATAAAATGAAATGCAATAATCATTTACATGCATTATACTTGCGTTACATATGGAGTTCATACATACATAGGTACCAAGATATGGAATTGCAAATAATCAATCAGAAACCTTTATGCATATTTTATAAACTTCATTGAGTGCTTAGTATTTTTAGCTAAAGTGAATTCTTTTAATCCCCTCAGTGAACGATAAAGGTGTTGAAGTGGAAAAATTAACAATCAACAAAACATAATGGATAATAATTGCTTGTTAATTTGCCATTTCTCACTATACCACACGCTATTACAAATTGTTATGTAAGGAGGTAGCCCTGGAACCATTTTATAACACGTATACTCACTAAGTAATAGGTGCATATGTGTATATTAAAATCATTCAATGATGTGTAATTAATTCCCTTACTGCATAGAACTTGTTCGAAAATAGTTAAAATTTCCTTTAGTTGGTATTTATCAGTATATTTGTAGGTAGTTCGAAAATAGGGTAAACTTGCTAATTGAGGCCGTGAGAGCCATAGTGGCCTAACTGTAATTTTATCGAAATTAAGTTTTAACGAAAGTTGAGTTTGTATGTGATGTTAAATAATATTTCTGCATTTAAATTTTTTGAATTGCCACCTCAGGCAATAGTTATAGGGCTTTTTGCACTTGGAGGCCAATCACAGAAAGTTAAAAGCTTGAGTACAAGAGTGTCCTATCTTATCATTTTCAAAGAATCATTACAATACAAAATCAAACACCTCTTTTATTCACTGATCATATTGCGAAAAAAAAATCTGAACTTAGTTTCTTTATTTTAAAACTACAAGTGTTTGAAATTTTTTAAAACTTCAAGTGTTTGAAAATAATCTGTTCCTTATTTTTGCTCTACTGAAAAAAATAAAACTGCATTATGGCACTCACGGAATGAATTTTTGTCATTACAATAATCGGAAAGGAGAATTAATTTGCTAGAAAAAAATATGTTTGTCAGCAAGTGGACGTATGACAGAAATGAAGCCATTTCTGTAGGTAAAATTGGTAAAATTAAATTGGGCATTGTCTTGGATAGCCCTCATTTGATTCAAAAAAATTGAAAAATAATTTCCCTAATTTTTTCAGATTTTAACTTCACCTCCCTGGTCTCCCTTTTTTCACTTCAGGGTACAAATCAGGCCATGAGCGCAATAGTGGCCTAACTGCAATTTTATCGAAATTCAGTTTATGACGAAAATTGATTCTGTATGCATTGAGCAACATTTCTGCATTTTAATTTTTCAAATTGACGGCTTCATGCCAAAGTTATAGGACTTTTGTACTTAAGCCTAGTACGCTGCTGATGCGAAACGAAAAATCCCATACAAATATGACAGAACGAAATCATAAACTAAAAATTTAGTTCTACTTTTCGTTCTGCAATAGGCTGTTCGATGAGCGAAATTGATAATTGTAGCAGATTATTTGGAGAAGTCTACACTCTTTTTTCGCACACAATTAATTACCCAGACCATTTATTGTGTGCGAAAAAATGACATTTGTGTTTTTTCGTGTTTATTTTTGTTGTTTCTTCCATTAAAGCATGACTGCTTGTGATTTTTTTGCATTTGCAATTGTTTTAATTTTTTGAATATGAATATGTGCAACTGTCAATGAATATTTTTCCGCTTCGTTTTCGTAAGCATTTCATTGTCTTGTTGGAGACCAACTAAAAATTTCGTTTCGCATCAGCAGCGTACTAGCCTTTAGGCCAAAAAAAAAAAAAATTAAAAGCTTAAGTGCAAGAGTGGCCTATCTTTTTAAAAGGCCGCTATTGCGCTCGCATATTTGATTTTATTGTTTGAAACTTTAAGTTAGGCCAATTATTTAACTATTTGCTCACAGGTGACATCAATTCAATGAACTAAACATAAGTCAGTACCCTGATAACCACCCTCGATTAGCCATAAAGTTAGAGTTTCATAGGCTCAGCGAGAAAAAAAAAAACATTCCATGTCATAAAACTACCAAAAAGCACTTCTTCTCCAATTTGAAATCGAAAATTTCAAATAGAATGATCTCTAGAGAAGGACTTAAGGTTAACCGACTCAAGATTCATGAGCTTCAAAGACCAACCCCACATATTGTTTTAACATTTTTTTGATTTTTTTTGTCAACATGTTTGTTTTACAAATAAAAATAAGTATAAGCCTATAGGCTTAGAACCCACAGCAGATTTTGGATGTGAATGGTATCAAGAAAAGAAATATTGGAGCTAACAGCTTGAGTAAAACTTATTCAACAAATCAAAGTCTTGCGGTCCATAACCGGGGATATAGTGATTAAACACTAAATCGAGAGTAATAATTGTGCTAACCAAAGTTGGTTTTCACCCCTTCCTGGGTAATGCTACTCTGATCATTTGTGTGTATATTTCGCCCTACCAGACCGTTTCAAAAACCCGTTTTTCGCTTGAACTTTGAAGTTTTTTAAATTATCTGGCAGGGCTAACTATAGACTCAAGTGGTCTCAGATTCCGTGATCTGTGATCTGATCATTATCTAGGGAGAGATGCATTCATATTTTGATTTCGATGCACTGTTTAATCACTAAAGTCCCGGTTGTGGACTACCAATACCTTAATTTTTTGAATAAGTTTTACTTAAGCTGTCAACTCCTATACTTCTTTTCTTGTATCATTCACACTCAAAATCAGCTGTGGGTTCTCGTTCTACCAGAAAGCTTTACCCTTGATACTTTATATCCTAATACCCGCACATCATAGTTTTTAAACCGATCACAGGAATAACAATTTACAAATACTACAAAAGCTTTTATGGATTCTAACACATCTGAAAGTGAATAAAAATGTTAAATTTCAACACATATTAAAAAAAATAATAAGAAAAACTCATAGAAATCAGTTTTATTTACAAATGATTGGCCTATCTTTACAGGATTTTAATTTTTATATTTTTTCCTTTGCGCAATAGTGGCCTATCTGACTTTAAAATCAGTTATAACGGTATTTTGAATGATCACGGATACAAAATCAAAAACCTTTTATTTTGTGATCATATTGCAAAAAGAAAATCAAGCGTATGTTTCTTTATTTTAAAACAACAAGTGTTTGAAAACAACCCATTTCTTATTTTTGCTCTACTGAAAATATTGAAAAATGCAGTTAGGCCACTATTGCGCTCATGGCCTCAAATGATGGAGTTAGGGTGATTCTTATGACACGCGAAAAAAAAATCGGAACTTATAGACTAGATTCAGACGAGAAAAATTATTAAAAAACAACGGGGCCACTTACAATGACATGCTGTAGCTTTTTTTAAACCCATAAATCCACTCTCTAATATGCTTTTTAAATCAAGTTTTTATTGTAAATAGCTTTTGAAAAAATAATTTTCAAACTTAAAAATAAAAATAAAAATAATAATTTTTACGTTTGAAAATTGTTTTTTTTTCAGAAACTAGCTGTTAACAATAAAAACTTGATTTAAAAAACATATTAGGGACTAGATTCATCGCTTAAAAAAAAAGCTATAGCATGCCATTGTAAGTGGTCCCGTTGTATTTTAAAAAATGTTTTTCTATGTTGGGTCAAATTTTTAGAAAATACCCCTACCGCCTGAACGGGGGGAAATAGACCCCCTCCAATACGATTTTGTTTTCGTCTGAATCTAATCTATAAGTTCTGATTTTTTTTAACGTGTTATAAGAATCACCCTAGCTCCATTATTTGTACCTTGAAGTGAAAAAAGGGAGGGGGGTGAAATAAAAATCTGAAAAAATTAGCAAAATTTGTGTTCTCTATTTAGAGTCATTTGATGTCTACCCAAGTTGGAATTAAAAAAAAAACAATATAAGGACCACCCTAATGTGCATCTAACCCTAAAAATTCCATCATAAGATTTCAAATTTAAACCCTTCTGTATCTGTTGATTTCTTGATCTTCAACATTACTATTTAAAAATAAATTAACCAACAAAGTTTTTTTTTGTTTTGATTTTTGTTTACCATAATTCATAAATTCAATCAAATTAGATGCATGCAAACATTAAATTAATTATATTATGAACGTTTTTTTTTTCAAAGTTGTTTTTTATTTTCTATATTGAGTACAAATTTATTCACTCCCCATTAAA
The DNA here is from genome assembly GCA_963921185.1 of Dasysyrphus tricinctus. Taxonomy (NCBI): domain Eukaryota; kingdom Metazoa; phylum Arthropoda; class Insecta; order Diptera; family Syrphidae; genus Dasysyrphus; species Dasysyrphus tricinctus. The sequence continues at coordinate 78,824,021 of OY992531.1, forward strand.
TTTTAATTTGTCATTAAGGAAAATGCAAAATGGGTACTTGCGCTTTATTTCAAGTAGCTTGAAAGCTTAAAACTTTCTTTAAAATAAACATACAAGTAAATTTTGGAAAAAGTGACGAAGCGTGAAACTCAATCATCAAAAATAACTCACAAACAAGCTTAGAAATCAAAACAAGAACCGAAATCAGAATTATTTTTGATCAAATATAAATGTATAGAAAAAGCTTTTAAAAATCGAGCGTTTCTTTTAAATGTTTTCTTGTAAAAATTCGTATAACATTTTTAAGAACAAATATTGGAATGCAAATCATAACTATATTTACTAATATTCGTACAAAAATCTATTTTCCAAAAAAAATTGTCAACCTGTTTTTGAGATATCGAATTTTCAAAAATAAAAAAATTGAAAATTTTTTCATAAGCTTGAAATTTCTTTATTAAAAATTTTGCTATGCAATACTATTTTAACTTATTTGAAATTTGTAAAAAAAAAGATGATTTAAATTCATTTTGACAGTATTTAGAATATTAAAAATAAGAAACTGTTCTATGGGAGGTACCTACTATTAAAACTTGCTAAGTATACATTTTCACATTTATTTGAAGTTGATCAAATGAATTTTGGAATATCGAAAAAAAGTTCAAAATCATTTCAGCTGTTTTCGAGAAAAATAATATTTTTCTTAATGGGTTTTTAAAATTTTTCATATAAATTAAATACACTAGTCAACAATATTAAGGGAACAAATTTTTTTCAATTTTTGTTAGCGTTTTTTGAAGAGCTGTATCTTTGTGACGAGTGGTCGTATTGAGTTGAAATAAAAAGCATTTTACAGCTTTATGTTTTTTGTTTCGAGATTTGTTTGCAAACAAATTTTTTTGAAGTACCGTTATTGCGTTATTGCAAAAAATGAGACGAGACAACTAAATTATTTTTTTTTTATTTTTTTTGAAGGTCCTCATTTCTATGGATAATTTTTTTTGAGTCAATTAAATGTCATGATCAGATACCTTGTTTATTCAGCTTCAATTCAGTTTTTTTGTTGTTGTCGTACGATTTTTTTTGACATGGTTTATCTGACTTTGAATGAAAAAAGATACTTTTAGCCTTTATTACCAATATCTCAGCAAGTAATGATGTTATAAAAATTTTAAAGACAGTTTTGGAAATTTGAAAAAGCGTTTTACAAGATTTTTTTATGATTTTGTAGAAATTATTTTTTTTTACCGTTCACCGTTAGTTTAAAAAAAGTACTAAAAACCGACGTTTTGTGGTCTTTTCGTAAATTTTTTTTTTTTTGTTGCAAATATTGATTGCATGACTTGCATTGGTATGCAAATTTATAGACTTTTAAATCATTAATGTTTTTGTAAATTTTCAAATTGATTCATCGAACCGTTTTTCCTCACCAAAACTTCAAAGTCTTACAAACCAGGTAAAGGAACAAATTGTGGTGTTCCTAAACAATGCGAAGTTGTCATCAAAATGACAAGAAAACCGCAATTCCAGTGGATTTTTTTCACAGTTTTGTATTAGTTAGATACTTTTTTGAATTGAAATGAAATAAAAAGTACATTAAACAAAAAAATAAAAAAAATTAATTTAAAAAAATTTTCAAACAAAAAAACTTGATTTTTTTAATTTTTTTTTTTTGAAAAATGTAATTTTTTTTTCATTTCCATTCAAAAAAGTATCTAACTAATGCAAAACTGTGAAAAAAATCCACTGGAATTGCGGTTTTCTTGTCATTTTGATGACAAACTTCGCATTGTTTAGGAACACCACAGTTTGTTCCTTTACCTGGTTTGTAAGACTTTGAAGTTTTGGTGAGGAAAAACGGTTCGATGAATCAATTTGAAAATTTACAAGAATATTGATGATTTAAAAGTCTATAAATTTGCATACCATCGCAAGTCATGCAATCAATATTTGCAACGAAAAAAAAAGATTTACGAAAAGATCACAAAACGTCGGTTTTTAGTACTTTTTTTAAACTAACGGTGAACGGTAAAAAAAAATAATTTCTACAAAATCATAAAAAAATCTTGTAAAACGCTTTTTCAAATTTCCAAAACTGTCTTTAAAATTTTTATAACATCATTACTTGCTGAGATATTGGTAATAAAGGCTTAAAGTATCTTTTTTCATTCAAAGTCAGATAAACCATGTCAAAAAAAATAGTACGACAACAACAAAAAAACTGAATTGAAGCTGAATAAACAAGGTATCTGATCATGACATTTAATTGACTCAAAAAAAATTATCCATAGAAATGAGGACCTTCAAAAAAAATAAAAAAAAAAATAATTTAGTTGTCTCGTCTCATTTTTTGCAATAACGCAATAACGGTACTTCAAAAAAATTTGTTTGCAAACAAATCTCGAAACAAAAAACATAAAGCTGTAAAATGCTTTCTATTTCAACTCAATACGATCACTCGTCACAAAGATACAGCTCTTCAAAAAACGCTAACAAAAATTGAAAAAAAATTTGTTCCTTTAATATTGTTGACTAGTGTATTTTCCTAAAATATTCTAAAGCGTACTTAAAACCTTGAGAAACCAAGTTGCAAAATAATCGACCACAGGTATTATTTTCGAAAGACAGTATCAGATAAAATCGTGTATTGAGTTTTCCAAAAAAAAGTATTGGAATGTTTTTTAAAAATTCAAAAAATATTCTTTTTGAAATTTCGGTACACAATGCTATTCAAATTTTATAAGCTTCTATATAAAAAAAATAAATTAAAACATTCATACAAATCTCAAGAAAATCGAAAATAAAAAAAATGCTTCCTCGGGAGGTACCTTCTTCCTGTAATAACCATTTTTGGAAAAAATTATTTTCCCCCCAAAGACAGTCATACTAAAACTAATTTACTGATTTTTTTAAGAAAAGTTGTGGAGCCGTTTTTGAAAAATATATTATGAAAAATTGCAAAAAAAAATTGTCTGGAAAATTTATTGAAATTAAATGAAATGGACTTCTTTAAAAGAAGACATGTATTTGTCAAAAACCATTGAAAAATACATAAAATAAAATAAAATAAAATAAAATTAAATAAAATAAAATAAAATAAATTAAAATAAAATAAAATAAAATAAAATAAATTAAAATAAAATAAAATAAAATAAAATAAAATAAAATAAAATAAAATAAAATAAAATAAAATAAAATGAAATAAAATAAAATAAAATAAAATACAATGCGTTCATCGTATGGCATTTTGAGAATCTAGGAACTTAGTTATATTTTTCAAACGAGTTGTATGTAGAAAATCAGGTACTCCTGAAAAAACTCATAAATCATTTTTTTGTTAAGCCAAACAAAAGGTGAGATAAACGCTAAAAAACTATTTTTACAAACAACATTTCACAGTTTTTTTACAATAACTTTTCAATGGAAAGAGATGTCAAAAATAATTGTACTCAAGAATTTTAAAAGATACTTTAACTGACAAAATGAAACAAAAATTTTTACTCTAAGTCCAATAGGAGCTGATGAAATTGTATTTATGCTTTTTAATAAATCTTTTCTTAATGGCGGACAACGCAAAAATTCCTACCAGCCAGACTGCCCTTACGAAAATCTTAAGAGTTAGAGCAAACATGCACAAAAGCCATACTAAAATGACTTTGCTTTGCTGACTCTCGTACTATATATCGGAATTGATAGCTCTTGACTACCAGAGCATAGATATATAACATAAACACAATTTGAGCTCTATCCAACTGAGCTGGAAAACGCGATAAAATTCGCGTATTTTAAAATGTAATTTGCTTTAATGGAATGCAGGAGGAAACCATTTGAAATGTATTGAAATTGAAAGGGTTTAATTCCACTTTTTTCCACTGAAATAAAAATGCCAGCGACAAACGTTTGAGCGGACGTAAGATCATCAAAAGCGCAATTTATATTATGTTGTGGATGTAGCACAATAATTAAGTCTGCAACTTTAATCATGGTTTTCATGAGCTTTGGTCCTTTTTAACGTCTGTTGCTGGCATTTTTACGTTAGTTAAATCAAATTCTTTCAAAAGCCATACATTTTTAGTGGTTCTAAACTAACATAATACTAAAGAAAGTAACATTTTAAAATATAAGAATCTTATCGCGTTTTCCAGCAGTTGGATGGAACTCAAAACGTTTTTATGTTTTATATTTATGCTCTGGTAGTCAAGAGCTATCGATTCAGATATATTTCTAGGGGTAACATCAGTTATCCAAAAAAAATTATAAAAGTGCCGTGACTTGAATCGCGTTTGTCGGGGGTTTGGGCCCACTTAGACGTCTGTCACGTATACATATTTGAGTCAAGACCTTTGATTTGATATATATTTTAAGTGGTTTCCTTAAATTACAACAAAAATTTAAAACGTCGGATTTTGGGGGACGTCTGTTGGGGTTACTGCCTGAACAGAATAGAGTGCTGCAACTGAAGCTGGAATATCTGTCAAAAAATGTCGTAAGTGATGTTTTTTTTTACGCGCCCACAATGTATCTGTACAGCTCTCTGACATCTCAGTATCGAAAATAACAGTAAAAACAAAAATAAAAATGAATAATGATGAAAAAGAAGCTAAAATTACTTAACGTCTTTATGAGATATTGAAAAGAGTTTGAAACTCACTTCAACCCCCATGTAAATACTCGGTTGCGCTCGCAATTTTGAAACGTCAAAAAAACTGGACGTAAAAGTTAAAAGTTGGCCAACTTGTCCAGCTGCGTCTGCAGCTCCGTCTGCAGCTGCGTGGTGTTGTGTTCGTATCATTGAATTTGTATGTATTCAACATTTTGACAGCTTTTCCAGCTGCAGCTCCAGTTGCAACTCCGTCTCCATTCTGTTCAGCCAGTTAGTCGTCTATCGTGACCATATTTGTAACCAGTGAGTCGAGGGCTTCAAGATATATTACGTTTGAAGTGGTATCCTTCACTAATTCAATTTTGTAAAAAGTTTTACTTTTGATTCACTTTTTCTCATTGAGCCTATCTTTGCAAATTTATTAGTTTTCAATTCAATTCAGAGCTACTGATGCTGGCAACAGGTGCTCTCCAGAGTAAAGAAATAATTATTACCTATTTTTTGTAATTTATTTTAACTTTTCCCATTACAATAATTACACTATTACACACCATAATTATAATTAAACAAAAAATATACATTACTTGTAATTTTGCTAATTCTGGAACGAAGGAACTGTGTTAATTATTACATTAGGTAAAGGTTATTGATTTCTTGGACTGTAATTCATTTGTGTATGTGTTAAGTAATTAAAAATCGCGTAAAATGTAAATGACTAAAGCAAAAAGCTAATAACATTAATGATTACTGGAAAAACGAAAGGGGACAAACAACAGAGAGTTTGACCTTTGACAAAAAGTTAAAGCTAAATATTTCATCTATGCACACTTTTTCCCCCGACCAATAGGCATTGAAATAAATCGATGTGAAAAATTTACATCAAATTTTACACCTGTTCGTCACGTGTTTAGGTATGCAGACAAATGGCTAATGGTTCAACACCTTAAAGACTATTACCGCTATGACTAACAAGTTTACGCAAATGACTTGACTTTTTATGTCGTTGGCTCTCAGTCTACGAGAGCTTGTTTTAAGCTGGCAGGAATGGAGGGGACATACAGTTTTCTGTTAAATTCGATAAAGCTCATTTCATCCTGAAAAGAGGAGCTCTTGGAGGAGATTGTCATTTCATCTCAATAGGGAGTTTCTCTTTTGAAAGCAAATAATATTTTAAGTGCAATTGGCTAGACTCAGATTCAAACCCAGACGTTTGACATCACCAACGCACTTACCACATCAAAAGATTTCTTACAGTAATGGATAGCTTTTTCCATCAGTGAATTATTATAAAGGCAGCATACTAGTCCATCCAATTGGCAGACTCCATTAAATAAATTGATTTGTCTGGATAACGATCTGGCTATTTTAACTTTTTTCATATAATAAGGTTGGAAAATGTTCATAGTGTCAAGTTCTGCTTTTTCCGGTCATGCCTTTTTATTATTTGTGTTTATATTTAAGGCTCCACTTACATTTTGTGTTAAATATTTCGCTGTTCTCATATAACGGTTAAGGTCTGCTCAGTTACCCCCAGCTCCATTACCAGTTCTTATGCAAATTAGAAAATATTCTATTTTCCTATCAACCATAAATTACCCTAATAAATTCTTGTGACAAAAAGAGAACCCCATTCCTTTTGTCCTATTCAAATATTATGCTAAAAGAATTTTGAGATGTTTGTACAAACCTTTTTCGTTCTCCCCCAATAATCGGATATGCTTTTTTGAAGAAAAATAATATTTCGTGACCTTTTACTTTGAATATTTTCCCTAATCAATGTGTCATGATGTATAAAGTATATTAACTTACCGCTGCCATTAATAAGTTGAGCATTTTTTATTTAATTCAAAGCAATATTATTTGCAATAATACTGTGTTAATCGTTACCTATAGTCATCATAATCTGGTAGAAGTCATCATTAAATTAAATTAGGGGGCGAATTAGAATACTGAAAGTAAAAATAACTAAAAGATTTAATTTTAAGTTGAAAATATATAATTTATCATTCAAGTGCCAATAATTTCCTAGTTTACCCTATCAACTGACATATTTTATCGCAAAAGGTTTATGCCCACTCTATCAATATCAACATTTCACTCCTGCAGCAGTGAGGATTAAATGTCACTCACCGCCATCAACTGCCATAATACATTGACAATCGTTTTATTGACTTTTATTCACATTTAATTATATCTAATGGTAGCATTCAATTTCCAATTATGGTTCGTAACACAATAGAATGCTTAAAATTATTGTCACTCCACACGCCAATAAACGCTCCAAAAATTTGGCCACATTTCGATTTGTTTATCATTTTTGCTGCGCGGCGGCCGCACCGCCGTTCTGGGTTTGAGGATGTGGTTGTTTTAGTTTTAGATTTTTAAAGTAGTTCATGATAATTATCTGTGCTTGTATTTGCTTTGTTGGTTATTATGGTGGGCGGTTGGATGCGTGTTTTGACACACAGTGGATTATTTCAATATAAAACGTGATGCAAAAAATAATTGTAAGATTCTGGAGACAAAAAGTTTTCAACTTGAAATATTGAAAAAAATAAAAAAATGGCTCAAATCAAAGAAAAGTTCAAAGTAAAGTTCCCAAATTTAACTAACTTTTTCTATGGTCAAAACATGAACAAATCATTGGCAACTTAATCCCAATTTCATTTTTCTTTGGGTAAGTGTGGTAGGTACACCTGCATACGCCCTTGACCTGCTAAGTCAACTCTGAACTCTGAGGTGGGAACCTAACTTAGCTTACCCTTTGCGCATAAATCAATTGCTATTCAGCTATGTCCAAAAAATGTCGATTTTCTTAATTCAATCTTAATCCAGAAAATTTGATAGGCTAAGTCTGAGTTAGCTCGTGATTTTTACTGATTGGAATATGTACATGTTCATAAAGATTCAAACCAAAAACCAGGGGAATTTTACAACTGGGGTAGACCAACATCACTAAAATGTTACGTTAGTGACACAAGTTAAAAAATATAAACAAAATCGTTGCACTGAAGGATTTTCGAACATTAATTAATAAAAATTACTTCAATTAAAATTTCCTGTCCACAGAGTCCTCATATTGAAATATGTCAAAAATTTCAATTTGCTTAATCCAATCTTAATCCAGAAAATTTGATGGGCTAAGACCGTGCTAACTCATGATTTATAAACTGACTGGAATATACACCTTTGATATAAATTCAAACCAAAAACAAGGGTTATTTGGCACTGAATAACTTGGTCTAGACTAACATCACTTAAGTGTTACGTTAGTGACACAAGTTAAAAAATTTGAACAAAATTGTAGTACTGAAAGACTTTGAAGCATTAATTAATAAAAAAAAAACTTTGATTCAAATTTCCAGTCCACAGACGTTATTTCCTGTTCTTATGATATTTTTACCCACTGTACTGCGGTAGAGGTATAGATGGAGTGTGCATTGTACGTGTTAGACAACACAATTTCGCATTCAAAGAAGCGCGAAATGTGAACTGTTTGTGAACCATGTTCTTGTGTGTAATTAGCTTAATTATAGGAACACTCCTCGACTCCGATACCTATTCATTGGAAGTTTGTCGGTTACGGGTAGCTCTTTTTTTTTTTTTTTTGGCTGAGAACAAACATTGTTTAGACGTCAAAAATAAGGAAGTGATGTCTCGATGTCGATATGGTGCAATGCTAAGTAAAGTTTTGCGTGTAGACTTGCTGTCAGTATCAGATTTTTGATGTTGATGCTATGCACGAACATTCTTTTGGCTTCATGTATACTGTACATCATTATTATGTTGTTGTTCTTGTTATTGTTTGGAAATAGACTTTTCATTGTTGCTACTGCTCTGGTGCATTGAAAAGATTATGATGATGGGCCATGACTAATTGGACTTCGCGAGAAAAGTTAGTTTAATTTTGTTTAATGGATTTTTAATAACTGGGAAAATTGATGTGGGAATTTTTGCAAGTGTTATCAGGAATTTATGTAAAGGTATTTCTTTTTTCAAATAGGGTTTTGACCTATGGGTACAGTTTGAAAGATAAATTAACTATGCAAATTGTTCATTTATGGAGAGTTACGTCAATAATTATTGTATTTGTGATTAGAACTTTTTTAAGCTATTATTTTAGTTTCTGGTATCTAAGTGACATACATTTCTTATAAATATATCTTCAATGAAATAAAAAGAATGTTTCATAAGTGAACATAACAAATAAATTATAAAATGTGTCACTTTCTTTGTTTATTATATTAATTACAATAATGAACCAATCAACGAATAAATAAACACAAATGTGGGTCATATTTTAGTCTACAACAAACAAGGTATAAGGGGTGGTTGACAAAATTATAATGAAGTGTTCAGAATATTCAGAGTGAAATGAATAAAGAAACAAAACTAGAACGAAAAAAATGCTAATTAGGTTGTTTATTGATATGATGCATATGACAAAGAAACCGAATAAACATATATTTTTGTTTTGCGTGTAATTATGAATAATTAAATTGCTGCAGTTTGAAATGGATGTTAATTTGAACACATTTTCAGAGAGAGAGGGACATATGTATATGAATTACCATCTTATTTTTGGAAGTACTTGAAAATGAGTGAAAATTAAAACAAGTAGCTACGTACACGTTGCTTTAAATTGTTGAAATTATAGACCAGCCAACGAAGGAAAAATAAATTCAATAAATCATGCTCTCTGGGTTTATCAAACTTTCAGGTACATATTACATACTTATAAAGTCTCCAGTCCAGAGTCGTAAGCTTTAGGCATGAGGGAGGGTTTGAAGTCCCCTTTTGTAATTTTTCGGAAATATTTTGGAAATGAAGCGTATTAGCGGAAAAATGTACTTAAATAAATTTCCTGCTAAAAAATGTGTTACGTATTCATATTTTTGGTAGGAGCAAGTTTAAGAAAGTTACATGAAGTAGAAATTTCAAAAATTTGAAAAACAATGTTACTGTCTTACATAAAAAATGTTTTTTGATAAATTAACCCAGAAACAACGGAAAATGTAAGTATGTGTTTGTATATTTAGTCATGGTCCTTCTAGTGACGTCATTAGATAGAGAAGGTTTTTGGAAGGTGGTCGTGTTCAAAATGTCTTTATTGAATTATTTGGATATGTGTATATTTTTATACGAGAAACACTGTTTATTCAGAGGTAAGAAGTACACAGAATGCTTCCAAGTTATCGTACCTGGGCGAAACGCAATCATGGAGTTGAGCTCACTTGAACTTTTAACTTTGAATTATATATTCGGTCACTCCACTTAAACAGAAGAATTTCTTTTCAAATTTTCTTCATATTCAATTGTTATTGGTTAATACTTTATGAAATAATTTTAGGACATAATATCCTAAGAAAAAACTCATATAAGAAGGGGGTATTTCCCCCTCTATTTATTCGTGAGGGATAAACTCCCAAAACATTGACTTAAAAAAGATGAATAGCTATTTAAAAACAACGGAAATACTTACACTACTGTTCTATAGCTTTTTTAAAATCTTAAAACAGGTTATTTTATTTTAGTCAAATCATATTAACAATTTTTGAAAAATGTTGTTTTTTGATTTTAATTCTTTATTTTACCCTATAAAGTAGTGAATTGTTTTTTATTATTTTAAATTTTGTTATTAGCCTTAAGTCAAATGCTGAAAACTAGATCATTTTCGAATTTTTAGTTTTTGAGAAAATTGAAAACTACGAAAAATACAATTTTGTTGGGTAACTAGTATATTTTCAGAAACTAAACAAAACAATTATTTTATAATAAAAATAAACTTAATTTGCTCAAAAATGTGTAATTCAAGTTTTCTCCAAAAAACACTTAGAACGAGTTACCCAACAAAAATATTTTTTTAATAAAAGAGAAATTTTCATAATTTCCAATTTTCTCAAAAACTAAAAACCCTACAATGGTCTAGTTTTCAGCATTCGACTTAAGGTTGATAACAACATTAAATAATAAAAGACAACTAACTACTTTAAAACGAAATGTAAGAAATAAAAATTAGTTAACAAAATTTTTCAATTTCTTTTATTGATCTTGCGTTTTGAAACGAATTTTTCAAAAATTGTGAACTTAGTTTAAATGTAGGAAAAAAATCTGCTTTAATCTTTTGAAAAAGCTCTAGGTAGCTAAGTGTAGTACCTCGTGGCATGGTGGTAAGTGCGTGGGACTGTCATGCCGAAGGTCTGGGTTCGATTCACAGCCGTGCCACCTAAAAACAGAAATGTTCTATCCGAGGTACTGCCTCTGGCGAGGAACTGACAAATCCTCCAAGAGTAGATATACTTATCATGAAAAAGTGCTTCTCATTTAGCCGTTCGGACTCGCAAGAAACTGTAGGTCCCCTCACACAGGAATAGTTGAGAATTGTAAGTCACTAGGCCCTGGTTCTCCATGAGCTGTTGCGCCACCCAATAAAAACAGGTAGCTAAGTATTGTAGGTATTTCCGTTATTTTTAAATAGCTTCTCATCTTTTTTAAGTAAATGTTTTCGGAATTTATCTTTGCCGTATAAAAGGAGGGGGGACAAACGCCCTTTCATACAGTATGTTTTCTTAGAATATGTCCTTAGATTATTCATTAAATATTAACCAATAATTGGAAAAATTCTGTGTACTTCATATGTACTTTTGAAGAAACAGTGTTTCTCGTATGAAAATATACATGATATCCAAATAATTAAACAAGGACATTTTGAGCACAACCACCTTTCTAACACCCCAACTTGACGTCATGACGTCACTATAATGACCATAAATCAAAATATACTTTTTTTGCTGTTATTTCGGGGTAAATTGATCAAAAAAACATTTATTATGTAAGACAGTAACAATGTTTTTCAAATGATTGAAACTTCTACTCCCCGTATCTTTCTCATCCTTGCCCCTACCCAAAATATCATAAACACATTTTGTAGGAAATTTAAAATTATATTATTCTATAGTGTACAATTTTCCGCTAATACGCTTAGCTTTCAAAATATTTCCGAAAAACTTAAAAAAGGACCTTTTACCCCCTCGTGCTTAAGGCTGCCGCCCTTGGGATTGAGACTTTTAGTATGTTATACCTGCTGAGGGTCAACGCTACCACATAAAATAATAAAAAAACGGAATGAGATCCCACCATCCAAATACCCTGAACACTGTACTTTTAGCCAGGGTTGTCCGGTTTAAAAAAGCGGAATCACCTGTAAGTCGGCAAAACCGAAAATGCTTTACTCTATAAATGACCAAATTAAAAAATCATTAAAACTAATAAAATTATTTGAGGAATGAGAAAGAAATCAATTTTCAAATTGTATGAGTGCTTTTAAATTCAGTCTATAGAGCCAGAACATTCGTTTTCCATTTTGACTTATACAGTTAAGAACGTGGAATAGCTTTGTGGAATATTCACAAGGAAATCGATGTTTTTCCTAAGGGTGTGGGTATGCAAAAAAAAAAAGGAGAATGGAATTAATTTTTTACCAAATTAAAAATAAGAAAAAAGCCGAAAAAAGATCTTAAAGCTCTTTATTAAAAGAGAAACAATGAATACAATTCATTATAAAACTGTAAGGGTGCATTTTTTGCGTTTTTCCTTTTCTGTCTGTCTGTCTGTTCAGCTACAGCCTAAAGTTCACCATTTACGTTGAGGCGGTCGTAGGGACTGTCGGAAACATCGTCGAGATTTTCTATGGAAAGTTGACAATTTCTATTGTGAATGAACCTCGTGTGTACTGAAGTTCGTTGAAAATCTCTACGGATCTTGCGACCGTTTCTACGACTGTCTCAACGTGAACGCCCAGCTTAAATGGCTGGATCGATTTTCACAAAAACTTGGTACATAGTGATATTTGGTGATTCTGCAACACGTTTTTTTTTTTTTTAGAACCAAAAATAACGGTACCTGCCATACAATTTTTTTAGCAATTTTACAAAATATCATTTTTCTCAAAAATGGCTCCACAGCTTTTCTTGAAAAAATCAATAAATTTATTTAAGTCAATCTTTGAAAAGGAAACCATTTTTCAAAAAATAGTTATTAATGGTAGGTACCTCCCAAAGAACCATTTTTTATTTTCGATTTTCTTCAAAACGGTTCTTACGATTTCAATCATTTCTTTCATACAGAAGCGTCTAAAAAATTTTGTTACCAAAAATTTTCAAAAAAATGTTCTTAGATTTTTTAAAAATAAAAAAAACATTTGAAAATCAAATACAATTTTGAAAACGACATAATCGATATTTTTTAAACTCGGTACTTAAAAGTTTTTTAATACTTTCTACAATATTTTAAGAAAAAGAATTGCTTTCACGCAAAACTTTGACAAAAGTCAAAAAACCATTAAGAAAAATATTTTTTTGTATCAAAAACCGCTCCTAAAGTTTTGATTAAACTTTTTTGTATGCCAAAATTAGTGCGATCTAGAATTTGAAACGTAGTAACTACTTATTAGAGGTACCTCTCATAGAATGTTTTTTTTTTTATTTTGAATTTTCTCATTATAAGCTTTGGATTTAGATAAAAAAAATTTACTAACGAGTTTCAAATAAGTTCAAATAATATTGCATATCAAAATTTTCAAAAAAGAAATTTAAAAAAAAAGTTTCAAATTATTTTTTTGAAATATCGATATCTCAAAAACGGGTTGACAATTTAAAAAAAAAAATTGTTTATGTTCACAAATAAATACTAAGGATGTGCATACCAAAAAATTTCCTTAAAATAGCTATAAGAATTTAATACATATTAAAATTATCTTTTAAACCGCTTCAACGATTTTTAGTTTTTTGTTTTCTACACAATCTATTCATTCAAGATTTAAAATAACGTTCTTTTTTCACCTCAAACTATCAAAAGAGTTGTTTTCGCTAGTTTTAATATCGTATTTGATGCTTTTCAACACTTTTCTCTCAAAGTTTCCATGTTTTTATACACAATTTTCTTTAACCCTCAGACCCTCAGCCTCTTCAACACAAGAGCATAGTACGTGCGACCCAGTTGTGCATTTTATTTCTTATAGGTACCTAGATACGTTTTTTTTTTTTAATAAACTCAATTTTATTTTTCCATTTTCTGAAAACTATCATAAAGCTAGACAAAAATTAGTAAAAACTAGCCTTTATCTAAATTTATTTTATAACTAACTTACTGGGCCCCAATACTAATGCCTTTCAGCCTAGGAACTATCTTAAAACTAAAGTTCAGATCGATGTTTATTTTTCACCGAGGCAAATTTACAAAAAACTAAGTACTAGCTATTTCAGTGGAATTTATTAGTTTTATTGGATTTTTCAATTTCTGTGTTCTATTTATTTTGTATATGACAGCAGCCACTACTATAAAGCTCACATAGCTTAAAAATATTTCCAGAATAAACATTTTTTCTTAAGAGTATTTTTAATTTACCTCCGCAACACCTTATCATTTTTTTCTACTCACCTAATTAAAAGTTCATCAATAGACAAGTTTTTCTTATTTTACATCTAGCTCTACTCCTGAAAAGCAATTAATTCTCGTGATTAAATTTTGAAGATAAAGAAAAAAATACAATATCATTTAGATATTTACTAGAGCTCTTAAATGAAATGAGTAATTGATTTCCCTTCAAATTGCTTTTATTTTTACTTCTTTTATTGCAAAGAAAAAAAAATGGACAAGAAGGCGAAACAATGTTGAAAAATTAATTTAGAGCAACAAACACTCGACCTGATGTATAACTTGACCTCATACTCTGAATAGCTAATTGATTAGCTAAGAGCAATTGAATAAGAGGAGGAACTGGGTCAATTAATTTCCTCTGAATATTTTTAATTTATTTTTTTAATTTCACTTAAAAAAACCGCCAAGAATAGCAGACAGGACAATAATTTGTTAAGTTATCTTTTGAAATATTAATATCTTTCAATAAAATTCATCAAGATTTAAAAATAATTATTTAAAAGTTATCGAAATATCAACTTTTCTTTAAATGATTATTTTAATAAATTAATAACAATATCAAGTACCTACAAGGAAATAGAAAATCTTTCCTCTATTCCAATGTTAAAAAAGATAAAAGTTCCACTAAATGTTTCCACCAAATTAAAGTATTATTTTCGCTCAAATAGCCCCACTTATTTCGAAAGCTTTCACGAGGACACCTAGAAGAAAAATGACTTTGCGTAACTATTACTCGTAAAAGGTTGGTTATCCTCTAATAGCAATTTCCAACAATAGAGGTAAAAAATTATTTCTTCAGCGAGTGGTAAACGGTATAAAAAATAAACATTCTGCACAACAAAAAAAAGCGCCTACTTAAAGACTAAAAGAGGATAATACTGGAGAGATAAGGCCACGTTAAAGGATATCTTTCCTCGTTAATTATTATCTTCTTAAAGTTTGTATGGGTAAAAGAAAAGGACGTTGTAATATTGTGTAAGTGGAAAAGTTCTTATAAGAGCGTTGTCATATTGTGGTGGTTTTTTAAACTGTAAACAAGATAAAATAGATTTTGTTTTTGTTTCTAGAAGTAAAGTTGTTGTTGAGTTGAAGGAGGTTTCTGGGACAAGAAATTCTCAAAATAAAATAAAATTAATTTTATTAAAGTTTAGATTAAAATTTATTCATGTTTAATGATTTGCTTAAATTATACTTTATAAATTAAAAGAATTTAAGAATTTCAGCAAGCTCAGAAATATTAACAGGGATTCCAAAGTAAAACTAATCAGTTTATCGAATGCGAAGCAAAGAAGAAATTTAATGGAATTGAAAGTTTTTGAGGCATAATTTTTCTAAACTAGATATAAAAAAAAAAATCAAAAGAAACTAAGCAGTGATGGAGAGATGCTGGCCTTAGTCTTTGTTCCTGTTTTCTTCGTGAAGAAAAGGTTTCATCTATTTTTCAGTATCTGAAAGCGGTGATGTCAATTTAATCCCTACGCCATACCCTTGTAGTTGGAACGATTTGTTTAAGATGGTGCCTCTGTTTTACGCACTATCTTTTCCAGAACAAAATAGAAAGAATCACTTAATAGCGTATCTATTTGTCGAAAACCTGTCTATGTTTTGAATAATTAAGAAAAGCTATCCCCTAGATCTATCCTGTAGATCTACGTGACACAAAAATCCAACGAAGAACGAAAATGACCTTTTCAGCAGTGAAAGGATCGACATTGGGCCCCACCACTGAAACATCTCCTTTCATATCATTCTTCGCACGGTGATGCCAGAAGCTACGTTCCAGGTGAGATATGCAGATGACATGGCTAGGTTGATTACGGCAAAGGACACCGGGAGTGTGCAAGGGAAGTTAAACCTTACTATGCATGAAGTTAACTTCTGGAAGGATAAACAAGGTCTCAGCCTGGCTACACAAAACAAAAAGATAGTCCTTCTGACAAAGGAGAAGATCCAGACTCTAATATTGATATCAAATTGGCACAAAAGTGATAAAGTGCAAAGCACGCCGCGAAGTATGATCGCAACACCAAACTCATTTTCCGGCAGCAAATAAAGTGCGTGGCTGAACGAGCGTCGAAAGGAACCGCTTCATTAAGTAGGCTAAAGGCAAACGTAGGTGGTCCAACGTCCAGCCAGCAAAGGCTCCTAATGTCAACAAAATGTATACCTTTCTCCTCTATGGATGTGAGATTTGGACAGAAGCTCTTTGACAAGAAAAGAAGATGGCAGTTGTGCAGAGATGCAAAACTCTACGCGTTGCAAGCTCTTATCGAACGGTGTCAGTACCAGCCGTCCTTGTTATTGCAGCAGTGAATCCAATAAACCTTCTTGGGGTCAAAAAGAAGACGGAAGTTGGAGTGGAAAAGGCAGTGGAAGAAGCTTAAGAGCTCATGAAATAGGATTGGTAAGAGTTTTGGAGCTGGGAAGCAGCGGATAACGGACACCGATGTAGGCTGATGAGGAACGTGGCTAAGTGGAATGAACGGAAGCACATTAAGGTAAACTACTACGTCACTTAGTTTCTCAACGGGCACGGAAACTTCAATGCTTTTCTCTCGTGGAAGATGAAGTGCACCATACCTTATTCGCCTGCAGCAGATAGGAAGTTGAAAGAGAAAAACGGGAGAGAAATATTGGCACAATCAAGCCTGATTCACAATGCGACGAGGAAACGAGACGGGAGCGTGACGAGATCCCGTCGTGGCTGTCAAACAAATTTCAAACAATGAAAGTATATGAGGAAATACACAATGAAGCGTTTCTCTTCGTCACGTCACGCCAAGAATTCGAAAAATTGAAAAAAAGACGCGACGAGACGACGATTTTATTTTTTGACAAGTTATTTACATAATGGAAGTATTTTTTTAAAGAAAAATACAATAACTTGAAATTAAAAGATCAAGTAATTCCTAATCTGTTGTCTTTAAAGCTTTTTTGGATAATTTTTATTATTTTTTATTTTTAACAAAAGAGTTTTCGTTGTAAAGAATCTCGCCGCATTGTGAATTGGGAAACGATTTTATAACTAGAAAAAGATGTCAGCGAATCACGTCACGCTTTCGTCTCGTTTTCCCGTCGCATTGTGAATCAGGCTTCACTCCAGATAACTTAGCCAAGAAGATAATAGATGAATTGGAACCAAATCTGCCCCTGCCTGCACCGTACACATTCTCAGAAGAAAGAAAAGAGAAGAAGAGCAGTCCTGCGAGATAAAGTGAGTCCAAAAGGGTGTATGATTAGAGCCCCCTGATGTAATGCATTCAATGGTTCTGGCTGATGTGGGTTAGAAACCGAAGTGTTTTTAGGAGTTTTGGTAAAGTATACCCTGTACAAAGGGGAGTTGGACACATGGGGATGATCAACATCAAAAACATCATGGTGCAAAAAATATTCCCCCCCACCGCAACACAAGTTCACCCAGTTGCACTGCACGTTTTGCAATGTGAAGCGACATAGCTGGGTTAGCTTTCTTAAAATCCTAAGTTCGGCAATCGCCATATACATATGTGGCTGGAGCTGTTGGTGATGGTGATGCATGTTATGTAGTTTTGAAGTTCATGAATCGGTTGTTTTTTTTCCGTAGGTAGGTGCAAAACCTGCATCAGGCTCTATGAGGACCGGAAAACGCGTGCTCATAGAAGTGTGAGATTCTTACTACACTAAAACCACCTCCACTTATCTAGCAATTTATTTTGAACGAAGTTAAGTAACGTGTTGCAGGTAACTTTCCGGTCAAAGTTCCTGCTTATTCCACGATTTTAAAGCGGTTTTCCGTTCAAGTCGGAAGGTTTTGTTCTTTGCAGATGGCGTACTAAATTCGACTCGTCAAGAATGTCAATATTCGTTGGATTAGCGTGATCTAATAGCCAATTTCTATGTTTTCGCGCGAAACTCTTTATTTCGTCTCGAACCGTTGGAATCCCGAGATCCCTGTGAAGATCTTCGTTTCTTATATACCATGGTGCATTTACAAATGACCTAAGCAATTTATTTTCAAAGGTTTGTAAGTAATTTAAATTTGTATCGCAGGTACAACCCCAGAGTTGAATACCGTAAGTCCAGACAGGTTTAAGTACCTGCCTGTATAAAATCAACATATTATCAATACTAAGCTTAGAATATTTACCGAGTAACCAGTTCATATCTCTTAATTTACTTTTTAGTTCTTCGCATTTCTTTTTTACGTGCGGTTTCCATTTTAATTTCGCGTCTAGAGTCATTCCCAAATATTTTGCACCATTTGCAAATGGAACACGACCGGTATTTAGAAATACGGGCAATCTATTTATTTTTGTATACGTAAAATCCACGTGGACTGACTTTTGTTCATTGAGCGCTATTCACCATGTTTTTGTCCACTCATTAACATTATTAAGAGCATTTTGTAATTTAATCGTAGCTTCGTTAATCGTTTTGCCTTCTGCTAGTATTGCAGTATCATCAGCAAACGTTGCTACGAAAGTGTCTTCTGTTTGAGGTATATCACGTGTAAATAGAAGGTACAGAACTGGACCTAAAACACTACCTTGTGGTACCCCAGCCACTATTTCTTTGAAATTAGAATATTCATTTCCGTGTCTTACACGAAAAAGTCTGTTTTCTAGATATTCGTTACGAATTTTATAAAGTCCTTCAGGCAGAACTTGTCGTAATTTGAATTTGAGGCCTTCGTGCCACACCTTGTCAAACGCTTGCGACACATCCAAAAAGACCGTCGAACAGATTTTCTCTTCTTCAAGAGCTCTCTCAATTACGTCAGTTATTCTATGCACTTGATCAATTGTTGAATGCTATTGCTTCTAAATCCGAACTGATGTTCAGGTATTAATCGTTTCTCTTCTATTATAGGCTGCAGGCGCAGGAGTGGTATTCTTTCAAAAACTTTCGATATTATTGGAAGAAGCGAAATCGGTCTGTAAGAATTCTTTTCGTGAGATGGTTTGCCAGGTTTCAAAACCATTATGACTTCCGCAACATTCCATTGGCTTGGAACATATTCTAGCCTTAGAGCGGCATTTATTATATAAAGGAGGTTAATTAATCATTTATTAGGAAGTATTTTTAATATTTCCGCTGTTATTTAGTCATACCCCGGAGCTTTATTAGACTTTAGCTTCTTTATTTCTCTGTTCAATTCAGCGAGCGTAGCATTTCTGGTTCTGTAGTTCTCACTTGAGCTAAAACTCATATAAATATTTCCATTGAGTGCTTACCCATCAGAAGGTTTAAATGTTTCTTCCAGGTAATCGGCGAATACCGCCGCTTTCTCTTTGTCACTTTTAGCCCATTCGTTTTGGCTTTTCTTAATCGGGGGCACTGGAAGTTTTGGTTTTTTCGTTGTTTTTATAGCTTTCCAAAGTGAGTAGTTGGATTCTTTCCCAGCTGACAAGCTTTCAAGGTAATTTTCAACCTCACGGTTTTTGAAATCTGATATCGCTGTTTTTAGCATATTACACAAGCGATTTAAATGAGCTTTGTGTTGAGGAGCATGGGTTCGCTGCCATTTCTTACGTGCTTTTCGTTAATCTTTTATTAAGTCTTTTATTTCCTGCGGATATTTTATATCTTTATAGCGCGGCGTAACCCTTTGATAAGGTGTGTTATTCCACGCTGCCTTTTGTATTATATCAACAAAGATATCTACTGCGTTTTCAAGCTCAAGAGGCGTTTGTAATGATACCCTCAATTCAATGTTGTCCTCGATATCTTTTTTAAATCCTTCCCAGTTGGTTTTACCGTTTGTTAACCTGGGTGGTTTTTCAATTTTGACAAGGCTTTTGCTCATAGTGAGTATGACTGCAGAATGATCTGAGAAGAGATCATGGCCTTCTGAGATTTCAATACAGTTAGAGGGTATTCCTTTTACCATAAACAAATCGATTAAGTCAGGTATTTTTGGCGGATCAGTTGGCCAGTAAGTTGGCTTTCCGGTCCAATGAAAATCGCAATTATTTTCCATTCCTGCCTCATATAGCATTCGACCCTTTTGAGATATGCATCTTGAAGCCCAAAAGGTGTGCTTTGCATTAAAGTTGCCACCAACAATTAATTTTGGGCTTAGCGACTTTATCAATGTCGTAAATTCACTCTTATCGATTTTGCAACGTGGAGGGCAATATATCGAAGAGATATTGAGAAGAATGTTTTTAGTTCTAACCTGAACACTACTCAATTGCATCGATTTTACTTCTATTTTCAGGCCTATTGAGTGTTCAATGCACTCTTTTATATATAACGATGATCCACCCCTTGCTTTATTTGAGGGATGAACAGCGTGGTAGTCAAGAAACCCGTGGATTTTAAGATTTGAATCATTTTTGGCATGCGTTTCTGATATCAAACATATGTCGATATCATTTTCCTGCATATTCATCTCTAATTCTACAAGTTTTTGCCATAATCCGTTGGCATTCCACGTAAGAATTTTAAACTTTTCCATCATAAATTTTTTGAGAGGGATTTGGGTCGAAAACAATTTTCCAGCTTACTTAACCTATCAAAGATAAGTTTATTTGTGTTACATTGTTCCTCAAGTTTCGACAGAATTGTTAAAAGACTTTTGAAACCGGGTCGGTTTCAGTGTCGTTGTTTACGGGTATATGAATCGGTAATGAGCCTCTACGTGAAATTCATTGATCTTTTTCGGGATTTGCTTCAAAAAAATATTAGTATACTCCCTGGAACTAACCGTTCATTGCGTTGCAGGCACAGGCTATAGACACTCACACAGCTACTCAATCAGATTATATTTTTGATTTTAATTACAAATATAGAAACTAGAATATGGTGCTAAAAAAGATTAACATAATATGTTTTTGGCAATACCTATTATAATATTGAACTCATTCGACTAACGTGGTGCGCCTTTGCCCTTAATATTGAATAAAAACGTTTTGAGCTTGTAATCATTAACTTCCGACCAGAAAATGAATGTAAATTATCTAAGCATTTTAGATGTGAATTAACTTTTTATAATTTAAATATCGACAAAGCTCACCGTTTATTTATCAATGAAATATGTACTGTACATAGTTGGAAACAGAATACATCTTAAATTATAACATTTTTCAGATAAAAAAAATCTAATAAAAGTGAAATAATTAATTAAAAGTGAAATCGTGTACGAGTATCTATTAAAAATGTTCAAACTCTACCAATTGAATAATTTATTTTCCTCTAATTACTCTCCCAGCAAAATTTCATTTTCTGCAAACAAAAATAAATTCTCATGCAAACTGATTCAAATTCACGATCCATTTATCAACCTTTTCAAAGAGAATACTGATTTATCAATTTGACTAATTGATTAAACTCACTATGAGAAACATTTCAGAAAACGTTTCTATTTATTATGATAATAATTTTGGTACCAAACATTAAGGCCCCTACACGAAGTTTGTTGTGAGAATTTTAATTTATAAACCTAAAATGGATTGCATGTCTTTTTGTGATTATTCATTTCAACCGAAAAAGAGAGTGATAAGCTGGATAAAATATAATGTTCATTAGTCTGTGATTTATTATTAAGACATGTTTAATATGTTTTAATGATATAATTATATTTTTGGGTTGTGCGTTTCATAAGATGAAGAGAGAAGGTAGTTTGTGTCAATTACTAAGAACTTATATAAGTGTTCTGATTACTTCATTTCTTGTAAATAATGATTAAGAATTTGTGACTTGATCAATTGCTTATAGTTAAATATTGATTTCAGTAATCAAACAGAACAGAACAATAAATGGCTTTGAACCTCTATAATCCCTTTATACCCACATCCTACATCCTTCAATCATTATAATCAATTTATCATAGACATAGCATATACACAGGAAAGTTCTCTATTAGCCTTGGCAATGTTCTCTGATTTGCGGGGACCAAATTAATTCACCTTTCGTAGACTAAACCAATATGTATGTATATGAAGATAACCAACATAAAAGTTAAAAATGGGTTCTTAACAGAATTTTACGCTAATTCCTTGGACATTATTTGGGGATAGCTAAATGTATTTGGAGAGATAATTTCGGGGCAAATTAAAATAAATTTGTGATGATGAAACCTTGGTGATCTGATATGTATTAAAATCTGGATAAATTAGCTTGGTGTTAAGAAACGGAAAAGCATATTTTCTGGCTTCTAAATTAAAGTTGAATTATTTGTTCACTGCGTCGTATACGTACTTTTCTGATGAATAATTTAAAGCAAAACTTTGTTATAAATCCGTGGTGGTAAATAAAATGACCTGCCTGGAATAAATAATTATTAAAATCAATTTTTTTTTTAATTTTAACAATATTTCACTCTTGTGTAATTTTTACTTGCGATATACATACATAGGTACTATAGGGCAAGTTTTGGATTCATGCAGAAAAAAAACTTGAGATAGCAATCAAACCATTACGATGATAGAGAACACGAAAAAGTGGGTGGCAAGATTCTGTCTGTTTGGCTGTCTGTTTGTATCTGCATCTATAGCCTTCCTTTACCAATGATGCAATTTTCTTCAAATTTTGAACTCAAGGTTTTTTTCTAATTCTCGAAAAATCAAAATTTTTTTTAGCTCTAAAAATAACGGTACTTGCCATATAACCGTTAAAGAAAAGCTAATTTATCTCAAAAATAGCTCAAACGATTTTGATAGAATAAATCTGTGGATTTTTGTAGATACCGTGTATACTTTCTGGTAAGAAAAATAATTACCAAAAACAATTATTAACTTTACCAATTTTTTTTTTATTTTTGGTTTTCCCACTAGCTGCTCATCCACTTTCAATCAAGTTTGCACAAAAGTTTTCTTAAAATATAAATAATACTGCATACCAAAATTTTTGAAAAATTAAATTTTGGATTTAAAAAAAAAAGATTCAAATTTTTTTTTTTTTTTTTTTGAAAATTCAATATTTCAAAAACAGGTTGATGAATTATTTTGAAATTTCAGTTTTGAATGTATGTATATTAATATATACTCAAATTTACTTACTTACTTATCCGGCTCCCGATCCATGAAGGGTCTCTGCCTGAGATATTGCGGTCTTCCATCGGTTGCGGTCCCTCGCACGCTCCCTCCAGTCGTCGAGACCAAGCGCTCTTGCGTCTGTGACCGCCTGGTCCCTATAGCGGAGGTTCGGTCTTTCTGGTCGTCTCGAACCTGGGAGCTGGGATTCGAAGATTTTCTTGGCTGGAGCGTTGTTGTCCATCCGCTCGATGTGGCCGAGCCAGTGTAGTCGACGTGTTTTGGCTCTTTGGACTACATCCACATCTTGGAACAGCTCGTATACAGTTCACGATTGAATCTTCTCCTCCAATCGCCTTCTTCGCATATAGGACCAAATATCCGCCGAAGAATTTTTCTCTCGAAAGTGCCCAGTATCAATTCCCCTTTTTTACTTATCGTCCAGCACTCGGCGCCGCCGTAGAGTAGAACTGGTAAAATTAGCGTTTTGTATAGCGTGCACTTTGTCTTTCGAGAAAGGAGTTTCGAACCCATTTGTTTGGCCAAACCAAAGTAGCAGCGGTTCGCTAGGGTAATTCTTCGTCGGATTTCCACTAAGGTGTCGTTCGTGGAATTGATGTTTGTTCCGAGGTAGGTGAACTCCTTGACTACCTCGAAATTACTGCTACCAATAGTGACGTTTTGTCCTAGGCGATGGACAGATGAGGCTTTGTTTGTTGATAGCATATACTTTGTTTTGTCCTCATTCACTTCAAGACCAACGCGTTTCGCCTGTTCATCAATAGCTGTGAATGCTTCAAGTACAGCTCTCTTGGAACGGCCGATGATGTCGATGTCGTACGCATAACCAAGCAGTTGAGAAGACCTGTTAAAGATAGTGCCTTCCATGTTAACACCACTCTTGCGCACTATCTGCTCCAGGACTAGGTTGAAGAAATCACATGATAGCGCATCTCCTTGTCTGAACCCTGTACACGTCTGGAATAACTCGGATGAGCTGTTACCCATTTGCACGTTGCACCGCGTATTTTGTAACGTCATGCGGCATAGCTGGATCAGTTTTTTCGGGATCCCGAGTTCCGACATCGCCAATAGAAGCTCTTGGCGACTTATGCTATCATATGCGGCTTTGAAGTCGATGAATATACCAGAATAGAATACCAAAATCTTTTTTGAAAAATGTAAAAAAAAATTTATATACATACATAATATAAAAAAATATTTTTTAAGAAAACGGCTCCCAAGATTAAAATGTTTTTTTTTTGCTTATTAAGTTATTTACCATACTGTTTATACAATGATTAAAAGAACGATTTAAATGCTTTTTTTTCCTTGAAAATTTTTTTAAGTTCTTAAGTTCCACATAACTAGTACATACATAAGAGCAAGTACGTGCGATCCAGTAGTGCATTTTATTTTATAATAAAGTCTCGTTTATAGTTTATGTTTCAAATGGAAACATCAATTGATCTTTCGTGAAAATATTTTCAAAACAATTTAGTTTCATTATGTGTTGGGTTTGAATAAGTCATTTGATTCATGCTTAGAACTAATATGTTTCTTCCTGTCACGAAAATAATTTTTTTTTATTGTTGTAAAATTTAAGCAACTGGGAAAAACAATTTTTATATAAAAATTGCACTTCGCTTGGCTGTGAAAACTAGGTTTAACTCAGAAAATGCATTGTTAAAACTTTTTTCTATATTGATTAGATTTTTTAAATAAAATGGAAATAATTTTTTCATTTTATGAATTTAAATGATCTGGTACATGAGCACCTACATAGAAACTTCCATTTAAAAATAACTTTTCCAACAATTGAAAAACAACATTTATGAGAACAACATATCGTCGTCGTTGTATCAAAGCTCCCTAAGTCCATTTCTTTCGAAACCAATAAATCCTCTCGTGAATACGATATATTTATTAAAATATAAACATTTTAGATCCGTAAAAGGTCTCTAAATCTTATGTTGGTCAATTTATAAATGAAATTCCCAAAATCAAACATTTCCAAATTTTGGTAAGTACAAATCCATAAGAAGAACCGATGTCTCAAAATAAATAAAAATGGACTTAGGGAGTTTTCATTGAACGACGACGATATAATTCTTTTCAAATGGCAAGCAATAATTCATTTCGAAAAAGGTTTGTGCTGTATGTTGGTAACTTTGTTACACTTTATCTAAGACATTTTTGTTTCACAAAAAATCTGAATAAGTATACTAAAATATAGGTAGTCAGGTACTCTTTAAAAAACTATATAATCAATTCTTCGTTCAAATGAACAAGAGGCGATATAAACTCATAGTCCAATAGAAGCTGCGAAAATCGCATTTATGTTTTTCAGCACACTTTTTCAAAATGGCGGACAACGCAATATTTCCTTCCAGCCAGATTGCCCTTACGCAAATTTTAAGAACTAGAGCAAACATATATTAAAAAGTCAGACCTACTGAAATGACTTCTCGAAAAGGTTGCTAGCTCTTAGACTATTTTCTTGGGTACAGTCGGGTAGTCTTGACAAGCTTTTTACTGACATTTAAAGTTAATATTCATAGTAAAGTTCAAAAATGATTGCAAATTTTTCATTCGCGTAAAATTGTCGGTTCTTAATAAAGAACGTTTCAAATTTGTGTGTACCTTTTTTAATTTTTTAAAAACCACCACACACGGCCCCGCAAGGTCTTCGTGTTTCGAAGTTAATAATTTTAACATGTATACCTAGTTTAATTAAACTCAGAAGTCTTCACACATACAGTCATCCCAGTGGATGAGAGCAGCGATTTTCCCAACCCTAGCATATTAAAAATTGCTAATTATTTTTGCAAATTAACCCGATTTATTTAGAGACGTTAAGCTGTTGCTGCAAAGCGTATCAGATTACGACCTAAGTGAAATTTTACTAAATAAGTCTTAAACCGTGAGCCAAGGACACAACATGTCAAATCATTTACGTAACGTCGATTTACAACCAAAATCAAAAAGGTAGCTTCTTTCGTTGTAGAGTCATCATTTGCGTAAACATTTCGTCGGCTTAGAGTGTAAACCTGCTAAATCCAATTTTTGTCAAATTTGAGATAAGTATGCAGTTTGAAAGATCGAACGAAGACGCATCGTCTGACATAATTATTTTTGTTAAATTCGGCTTCTTAGCTGGCCAAAACGCTTGATGAGTAAAACAGCTAAGTCTATAACATCCAAATTCACCTGCTAACTCCATAACAATTAAAAATACCATATAGTATTCGAATAACAGGACAGAGAGGGGGGAACCTGATTTTTAAGAAATAATACAGTTTATTATCATAATAGGTATTCTATAAAATAATTTTAAAAAAAGTACAAAAATAGTACCTCCGTTAGTACCCACATACTTTGTTTCGAAATGTACATTAACATTGTGTTTATTAAATCTCAAAGTAGACACTACCAATGAACCTTTGTGTTAGCGAAAACACTACCTTTTGAAATGAGCATTCGTAAACTAAATTAACAAAATCGCAAATAGGTTTAACCTAAACTCAAATAAGTTTCACCCAAGCGCAAATAGATTTAACCCAAAACCCAAACGCAAATTGAACTAACCCAATCGCAATTCGATTTAAACAAAACTATACGCAAATAATTTAAGCTATTAACAAATCATTTTAAGCAAGACGCAAATTGGATTAACCCAGACTCAACTTATTGTTCCAGCTGTGTGGTGAAGAAATGGAAGGCTTATAACAGTATTGTAAATTCCACTAGTTCTGCGCGTTTTTCTAAAAAGTTACTGAACAAATAAAAGGCCACTCCCCTAATAATTGCTTTTTAACAATTATTATTGATAGTTCCAAAATCCATTAGGTCCAAAAAGTATAACTGGATCAATAATTCAAGGTAAGATTAATTCAATTTACGTTTTTGTTAAAATTATTTGTAAATTGTTTAAATTATTTGCGTATAGTTTAACTATATTTGCGTTTTGCTTAAATCGAATGGGGTTAGTTCTAAAGGGTCCGCCAAATAACTTTTTTTTTTTGAAAATGCTATAAAAAAAAACTACTGAATATTTTCTCAAATTTCTTTTTTTATTTGAAAGTACAATCTTTCCGGTTAATAAAGGAAAATAATTTCATTCAAATGGCTGCTTCGCTAAGTCGGCCTGCGATCGACTTAGAGAAGATGCCGATTTTGCCAAAAAAATCATCTTTTCAGATGAAGCTCATTTTGATCTTGGCGGGTATGTAAACAAGCAAAATTGTCGCATTTGGGGCACAGAAAACCCGCACGCATACATTGAAAAGCCGATACACCCAAAACGAGTCACTGTTTGGTGCGGATTTTGGTCCAGAGGCATAATTGGGCCATTTTTCTTCGAGTGGCCGTTACAGTCAATGGCGATCGTTATCGGACAATGTTGAACAAATTTTTGTTCACAAAAATTGAAGAGGATATTGACAACATTTGGTTTCAACAGGACGGCGCTACGTGCCACACAGCCGAAGCTACACTCCATGTAGTAGTAGAATTTTCAAAAAAAAAGGTTATTTGGCGGACCCTTTATTTGCGTTTGGGTTAAATCTATTTGCACTTGGGTGAAACTTATTTGTGTGTAGGTTAAACCTATTTGCGATTTGGTTAATTTAATTTTCGAATGCTATATATTTTATTTTAACATTATTTATACTCAATAAAGCTATCGATTAGCAAAAATCCTACTCTATTTTTGATTGTTCTGGAAAAACGGCTTAGTCCATTATTTTTTTACATTACCAAAAAAAGAAAACCGGCTAACTTACAAAGATGCAAATAAGTACAAAACCAAGATCCTGCTTGAGTTGTTTTGTGTTTAGAAAGGAAGCAGCCCCGGATCCACGATTTTTTCGAACCGGGGCAAAACTTGATTTTGGCGCCCTTGCCGTTTTTGATAAAAATGAAAAAAAAAAAAACACATACCTACTTAGTTTTATTTTATGTCACAGGGAGAATAAAACTTTTTAATAGATGTGCAGCTCATACCTATTCAGCAACTTATTACTATAGATAAGAAAATTTAAAATGCCTAAACAAAGACGATACACAACCAAGGTTCGTAGAACGATAAAATATGATTCGTTCTCTCGTGAACAATTCAAAAGAATTTTGTTTTTGATTCGATCACGAATCTTATTTTCAAATCTGCAAGAATCTATAAAATATGGTTCGTTCCCAAATTTATCATGGGAGAACTATTGAAGATCCATTCCCTGACCGAAGAAAAAAAAATGTAAATTTACGACAGGACACAATTTCGAAAAGTCAAAGTTACGAAAGATAAAGTATCGAAGTACAAAGTTCCGAAAAAAACATTTTTAATCCTCGGGACTTCGTTGCTTCTTGAGTGGTTTCAATAAAATTAACAGAGGTGATAGCTGAGACAGAGTTATAGCAGAAAAAAAAATATTTTCAAAATAGGATGTTTCTAAAATATGTCAACATTTTGCAACTTCGTTCTTTCTTGAGAGATTGCAATGAAATTTACTCAGGTGAAAGATGATACAGAATTGTAACAGAAAAAATATTTCACAACAAGATCTTTCAAAAAATGTTAACATATTAGATATAACTTCGTTGTTCCTTGAACGAATTCGATGAAATTGACACACACAATTTATTTCAAACCTTAATAGTACGAGAGCTAAGCAACGTCAAAACACAAGTCATTTTAGATTGGCTGGTTCTTCGATACGCGTGAGAGCAGTCTCAGCTGGTGGGAAATTTTGTGTTATTCGCCATTTTGAAAAAGGGTGTTTAAAAAGGTAAATCCAAATTTCTCTGAGAGTAACATGTTTTATTTGATTTTGTAAGTTAAAATATCTTTTCAATTTCTTGTTTCCAAAAATTTTCGACACCATGAAAAATTTTTTGTCGAAAATTGTAAGAATGGTTTTCAGCGTTTATCCCACTTTTTGTTCATCGGAACGAAAAATTTTTTACTAAACAGTTCTTTGAGAGCACCTGATTTCCTACATTTGTGGGTATTTAGATTTTGTGTGAATTAAAAAAGGTCTAAAATACAGTGTAATAAAGTTGCCAGTTTCCAGCAAATAATTCTTTAGGCAAGACTAAAGAATTAAGAATTAAAAAAAAAAAAAAATGGTCGGACTCGTCGCAAGAGCCAAAAAAAAGTTTGTCCGACCAATAGTATCGTGTAAAGGACAGCCTTAGCTTTCATTTGTAACCCCATTTATATAAGTTGCTTGTATTATATGTACATTTAGCGGAAAATGCAACCTGAAAAGTGCATTTTCTAACCATTGCGACCAGACAAAGCTTGTCCGACCAGTAGTTTTGTAAATGTTTGGACTTAAGCTATCGGTTGGCATCCAATTTTTGCGTGGCCGTGATGAGATAGGTAATCTTACGGTTGGCTCCCAGACTATATCTTCTACAGTTTAGGGAGGAGGGAAAGCTTTGTAAAAATACACTTACATACAATGCAATAAACTATTGTTAAAAAACATCAGAAAAACTTTTAACAATGTATTATAGCTCGTTTCTTTTTTAATTTTTAATTTTAAATCATTTTAAATGGAGAAATAATAATAGAAAAACTGCTAAAAGTTGACGGAGAAATACAATTTGATATTACATTGCTGCATCTCAATTCATTTTGTTTCATAAAGCGTCGCAATTCTCAGTTTTTTTCAGTCACATAGATTTGGCGCCCTTGTAAGCTGCCGCCCGGGGCACAGGCCCCGGTTTGCCCCCCCCATAGATCCGGGGCTGAAAGGAAGAGTACTAACTAACACACAATCCATGTTTTGGATTTTATTTTCTAGCGACGATAAAAGTTTTTGCGAAGTTTTTTCTTTCTCCTGTAAAATTTCCATTTATGGAGTTAGTAGGTTTACACTCTAAGCCGACGATTTGATTGAACGCCATTCATTTACTCACACTCTCTCCCAGCCGTGCCACCTAAAAACAGAAATGTTTTATCCGAGGTACTGCCTCTTGCGAGGAACTGACAAATCCTCCAAGAGTCATGAAAAGTGCTTCTCATTTTGCCGTTCGGACTCGGCAAAAAAATGTAGGTACCCTCCATTCCTGACAACAACACGCACACAGGAATGGTTGAGAGTTGTAAGTCAC
Organism: Dasysyrphus tricinctus; assembly: GCA_963921185.1. NCBI lineage: Eukaryota > Metazoa > Arthropoda > Insecta > Diptera > Syrphidae > Dasysyrphus > Dasysyrphus tricinctus. Next base: position 78,854,111 of record OY992531.1, read on the forward strand.
TGAACCCTGGTTCTCCACGAGCTGTTGCGCCACCCAATTTATTTATTTGTACTCTCTCACAGGTGTTGATCCAAAAAGGCAGACAACAATTCCTTGACGAACACCCCAGCAGACAAAATTTTAATATTGAAGAAAAAAACAAACAAAAAATCCTTGGTTTTAGGTCAACGTTTTTTTGCCGTTTTCCTTGGAGCAAATCGTTGGCCTCTTTAATTTTTGAAATCGTATTTTCCGTAGAACAAGTCAAAAGTTAACAGTCACCAAAAACACTTTTAGAACAAAGATATTTGTATGGGCTATTTTGATTCTTGGTTGCCATGACAAATTATATATTTTTGGCGTATTTCATGAGTGTAAGAGTTTTTTCGTGCTTGTTATGGTTAACATTCTACACTTGCCCCCTCCCCCTTAAAAAAACACCCTTTCACCATGGATATTTTTAGGGACTCTCTTGATTCTAAGTTCCTATAACAAATGAAACATTCATTCCAAGTTTCATTAACATACCGTTATTTTCAAAGGGTTTTCGGTAATATTTTACCTGTTGTATCTGAAAAAAAGTCATCATTACATAAAAAGTACTATAACTTCTTTTTGGGTGGTTGTATCATTTTGAATTTGGTTTCATTAGATTCAGCGTTAAAAACTAGCATGTATCATATGATCAAGTTTTACCCAAAGAAATATTTTAGTTCAAATACATCTACACAAAAAGCCAATGCGGGTATTTTGGGGGACTTTGGATATGTTATAGAGGTTGCAATTTTGCGTCGATTCCAATTTAAATATTTCATGAATTAATTTTTTCAACCTTGGAACCCATTTTTCCTGGCCTATATTAGGTTTGATTAAAATTTCGAATTAATTTGTTATGAATACATACCTACATTTGTACAGAACTTACTCTATAGCACCTTCCTACAACAAAAATTGCAAGTACAAAAGGTAATAAAACCTTCAATATTTACATTTGTAAACCCGCTTGAATCATAAGAATCATAATATAAGCAAGTATGTGTAACCCAGTCGTGCATTTTAAGTTCATTGAAAAGGAAAATAGCAAATTTCTTTCAAACTCACGTCCACATCTTTATGAAGTCATTGTAGTCCAACAATCTATTGTATGGCTCAGCCAGCTTTAAAATCTCTTGCAGTGAAAATACTTACTCTTCAATAGAAACTAAAACCTTTTGTTTTTGTAACGCTATCATGCTCCCAACAACCATAACCATGCCCTCGCACAAGTGAAGGAAAACCCTATACAGAGTTCAATTCATGTTTTTTTTTATCTAATATATACGTCTAGGTTTATCAAACCCTTCTCTCCAATACCAAGTTAGTGCCAATGACCAAATATACCAACGCTGATCCCAATGTAAAGCTGCAGAACGGATTTTGTGGTTTACCCTTCGACAAAAGACCGAGACCGACGACTGCGACTGACGCACTTACCTATGCAGTCTATTCTATTATACCATATTAATTCCAATAGCCAGCAACGCATTTCGCATTTCATATTGTTTAAACTTTGTTTTTTTGTTAGCCTCTCATGTGTAAAGAGCATAAAAGCGCAAACATAAAAGAATCTTCGTATCTTCGACCGATACTTTACACAGACCCAGCTAAAGCTACACCCCAAAACGGATCTACGCTTCGCCATACTGATGCACAATACCATCAACAATCCCAGACCCAGTGTGAGCTATACTGTCACTGCGCTATGCATACAAAACTCCTCTGTAATATGCAACTGTAACAAAACATGGTAAGCCCTGACAGCACAAAAAAAACCTCCCATTCCAACCCTGCCTCGTTTCCAACGAAAACCATAATCATTCGTGTGTTGTGTCTGCAGAAGTGTCACCATCAAGCTTGATGGCGCACGAAGTATACAAGTTTTATGTGAATGTGAAATTTCAGCTTCCGACGATGAACCCAGAGAAGATTAGGTGGCAATGGCAACAAAGCCCTCACCCCACCCTCTAGGGAACTCCCAAAGCCCCATCAAAGTGAAGGTGCGGTGTTGATGCACCGCTACAAGCTGCCCCACCACCACGACAGCGAAGCATGGCAAACACCAAGAGCGAATGTATCTTTTGCCATGATTCGATTCTCTGACGGCAAGGTATCTTTTATGTATATTTTTTTTTTTTTGTTGTCTTGAATTTTTACCGCGTGCGTCGCAGCCGATTGTAAACATTAGACGGTTAGATCGCTTTTACCTTTCGAGCGGGCCTGCAGTAAAAAATCGAATCGTCTGTCGTTGACGTTGAGGATGATGCATCTACCAAGAAACTTCTTTAATTAGTTTTCTTGAGTGTTCAGGCTTCTGATGAGTGCTTGTATCTTCGAGAGATCACGCTTTTTTCAAATATTTTGACAGCAAATTGGTTCGTTTGTCAAAAAAAGCATTTCAATCGGTTTTATGTGTGTGTTTGTGTTGTGCTGTGCCGTCTGAATGTTCAGGCAAACTTCTGCCAATCGAAACCAAGGAAAAAGTTTTGTGTTTTCAATTTTTTTTTATTTTTTCACTTCAGTTCTGTTTGATTTCGTTTAATAATTATGTTTAACATGAGTTCTTCGGTATGCAATCGATAAATGACAAATAAGAGTAAAGTTTTTTTTGCATCTTAATAATACTTACCACAATTACGGTTGATTAAATTTTTGTTTTTTTTTTTAAATTACAATTTTCGTTTAGTGAAGTTTTCTTTTTATTGAACCCTGCATAATATTGGAAAATGTTACCTCGACGTCGAAGAGGGTGGTACAATGTGGAAAAATCAATTCGACAAAATATGAAGGTAGGTGTGGGGTTTGATTTTGGTTTCGGGGGATGTTTCTGCAGATATGTTTGAAAGTTTTTAAAAACTTTTTCAATATTCGTACATTTTACATTTCCAATTTGTAATTTGTAACTGGTTTGGCAAAAGTTTATCTTTGAAACCACATTTTGTGGAAAATTACAGCCAACATCGTGTATTGGGGTTATTTAGCATGTGAAATTACAAACATTGTGGAATTGTGTGTGAAAGCTTCTTCTAACAGAGCAAAGTGTTTTGAACTAATTGACTAGAATAGTGTTGTGGGATCATACTGCATCTGTTATTTGGTTTAGTATATACTTTTAAAATTGAAAAGTTAAGGGTATAGTGCTAAAATGACATAGGTCAGTTAACATGTTGCGACGGCAAAAAAAACAACTGGTATTTTGGAAATTTTTGACCCCTTCCGACTCTGTTTTGTATTAAAAGTCTAAGTGATTAATCAGACTTGAGACAAAGCTGAGTTTTTAACATTTAAGTGCAAAATACCAATTTAAAATTCCACTTGAAATTTGTGAAAATTAAAAAAGTTAATTGAGAAAATGTCAACGTTTTCTAATAAAATGTATATTTCTGTGGTGTTTAGATAAACATGATAACTCTATAAAATAATTTGCATCTCTACGTCCACTTAACATCCATCTAGAGCCTGAGCATAGATGAATCGATTTTCTTTAAATTAGGAATATATTATTATATGTTTATAAAAATAACAAATTTGAAGAAATTTTGTTACTGTTTTAGACTCTAACTCCATGTTAAGTGGACGTAAAGGAGGCAAATCATTTTATTTAGCTATCAGGTTTCTATGAAAAACCACATTTTGTGACTCAGCATTTAATTTACATTTGGCATTTACTTTTGTCTAGAAAATTAAAAGTTTTAATGACATTCAAAACTTCTGTGGTCAGGAAGTCTAAAAAATGGTATTAGTCTTACCCTCCCTGGGTCTATGCATCAACTATATTATTAATCAGATGGGCCAATTTACTTCGAGTTTATTGCAGAGCCTTATTATGTGAATTCTTAGACAAAAGAGAGCTTACATTTTTTGTTTAGCTAATCGTAAATAAATAGAATGCGTTGAAATATTTAAGATTTTCTTGAAAACAGCTAAAACGATTTTTGATTTATCTTTGTATGTAATGTTATTGTTTGCCCAAAAGACAAAGATAATCTTCAAAAAAAAAAAAAACAAAAGTCAAATTTCCAAGATAAAACCTTAACCTAGTAGATACAAATACGGAACATCTTAAAACAAAATCTCCAATAGAGAATCGCAACAAACAAAAAAAAAAAATACTTTTAATCATATAAAAAGAGTGTTAGATCAATTTTGCTTTTATTTAAGAACCTCATAAGAACATTGTCTTGTCTAGGGCACATCATATGGGCCCTTTAATGTCTATCTGTGTTAAGTTTTGTTGTTTTCTTGAGAACTCTGAGTAGCTAGTAGAGTTTACGTTAGTAATTATTAAAGATACTATTAGAGATTATGATACCAGGCCATCACTAGCTGCATTTTATTACCTACATACATATGAACGTGCTTGCGGTCGATAGTATCTCACTAACACGTATCGTTTTATTTTCATGCGATTGAAAAAATCTGGCTTATTCACGTCACTCATTGTCATTTTGTGTTTCCATATGGTATATTGCAAGCGACATTCAATTCTATATTTCATAAGAAGAGGGCTAATCCTTCCATTCATTAATTGACTTAAAAGTCCAATCACATAAACCTAAAACAAGTGTTTCTATTAGTCCGGCAGCCGACCGTAAGATTATACTTATCTCCACGCAGCCATACAAAAATAGAATCCCAACTGATAGCTTTAGTCCATACATCTACAAAGCTACTGGTCGGAAAAGCTTTATCTGGTCGCAATGGTTAGAAAATGCACTTTTCAGGTTGCATTTTCCGCTAAATGTACCTATAATATAAGTAAATTATATAAATGGGGTATCAAATGAAAGCTACGACTGTCCTTTACACGATACCAATGGTCGGACAGACCGTTTTTGGCTATTGCGATGAGTCCGACCATTTTTTTAAAAAGTGGTCTTTTTTTACCACTGCGTTTTACATCAAAGAAAACTGAGTAAAATCATATCAAATGGCTAGGAAAGTGGCCTTAACCACTTTTTTTCATTTTCACCCATGGATTCACAAAATCCGTAATTTTAGAAAAGTGGTCGGACTCGTGGCAACAGCCAAAAAAAGTCTGTTCGACCATTTGGTATCGTGAAGAGGACAGTCCTAGCTTTCATGTGATACCCCATTTTTATAAGTGGCAAATATTATAGGTACATTTAGCGGAAAATTCAACCTGAAAGTGCATTTTCTAACCAGACCAGATAAAGCTTGCCCGACAAGCAGTTTTGTAAATGTTTGAACTAAAACTATCGGTTGGCATTCAGATTTTACGTGGCCGCGATGAAAAAGGTAGTCTAACGGTCGGCTCCCGGACTATATGAAACAAAATTCTTTGTTCTATTTTCTCAAAAACTACAGTTTTGGTTTAACATTTTTGACTGAACACCAACAGCTTGTATGTGCTACCAAAATGTTTATAAGCTGGAGTTATAGCTATTTCACGAGTGCCAACTCAATATTTATACCAAAACTTGAAGTATTGTGTGTTCAGTTTAATTTAAAAAATTCTAAGGGCCAGTTTCAAATGTTCTGGTTAAAGTCTCGGATAGCCTATCCGGAACTTATCCGCAAGATAAATTTCAACTTTTGGTTTCAAATGTCTCGGATAGTGATATCCGACAGATAAAGTTTCGGATAGCCTAACCGCCGGTTCATGTGGCTGTTAAAGCTTTTATCCAGAAGATAAGAAATGTATTAATTTGAAGTATTTGAAAAAAATATTGTTTCGGACCATTTCTTCAATGAAGAGCACAGAATGTGATCAAAAGAAGTGTCCTGAATTTATGTACATTTTTTAAGACGAATTTGTGTATCCTACATAAAAAAGCAAGCCACTCAACCAAATAAGGCCACTTCCAGTTGCGTCTAACCCGTATTTTTTTTTTTTGGAACTAATTAATAAACGGACACATGAGATGCTTATATACATTATTATATTTATTGAAGAATATTGTAATTTATTACAGCTATTTATGTATACATACATACTTTTCCATATTCAAGTATTTTAACCGCACTGCATTGTTGAAACTTGAAAGGATGTTTGTCCATAGGACGCCTCTTGTGCTCTCTTCTTTTCGAATAGGGATATAATTTTCTTCTTGCTTGTAGGCCAAAATCCTGGTTGCAACGTTGAGGATTGGTAACTGCTGCGAGTATCCGTCGAAGTATTGTGAATTTATGACAATTTAAATCAAAACGATAATTTTGTTTTGTTTTGACAGCAAAAAATTAAATTTTCAGTATGTTTTTGATGTTTTATGTTGTTCTCAAACTGTAAGTGTCTGGTAAATTTACCCACTGGTTAGTTTATCCGAGACTTTGACGATGAAACAGAAAATCAATAACAGAAACTTTTATCTGCTGGATAGAGTTATGTGTCGGATATCTATCCGATACTTTAACCGGAACATTTGAAACTGGCCCTAAGTGTACATGTATACTTATAAACAAATATTAGATATTTAAAAAAATTAAAATAAGACAGTGAATTTTTGGCTTTAAGAAAGCTACAGAATGGCATTATAGGTTTTGCCATTGGTTTTATTATTTATTGTTTTTTTTTTTAACTCTGAGTAGTTATTTTAGAAAATTGCTCCCCCCTCCCCCACTTTCACAGGTGGGAAAAATATACCCCTCCAATTCTATTGTTTTCTTAACTTGGCCAAAACAACAGGCTCTCCCTTTTTTCACACTTAATACAAAACAACTTCTGCGTATCGCAAAAACAAAAAAGTACGTATACGCCACAGTGTGCCAGTAGTTGAGTCATATCGTGTTTTTGACATGCAAATTGTGGGGTGGTTTTGATTTCTTCCCTCTATATTTAAGACGGTGCTGAATCCGAATCTGGCAGTTTGCGACTTAAATTTCATGACGCAATATGGAAAAAATGCAAAAAATTATGCAAACAAGCATTTTTTGGCACGAAAATTATCAATAATTATTTGTAAATTACATCAAAGTATACACAATGTCAAAAAAATCCTTATTAAGTGTATTATTTTTAATTTATTTTATTTTTATTGTTTCTGTTTTTGTACTCAAAAACATTAATCAATTAGACTGTGTGACAAATATTGAATTTTAAGCTCTAACATGGACCAAAAAATACTATTCTGATGAGGCCATCAGCCTCGCAGAATTGCAATACCACGTCTTGTTCTAAGCCCCGAATTTGCATAAGAAACGCATTTGAAAACGCATTTGGATTCGAATATCTAAAAAACGTAAGGTGCTCGAGTAATTCTGAGGCCAGATTCTAATTTGGCGCGTCTAAGACCATCAGAAAAGTATATCTTTGTTTATATGAGAGGCAAAAATTAAAATTTTGTCACAAAAAGTAAAATTAGTTTTTTCGAGTGGATTTTCGGAAACAGTTAAAATATGTCAATTTTCAACAAGTGAGTCGAATGGGTGCTCTGAGAATAAAATCTTAAACAGAGATTTGTTGGAATTTATGTACATATAGTGTATACTGTACACATTGGCCCTGAGTAATAGATCCGAATCTAGCTAAAGTCGACTTTAACAAAATCATCCGTAGAATTAAAACACAAATTTCACTTCTAAATGCTTAGATTAGATCATTTTAAACTTAGCTTGAAGTGCTTCTAAGCATTTAGTGGTGAAGATTGTGTTTTATTTCTACGGATGTCTTTGCTAAAGTCGATTTTAGGCTAGATTCGGATCTATTACTCAGGGCCATTGAATATTGTACCTACTTTGATGTAATTTAATTGATAGCTTTCGAGTCAAAAGTTAAAAATCTCCCAAAAAGTGCATTTTTGCATACATTTTTTTACATTTTGTATCCATGTTGCATCACGAAATTTCAGTCGTAAGCCTCAGAGCCGAATCCAGCACTGCTGAAAACATAAAATAGGGGAAAAATCAATGCTACCTCACAATATCCTTGCTAAAGGGCTCTTTTGAGCTTAAATTTACTTGACTAAAAAATTTTTCAACGAGAAAGATTCTGGGTAGTAAAATTGATAATAATTATTAAAATTAGGAATATTTAATTAATGAAACTCATTTTAACCATTTTCTTAAAATCAAAATAAACTTTTTTGGTCTTACATTGCCCTTGTTCAAAAAAGTAAATTTGAAAGATGCCGAGCAATGCTGGTTCAACTAGGTATCTCTTAATATAGTCTAGTGAATATATACTTTTTAAAAAGGAACTATTTTATAACACTCAAGGGTTCTTATAATAAAATACTCGTACGTTTGGGACATAAGCATGCCACCAAAATTCGCCATTGCGTTTTCGAGGTAATGGATACAGTGCCCACTTTTCAATATGTTTGGAATAATTTAAATACTAGCCCAAATCTGACGATTTTATTTTAAAACTTTTTGTTCAAAATTTTATCCAAAATTAACTTTTAAGAAATGTTATGAAAAATTTTGGCAGGAAAAGTTAACAATAACATGCAAATAATAGAACAATCAAAGATTTATAATTTTTCTTAAATTGCGCATTAAATTTTTTGGAGTAAGGGTAGGCTTAATACATGTTCAAAGAAAAAAAATAGAGGCTTTTAATACGTTTAGTTCAAAAAGTAGTTTTAATTCAAAGCTGACAGAAATATACCCATTCAAACTTAACCATTTTTTATAATTTTCTGGACTGTTTTTAAATTATAAATAAATAATAAATGATAAATGATAAATGATAAATGATAAATGATAAATGATAAATGATAAATGATAAATGATAAATGATAAATGATAAATGATAAATGATAAATGATAAATGATAAATGATAAATGATAAATGATAAATGATAAATGATAAATGATAAATGATAAATGATAAATGATAAATGATAAATGATAAATGAACGGCTTGGTCGATTAATACAAGACTTGGTTAAATTTTTCATAAAGTACCAACAAATAAGCTTTCGGGCAAAAACTGCGAAAAATAATAAGAAATGGTAAAGTTTGAATAGCTTTATCTCTGTCTATTCTCTGTTTTGAAATAAAATGGCATTTTTAGCAGGTCATATTTAAACTTAAAGCCTCTAATTCATTTTGTTGAGGCATGTCTTGAGCCTATCTGCTTCGAAAAAAGTAAGGCGCAACTAAGAAGAAAAATTTAGAAAAAGGAAATTTAGAAATTTCCGAAATAATTTTTTCTTGAAATTAAGCTCTAAAGATTAAATGTGTGAGATAAACAAAAATTTCGTGACAAATATAAATTGTTTTTGCAGTCTACTGACAGCTCTAACAAAATATTTGGTATTATTCAAGTATTGATAATAACATTAAACATTTACACAAGCTTGAAAGATGAATATAAATTTATATTGCAATCCTTTAAGGTTACCCTATCAAATATTATCGACCATTGTAATTAGATTGATAAGCACCATAAAGTTACATGCGTCTGTCTAAATAATCAATAATTTTATGAAACTTTCGTCTTGTATTGGCGCTGTCTATGTTTGTTATTTGCATTGGTAATCAACTTCTGATTTATTCCAAAATAATCAACTATTTGGTCCACACAACACAAATAACTCATTTTGATTATCTCATAACATTCCATTTCTCTACTATGTATTTCTATTAGCATAATTCATGGAAGTAAACATTAAATCATCAAATTTCATCAAATCAATTAAACCTCAACAAATGGAATTCGAAACTTCTAACTAACAAAGTGAAAACTATCAACCGCAACTATAACAAACGGGAAGTATATGTATATATTTTGTGTATATATATGTAAAACCAATCCATTTATCACTCAACAAATATTACAATCCCACACCAAATCAACAGCAATAAAAAATGTAAACAAATCTCCCTTTGAATATCGATTAAATTTATTTCATAAAAATAGAAAATAAAAATCCCATCTGCAGTTATTCCGCTATAGCTGGTCTTCTTATGAATATTCATACTATGAGCGGACGAAGCGACGACGACGCATCAAATTACAAGGTCTTTGCCACAATCCCACAATAGCTTAGCTCGTACAAATCTAAGATCCAAGACTTACCTCCCCGTCAGAGTAGTAACTGCATCTTCGTACGTTTTTCTTCTAACCTCGCTACTCTATGAATTCGCTTCCCTCGCAGTTTGACAAATGTCTAATCAGATCATTGATATCAAAAGATATTTGATACATTAAATTAATTGAAAAGTTTATGTTGAATTCAATAGCGTCCACCGCACTGTATTTTCGAATTAAATATCGCACAGATTGCTGTCAACATCATTGTGCAGATAATCAAGCGAAAGTCGCATATATAGCTCTGTGATTTTTTGTCGTTATTCTTTAACGGAAATGGAAGAAGGATGTTGAAATAATATAGGGATTTGGTTTTGCGGTGGTGAGCTAAATCAGAAAATAGGAGATTTATTGGAATCAAAAAGTCGTCACCGGTTTGAGGGAATCATTTTACGAGACACAAGAGGGTTGACTTGTAGGATTATTTTTAATGATTGTTATACAGGAGGAGAGAGTGGTTGATATTAATCCCCCTTCTACCCACTGGATTATCCTTATTGTTACCAATTTAATTTCACCGCAGGGTCTAAGGTAGCTGAGTGCCTTTCACAATAGAATTTCATATTTTCATTGGGTTCTTATTAAATGATAACCAACTCAAGTTTTCCTCTCTTCTGTAATCCTTAAAGCTTTCATAGGAAACAATAATCAACAAAAATATCAATTTTTAAAATTAATTCTAGGAAAAGGATGTTTTATTTATATAATTTGTAATTAGATTCCTTTTAAATAAAAACAACATCAAATCAATTTCAAATGAATTATATAAACTTATTTAGTGCTATTGGAGTTTTCAAAATATTATGGCAATCAATGACGGCTTTAAAAGTTAATTGAAATGTTCAGAGAGCACACATGTTTATAAATTTACATAAATCATTCACACTGACGACAGCAAAAAGCCATTTTGGTAAGCAAAATAATTTATTTGTAATTAAAATAAGCTTTATAACTATAAGCTGCTAGTTAGGGACTGAAAATCAATTTATCTGACCTGCTTTATTTTTTCTTAAATAGAATTTATATGTTCAGTATATTGTGGGTGTAAATAAATAAGTACTTCAATAAGTATGACAAAAAAATAAAGCACAAATTATCTGTTTAAAATTTAGATCCGATCCGATCCGATTATTGACGTTTGAACTAGTTGTCTGCTACGAATACCTTTACTGGTTATTAACGTGACAAAAATTTAGGGTCAAAGAAAAATTGTTTTTTATGACTTTCAATTTCCTAGAAGAACGAGGAGATAAATGTTAAGAGTTTTTGAAATTGCTTTTTATAGCCTATAGTCCTACAAATTGGCGTTTCGTCCGGCTTACTCACTTGGACGGATCAGCGACATAGTGAGGGCCTTTGTCATACGCAATTTTTATTAACTTACATGGATTTTTCAACAAAAAAATACTGCAAATTATATCCAACAAGATTAGAATTCCTAATCATTAACAGCCCTATTATTGACACGATTCAAAACTAGTTTTAACGTAAAACTAGTTTTATATAGTCCCGGAGCCCACCGTATGATTACCTATCTCATCGCGGCCACGCAAAAATTGGATGCCAACTGATAGCTTTAGTCCAAACATTTACAAAACTGCTGGTCGGACAAGCTTTATCTGGTCGCAATGGTTAAAAAATGCACTTTTCAGGTTGCATTTTCCGCTAAATGTACCTATAATATAAGCAACTTATATAAATGGGGTATCAAATGAAAGCTAGGACTGTCCTCTACACGATAGCAATGGTCGGACAGAGTTTTTGGCTGTTGCCACGAGTCCGACCACTTTTCTAAAATTAGAGATTTTGTGCATCCTTGGATGAAAATGAAAAAAAAAGTGGTTAAGGCCACTTTCCTAACCATTTGAAATGATTTTACTCAGTTTTACCTGATGTTAGACGCAGTGTTAAAAAAAGACCATTTCTTTAAAAAATAGTCAGACTCGTCGTAACAGCCAAAAAAAGTCAGTCCGACCAATGGTATCGTGTAGAGGTAAGTCATAGCTTCCAGTTGATACCCCATTTATATAAGTTGCTTATATTATAGGTACATTTAGCGGAAAATGCAACCTGAAAAGTGCATTTTCTAACCATTGCAACCAGATAAAGCTTGTCCCACCAGCAGTTTTGTAAATGTTTGGACTAAAGCTATCGGTTGGCATCCAATTTTTGCGTGGCCGCGATGAGATAGGTAATCATACGGTGGGCTCCGGGACTATATAAAACTAGTTTTATGTTAAAACTAGTTTTGAATCGTGTCAATAATAGGGCTTAAGAGTGTTCCGGACTGAAATGGTGATTTCATGAAAAATATTGTGAAGCCGTGTACTTGTCCGATCAAAACGATTAACGTGTCCATGGATAGATAAACTAATTCTCTTGGACATCATTGGAAAACAAATTTAATTTTGTGTTCTTGTTTTTGGAAAAAATCGAGGAAATGGCGAAAATGGCTGTTTTTCAAAGCAAAATGTAGCTTACACTATATCATTTAAATGTTTAATAATATAAAATTCCATATTTTTATTCGGGTGCTATTGAAGAAAATTTTTTATTTTACACCTAATCAAAATTTTATTAATACAAAATAAAAATGCTTGTAAATTTTGAAAAACGCATTTTTGACAGTCAATTGCTTATTCTTAACGGTATTTTTTGCCATTTTTTTTCAAGGATATAAATTCAGTCATGATTTTCATTAATTATATAATCATAATTGTATCATTTGGTATTGAACAGAACTTTTAAACAGAAAATTCATGTAAATTTGGAAGTTAAAATCAGTTACTTTTACAAAATGTTTTTTTAAGTACAAGAACACGCCTACTAGTGACCAATTATTAAAAATAAAAGTCCAATCCTTAATGCCATGTCATCTACTTGGACGATTCATTTGAGTAGTATATAGAATTTGTATTATAAAACTTTCTTATATAGAAACTATGCCTTCCAGTTTAATGATTAGAAATTCTAATCTTGTTGGGTATAGTTTACAGTGGTTTTTTGCTAAAAAATCCATGTAAGCTAAACTGATCTCAATACAAATTGCGTATGACCAAACCCTTCATTATGTGTTTTTTTATATTTATATTTATATTTATATTTATATTTATATTTATATTTATATTTATATTTATATTTATATTTATATTTATATTTATATTTATATTTATATTTATATTTATATTTATATTTATATTTATATTTATATTTATATTTATATTTATATTTATATTTATATTTATATTTATATTTATATTTATATTTATATTTATATTTATATTTATATTTATATTTATATTTATATTTATATTTATATTTATATTTATATTTATATTTATATTTATATTTATATTTATATTTATATTTATATTTATATTTATATTTATATTTATATTTATATTTATATTTATATTTATATTTATATTTATATTTATATTTATATTTATATTTATATTTATATTTATATTTATATTTATATTTATATTTATATATTTATATTTATTCCACCAGGAAGGTATTCTACTTTGTTTGTTTATAATTTTTGATTAAATGAAAGAGAATGAATCTTATATTGATAAATGTTTTATTTAATGTCAGCAATTATGTATGGAATAGAATATCAGGTATAAGTCCGCCTCTGTTAGTTTCACAAATGCGAGCCCTTTTGAGCACTTTTTTCATTATATTCTCACACATTTCACGCGGTATTTCATTAATTTCATCACGGATATTTAGTTTGAGTTGCTCAAACGTTTCTGGTTTGTTTGCATAAACGTTGCTTTTCAGATATCCCCAAGAGCTGGGGCTGAAGCATATAAAGAAGACCTTCCTTGTTTGTTAGCTTTAAAAGGAGAGCTAAAAATTTGGCAACAGATGAGAGAAAATATCCCAGTATTTCCAGCAGATGCCTGCAAAAGAGCAACGGTGCTTCGAAATATTAGAACTCTTTGTCAATTGCTGTGCACGTTTCCAGTGACTACTAGCACTGCTGAGTGTTTTTTCTCCACCTTACGTCGATTAAAATCATTTCTTCGCAACAGGATGACAGAAGAGCGTTTGAATGGATTGGCTTTAATGCTTGCAGCACAGTTTGCTGTTAATTCGACGCTGCCAGCTTTCAGTCGTGGGTATGTGCATCACAGACCACCTTCTGTGGAATGATCACATATTCGACGTCGCCAAAAATGCTGCGAAATGTTTAGGTTTTCTTTGAAGATGCCAGAATTTCTGCCTTTCTGATCTGGCTGTAATCTATAAAGCTTTCATTCGTCCAAAGCTTGAGTACAACTCCCACATTTGGGTGGGTGCTCCTAAAACACATTTAAGTCTCTTGGATAGAGTTCAAAATAGAGCTTTAAAATTGATATTTGATAGAGCTATAACAGAAACATTTGCATCTCTCGAACACCGTCGCAATGTTTCGTGCCTTTCGTTATTTTATCGATATTTTTACAAACAATGTTCTAGTGAAAAATAGCCAGTTGCATTCCTCCCCTTAAACAATTCCGCCGTAATACTTGTACTTCTAGGAATGCACATCAGTTTACCCTTGAGCCCCATTTCGGACGTACTGTAAAGTATATATGTAGATTATTTTCTTAGTCGCACTACCCGAATGTGGAATGCTTTACCTGACTCTGTATTTCCCTCCCATTTTGATATTCAGAACTACAAAACCAATGTACATAGGCATCTCCTCTTGAATTGTTCCCTTTTTTCCTAACGCTCGCACTGTGTTTAATCATTTTAAGGGTAGTCACAACCCCTTAAGTGCGTGCTTATTATAAAAAAAATATACATCAAGACCTTGCGGCCGAAATGGACGACAGTGAAGTGCTGGACATCTTTGGCAGGAAATAACTTGAAGTATAATACTTCATTTTATTTCAAACTGTTATTGCTGATTTTTGTTGGGAATTAAAACACGTTGGTTTATCGAATATTTGTCCATAATAAATTTGCCACGTATTTACTTCACGACTGCCAAATATGAACTGTCAAGACTAATGTTTACCAAAATGGCGGCAAAACAAAGTAGTATACCTTCCCGGCGGACACCCTGTATTATAGATATTTTGCCCAGTACAGCTGTCTTAGTTATTGAAATCGTGCCAGGTATTCAAAATATGTTAATTTTTGTTATAACCGGGCTATCTTTGGTAGCTTCCCGGTTTTACCCATAAAAAGAAACTCCAAATAAATAATCTGGAGACAATTGCGCATAAACCATGAATCGCTCAAAGTGATTTTAAAAGGTTGTCTAAAAATATAACCCTGTATACTAATGCGAGCAGCATCTAGAGACTGAAAGTTGAAGAGGTGGAAATTATTTAAAAAATAATTTTTAATGGGAAAAATATTATTATAAAACAACAGAATACATAGAATACAATTTTATACCACTTTTTAAGCCAGGAGTTGACTTTTGTATATCTATTCAAATCAAAATGCTCCTAGATGTGGTTTTTAAAACAAAACAAAAATTTTCCCACTCTCTTGAATGTTTTCAAGATCATAAGTCTGAATTATCTCTCTCTCTTTTTTTTCTCTCTTTCTCTCTCCCTCTCTATTCGTCTTTCTCTCTCCCTGTCCGTACAGTACAGATTGTGATATATACTCTGTGTCATGGTATAAGTCTTCTTAGTCGAACTTCCTGGCATTAAGTGATATGTGAACCTAATTACCTCCTTATTCCATCTTACTCTTCAGACTTTTAAGCTAGTTTATTTTCTCTCTGAAGTCTCATGTCTCATACTCATTACAATATTCTGATATCACTCTTAATTTTTATGAAAATTATGCAATATTTATGAAAATATTTTCAAGTCGTATTTATTTCCCTTCCCCACCCGGCAATATGGATCCAGGATGAAATCTCCCTCCATCGAGTCCGAACGTAAGGTGTTACTGGTATTCTTGCCTATAGTCTAACCATGTTGATTCCAAAAAATACTGAATAAAGGTGTGGCCTTGAGTTCTTTCTTCCGGTTCCTAATTGAATTGAAAAACTGAATTAATTCATATTAATTATTAATGTAGATTATACCTACCTATCTATTAATATTAACGTATGAAGAGAACATGGACAACCTGTTCATCGTGCAAGAAAAAAAAATATAAATTTGAATATAAAACCGTCCGTTCCGAAGCATTCACTTATAATTAGTGTCCCTTTCTCCAGAGAATACAATGTAGGTAATAATTTATCACTTACTTCGTAGATTGTAAGGCAAAAATTTAAACAAGGTCATGCTACCATTAAAATAATTCTTTTCAGCAAAAAGTTTGCTTAATTAACTCTATGAGTCATTGGGTAAACTTTCAATCTATATACAAGCAACAATTGTATATGAAATGAAGGTATATGGTTGCCGTTCTGTTAAACGTAAATTCCAGAGCGTACATATATGCCACCCGACTTTTTTAACCGTAAACCTGCCCTAGTTAAGTTGTTGAATGCGTATATAGAAGTTCTGTCTACTCATTGTGTGAGACTTCACACAAACTACCTACCTAACATACGTAATTAACTCGTGAATTTTTAATTAATTAACTCCCAGTGGGTAATACTATGCTGATTACACACAACCATGTAAATATTTGTTTGCAAGAACAAAAAAAAAACAATTGCGTATGTACTATTTAAGAACTTTTGATATGGAGGAAGAAGTCTTTTAGGCTTCTAGGTACCGGTAGTTTTGTTTACGGTAACTTCAAAACATTTAATTTTTTTTTTTTTTATTCAAATAAAACAATTTTTATCTCATGGATGGATGTATGTATTGTAACCTTGCTGAAAGAAAATCTTATATTGCAATAAAAAGTAGCAAGTCTTTTCATCATCAACCATTAAACCTTTCCGCTTATCCGTCGCCATCGCCATCACTACATTCGAACTCGTAAATTATTATTTAAATTCCCAGAAGCAATTTAAAAAAAAAAATGTTATAGAAGCTCTTCATGGTAGATTGGCCGTTCATGATAAAAAGACACACTCCAAATGATTGAATTGAGGCCTGAAATTTAAACAGCATCAATTTTTGTTATATTTTTGAGACTTTGTGTGAAATCAACATTGAATGACAACGGTCATTGGAGAAATTTGAAATTTGGCTAACTTCACGCAGCAAGGACTGTTTTGAGAAAAAAAGTTCTGAGCATGTTTTTCACCTTCAAATCAAGAGTTCTAGAGTTCTTGATGGGTTTAAGAAAGAGTTCTACAAAATTGGAAAAGTTAAGGCAATTTAAGGTGCCCATTGACTTAGAACCAAACATTTTCAAAATCCAAAAAAATAAAAAAAGGAGTTCTGATTAGAGTTCCCGATAGCAAACAAAGAGCTCTGAACATTTTCCTAACAATTTTTTTTTCTAAAACTAATTTTTCAAAAGTTATTCGCAAATTTAGGTGCTCATTGACTTAGAACCAAAAAATTTCAAATCGATTTCGAAAAAGTTTGGTTCTAAGTAAATGGGTACCTGAATTTGCGAATAACTTTTTAAAAATTAGTTGAAAAAAAAAGTTTTCAGGAAAATGTTCAGAACTCTTTGTTTGCTATCAGGAACTCTAATCAGAACCCTTTTTTTTTATTTTTTTGGATTTTGAAAATTTTTGGTTCTAAGTCAATGGGCACCTGAATTTGCGAATAACTTTTTAAAAATTAGTTTTAGAAAAAAAGTTGTTAGGAAAATGTTCAGAACTCTTTGTTTGCTATCGGGAACTCTAATCAAAACTCTTTTTTTATTTTTTTGGATTTTGAAAATTTTAGGTTCTAAGGCAATGGGCACCTTAAATTGCCCTAACTTTTCCAATTTTGTAAAACTCTTTCTAAAACCCATCAGGAACTCTAGAACTCTTGATTTGAAGGTGAAAACCATGCTCAGAACTCTTTTTCGCAAAAAAGTCCTTGCTGCGTGAAGTTAGCAAAAAAAAAAACGTTTTTTTTTTTAATTTTAACACTCCATTCGCCAGAGCTATTGAAAAAAAAGTATGAGGAACTCTAGAACTCTTTGTTTGCTACCGGGAACTCTCATTTTTTATTCAATTTTAGACAATGTTTTTGCTAACTTCACAGGACTCAATTTTTCTATTAAGCAATTGAGGAACACTGATGGAAACAAAACATTTACATGAGTTGCTAAGACTACATTGGCTTTATTGATTTATAGTTGTAGTTTATCTGCTCTTCCATATTTACTCAGAAACAAAAACTTTAGAAACTTGGAAATCAAGATCTGTCCTAACAATAGCTACTATGATAATAGCCGTTTCCTTTTTTTAATTTTAACTAAGATCTATTGAAAAAATTTAAAACTTTTAATTTGCGTGTACTTCTCATTTCATATATGTACATATGAGACATAAGTTTTAAAGCTAGCATTGAAACTTGTCCTTGAAAGTTTTATTTTTGAGAAATTTAAAAAGTTAAACTAATTATTATTTTGATGCCAAAATAAGATTTATGACTTGATTATTACTAAAGCTAAGAAAAAATAATTTTGGCATAACCTTCCACTTTTATCATTAAAATATTTAAAATCATTTTATGTGGAAGGTTGTGTCAGAATGTGGCTACAAAATAATACATAGTTAATTATATTCACAAGCTATATTTTGGCACCAAAATAATCACTGCTTTGGCTTCCTTAACTTCTCAAAATTATCAAATAAAGTTTTAAATGTATAATGATAGCTATTAATGACACCTAAGTTTCTAATACAGTAGTTAACTTTTGAATTTTTGAAGCATAAACAAACAGCTCATTTGTATACACATATGTACATATAGTTATCTATTTATATATATTAAGGTGGTCCTTATATTGGGTTTTTTGAAATTCTAACTTGATAGGTATCAAATAACTCTTAAAAGAGAACAAAAAATTTTCTAATTTTTTTTCAGATTTTTACTTCACCCCCCTGGTCTCCCTTTTTTCACTTCAAGGGTACAAATAATAGAGTATGGGTGATTTTTATAAGACGCGAAAAAAAATCAGAACTTATAGATTAGATTCAGACGAAAAAAAATCGTATTGGAGGGGGTGTCTACTTCATCCCGTTCAGGAGGGAGGGTAGTTTTCTAAAAATTTGACCCAAACTAGAAAAACATTATTAAAAACAACGGGACCACTTACAATGGCATGCTGTAGCTTTTTTTAAAGCCATGAATCCACTCTCATATATGTTTTTAAATCAAGTTTTTATTGTAAATAGTTTCTGAAAAAAATAATTTTCAAACGTAAAAAAATATTATATTACTTTTATTTTTAAGTTAGAAAATTATTTTTTCAAAAACTTATTTTCAATAAAAACTTGATTTAAAAAACATATTAGAGACCGTATTCATGGCTTTAAAAAAAGTTAAAGCATGGCCATTGAAAGTGGCCCTGTTGATTTTTAATAATTGTTTTCTATTTTGGGTCAAATTTTTAGAAAATTACCCTTCCCGCCAGAATGGGGGGAAATAGTCCCCCCTCCGATACGATTTTTTTTTCATCTGATTCTAATCTATAAGTTCTGATTTTTTTCGCATGTTATAAGAATCAATCTTACTACATTAGCTATACCTTGAAGTGAAAAAAGGGCGACCAGGGGGTGAAATAAAATCTGAAAAAATTAGGGAAATTATTTTTCAATGTTTTGAATCGAATGAGGGCTGTCCAAGACAATGTCCAATTTAAGGACCACCCTAATCTATATACTCGTTGATTTCTTCTTATTTCAAAAAAAAGAAATACAATACATTTTAACATGGTAACGTTTTTTTCCTCCGTGATCTGAAATAATATAATTGTGGGGGAGGGGGGACACTTAAGGAATCTTCTCAATATCTAATTTATTTTTGAATGAGGTTGTTCTTTGGTATTTATCTTTGCAAAAAGATGCCCCACCATACCTTAATTTATATTTATATTTTTTTATTAAAAAAAAACTGTTCTAACTGTCCAAATATGCCCTCCGAGTGGGGCAGATTCGGACAGCCTTGGAGCAGTGATGGATATGCTTTAAAAATTATGCATTTCAGAAAAAATAAATTAATTTAAATCATAATATTAGTTTGTTACACTTTTTCTTCTCGTTGATGGGGGTGGGTATTCAACACCTTTTTTATATGAATAAAATTGGTTTATCGATAAAAACAAAACCAACTAAACGATCGCGAATAAATTTTGTAGTCAAATTATTATCTACACCACCACGATTATTTATTATTGACTTATGACTTCTGGTTCTTTTGACAGAAATGTCAAACCAACCGAAAAAAGACAACGAAAGAAGAGAAGCAAAAAGAAACACGAAAAAGTGCAACAATAGCTTGTTGATGAAAGCTACCACCACGGCTGCTCAGCTGGGCTGGGTTCAGCGAAGAAAAAAAAAAAAAGTAAGCGATGATAAAGAGATGATTGATTCTATCAATAAAAATAAACGAAATATACTTTATTACAAGTACAGTGGGGTACTTGTTATAAATAATGGGCGCCACGAATTTTAGTTGGGCTAAATTAGCAAAATTCCAAATCTAATTATTAAATTAAAATAAAGCGAAAAATGAAATGAAACACAATTTGTATATGCCCAGATGGGGACTTTAAATTATTTTTATTTGGGAAACCTTGGATAAACCAGGATAAAAACCCAAAATTTTTTCGAATAAAGAAGTGAACAATGAGAATTTTATAACTACTCACGGGGAACCGTTGAGCCAAAAACAAAGAAAGTAAAAACGCAAAATGGGCCGTTAATGCAGAGTTAAAAAAAAGAAATACCACGTCCCAAAATGAATAGGGATAATATCGCAGTTAAAAGATAGAATTCAAAAATTAAAATAAAACCGAATTAGATCTGTCGGAACTCCTTATCCCAAAAACTCACACAAAAATTACCACTCTACTTATCTTTAGTCTCCTGGGGGTCAATTCTCGATCTGTGAAACTGTGAAGTGATAAATATGCTAAACGCCTTCACGCCAAATGCGATTCCCGAAGTGTGAAAAATGAAAACAAATGCCAAAATGTTTTCATATGATAATTCGTTTATCACAATCATTTCATTCTGTGAAAACCTGTGAAAAGAAAGATGATAAACACAAACAAATTGTACTCATTTGAAACACCTAAGTCGCCATATTGGTCTTTCTATGACGTCACAATCATCTTTTTCTATGAGCAAGTGGTAGCATTTTTCATGTTAGTACTTTTTAGTACTCACTTTGACAGCTGTTTGTCATAACGAGTTCGGGAATCGCCTTGCGCGTGTTTGTGAAGTGATAAAATGATAAAACTCTGTGAAAACTGAAATGATAACTTTGTTTTCATTTCACAGTTTCACAGATCGAGAATTGACCCCCTGGTAATCTTCCTCTTTGATTTTTCTCCTCGAAACTCGTTCCTAGTTTATTCACTCCTCGAATCACCTTTCCTTCCTTTTTTTAACAACTCAAAAAAAATTTCGAACTTTTCTTAACTTTCAAAACTGGTAAGTACGTCTATGGATTTTGGAACCGCCCGTTCCATTCGAAAATTATCAAAAATTACTCGTACACCTGTTTTTGTTGCTTTTGCAAAATTCTAGCGAAGTACACCACTGGTTGATGATACCATGGTTGCCCTCAACTTCACTTGTATTTTGCAGCCACAACGGAAAATTAAAAAGGAAACAAAGGATTCGAAGGCTGGTCATTGTTGCGGTAAATTTTACCGTAACAAGTTTAAATTAGTCATAACAGATACATAAGTGATTGTGTCTTTTTCTAATTTCTAGCTTGAAGATAAATCAGGCCATTTTCGAAGATTTTAAGAGACAAACTTCTAACCTTCTAACGTAATATGTATCTTCTTCCGAGGTGTTGAATATTTGTTTTAAACTGAACATACATATTTTTCGAAACGGCATTTATTTTACTCAATTTAAGTCTACTTGGGTCATGTCTAAATGTGCCCCTTGTCTCTTGTCCAAAAGCGCCCCATTGAGATCTATAAACTAAAAATTTAATATTTTTTGTTAAACAATACAATTATAGTTTAATAACAATACCACGCAACTAAATATTTTTCAGCGCTGCTACCAAATAGTTTTGTTAGATCGAAATAAAATTCAAAGACCATACTTTTATTTTTATTTATTTTTCTTTTTAATTTAAGTCTCAAATTTCATCAGACATCTATTTGAGAAAGGTTTGCCACTGTAAAATTGTGCTTTAGTATTAAAAAGTATTTGTTTCGATACTTTGTTTGCCGTTATCCTAAGCTCCCTGTCTTTAACCACCCCCTTTTCATGGTCATAACATTTTTAAAATTTATAAAACTTTACTTTTAACTTTCACGGAGGGGTATGTATGCACAGACTACACAACATCCCGTACAAATTTTGAAAAACCGTTTTCTGTCTCCATCCCCACAAGAAAAGAATGGGAAGCTGGTTTACAACAATCAGATAAACCGATGGTAGAAATTTACACCGACGACGGCGATGGATCGAAGATGGATACGAAAGTAGGTGCGGGATTCTTCTCAGGATCCCTCAATTTAGGCAACTCTTGTAGACTCCCTGATTATAGCAGTGTCTTCCAAGCGGAGGTACTGGCAGTGATTAAGGCGATATCACCTTTTACATTGACCAGCCAGGCAGCAATCAAAGCTATTTCTGCAACAGAAATAAAATCCAAGCTGGTTTCATGCTGTCGCACATCATCAGACTCTGCTGGGTTCCTCGGCACTGTGGAATTCTAGGAAATGAAAAAATAGATGAACTGGCAAGGACTGGGTCATCGTTAGATCAAACGGACTTCCGTGTTTAAATTCCATCCTGTGCCATTAAACAGACAATTTGTAAGAAGATAGTGGAACTTACCAATGACAGATGGAACACACTCGCAGCTTGTACCACTACAAAGAATTTGTGGCCTAGCACCAATAAAAATAAAATGCACGGCTGGGTCGCACGTACTTGCTCTTATGTTCAAGACACTGCGGATTTAAGAAAATTGTATATAAAAACATGGAAATTATGAGAGAAAAATGTAGAGAAGCATGACATTACGACATTTAAATTGGCTAAAACAACTCTTTTGACAGTTTGAGGTAAAAAAAAAAGAATGCCATCTTAATTCTTGATTGAATATGATTGTACGAAAAAAAAATTTAGATCGTTGGAGCGGTTTCTTAAAAAAATAATTTTTTATATATAAAATTCTTAAAACATTTTTAAGAAAAAATTTTGGTATGCACAGTATATATTTGTGTAAATAAAAACAAAATTTGAAAAAAAATTGTCAACCAGTTTTTGAGATACCGAATTAAAAACAAAAATTGAAACTTTTTTAAAAAACCCAAAAACTTTTTTTTTGAAAATTTTGATATGCAATATTATTTAATTTTATTTGAAATTTGTATATAAAAAATAATCTAAATCCGTTAACACGATAACGAGAAAATTCAAAATAAAAAAATACGTTCTATGACAGGTACTATTAATAGTTGCTTAGTTTAAATTTTATAATTTTTGGTAGTAGATCGTACTAATTTTAATATAAAGAAAAAGTTTAATCAAAAGCGTAGGAGTCGTTTTTGAGAAAAAAAAAAATATTTTACTTAAGTATCGAGTTTCAAAAAATCGATAAAGTCGTTTTAGAAATATTTAATTTTCCAAAAAAAAACTTGAAACACTTTTTAAAAATCCAAAAAATAATTTTTCAAATATATTGGTACACAAAACTATTTATATTTTTTGGAAGCTTTTGTATAAAGAAAATAATTGAAATCGGTCGTACAGTTTTGAAGAAAATCAAGAATTCGGAGGTACCGTTAACATTATTTGAAAAATGGTTTTCCACCCAAAGGAAGACTTCACTAAAATAAATTTATTAAATTTTTTTAAAGAAAAGTTGTCGAGCCGTTTTCGAGAAAAAAGCGGTTATGTAAAATTGATAAGAAAAATTGTATGGCAGGGCCCGTTATTTTTGGTTCTAAGCAAAAAATGAAAAAACGTGTCGACAGAATCACCAAAAACCGCTATGTACCACGTTTGAAGAAAATCGATTGAGCCGTTTAGGCTGTAGACGAACAGACAGACACGCAGACAGAATTGTGCCACCCACTTTTTTGGTGTTCTCTATCATCGTAATATCATGTTTGATTGTTATCTCAAAAATTTTTTTTGCACGAATCCAAAACTTGCCTTACAGTACCTATATCGCAAGTAAAAACGCACTATATAGGTATCATAAAACTGAAAAAGAGATCCCTGAATCTTTTAATAGGAAAATCACATACATTTCTACAAAGGGGCAAATTAGTTGATTTTTAAAAAAGTGGCCATCTAAATCTAAACCTAGTTGAACCTAAGAGCAAGTTCGTGCGATCCAGTTTTCAAAAAAGTAAAAGGCAATAGGTACCTCAACTGTAAATATGTGTTCGTATGTATTAGTTTCCAAATTTGGAATTGTATTGGGCATGCAAAATGATTTTAGGAAATAAGAGTCACTTCATATAGACCACAACTAGAGACTGCCAACTTTTTTTAATTAAGTTTGTGTGTAGATTGAGAGCATGTCCCATGAAGCAATACTTACAAATTCATATCACTGCTTCCACAACTATAGAAACCCTTTTTCCTACTTAATCAAATTTAAGTTTTAGCTATGATTTTTGATTATCCCACACTGAGTGAGTATATGGTGTGTGGCTTTTTTTTAGTTATTTGTGAATGTGAATACATCAGTAAAAGTTTTCATTTCTGTATTCAAATTGAAATCAACATTTTACTTAATAAAAAAAAGTTTTGAAAATAAAACCATGAAATATAAAAATATTGTAACTTTGGCAAACAAATTTCATAAAGCTCCGCAAAAATGTGGTTTTTAGCAAGTTACTTGGAGTGTAGGCACAAGTGTCATGAAAAATTGAATATACACTTACCCAATGTGCAGCGTTTCAATTGGAATAATTGAACTTCCGAAAGTATTTTCATGGCTGTTATGAACTTGACAGTTTGTACAAATAAAATAATAAAACACAAGGTAATTTATAGATATAAAAGCTGCATACAGAATTAATGATGTTTTAATATCCATGCAAAGATGGTGTTGCAAAATCCATTGAAATATTAGTTATAAATTCTTTTGATAAAATTGAAAACTTTTTGAAATCTTACCTAATGAAACCTAGAAAAAAATTGATCATTTATATGAAAGTTAGGTATAGCTTTTTTTGTATAATAGTGGTGTATGATAAATTATTATTATTAAGAGATGCAAATGTGATCTTGAAATGGCAACACATTAATAAGAAATTTTTGATTAAAGCTATTGTCTAAACATGTGTCCCAGATTGAACTAATAAAAACAAATAATTTTATGAGCACAAGGCACGACTGTACAATAAATGGCAGCGGAAAAGACCATCTGGATTAAGCACCATCGCAAACAATTAACAAATTATAAGCTTTAAAAATATTTTGAGCTGTAAAATTGACTTTGTTGATCTAGTTACATATTTATGTAGCTATCAGGTACGAAGTATGACACTATACTCGTTAGCTGTTGAATAGACCGGAAAATAAACGGTATAAGGGAACAATTACGTGCAAGGGTTTTAATTATTGAATATGTTTGTTTGGCCCCTAAGCCTACTTAAAATCGAAAGTGAACTAAGTTCACCCATGCCTTTCTAAAAGAAATGGTCACACTGGCTACTTTTCAATATGTTTGGTATAACTCGAAAACTAAACTGAATTTGACTGTTTTACATTCGAAATTTTTTGTTCAGAACTAAATTATCTTACGAAATGGATGGTTTCAAACATTTTATAAAAAAAGAATTGCAAGACAAATTTTCAAAAAAGAAAAAAATAATCGAAAAATGTCAGATTTCTCATTTTTTTAATAAATTGCGCTTTTTTTTTTTTGGAGCAGGAATAGACTCAAAATATACTCAAATAAAATTAAGTACATAGAGGCTCAAAAACAAGCCATATTAAGCTTGGTTAAAAAGTAAATTATATTTAAAATTGGCAGAAACATAAACCCATTCAAATTTTATCATTTCTTATAATTTTTCGCGGTTCTGGCCCGAAATACTGCTTTTCGGTACAACTTGGCAAATTTCACATTCTAAAAAATATTCGAATTGATGATTTTGATGAAATCCCTATGACATTACAATTACATATTGAGAATATTTAAAAAGTTGGTTAGCCAGAAATTTTATTTTCCGGCTGTTTTTATATGCTTACAGACCTACAAACTGAACGTTTTGGCCGATTAATATAAGACTTGGTACTAGGTGCTAAGACTGTTTGGCATACAACACCAAAAAAACGGTGTTCCGGGCAAATACTGCAAAAAATGATAGTAAATTGTGAAGGTTGAGTGGCTATATCTGGTTTTTTAGTGGCTATATCTCTATCAATTTTAAATGAAAACTACTTTTTGGACATTTCATATTAACGATTTAGGCCTTTACTTTAATTTGCTTGAGTATGCCTTGAGCCAATCTTTGCTCAGAGAAGTTTTACGCAATTTAGACAAAAAAAAATTAAAAATCTTTGCCTTTCGATTTTGTTTATGCTGGTTTTTGTTATTTTTTCTGCTTAGATTTTTTAATAAAATTTTTAAATCATCCATTTTGATAGATAATTTAATTTTGAACAAAAAGTTCTAAATATGAAATTGTCAAAGAGTTATACCAAAAATATTGAAAAGTGGCCAAATTAATTTAAGCATGCTTATGGGCCAAACAAAAATATTCAATAATAAAAGCCCTTGCACGTTATTGTCCCTTTTTAAAATGTGTATTCAATAGGCCACTGAATTTAAAGTTGATTTCATACCTTTCCCATATTATAAAGATTTAAAATCATCGAATACTAACCTGGGTATCCATTTAACTATCCAGCTTTTGCATGTTTGTTTTTAAGACGCATTCAAGACCGTATCCGTATCCGTATCAAACCCCTGTGACCCCCCCGCCCCCCAACAATTTTCCACCTATTCTGTGCTTTATTTTGTATAATATTCTTGGCGAAAAGTGTTTGCCCCGGCCTCATGGAAAAGGAAAAAAGTATTTTTGGATGCAAAAACCAATAACGCTGTGGTGAATATAAATATTTTTTTACTTGGGATATAGTTAGGTAAGGCATGTTTTGGATTCGTGCAAAACAATTTCGAAATAACAATCAAACATTACATTACGATAATAGAGAAGACCAAAAAAGTGGTTGGCATAATTCGGGGTGTCTGTCTGTGTCTGTCTGTCTGTCTGTCTGTCTGTCTGTCTGTTCGTCTGCAGCCTAAACGGCTAGATCGATTTTCTTCAAACTTGGTACACAGTGTTTTTTGGTGATTATGCCCACACATTTTTTTTCATTTTTTTTAGAACCAAAAATTAAGGTAGGGGAAAGGGGGTAATTTAGAACAGGAGCAGCTTAGGACAACGACCAAAAAGTATCAAAACAAATTCTTTTTAATACTTAATCACAATTTTACGGTAACAATTCTTCCTCAAATATAGATATCTGATGACATTTGGGACGATATCAGCTTTTAAAAAATAATTAAAAATAAATGTTTATTTTCCAGTACCCGTTGTATTTTTTTTTTCGATCTAAGACGTAAGCATTTTAGAAAAAAATAGCTGGAATCACCGCGGAAAAAGTTTTTTATTATCATAATTTAGTAATTTTGTGATGATTTATTAAACAATATTTTTATTGTTTAACATTGTTTAAAAAAAAATTGTTTTTATGTCTACTTGGGGCACTTTTGGACAGTAGATGAGGGGCACATTTGGACATGTCCAAACCAGACTAAAATTTAATATAATAAATAGCGTTTAAATGTGAACAGTAGATATAGTTAAAAACATATACTGTCGCCCAAGTATTAAGCACCTCGGAAGAAGATATAGACGTTTACTTCATCAAATCTTCGAAAATTAATTATGGCCTGGTTTATCTTCAAGAAAATAATCTTCCTTTCCAGTACGCTTAGGCATTGAAAGACAATCTCCTACGACTTATTTTAACTAATGTTATGTTTTGAAATAATTTCTTATTGTTTAATAAGGAATAAAACTTGATTGAATGCGTTTTTCAAGGCATGTCCAAAACTGCCCAGGGCTGTCCAAAACTACCCTTCCTAGGGGGGCAGATTTGCATACTTATAACAGTTTTTTAAATAGCAAAATATATATGTACATATAAATACAAACTAAGGTATGAAAGGGCTTCTATATCCAAGGAAAACTACTAAAGAACAAAGTCATTCAAGAATAAATTTTATATTGTGATATATGAGTGTTCCAGGTTGGTTTTTGTAAAAAGTGTCCTAGGGTGCCCCCCTCTCCCCTATATACCATATATTTTTTTTTAGCTATTTTACATAATCGATTTCTTCTCAAAAACGGCTCGACAACTTTTCTTAAAAAAATTTCAATAAATTTTCTTTAGTAGGTAAAGGCTACCTTTGGGTGGGAAACCATTTGTCAAACAATGGTTATTAATGATACCTCCCAAAGAACCATTTTTTTAATTTTCGATTTTCATCACAACGGTAAGACTGATTTCAATATTATTTTTACACAGAAGCTTTCAAAAAATATAAGTATGTAGAAAGTAATGTGTACCTACCAACATTTTTGAAAAAATATTTTTTGGATTTTTAAAAAGTGTTTCAATTTTTTTTTTTTTTTTTGAAAATCAATTATTTCGAAAATGACATGATCGATTGTTTTGAAAGTCGATACTTAAGAGTTTTTAGTACCCTCTAAAATATTTTCTGAAAAAAATTTACATCTATGAAAAAATAACGGTACCTTCCATACAAAAGTAAATAAAACCGGAAAGGAAAATATTTTTTTTCTCAAAAATGGCTCCTACGATTTTTCTTAAACTTTTTCCATATACTAAAACTGGTACGAAATATGTACTACCAAAAATTATAAATTTTTGCACTTAGCAACTATTAACTAATAATAACCTCTCATAGAAGGTTTTTTATTTTGAATTTTCTCATTATTGGCTAAACGGATTTAAATAAATTTCTTATGTACAAATTTCAGATAAAATGAAATAATATTGCATATCAAAACTTGCCCTTAAAATTGTTTTAAGAAATTTATATACACAAAATTTATTTTTTAAAAAACCGCTCTAACGATTTTTTAACCTTTTTTCCCATACAATCATATTCAATGAAGAACTAAGATCCTGCAGTGTCTGGAACATAGGGAGCAAGTACGTGCGACATAGTAGTGTATTTTATTTTTTAAGCAGTTTAAGCACACCACACAAAAAAATATTCTTTATTCACCACATTATCTTCTTGCAAGCAAGCCAGTTGCCGGTCAATTCTGTAAATCCATGACAGCAATGGTTCTTTTCTTCATGAAAATGTACCTAAAGCAAAAACATAATTTAGTACATATTTCATATCAATCATTTTTGACATGCGAAAATATTTGCATAGATTTTTTTTCGCACGGGAACTGTATTTGTATTGTGCTTGGCATTTGTATTTGCTTGACCATGTTTTTTGCAAACTGTAAACTGAAGACAGATACAAAATTTAATTTTTTCCTTTAAGGACTATTTTTCTTTCTCACTACCAAGCTTTTTGCTTACTCAAAAGAACTGTATACAACTAAAATGGTGAATTTTTTTCGAAAAATAATATCCACCCCAAAATAATTGTCTGGCTACGGCATTGGACACATTAAGGTGGATTCGTTTATAAAATAATTTACAAAGCATTTGGCAACACTATTTGGACCAAAAACTACTTAAAAAATAATTTAATATTGTACCATTCGCATTTCCTTCCCGTTCATATGAACATGAAGAAAAGACAAATAACTACTCTTACAAACATGTTTATTTATAACGGGTGATTTTTTAGCTGGTTTGGTTTTGGCAACACTGGTTTTGACAGCTGACGTGTGTTTAGTACCTTGTGTCACTGTCAAACAGCTTCAGTTTGGTTTGCAATTTAACCATGGATCGTCTTACAAATGAACAACGCTTGCAAATTATTAAATTTTACTATCAAAATTTGTGCTCGGTTCGAAATGTTCATCGCGCGCTGCTTCCATTTTATGGTCGGCATTCTCGACCTTCTGAGCAGTCTATTCGGAAGATTGTGACCAAATTTCGCACCAAATTTACTTTGTTGGACATTAAACCACCAACACGTTTACGTACTGTGCGTAGTGAAGAAAATATTGCGGCCGTATCAGCTAGTGTGACAGAAGACCGCGAAATGTCAAAGATGATGTGAATTGCAGCGTTACTGTCAATGGTGAACGCTACCGAGCGATGATAACAAACTTTTTTTTGCCCGAAATGGAAGTTCTTGACTTGCATGATATGTGGTTTCAACAAGACGGTGCCACATGCCACACAGCACGCGAAACAATGGCGCAATTGCGAGGCGAGTTTGATGAACAGTTAATTTCACGTTTCGGGCCGGTCAATTGGCCGCCTAGATCGTGCGATTTGACACCATTAGATTATTTTTTGTGGGGATATGTCAAGGCTAATGTCTATAGGGACAAGCCCGCTTCGATTGACGCACTGGAAGCCAACATCCATGCATTCATTCGTGAGATACCGGCCGATATGTGTGAAAGAGTATGCCAAAATTGGACTCAGCGGATGGGCTACCTGAGACGCAGCCGCGGTCAACATTTGCATGAAATTATCTTTAAACATTAAATTGCAAGGTTCAAACTATCGATTCAAATAAATATTTCATTCATTTTTTCGAATTTTTTGTGTTTTTATTTTTTAAAAGTTCTAAACCTCTTAAAAAATCACCCGTTATTAAGATGCGGGAAAACAATATTTTATTTGTATTCCATGTTAGACCTGAATATATGTAGAAGACCCTTATAAAGCTTTTATTTTACATTATAATATGAACCAACTCCAACATCTAATAGCAATAATTTCCTTTAATGTGTTTTCTCTTTTCTTATCATTTTTAGACCCCAGTTACATTGTGTAATCTCGGTGTTGGAGCCACATTTGGTGAATCAATTCTGCACGATTTACCACGAGATAGTACGGTCGTTACGAAAACAACTTGTGAGTTGCTGCGTGTGGAACAACAAGATTTTCGCCTAATTTGGGAGGTATGTATTTTATATTTTTTTATGTATGATTTCCTCTGATAAAAAAAAAAGTTTACACCCAAAGGGGGTGTGTGTGATTGTACTCTCGAGCTTAATTAAGTATATGATTCATGTTTGAGTTTTTGATGGGTTTTATACTCTTGTTATAGTATATCTGAGAAAAAAAAAAAAAAAAAAAAAACTACTAATGAGGCTGCATCGCATGTGAAGTGAAGAGTTGCCTTAATTTATTTGAACGAGATCCAGTGTTACATGAGACAAATTTGTCGTCTGATTGTTTGTTTACACTTTTGTGTTTGCTTTTCGTTTCTTTTCATGTGTTGTGTGTGTATTTTTATTTGTAGTGTCAAGTGAAATATTGCAATTAAAAATAAAATTATGCTCATAATTTAAATTATTAAGTTATTCAAACTTTCCAAAAAATAATAACTACTTTTAAACAATTTCGAGAATGATTAATCGGGGTGTTAATTATATTTATTGATATCTAAAAACAACTACAAACATTAGTCATGTTTTCCATTACAAAGTTTGTAATTGAATCTATTTTTGATAATATTTTTTTGAAAATTATCCAACTGAGACAGTTTTCCTCTAATCCAGCTGAGTTCAAGGAAAATGAAGAGGTAATGATTAAAATTTTATTCCTTGAAATTATGTTAGGAACTTTAGAATGAATATGTCAGTGATTGGAGTTAATACAAGCAGTAAATTAAATAAATACAAGTAAATGATTTTATGGGAACGTTAATATATTAAAATGCACTACTGGGTTGCACGTAACTTGACATAATGTTCAAGAGGATGAAAGTTTAGGAAAATTTTATTTAAAGACATGGAAATTAAGAGAGAAAAAATATATTAAAAGGCATGAAATACGGTGTTTAAAATAGCTAAAAAAGAATGCCATCTTACTTCTTGAAAAAATATTTAATCGTTGGAGCAGTTTAAAAACAAAAAAAAAATAATGAATTGAATTTTCAAAAAAAAATTAATTGAAAAATTTTTTAAAAATTCAAAAAAAAATTTTTGGAAAATTTGTACAAAAATTAATCTAAATCCGTTCAGCCGATAATGAGAAAATTCAAAACAGAAAAAAACCATTCTGTGGGAGGTACTATTAATAGTAGCTACGTATAATTTTTTATAATTTTTAGCATTCGGAAAATTTTTGTCAAAATCGTAGGAGCGGTTTTTGAGAAAAAATTTCCTTAACAGTTTTTTTAACTTTTGGAGGGAAGGTACCCTTATTTTTTTCTAAAATAAAATTTGTTTCCTTAAATATTTACGAGAATGATAAAAAAATTCTGAAGTACATATCGAGTTTCAAACAAATCGATCATATCGTTTTCGAAAAACATATTCCATTTTCAAAATGCCGAGGCAAACTGAATGATACTTGTGACACTAACCGAGTCAAACTCTGCTGGGTTCCTGGACATAGCGATATAGAAGGGAACGATATAGCAGATGAACTGGCAAGGAAAGGGTCAGTATCAAATAGAAACAGTAGTAGCCAATTACATATGGGACGAAACGTCCCGATCGGCGTGATTAGAACGAAAATAGACCTAATAACAAAAGAGCAAATCAATAAATCCTGGAGGACTAGGAACGACTGTGTTATCTCTAGAAGTTTATGGCCTAGAATTAATGAAAAGGAATCTCGGTATATTTTATCGCTGAGTAAAAAGAATATTAGAATCTTGATAGGTGTACTAACGGGCCATTGCGCCATTGGCACAATGGCCATCAGACTAGACTATATTTGCACCCGATTTCTGCAGGAGCTGTCAGGACGTAGAGGAAATAGAAACCATTAAACACCTGCTCTGTGATTTCCAAACCTCCAAGCAAATCGACTCCGTTATTTTGGAAACAGGTTTTTTGAGGAACTGGAGGATCTAGCGCAGGTCTCAATGGCAAACATGAGAAAATTCATAGAGAGCACAGGCTGGCTCGCAAACGAACCAGTCCATGTGCATATGGGTGCATATCTGCCTTCTTTTATAAGGAGATCACAATGGACCAATAGGCCCCGTGTACGCAACAGCCTCTGTGCTGTGCACGCCCCTCTTAACCTAACCTTAGGAAAAGTTAAAGAGCCGTTTAAGGCTATGTTAAATTGTTAAAAAAATGTATGGCAGGTACCTTTATTTTTGGTTCTAAGAAAAATTAAAAAAATGTGGAGGGAACGACCAAAAAACGCTATGTACCAAGTTTAAGAAAAAAATTATCTAGCCGTTAAGGCAACGGGCCGAACGACAGACAGACAGAATTGTGAGTTCAACTTTTTCGTCTTCTCTATATCATCGTAATAACAAATTTGATCAAAAACTCGGGTTCGAATTTTTTACGAATGCAAAACTTGCCACGTATGTATGTAGTATATATCGCAAGTAAGAATTTTGTATATTTAGAATACTTCAAACAAATTTGTGAATCAGAATAATAAACGATAAGTTGTAATCAAATCTTGGGTTATAGCATAATAACTGTATTGTTTGTATCAAAAATCAAAGGAAACAAACTCAAGTTTTATTTAAAGTATACTCGAAATCAATTTAAGATAAAATTCTATACCTTTAATGATATGCTAAACTTATCAAAATAAGTTAATTTTAAAAGCTTTTTTGGAAATATGTGAAATGCTTA
Source organism: Dasysyrphus tricinctus (assembly GCA_963921185.1). NCBI lineage: Eukaryota > Metazoa > Arthropoda > Insecta > Diptera > Syrphidae > Dasysyrphus > Dasysyrphus tricinctus. Next base: position 78,887,904 of record OY992531.1, read on the forward strand.
GTGATTGTTGTTAAGAAATAAATATAAATAATCGTCATAAAATATTTGCATAGTGATAATGATTAACGACTAATGATGCATTTGATTAGGGATAATTTCCTTTGTAATTTCCTCTGTTAAAAATCTAAGAAGAGCAGTTCCTCTTCGTTGTGTTTTTATCATTGTGGAATTGAAGATGAGCGCTTTTTTACTTAAAATATATAATATGTTCCCCCCCCCCCCCCCCCCTTATTTACGCTCGATATTTTTGGGATGATTAAAAAAAAAATGTAAAATTCTTTCTCCTCCCATAAGTCGAGAGGTCTTCTCAAAAATAGTCCTACAATGGAAAAAAAGGGGTCAGTGAAAGCACATACAATAATGCGGTTTAATTTTAATGAAGTCTTATATTCCATTCTCTTATTAACTTCCCATTGGAAGTTATTGTAATTGTGCACTTTTGGCAAATCAACAATTTCGGAATTTGTAAGCATACGTTGTACGTTTCTCAGTTTGTTCGCTGACACGTTATTACGTTCCTTCACCTTTTTCGGTCACCATATCTCCAGAACGAATAAAATGCACGACTTGCTCTTATGTTCAAGTAGCTTGGAGCTGAAAACTTTTAAAATATGCAAGTCAATATAGAAAAAATATATAAATATTATACAAAAATTTACATAAAAAGCATTTAAATCGTTCTGTAAATTGTAAAATAGCTTAGCACTCAAAATCAAGTATGCCATTTTATTACTTGAAAAAATAGGAATATATGCAAAAAAAATAAAAATCGTTGGAGAGGTTTTCTTAAAACTAAGTTCTTATATATACCTACATATTTTTGCAACAAAATTTTAGGATGCCAGTTTTGATTATTTATTAATGTATATTTACGAAATTATTTTCAAAAAATTTCATCAACCCGTTTTCAAAAATTAAGTTTTCAAAAAAATCCAAAAAATTAAAAAATTTTTATATGCAATATTATTGACATTTTAAAGGAGCTTTTATATAAAAAATTTATTGAAATAAGTAGAGTTGTTAAAAATCAAAAAAACCGTTATATGGCAGTTACCGTTATAAACAGTTTTTGAAATTTTTTTTGTATACCAAAAATTACACAATATATACAATAACACACTAATTTTTACTTGCGATTATAGGTACTATAAAGCAAGTTTTGGATTCGTGCAAAAAGAAATTTTCAGATAACAATCAAACATGATATTACGATGATAGAGAACACCAACAAAGTGGGTGGCACAATTCTGTCTGTCTGTCTGTTCGTCTACATCCTAAACGGCTAGATCGATTTTCTTCAAACTTGGTACATAGTGGTTTTTGGTGATTATGCCCACACGTTTTTTTAATTTTTTTTTAGAATCAAAAATAACGGTACCTGCCATACAATTTTTTTTAGCAATTTTACATAATCGTATTTTTCTCAAAAACGGCTCGTCAACTTTTCTTAAAAAAAAATTAAAGAATTTATTTTAGTAAAGGCTTTCTTTGGGTGGAAAACCATTTTTCAAAAATGGTTATTAATGGTACCTCCCAAGAACCATTTTTTTATTTTTGATTTTCTTCAAAACGGTACGACCGATTTCATTTATTTTTTTTTACACAGAAGCTTCCAAAAAATATAAATAGTTTTAAGTACCAAAATTTTTGAAAAAATATTTTTTGGATTTTTAAAAAATGTTTCAAATTTATTTTTGGAAAATCAAATACTTCGAAAACGACGTGATCGATTTGTTTGAAACTCGATATTTAAGACGTTTTAAGTACTCTCTAAAATATTTTTAAAAAAAAATTTACATAATAACGGTACCTTCCATACAAAAGTTAAAAAACCGGAAAGGAAAATATTATTTTGCTTAAAAACGACTCCTACGATTTTGAATAAACTTTTTTCATGTACTAAAATTAGTACGATCTACCACTAAAAATTATAAAATTTTATCCTTAGCAACTATTAATAGTATTTTTCATAGAACGTATTTTTTTATTTTGAATTTTCTCGTTATCGGCTTAACGCATTTAGGTGAATGTTTTTATATACGAAATTCAGATAAGATCAAATAATATTGCATATCAAAATTTAAAAAAAAAAACCTTTTTGGATTTTTAAGTTTTTTCAAAATTCAACATTTTTAAAGTTAAATTTTTGAAAAAAAATTATGATAATTGGAAATTTTTTTGCGCGATTTTTTAAAGATGGTACCTTTTTTCAACGTCAAATTCAATATTCAACTTGGAGAAAGTAAATGTTCCCTGGTCTTCCCTAGTCAGACTTATAGTACCTACATATGTATTTTACACTGAAATATCATGTACAGAATACAAAGAAATAGACAATCGTTTAATAGGGTGTTTAATTTTGTCAGTTTAACAAATAAATCAAAAGGCAAAATTTTTGTCAAAAACGCCCCCGAAAATGGGCGTCTACAACTTTTGAAAAGTGTGCGCGTTAGTTGGGAAATAGCGGAAATTTTCACTGAAGATGTCTTATGATATTTTTTATCATGTCTAAAAATTTCATCTTAATCGGTTGACTCTTCAGATTTTATAGATTTAAGACCGCCTCTCCATAAAATTTAAATGAACTGTGGGTCGCACCCAGCCCCTTTTTTGGTTTTTAAATTAAGTTAAATTTTAAAAGAAATATTTGAAATTTGAAAAACCAAGTTAGATTTTAAAATCTGGTTTTCAGAATTTGAATAACAAATGATAAGGGTCCTGAAAATTGAAAAACAGTGACACCAAAGTAAGCAACATTAAAAAAAAACTTAAAAAAACTCCAATTTAACATATTTAACAAAACATAACAAAAATATTGACTTTAGAACATGGTGGTTTTTTGGTAGATACCGATTTTGTACACTTTTTTTAGAATCAAAAATAACGGTGCCTGTTTTTTAAGAATTTAAAAATTTTATTTATATCAAAAACACAACTTTCCCAACTTTTCTTAACTATAATTCAAAACATTTCTTTTATTAAAGCCCATCACTTTTGACTGGAAAACCAGTTTTCAAAAAATGGTTATTAGTGGTACACTGGTAGGTATCCCCCGAAAAACATTTTTATGATTTTCTTTAAAACCATGAGACTGATTTTAAGCATTTTGTTTATGCAGAAGCTCCCAAAAAGTTTTAATGTCCCAACACTAAAAAAAAAAATTTAAAACTAAATATTATGAAAATAAATCCAGTCGACTTTTTGGAACTTGGTAGATACTTAACAATATTTTACAATTTCTTAGATTAATTTGAAAGAATATTTTACTTTATGCAAAAATTACGGTACTTTCCACCCCAATGAAAATCTATTTTTTCTCAAAAACAACTACAAAAATTCAAATAATTTTTTTTTGTGTGCTTGAATTAGAATGGTCAACTACAAAAAAAAAAATTGCACTAAGCGACAACTATTAGCAGTACCTTCCCTAGAACTAGAATGCTTTTTTGAATTTAAATTATTTCATTATTTTCTGATCGGATTTAATTTTTTTTTTTATAAAAAAAAAACTTCCAAGAGCTATGAATACATAAATGTTATATTGTACACCAAGCCTTTCATAAATGTATTTATATATTATTATAGTATAAGAACTTGCCAGGTTCGAATTTTCCAAAAAAAAATCGATCAGTGTTTTCGAAATTTTGAGTTTTCCAACAAAAAAATTTTAAAATTTCTAGTCCAAAATATATTTTCGTAAAATTATGGTAGGTTAAAAAAATATAAGTGAAAGCGTTTTCAAGAAAATTGAAATTCAAAACCATTTTCGGATAAAAATTAAATTATTATATTATTAAATTAATTAAAATAATTTACTTGATTCTTTTTTTTTTGTTAAGAATCTGTGCAGTTTTTAAATAGCAAAATATGCTTTAATTTTGAAAGAAATATATGTTTCGCAGGAGTCGTTGTTTTGGTCCTAAAAACAAATTGAAAAACGTGTCGTACGTGTAAACGCTAGACATCAAACAGACAAATAGAATTCCGAGTCCAACTTTTTCACCTCTTTGTTGATGGGAATGGCAGGTTTTGGTCTTCTATGTTATACTTTTTCCATACTTAACCCATTTTATTGAAGGGTTGATGAATTTTTGAAGTTCTTGTTTCAGTTGAGAATTAAATAATCGTATGTCCAACCTTTTTATTCGTTTCTACCACACGACTTGTATATTCCCTTCGTTGCACAAAGAAAACTTAAATATCGATTAAAGGTTTCGTTTAATTTTGTCTTTCCTAGAAAGCACCACAATTAGACTAATTACTTAATCTTTTAAATTCTCCTTAAGCCATATGCCACAGGTTTGACTTGAATTAATTTATCATTTTAACTAGGGTCATGGTTGCTTACCTCAAATATTTTCATTAAAAAAGGATAGGCCCATTAAATAATGTTTTTTTTTTTTAGTTTTATTAATCAGTTTAAAATATTATTTTCCTCAGGTTAATACCTGTAAGGGCAGATATTTTTCATTTTCTATAAAAGGGTATAGCTATATCCTATATATTGACCCATTCTGGCTTAATTCTATCAAATGTTAACCCAAAAGTATCTAAAAAATAATTGTATTTATAAATTTATTTTGACTATTAATTTAAACCTTTTTAATTCATTATAAGGTACGTAACGTAAGATTAAATAATCAAACTAGAAACCAAAAAGTTGAAATAATATTGCCTTTCTTGTGGGGTTAAAAGTTTGCTACACCAATTCACTCTGCTTTACTGGAAGAAACGTCAATAATGGATTGGGTGAGGCAGAAAAAAAAATCATTGACCATCATTTTTTAGTGCAGAGATTTATCATAGTTCATATAGGGCAAATGTGCACACGGGACATTTGACAGCATCAGGTGCTAACAATCTGTACTATGACCTTGAAAAACACTTAAGAAACTCATAAAACAAAATCTATGGCTAACCGATTAGTGAAACTAGTTGACCTTAAAACCAATATAGTAAGTACATACATACATACATATATCATAGCTTTTCAGATGGTATACTTCTTTTCCAAATATTCCACAAATGCGGTACCAAAAATCGATTTTGACCTTGAAAAACTTTACCCGTCGATGACAAATTTTTTTTATGGCTGAACTATTAGATATGGCATACATATCTTGCGAATACCCCACATATGAGGTATACTACGATCTCAGAGCCAAATCTATAACGATGGGGCTGCTTGATTCTAGGAAATGTTTTCAGGAACATTAAAACAACACTCTTCTTTTATTTATGATTGTTTTAAGAAAGTTTTTTCCCATAAGCATGCTTTTAACAACTCACTGATTGATGAAGGTTTCGTATTTCTTGCTACGTATATTACTTTATGCATGTGTAGGCACTTAAACAGTTCCCGTGTAGGAATATAAATAAATCAAAGGATAAGGAATGATAAAATGAGAGTATAATGGTACACGACTCTTTGATAAAATGATTTACAAAACATTTTCCGATATAAAGATATAAAACTCAATTTATTTCAAGGACATTTGCAATTTGTTTGGTTGGCTTTAAGATTCACATTAATACCACCTGCCTGCATTAACTCAATGATATGTACATTTAAAATCCAAAAAGTACCTCTGAAGGTGCAAGAAAATAAATCCCAGAAATGGGAACAGGTTAAACCTAAATCGTATCCTACTCAATGGACTTTGTTTTTATTTGCATGTCAGCGTGAAAATGAGGAAAGAGACTAAACAAGGAAAATACATATCCTAACTCTCTCTCTCTCTCAACAGAAAAAAAACATTGAAAAACATTTTCGAACGCAAAAGAAGAAATGAGAATGAGAAACTTACTGAAAAACTCACCACTAAAGGATATTGAAAGAACTTTAGAGTAAGCACGATTTCAATTACCATTTTCGAATGCTTGGAAACAAAATGGTTTGAGACAAAAGATACCCGACCACCACCACCACTTTCTGTGTTTTTACTTCAAGTGAAAGCATGATATTTTTAAAAGGATTTGGATGGTTAAATTTACCTGTTTTGTTTTGATGAAGATAAATAGCTTTTCTATTTTAATCTTCTTTTTAAATTTCCATTGAGTGGCATTGGTGAGATAAACTTTGTAAAGAGATGCTGGCGTTTTGATTCAACTTCAATGAAAGGTCAACGAATGGTCTGAACATGTATTAATTGAATAAAAATAATATAAAAAAAATATGATGGGATTTTTAAATTGAATACGAAGTGGTTCTTGGCTGAAATAAAACCCACAACTTTTCAGACGTGTTTCGGTTAGTTTCTGTATTCATGAAATGAAAAGATTATTTTGTATTTATATCTAAATATCTACTTAATTCAATTCCATACCCATTTTTCTTTACCAGAATAAGGACTTTTTCGGTTGTATAAAAATAAGACAGATGATGTATCGCCGTTCGAACCCTTTTTGCTAGAAGCATGAATGTGCAAACTAAATTTGTTTGAGCTAAATAGTTGGTTTGATAAATCTTTCGGTATTCCATGCCATTCTAGTAGGTACTGTTAATGTGTAGATATCAAAAGGGGATGGTATGAAATCCCGAAATGGAAAAAAAAACCAAATGCGAAAATACCAAAAGACAAAATCCCGAATGCCAAAATCCCGTACTAAGCCATACCAAATACCAAAAACATTATTAAGCCATTTGAGATTCCAACCTTCAAAATATACTTTTTGTGATGTTTTTGTTTGTGATTATTACTTACTTACTTAAGGTGCCTCTACGGTCCATGTCGAACCTGGGCCTCAACCAACAAGCTTCTTCCAGCCGGCTCGGTTTCTAGCAGCTGTCACCAGTTTCACACGCCAAGTTGGTGGCGTGCGCCACCTTTTACGCTCTCCATCTCTACCGCGCTGTACCACGGGGCTGATTTCATTGACGTCCATTCGTTCTGGGTGACCCAGCCATCTCAGTCGTTGGCTTTTCACTTTTGTGGCTAGGTCAGTGTCACTGTAAAGCCTGAACAGTTCATTGTTGTATCTTCTTCTCCATTCCCCATCTATGCAGACGGGACCAAAAATCACCCGGAAAATTCTCATACAGCGACAGTTTAGTTTCTCGAGAAAGGGCTTTGCTTCTCAATTACCTTCTTAGCCCAAAGAAACAGTAATCCTTCGTTTGATCTCAGCACTGGTATCGTTCGCTGAGCTTATAGAGGATCCTAGGTAGACAAAGTCTCTGACTACCTAAAAATTATAGCTGTCTTTAGTGACGGTCTGTCCGAGATGACGTCGATGTTGGGTGTCCTTTCTTGTTGACAGCATATATGCGGTTTTGCTTTCATTCGCCGTTAACCCCATCTTCTTGGTTTCGTTCTCAATACACACAAAAGAACCACTGACATCACGCTTTGTTCGTCCGTTTATGTTAATGTCGTCAGCGTAGGCAAGTGATTGGACGGAATTTTGAAAGATTATGCCTCTAGTGTTGACTTGAGAGCTTTGCACTATTCTTTCAAGAGCTATGTTGAACAAGTCAGGCATGACAGCGCGTGCGTCGCCTTGTCTAAAACCTTTTTTGATATAAAAGGTGTCGGTGAGGTCTTTTTCGACCTTGTCCATCGTCATCCTGCACAAGCAGACGAGCTTGGGAGGGATGCCAAAACTAAACATTGCTCTATATAGCTTGTCTCTATAGATGCTATCTATCATACGTGGCCTTAAAATTGATGAAGAGGTAGTGGGTATCGATTTGAATCTCCTGGGTTTTTTCCTAGATCTGCCGTAGTGCGAATATTTGCTCAATGGTGGACTTCCCTGGCTAAAAGCCACACTGATATGGACCTATCAGGTAGTTGACGAATGGCTTCAGGCGTTCACAAAGTATGGTAGAGAAGCTCTTGTAGGCGGTATTAAGAAGACTGATGCCTCTGTAGTTGGTGCAGTCCAGAGGATCGCCTTTCTTGAGGATCGGGCAAACAATTCTGAGGTTCCATTCATCGTGCATGCTTTCCTCCGACCATGTTTTGCAGATGAGCTCGTGCATACTCGTTACCAATTCATCGCCAGCCGCTTTGAATAGCTCAGCCATAAGGCCATCAGCTCCAGCAGCTTTATTGGACTTAAGTTTAGATATAGCTATTTCGTCGAGATCGGGTGGACTGAGTTGTTGGCCTACGTCGTCCAGGTTGAATGGTGCAATCTGCTTGATTAAAGAATTCAGTTCGTCGTCACCGTTATACAATTTCCAGATTTTTCCATATCCTTAGCACCGACTGCGATTCTACCACGATGTTCCCCTGATCGTCCTTACAGGCTTCGGTTCGGGCTTTGTAACCTTGGGAGGTTCTTTTTACTTTTTGGTTAAACTTCCGAACTTCATTCCTGCAATGGTGTCCCTCTATGTTCCTCTCTTTCTTCTACTCGTAGAGCTCGCGAGCAGCTCTGGTCCTTCTATGCAGAGCTGCTTTGTATGCCTGTTGTTTGGATGCATGTACTTGCCGGCATTCTTCGTCGAACCAGGGGCTTCGCTGTGGTGGTCATACGAGGCCCAGCACATCAGAGGCGGCATCTCTGATGGCTTCCTGGCAGTTCTTCCAATGGTTCTCAATACTTGCATAGTTGGCGGCATAGGACTATTAAAGAGGGTGCGAGAGACTCGATCGATAGCTAAAGGGACTTAAAAGCCGTTATCTCTTTATGTTTGTAAACTATTTCCTTTTTAATTTGCCTACCATTAAATAATAAACAAATAAATCCTGGACGACTTAATATTTTCTAAGTCGTGAAGCTTTCATAAGCTTTAAAATTAATTACATTGTGGGTCCATTATTAAACAAAAAAAAGACACTCTTTTCCTCGTCAGAAATCAAAGAAATTTAAAAGAACACAACTCAACACGTATGTGAGAACGATTAATAATAATTATTCTCTATGAACCCATTGTTCATTCAAACTTTAAAGCCACCTTGATTGACCACTTAAATTCCCCTAACAAAGCCACACAAAACCAAATCCTTTACCTTCCTACTACAAAACCTTACCAGCACGTCATTCTATTATTATTAATGGTTAAGGTGGTATGCCAAATAAACCTGTCACCGACATGAGCTACCTAATTTATCCCTTAATTTGTCATTCTATATACACCAAGCCTTACACTTTTTCACCTCTGTGCAAATTTCAAATTGAAAAGTTGTATCCATAGGTGGTAGGTTTGTGGGTAGGTGAAGTTTATTCAAATCGGCTTTTTGCAATTTGTATCTAAACAGTGTGTTCGCGTAGCTTAATTACCTCCTAAACCATATATTTCATAAAACAGAAATGAGAAAACCGCAAAATGCTTTGTTCGCAGAAGAGAACTTGAACTAAAATCAAAATGACATTTTAGCGGTAGGTAATTATTATTGTGGGTGTGGAATGAACAATGTTTTTGGCATTAAATGCATAAAATGCAGGACACGGAAAATACTAACCAACTTTAAGCAATTGTTTTGCAAAATATTATTGTGGAAACTTTTGGGTTCACATTTACATGACATGAACATAAAAATGAGGTTTTTCATAAATACGTGAGAACAATTTGCAATGAGATATTCAAATGACATAAATTTGTTCAAAATATTTGCAAACAGCTTTGACAATATTTCACAAACCATTCCGCTGTATAACGCCCAACATTCCACCGCACTTCAACTCGTACCCCATCCAAAAAATCAATATTATTTTCTTGATGATGGGCTTGTCGGGTATTTCCCAATGTAATTTTCACAATTTCATGGTCATTTATTTTTTCAAGTCGATAACTCTGCTTACTTACACCCGATTACGACTACGAGATAAGATTAAGTAACGTGCGGCAGACTGGGGCAAAGTCATTTGCATAAACAGTAATGATCTGGCAAAATATGAAAGTATCTTCTGAAAGCACGTCCTAACGAGCTATCTTCTAGTATCTTAGATCTCTTTTGGGTGTTTTGTCTATTTAAATTGCGTTTGTTGTTTTTTTTTTGTATAAGTTATTTTTTATCGAAGATCTCAATTAAAAGAAGTTCGCACTTTCCTTGGAGGACAGTTCCTATGCTTTTGTAGATTGTTGTAGTAGGGAGAGTCATTTAATGTTGAATAAGAGAATTTTTATCAGATAATGCCATTAACAGGGCTGGATAGAAGGTCAAAGATATACAATTTAAAAGAAATATTTGTAGGGACATTTTGGAATCGAAGTTCTGGGTATTGTTAAGGTTCATTAAACAACAAACTATTTAAAGAGAGATATTCAAAAATGGTCCTTCAATAGAGACGCTGGTTTATTTGAGTATGAGATATCAACTAATTTTTCCGAAGACAAAAAATTAAACTCGAGATTTTGATCAAACTTGTCATTTCGACGATAGGGATGACAAAAACAGTGGGTGTCATAATTCTGTCTGTCTGTCTATCTGCTGAGCTACAGCCTAAACTGCTAAACCGATTTTCTTCAAACTTGGTCTATAGCGTTTTTTGGTAATTCTCTACACACATTTTTAAATAACGGTACTTTTAGAGAATCGTTATTTTATCAAAAAAAAAACGAATATTAATGGTAGTGATATCTTTAGCAACCTTTTTTTCGAATGTCGATTTTCTTGAAAACGTATAACTGATTTAAATAATTTTTGTATAGGTACAGAAGCTTCTTAGAAATTTTTGGATTTTTAAAAAAAAAACTCAAATTACAATAATTTTTATTCAAACTTTATTCCCACATATTTCGAAAAGGTGAATGTCAATTTTTTTTTTTGAAATCAGTAGGAAGGTACCTGAATGTTTTTTGACACTTTTTACTTGCGATATAGGTACTAGAAAGCAAGTTTTGGATTCGTTGAAAAAAAAATTTTTAGCTAACAATCAAACATGATATTACGATGATAGAGAACACCAAAAAAGTGGGTGGCACAATTCTGTCTGTCTGTCTGTCTGTTCGTCTACTGCCTAAACGTCTAGATCGATTTTCTTCAAACTTGGTACATAGTGGTATTTGGTGATTATGCCCACACTTTTTTTTCATTTTTTTTTTTTAGAATCAAAAATAACGGTACCTGCCATACAATTTTTCTTAGCAATTTTAAATAATCGTATTTTTCTCAAAAACGGGTCGACAACTTGTCTTAAAAAAAATTCAATAAATTTATTTTAGGAAAGGCTTTCCTTGGGTGGAAATCCATTTTTCAAAAATGGTTATTAATGGTACCTCCCAAAAAACCATTTTTTTAATTTTTGATTTTCTTCAAAATGGTACCTAAAACCGATTTCAATTATTTTTTTTATTCAGAAGCTTCCAAAAAATATAAATAGTTTCATGTACCAACATTTTTGAAAAAGATATTTTTTGGATTTTTAAAAAATGTTTCAAATTTTTTTTTGGAAAATCAAATATATCGAAAACGACATGATTTATTTTTTTGAAACTCGATATTTAAGATTTTTTTAGTTCTCTCTAAAATATTTTTAGAAAAAAATTTACATTTATGAAAAAATAACGGTACCTTCCATAGAAAAGTTAAAAAACCGCAATGGAAAATATATTTTTGCTTAAAAACAACTCCTACGATTTTGATTAAACTTTTTTCGTAAACTAAAATTAGTACGATCTACTATAAGAAATTATAAAATTTTAAACTTAGCAACTATTAATACTACCTACCTGTCATAGAACGTATTTTTTATTTTGAGTTTTCTCGTTATTGGCCTAACGGATTTAGATGAATTTTTGTATATTTAAATTTCAGATAAAATTAAATAATATTGCAAATGGGGCATTTCACGTGAAGCGGACCGCGAAAAAACGTCGGGTTTTGAAATTCGTTCAATTTTGAGTCACTTGTACTTCTTTTGATACTTTACATAAATACAAAAGGATTTTGAATTTTGAGGCCTGGTGATGGAGTTATGGGCTTGTAAGGTTTCGGCAAGCCATGGGGTAAAGTTTGAAAGAAAAATATTTATAAATTAAATGAAGAGATAGGAAATTTATTTGAGTACTGGAGTAAATAGTAAATTAGATGTTCTTTTCATTAATGAAATCTAGACCGGAAATCGATTTTTTTTCTTAGGTAGAAAACCGGAAGTTAACATTTCAAATCAGATTTCAAGAAACTTCGACCATTTTCATTTTTTTGTTAAGGTATCAAAATTTAGCTTTTTCAAGTTTTTTTTTTTTGAAAATTCCATATCTCAAAAACGAGTTGACAGTTTTTTTATTTTTGTTTTTATATACTATATAAATATATAAGATTTCAGATTTGCATACCAAAATTTGTTCTTAAAAATGTTGTAAGAATTTTATATATGTATAAAAAATTAAATTTTTAAAAAACCGCTCCAACGATATTAAATTTTTTTTTCAGTACAATCATATTCAATCAAGAATTATGATGGCATTCTTTTCTTTCACCACAAACTGTCAAAAGAGTTGTTTTAGCCAATTTAAATGTCGTATTTCATGTTTTCTTCATTTTTCTCTCATAGTTTCCATGTTTTTATATACAATTTTCTTAAACCCGCAGTGTGCATTTTATTTTGGTTGCTTTTAACGTGAAAAAAGATGCGGAATCACCACTGGGCATCAAACGAGTCTTGGAAAAAAACGGTTGATTTCTTAAAAGATAAGTGTTAAGCAGACGCACCTATGAGCATAATGTCAGTGTTGCCACTTTTTGCAAGCATACTTTTTTATGTCAAAGGTTGGGACTTCCACTTTTTTGTTAGTTTTTAATATTTTGAACATGAAAAAAGTTGTGGAAATGCCTCTAGATGCCAAACGCGTTTTGGGAAAATAACACTTGACATCTTAAAGGATAGGTGTTGAGTATAAGTGCCTTCGGTAAAAATGTCAGTGTTGCCACTTTTCTCAAACATACTTTTTTTAATTTTAAATGGGTGGGGCTTCCATGCTTTTGTAAATTTTGAATATTTTGAACACAAAAAACTTGCAATTTTTTTTCCCAACATGCGTTTGGCATATGGAGCAATTTCCGCAACTTTACTCACATTTTAGTTATTAAAAATGAACAAAAAAGTGTAAATCCCACGCTTTGACATAAAAAAAAGTGTGTTCTCCAAAAGCGGCAACACTGAAATTTTAACCGAAGGTGCTTCTGCTCAAGATCTATCTTTTAAAACATCAACCGTAATTTTTGCAAGCCATGTTTGAAGGCTGGTGTTTCTACATTTTTATTTCACGTTAATAATATTAAACAATACCAAAAAAGTGGAAATTCCACCCTTTGACACCAAAAGAAATTTGTAAAACTGATATATTAACCAAAGTTGTTTCTACTTAAGAACTATCCTCTAGGACGCCAATCGTTATCTTCCCAGTACACGATTGGCACCTGGAGGCTTTTCCACAATTTTTTATACGTTCAAAATATTAAAAACTACCAAAAAAGTGGAAGTTTCAACCTTTGACATAAAAAGAAGTTTTTTCCCTAAAATGGCACAGCTGAAATATTACCCGAAGGTTGGTCTAGTCAACACCAATCTTTGAAAACATATTTGATAATTTTTCCTCCACGCTTTTGGCATTTGAAGACATTTCCACCCCATTTTTATGTTGACAACATTAAAATTAACCAAAATAATCGGTATTTGATATATAAGAACAAAAATTATTCCCAAAATGTGGTAACACTAAGATTTTACCTGAAAGAGACACTACTCAAGACGTATCTTCTAAGGCATATCCCGTTATTTTCCCGACACGCATTTGGCATCTGGAGGCGTTTCCACTACTTTGCTCATATGTGCAAATTATTAAGAAGCTCCCAAAAAGTGGACAAAAAAAATATGTTCCCCACACGTGGAACACTGAAATTTTACCCGAAAGTGCGTGTATTCAATGCACGTTATTTTAGGCGTGGACATTTTCAAAGTAATTTACGATTTTCTCTTTATTTTCCGATTTGGCCCAGACTGAGCGCCAATTTTCAAAATGGCGTCCAAACGACAGGATTAAGAAATGATTCCCGAGCTAAACTTCATCCTTAGCATATGAGAAATTAATTTAAAATGTTAAAATAAGATCCAGCACTAAAAGTGCCAGGATTTGGGTTTCCTGACCGGAGTACAGGTTGGGAGCCATTTTTCAAAATGGTGGCCAAGCGAAAGGATTACAAAATTGCTTTCGATAAAATTAATATTATCCCTACCATCTCAAAAACAAATTCCAAACATAAAAAAAGGTCCCCGCCAAAAAACGCACGGGATTTTCAGAAAATACATTTTTAAAAAAGTATTTTGTTTTTTGAAAACTCGATATCTCAAAAACTGGTTGACAAATCATTTTAGAAATGTAAGTTCAATTTGTGCACTTTAATAAATACTTAAGATTTGCATACCAAAATTGTTGTCCGACTCCAACGATTTTATTTTCTTTCATACATTCATATTAGATCAAAAATTAGATTTTTTTCCTTTCTTTAACGCTAACTATTTAAACAGTTGTTCAAGCGAATTATAATAATTATAATTTCTATGATTTTCATGATTTTTAAAGTCCGAAGCCTCTTTAACATAAGAGCAAGTACGTGTGACCCAGTCGTGTTTTTATTTATTTAATTTATTGAGGAGGGTTCGACTACAATGTTATATTAAAAAGAAAATCTTTATTTGTATATAGTTTTTAAAGTGTTAAATGGAAATTATTTTGGGAAAGCGTACAACATCCCGAATAGAAAACAATTAGAATCCCGAATATCATAATTCCGAATGCTCAAAATCTCGAATGCAAATATTTCAAATGAGAAAAATATCGAATGGAAAAAATGTGGAATGAAACAAATCTCGAATGGACAAAATCCCGAGTAGACAAAATCCCAAATACATTCTGCAGAGTGGAATGGACTACATTAAAAAGTTTTCCCAATTGAACTTAGCTTTGCTACCATTTGAAAATAAAACCGATGCAATACCGTGACTCCGTTAACTATGGCGTATACTTATCATTTTTAAAATTGAATAATTATTATAATTATTTCTCATGTCACTCTGCACTTAAATTATTCTATATTAAATTATTCAAACAAAATTTTCAGGGCTTATAGAGAAGATAACCTGAGTTGTAAAAGATTCCAATCATTTCCGAATGCAATCGTTAGTGACTTCCATCAAAAGTTTGCATTCTTAACATTCTACAGTCAAAATGACCCTTTGCATTATGTTTTTATTTTTAAAATAATAATAGCTATCTCCTCAGGCCCTATAAACCTCAAATCCCCTACCAATTTTCATTACAAAAACCCTAGCGCTTTCCACTATATGGAGAACCTTCTTTCAATGCCACATTAATTTCATTCCTCTCTCGATATCTTTTCTACTTTCAATAATTAGGTAGCTTGTCATATCGCTCCAAACACCTTCAAGCTATTGATAAGCCCATAACATGGAGCAAGTACAACAAACATGTTGGTTATAATTGTTCAGGTGTTTGTGTGGGAACGTGTCAAGAACGCGCGCATGGTGAAGTCATAATATCGTATATACACCTTTATGGAAACTTGGCGTGTCGCCGTCGATTACCTTAATTTTTCTCTCTATATTTTTCAAAGCAATTAGTTTCTGAATTATTTTAACCCTGTTGTGGGTGTTTTTGTTTTATCCGGAATCAATTTAGTAAAAGATATAAAACTTCGCAGTAAATTTCAAGATTGATTGCTATCTATTGATTTATATGGATAGATCGTCGATCATCACGCAATGGTCTCAGCAAGTTGCTTACAGCAACGGCGAAACTACTGGCGCTTGTGTATTAATGAAATTCGCAAAAATTGAACCTGAGCACGACCATGGCGGTAGTGCAACTACTATCGCTCGTGTAAGTGTTGGAAACTATTAAGTACTATAACTTCTATACATCTTTGCATTCTGAGCTCATTATTTTAGTTAGTGATACTTTAATGGTCACATAAACAATTGTACAAGCTAAATTTGTATACCAGTTATATGTCGCACCTATACTAATGCATCTTTTAATTTGTTTTTGTTTTTTTTTTTATTGCAGAAAAACAAAGAATTGATGAATGATATAATCACAAACTGTAAACTGAAAAATGGTAAGTAAATAATAATAAAAAAAATAATAGTAAAAATAATAATAAAAATGCTATCAGCGGGGATATCTTTTCAAAACACAAACAAAGTTAAGTCATTTTTGAAGAAACTAACAACTATTCAGTTTGTTTTGGTAATTTAACATGAAATAAGATGTTTACAATCGTTACAGTTCGGGGTTAAAACTATAAATTGTTTTAAATTTTGTGCTAAGTTCTACATTGACTTTTACCAAAAAATCTCTTAAGACAAAAAGTGTAAATATTTGCAACCAAATGTATCTGGCATTGTGTAAGTTTGAATGCAAATTTAATATGAAAACAAAAAAACAGTTCTAAAATTCTTCAGTAAGATTGCTTGGGGCTTAATGATTTATTAAAGCTTTGATCTTAACACTTGGAATAAAATAAGAGGCATGACTGGGTTTCATGTACTATCTCACTGTGGGGTTCAAGGCTATGTATAAAATAGTTAATGGTAGCGATGAAGATTTGGTGTTTAAAATAATGACATAGCAACGGAAAAACTGAACGAGTAACTCCCATGTATTCTTAACAGTTTTGTTTTTCCGAGCTTGCTTGAAAACGGACAGAGTGATATTGAGTGTTTAAAAAAGTGTTATGAACTGAGTTTAACCTTTTTTATTGATACTGATAGACTTTAAAAAAAAACAATAGTTTTTACTCCCACTTGTCTCTTTAACGGCTTTACAGTAGAAAAGTTTAAACTGCGTTATCAGGTTCGTCTAATTAGCCCAATTAATATTGTGCAATAACATTTTCCAAACATTTCTTTTGGGAAAAGAAAAACAAAACCATTGGATTTACTTTGGTCTTTTTGAGCTGAAAAAAATGGAAAAGTAGCTTTAGAATCGGGAACTTTATGGCTTTAAGCTTTTAAGATATAATGCGAAATAAAAACTAAGTTAAAATCCAATTGAAAACATTAAAATGGACTACATTAAAAAGTTTTCCCAATTGAACTTAACTTTGCTACCATTTGAAAATAAAACCGATGCAATACCGTGACTTCGTTAACTATGGCGTATACTTATCATTTCTAAAATTGAATAATATATTATAATTATTTCTCATGTCACTCTGCACTTAAATTATTCTATATTAAATTATTCAAACAAAATTTTCAGGGCTTATAGAGAAATTAATCTGAATCATAAATTTATTCTCTTTGTATTTGCTTTAAAATTAAATCAGTTCGTCAGAACATTGCTGAAAATGTTCCCATAAGTCCCAATTCAAAACATACCAAAAGATCGACCCACTCAGAGAGGTTTTATACAATCTCTCACACTCTGCAATCTGATGGTTGAATATTTGATGGCCTATTTATAATATAGCATATATTTCCTGTGAATTAAGTTGCTTACAAGTTCGTGAGTATAAACAACCAACCTTTCGGATGAAAATTGAAAATAATAATTAGAATAAATTATTCGAATTGTTTGCAAATGGAATTCCCCTGGTGATGGTGAGGTATGATGTTGCCATAAATGAGTGATGATTCACACTGCAAATTTCCATAAATAAAATTGATTTTAATATGAGATAATTAAATGCAAATTATTACCCGACCGAACATGTGTACATATTGATACACACAGCATGTACTCACAACTTCTTCTAGCCAAATATTAATTTGGCAAATTAATCAAAAACGAGCAAGATAACCATTTATTATTCACACCTAATGTACATGTTAGCAGCTGTTTTTTGTTTTTAGAATTAACTTTATGTGGATTTGCTTGTTTAGTAAAATGTATTAGGAATTAATTGTTGATTTATTAATATAATTTCACTAATTTATGAATATAATGTGCCCCCTTTAAACACTATTTTTTTTTTATATGTTTTTGGTCTAGCCTTGGAATGCAATGTTATGTAGGTCTAGGTACTTAAATCAAAATATTTTCCTGCTATTTTGTTTTTTTAAAAATAACCTCAATATCTTTATAGCAGTTTTAGTGAATTATGATAATAACATGATTGTATTTTCCTCTTTGAAGCAATAACATAGTGGTTTTGTGGAGAACAGTTCGAGATTTCAATTAAACCTTAATGTGAGATGATGAAAAAGTTTAAAAAAGTGGTTTTTGCCATACTGTCGTTTGTGTCGTTCTGTGTGCCCACGGTTCAAATTGAATGAGCTTTAATTTTGATTGTAGCCGTCAAGATATATGTGCTCTAACGTTATTTCAAATCGTCTTGAAAACAGATATAGGTTTCTGGCTGGAAAAACCAGCAACTTTTTAACGAGAGCCTTCAAAGTTTTACATTGATGGCAAAAACGACTCATAAAGGGTAACTATCAAAACTTGCTAGGACCTTTTACTTACTTACTTACTTAAGGTGGCGCTACAGTCCGGGGTGGACCAGGGCCTCAACCAACAACCTTCTTCCAGTCGGCTCGGTTTCTAGCTAGCTGTCTCCAGTTTCGCACGCCAAGTTGGTTGAGGTCCTCTTCCACTTGCGTGCGCCACCATTTACGCTGTCCACCTCTACTGCGTTGTCCCACGGGGTTGGATTCAAAGACTTTCCGGGCCGGAGCATTGGTGTCCATTCGCTCTAGGTGACCCAGCCATCTTAGTCGTTGGCTTTTCACTTTTGTGGCTAGGTCGGTGTCGCTGTACAGCCCATACAGTTCGTTGTTGTATCTTCTCCTCCATTCCCCATCTATGCAGACGGGACCAAAATTCACCCTGAGAATTTTCCTCTCGAAACAGCCTAACGCGTTCTCATCCACCGTTAGCAGTGTCCATGCCTCTGCACCATACATCAGGACCGGGATGATAAGCGTCTTATACAGGGACAGTTTAGTTGCTCGGGAGAGGGCTTTGCTTCTCAATTGCTTTCTTAGCCCAAAGAAACAGCGATTGGCAAGAGTAATTCTTCGTTTGATCTCAGCACTGGTATCGTTCGCTGAGTTTATAGCGGATCCTAGGTAGACAAAGTCTCTGACCACCTCAAAATTATAGCTGTCTATAGTGACGTTCTGTCCAAGACGTCGGTGTTGGGTGTCCTTTCTTGTTGACAGCATATACTTCGTTTTGCTTTCATTCACCGTTAAACCCATCTTCTTGGCTTCCTTCTCAATGCTCACAAAAGCACCACTGACATCACGCTTTGTTCGTCTTATTATGTCAATGTCATCAGCGTAAGCGAGTAATTGGACGGACTTTTGAAAGATTGTGCCTCTAGTATTGACGTGAGAGTTTTGCACTATTCTTTCAAGAACGATGTTGAAGAAGTCGCATGACAGCGCGTCGCCTTGCCTAAAACCTTTTTTGACATCAAAGGTGTCGGTGAGTTCTTTGCCGACCTTGATGGAGCAGCGTGCATTCTCCATCGTCATCCTGCACAAACGGACGAGTTTGGCAGGGATGCCAAAACTAGACATTGCTCTATATAGCTCGTCTCTATAGATGCTGTCATACGCGGCCTTGAAATCGATAAAAAGGTGGTGGGTATCGATTTGAAACTCCTGGGTTTTCTCCAAGATCTGCCGTAGTGCGAATATTTGGTCGATGGTGGACTTCCCTGGCCTAAAGCCACACTGATATGGACCTATCAGGTTGTTGACGAATGGCTTCAGGCGTTCACAAAGTACGGCAGAGAAGATCTTGTAGGCGATATTAAGAAGACTGATGCCTCTGTAGTTGGTGCAGTCCAGAGGATCGCCTTTCTTGAGGATCGGGCAAACAATGCTGAGGTTCCATTCATCGGGCATGCTTTCCTCCGACCATATTTTACAGATGAGCTGGTGCATACTCCTAACCAATTCATCGCCAGCCGCTTTGAATAGTTCAGCCACAAGGCCATCAGATCCAGCAGCTTTATTGGACTTAAGTTTAGATATGGCTATCCTCACTTCGTCAAGATCGGGTGGACGGAATTGTTGGCCTACGTCGTCCAGGTTGAATGGTGCAATCTGCATGGTAGCGGAATTCGGTTCGTCATCGCCGTTATACAATTTGCAGAAATAATTTTTCCATATCCTCAGCACCGACTGCGATTCTACTATGATGTTCCCCTGATCGTCCTTGCAGGCTTCGGTCGGGGCCTTGTAACCCTGGGAGGTTCTCTTTAAATTTTGGTAAAACTTCCGAACTTCATTCCTGCAATGGCATCCCTCTAATTCCTCGATCGCACGCTTGTCATGCTCTTTCTTTTTCCTTCTTAGAAGCTTGTGTTCCTCTCTCCTCTACTGCTGGTAGAGCTCGCGAGCAGCTCTGGTCCTTCTATGCAGCGCCGCTTTGTATGCCTGTTGTTTGGCTGCATGTACTTGTCGGCATTCTTCGTCGAACCAGGAGTTTCGCTGTGGTGGTCGAGCAAAGCCCAGCACGTCAGAGGCGGCATCTCTGATGGCTTCCTGGCAATTCTTCCACTGGTTCTCGATGCTTGCAGTTGGTGGTATAGGACTATTTATGAGGGTGCGAGAGACTCGATCGAAAAAGGACCTGGCGATTTGTTGCGACTGTAGCCGTCCGACGTAAAATTTCCTTACAGTATTTCCCTGCTTTGGCTTTGGTCTGGATATCCGTAGCATTACCTTGGCTACAACGAGGTAGTGGTCCGAGTCAACGTTGGCTCCTCGGAACGTTCGGACATCCTTGATACTGGAGGAGTGCCTTGCGTCGATCGCAATGTGGTCAATCTGGTAAGCGGTTGATTGACCAGGAATTCGCCATGTCCCCTTGTGTATATCGAGATGCGGGAACTGCGTACTTGCTACCACAATATTTCGCCCCGCAGCAAAGTCGATTAGCCTGAGTCCGTTTTCGGAGGTGGTGTCGTGCAGGCTATATCTTCCGATTGTGCCACCAAAGACGTCTTCTCTTCCTAGCTTGGCATTAAAATCACCCAAGACAATTTTAATGTCATAGCTAGGGCATTGCTCATATGTCTTGTCCAGGAGCTCGTAGAACTCATCCTTGGTGTCGTCATCTTTCTCTTCTGTGGGGGCATGCGCGCATATGAGGCTAATGTTGGCGAATTTAGCCTTGATGCGAATTGTCGTGAGGCGCTCGTTCACATAGTTAAAACTCAAGACTTCTTGCCTAAGTCTGCCTCTAACGACGAATCCACATCCAAAGAGACGCTGCCCTTGTGGTCGGTAACAGTCACCGTAGTAGATATCGCAGTCTTTCAGTTTTCGTCCCATCGCACTTCTTGGATGGCGGTGATGTCTGCTTTGTAGCAGTCTAGGGCCTCCTCTAAATGTTCGGCTGCACGTGGTCTATAGAGATACAGAACATTCCACGTGCAGATCCGAAGTTCGTTGTCCTTATTTCGTTTGCTAGGTTCGTCAACAGTAAATCAGTCCGTATCCGAGGATTGTTGTTGCTTCGCAACTAAAAAAGCTTTACGTGGCCGGGAAGTCACCCCGACGGCACGACCCTCAACCTGGAGGACCAGACCCTTACAGTATAACTCCAAGGGCGGGGAGCCGGGTTAACCGCTCCTTAGGCCTGAGCTCCGAATATGTCGTATTAGCCCGTATAAGGTGTTCACTAAGTAATTTCAGCCTGACTGGAACTGTAGACGCCACCGTTGATTCTATCTGGAGAATTCTTCTGCTGCCGCCTGGATGAAGGAGAAGTGCCTTAGTGGGAAAACTCCTCCCCCCCTCTCTCGTTTGCTGCCCCCTAAAACCGTCCACAGGGATTGGAACCCCATCTTCAGTTAAAGGTACTAGGCACCCGATGTTCACCGCGGGGAGGTGAGAGTAGGAGTTGATAGACAGAGGTTCGCTTTGAAACAAAGCTTGTGGACGCTTGTGTCCTCTTGAATGCACATGTCTACCCTTTGAACCTTTTACCTTGAATGACAAACAAAAAATAATGACAAGTTGTTCTTTTTGGGACTCGAAGCTGAGATCATCTGTTAACAAATGCAATATGCTAGCCACTGTGTTAATTCACAATATCTACAAATTTGTAACGTTCAAAATGAAAAACTATATTGTACTTTCTTTTTTCTTACCGCATATTGTATGATGGGTACAACATTTATTTTTCTGTTATAACGGGGTATTTCTGATGTGATAGCAAAACTTACCCAACAATTTTTTATTGACTTGTACCTCACGTTTATTTTGGAAGTTTTTCTCGACTAGATTTCCCCTAGGGTTAACTTTTTAGGGCCATGACTAAGCTAGACGAAAAATCAGAGCATGTTGGGTAGGTGGAGAAGGAGAAAATTGTTGAAAGGAGGTATGTATGTATGAAAAAAAATAAAAACAACAAAAAGACGTATACTCGTATGTTCATCGTATTGAATTTTTCTTAAAGACCAAATATACATACATATATATCCTTGCACACATATTTTTAATAATATTTGCCAGTTAATAGTTTATGAAAAATTGATTTCGGATTTTGTCTCAAGGCTAAACTACCCTTTACTTTCACCATTTGGTCCCTTTCTACAACAAAAAGAAATCGAATTAAATCAATTTTTTAAGTGCTAGAGTTTTAAGCAATTTAATATTTTCTACCTAAAATCTTTTTAGAAAAAACAAAATCAAATGAGTTTTTTAAATTAAAATAATAATTTTAATGTACCACAAAATATCCAGTGAATTCTTTATTTTATAAATAAGAAGTTTTTATAATTTCCAATTGTCACCAAACTAGGAAGCAAGCTTATCCAGTGCCTCCAAAGGTGAATTTTGTGTTTGAGTGTTTTGCTTCGCATAGAAATAGTTATGAAAGTTTAATAACTACTTTGCGTTTTGAAAGGGTTGTACAAAATAAGTTTTCAAGAACTTAACTAAGTGTTCAAGAATCAATCGCTATTATTAATTTAAACTATCATTCAAGCTATAAATTGCATTTATTCAAATTAATCTTTATATTTCATCGATAAAATTTATATTTGTTTCAACTTGCCAACAAAATGTTAATTTACCTTACGATTTATTTTATGCTAACTGATTACAATTTCACTCAACATGTTATCATTGTTATCTTTGTTATCATATTCGTTAAAAACCACTCAATAGCTTTGTGAAAATAATATTCAATATGTATCGCTCGCTTGGATTTCAACCGGCAAGCTGTCAGCATCACTTCTCCTGGGTAATCTGTATCATCTTTAATCTCGCTAATAAATCATATATATTTCAATTGCTGTCTTATATTAATCACAAGGTTTATTCTATTTGAACCAAATATCGATTTATATAAATATCGTTCGATTCAATCCTAAACATGGTCCTTCGTCCGTCGGATTAAAAAACAATAAATTAATTTTGTGCTTGCAAATGAAAATTGTATAATTACATATATATGACTGTGCTGTGTGCTCTCTATACGGGGTAAGTGATCACGTGCCAATCAATTAAATTGAATTCTTGCTTCGATTAAATTAATCGTGCAACTCAATCGCATAGATTTACTTTCGATCAAATTTATATCAAGGAATATTTTCCTACACCGCAAAACATTTATATGATTAGATTTCCTTCGATTAAATTCGAGTAAATAACCAGAAACTTTATCTTTTTTATTAATTTTTTGTGCAATGACAAGTGCATTGAAAATTAAATGTGGGAACGCCAAAGGGCGTTTAACTCGGGCTGCAGCATTTGTAGACACAATTAACGATTCTACTTCGGTTGAAATGTTGCAAATTCGATTGGATAAATTAGAGACCGCGTGGTCTGATTTTTGTATTTTGCATAACGAAATCCTAGAAAATTTTACAGAGGAAGATATCGATGAAATCGAGGAAATTGAAAATGAATTTTCCGCTTACGAGTCGAAGTACTTTGTAACCAATGCACAAATACTTAAAACTATTAGTGAGAGAGTTAATGCAAAGGAAAAAGTTGTAAACTCTTCAGCCATAGATCGGTTAACTGAACAGCAATCGTCGTTTCTTGCAAAATTAAATTCGTCTTCGTCGGAAGCTGATACAGGCACTTCAAAACTGCCGACTATCGTTGTGCCACCATTCAGTGGAGACTATAAAGACTGGCCGTCGTTTCGGGATCTTTTTCTGGGGTCTGTCGATACCAAGAAAAATTTCAATGCGACTCATAAGTTTCATTACTTAAAGTCGTATCTTCGGGGTGATGCAGCAAATTTAATTAAACACATTGCCATATCGGAAGCGAACTATGCCGAAGCATGGGATCGCCTAGAGAAGCGGTACGATCGCAGTCAGTTAATAGTTCAATCATTTATAGAAACTTTTTTGTCGCTTCCTAATTCTAATGTTAGCAATGTTCAAACTCTCAGAAAAATTTCTGACGGAGCTGATGAAGTTGTGCGGGGGCTTCAGGCATTAGGAAAAAATAGCCGTGACCCTTGGCTCATTTACTTGTTGTTAAATAAACTCGACCATGATACAAAACAATCATGGGCAGAGCATATTGGTTCTCGGGAAGACTGCACAATTATCGAATTCTTAGAATTTTTAGAGACACGTTGTGATGCTCTCGAGGCTTGCCAATCTGTCGGTAGTCGATCGATTACGTCGCGGGCTAAGTCAGCAAATAACATTCGAGCTCATTTAGCTGAGTCTTCAAATTCAAAAGTGCAGTTAAAATGCCCAATGTGTCAAAGTGATCACATCCTACCTCAGTGCTCTAAATTCGTCGCGCTAGACACTGAATCACGCCGAAACTTTGTAAAAACCAATTCACTATGCTTTAACTGTCTTCGCGTGGGACATTCGTCATATAAATGCAGATCGTCATTTCGCTGTCGGGATTGCCGATCACGCCATCATTCGCTAGTTCACCCTGCAGATTCCAACACAAAACAGGAATCATCCTCTTCGTCATCTTCTTCGTCCTCCTCGCTACAATCACAGTCATCGTCATCAACCTCGGCTACACCTGCGCCTCCAATCGTGAATAATCATTCGCTTCAATTTAGCTGTCGTAAAACGCTTTTGCCAACTCTTTTAGCTAAAATTGAAGACAATCAGGGAAATCTCTTAGATTGTAGGGTACTTCTTGATTCCGGGTCCCAATCTTCGTTCGTTGTTGAATCTTTAGTCCAAAGACTCGGGTATCAAAGAAAACACGCTAGAGTCCCTATTCTTGGTTTGTCTTCCAAGGAAGTAGGTTACACAAAAGGACGCATTTCATTCAACCTTGTTTCTCGTCTCAACTCTACTAATTTGGTCGTTGATGCTTTCATACTCGATAAGATAACTTCAAATTTACCTTCTCAGTCTATAGACGTCGCTTCTTGGTCTCATATACCTAATCTTGAACTCGCAGATCCAAATTTCAACCTCGCTGCTCCCATTGATGTTCTGTTGGGATGCGATAAGCTTTGGAATATTTTGAAAGACGGGCAGATTCGTGGTCGTGACGGTTTACCTCTTGCCCAGAACACATCATTCGGTTGGATAGTTACAGGACAATTCTTTGAAGCGGAACATTCATATCATTGCACTTCTCTTCATTCTACTCTTGACATAGATGCCTCGTTACAACGTTTTTGGGAGCTTGAGGAGGTAGCTCCAGTAAATCTATCGTCTGTTGTCGATCAGGCCGAAGAGCACTTTCGAAGGACATTTTCTCGGGCTTCAGATGGAAAGTTTGTAGTTCAACTTCCTTTCAAACAAGGCAATCCTTCCTTCAATGGCACTCTATCGTTAGCAATTTCGCGTCTTAATTCAATGGATTCTAATTCTAAACTGAAAGAAATGTATTCAACCTTTATGCGTGAATACATTAACTTGGGTCACATGACTCTCATTCCTCGTGCAGAAGTAGGTACTTCCAATGGGAATTGTTTTTATCTTCCCCATCATGCAGTTCTGAAACCAGATAGCTCGTCTACAAAGCTGCGGGTTGTCTTTGATGGGTCAGCCAAGGACTCCAGTGGGATATCGTTAAATAGCACTCTTCTAATAGGTCCTCCTATTCAACGAGACCTAATAGGCGTATGCTTACGATTTCGGCAGCATCAATTTGTGTTCACTGCAGATGTTGTGAAAATGTTTCGCCAGATTTGGCTAGACGATTCGCACTCCGAATATCAACGCATTGTTTGGCGTGAATCTCCCGCAAAAGAGATAGAACACTATCGGTTACGTACTGTGACTTACGGCACATCATGTGCTCCATTTTTATCCGTAAGAGTCCTAAAGCAGTTAGCTGAAGACTATCAATATCAGTATCCAAACGCATCTCGTGTACTCTTAGAAGATGTCTACGTTGACGACGTCATGACAGGTGCAAAATCTACAAAGGAGCTCATCGCATTGCAGTCAGAAGTAGTTGCTCTACTTTCTATGGCTAAACTCGAATTGCGAAAATGGAGTTCTAATTGTTGGCCTCTTTTAGCCTCTCTTTCAAAAGAAGAATGTGAATATTCAATCTTCGACATAGAACGATCGCAATCTTACATAAAGGTTCTTGGAATGCATTGGAATCCATCGCATGATGAGTACTCTTTTCGCATGTCAAAGGTTCTTTCAACAATAACTGCAACAAGGCGCTCGTTACTTTCAGAGGTTTCTCGTATATTCGACCCGTTAGGACTCCTAGCACCGTCTGTCATCTTGTTTAAAATTCTGTTTCAGGAGCTTTGGTCATCAAAATTAAAACTAGGGTGGGATGACCCACTTCCCTCAGAGCTGGCTGATCGATGGTTTAAGTACAGGCAGGAACTAACATTTTTCGAGCAGGTTAGGGTTCCAAGAAACTTGTTCCCATCGTCACAAGGAGTCGAAATCCATGGATTCTCTGATGCATCCTCACTCGCCTATGCTGCAGTTGTGTACACTCGCTGTAAAATTGCTGATGGAAGCTACAAGGTAACGATAATTGCAGCCAAAACAAAAGTTGCGCCATTAAAACCAATTTCGATCCCGCGTTTGGAGTTATGCGGAGCTTTACTTTTGTCTCGTTTGCTGAACCTTATCAAATCATCACTTAAAGGAAATGTTTCGAAAATCGTGACCTGGTGCGACTCTGAAATAGTTTTGCATTGGTTGTCTTCGCCACCTCGTCGCTGGACAACATTCGTCGCCAATAGAACCGCTGCCATTCTCGAGTCAACTCCCAGACATTTTTGGCGTCATATTTCATCAGAGTCGAATCCAGCAGATTGTGCGTCGCGCGGTGTTCTACCGTCTAACTTGCCAGACCATCATCTCTGGTGGAATGGTCCATCGTGGCTATCGTTAGAAGAAAATAAATGGCCGAAACCCAAACTAACGACACTAAAGCCGGAAAATAACGAACTGGTAACCGAACAAAGAGCATATCCGCGGGAAGTTCTTCTGATGACATCGAATAAAATCGACATAATTGACTACATAATCGAACACACATCGTCTTGGCCTCGTATGCAGAGGAAACTTGCTTACGTTATTCGATTTATATTCAACTATCTAAGTCCAGAATCTAATCGTCGAACTTCATATCTAACTCTAAAAGAAATTCAAATTGCAAAAGTAACTATCCTTAAATCGGTCCAATTAAATTCATTCAGTGATGATATCCGCGCCCTAATTGACAAAAAACAGTTGCCCCTTAAATCTAAATTGCTAAAATACTCTCCATTTATTGATCATAAGGGTCTTCTGAGGGTTGGAGGGAGAATACAAAATGCTAATATATCATTCAATATTAAACATCCTATTATTCTTCCAAATAATCGTTTTTCTTCTCTCATTATAGAAGACATTCACGAATGTTATTTACATCCAGGAGTCTCCGCAACATTCGCCATCGTACGACAGCAATATTGGATCTTGGGCTGTCGTAATATTATTCGTCAAAAGGTGTTCAAATGCAACAAATGTTTCAAGCTCCGAAAGAACTCGAACTGTCAACTAATGGGTGATTTACCTCGTCCAAGAATAACGCAAAGTCGTCCTTTTTCACATACTGGATGCGACTATGCTGGCCCCCTAAGCATCAAACTCTCAAAGGGTCGTAATCCTAAAATTTCAAAGGCCTACATATGCTTGTTCGTATGTATGGCCACGAAGGCCATTCACCTCGAGCTAGTGAGTGACCTTACTTCGGAGGCGTTTCTGGCAGCCTTACGTCGATTTGTGTCTCGACGTGGACTTTGTTCGAATATATATTCAGACAACGGAACTAACTTTAAGGGTGCAAGGCGGTGTCTCAATGAGATGCAAAAGTTGGTTTTGTCAGAAACACATAACAAAATCATTGCTACATCACTCGCTAAGAACAACATCGAATGGCACTTTATTCCCCCTTCGTCACCCCATTTCGGGGGTCTTTGGGAGGCTGGCGTAAAGTCCGTCAAATTTCATTTACGACGAGTAATTGGTGAAGCTCTACTCACCTTTGAAGAACTGTATACAGTTCTTACACAGATCGAAGCGGTTTTGAACTCTCGTCCTCTTTTTCCTATATCCGATCATGATTTAAATCCTCTAACACCTGGTCATTTTCTTATAGGTGAACCGTTGACTGCCGTGCCTGAACCAACCACTCTAAACACACCTGTAAATCGTCTCTCGCACTGGAATCATCTGCAAAACATGGTCCAGGGATTTTGGAAACGATGGCATTCAGAGTACATCACCTCTCTTCAAGAGCGACCAAAATGGAAGAAAGCTAATCAAAACCTAAAACCTGGAGATCTGGTGATTATAAAGGAGCCTAACCTTCCGCCAACAAAATGGCTCCTCGGCAAGATCGAAACAACAAATTATGGATCTGATGGCCTAGTACGAGTTGCTACAGTGAAGACAACAAGCGGTACCTATGTTCGTCCAGTTACCAAGCTAGCACCTTTACCAATGTCCTGAAACCCGTTCCAGGGGGGCCGGGATGTTCAAGAATCAATCGCTATTATTAATTTAAACTATCATTCAAGCTATAAATTGCATTTATTCAAATTAATCTTTATATTTCATCGATAAAATTTATATTTGTTTCAACTTGCCAACAAAATGTTAATTTACCTTACGATTTATTTTATGCTAACTGATTACAATTTCACTCAACATGTTATCATTGTTATCTTTGTTATCATATTCGTTAAAAACCACTCAATAGCTTTGTGAAAATAATATTCAATATGTATCGCTCGCTTGGATTTCAACCGGCAAGCTGTCAGCATCACTTCTCCTGGGTAATCTGTATCATCTTTAATCTCGCTAATAAATCATATATATTTCAATTGCTGTCTTATATTAATCACAAGGTTTATTCTATTTGAACCAAATATCGATTTATATAAATATCGTTCGATTCAATCCTAAACACTAAGCAACTTGATTAAAAATTAAAATTAAAAAAATGTTGAGCTAGAAGCTATAAGCCTTGATATTATAAAAAGATTTTTCGTTATTTTCAAATATATGCTTTCTAATTATTTTTTGAATACTGGGGGGAAATAGACCTCATCATTTTGTTTTATTTCGTTGCAGTAGCGTAGCTACCGCGGTATCAGCCGTATCAATGATACACGGGGCCCCTGAGATTCAGAGTACTTGACGTGTGTAAGATATATTTCATTGAGATGCATTCGGTTTTTCGGTTTTCAAAAAACACTTAAAGGTCCTCAATTATTAAATAAGAGAGAATCAACATTTTCTTTAAAAATGAATAGACACAAAGGTACATATTATTTAAAATATACCTATTACCATATTTTGTGTACTTGTTTCTTTTCGATAGTTTCCCTTCCTGTGAAGTTATCTCTATCTAATTCCTACCAGCTAACGGAACCACAACTACAACATGTGCAACCACTTTTTTCTTATTGGACCTCGTACCAGTAGCTTAGGAGAATTTGACGAAAAAAATGGTAAAATCAGGAAATAATTCTTATAAAACTAAATTTCGATGGAGAGCTCCGTTTTACTTTACCTTCATAGCCAGCTTAGTTGAAAAATTTATCAAAATTTAATTTATCAATGGACAACACTTTTTTTACAATTTGTAAACGGGTTCATTGCCTTGTTATAAGATAAAATGGTTTGGGTGGAAGAGGTAAGGAAAAGGCCGTTTATTCAAAAAAATGTGTAAGCTGTGAATTAGTTTTCTAGTAACTCATTCGAATTTTATTTCACAACGAATAATTGAGGAACAAGAAACTCTCAGACTTATTATCTAAATAATGAGCTATTAATGAATTTAAAATTTGGCTTTTGATTTTGACCGTAAGGTGATGATATAAAAAATAAATATTTAAAAAACTGTTTTTTGTTCAAAAATCTAGCTGGTTTAAATTTCTTTCATTGATTTCTACACAAGAAAGCTTACTATACGCTATTTTGTTAGAGCTTATGATTTTGGGAAAAAAGTGCACAAACGTTACGAAATTATTATTGATATCTTTTCACAACACTCAAAATTTGTTTATCATACAAAAAAGTGTTAAAAATCTTTCTTTCGTATGATTTCATGAGCTAAGATTTGAATCTTTTTGAAAAAATTAACGGTTTTCGAGATATATATTTATAAAAAACAGCTTTTTGTCCCTTTAACCGTACAAAATTAAATATCAAATTGAACTAATCTAATATGCTCATGCTCATGCAAGTAAAAAGTTTATACCTAAGGCTAAGCACCTGTTTGGAAAAAGGAGGCCCAAAAAAATGTTTGATTCGAGGCACCCAAAGTTCTAGCTACGCCACTGTTTCGTTGTGATGCAGTTATCAGAAAAAATTGGGTTATTAAAACTTGTATTATAAAAAAAATTTCACAATTATGAAAATCATATTTTAAATTGCTTTTAAACAAATTCCTAAATTGTGTGATCCTATAAATGGCACAAACTAGTACAATTTAAAAGCAATCGTGAGCGCAAATTAATTAAAAATATATTTTTCAAGGAAAAAAAAGTGTCTAGTTTAAAAATACCACACCTACACCTATTTTGGAAACATTGAATCATAACAAAAACATCATCATCGAGCCCTTTAACTCCGATTGGGGCAGAGGGGCGGCAACAAATTGTTTCCATTCTTCACGGTCTGCAGCTAGATATTTAAACTGTGATCACGTTTTTCTCCGGGAGTCTGCTTCTGCTAGAATTGTTAGTTTCCATGTTGTTCTGCGTCTTCCAACCCACCGCCGTGCACCCTGAGGATTCCATTCAAAGGAATGCTTTGCAATTTCATCGTTTGGTTTCCTCAGTGTGTGACCAATCCATTGCCATTTACGCTTTCTTATGTCAACGTCCACCCGCTTTTGACTTGTCTTGCGCTGCATTTCTTCGTTTGATATACCTAATTTGTGGCCAGCGGAGTTTTTGAATACGGCTTGGACAGCGATTCACAAAATCCTGTAATTTCCTCTAAATGATGGTCGTGACTTTTCAGGTTTCGCAAACATATAACAGCACGGATTTTACATTGGATTCGAAGAATCTCAACTAAGTGCGTAAGCAGATTTGGCTGGATCTCCAAATTTGGGACAGAGTACTGAAGGCAGCACGGCACGAGCCCTATTATTTCTACTTTGAACGTCCAGATCAGTACCGCACCATTTGCTGAAATATATTACTTCCAAGGTAGTTAAACTGTTCAACTTCTTCAACTGGCGTCTCCTGTAGAAAAATACGCTGATGTGTGGAGCGGCCCGTGAGCATTATTTCTTTTCTTTTTGCTATTTATTTGTAGACCACTCGAACTCAAACTCAACTCTCCTTTCACCTTCAGTTTTTGACACATCCCGTTCAGCCCGCTGATGTTATTTGCCAAGAGTCATACGAGAGCGGGTCAATAAGTCCCTAAAAATTGAAAGAAGGAACGCTCTTTTCAGAAAAAAAAAAACTTTTTATTTTTTGACATAATCTCCTTTTAGCTGGATACACTTCATCCAAGGTTTTTCTAATTTTTGAATTTCCTCCAAAAAATAGTTTTTTTTCGAAAGCCTCAAAATATTTACTTGTTTCTTGAATAACCATTCAAGCCAAATTTTTTTCCAGCGAGCCATTTCTAAAAATCGGGAAATAAGAAAAAGTCACAGGGGGCCAAATCCGGAGAATAAGTTGGATGGGGGAGTAACTCGTACCTTAAATCATACAATTTTAACACGCGGCCCCCATCTTGCGGAAAGCTTTCTCATTTCTAAATATTTGTGCAAAATTATAATAACCGAACCGTGTGACAAGTCTGTAGACTCCTCGAGTTCCCTCACTTTCACTCGCCGATCGTTCAATATTAGACCGTGGATTTTATCGACCATTTCCGATGTGGCAACTTCAATCGGGTGCTCAGAGCGTTCTGTGTCATTTGTGCGGGACTGTCCGCAGCAAAATTGGATAAACCAATTGTGGATTGTTCCAATAGATGATGGGAAAGAGTCCCCATAATATTTTTGGAGCTTTTGTTCTGTTTCCGTAGTGGATTTTTTGCGATAAAAATAGTGTTTTATCAGCACTTGTATTTTTCCATTTTTTAAAAACTTTTCGACTGCTTCTGACTAAAACCGCTACAACAACAAGACTATTTGACAGATCTGAATTAAAATTTCATAGCATTCATTTGAAATATCCTTTATGACAACCTGATTTTTGGATTTTAGATTGGAAGATGATAAGTGTAAATTTTCAGGGACTTATTGACGCGTCCTTATATCATCGGCATGGTCTAAATAACTAGAGCCTTTCAAGAGGTTTCCATGAAATGCCCTAACTCTCCGCTGTTCCAACACTGACCGTCAAAACATCGTCTATCGCCATAGTAGAAAGAGAATTGGTGATAAAACATTCCCTTATCTCACACCCTGTCGCACTTCCAAAGCGTTGGATAACTGTGTAAAACATAACATCTTGCGTTGTTGTAGGAAGGAATCTCTTTTAATGGACAACATTTTTGGGGACCCAAAAGATGTGATCTCCATATACATTCATTGTTGACTGGCTCAAAGGCATTCTCAAAATCCACGAAGATGAGGTAAAGCGGTGATTGAAACTCCGCAAATTACTCAAGAACGCAGATTGTTGATATGGTCGATACTAGCCGTCCACTGCGGAAACCAGCATGATGCCACTTGAGTGTAGACTCTATTCTTACCTTTATCCACTCGAGAATGATGGTTTTCATTAGTTTTGGAAAAACGGGCAAAACTTTAATACCTCGCCAATTGGTGTTAAGGTCACCTTTCTTTGGCAACTTAACAATAACACCATCCTTCACTCGAATTATCATTTTTTTTTTTATGATGAACACGTATAAAGACAACATATTAAAGAATGCTTGAGTAGATACTTACCTAAAAAAATATTGAGATGTTATCCTTGAGTTACTTAAAAAACCTTTGTTCAAACAAATTTCAAATGATGAACTTTTTTATTTTTCTTCTTTCGTATGTGCCCATTTCACGACTGATCGACAACAATTGGCTAGGAAAGAGAAGAGTTAAGTTATTTTCAAAACTGTATACAAGGAAATGGCTCAACACATTAATTCAGGCCATGATTGGGCCTGTTACTTTCACGACGTGTTACTTTTGTCTCCGGTCTCCCCGACGACGTAATGTATACATACAAAAGTATTTGAACTTATTAAAAATGTCTGCATAAGAAATTTGATTAAAATCAATTAAACAGTTTTCAATATAGCTAAATTGTTATCAAAATTGTTAGATTTGTTTTCGAAATAAGTTTAAAAAATCATGGTAT
This sequence comes from Dasysyrphus tricinctus, assembly GCA_963921185.1. NCBI lineage: Eukaryota > Metazoa > Arthropoda > Insecta > Diptera > Syrphidae > Dasysyrphus > Dasysyrphus tricinctus. The sequence goes on from OY992531.1 coordinate 78,921,538, forward strand.
GAGCTTTCTTTTCTCGATGCTTGGACTAAAATTTAAATTTCTTTTCTGAAGAATCGCAAAAAAACCGACAACTTTTCTAAAATTAGGTCATCCCTGGATAAAAATGAAAAATCAAGGGGTTAAGGCCACTTTCCTTGCTATTTGATACCTCTCCTTACTTTAACTTTTATTAATATTCAAATTAAGATACGCCAATATTTCGAAAACACCGAAAAGCATTAAATTAATTTCGAAACATAAAAACAAAATTTTAATAAAAGCACTTCCACTGTCATACACCATGTAACACCTCATAGATATTTTATTTTAATATTCTTTTACATTTCTGTTTACACATATCACCTCACCAGGTGTGTTTTGTTATGCATATCAAAAAGTCATGTCTATACACAACACATATTACATACAAACACATACACAGCAAATAAAGAAAACATACTCGTATATTAATATTTCCTTGAGCAGCAAATAAGAAAAACAAACATAAAAACACCTTTTATCCCAACGAAACATGAAATAAAGTTATCATCTAGTCATTTTTCACCGCACCTGTCACACCTTGGAATAACCCATATCACCTTTCTTAGAGCAGAGACACAAAAAATCCAATATTATATACCATACAATTTGGCATTTTGCGATTTAACGAAAGGTGTTTTGTTTTGGGCTTTTGAGGATACAATAGGTAGAGAATTGTTTTTTTGTGTGTTCGTGTATATGGTTCGTATGCATACATAGTTTATGTTAGATCATAAAGATTTTGATAAAATCAACAGGAACCTTTTAGCTTCTATAACATCAGCAAAAGTATCCTTTTTTCGTGAAATTTTATATAAATAATCCTTTAATTGTACAAAATAGCTTAACACGTAACTTACTGTATCTCATTATCTATTACAGGTTTCGGAGCGGGTATGTCAGCAGCTCCAGCGTCTCCAACAAAAAGGCCATTAAGCCCGGATCATCCAAATCCGGCACTTCCAATTACAGAGGTAAGGATGAGTAATAGAAACATTTGAGGACGCAAAGAATGGAAGAAAGACATTACAAAAACAAAAATCCTCTTTGAATACGTCTTTTTTGGGCTTAAGTTTCTTTTTCCTTCTATTTCCGGTCACTCAGTAAAGAAGACTGTAAAACACGAACAAAACACAATCCTAATGAAAAACTTTTCATCATTGTGGAATGGGATATTTTACTAAGACAATTTTTTTCATGTCTCTAACAATTCGTTCCTTTGATTTAATGCCGGTAAAAAGCAACATCCGGTTTAATGTTTTATGTTATGGATTTTAATGGTTTTCCGTTTCTGGTCAGAAGTTGCCTCAATTTACAAAAGCAAGACAAGCAATTTCACAGATTGACGTATCTTTTTCATCATTATGTTTATGTAAGGTCCTTTATAACGACACCGGTAAAGTTTTTGGACAAAGATGATTTGACAAATTCTAGAATAATGACCAAGAAATTTTATGTAAGAACTTTGGTAATGAACTTCTTAACAAAATGGCATATTTATTTGATTGAATGATTGATTGGCAAAGAATTCAAGTAATAAAAGTGACAGAATTGATTGGTAGCAAATGAACTATTATTGATGTTTAAATAGATAGCCTCAATACTATACTTATTAAATACTTGAAGAAATCACAATAGAGACTGATGAGAAATAAATCTCAGAAAGTATGTCTGCTTTATTGGTTAAAATCTGAACAGCTCGTACGCCATACTCTTGTCAACAGTATCTCATCTGTCTTCCTTACTATGTTACTGATAAAATATTTAAGAAACAATTTAGCTTTTTTTTAGATAAAGCATTTCCTTACCTTTGGAAAAAGCAGGGTAGGCTATCACCTTTGCATTTAACATGGTATATGTATGTATTATTAAGAAGAATAACACACAATGGATTGAACTTTATGTCCGCCTTTTTCTGGAGAATTTCTGAAACTTCTTCCCTAGAAATGTGTTATTGATGAAACAATTATTATGTAACTCCTTTTATAAATGTGTTCCAATCCATGACAAATCATTCGTAAAAAAATGGACTCGAGATTTTGATCACACTTCTCACAATTCTGTCTATCTGTTCGGCTTATCCCTAACGGCTGAATCAGTTTTCTTCAACCTTGGGACGTGCGTTGTGGGCTTTAGAGCTTCTTTTAATGTTTTTTTTTGGTTTAGAACCAAAAATAACGGTGCTTACAACTATACAAAATTTTATTTTTTCAAAAATGGTTTCGCAACTTTTCTAAAAAAAATCAATAAATTACTTTTAGGGAAGGCTCCCTTTGAGTGGGATCCCATTTAAAAAATTTAATTAATTCAAAAACGACCCATTCAATTTCTTTTAAACTTCGTAATGAAGGGTTTTTTTACACTTTTTAGAATTCATTTGTATTAAAAAAAAAATATTTTACTTTTATGCAATACGATAACTTCCACACAAATGTTAAAAAATCGTTGAAAAACTATCACTTTTCCCGAAAATGACTGCTTACTACGATTTTGATAAAATTTGATAAAAATAAAACATTTTACATTTGTTAGCAACCATTACTAGTACCTCCCTTAGAACTCTATTTTTGACTTTGAATTTTGTCATTATTGGATGAAAAGATTTCATTAACATTGCATGTCAATATTGTCAAAAAAAATACTTTGTGAATTAAAAAAAAAAAAAAAAAATCAAAATCTTTTTAAAAATTCGATATTTCAAATTTTGCATATTGGTAAAATCCTAAAATTTGCCAAATTTTATTTGTCCATACAAATGGTTTGAAAATTTAATCATCACATATGTATTGTATAAAGATGTTCAAAGGGTAGACATGTGCATTCAAGAGGACACAAGCGTCCACAAGCTTTGTTTCAAAGCGAACCTCTGTCTATCAACTCCTACTCTCACCTCCCCGCGGTGAACATCGGGTGCCTAGTACCTTTAACTGAAGATGGGGTTCCAATCCCTGTGGACGGTTTTAGGGGGCAGCAAACGAGAGAGGGGGGGAGGAGTGTTCCCACTAAGGCACTTCTCCTTCATCCAGGCGGCAGCGGAAGAATTCTCAAGATGGAATCAACGGTGGCGTCTACAGTTCCAGTTAGGCTGAACTACTTAGTGAACACCTTATACGGGCTACTACGACATATTCGGAGCTCAGGCCTATAAGGAGCGGTTAATCCGGCTCCCCGCCCTTGGAGTTATATATATAGGGTCTGGTCCTCCAGGTTGGGGGTCGTGCCGTCGGGGTGACTTCCCGGCCACGTAAAGCTATTTTAGTTGCGAAGCATCAACAAGCCTCGGATACGGACGGATTTACTGTTGACGAACCTAGCAAACGAAATAAGAACAACGAACTTCGGATCTGCACGTGGAATGTTCTGTCTCTCTATAGACCACGTGCAGCCGAACATTTAGCGGAGGCCCTAGACTGCTACAAAGCAGACATCACCGCCATCCAAGAAGTGCGATGGGATGGGCCGGGCAAAAGAAAACTGAAAGACTGCGATGTATACTACGGTGACTGTTACCGACCACAAGGGCAGCGTCTTTTTGGATGTGGATTTGTTGTTAGAGGCAGACTGAGGCAAGAGGTCTTGAGTTTCAATTATGTGAACGAGCGCCTCACGACAATTCGCATCAAGGCTAAATTCGCCAACATCAGCCTGATATGCGCGCATGCCCCCACAGAGGAGAAAGATGACGACACCAAGGACGAGTTCTACGAGCTCCTGGACAAGACATATGAGCAATGCCCTAGCTATGACATTAAAATTGTCTTGGGTGATTTTAATGCCAAACTAGGAAGAGAAGACGTCTTTGGTGGCACAATCGGAAGATACAGCCTGCACGACACCACCTCCGATAACGGACTCAGGCTAATCGACTTTGCTGCGGGGCGAAACGTTGTGGTAGCTAGTACGCAGTTCCCGCATCTCGATATTCATAAGGGGACATGGCGAATTCCTGGTCAATCAACCGCCAACCAAATTGACCACATTGCGATCGACGCAAGGCACTCCTCCAGTATCAAGGATGTCCGAACGTTCCGAGGAGCCAACGTTGACTCGGACCACTACCTCGCTGTAGCAAAGGTAATGCTACGGATATCCAGACCAAAGCCAAAACAGGGAAATACTGTCAGGAAGTTCAACGTCGGACGGCTACAGTCGCAAGAAATCGCCAGGTCCTTTTCCGATCGAGTCTCTCGCGCCCTCTTAACTAGTCCTTTGCCGCCAACTGCAAACATCGAGAACCAGTGGAAAAACTGCCAGGAAGCCATCAGAGATGCCGCCTCTGACGTGCTGGGCTTCGCACGACCACCACAGCGAAACCCCTGGTTCGACGAGGAATGCCGGCAAGTGCATGCAGCCAAACAACAGGCATACAAAGCGGCGCTGCATAGAAGGACCAGAGCTGCTCGCGAGCTCTACGAGCAGAAGAGGAAAGAGGAACACAAGCTTCTCAGAAAGAAAAAGAAAGAGCATGAGAAGCGCGCGATCGAGGAATTAGAGGGATGCCACTGCAGGAATGAAGTTCGGAAGTTTTTACCAAAAAGTAAAAAGAACCTCCCAAGGTTACAAACCCCGAACCGAAGCCTGCAAGGACGATCAGGGGAACATCGTGGTGGAAACGCAGTCGGTGCTGAGGATATGGAAAAATCATTTCTGCAAATTGTATAACGGCGATGACGAACCGAATTCCGCTACCATGCAAATTGCACCATTCAACCTGGACGACGTAGGCCAACAATTCCGTCCACCCGATCTTGACGAAGTGAGGATAGCCATATCTAAACTTAAGTCCAATAAAGCTGCTGGAGCTGATGGCCTTGCGGCTGAGCTATTCAAAGCGGCTGGCGATGAATTGGTTAGGAGTATGCACCAGCTCATCTGTAAAATATGGTCGGAAGAAAGCATGCCCGATGAATGGAACCTCAGTATTGTTTGCCCGATCCTCAAGAAAGGCGATCCTCTGGACTGCACCAACTACAGAGGCATCAGTCTTCTTAATATCGCCTACAAGATCTTCTCTGCCGTACTTTGTGAACGCCTGAAGCCATTCGTCAACAACCTGATAGGTCCATATCAGTGTGGCTTTAGGCCAGGGAAGTCCACCATCGACCAAATATTCGCACTACGGCAGATCTTGGAGAAAACCCAGGAGTTCCAAATCGATACCCACCACCTTTTTATCGATTTCAAGGCCGCGTATGACAGCATCTATAGAGACGAGCTATATAGAGCAATGTCTAGTTTTGGCATCCCTGCCAAACTCGTCCGTTTGTGCAGGATGACGATGGAGAATGCACGCTGCTCCATCAAGGTCGGCAAAGACCTCACCGACACCTTTGATGTCAAAAAAGGTTTTAGGCAAGGCGACGCGCTGTCATGCGACTTCTTCAACATCGTTCTTGAAAGAATAGTGCAAAACTCTCACGTCAACACCAGAGGCACAATCTTTCAAAAGTCCGTCCAATTACTCGCTTACGCTGACGACATTGACATAATCGGACGAACAAAGCGTGATGTCAGTGGTGCTTTTGTGAGCATTGAGAAGGAAGCCAAGAAGATGGGTTTAACGGTGAATGAAAGCAAAACGAAGTATATGCTGTCCACAAGAAAGGACACCCAACACCGACGTCTCGGACAGAACGTCACTATAGACAGCTATAATTTTGAGGTAGTCAGAGACTTTGTCTACCTAGGATCCGCTATAAACTCAGCGAACGACACCAGCGCTGAGATCAAACGAAGAATTACTCTTGCCAATCGCTGTTTCTTTGGGCTAAGAAGGCAATTGAGAAGCAAAGCCCTCTCTCGAGCAACTAAACTGTCCCTGTATAAGACGCTTATCATCCCGGTCCTGATGTATGGTGCAGAGGCATGGACACTGCTAACAGTGGATGAGAACGCGTTAGGCTGTTTTGAGAGGAAAATTCTCCGGGTGATTTTTGGTCCCGTCTGCATAGATGGGGAATGGAGAAGAAGATACAACAACGAACTGTATGGGCTGTACAGCGACACCGACCTAGCCACAAAAGTGAAAAGCCAACGACTGAGATGGCTGGGTCATCTAGAGCGAATGGACACCAATGCTCCGGCCCGGAAAGTCTTTGAATCCAACCCCGTGGGACAACGCAGTAGAGGTGGACAGCGTAAAAGGTGGCGCACGCAAGTGGAAGAGGACCTCAACCAACTTGGCGTGCGAAACTGGAGACAGCTAGCTAGAAACCGAGCCGGCTGGAAGAAGCTTGTTGGTTGAGGCCCTGGTCCACCCCGGACTGTAGCGCCACCTTAAGTAAGTAAGTAAGTATGTATTGTATAAATAAAATGCACGACTGGGTCGCACGTACTTGCTCTTATGTTCAAGACACTGCGGGCTTAAGAAAATTGTATATAAAAACATGGAAATTATGAGAGAAAAATAGAGAAGCATGAAATACGACATTTAAATTAGCTAAAACAACTCTTTTGACAGTTTGAGGTGAAAAAAAGTATGCCATCTTAATTCATGATAGAGTATGATTTTATGGGAAAAAAAAATTTAAAATCGTTGGAGCGGTTTTTTTTTAAATTAATATTTTATATATAAAATTCTTAAAACATTTTTAAGAACAAATTTTGGTATGCAGATTTAAACAATATATTTATGTGTCAACCCGTAAATTGTCAACCCGTTTTTGAGATATCGAATTTTCAAAAAAAAATTTTGAAACTTTTTTTAAAAATCCAAAAACTTTTTTTTGGAAAATTTTGATATGCAATATTATTTAATCTTATCTGAAATTTGTATATAAAAAAAATTCATTTAAATCCGTTAAGCTGATAACGAGAAAACTCAAAATAAAAAAATACGTTCTATGACAGGTACTACTAATAGTTGCTATGTGTAAAATTTTATAATTTTTGATGGTAGATCGTACAAATTTTAGTATACGAAAAAAGTTTAATCAAAATCGTAGGAGTCGTTTTCAAGCAAAAAAATATTTTCCTTTGCGGTTTTTTCACTTTTGTATGGAAGGTACCGTTATTTTTTCATAAATGTAAAATTTTTTCTAAAAATGTTTTAGAGAATTCAAAAAAAGGCTTAAATGTCGAGTTTCGAAAATCTATGATGCCGTTTTCGAAATATTTGATTTTCCAAAAAAATTTTGAAATATTTTTTAAAATTCCAAAAAATATTTTTTCAAAAATGTTGGTACACAAAACTATTAACATTTTTTGGAAGCTTCTGTATAAAAAAACAATTGAAATCGGTCATACCATTTTGAAGAAAATCAATAATTAAAAAAATGGTTCCTTTGTAGGTACCATTAATAACCATTTTTGAAAAATGGTTTTCCACCCAAAGAAAGCCTTTACTAAAATAAATTTATTGAATTTTTTTTAAGAAAAGTTGTCGAGCCGTTTTTGAAAAAAATACGATTATGTAAATTTGCCAAAAAAAATGTATGACAGGTACCGTTATTTTTGGTTCTAAAACAAAATGAAAAAAACGTGTCGGCAGAATCACCAAAAACCACTATGTACCAAGTTTGAAGAAAATCGATCTAGCCGTTTAGGCTCTAGATAAACAGACAGACAGACAGACAGACAGACAGACAGACAGACAGACAGAATTGTGCCACCCACTTTTTTGGTGTTCTCTATCATCGTAATATTATGTTTGATTGTTATCTCAAATTTTTTTTTTTGCACGAATCCAAAACTTGCCTTATAGTACCTATAATCGCAAGTAAAAATTCATTTTAAAAATTAGTTCGAATAAATTCAAATATATTTAGGAACTCAGATGAAACGAGTATACCTTTCTTTTAGCTAAAACTATTTGAAGAGTTGGTTTGAGATTTTAGAAACGAGTTCAATGCTTTAAACCATTTTTCTTTCATAATATTCATGTTATTATTCATGTACCTAGTACCTACATAATACAATTTTCAAAATTCTATAGGACAATTTAACTTAAGAGTAAAATCGTGCTATCCAATCGTGCATTTTAATTGATATGATTTGGTGCGTATTAACTTGCGTAGCAATCTTAACCCTTTTATTAAGCTTTGCCAGACATACCGGTCTGTCCGGGATGTCTTTGAGGCATAAATCAACTGTACCATCGGAACAGCTTTATTCACGGTTAGCAACCTTAATTCTCAAAAAATACCGCATGGAAGCTTCTTCTACATTATTTAAAAACCAGTATTGCTGCATTAGTGATTTAACCTTAAGATATTGTTTTTAAAATTTCAAACAAACTGAACAAATTACATGCAGAATGTCATTTCTGCAAAATATTTTCATACAAATAACATTGTCCAATTTTATTCTAGATTTCGAAAGAATTAAATTTTTAAGATATTTTAGCACGCGTATACAGCCAACTTTTTCGACACTTCACTTCGAATAACTTTTTATGATCGAGTGGGATTGATGGGGACTTTTGGCAGTTTATTTGTTATGCCAAAAGGAAGATTATACCAATTTTCTGCCTTATCAGAATTTTGGCTAGGTCAAATGTCTATTTTGACTGGAATATTTAGGTAATTGGTAAAAACTGATAATGAAAAAAAAAATAGTTTAAAAAACAAACTTTTCTTTGGTTAAAATTTTTTTATTTGAAAATTAATTTTTCAAGCTCACGTAAGTAACTTTTTTCGAAAACTCAAATTTAAGAAACATATCCTGAAAATGAAATTCTTAAAATTTTGAACTTAAGGTGAACTTTTTGCTGATTCCCTATAAGGAAAATTGTATTTTCGTTTAGGGCCTTCCAAATGACAATTTATTTTTTGTTTTCGATTTTCTCATTGAAAGCTCCACCGATTTTAATCAATTTTTTTAAAGCACCTTTAAAATGTCAAAAATATTGCATATCAAAATTTAAAAAATAAATTTGATTTTCTAAAAATTATAATTTTTTTTTTTTTTGAAAATTCAATATTTCAAAAACAGTAAATCCTAAAAATTGGCATACCAATACCAACATTTTATATATACAAAATTAATTTTTACAAAAAACATCGCAGCGCGCGAACCGAACCATTATTTCGGTAATAAATTTGCACGATTTGTAAGCGTTGTTCAGGAGTAAGTCTATTCATTATGAAAGTGTCAAAAAGACCCGCTCCGAAAAAAGTATTGCCAGATTGAAAACCCCACGTCTAAAAAAAACACCCTTTACATGCGATCCAGTCGTGCATTTTATTTTGTTTGTTTATTTTTTCTCGGGCAAAATGTTGAAATCCCAGGATTATCTTTTATTTTAGCCATTTGTCCCGTCGAGCTGCGAGAAAAATCTGGCTTTCATTCCAAACTCGTATTGAAAAATCGATTCTTCAAAATTTTAAACGATATGCTAAAGAAAGCAGAGCGGAAAATAATCATTTAAAAATTATAACAAATGCATAACTGCATAATGCTATGCTATAAGAAAAAAACACAAAAATAAACACGAAAAAACATAAATATTATTTTTTCGCACACACAAAAATAATCTGAGTAATTAATTTTGTGTGCGAGAAAAGAGTGTGGAGTTCCCCAAATAATCTGCTTCTTTTTAACGATTTTTCGTGTGAACGCTTCTAATATCGATTCTGATATCAAATCCATCCTTTCAGAAAAATGAAAAGAAATGAAATGTAAAATATAAATAATAACAATTATGAATAACGAAATGGTCTACTAGTAGGTAGACACTCGATTTATTTAGCAGAAGTTAGAATATCTCGAAAAATCTTTTATTCTTTTTTTGCGAATTCAAATTCTATTGAAATTTTTTTTAATGCAAGAAATTATCAAATTGACATTATTTTTAATGCACACAATTTTAATACTGCATTAACATTTTCTTTAATGCTGAAAATGTTGGTATAACTTAAAATTTTTTTTAATGCAATACATTTTTGATTCTGCATTGACATTTTATTTTAATGAAAAAAAAATGGACCACATTAAAAATTTTTTTGATGCACAAAATGTTTCGTCTACAGTTACATTTTTTTTTTAATGCAAAACATTTTCGATTTTGCATATACATTTTTACTTGCGATTATAGGTTAGGTACTATAAGGCAAGTTTTGGATTCGTGCAAAAAAAATTTTTGAGATAACAATCAAACATGATATTACGATGATAGAGAACACTTGCTCTTATGTTCAAGTTGTGTGGGGCTTAAGAACTTTAAAAAATATTCAAGTAATTATAGAAAAAGCATATAAACAGCATGATAAATAACTAAGAGCTCAAAAAAAAGTATGCCATTTGATTACTTGAAAAAATATGAATATATGCAAAACAAAATTTAAAATCGTTGGAGCCGTTTTCTTAAAAATTATTTTTTATATATAAAATTTTTTAACATTTTTCAAAAAAAAATTTGGTATGCCAATTTTGAGTATATATTAATATACATTTAAAACTGAATTTTCAAAACAATTCATCAACCCGTTTTTGAAATATTCAATTTTCAAAAAAAAAATTTTGAATCTTTTTTTTTAAATCCAAAATTAATTTTTTTAAAAACAGACAGACAGACAGACAGACAGAATTTTGCCACCCACTTTTTTCGTGTTCTCTATCATCGTAATGTCATGTTTGATTGTTATCTCGAAATTTTTTTTTTGCACGAATCCAAAACTTGCCCTATAGTACCTATTTCGCAAGTAAAAAGTGGGTGGCACAGTTCTGTCTGTCTGTCTTTCTGTCTGTCTGTCTGTCTGTCTGTTCGTCTACAGCCTAAAACGGCTTTTTCATTTTTTTTAAATCAAAAATAACGGTATCTGCCATACAATTTTTTTTAGCAATTTTACATGTAGGCCAGGAAAAATGGGTTCCGAGGTTGAAAAAATTAATTCATGAAATATTAAAATTGGAATCGACGCAGAATTGCAACCTCTATAACATATCCAAAGTCCCCCAAAATCCCCGCATTGGCTTTTTGTGTAGATGCATTTGAAGAGGTGCAGACGTGGAGAACTTGGAGGTCTATCAAACTAAAATATTTCTTTTTGTACAACCTAACCATATGATACATAATTTAAGGGTAGTTTTTAACGCTGAATCTAAAGAAACCAAATTCAAAATGATACAACCATCCAAAAAAAAGTTATAGTCCTTTTTACGTAATGATGACTTTTTTTCAGGTACAACAGGTAAAATATTATCGAAAACCCTTTGAAAATAAAGGTATGTTAATGAAACTTGGAACAAATGTTCCTTTTGTCATACGAACTAAGAATCAAGACAGTCCCCAAAAATATCCATGGTAAAAGGGTGTTTTTTTAAGGGGTATGGGCAAGTGTAGAATGTTTACCATAACACCCACGAAAAAACTCTTACACCCTAACACTCGCCAAAAATATTGAATATTGAATTGTATTGATTCTTAGTACAAATGGAACATTCACTCCAAATTTCATTCAAAATTTGGTTTCATTAGATTCAGCGTTAAAAACTACCCTTAAATTATGTATCATATAGTTAGGTTGTACAAAAAGAAATATTTTAGTTTGATAGACCTCCAAGTTCTCCACGTCTGCACCTCTTTAAATGCATCTACACAAAAAGCCAATGCGGGGATTTTGGGGGACATTGGATATGTTATAGAGGTTGCAATTCTGCGTCGATTTCAATTTTAATATTTCATTAATTAATTTGTTCAAGGTTCCCCATACGATTTGTGCTTTTTTTCCTGGTCTAATGATCGTATTTTTCTCAAAAACGGCTTGACAACTTTTCTTAAAAAAATTCAATAAATTTATTTTAGTAAAGGCTTTCTTTTGGTGGAAAACCATTTTTCAGAAATGGTTATTAATGGTACCTCCGAGAGAACCATTTTTTTGATTTTTGATTTTCTTCAAAATGATACGACCGATTTAAATTATTTTTTTTACACAGAAGCTTCCAAAAAATATAATTAGTTTTGTGTACCAAAATTTTTGAAAAAATATTTTTTGGATTGTTAAAAAAATTTTCAAAATTTTTTTTGGAAAATCAAATATTTCGAAAACGACATGATCGATTTGTTTGAAACTCAGTACTTAAGACGTTTTTAGTACTCTCTAATATATTTTTAGAAAAAAATTTACATTTATGAAAAAATAACGGTACTTTCCATACAAAAGTTAAAAAACCGCAAAGGAAAATATTTTTTTGCTTAAAAACGACTCCTACTATAAACTTTTTTCGTATACTAAAATTAGTACGATCTACTACCAAAAATTATAAAATTTTACACTTAGCAACTATTAATAGTTCCTGTCATAGAACGTTATTTTTTATTTTGAATTTTCTCGTTATCGGCTAAACGGACTTAGAACAATTTTTTATGTACAAAATTCAGATAAAATCAAATAATATTGCATATCAAAATTTTCAAAAAAAAAGTTTTTGGATTTTTAAAAAAAGTTTAAAAATTTTTTTTTTGAAAATTCGATATCTCAAAAACGGGTTGACAATTTTTTTTCAAATTTTGTTTTTATATACACATAAATATATACTTCAGATTTGCATACCAAGATTTGTTCTTAAAAATGTTTTAAGAATTTTATATATAAAAAATTATTTTTTGTAAGAACCGCTGCAACGATTTTAAATTTTTTTCCCATACAATCATATTCAATCAAGAATTAAGATGGCATTATTTTTTCCACATCAAACTGTCAAAAGAGTTGTTTTATCCAATTTAAAAGTCGTATTTCATGCTTCTCTACATTTTTCTCTCATAATTTCCATGTTTTTTCTTAAGCCCACAATGTCTTGAACATAAGAGCAAGTACGTGCGACCCAGTCGTGCATTTTATTCTTAATGCAAACAAAATATATATTATTTTTTTTAATGCAGAAAATTTTCAAGCTTTCATTTAATATTTTTTATGCAAAATTCATTTTTTCCATTGAAATTTTTACAACTCTGCATTTAATACAGATAATCTAACTTCAAAGGATTCAATGTTGTCTATCCATGATTGAAAGTAAATTAAGTTTTTCAAAGGAACACAGTCAGCCTTTGCTTTGTTTTTTTTTTTTGCATTTTTTTTAAAGAAAAATTAAAGTTATTTTCAAATATCTTAAATGTTGTGGAAATCATAAATCTGAAAAAAAAAATTACTTGGCGGAATCATAAAATATAATTTCGTAGTTATCGAATCCAGTGCAGACAAAAATAGTAAATTTATAAAAAAATTGTTCTGCAATCTTATGTTAAAAAACAATGAATGTATGAGTTGTTTGCAATTTCACAAACGTTTGACAAAGTATCGAGTCTTAATGAAAAGTGATAATTTTTATCATCTTCGTGTGATATCTATAGAATCATAGATAAAGCTATGCACATGCAAATAGTTTATAAATTTTCAATTTATTATTAATTGTTTAGTTTTAGTGAAATTTTAAAATTTAAATTACATAACTATAAAAATTTCAACTCATTTTAAATATAGGATTCCAAAAATGCCAAATTGAAAAAACGTGGGGAAAAACATGGCCCAGGATTAAAAAAGCAAGTGGTAAACCATCAAAAAGCTATTTCAAGTCCCCATCCTGAACGTTCGATAATCGTGGTAAACTTGTCAACATGTTGGTAGCCAAAAAGTTGTTGTTGTTTGTGCATTAAAAACAAAGCAAAATAAAATATTGTGTCGTCCAAAATACTTTTGATACTATTTTGTCACCAAACCTTAGACTTTTTCATTCATAAATAGATTCAACGTTGTGTACATACCCACTTGTATTCCTTTTTTTAAGCACCCTCTGTAAAATAAAAATTAAAAATAAAAATTAAAATAGAAACAAAACATAAACACCCCACCTGCAATACATACTGTTTACACTTTTTATGTCAATTTGTTTTTGTTTAACTCTCGTCTATGTGGTTCCTATTGTAACTCTAATAACCCAATTTATCTTTATTCTTTATTTTTAGTCACCAAGTCCTGCTATGTCCCGCATGGGATGGGCGCTCAGAACTCTCCTGGTCACAGATAGCTCAAGTTGTTTGAAAGATAGAAAAGTAAGTTTTCCAGTTACATATGTATACATCCTTCGTCCTTCTTCGGTTAGATTTCATTTTCATGTTTCCTTCCTTCCGATGAAGAATAGTTACAAATTGAAAATGTTCCACAGGTATCGGGCAAATTAATCAGAAAGTGTGCTCCAGGCACTGAATTGGTAGATTGGCTGTTGAATCTGTCACCGATTGTACACACCAGAGCCCAGGCGGCGGGCATGTGGCAAGCTTTACTGGAAGAAGGAGTCCTTTCACATGGTATGCATTTTTCTTATTCTTTGTTTTTTTTTTTTAATTTTTGTACCTTCCTATTTTTTATTGAATCCGGCTTATGCTTTGAGTTATATGTTCAAAGAATAGAATATCGGAGCATGATGATAGAATATCCTATTGCTGTGGATATACCTTTTTCTTTGAAAAGTTTCCATGTTTCCACTCTGAAGTACATGTCCTTCCAATTTCTTTTTTCCTTTCAGTGAACAAAGAGCAACCGTTTAAGGATAAATGTTTTTTGTATCGATTTCGTGTTGACGAGGAAGGAACAAGCGGCGGAGCTCCACAGACGGATGATGTTAATGCATCTAACGACCATGTTCGTGAGGCATTAGGAACACTGTTCCAGCGGGGACCAGATGCTACACTTCGGATGATTCTAAGAAAACCGTAAGTTGGAAATACAATACCTGCATACATATGAATGTACTCCATTTTTTTTGTTCTTATGATATTGCGTTGTTTTATTGAGCGGGTTGAACGGTTGTAGAATGGCAAATGAGGATAGAACTGTTGTTGGGTAAATGCATTAGTGTGTTTTCTATACTTACACTGAGTTTTAAATGGTTGAAGTCCTCAACACCTTAACTTTTATTTGTATAAGTACACCCTGTGGCATTTGATTGTGAATTGTAGGCAAAATGTTCCTATATTGGCCAACTTTAATTACTCAACTATAGAGACACTCACAGATGAAGCCAGAGAACAGTGCACCTGAGTTCGAGTTAGCCACGATTGTAAGGACCAGTTACAATTATTAGGAATTGGAACCTACTGATGGAATAGAATGCCTAGTGGACTTTCATGGAATATTTAAATTTTGCTTAGGGAAAGTGAGAGTACGATGTTCTATGATATTTTAACGGCTGTTTGCTGGCAACAGTGTCAGAATAGTATATCTTCAACAACGTTGCTTAATTAGTTAAAAGCATACAGACATTGATACTTTCATATGGTGCTGTCAAGCTTTCTATTCACACGGGGGGTCTCAACATATTTCAGATATTCATCGATTGTGAAACGTCCTTTTATTAGTTGTTATTTTAAGTAATCATTATTATGTAAAAGTACTAAGGGTAATCTAGTTTGATGGAATGCGACTGAAAAACGACAAACCTGAAAACTTTGACTAAAGTTCAAAGATTAGCATGCGTAGGTATTACGGGGGCTTGGAAACCACCTCTACTGTGGGACTGGAAGCGATACCCAACTTTTGAGACCCCTAGATCTATTCGTGCAGGATTCAGCAGCATACAGTGCCTTCCGGCTATGCCAGACTATCTGCTGATGGAAACAAAGCACAACGGGACTTACTCAGATTCTTCAGAGATGCATACATATGGGAATAAATGTTTGCACAGACTACACAACGGGGAGTGGAAAAACAACCAACCTTTCAGTAGTGAATCTACGATAACTACCTACAATGATGGTTGTAAGATGACCACTGGAGTTGCTGCTGGAATTTTCTCGGGAACTCTGGGATTAGCTATGTATATCATTTGAACTTCAGGACTTTTGCAGTGTCTTCCAAGCGGAGGTCGACAAAAGTAGCTACGCAAATATTAATGACAGTGAAACGACGAGCTAATATCACCCTCTTTATTGACAGCCAAGGATCAATAATTGCAAAATCTGTCACCGAGATACATTCGAAGCTTGTAATTTGCTGTTGCAAAGAGCTTAGGGTTTTTGGCATCCAGCATAACATTAGACTCTGCTGGATTCTTGGTCACAGTGATGTAAAGGAAACGAGCTGGTGGAGAAGGCTGAATCGCTTGATTCAGGTCAAGCCGAACGACATATTAAAGTACCAACCTGTAGCATCAAACGGGATATTGGTATCAAAATATTAGACAAAATTTAAGAGATGGATCCTGCTCGAAACATGAGGCACAACTAGAAAATTATGGCCACATTTCAATTAGCAGTTGGAAATCAAAGGGCACGGTAGTGCCCAGCCAAGTTCACGGCACTAGACGCTTTTTACAGGAACAAACTCAGGCGATTTTCAACCCCTCTCTAACTTCAGTACCTATAAAGTCAGAAACTTCAAATTCGCAGTATTTGCTGAACTGGTCAAACACAGGTGGCTCACCAAATTTCAACTCTTTAGCATTAGTAATTCTCGAGATATAAGACTTCAAAAATTGCAAAAACCATAACTGATTGACTCACTGACTCACTGACAGATTATCAAAATTATGGAGCACTTCCCGACATCGTAGAAACTTGAAATTTCGCACAACGGTAGGCCTTGTGGTGCATACAAAGAAAAAAATCGAAAATCTTCTATTTTCTGTTCAGGGGGCGTGGCATCCACCCACTTTCTTAAAAATTCTTATAAATTATATGGAGCACTTTCGATTGTTGTAGAACGATAAAAATAGGTAGGTGGGTAGGGCTTGAAGTATTTAGAAAGAAAAAAAATTAAAAATTGGAATTTTCCATTCAGGGGGCTTGCCAACCACCCACATTTTAAAAATCCTTATAAACTATATAGAGCACTTCCGATTGTTGTAGAACGATGAAAATTGGTAGAGCGTTACGGTTTGACGTGCAAACAAAGATAAGATTGGAAATTTATAGTTTTTTTTAGCTCAAAAGGCGTTGCATCTACCCACCTTTTAAAAGTTGTTATCAATTATATAAAAATTGGTGAACGGTATGATTTTAGAAAAATAAAAATTGAGATTTTCCATTCAGGGAGCGTGGGACCCCCCCACTTTCTCAGAATTGCTATTATTTATATGGATCACTTTGGGTTGTCGTAAAATTGTGAAACTTTGTAGAGCAGTAGGACTTGATTTTCACCTTGCAAAATGATATCTTTGCAAAAAGAAATAAAATCAAAACGAAAACATAAATTTAAAAAAAAGAGACAAGTTCTTATATGCACAAGAAACATGTGCGTAAAAAGTCAGCCAAAAAAAGTAATGAGATCTTAAATATATGCCAAGTTTAAGTTCATGAAGTTTAATATCAAATATCTTAAGTGGAGTAACATCGAAACAACTCCAAATTATGACAGAAATTTGGTATCTGTTGATTACTGATTAAAATTTGGTGGATTTACTTGGCAAGTTTTCTCTAAATTACTTACTTAATCACAAATAAATATGTGAAAACTTGTGCAGTGAACCCACCAAATTTGAATCAGTAATCAATAAATACCAAATTTTTGTCATAATTTGGATTTCCCAAAAGTATCTTTTTTCATTAAAAGTCAGATAAACTACTCAAAACAAAATTGAAAAACAACAACAAAAAACTTAATTGAAGCTGAATAAATATGCTATCTGACTATTACATTTTATTGGCTCAAAAAAATGACGACCTTCAAAAAATAAAAAAAAAATTGTCTCGTGTCATTTCTAGCAATATAGCAATAACGGTACCGTAAGGAAAATAATGCTATAGAATGCTTTTTGTTTCAACTCAATGTGACTGTTCATCACAAAGATACAGCTTTTCAAAAAACATTGAAACAAATGTTGTTCTTTAAATTTTTTTTCTCTTGAATGCAAGCTAAATTATGGTATTTTTCTGGCTAGATAATCAATTAATATTATCATTATTACTAATCTACGACCTGATTTTCTAAACATTAACTCACAAAGTACAGATTTATGACCTAGCATTTAGCATCAGATTGCCCCACTTAAGTGGGACACATATCATCTATAATGGACATCTTGAATGGCCATTTATATCCAATTATTATTGTTTTCTTCGTAACGAAAAGCATTTATAAAAATGAGCTATATCTGTTTTATATGGGTATTTTTATTATTAATACAAACTTTATTTGCCTTAAAAATAATGTATGTTATAAGTATTTATATTTATTTTCTATAAAACTCATACCTTTGCACACGTAACTTTTGTATACAGGGTGTCCCGGACCTGAGTGGAAGTATTTAAGGGGGTGGTTCTTGGGGTTATTCTAAGAAAAAAATTGTATTGGGGGAAAGTTGTATCTCCCCTCCCTGAGGCAGGGGGGCAGTTTCTGAAACATTGACTTAAAATAAAAAAAAAACATTAAAAATCAACGAAAACACTTCAAATAATGTGTTATAGTTTTTTTGAATGCTAATACTTCATTCTTGCATTTGGTTTTTAAATCAAGTTGTTGAAGCGAATAGTTTTTGAGAAATTAAATTTCGAAGTCAAATTTGTTTAAAAAAATTGTGATTTTTTTTTTCTTAAGTCGATATTTTTCAAAATTTTACGTAATTAAGTGCTTTTTTTGTGTTCAATATTCATTGCCCTCATTATTTTTTAGTCCATTACCGAAAACCAAATTTAAAAATCTTTCTTAGTTTTTGAGAAATTAAGAAAAAACAAAAGGTACTTTTACCCAATAACCCCGAAAAAATTGTTAAATTCATGAATAAATTAATTTTTTCTGGAGGGAATTGAATATTAAAAACAAAAAAGCTCTTAATAACGTAAAATTTTGAAAAAAAAACCACTTAAGAAAAAAAAACCATTTTTTTTTTTAATTTGGCTTTGAAACTTAATTTTTCAAAAACTCCCGCTTAAACAACTTGATTTAAAAACCAAATGCAATAATGGAGTTTTAGATTTCAAAAAAACTATACCACATTAATATATGTGTTTTCGTTGATTTTTAATGTTTTTTTGCATTTGAAGTCAATGTTTCAGAAACTGCCCCCCCCCCCCTGCCTCAGGGAGGGGAGATACAACTTTCCCCCATACAATTTTTTTCTAAGAATAACCCCAAGAACCACCCCCTTAAATACTTCCACTCAGGTCCAGGACACCCTGTATATTAATACCATTTTATTTTAATCAAAACCGTAAGGGAATAAATTATGGTGCTGGTGGTTTCTGCAAAGATTGCCATATTTTTTCTTAAATCCTTTGTATTTCTTGTTCGACACATTTCTTACATATTTTCTTAATTGAAGTTGTTGAAATCTTGAATAAAGAAGGATCTACTTCAAAGTAGCCTAAATAAAATTGCATTCGAAAATTTTCCATAAATGAGCCGTCTATTTTGAAAGTGGTCTAAGTCCACTTATTTCTATTTCGAGATATTTAAAGGTTTGCGTTTGACTTAATTCAAAAATATGGGAAAGAGCTAAAATAAAAGTGAAGTATTTTTTTTCATCTAAATATATTTAATTTACTTACCCAATAAGAAACAAAAAATATTGTTGAACAAAAACCATTTTTTTAGAGTTGTAAATGGACTTAAACCATTTTCAAAATAAATGAAATCGTCTTTTAGTTTTTTCAAATTGTATCAAGTCCTCTATAAATTAATAAAAACATTGAAAAAACTAAAAAAAACGAAAGAGTTGAGCGTTATAGATAATAAGCAGAAATTGTATTCATTAAACAATATATATATGTATACACTGCCGGACAAAATTAGAGGAACGCAGACAAAAAGTAAAAAAGTTGGTTTATTTTAATTGTATCTTTATTTCTTTAATGAAGATTTATGTCTTGATGAATTGAGAAACGTTTGAAATGGCTACAATTATACTGCTCCTTGTTTTTCTTAAAAAAAAATAAAACAAAAATCAAAAAAAGGGGTACTTTGCTGAGAAAATGGACTTAAAAAAATTGAATTATTCTTTTTAAACTCAGTAGAAATCTCTCTTCTTTATATTCTCTTTGGTATATTTCTAATAACATTTTCGATGTTTCCTGGGTTCTTTGGCGCTACAAGCAATGTACTTTTCAGTTCCCCAAAGTTCTTGAACTTGGAGTTTTCTTGTTCAACTGCCTACCATGCTTGCAAGCATGTCCTAGACATGTTCAATGGAATCTAGATCAGGAGAACATGCTGGACCAGTTTAGGGTGTTCAGGTGGGCCTTTTGAAGATACTCCTGTTCGCAGTTTGGGATGAGAGTTATCGTGCATTAAGATGAAATTTTTGCTGATTCTTTGGGCAAATTGTACAACAATTGGTTCCAAAATATCCCTAACATACCTACTGTTCTGCTGTCAAAGACCAATTTTCAACCAAATGTGACTCCACGCGGGCTGCCAAACATATGCCACCACAGACCATTTTGCTCTTTATCGCTTCACGTTTCAAAAATAATGGATCTTGTCACATTTAGCATCAACGCCAATTTACGGTACGAGTTTTTATTTTTCATCAAAAACATGATAAAAGCTATGTGAGCTTCACTTGAGTCTAGAATTCTTACTTAAACTAAATACTATTTTACCATAAGCAATATTCCAGCAACATTTTTATTAGAAAAATCGGAAGAAAACCCGGAAGAACAGAACAGATAATAAAATAAGAATGGTAACATGGTGATTTTGGTACGTACCTAATTCAGTAAGTCCATTTTATCTTCATATTTTACTATAGGAATGGGTTGAACTTGTTCGCTTTTTAACATTTTATCAATTTTAAAATTTTAAAATGGGACTTAAACCATTTTCAAAATAAATTTTTTGTCGTTTTATTGACTGAGCATTTTTTTACTCGCAAAATCTAGGTGACTTCAAATAAAAACAAGTGTTTTTTTCTTATTAAAATAAAAGATTAGGTTGTTTTCAGATGACTCAATCAATAATCTCGATTTTTTTGGAAAACCACTTTCAAAATAAACGGCTCAAATATTAATTTTTTCAATTAAAATACATTAATACCGAAATAAGTTTTTTAGTATTCTTTAGATTTCTTTCACAATTAATCAAAATGATGTTAACGTAAATAAATCATGGCATTCAATCTTCAATGCTAAAACATTTTATAACTTTGAACTTATCTGGGGATCATGTAAAACAATTATGCATATTATTTTTTTTAAGCTTTCATTAAATACAAAATTAAACTCATATACCCGTAAAACAATGAATATTATTTATACTTTGTCACAATATAAATGTGAGAAGGTAAGGACTTAGAATAATGCAAGATAAAGTATTTTTCTGTCTGCATGTGGGGTATCCTGCATATTAAAATACGAAGCGCTGACATAATCCTCTGAAATCGCTTAAGTAAATCGTTCTTTTCGGATCAGCTGTGCATTTTTATTTCCAGAAGATATGAAAATAAAATAATCTTTTTTCCATGGAAGAGTTGTCTTTGCAAAATAAAACTAATAGGGTACTTATTTACTAAGTTTTGCAGTTCTGCCTATTTGAAAAATGTTAAATGTAAGTGTACCGGGTGTAATAAGATACATTTTTTTAATAAGGTACAACATTTTTGTTGTTTAAAAAAAAAAATATTTTTTAAATATTTATTTATGGGCACCTATGAAATTAAGCGGCTACTGTTCAACAATTTCGATATTTTCATTGTCTAGCCATGTTGATGTTTTGTATCACATTACATATTTTAGACTCAAATCTTAACTGTACTTTATGTATGCTCCTTACGGATCAGAAGATCACTTTTTAGAATGTTAGTTGATTGGATATTGAGTGTTTCCTTATTTAAATCATATTATTATGAAACATCCCCCAAGGAAATTTAAAACTTCCACTCTTTTATTTTAAAAGTAAACTTTAGAAACGACGACGATAACCGTAATCCAACTCCTGTACAGATTCCCTTTCTAGTACTTAACTTATAAGGAAGAACTCAATTTAAGTATTAATATAAAATTTTCTCTAATCAGCTTACTCAACTATAAAGAAAAAAAATAATCCGTAATTTCTTACGAATCCTATTAGAGGCAAAACTTCCATCAACTAATATATATAGTTACCTTGAATCTTGATGCATGTAGGTACTGCTTCTATATTAAAATCCTTTTTATGCATTTTAAGATATTTAAAGATTAAACAAACTTTACAACAAAATATACAAGTTAAAGTTTATCCATACAGGAAGCATCCAATTATCTAACACACATGCACTGTGTAGTGTACCCAGATGCTTTGTTGAATGCAGCGAGCTTAACATGGCACAGTAATCTCCTTTTGGAGAAGAACTTTAATACATTCTTGGAACGCAGTTTTTGATTCTTTAGTTGGAAAAGATCATAGCCGGATTATGGACAGAAAAAAATTGATTTATTCAAGGGCCCCTTACCTAAAATAAAATATTTGTTCACGCTCTCGTGTTTAAGAGGCTTAGTACCGTTTGCTCATACGAAACATAAATAACTGTGGATGCTTGTGAGAATCATGATTGATAATTCCATTTTGCAATTTGCGTCTTTACGTCCACTTTACATCGAGCTATAGCCCAAACGGGTGCACCGATTTTCTTCAAAATTTAAATATAATTTGACATAGAGCATAAGTATTCCAAATTTGAAGAAATATATTCAATTCTGTAAGTTTTTTGCATGCAAATGATTTTTGCATCCAAAAATAATTGTTTTACATTTTTAAGCCTACAGTTTATTAATTAAGGGTATTGACTCAATGGAAAGCTTATGCCAAGGCAAACATTTTTCTTCTTGAATATTATACAAAATTGTGTACAGGTGGACAATTGTTAAGACAATTAAGTTTTTTGCGCATGTACTGTAAACTGTGCTTATAGCTACAAAATTATTGTCTAGACAAAAGAGCTGTCTTAAAACCAAATGCAAGAAAGTGCGCGCTTTTCAACATATTCCAAACTTTTTTTATTATTGGCAGAATTTTGTAAAACAAATTTTAAAAATCTGAATTTTGGAAAGCAGAATTTTTAAAGCAGAATTTTGAAAACTGGGTTTTGAAAAGCAGAATTTTGAAGGCAGAATTATGCAACAAGAATTTTGACCCTGCCAGAAATTCGACCGCAACCCCTAAACAAATTATATAGCAGGTACCGTAAATTGTTAGTTCTAAGAAATAAAAAAACAAAATTTCTCAAAATCTCGAGTATCTACGATTTTTTTACGAATGCATAACTTGCCATAATAGTAAATTGCAAGCAAAAATTCAATTTGCTGCCGATTGGAAGGCTTTAATTGTCAAAATCTGTTTTTTAACAGATCTGAATGGAAAAAAAATCAATTTTTTGTAATCATAAGAAAGGCTCATAATATAAATCTGCTATAGCTAAGCTACTAGTTAAAAATTCTCATTGCAAGTGCTATTGTTGAGTATGAAATCTAGCAATTACAAAATTTCGTAATTCATAATCTCGCAATTACAAAATCCTGCTTTTAAAACCCTTCCAATTACAAAATCAAACAAATTAAGAACTCCGAAATAATCAATCAAAATCTTAAGCGAGATTTGAATTTGAAAGATTTTGACAAAAATAACTATTTATTGTGATGCATTTAAATTTTGTGAAATTTCCTTACTTCTGCAAAATAAATTGAGTGCCTAACACCAACCATAAACGCCGAAAAACATTTTTATTTTCAAGTTTCTTTTTTGGTTCGCAGGATTTTTATTTTTTAGTGCGAAGCTGAGAGCTATGTTACTATGAGATTTGAATTTGCGAAGTTTTGATTTACAATATGTATTTTGAAGTGCTAGATCTTGAATTGCGAGATTTTGGTTGATATTTGCGAGATTTATTGGTGTGAGATTTGATTTTTAAAAGCAAAATTGTGTAATTGCGAGATTACGAAAAGTAAGATTATTAAAAATGTTATATATCCTTATTTGCGATTTGGTTGATATTTGCGATATTTTGTTGTACGAAATGTGAAGGTTAAAGGCGAGATTTTGTAATTGGAGGACTTTCTTATTGCGAGAATATGAATAGCAGGATTATTAATTCGTGGGATTTAATTTTTTAAGAAAAAACGAGATTTCTTTATAGATTTTGATTTGCAGCTCCCTTTTTGTATTTATTTTCATTATTTTTTAGATGATAATGATAAGCTTACTTCACGCGTCACATTGGGTGCTTGAGCAGTTTGATTATTTTTATTCTTCAAATATATTGTTAAATAAATGAAACTGTCCCATCCAAAATGTTTATCATGGGACTCAATTATTTTCCCGTGAAAGTACATTTTTTACTCCGTGCAAACCGCTTTTTATTAGCTCAAAAATAAGGCCGGAGACCACAATGATTCGTAAGAAAGAGAGATAGAGGCCCTGGCTCTCGTTGAGCTGTCGTAAATCTATCAATAATTAGAAGGGTTGAACTTGCATTTAAAGATTATGTGATTTTTGTCTGCACTTTAAAGCAAGCAATTTTTAAAAAATACCGACTTTCATAAATGCAAACAGAAAAACGAAGTTAATTTTAAATAATAATTTAATTTTGTATCCTAGTCCGCTCCTGCAAATGCAACTTCCAAGAATTGTATCCCTACAAGAAAATAAACTTTAAGATTTTCTCTAACCTCCCGGCTCCATTTCGCTTCTATAAGGTACTTTCTTAGAAAATGTTGGTATTTTCTAAGAACTTAAAAATTTTTCTAGTCTTTCCTTTGCTCTCAGCAGTTGCCTTGTACTTTTGTATAGCGAAAATTCCAACTGATTTTATAGCTTTTTTTTTCAATTTCTTTTAACTAACATACTACATAATACTATCCACTTTTTACCATTTTGCTTTTTCTCCAATATGCAGTTCACACGAACGAAGTCCTGAAGAATTGGAATTGGTATTTGAGGAACTTTTACACATCGCAGCACTATCACATCTCTCGACGAGCATCAAAAGGGAGTTGGCATCAATAATCGTATTCGAGTCACATGCACAAGCCGGAACTATTTGTAAGTATTTTAAAGTTTAAAAATATAATAGACAGTACTGTGCTTGAGAGAATTTGATAAAAATTTTATTGGAATTTTTGAATAAAAAAATGAACTAAGTGGTGATACTGCCACCAGCAAGTTTGTGATAAGTAGATATTAAAAGTGTACCTTGTTGTACATTAAGTAGTACAGGTTCTATACATCTCAAAAAAGTTGTTAGAGATTTTTAGTTTTAGGGTTTGACTTTCTTTCGATATGAAAATAGAAAAACCATTGATTTTGAAAATCTTGATTTTTTGATTTTTGATTTTGTGAATTTTGAAATTTTGGGCTTATTTTCTCTTTTCGGTACGAAATTTAAAATCGATATTCTGGGTTTTCCATGAAAAATAATTTCAAGTATTTTGTAAAAAGTATTCATAAAATTGTTTTTATTATATCCACATTAATTTTTTTTTGCACAGCAATGTAAAAGAAACTATCACTGTTCATTTTCATGAAACTAAGCCCCAACTCCTGTCAGATACAAATTACTAGATCTTTCAGCTATTTTTCGATGCGAAAGTGTTCAAATTGAAAACTTAGTGAACCATTTAGTTGTTCATCTTTGTGTTTGCTATGTTCCACCAGTAAAAACTGGTTTTCGGTGTGTTACAACCCGAAGGACATTTTATACATCCTCGTTCCTCGCTGAATATTTTCGTTAATTGAATTTTCAGTTAAGTTTGGTTGGTTGATCGAATTATTCTCCATTTTCACTTTGCTGGATGGTCGGTGGCGGCAGCGATGGTAGACTATTTGTTGGAACACAATTCCAACACGATTCCAGCACGATGTCTACTGGACCATAGGCTAACCGATGATATTGGATTAGTGGTACTTATAGTTGGAGTTTATGGCGCTACTACACTACGAGGATATTGATTTTTTTGTCGAGTTTATTTTATTTGAAACAAACATATTCTAATTATTGTGCCATGGTGTGCATTTAGTAGCCCAGGAGGCACCGTTACAAACAGTGAATTAAGTTGACATGTGAGCAATATTATGTCTGTTCGTGTACTTCCGAAAACTACGAATTTCTACGAATTTTATTTTTTTATATGAGCTTTGATAGAACTTTGGGCTAAATTCGTAGAAATTCGTAGTTTTGTGAGGTACGCGAACAGACATATTATATAAAACATATGTACATATACATATACCTATTAGAACTAAAACAGAAAAAGTAGCCATAGCGTAAGCCATACAGGTAAACAGAAAAGAGCAGTACCGTAGTACTTTGATCTCAGGAGTTTAGGTCAAAAATAATGGGATTGGGTACGATATGTCGACTTTTAAAATATTGACTCCATAAGATCGACTTTTAAAATCTCGACAGAAAAAATCTCGACTGGTTAAAAGACCGACAGATCAAAATACAGACACAAGTTTGACCGACTTTTTAAAAGTCGATTTTTCAAAATGTCGATTCTCAAAATGTCGACAGTGATCGAGATTTTATGAGTCGAGATTTCAACAGTCGACATTTTAAAAGTCGACATTTTGAAAGTCGACATTTTGATCAGATCATAGTTTAGAGAACGATGTTTACAAGCGCGCGCTTGTAACAAAATGTCAGCTTATGAAAAAAAATTTAGCAATGTAAGTAACAGAATAGCTGCAACAATCACGTGATTTCTTCAGCTATCTTAAAACTTAATGTTGTTTTTCAATATGCGGATCAAGTTGAAAACCATCAGCGTGTAACAGAATAGCTGACAAAATACGTACGACCTTTTTCAATTATTCTGTTACTCGAAGATAGTTTTAACACGATCCATATAGCATCAAGAAATATGTAAACATTTTTGTCAGCTTCCTATTCTGTTGAAAACCACCAGCGATAGCGAGTAACAACTGGGTCAAGAAAAGCCGTATTTCTATTTCTCTGGGTCCTCTTTTAGTAAATTTTCACAATATGTACTTTTTTGTGAGTGAGAGTACTACATAAAGCTTTAAAAATGGGACAGTACTATAACTTAAGCACCAAAAAATGATAACGGATTTGTGCAGAACACTTAAATACAAGCATTTTTTATTATAGGAGGGGATCTATCTCCCCCGTGTGGGGAAAAGGGCAATTTCATAAAAAAGTACTAAAATGGAAAACAAATATTAAAAATAAAGGTAATACCTACAATTAAGTATTATACTTTTTTTAAAGCCAATGCTCTGTTCTATTAGTTATTCCTTAAATCAAGTGAAATCTATCAATTTGGCCACTAAAGGAGCCAAATGCCAACGCTGATGCATAGTTAAAAAAAAAACGGGCATTAAGCTCAAAATTTGGGGAAAAAAATAAAAAAAGTTTGAAGTGTAATTTTTCAAAACTGTTAAATTATATGTATATCATTTTTTTTTCCGAAATTCGTTTTTTAATTTAATAATTAATTTTTGATCAAATACTGAAAACTAGATGATTTTTTGAGAAAATTGAAAAGTACAACACTATTATTTATTGATTTATTTTTCTTTGAGGATTATGAAAAAAATAGTTCTTTCTTCTCGGCGCTGCTTTCGAGTACTTTAAATCAAAAGAAACTTTGCATACATCCAACCTCACACCTATCCGAAAACCTATAGTGTGCCAAGCTGGGGGTTGTAACATACCTCACTGTTTATATGAGTAATACGTAAACTAAGCAAGCAAAAACAAAAATCTCCCATAAAAAAGTAGTTTTAGTAGATTCACCTTTGCGTTTCTGAGAAAGGTCACACTGGTCACTATTCCAATATGTTTTTTATAACTCAAAAACTAAGCCAAATTAGACAATTTTTAATTCACGGGTCCTCAACGTGAAAGTGAAACTATGCGGTTACCAAACGTTTCCTTCAATAAAGCAATTGTGGCACGAGCTGTGCGACATGTTACGCCATCACATCATGGTTGTTCAATTGATGAACGAAAAAGTCAGTAATCATGGCTCTATAGTGGTCTTCATTGACTGTAACGTTCTGGCCAGCATCGTTTTTAAAGAAGTATGGACCAATTATTCCCCTAACCCTAAAAGCACACCAAACAGTCAGTTTTTGTGGATGTAATGGTGTCTTAACATACACTTGAGGATTATCATCACCCCAAATATGGCAATTTTGTTTATTGACGTATCCATTCAACCAAAAGTGAGCTTCATCGCTAAGCAAAATTCGCTTATGAAAATTTCGAACAGAAACATGAATTTCAAAATAAATTTTGCATAACTTGAAGCGTTGCTTAGACGTCAGTTTATTCATGTTGAAATGCCGAACCAAACTAAAAATAAATCACTTGACAGCTGACAAAATGGCCGTCAGTTAAAATAGTGTTGCCAATTTAAAGTTCTATACCTCTAATAAAACATCCTTTATTATTTCTGTATCCACCTTATTTTCACGTATATTCAATATCCTGTTACTAAATCTTGCTAAGAAAAGTAATAATTATAATAAAAGTTATCATTGTTTTAGACTATAGACTAACATCATGTGAATTCTGAAAAGTTTGCATTAATGATATTTTTTTCGGTAAAGTTGGACAGTTGAACATCAACTTGAACACATCCCATTACCCCCTTACCAATATGAATACCCATTTAAAATATCGATTCCAATATTGCCAATGTTCTCTTAGTAACTAGAAAGTGCGATTCTACATCCTTCAGTTAGTTGGAGCAGTCCTCCGTTCTACCTTGTTTTGGAATAATGTTTCTACAGGAAAGCCAAAGCTGTCATTGGTTGTCATTTCTACCTCTGACATTTAACACATAATCTTTAAGCATTTTCAATGTCCTTACAAATAGTGTTCCCGCGAGATTGGTGAAAGGTTAAATATTCTTTAGATTCAAAATCTTTAAGGCATTTCTTTAATCTCTGGATCTGGACGGCATAGATCATTATTGAGCACTAATTCCATATTATAGAGCTTATACTTTGGCAAGGCAACCCTCTACATGGAGTTAAATGCCACCTACAAAATTATATACTAAACTAATAATATAATGCTACCTCAGATACTATAAATATTAATCTCATGCATATTGCACATTCTGGCAGATTTTATTATTAAATATTTAACTGCAAAAACTAATTAAATTTTTGTTAGGATTATGAATGAAAATAAATCTATAATGGTTTGAATGTTTAATTCCTTAAAGCTCATATATCTACCTAAAATAGAAACAATTATGTACCACTAACTTTTTGCTGTGACAAATAAATCTGTTAACTGATAAACTTTTATGACTTTTAGGGGGATTTGTGGACAAAAATATAATAGAATACTGCAACTAGAAATGAATAATTAACACAATCAACAAAACTTGAGAGCAATTCTGTTAAATAGAATCACAAGCAAACTTAAATTGTCGCTGTCTTTTTTGTTGGGCACTAACTATGGAGAGTCGAATAACTTTTGACTCTGATTTTATTAAGAAACTAGATGACCCGGTGAACTTCGTTTCACCATAAATTAATTTAAAAAATGTGAGTGCAACTCTTCATTTCATAGACGAAGCCCAGCGTCTTAAAAAATGCAGTTGTTGGTAAACTCCGAACCCAATTTTGAACAAAATTCACTCTCGATGGCCGCAATTCAAAAGATTTTTTTTCTTGTTCTTATGTATAAGGTATAGACGTGGCTTTTGAAAAACTTCTGTGTCTTAGGTATACCTTGTCAGTGAAAGCTACAATAAGCGACCACTCATCGTCCCCTTTTTTCTTTTTTGCCCGGTTATCAGATCGGTCCGGCTAATTTGGCATCGCAAAAGTAAATAACTGCGAAAATAAGCGCAGTAGAACATTTACAATGCCGAAACGCGATGAAGAAATATCATATACTCTCAACTAACGTTAACTTATTTACCCGAGAAATCCCCTACTAAGCTCTCAATGTAACAGTGATCCATCCGGTTATTAGAGATTCTCGTCCGTTTAATAAAGATTTTCCATGTAGGAACTGGTCTGAAAATAGATCCATTACTTTTTCCATTGTGTACGTTTGTTATGAAGTTTTCTATTTGAAATGAGCAAAACTAGGTTAAAAGGAGTGTTCGTTTATAGGAACGCAATTTGTATAAGAAATTCGAGGAAAAAGTTGGTTCCCAAGAATAGGTGTCCGTTTAAGGGAATTTTCCGCTGATCGGAGCTATCCTCAAGTAGAGCTTTCAGTTTATTTATGCCTTGTTGAAATTTCGTAGACCGATAAACTTTTTTTTGTTTAACATCATATAACCCTTAAAATAGCTAGAGTTTTAAAAATACCCATTTTTAAAAGCCCTTAACTAACTTCAGCCTTTTAAACACAAAAAATAATTTTTACAATCGGACCGGAAGTCACTTGAAACTGTTGAAACTTTATAGCAATTTTATATGGTTAGGGTATGAAATAGACCGCACTTAAGAATTTCGTTTTAATATTCTAGCCCTTGAGATCGAGATTCGACTTACCTTCAAGTTGGTTATACCATCCTTTCGCTTCTCAGTGTGCATTTCAAATTGGGGGCTGTCGTGGATAAAATTTCCAACGGAATTTCTCCCATCTTCTAAAATTGCAAATGCCAACAATTTTCACTGTTCCTTGCAGATTCAAATTTGGTCAATCAAAATGGTAGCCCAGTGGCCATGGAATATTCATTTTCGATGCCAATAAATTCTGGAAGAAACTGATAACATAATTCACGTTCTTAGTTTTTGACTATCGAAAAAATTTCGTGGGAAATTTTATTCACGATAGCCCCCATTATATGAATATAGACCTTCATCCCTTGGTTCTGACCATTTAGAATAATGCCAACACCAAATTTATTGCGATAGCTCCAACTGACAGTGAAAAACCTTTATCCGCGTTTAGAGCCCAAGAACGTTTTTTTTAAATATCCATCAAGTTTAGAGCCCAAGAACGTTTTTTAAATATCCATCAAGCAAAGCTTTATTTACCTCTGGGTCCCAAAAGAACATTTTCCATGGTCTTCAGCTACATTTATGTACATATATTCAATTGACCATACCCTTCCAGACTTTTTTTTTTTAGAAATTTTGCAATATGCTCTGAGATCACAACACCCAAACTGCAGTTTTTGATCACCATAAAACCATCTTGGATAGTAAAAAATATCATGTATCAACAATTTATTCGCACTATACCGAACCGATTGCATGCCATTTTCTTATGGGTTAAGTATAAGATTGGCCGCACTTTAAATTCTCGTTTTGAAAATCCAGTCCTCGATTAGTGTAATTCCGGATAATGGAGACTCGACTGTAATATTAATTTTTTAATTTTATTTTGTCAGACAAAAATTCATAATAATTGATTGATTAATGTTTTCAAACTCAATTATTGATTTATTATTTTTTTATTGTAAAACAGGCACTCAGGTTGCATTTTTGCACGTTGCTGGCAAACTGCAAGGCCGATTTAAACTAAACTTCATTTAAACACCCACCGGTTCATACCAAACATTTTCCGAAAAGAATCATCCAAATCAGTTTAGCCGTTTCCGAGTTTTTGCAGGACTAACGCACAACGATTGATTTTTATATATAAGAGTATTTTCTATTTTCATGAAATTTGTATTATGAAAGTTGCATGTACATACATTAGTACGTCTTTTCTCCTGGAAGTCAATGTTATGTCTTTTATTTAAAATTATTTTTACCTTTATAATTATGAATACAAATTATATTTTGAATTTCAGCCCACAAGAGGTGCCTACAAATGTTTTTAATATTTTTTGATTACACATTTTCTCTTTCTAAATTATTGGAATTTAAATTAATCGATATAAGGAAAATGGAAAACACAAGAGAAGCACTGGGGGCTAGGATATAAATTACTTCATTCGATTTGAGTCAAAAAGTTACATCGATTTTAACGCACAAATGCTTTTTCACTTGGAGTTGCAAACTTCTAATAATTTACTGTAAATCGTTTTAATAATTCTTATTGTTTCCAATAACTTTTCAAATATAACTATTTTCGTAGGTCGATTTAAGGGCAATTTATTTATATCTCACTAACAAATCATTTCTGCACAGATAGACATTTTCCTTTTTCTAAATTGCATAATTAAAAGGAAATGAGCTCCTCTAGTTCTTCATTGCCATCATAAAAGACATACTTACCCTTTGAAGTTGCTTGAAACAGCTGGGGGTTATGAAAACTTCATTGGCATTATAATTATTGCAGTAAAGTCCATTAAGCTACCCTTAAATTCATTATACCAACACTTTAACTAAAGAAAGTTAAGTGTACCATAGTCAATTGACAATAATTCGAAAAAAGTTCAAAGACAAATGATAAAATGTAAGAGTTTTATGTGAGGTATATACTTGAAAGCAAACCACCATAAGAAACTTTCTTGCCTTAAGCATATATGTGGTTGATTAATAGTATTTTTTCTTTTCTGTCTATGGCACCGTTAAAAGCATGTTTTCCTTTGATGTTGAATATAATTTAATATCGGGGGAGAACTTATTTGTTAAACTGATAATGATTGGTTTAACACCTGAAGAAGACATTCTGAATTGCGGTTCATAAGGTGGAAATGAAATTACACGTTCCACCGTTTCAGAAATATTTCTTATATTATTATTTTAAAAAGTATTCATTTTGAGAGAGTGAAAAAGGTCAAAGAAAAGTAACCTACATATTTAAAAAAATATTTTTTAAAAAGAGCAAGGAGCCGAAAAGATATATGTAGAACCAAAGGGCTATCCATCTAAAAATTTTTAACTTCTTTGATATCTAATATTTTGTATTATATTTTAACTCAATTGATACAATTAGATTAAGCTAAAGACTACCATGTATCATATTATACATAAGATCTGGGTAAATAGAATTTCTTTTGGTTAAAATATGTTGTTCTAGTATATAACAAAAAAAATCATTAATTTATTGTTTTCAAACCATGTATTATGTGTGCACGTGTGTCAAGAACTACAGCACATATTTCACTGATATTTTCACAGTTTGTCTAAAATTTTGTTTCTGGTCCATCTCGAATCCGTTTTAAATCCATTTCCAATTCATATTCCAAAAGTCGCGTCCGTCGTCGTAGATGTTTCAAAATGTATTAATTTAAAATAGAAAATAAACGGTCTTGGTGAACAAGGAAAATATGATTACTTCGGAAAAAACATGGCTGAATTGAATTTAAGTTGAAAGCTTTATTTTGACGTCTTAAGTCGCGTATGCATTTGAGAGTAAAAAGACTACGAACAACTTCTAAGCAGCTCTCGAGAGTAAAACTCACAAGTGAACACAGTCATCAAATTATCTCACAGAGGGATAGAAAGTTATTCAGAAGTCACTTTAGAGAGTTTTCTAGTGAAAGGACTCTCAAATGGAAAAGCACCTTTAGGTAGGTACATTTTCTGAAACGAAGCTAAAATATGTATTTAAGTGGAACACAAGCACTTATAGACGGTGCTTCAGAAGTCCCGTCATCGTGGAACTGGACTTAATATATACATCATTGGAAAGATAATTTAATGTTTTTTTTTCCAGAAAAAAACTTGGAACGACAGGTCCTACTCTGCCGAAAGTATCTGTCATACTTATTTAAACGATGCGACTTATATTTTCTAATACATATAAACATATCTCGGTGTTTGTAGTCGAACACCTCCAAAACGGCTCAAACGATTTTTATGAAATTTTTGTTGTATATTTGGTAGATATGACAACAGGTCCTAAAGTATTCTTTACCCTGCTACGTCTACCCACCAG
Organism: Dasysyrphus tricinctus; assembly: GCA_963921185.1. NCBI lineage: Eukaryota > Metazoa > Arthropoda > Insecta > Diptera > Syrphidae > Dasysyrphus > Dasysyrphus tricinctus. The sequence goes on from OY992531.1 coordinate 78,955,171, forward strand.
TTTTTAGTCGCGATTTTTGTAAAGGGTCCAAGGGAAAAACGGTTTAAGTCCACTTGAGTTGATTTGGAGAAAAATGAAACTGTAAGTTTTTTACGAAAATAGCACTTAATTCTAGGAGAAAAAAACAAAAGTAACAAATAATTGAGTCGAGCACAAAGTACTTAACTCTACAAAATGGAAACTTCATCAGGTAAGCCTTAGTTTTGCCTAGTAACAACTTAACCAACATTTATGAATATGCCCCATTAATTTTGTTGCCTTATAGGCTCATATGAGTCAAAAGGACTTTCCATGTTGGAACGAAAATTTCGAATGTTTTATTTGAATTTTAATTTTGAAAGAACCAGATATAATAATTGGAAACGGTTTTTTGCTTTTTACTCAGGCATCTCTTAATTTTTAAAATATAATTTGAAAGTACAATAATTTTTGACAAGCCAGACGTTGGAATGTTTTTGGAATATTTTTCTTAGAAATTACGCCATTTTGGAAGTTTTCAAAGTCCTTTTTGGAGAGAGCTCTACTACATCAGATAGTACTCATAAATATCAACAAGATGTTATCATTAATTTTATTTTTTTTTTTTTCAAAAAGTGAACTTAAGCCGTTTTTCCCCGGACCCTTCATTTTGTTTGGTGTTTTATATACCAAATACTATTTTCATCCCAGTTTATTTGCACTATGTTCCATGTCTGTTTGGGGTGGGTACTGAATTCGTTTTCAAGCAAACCAGGCTTTGTCTTGGGGGAAAAATCAGAGCTGAAAAACTGAAATTAGCCGTTTGCAAGAGTTGAATGTCAAACTACTGTAAGATGCTTTGTAGAAAATTTTGTTAAAAATAAAAATAAATTGGGTGGCGCAACAGCTCTAGGAGAACCAGGGCCTAGTGACTTACAACTCTCAACCAATCCTATGTGCGTGTTGTTGGCAGGAATGGAGGGGACCTACAGTTTTTTGCCGAGTCCGAACGGCTAAATAGAAGCACTTTTTCATGACAAGTATACTCTTGGAGGATTTGTCAGTTCTTCGCAAGAGGCAGTACCTCGGATAAAACATTTCTGTTTTTAGGTGGCATGGCTGGGAATCGAACAAACACCTTCGGCATGACTCCTACGCACTTACCATCATGCCACGAGGTACTATTTATAAATTTATACAGGGTGTCTTCTAATTCATTAATAATATTTAAGGGCATGATTCTTGGGTATAATCAACGAAAAAAAGTATCTTTTGTTTTTTCTTAATTTCTTAAAAACTAAGAAAGGTATTTACATTTAATTTTTGATATTTGACTAAAAATTGATAAGGGCATTAAATATCATACACACAAATTCCACATACATACAAAAGTTTTTGAAAAATATCAACTTGAAAATAATTCATCAATTTTTTTCTAAAAATTTTGACTTTGAAATTTTATTTTTCAAAAACTATTAACTTAAGCAGCTTGAAGAATGAAGAATAAAATCGTAAATAATAGACAATTTATGAAATTTGTTTTCGTCGACTGTTGAATGTAATTCAATTTAATCATTTTGTGACCTTTAGTCCAAAGCGTTTCGCCCAGGTCCAACAATTGGGCTCATCAGTTAGATGTTGTTGTACCCTAGGACTAAATGTCACAAAATCTTTAAATTGAGTCCACACAGATAATAAATTTTCAATTATTTACGTTTTTATTCGTCATTCTTTACCAGCCAGACAACGGATTTTACCATCATTTACCACAGGCAAATCGCACAAAGGTCACAAAATCTTTAAATTGAATTACAAATAGGAATGGCGTATAAGCTGTCATAAAAGCTAAAATACATACATTATTGTATGTGCCTTATTTTTTTCAGAAATTTTTCAATAATTGAGGCAGGACACCTAGGGGGCAGGGAGAAACAATTTTCACCCCACACAATTTTTATAAATGTAGCATTGAGGTATTTGATGTGAAATTAAAAACCGAGCAGCCACCAGTTTTGACATTTGAATGACATTCTGCAGTGCTACCTGGGGTAGCAAACATCGAACAAACCTATCGACGTTAAGTTTCACGTCACTTTGACGTTTAATGACACTTCACGTCTATGGGTTTGTGTCGTGTTCCCTGCCCCATGGTGCATGTCATTTCAATGTCAAAAACTGGTGGCTGCTCGGGTTTTAATTTCACATCGAATACCTCAAGAATCTTTCCTCAATGAATATGTTATGTCCACTGTCGTCGCGTCATACTTAAGGTAACCAACCTGGTACAGGTACATCCGAGATCGGGCCCGAAAAATTCCCAGAACCGAAGTACGATCCACAACAACAGCACACTTTCAGTTTCAAATCTAATATTTCACTTTCGGTTTATACTATTTCGATTTATTTGATTTATGTGGCAGAACAACGTTTACTGGGTCAGCTAGTAGATTATAAAATTGTATGAACAAAAATATATTTGAAATAATTTGTGCCTCTTGACAATGGTCCTGAAACACTTCTCTAGAAAAACATGAAAGCAAAATATTATCGTATTGTTAATACAAAATTTCAAATCGAATTTGATGAGTCGCTTATATGAAAACATACCGACTGAGCTTTCGGATCTAGTTTGTTGAATGCAATGCAAATATGATTTTGAATATATGTTATAATATTCAATTATTTCTGACTTCAATAATTATTAATATTATTATCAAGATGCCAACTCTGTAAGACGATGGGATACTCTGTGGCGTATACGTAACGTACTTTTTTAGTTTTTACAACACACAGGGTTTTTTACAGTACATAAGGTGTATCAAAAGACCAGAGCTTGTAGTTTTGGCCGAGTTAGGGAAACCAAAGCATGTAAGGGGGATCTATTTCCCCCCGTTCAGGGGGGGGGGGTCAATTTTTTTTTAAATAATTACTTAAAAAGAAAAAACAACGGCAAAGCCTACAATGTCATGGTATATGTTTTTAAATTCAAAAATCCATTCTGTTTTTTCTTTTTGAAATAAATGTTGACTTTAGAAATATTTTTTCGGATAAAAATAATTTCAAACAATTTTTTTTTAAACTATTTTTTAAATCAGATAACGTTTTCAAACTATTTTTTTTTTAATACGATTTTTATGCTATTAAGTACAATCGAGCAGGTACATGTGATCTAATCATTTATTTTACTAAACAAAAATGGATAGTCCCTTGTTTTCCTAATAAATCTACAAATTTCTTTTTTTCTATTTTGTCTGTAGTATTTAATCAAGGTGACGAAGGACGATCCTGGTATATACTGTTAAAAGGATCCGTTGATGTTGTCATTCATGGCAAAGGAACAGTAGCAACACTCAAGACTGGTGATGACTTTGGTAAACTCGCTCTGATAAACGACGCACCGAGGTAAGTTTTCATTTTCATCAAAAATAAATTAATTGTAGTTGCCTGGGGAATTTGGGGTGATTGGTAAAAAATTTAAAAATATTATCATAATTCTGTGTGGGATCCATAATAACATAAAGGTGTAAATGAGGAAATGATTGCTTGGTAAATGGTTGGAAAGAGAGAGAGAGATTATATTCTTCAAAAGATTCACAAATTTTAATTGGAATAAGAATTAATCATAAAATGTTTGGCCGCATCTAAAAAAATAGCCTTAGACTTATTTTGTGTGCGTATCTCAAAAATGCTTCTATTTTAAAAACATGAGTGTTATATTATAATTATTTCAGCGACTGAAAGACCTATTATGAACCAAAGTCTTTTTATCTTCACTTTTATCAGCTTAAAAACTTAAATTTATTTTACCAACTTGCATTTTCAAACAAAAATTACACAAAGAATTATTCGGAACACATTTTAAAGTATTATCTTAATCGAAGAATAAATATTAATGACTTCACAACAAGGTCTTCCTTCTTTGATGATTTAACTTAAAAAAAAAAGTTAATATCTTCTGTTGTAAAAACAGAACCGTTCAGAATGGATTGTTTAAAATTTTATGAGTTAAGATTTAACATTCAGCCTTTTTTCATTTTAATTGAACACACCCAAAAAGAAGCCCTCTGCTTTATTCCTTTGAAACACACATTCAAATACGTACATACATACATTTAAATCCAATTTCCCTACCATTTGCATGGATAAAGTGAGTGCTCTTGCAGTTCAATTTATCCAAATAAAAAAAAGCTGTTGAGTCGTGCAAATTATTCTGTCAACGTGGCACGGCACCCAAGCAATATATATATTTTTTTTTCGGAAATTAAAATACAAAATATCACCAACTGTTTTACATTCAAAAAGGAGAAAAAAAGCAAACCAATTAAGCCACTGTCGACTTGAAATTGGAAATTGATCAGCGGAAAACCAATAATAATTATAATTGAATGAGTTAAAATGCTTTTTTAAGTCCATTTGCAGTCATCTGAAGTTCCAGTTAATGAAAATTCTTTTATTTCGTTGCAAATTGGTAATTATTGAAGAGTACCGTCTCTACCGATGCCAATATTTTCATTCATGTTGAATTGCCCGAAGGATAAGAAAGTTTTTTTTAAATATGTATGTATGTATATGTATTTTTTGGTTTTAAAGCACATCACAGATTTTTGTATGCATAATCGTTAAATGGAAAATTTTTAAATTAAAAATTAATTAACCAAATACATACTGCCAAAAGAATAACAACTGATTTTTTTTTTTTCAATATTGATGCGTTGGTAAAAAAAAGGCTATGCAAATACAGCTTTATTGAAGTATTCAATCGATTTCAGGATAGTTTATATTTAAACCAAGGCCACAAAGGACATTTTTGGTGAAACAGGTTACCAATCTATAGTAATGTTAACTATACAGTCCTCATGGTCAAGGATAGTGAAGACTACTATTATTTCTTTCAAACTATAGTTAGTACGATGGAAATCAAGATGGTTTTGTACGAAATAAATGGCATGTTGTTTGTAAGCAGGACATCTATTTCGACATACTCAAAGAGAAATTTTTATTTGAAAACCAATCACACAAAATATTCAAATAATTTTGAAGTTATTAATAGAATAAGAATGATTTCTGGGGATACTAAATAAATATATCTACATAAATAAATAAATTTGGTGGCGCTCCAGGAGAACCAGAGAGTTACAACTCTCAACCATTCCTGTATGCGTGTTGTTGTCAGGAATGGAGGAGACGTAGATTAGAAGCACTTTTCATTACAACAGTTCTCAGTTCCTCAGAAGAAGCAGTACCTCGAACACAATTTTTTGTTTTTGGTGGTAGCGGCTGGGAATCGAACCCAGACGACTTTCCAATACACTAACCATCATGCCACGAGGTACTATAAATAAATTTATATCATCATCATATAGATAAGCACCTTATAGGACTTTTGTTTCGAAAACGTATCTTTATTAGCAACTTTTAGGAGTATTGGGCCAAAGTGACTACCATAGGCTACACCTGAACGCACTTTTATTGAATCAGAAGTGATATTTTTGAAAGAGATCTTGATATGTCCTTCCATTGTATGCAAATGAAGAAAAACCGAAAGATGAAAGCTTTAATAAAATAAGGACACTAGACAAATTTTCAAAGACCCTGCTGAGGTCTGGTGTGTGCATATAATGCACTTAATTACCGTTATAAAAAGCTTTATTTACTGAGGACGTGAATTCAACAAGATTTGTGAATGTAGATTTATTTTTCATAAAGTCATGTTACTTGATCACAAGAAAAAATAAAATAAATAGCCTCGATTAATTTGAGTTGTTATGAAGATTTGGCTTTTGGGCACAAAATAAATTGTAAACATCATCATGATTGCCCGTTGATAAATTAAATGAATGAGTTTTTCCAAACATCAACGAGACGATTTTTAGAAGTAACATGAGGTCTGGAATGAAAATAATTCTGTTGGAGCCGCCAGAGTAATACAACAAAATGAATATGCAAAATCAAGACAAGAATTGAAGAGGTGCGTGGAACAAATAAACTTCTGCCATAGCATTTGAATATTCTTCAACAAACATAATATACACATATGTATGTACATAATGTAGCTCATAAGCGAAAAGAAGAAATTATATCCACCTGTCCCCTTTGGTTCCGAAAACACTTATTTTTTATCCCACAAAACAAAACATCGCAATAAGTTAAATAAATTAATATTAAGAGAGACGAAGAGCAGTATGGAAAAATGATATTGATTATTTTCACAAATGCGTCAGAGTAAGGACTGTCAGCGTAGGGTGTTGCTGATATGAGTTAATAAAAGCTGCAGTGATTTTAAAATCACTCACTGCATTCATCACTGTTTTTTTTAAACATAAGTACATACATATTTCTAAATATCTTAAAATCTAGTTAAAAACGTCATTTATTGATCTTACCACCCATTTCATTATTTTCAAAAGCCGAGACTTATTGGCATTGTCAGTGCTTTCAAATCGCTTTCTTTATAAAAAAAAGTAAGTACTCGCCACAGAATACAAATTGCACAGATTTAATTTAATAATTGAGCAGGTTGTCAAAGCTGAAAGTGTCAGTAACACTAAAATGGCTATTCGAGAAATCCTTAAATAACATGAAAACACAATAATAAATAATGATATTTGACAAGTAAATGGACCTCTGGATCTGCCAGATGCGCAGAAATAAATACAAATTAAAATTAAATTTTTATATTACCTTTACTAAGGATGTTTTTTTTAGGGATAGAACTTTGAAACGGAATAAAACAATGACGATTTTTTTTAATTTGACATGAAATTTACTTTATTCGAAAGATAATCTTCTGGAATTATAATTTAAATATATGATTTCTGGCATATGATCACCACGGCTGGCTCGGACGTAGTCTAATCTGGAGGTCCCATTTTCGATAACTTTTTCCAACATTTGTGGCCGTATATCGGCAATAACGTGGCAAATGTTGTCCTCTAAGTGGTCAATCGTTTTGGGCTTATTCGCGTAGACTAGTGTTTTTCAAACTGTGGGTCGCAACCCCCTAGGGAGTCGCCAAGAATAACTGGTAGGGTCGCGATCGCAAGCCATTAGGTAAAAGGTACTAAAAAACTTAACACAACATTTTTTAGTGAAACTGTTTTTCTTTGATTAAATGTTCAAAACTTGATTGTTTCTTTGAGTCGCTAACAATTAAGTATTTTTCTATTGAAGGAAGAGAACGTGAGTTTACATACCAAGGTATGAAGTGGTGAATGGCACTAAGAATCTTAAAACCTCTTTTTCCAACTCTAGACATTTTACGCTTCTCTTGACTTTATCCAGAAATTATGAATGGTTCTTACATTGAATTCAGAGCATATAATCTGCAACTAAATCTATGAGATTTTCTGTCATCTTTACCGATGGAAGCTCGGCTATCTCTGTCCATTTCCACCTTCAGAATAGAGATCTGGAAAGTCACTTAATAGATCCGTCTCCAAATTATGCAAATTCTCATGAAAGGAATGTGAGTAGAGTTTACTGTCATGGCATGGATTCATCTGATGAAATTTCGTCGAGAATTTTCTGAGCCCGTGGACTAGAATCATACATTTTTGTTTGCAAATACTCTGAGCACAATCGAAGTTTTGCAAGGAGTCCTCTGATTTTGTCTTTTGGAGTAATAATATTTTCTTGTCTCCCTTGGAGGCTCGTATTTAAGATGTTTAAGTGGTCAAAGAGATCAGCGTGAAATAATAATTTTAAAAGCCAAGTAGGGACAGAACAATGATTTGAATATCCAGATTTTGAATCTTGTACAAACATCAATTATTCAGCTTTTAATTCCAGAACTCGTGTTAATTAGGCAGAGAGCCCACAGCAGATTTCGCGGGTGTGAGTGATAGCAAAAAATGAAGTATGAGTGCAACTTCGAGGGTAATCATGTTAGCTGAAATTGGTTTTCACCCTTCCCTAGATAAGCTCCGAGACCATTAGAGTGCTTAGTTCGCCCTGCCAGACCGTTTAAAAAATTCAATAGTGAAAAACGGTTTTTTAACAGTCTGGAATGATGAACTATATACTCAAATGACCTCATATTTAGTGATATGAGATCCGAGGAGCTTATCTAGGGTAAAATCTAATTTCGGCATACACTATTACCCTCGTGTTTTATCACTAGGGCTCCGGTTATGGACTACAAGATTTCGATTTTTCGAATAGTTTTTAATGAAGCTTTTGACGCCTATACCTCTTTTTTTGTTATCAATCACACCCAAAATCTGCTGTGGGCTCTTAATCTAAATACCTTTCCTTTTGACAACCATCTGAGCTCTGTTTGACAAAGGAGATTTTGATGGGCTCGATTCATGTCACTTTTTAAATAACTGACAAAGTATTATTATGAATGTGGGGGTTGCCAGAATTTTGTTACTAACAAAGGGGTCACGTACTCAAAAAGTTTGAAAAACACTGGCGTAGACTATCGACCTCACATATCCCCACAGAAAATAGTCAAGTGGCGTTAAATCGCACGATCTTGGAGGCCAATTCACAAACGTTTCCTTCAATAAATCAATTGTGTTACGAGCTGTGTGACATATGGCGCCGTCTTGTTGAAACCACAGGTCCTACACATCATAGTTGTTCAATTTATGAACGAAAAAGTCATTAATCATGGTTCTATAGCGGCCACCCCCACCATTGACTGTAACGTTCTTGCCAGGATCGTACGGACCAATTATTTCACCAACCCATAAAGCACACCAAACAGTCAGTTTTTGTGGATGCAACGGTGTATCAACATACACTTGAGGATTATCATCACTCCAAATGCGGCAGTTTTGTTTATTGACGTATCCATACAACCATGGCTAAACAAAATTCGTTTAAAATTGGTATCAACGGCAATCTTGTTTTCGGCCCATTCCATTCACCGAATCTAAGCCTTGCTAAGGTGATCTTGTGGTTTCATGTTAAAATGCCAAACCAAACAAAAAATAAATCACTTGACAGTTGATAAAATGGCCGGCAGTTAAAATAGTGTTGCCAACTTAAAGTTCTATACCTCTAAAAAAATACCTGTTATATAGATCCATCTCTCTCTACCTATCAATTTTCAATTTAAAAAAAAAAACTCGTTATAACTACGAATGTAGGTAATTTTGTGTTAAACTAGTTTCACATTTCAAACCAACTTTGTTCGGAGAAACTATCAAGTTTGTGTTTTAAATCGTCATAGCCAGTCTCAGGGATAACTTTAAATGAAAGTTATTTCATATTTGTTATGCCCTTTCGTTCGACCCATTATAGTAGAAGATCCCGCCATAGGACGACCTACCCTCATAAAGGTACCAAATGAGCGGTATATAGTTTTGTAGCCGGTGTCTGAAAAAAAAATTGCGTATGGGTTGTCTGTCGAAAAGTGGTCAAGGCAAAGGGTTACCAAGCAATTATTCTCAATTTTTGGGGGTTTTCAATTATCTGCCCCTGCATTAAAGATATACAAAAAATACTTAAAAAGAAAATTTATTTAAAAATTATAAACTAGGTATGTGATTTTTTGAAACTCGAAATTTCAGTAGGGTAGATGAGGGTAAAAAAAAGAAGAGTCCAGAATCTATTTTAACGAAAATTGACAGACAGTTTTTTTCTTTTGTGATCGGTATATTTTTTAAATACAAGAAAATCATTATGATATGTTAAACAAATTTTCAATCTGGAAATTGAAAGTCATGAATTGCAAAATAGAGGTTTCAGAAATAATTCACCATAAATCAGAATGATGCCTTATGAAAAATATTTATATATTTTTAGAAAGATAATTAAGAAAAAAAAATATCACCCGTATTTGTATTAAACCTTCATTTTTAGTGAAGTGAATTTTGAAATTTGCACATTTATTTTTTCCAGGAAAGTTTTTGATTTTTAAATACAAGTTAAAGAGCCGATAGCATATTTTTAGAGTGGATATATAGCCAAAATCTGGTTATGAGGTCTCACAGGTACATCCATCGTTATATCAAATACCAAAGTCTGGTAAGTCTCAAAATATGCTGTCGGCTCTTGTACTTGTATTATTATAAATGTGCAAATTCAAAAAATTCACTAAACTAAAAATAAGGGTTAAACACAAAATTTAAAAAAATACGGGTAATATTTTTTTAAACTACATATCTCTCTAAGAATATATAATTATTTTTCATAAAGAGCATCATTCTGATTTATGGTAAATTATTTCTGAAACCTCTATTTTGAAATTCTTGACTATCAAATCTTCATATCTCGATTTGCAGATCTAAAATTGTTTTTACATTTAAATTGATTTTCTTGTATTTAAAAAATCAACCGACCAAAAAAGTTGTTGTTTATCCTCATTCACCCTACTGAAATTTTGAATTTCAAAAAATCAAGTAGTTATAATTTTTAAATTCAATTTTCAATAATTGCTTTGTCAACCCTATGTCTTCACCACTTTTCAACAGGCAACCCATGCGCAAATTTTCTTTTAAGACACTGCCTACAAAATTGTATACCATTCATCTGGTACCCTTTATGAGGGTAGGTCGTGCTATGGCGGGATCCTAGGCTATTGTTTTATTTTAATCGACGGTGGGTTTTTTTACATTCTCCTTTCTAAATTCTATTTTTTGAGGTTATTACATATACATATATTTCAATTTATGGTTTAAAAAATGGAAAAGGAAGGAGGACGTTTTTTAAAAGATGCGATGTGATTTAAACTGTCTAAAAAAGATCACATAAATTGAACATTTTAAGAACAATCAAAATTTTCTTTAAAAAAAAAATATAATTACAAAAAATTGGCAAAATATTATTTCATAGAGTAAATGGTGGAAAACAATATCTCCCAAGGTACCAATAGGTGGTGCTTTAAATAATAAACCTCCCAAGCTTTTCTCAAAAAACTTTCTTACACTCAATCCGACATCATATTGTCAAGTTGAGCGACTTACCTATTTTGAATAGATTGGAGGCCGCCAATTTCTATAAAGACTTGAGAGAGCTGATCACTGAAACGGCCATATTGTCAGAGAGATATTTTTTCCACCATTAATTATGTGGCCACATTGGGCCCTACCAATAACCAAATTTAGAGACGACTTAAATATTTAAGTAAAATGGACCATATTGGGATAGTCAATAATATTAAACCAAACATGGTATAACTTGAATATTTAAGTGGACCCTTGTGTTAGCCTTTTTATATACACAGGTAAATAAACAAACTATAATACATTTTTCTATGAAATGTCTCTCCTTTCTGATCCACCCTGCTTAGTGAGTTCCCCGTAGTCAATAACTCGTCCTTATTAATGAAATAAAAAATGTACTTACCTCCCATCCCCCAAATCAGTCCGAATCCTAGGATTGACAGGTAGAACCAAGAAATGTTTGTATATACATATGAAAAAATAATTTTATTCCATAATATTCACACTCATAATCTGCATGCCTTGTAAGAGTCCATCAGGGATTAGGATGGAATAAGCAATATACATACATTTTTTTACGTTTTCCTGTGTCTGAGATAATTTCTAGGTTCTACCAGTCATTCCTAAAATGTTGATCCATTTGGGGGTTAATATTTTAATAAATATCTATATCACACCAATTTCTATACCTACTAAAAACTAATTTAACAAATAATATACCTAAAAAATTTTATAGAGCTGCTACAATAGTACTCAAAGAAAATAATTGTCACCTACTGCGTGTGGACAAGGAGCACTTTAATCGTATCCTTCGGGATGTTGAAGCAAATACACTAAGGTTACAGGAGCATGGAAAAGATGTATTAGTATTGGAAAGGGTAGCAAAACAACGAGGACAACATTCAGCATTTAAGTATGTTATATACATAAAAATGAATACTTGATTTTAATGTTGTTTGTCGTTTTTTTTTTCACTTAACATATTGCTGTTTCTATTATTCTTTATTTTAGTTTCTATCCTTTTAAATTTCCTTATATTTTTTTTTTCTAATTTATTGCTTGTAGAAAAGTTGTTTCAAATGGTTACTCTCAAGCTTGCTACTTAACTTTTATTTTATGATTTAATTCCTTGTAAATATTAATGATATGATGTTAAAATAACATTTAGATCTATATTTAAGAAAAAGTTTATCCAACAAACGTATTCTAACTTGTTAGTGTTTGTATATAATATAATATATCCCTGTACATACATAACTGTTTGTGTTATATAGTAAAAAATATATTTAAAGCCATGATGTAGCAAGAAAGTTTGAAAAAGTTTCAAATGTTAATTATATCTCATTGTCAATGAACAGAAAAAAACTTTCTGGTAATTATACAGCTTAGGAAACATTTTTATCATATCAAGTGAACAATAAAGGAGTCTTTTTTTGTTATTATAAATCAGTTTTTATGTGCCGTCAAAGGTGGAGAAATGAATGTGTTTTAGCAAAATCTTACAGAAAAAGGGTTTGTTGAATTTACATATTTAATTTCTATTTGGGAAAGTGTTTGTACTTTAAATAAATCAATATTAGGTCAAAAAAGCCGGGTACTTTTTTTCTGCAAATTTCTACTGAATAGATTTTCTTGTTGGAATATGTTCAAAGGTGTCCCCCGAATGTAAATCCAGGCTGGCGGGACAGGGGTGCAAGCATCAGCCGTCAGCTTGGAAAACACGTTTTATCAAATATCTCGGGAACCATGCATCGTACGACAAGTAATTTTTTTTTAAATATAACATTTGATTCTCTTACTTGTTTTTAAATTAAGCTGTTTTAATGAAACATTTCTGAGAAGTTAAATTTTAAATCCCATACTTTTGAAAAAAAAAAACAAAATTTCAAGTTGATTTTATTTAAATTTTGCGTGATTAAGCACCACTCTGTTATTTTTAATACTCAATGTTCTTATCAATTTTTAGTCAGGCACTGAAAACCAGATGTAAAAAGTTTTCTTAGTTTTTGAGAAACTAAAAAAAAAATAAAGGCACCTTTTCTCATTTCCAGTTTGTTTCGTTATGTTAATGAGGCGAAAAAAGTATCATTCATAATCAAGCAATAGATCTTAAAGTCGCAGTACACTTATACAATTAAACTAATTCATTCATTCATTACGCTTTTCTTCGGGTTATTTCGGGAAAGAGAACCTAAAATTTCTTTTATTTTCTCGAAAACTAAGAAATAATTTTACTTCTGGTAATCATTAGGTATTTGGCATTGAATATTCAAAAGAATGATAATGGTTAATATCTCAAAATTATTAAATAAATGCTTGAAAAAAATTCACAATTTTTTTTTTTCAAAAATATGGACTTTACATGCTGGCTCCGCTAGACATGAGCCATGCTCAGACTATGAACATGTCCAGAAAAAAAACCAATGGAGGCAGAAGAATCCATGTCTTGTCAACGACATGTCGAAGAAACCCAACTTTTGAACTCGACATGAACGCTGTGTAAGGCTTGGCCTTTAGATTTAACGTTTCAGAAGTAGTGGTGAAAAAGAAATGAAACGACATGACATGATTTGCCCAGGGAGAAAAAATCTGCTGATTGTTGATTGGATTGTGGTTGCGATGTTGGATACATGTATGTCCTGTGGAATGGGTGTGTTAAACTTTAATTTCTCTAAACAACAATAACAACAAATTGAATAAAAAAAATAGCTTTTAAAAAAAATTACTATTTTTGTCTCACGATGCATGATGGCTCACGAGATATTTGATGAAACTTGTTTTCTAAGATGGCAGCCGACGGCGACGCTTGTGCCCCCGCCCCGGCACACCAACTAGAATTTACATTTGGGGGGCATCCCTGAACATTTTCCAACTAAAAAATCTGTTCAGGAGAAAAATGCGGCTAGCAAAATAATCTCTACGCTTGAAAGTATATCCGAGGTAAAGGATGTAATTTGAATTGGTGTGCGTTTGAGATGGACACATATTTTGCTTGAATCGTTTTAGATAAAAGTTGGAAAATAATGATTGACAAAAAATATTGCGGCAGTTTTTGAAGCAAACGGTTTTTGACTATTAATATTCGAAAATGCGATCAGAGCTTAATGAGCTTATCGTACACTCCTGTTTGAAGGAAAATACGACTCCCATTGAGCGGAAAGGTGATTTCAAATACAATGAGACAAGATTTATCAAAACTAAATGAACACATTTTGGACAAAAGACTTGGGTCGTTTTTGACAACATCAAATTAACGTCAGTTTAATCGTCAAGTGGTCGTAATTTTTTGACGTAGATATTGCTATCGTCAAATACACAAAAGTCTAAAATCTGTTTGATCAACCTCAGTCAATTTACTTGCAAACGCATTTGACAGTTGTGACCGTTTGTTAACTGCTGACTTTTGAAGTTTGTGTTTAAAAACATCTCGCAATTGCATTTTTGGCCTTTGATGCCAAGTTCCACGAAACTCTTTTGAAATATCAAGTGCAGTGCAATAATCTTACTTTTTACAAAACGATGTAAAAATTGTAAGGATTGGTCCCACAGCTTGGTGAAATATAGCATCACATCAGATCACCTGTGGGCCTTTTTCTATTAAAGACATTTTTAAGGCTGATAGAGTCAGCGTAAAGACTGAGAGAGGGATGAAGTTTCCTCTTTCTTAAGGACAGGCTTGACAAATATTGCTGTCCATCCACTCGGAAAGAGACCAGTAGAGAAGGACATATGAAAAGCTTACGCAGTGTTTTTTCCAGCGGCTAAGAACATTTTTTTAGAACAATTTAAAACACAAGGCCTTGAGTAATAGATCCGAATCAAGCTAAAGTCGACTTTTCAGTTCTAAATGCTCAGATTAGATCATTTTAAACTTAGCTTGAGGTGCTTCTAAGCATTTAGTGGTGAAATTTGTGTTTTATTTCTACGGATGTCTTTGTTAAAGTCAACTTTAGGCTAGATTCGGGTCTATTACTCAGGGCCAAAGAGTTGTTCGTATATTTAACAACTGACCTAACATTTGTACTTTATTTGCAACATTGTTGTATTTTTTGCCTTAAACGTTGGCGATGCAAAAGTTTCGTTCGCCAAATAACCAAATAAGTTTCCGACTCGAGAATTTTTAATTAAGAAATAGAGTGACATACCACTTTAAGACTTTGTACAGAACTTATAATTTTTTGATATTTGATTAAATAATGCAATTTTTCCTAGAGGTATCTCAGTTTTAAAAAAGTGGGCTTATGGAGTTGCCATTAAGCGATGACAATATATAACACCCTCAAACTTATTTCGCCTTTATCTTTGGGCATAAATAATGAAATCTTATTTTAAAATTATGCCTTTGGCTATTTGTGCATATTGCAGTTAATCTATAAAATGTATTATTTTTTAAATTTATTGAATGCAATTATTTTTGATCTATACAATCTCTTTTCTTTGGGAGATTTTGTGTATTCTGTTTAAATTCTCCCGTCCCAACGTTAAATTAAATAAACAAAAATCCTCCCCAAGAATCAAGAAAATCTTACAAAACAATGGAAGAATAATGAAATAAAGTGTTTAATTGCCATCTTAAGTAAATAGACCAAAAGAGCTAATTTAATTTAATTAAATTCAACACTTTGATGCAAATATTTTGTTGGTAAAAATTAAACTGAATTGCGTCAGTCGCCAGCTATGCCATTGAATTCTTAAAGCTTCATTAAACCACCCGCAAATTTTCTATAAATAGAAAAATCCTTACATACAGCTTCACTCAACTTTAAACTAATAATCATGAAAGTTAAAAAAAAAAAAAACGATACAAACAAAATAAACATCGACCAGTTTTTGCTTTTGATTTATGTGCAAACAACTCTCAGAGGCCAGTCGCCTTTTCAACTCGAATAAAATCCTCTGGGGCATAACGAAACCTCACAAATGTTGTTGGGTCTTTAATGGATTGGCTGGTATTTCTTGATGAAGGACTCTTTTATAGTCATGAAAAAAAAAAATATAAAAAATAATTTCTTCAACTAAGGATTCTATTCAGTTTGTGTTGGGTTTGTTGCGTGTTCTTTGTTAAGAAAACTCAATAAAATATGTATTATACATAGACGAGAACATGTTTTGCTTTTCAAGTTTTATTTTGTATAAATTCTCGGGTTGTCCTTCATAATTATTATCCTTGTTCAAAGTTAAATTAACCCTTATGGAGCTTTTTGTATCTTTTGGGGAAAATTCAGCGCAAGATGGAGGCTAATTAGGCGTTAAATTTGTATCTTTTCGAAATGATTTTGAAACTTCCTTAGTATCTTTTTGTTGTTTGTTATAAATGAATGGTTGATTAGCCAACCCAGATAAGTCTTAAATTATATTTGTCTATTCAAACATAAAATTATTATTAGTTTTCGCTTTTTTTTCACACAAATAACAACCGCTGTGAATTTTAAACGCCTCTTCAATATAAAATTCAATAAAAGTCTCAGCTAAATAAAAAATAAAAATGCTTTAGCGAAAAAGTGAGTATTTTAAAATCTATTTTATTTACATTCATGTTTAGATGTTGTTTTCTTTCTATTTGTTTGAATTTAAAAAAAAACAGTCAAGGGTTTCCTCTTATTGATGATGCTGTTTTTCTGCCTCTGGAGGTATTTTGTTGCTTTCTTTGCATTTTTATTACATTCTTCAAACTGTTTATAATATAAAATTAGCACGTCCTGTTTGCTTGTTATTTTGCATATTATAAATAAATAATTTAAATACTTATTAAATTTTCTGTTTTTTATTTCAGGTATACAGTAATGTCGGGAACACCGTCAAAAATGTTAGAACATCTTCTGGAAACACGATTGGGTGGGCAAGTTGTGGGAATAGATCCATTTTTAGATGACTTCCTGCTGACGCATATAGTCTTCATGCCTGTCGTTCAACTTGTTGATGAGTTGGTTAATTAATATCCTTTTCAAACTGATGATTTTAATCCGTTTATTTATAATTATTGTATCTTAACCATTTTTTGCTTAGAGGAAGAGAATTCCTTTTCCTTTTTCTAAATTTATTTATTTTTAAAAATTTAATTATGAATTCCGGTAAGGTCTTGAAAATGACAGTGACAAAATTTGAGTTGGTGTATGCCCCAAGAATTAAAAAAAAACTATTTTTTTAAGAATTTTTAAATTGCATGTAAATGTCTTAAAGAAGTCCATTGTGGATTTTTGGACAAAGGACTTACGATCCTGTTCGAAAATAATAGTGTCTGATATGAAATAACAGTTTTTCAAAAGTTTTTCTTTTCAAAACTATGTCGTTTCAGAACTTTTTCGTTCAGATCTTTTGTTTTCAGAACTTCTCGACTATTTTTCGAGAATTATAGTGAATTGAGCTGCTACCTGTTGGCAGGCGCGGATACAGGGGGAGGGCAATGGGTGCAATTGCCCCCCCCCCTGGGCAAGAACGAACGAAGCATAAAATATGAATTTAGTAAAATGTAATCAAAAAAAGGTTATTTCGTTATACGTTTATACAATTTTTTCTTGGCAGCGTAGTTGTGCGTTGGCCGAGTGCTGACCAAGTTCAGTTAAGGAAAGCTCCGCTATGCACAAATAGCCTTCAAATCGACCGAGTGGAAAGCTTATAACTTCAGTTTTAGATTTCCGATATTCAAAGTTAAGGTCTTTAATTAAAAGGTAAATGTCCGGCTACATTACTGTATAACATTTAAGAGAAAAGTCAATTTATTTTTCGTACTAGAGAGCAGGGTGAATCCCAAACCGATTTGATTTTCAGTTTTCAAACTGTTGTGAATGAAAAATTAAATCTTAAAAAAAATTAAATCTTTTAAATACGTCGATTTTATTAGCTTCAGAAATTTCCAACTTTGCTTCAAATGCTTAGGTCTACAGGATGAAGAGAATTAAAGCTTAAATAATAAACTTCATTTGTGTATAAAAGTTATTGAGAGATACCAAAAAAAATCATACTAAAAAGATGATAGAGTTCTTTTTATAATAAATATTTAAATGTGTGTTTCCGTTGACGGAGTACTTTCACTAGAAAACTCTCGAGATAGAGCGACTCTCGGATATCTGTCTTCCCCTCTGATGAGCTTATTTCATGACGTTGTTGGACACAGTCCACTTTCGAGTTTTACTCTCGAGAACTTTTTCAGAGCTGCTCGCCGTCTTTTTACTCTGAAATGAATATGCACCTAAAGAGTGTATGCACTCATGTGTTTTGAGTTCGGTGCTTTTTGTCACTTTCGTGGATGCGTTTCAGGAACTTCCGTGTTCCATATTATTAAACTGGCGAAGAGTACGAATCCAACGAAGAAGATTGGAGAGAAACCAGGAAACGCCTACAGCAGTCACTGCCGAAGAGAAGTTGGATGGAACTTTTACACCTAAGGATAGTTTTTTTGGCCGTTCTCCGGCTTCTCAATATTTTTGTTGCCAACTCGATTTTTTTACTGCAGGATCGCACATCACATCATGTCTTCGAACATGTGACTTTAGCAAACTGCATTATCAACCACAATGCTTATGCAGTAAAACTTGTATTTGCATTGTATTTTTTAAAAATTACAAAAACAGTTTTGTGGTCATTAAAGGAATTTTCTTTTATTAAATCTAGACCACAAATTGGTTCAACCCTTTTAAGTGTTAAATTTAAAAGTATTTTTTTTTTTTTTTGTATTTGCAGCTTTTGAGAACATTTTGCAAAATGCATTTTTGATGCTAATGACGTTCTCGAAAACGACCTTTTACTGGCAAGGTTAGGTTAGGTTGTCCCAGCTAAAGAAGAGGCTGGAAATTTCACTCGAACTCGAACGTCATGTGTCTGAATAGGAACATACCACTGTGCCATTATGTTTTTCATGCTATAGCTCCTAACTGCAAAACTTCATTTCACAAAGTTCAAAGTACCCTCTGTTCGAGACACTGTGGCAGTTATGAAAGAGTTTATTGCTTTCTTCAAATTTCAAACTCATCAACTCACATTGCTTTGTGTGACCAAACGTGTAAGGCGGTATGAAGTATACCTACTCAAATTTCCTGTAAATCTAAAGATTTTAGAAACTCACAAAATTGCCCCCCCCCCCTGAACGAAATCCTGGATCCGCACCTGCCTGTTGGGCTTCTAATCAAATCTTACTATTAATGCGTACTTAGCTTTTTTAAGTTTCGTAGAAAGATCACGCCATTGATTCCTCGAAACCCCGCCAATGATTTATTTTTTACTAACTATCTTTGGTGGTTTTTAGGAAACTCTGGTGTATTTTGCTATTTTTTGCTCTAATGGCCAAAGTAGGGTGTGGATTCATTTTGGCTTGAATGCATGGAAACATCTGTATCGACCAAATAGACTAAGAGCCCACAGCAGATTTTGGGTGTGAACGATAGCAAAAAAAGAAGTATAGGCGTCGAAAGCTCCATTAAAGACTATTAAAAAAATCAAAGTCTTGCAGTCCACAACTGGGGCCTTTGCGAGAAACAGTGCATCGAAAAAAAAATATGAATGCAACTTCGAGGATAATCTAGTTAGCCGAAATTGGTTTTCACTCATCCCTTGAGAATCTCCTCGGATCACATATCATGGAATCTGAGACCATTTGAGTGTATAGTTCGCTCTACCGGACCGTTTAAAAAATTCAAAATTCTAAGTGAAAACGGTTTTTTTAAACAGTCTGGCAGGGCGAATTAAACACTCAAATGATCTCAAATTCCGTGATATGGGATCCGCGGAGCTTATCTAGGGAGGGATGAAAACCAATTTCGGCTAACACGATTTTCCTCGAAGTTGCATTCATATTTTTTTTTCGATGCACTTTTTCTCTCGAAGGCCCCAGTTGTGGACTGCAAGACTTTGATTCAATTCCCAATAGTGTTAGTCACGTTGCAGGCGAGTGCAAGCTATCAAATCCTTCAGCAAATCGAAGCAAAATGCGGTGGTAATTGCAATCGAAAAATGAATTTGCTACCAAAATTTGCTTTCAAATGTCACACCCGATTTTCGGCACCTGTTTTGAGATATTCTCAAAAAATGTCTAACATCTGAAAAGCAGGAGCCTTACAAAATACCGCAAACCAAAATCTTAAATAACGAAGTCTCACATTTTTTCAATAATCTCAAAATTAAAAATCACATTTTTAATAATTTCGCATTTGCATCTCGTAACAAAAAATTTTGCAAATAAACCGAAATCCCGAAAATTAAAATCTCCAATATCTAAATCTTGCAATTCACTAACATTCCAGTGGCGATTCCTCTCAGTTGGCTAGGTTGGCTGCGCCAACCCTAAAATTTCGTCTTAAATACACGTACTACAAACAATTTGTCTGTATTAAAACTTGAGAATAAAATATCCTTTTATGTTGATAAAAAAACAACACCCCAATCCGTTTAAATCATTATAAAACGCAAAACCTGTTTAAATCGAGCCATTCACTGCAACCCCTACGTGCTATTTTAATCCCATACAAAGTAGGAATCCCTTTTAATATTATTTTTCTTTCAATATTGGCCGTGTTGGCTACAAAAATTTGCGCCAACAAATCTCATACAAACTACATATTATTCCCGATGTGCTGTGTCACTCTATCTCTAAGCACAGACCCACAAAAATACCCACACAGGTTGGCTCTATTGAAAGAGCCAACGCCTGGGTAGAAAAATGTGAGTTGATTGCCGACCAGTACCCACCAGTGGAGAACCTAGTTATCTGAAGCAAAAATGTTTTAGCTCGAATTTTATATGGTTTACTTGAAAAAATCATAACTCCCATTCTACTCATCCTATCTTCAAGGTTTAGGTCTTTAAATAAAGCCAAAATGACACGCTACATTGTGTAACAAAATCATTGAAAAAGGGTACAAAATTTCATACTAAAGGGGTGATTAAGTCTGCCTTCAATTCGATTTGCAGCATTCTAAATTCAAAAGTTGATGAAAAATTTCACAATTTGAAAAAACAAAAAATGCTTATTTTTTGCTTATTTTCTCTTCTAAGATTATGTTATACAATATTTTACCATCAAACCTACATACGCGGTGCTAACATTTTTTTAAATGATTTTTTACAAATAAAATGCATTTTAATTAAAAAACTGATCGACATAGCTTCATTAATATAATGATTACTCAAACAAATCTGCATGAATCTTTATAATTAAGGTTTTCAAATACTGTCAGTGAGATAATCGTTAGATTTATAAAAAAAAATTATTATATTGTACATGGTAACTATGAAAAAAATGTTAAAATAAATTGAAGTAATGTTTTTTTACACCTACTTAATGGCATTAATATCTAAAAATTTCATATAAATATTGAACATAGAAAAAAAATTTTAATCAAGTATTTAAATTTAATATAAAGACTTAATATAGAGAGCATGAATTATATATTATTTGAATTTAATACATTTAAAACATGCTTTGTTGTACATTGTTCCGGCCTCACTAAAACGTTAATAACTTTTTTAATTACTAACGAATTTTAATGAATCAGATTTTTTTCGATTAACAATTAAAAATACTTTTATTTTAATGCATCATACATCATTGTAAACCACGGAAAAGCTAAGAAAAAATGTACACAAAAAAATACCTTTAATTTTTGCATATAGCCCAGGAAAATTAGACTTTCACTTCGAAAAAATTGCGACAAAGCTGATTTTTGGTGGAGTTGCTTGTTATGACGTCTTAAGCATTTCCTGAAAAGTACCCTAAATTTGGCCCGGGGCTAAATTTTTTAGGGGGGGTGAAAGGGGTTGAAGTTCAGTTTTTTGGGAATTGCTCCTAAACTATCGGTTTCATTGAAAAAATGTGAAGGTAAAAATTAAATCTGATGTTATTTTACACAAAAAATGTTAACATACTTTTTTTCGTAGAACCAATAGTTTCAGAGAAAAACGTTAGAGAACTTCATGGAGCAGTGAGTTAAGTCCAAAAAATTTATAAAATTTTTGCTTATCGCTGGGATAATTTTGTTTTGTGATTTATGTTTAAGTACAACTCCTTATTGTAAAATCAAGTTTTTGGGGTGGTAGGGGAAAGGGAATGGCTGCCATCTTGAAAACAAGGTTGATTTTGTTTTTGTTTAATAACTCGTTGAAATTGCGTTTTTCAAAAAAATGACCAAAAGACAGATTTTAGACGATTAAATTATCTAAAAAATGAGCCATTAAACAGCTCTGTATGTTTATTAATCTCAAAGTTACAGCGGATCAAAGGTCACCTATGTCTCATATATGGTGGGGATTAAATGACGTTTTTAAAGGTCTTTCGCTTATTTGTGAGTTTTTTGATGATGTCTAGAATATATTTTGCACTGCTCTTAATTGTCTGTAAAATGAGTCTTCTATTCTGACCAAAAAAATTCACAAATAAGCGAAAAACCTTAAAAAAACGTCATTTCATCCCCACCATATATGAGGCATAGGTGACCTTTGATCCGCTGTAACTTTGAGATTAATAAACATACAGAGCTGTTTAATGGCTCATTTTTTAGATAATTTAATCGTCTAAAATCTGTCTTTTGGTCATTTTTTTGAAAAACGCAATTTCAACGAGTTATTAAACAAAAACAAAATCAACCTTGTTTTCAAGATGGCAGCCATTCCCTTTCCCCTACCACCCCAAAAACTTGATTTTACAATAAGGAGTTGTACTTAAACATAAATCACAAAACAAAATTATCCCAGCGATAAGCAAAAATTTTATAAATTTTTTGGACTTAACTCACTGCTCCATGAAGTTCTCTAACGTTTTTCTCTGAAACTATTGGTTCTACGAAAAAAAGTATGTTAACATTTTTTGTGTAAAATAACATCAGATTTAATTTTTACCTTCACATTTTTTCAATGAAACCGATAGTTTAGGAGCAATTCCCAAAAAACTGAACTTCAACCCCTTTCACCCCCCCTAAAAAATTTAGCCCCGGGCCAAATTTAGGGTACTTTTCAGGAAATGCTTAAGACGTCATAACAAGCAACTCCACCAAAAATCAGCTTTGTCGCAATTTTTTCGAAGTTTGGCCATTTTTTTGTCTAATTTTCCTGGGCTAATATGAAAGTAATTGAAAGAATTCAGTATAAATGTAACTTATCAACATTGGTAATTTTTTTTAATATTCCAAAATGAGGGGTCAAATTATGGATTATAATAATTTAAATTATTTTTAGCCAAAAAAAAATATAAAAAACTTGACAAGAAATTTTAGGGGGAAACAAACTTAGGGCATCTTTATAAATATATGCTTTTCGGGCACATTTACCTGAAAAATACATAACTTGAATGTTAAGGAACTAAAATACACCTTATTTATGATTTAGTATCTATTTGTTTTAAGAAATCAGAAGTATCAAAATTATAGAGCTCAATTGGAAGTAAAATATCAAAAATGTGTTTTTTAAAAAGTCTCACATTAAAAACTACTAAATTAATCCCCCTTTTGGCAAACTCTATGGCTTATATTTATCAACCAAGTCCACAAAATGGATTTAATTTTTCAAAATTCTATTTCCCAATACTAATAAAAAATTTGGTATATGAAACATTGCTGTACGTTGCTCAAAAGCTTGAGTATTGATTTTCAATTTATTAATTAATTATAAGAAAATTCACATTTTGATAATTTCCAAGGTAGATTATTAGAAACCAAATTAAATCAAAAATTGCCGATCCAATTGCATTAAATTTGCTATTAGTCGAGAAATACTGCTTTGATCTTTAAAAATAAGGTGTCTATTGGCGTTTTTCTATTTTAGCTCAGAGCAGATCAGATCAGATTCAAAACACAAAAATAATTGAATCAGAGGGCTCATATAATAAAATTTTCAATTTCTGAATCTGATCTGATCTGCTCTGAGTTAAAGAAGTGAAATGCTATATAGAGAGATAAATCCTCATTTTTTTAGAGCGTTACAGTTTACAGGTTACATTTTCATAAAATTTGAGTAGCTGAGAGGCTTCGAATGGCTTAAGAGCATGTTTTTTACTATATTTACAATAATTTCATCCTTATTTTTCAAAGTGTTTAAATATATGTAATAATTAGGACTAATATGTCAATAGAGAAAAAAATGTTGTCGAAGATAAGACAAAGTGAAAATTTTAAAAAACTGGTTCTCGAAATCTTTTTGAAAATAGAGTGACGTCTGGATTTTATGTAGGTATAGATAAATGAGTTTAATTAAAACTCATTAGGTACCTATAGAGGAAAAAATTAAAACTTTTTGCTTTTATTACATTCAGCTTTGATCAAAGGATTATTCGTAGCCAACCTAGAACTCAAGACCAGAAATCGCCACTGTAACATTCGTGCCAGGTTTCTAACTGAAAAAAAAAACTTAAACTCGAAGACGAATATACAACATTAAGAATCTCACGCAAGATTTACAAAATTTGATTATTAAGTGTATTCGCTACAATGCGATTAAGTTTTGCGAGATTTTATTCTGTGAGCCTTAAGCTTGCGAGATTTTGTTAGTGCGGTTTTGTGGTGGGATTTTGTAATCGCCTTTGCCAGATTTTGAAACGCAAAATTTTAATTTTCAAGATTTCATTTCTTGACCAAACAAAAAGGCCATTAGATCGTGATGAATTGTGTTTTAATGAACTTCAAATATTTTTTTAAGGCCGCTTAAGGTCATTTAAAATTGTTGAAACTTTAATTATATTGTCTTAAGAAATCAAGTACCAATGAAAGGTCACTGAATGGTCATAAAAGGTCAGCTAGTTTCGATTGAATAATTTTGAATGAACAACAACAACTTGTGTGTGCTACCACCAAGTTTATAGGCTGGAGTTATAGCTATTTCACGAGAGCCACCTCGATCATCAGACTCCTATAGTGGTGCCTAGTCTGGTTATGCTCGTATTAATTGAAAAACTCTTTGCCGTCATATGGGAGCGAACCATGAACCTTGCGATTCAGAGGCCGATGCACTACACACCGCACCACTGAAGCCACATGGTAAGCTTTATCCCAATGCAGGTTTCGTTGTTTATCAATTGCAACAGCGACTAGCATTTTTATTAACACACACAAGCTTGTTATTGTTCAGTCGGTTTCTTTCTTTTTTCCCCATGCACCGATTCGTATGCCAACAATTCGTTGGTCATACAAGGGGGGGGATGAGTTGAAAGAGTTGACACTGGTCAAGAATTAATTTACAATTTAAGTTGGGTCTTGTGTGTAAATGGAAATTCACACAGAAGTGCAGTGCATGCTGCGCATTATACATCAATTTATATTGAATAATTTTGAATGAACAACAACAACTTGTGTGTGCTACCACCAAGTTTATAGGCTGGAGTTATAGCTATTTCACGAGAGCCACCTCGATCATCAGACTCCTATAGTGGTGCTTAGTCTGGTTATGCTCGTATTAATTGAAAAACTCTTTACCGTCATATGGGAGCGAACCATGAACCTTGCGATTCAGCTAGTTTCATTCATTGGTCAGACATAGTTTTTTTTAATACATTTTCAAATCTTTTTTTAATACCATAGTAGCCTATTGAATAGACCTTTTAAAATGGAATAATTACGTGCAAGGGTTTTTATTATTGAATATGTTTGTTTGGCCCATAAGCATGCTTAAAACCGAAAATGCTACTAAATTCACCCATGCGTTTCTGAGAGAATGGTCACACTGGCCACTTTTCAGTATTTTTGGTATAACTCAAAAACTAAGCCGAATTTGACAATTTTACATTTAATACTTTTTGTTCAAAATTAAATTTAAACAAATTTAAGCAGGAAAAGTAAGCAAAAACCAACATAAAAAAATCGAAAAATCAAAGATTTTTAAATTTTTTTCTAAATTGCGCATAATTTTTTTTGGAGCAAAGATACGCTTAAGACTTGCATGAACGAAGTAAACTGGAGTTTTAAGGTTAATATGACATGTTAAAAAAGCCATATTATTTAAAAATTGACAGAGGTATAGCCGTTTAAACTTTACCATTTCTTATCATTTTTCGCAGTTTTCGCCCGAAAGCCTATTTTTTGGTACTTTACGACAAATTTAATGTTCCTAGCACCTAGTACCAAATCTTGTGTTAATCAGACCAGCTGTTCGGTCTGTAGGTTTGAAAGCATTTTAAAACAGCCGAAAAACGAAATTGCGAACTTACATCCTCTTTATAAATTTTTTATAGTTCTAATGTCATATTATAACAAAAATTTGATTTCGAACATCTTTACGAAAGTGAAATTTGCTATATTGTACCGAAAAAGGGACTTTTTGGCCAAAACTGCGAAAAATTATAAAAAATGATAAGGTTTGAATGGGTATATCACTGTCAATTTTGAACAAATATTAATTTTTGAACATGCCATATTAAGGCTTAAAGTTTCTACTTTATTTTGTCCCTGCATGTCTTGACCCTATCTTTGCTTCAAAAAAAGTTATGCACAATTTAGTAAAAAATGTAGATATTCTTGATTTTTTTTAGGTTGGTTTTTGTTAATTTTTCCAGTTAACTTTTTTTCTTAAAATATTTTGAACTATCCATTTCAATAGAAAATTTAATTTTGAACAAAAAGTATTATAAGTAAAATTGTCAAATTTGGCTTAGTTTTCAAGTTACACCAAAAATATTGAAAAGTGGCCAGTGTGACCATTCTCTCAGAAACGCATGGGTGAATTTAGTAGCATTTTCGGTTTTAAGCATGCTTATGGGCCAAACAAACATATTCAATAAGAAAATCCCTTGCACGTAATTATTCCTTTATACCCCTCATTTTCCGGTATATTCAATAGGCTATAGTAGTATCTACACCTGTCATCCGAATGGCCACTGAATCATACTGTGGATTTTTTTTTTTTTCATTCCTAAAAGGAATCTATTTCTGACCAATAACTGAAACTAGCTGACTTTTTATGACCATTTTGTGACCTTTGAAATCGCACGCATCATGTATGGTTTAAAGATTCCAAGTCCCTTGACCAAAAGGTATATCAAATTAATAACTTAAACTTATGTCAATATTCGATCTAATTTTTGGTTAAAAAGAATTTGTTAAAAAGGCCATTTTTTATCTAATTTTGTGTTCAGCAATTTTGACAAAATCATCAAACCAATTGCAAACTCATTTGTACGCTTAAATTAAAGTAGAACTGAAATTGAATTCTTTTATTATTCCTAAAAACAAATTATAAAATTATTATCTTGTAAATATACTGAACGAAGACCCAGCTTTTGCAACTATATCCTTAAAAGCAAATTGTTTTCATTTCACTGGATAAAGAATTTTTCCTGTGAGGTATTTAGTCAGATTTTGTTGCAGTGTGTCCATAAGCACAAATGTTCGTTGACGAATTCTGTATTTTAAGTAGTCAAAACATTTTTCGATGATGGAATTCATCTATTTCAAATTTATTTATGCTTGAGAAAAGCCCCAGGAGGATAATGACCCCCCATGACCCCCCCCCCTTTGCATGTGCCAATAGTATGCATGACTTTAGCAAACTGCGTTAGATATCAAAAATAATTTCGTTTTGCATTTTCTTTAGAACAGTTGACTTTTGCAGTTTGCAATTAAATTTTCAAATGCAAATGATTTTTTCAAAAATTGCCATTACCAATTACCAATTGCCAAATTGATGTTTAAATCACCTAGAACAATTTTAATGGCATGGCTAGGAAACTGTTCATGTTGCCATGTGTCTTGTCAAGAAGCTTGTGTTTTTTGGTGTCATCAACTTTCTCCTCCTTGAAGCCTTGGCTGCATGCGTGCACTAGAGGCTTGTAGCTTGTTGGTGAATTCGATGCGAATTGTAGTGGGGCGCTTGATCATATAATTGAAACACAAGACTAAAATCAGCTTCAAACGACAAATTCACATTCAAAGGGATGATTCTTTTGCTCGGTCCACCCCATTTCATTTCTAGGATACCAGTGAAATCTGACTTCCAGCACTCTATAGGGTCTCCACTAAATGTTTCGATGTGGCCTATTAATGGACCTTACATTCCACGCACAGATCCGTACTTCGTGGTTTTCATATATCTTTCTTAGCAGAAAATCCATTAGCATCCGAGGCTTCACTATTCTGGGAAACCACCGCGACAGAACGTTCCTCAAATGCTTATCTATAGGAACGAACTCATATAATGTAACTCTTAAAACGTGGCGCAAAAAAATTCTCTCCTTAAAAGACCAAGCTGCAAATATGCCATAATAGTCCATATTATAGGGTCCTTTCCAAGTTATTTAGCTTAACTGGAAATGTAGACACCTCCAGGTGGTACCTATAAGCCACCTGAAGAATTCTTCTATTGCCCTCCGGATATACAAAAAAAAAGTGCACTATATTAAAAACACTTCTCGCCCCCAATTTTCATTGCTGGTGCTAACAATTTTCCAAAGAGATTGACACCCAATCTTTAGTTGAGGTATCAAACTATCTACTACACATCCGCTGCTTCCCTTTTGTAGAGTTGAGAGTAAAAGAGCTGATAGAAAAATGCATACATATTTTGAAGAGAAAAAAAAACTCTGGGCACTAGTATTATCTTGGATTCACATACACTCCTCGTCAACTGAATACGCACAAACATTTTTGAATATATTTTATCCATTTTTTCCAAACAGTGATGGTTATTATGCCATCTGTTGATGGTAAAAATTTTCGTAACATATAAATAACAGAATTTCAAAGTTTTATCCAAAAACAACCGTGAGTTTTTCCTTCAACCACTTCCAAAGTGTAACTTATGCAAAGTAGAAGTTTTTTTTTGAGTCAACTGAATAGGTACAAAAATTAAAATTGGTATTGGAATGGAATGAAACAAGTTTTTGTTTAAGTTTAGTAGTGGGTACTTCCACCTTTATTTTTAATTACTTCGTAAATTCGATCCGGCATGGAATCGTATAGCTTTTTAATGTAATTTAAAGAAATTTCGCTCCACGCTAATTGGATTGCAGAAATTAAGGTTTCTTTGCCTTCGAACTGACGACCACCCTCATAAACTTTGCGTACTAACCATCCCCAGACATTTTCTATGATGTTTAGATCAGGTGAGTACGGCGGCCATTGAAGCAACTGCACTTGTTGCTCCTCTATCCATGTTTTTATTATGCGCGCTGAGTGAATAGGCGCATTATCATGTTGGTATGTCCAGTTTATGGGTCCAAAGATGTTAGAAAATTTAGGAAAATTTCTTTCCAAAATTACTTTATACCCAGCTGCTGTCATTCTTGATGTTACAACCTCGAGCTCAACTGTTCCATAATAACTGACTGCTCCCCATATCATGACACCTCCTTCACGACTATGATGGCGCTTTAAAAATCTTTTTTCTTTTCTTAAGTCGTGAAAATAGAAGTTGAACCCATCAGGGCCATCGAAATTAAACTTTTTTTCATCTGAAAAAACCACGTGATACCATTCTTTTTTCCAACTCATGTGAAGTCTTGAAAAATCTAATCGCAACATTTTCCGTCTCTCGTCAAGTGGTGGTTTTTTCTTAAGTTTCATTCGTTTAAGATGGCTTGAGTTGTTGATTACTCTTAATACTGTTGAGCAACTTGCGTTTACGCCGACTTTTTGTTTTATTTTTGCCACAGAATCAGAAGAATTTGATGCATATCTTAAAATTCTTCGTCTCTCAGCTGCTGTTGTTGCTGTTTTCTTACCTCCCTTCATGTTTTTGCCGTATGCATCTTTATTTTTCAAGTAAGAATAAACTACATTAAAACTTCGGCCAACTTTATCAGCTATTGCACGTCCAGTTAGGCCTTGGTCTCTAAGTAAATCGATTTTAGCTTTTTCAACATTGTTAAGACACGTAGATCTACCCATTTTTCTTAAAATTTGAAATCAAGAATTAAATTTTACTGAAAACACTAAAATCGTTAATTTAAACTGTCAAGCACTCCAAAAAACTTCTAAACAACGAAGAAAATGGCGTTGTACCTATTCAGGTGACTAAAAAAAAAACTCCTACTTTGCATATAAAACACTTTGCAAGTGGTTGAAGAAAAACTCACGGTTGTTTTTGGATAATTCTTTCGGAATTATCTGCTTAACATCTTAAGGGAATAGTTAGCATCAACAGATGGCATAATAACCATCACTGTTTGGAAAAAATGGATAAAGTATATTAAAAAATGTGTGTGCGTATTCAGTTGACGAGGAGTGTAGAACAACAAATTAAAAAAAAAATAATTTAAAACTGTTTCCGAAAACACAATCTACTGGAAATGACACCATGTCAAAAGTTTAAAATTACAAATGAAATCAGAATCAAAACTTTTGCACATCCCATTAAAATGAATGCAAATTAGATTTCCATGCACCCATAAGAGTGTTTTTCTCCCAAACCATATAAATAAACAAATGCAATTTGTTAGAATTGTTCATTTAACTTTTATACAATCAAAAACTTTTTAGTAAAAACTAGTTTTCTGATATAATAAACAAAAAAATTATATTTTTGTGCAGGTTTCTGAAATGAAACAGGCACAGACATTATTTGTAATTTTGTGTAAAATAAGACAGTACTCAGAGGAGAGTAGGTACTGTGAAGACTGACAGTATTTCTTATAGCAATTTATATCACAAGCCACAACGAATGGAATTTTTGGTAAGCACAAAGTTGTGTTAAGATTTTTTTTTCCTGCTAAGGAATAAGGATATGTAATCGAGATACCTCGGAAAAAAGTGTGGAAAGTTAAAAGTCTTGTTTTTGTATTCAGTCTTTGGGGTTTATGTTGTGTTATAAAGCAAGGATACCTTTATGTTATCCTATCTATTATTCGGATAAGCTACAAAGTAAGATTTAATGCGTGTTGTTAAAATTCTAAAATAAATTTATTTATCTTTCAGATGAAATCTTTTGACACCTTTAACTTATTAAAAAGATTTTGAAGAAAGAATGAGTTGCTGAGTTTTAATCAGTGTCATTTTAACTTTTGAATACAAAAATTTTAAAAGACCTCTCCCAGTCTTAGACAAGATAAACACGTTTTTAATTAACATATTCCCGAATAAAACTCTTGTGAGATTTTAGAAATTAATTGATGAACTTTATTAACTTGCTTAAATTGTTAGATTTTTAATAAGCTTTCCACGCAAAAAAAAATCTAGAGTATGATACTTGGTTTCATACGGGTCCATGTTCAGTTCTTGTTTTTATTTTTAGCTAAATTGGTTAGTTGATTATTTAAATTAGAAACTTTCCCCAGACCTCTTCTATCATAGAAAACCACACAGGGTACCTTTTCAATGTTGTGTTTGGCAGATGCCTGTATACAACGTTGAACTGTTGAATTTTAAGGACAAATAAATGGGCTTACCCATTTGTGAATATTAATATCACTAAAGTGTTTTTTTTTTCTGTATGAGCAGTAGCAGCCTACAAGTACATATTTATTTATCTACATCTAGCAAATGTTATACAAGTAAATACCAGTTCTCTATTTACCTTAATAAAATATTTATCAAAAGTTATATTTGTGTTTAAAATCCTTAACTCCATTGCACTTTCCATTGTGAGAATACAGGTGGTGGTGGCAATACGCCCGAGGACCGAGAATACAACTTAAACTTTAAAAAACGAGTTGTTCAATTCGTTCAGAAATGGTTAATGGCTGTGCGCCATGCCGCTTTCGAGGAATCTGTTGTCTGTGATTTTATTGAGGTGATCCAAAACTCTATCTGCTTCATCATTATCATCATCAGTCATCACAATCATCTTATATATATAATGACTCTCGTATGTTTAATGTTGATTCATTTTTAACAGGACTTGGCAGCTGATGTCGAAGCTGATCCAGATTTAAATGAGGAAACAAGCATCGTTCACAATATTCTCACTCAACTGTCACGCTACCAAGAGGACCGAACTGCCAATACTGGACAAAAGTGGAAACTACCACCAAATGGCCAACCGATTTGTCTGTTCAGTGGAAATACGACGACATCGAGGACCGTAATCCGGCCGGACGATGACAGTAAGTTTGCAAGCACTTCGATTATGTCCTTTGGAATTTTGTGGGAATTCCCAACGTTTACCTTAGTCTTTGTGCACATTAGATATAAATGTATTTGTATATTGCATCCTCCTTTTTCATATAGTTATCTTCCGAGTGTATTGTGCCGACCACACCTACTGCACCCTACGCTTCCCACTGCACACCACTGCTGGCATAATAAAGGCATGTGCCGCCGACAAACTGCAACTGAATCGGGGACCCGATGACCTGGCGCTCGTTGAAGTGAAATCGAACGGAGAACGTTCGAAATTTAAGGATAACGATGTTAGCATTCCAACGGGATTAAGTCTTAATGGCCGACTCTTTGTTTCCGTTAAGGATCACCTAGACGCACTGGTAAGTCTACACTTATTGAGTGGATTATATATTATATGCATGAAGTGCACCCTAGAGGGATTACAACTAATTTGTTCTTTCGATTTTGTGTGTGTTTTGTGTTTTTGTGTTCCTTGCAGACTCCATTGCCCGAACAAGAAGGACCTACCGAAGGAGTCGATGTGGATTTAGAAATTATAAGTACCAAAGAGCTGGCTTACCATATAACAATCTTCGACTGGGACTTGTTTTGGGCCGTTCATGAGTATGAGTTGCTATATCATACCTTTGGAAGATATCATTTCGGAAAGGTATGTACGCATAAGGAAAAGGTCGATTTGCCCTTGGGCACATTGCAATGAGAGGAGAATTCTGCCAGAATTCTTCTCTGTGTTGTGTTTGTAAACATAAAAGCGATATTTGCAATCAATTTGCATTATTTATGTGTTCCATTGTGAGTTGTAAGGAGATTTTGTAGGATGTAATGGGACATTTAAGAAGAATACTAAAGTTTAGATTTACCAAAGGTACTTTCGTGCAGTACCATTACATTGAAATATTTTAAGCTTTATTGAGTGCGTGTAGGTTTTCAATGTAGCATTAGGTATGTATATGTGTATAGTATTTTCAATTTCAACTGGCACAGGTTGATGGGGGATCTATTGTGGAGAACAACGCTTAATGGACGCTTTTTGTAAAGTAATTTAACTCTGTTGTAATAGAGACATCTTACATGTGGAATGCGAAACTATTGTTAACGAAATAATACTTATGATTGTGGTGGGGAAGGATTATTGTTAAGTGGAAAGGTTGAATTCCTTTTAATTGCGGTGTAAATATTTTAAAGGAATTTTCACATTGTTAGATTTCTACGGGGAATTTAGAAAAACATACCTATTCTCTTCCATCGAATAATATTTCAGATAAACCACTTACTTAAAGTATTGAAAGAGAATGCAAAAGTATACAAGGAATGCATAAATAATTCAAAAGATGCAAACAACGAAAAAGAATGCAAGAGAATGCAAAAAGAATGTTAAAAGAATGCAAAAGAATTCCATCAAATTTCAAAGAATGCATGAATTCCCAAAAGATTGTATTCAGTTGTTGTAAAATTAATATAAGAAAAAATTATTGCAGCCATTTTAATATCAAATGAATGCTGATGGCAGAATTTGAAGTCTCAAGGTGAAATCAGAGAATTACTTTACTTACTTACTAAGGTCCTCGGATCTGTTACGTCCGTGATGTTTCCCTTACTCCTACGTGCCATCGTCTTTGGTTTCTGGAGATGTACCTCAGTTCTCTACAACTCTTCCCAAGTTGTGCTTATTCCTCTTCAATCGTTTTTCGCCAAGTACAGGTCGGCCCACTTGTCTACCTCGCTGCGTGAAAGGGTTCCATTGCATCGCTTGACTCGTGGCCTTTTCGAAGGGTATATCCAATCCACTGTCAATTACGTTTACGTATTAATAGATGTCGATTGTTTCCTGACCTGTTCTCGCATCATCATTTTTGCAGATACAAGATGTTTCAGAGACATTTATTCACGATCGTTTGCAGCTTTCTTATGGAAGCGGGTGTAACTTTCCAAGTGCTGAATCCATATAGAAGCATGGATTCAACATTGGGGTGGGATACCCGTTAATTGGTCTTTAAGCTTTTAGAGTTGTTTCTCCATATTTTGGACAGCCAGCATTCAAAACGCAGCCTTTGCTTTTCCAATTCGGCTGATTTGATTAGAGACAATATTCCCAAGATATTGAAAACTCTCTACCATCTCTACTGGTTGTTCAGAAATATCTACTTGGTTAATTGAGGAATTTCCAAGGGTGATCCATTTTGTTTTTGCTGTATTGATCTTAAACCCAACGATTTCAGCTTCTCTTTCCGTATTTGTTGTCATTTAATGGAAATCCATGATCCTGTGAGAAAGTAACCTTACGGCATCCGCGTAGTTCAGATGTTTGAGGAGTGATTGCAGATTCCACTGAATTCCTCCTTTTGCATACAGAGCTGCATGCAGCACATCACTTATCACCAACAGGAACAGTATTGGTGACCTAACCCCACTTTGGATTTCAAACTCCTCTGACAACCTTCTTTTATGCGGAACATGACATTTAGATCCATCATATGTAGCCTTAATAATACCAATCAAAGTCGATGAACAACAAGTGAAGTGGTGATCGATATTCATGATCCGGGATCATAATCGTGATAAGCAAGGTGTTAATGCGTACACATAGGAAGATCCAGCGCGGAATCCTGCTTGTTCGGAGTCAAGCGTGTCTTCGGGGTGGTCTTTTATGGGCTCCAGGACGATTTTTGATATTACTTTGGCAACAGCTGGCAGCACGCAAATTCCTCTCCAGTTTTCGCACAGCGTAAAGTTCTCCTTTCTTTGGTAGCTTGACGATTATTTCCACTACTCAGGAAAACTCTCTGTTTCCCAAACTCTCTTAATGAGTGGGTGCAGGAGCTCACTGGATGTTGTTGGCGCTGCTCGTATGAGCTTTGCAAGAATACCCGTCAAGTCCAGCAGCTTTGTTGTTTTTCTTTGATCTGATTGCGGTTAAAAATTCTTCTCTCCTGGGGGATACAGGTCGTATTCGGGAATTTAACTACGAACGGGGCATTGGGTGTTGCGTTGACTTCATTGGTGAAAACGCGGTTTAAAACCGCAGAAAAGTAGCCTTTCCACCATTTGAGCTGGTCCTCAT
This sequence comes from Dasysyrphus tricinctus, assembly GCA_963921185.1. Lineage (NCBI taxonomy): Eukaryota > Metazoa > Arthropoda > Insecta > Diptera > Syrphidae > Dasysyrphus > Dasysyrphus tricinctus. The sequence continues at coordinate 78,990,048 of OY992531.1, forward strand.
CCGAGTTTATGTCTTTTACCAGGTGTTCTTTACAGCTTTGGACACCTGTCAGCTCTTTCTTAATTCTGTAGAAGGTCCTACTATCATACTTACTGGCACCCTCCTCTGCTTCTTTTGCCAAACGTTGATATAGTTATGCTTATCACGTCGCACGCTACGGTATACTTCTGTCATCTTCATGCGGTACGGAGACTCTAGCCCGTTTCTCCCCGCTGCTGGGGAGCTGCAATACAAACTTTGAGCTGTTTTCTTTCTGCAATCCTAGTCCAAGTTTCTTGGGAAAGCCAGACACTGTTTCTTCCCTGCCACCGACTGACTTTACTTTCATCACCGGATATAAAAACAGTTTGCAAAGCACATCAATGATTTTCGATGGAGGTGGGTTCCGTGCTACTGATTACTCTCAATTCTTCTAAAATGTGGTCCCCTAAAGTCTATCGGTATTGAACTCGGGCACTCGTAGCAACCTTCAGAAAGTAGTCCTGGCCCATTCGCATGTCTGCACCTCTTCTGTTTCGAACGTCCTGGAGACTGCTTCTAAATAACCGACTAATCGTGAAGTGATCAATTAAGTCTGTCCGTTGATACCCAACTGACTATGGTGTGTCTTGTGCTCAAACATGGTCCTTCCTATTACAAGGCGGTTGGCGTTAACAAAATCGACAAAAAGTTCGTCATTGTCATTTCGGTCACACCATGCTTTCCCATAACACGACTGAGCCCATTATTGTCATTTCCAACCTTGGCATTCAAGTCTCCCATTACCATTATGATGTCTCCACTTGGTGTTCTATCATAAGCTGCACTCAGCCGTTTTTAAAAGGCCTGCTTCTCCTCGAAAGAAGAGAGCTTCATTAGGCTGTAACACTGTATCTTGGTTACACGCCGCACGTACTCTTATCCTAGCTTTCAGGATCCTATAATTTAAAGGCTCCAAGAAACTAGGCCCTTGAGAGCTGTTTTTAAAAGCAGCAAATCAACACCATTAGATTTACGATAATTTCCAGGTGCCTTTCCAAAGTAGAGTAGTACAATGTTATGAGTTGGAGACATCAACGTCCCCGACCCCTACCATCTAACTTTGTAACGTACCTCGAGCTGACATTCGAGTAAGGGTTAAAATATAAGAACTTCAACCCCATAAACCATCCACTCCGTACACTACCAGTAGGCCATAGAGCTTACAGGGACTCTAAAACTGTGCTGGTAGCAAAGTGTATGGGTGCCCAATTTCCTTACCGCGCGGCATGCTTGCATGGCCAAAGGATAGCTCGTCGGTGTTGTCGGGGTTCTTGTGGTTTGGAAATTGGACGGCCGTTACGTTTTCATGCCGTTTCTAAAGTTGTACTTAAATTTTCGCGAAGCTGACTTGTCTCTGTTTTTGAAGAATGTTTTGTGACCTTGTGTGTGTGAGGAGAGCTAGATGGTTTGCCCTCTGAGGAATATCCCACCCTACTATCACCCGATCTCACGAATAAGACCTTGCGATCAACCTGGTTACCAAGACCTCAACTATTTTTGATAACCCCAACATAATAAGAAAGCTAGATTTTATCTAAACTTTCATTTTTTTCGTCTTCGTCGTATCTATCTCCGACTTGTCATTACAAAGCCACATCCACCTATATAAAAAAATCTAAACCATAGTCATGGTTTCTAAAAAGAACTTATTCCCAAAAATATGGAAAAAAAAGGAATCTTAAAATTCAAATGCTCTTCAAACTACATAAAGATACAAAAGAATTCTTTCTTAAAAACAGATCCAAAGAACCAAAAAGTTGGAAATATAACCAACCAAACGAAGAAACACACAAACAAAATAGTCAGATTTCAATTTTCGAAAAATATAATCAAAATTAATTTTATTGCAAAAGAAGAAAAAAATCTTAAATTAAAAATTAAAGGTAAGAATATAAACAAATCAATCTTTATGAATTTACAACCTGAGTTGTATAAACTAGAAAACAAAAATTAAATAGTAGGAACCTTAACAAATTAAGAGTAATGATGAAAAAAAAGCAAAACGAAAATCAGTTTAACCGATACAAACAAAATAATAAACCCAAGATAAAAATAATTTTAAACAAATGTTTTACTCAAAATAATAATTATTGTTTCGACTATAAGATTACTCTTATAGGTGCTCAGTACGCTGTTCTCGTTATATATATTTTTTCTTTAAATATTAATTAATAAGTTAATATAAAGATTAACCAAACCCTAAAATCCAATGAAAATTTACAAAACCAATCAAAACTTTAATGTTATCTTATGTATGTATGCACCTTTTTTTTTCTTTTTTTTCTTATTTATTTTTTTCTCTTTGTATTCTATTCTTCTGTGCCTCTATTCAAAATTTTAAATTTCAAACGTTTCAATTATTTAATTAAATTAAACTCTTATCAGAATAAAATTTACTATACATACATATTATGAGAACTGTGACTAAAGATCGATGCAATGAAAATGATTTTCTTTATCACAAGAAAAATAATTTGTTTGATTTATATGAATTAATATTAAGTTTAGCAAAATAAATCTTTCGTTCAAATTTATCCAGTATAAAAATTCAAAATCACTTACCCCAGTATATACATATATATGTATTTTTTTACGTTTTTTTGTTTTTACTAACTTCGTTGATTTTTATAGTTTGCTTGTTTGTTGATTTTTGTTTGCTTTTTGATTATATCTTATTCTGTTGTTTCTTGATTACATCCTGATGGTGTGCACAGCATCGAGGGAATACGAAGTTTTTTATACGCATACAAATTTTAACTATATTAATAAAAAAAGGAAAAAGATTTAAAAGAAATTTGAACGAAGAATTATGTACAATATATACGAGTATATGAGACAGTAAATGAAAAATAATACAAAATCAATACAAAAAAAAATACTTAGCTTCTAGAAAAATTAAAACATGATGAGTTTAATTATTTTTGATTGATAAAGCATCTTTTGCTTTTGGTCGATGGCTGGTAGATAAAATGGTGGTTGGTGTACATATCTTTTCAGCTTGTGCAGCTTGTGTAGCAAGCTTGGCTCTTCGCCAAGATGACACGGATGCTGGATAGATTGTATGCAGACGATGATTTATGCTGTTGGATGTTGGTGCTATTTTGGCGCTATGGCAAGCTTGGTGGCGATGGATGTTGCGCTCTTTACTGCTCCTTGGGCTTGAACAGGTTTATTTTGTTTGGCTTTTTTTTTTATTTCTGGATTTGGACGTGCTATTTCAGCTCCTATAGTTCGGGATCTATGACTCCCTCAGATTTTTGGATGCTGCTCAGTACTGTTGCTGATCTTATACTCTTGGACTAGTGTAACACTTCTTGAGTGACTGTACTTTAGGGATTTCTGTAGAGTATGGGTAGTTGTGAGTTCCAGATGTTGGATTGGACAAACTGTACCACTTTAGAGATCACCCTCTTTTGAGCTGAATAATTTGCGTGATTGAATGAATCAGTGAGCCCCTCAGCTTTTTGGTTTAGTCGGGGCTGATTCAGGCCTTAAAGCCGCGGGAACTAAAATAAAACATTTTATTTCTTTTGTTACCTTTTTCGTTTTGTTCTTATAAAAAGATATTTTTTCTGTTCGTTTTAAATCATTCGGCTTTCTTTTGTTGTTTTTTCTATTCTCTAATTTTTTAAGTGGAACTTTTAATTTTTTTGTAAAACACACTATTTTACTTTTTTACTTAAAATACACATCCGAGCAACGTTATAATTTTATTACTTTTTTCACTTCGGGGCTCACGTACGCGAAATTATTAGTTCACCAGAATTTTACCAAAAGAGAACGATTTTGGACTTTTCAGGGGTATTTATAGTCCTGAAACCCAAGCGTACGGGCTCTCACATACATTAAAAAAAACCCAATATGGTCGATGTTTTGGGCTTCCGTTTCATCTGTATCTCGGGGAATTTTAACCAAAAAGAATCCAATTTAGGCTTAAAAATCAAACTTGAATTTTTGAAAAATAAGTGTGATAAAATCGAAATTCCTTGGTCAAAATCTCTGGAAGATTTATAATCTCGGAAGTCTTCCATGTCTCCTTTCTTTGCTCGTATTGGTGAGATTTTTTTGTTCGTTTCTGTACAATAAAAACAAGCTTTCGAACGATTCTCGAAAACCAGGCAATCAATCAGCTGTGTCCTTGAACCATATTGTTGCATACACGTACACATAATTGTTTGTGCTGCTTCGCTCGATTCGGTCACTTTTTGGATACCCATTTTTCAAGCTGTTCCGTGGCGTAGTGGGTATGTTCGCCGGGCTCACATTAATGGTCCCGGGTTCAAATCCAGCTGGGTGATCTCTTTATATATTTTTTTTTTGTACTGCTTTTTTTTTAATATTTTTTTCTTGTTTCTTAGTATTTTCACATATTTTTTTTTTGTTTTAGTTATTTAGTTCATCTGTTTTTCATTTAAATTCCAACCTGTATTTATTTTTTTGTAGCTTATTGTTAAAAAAAAGTCCTGTGAGGTAGTAGTACGATAAAAACAAATATCCATAGCCTTTTCAGCTCCCACTTTGCCCAAAAGTATGCAAGGGCTTAAATATACTTTCTCTATATCGTAAATTTAAAACATTTAACTCAAACTCTATTCCTATTTCTTTAAATTGTTAAAAAAAATAACGCTCAAGAGCATTACACCACAGCTCCTAAAACTTAAAAATACTAGGATTTTGAGTTTAATTAGACCTATAATTTTAAAAGAAGGAAGAGAACTTAAAATCCAGCAATGTTATATTACTAATGATATGCAGAACATTTTTATAAAGATCGAAACATAATTTATAAAAATATCAAAAGAGAAATGAGAAAAGAGAAAACCGAGAAGAGATTTGAAACGAAGGCCAAACCAACACACATGATTACTGCCAACGATGAGCTTAGCGATGACCTGAAGGAAGCAACATTTTAAGCTTCGACAAGCGAAAACAAAATATGGTTTTGATGAAGATTTTGATCAAGAGAATTGTTATTAACAAAAAAAATGTATGTTAAACTGTTATACCAAGAGAAATTGAATTGGTGTAACCTTGAAAATCACAAGCTAATGTGGAGGCAAACAAAAATCGTTATTGGAAAAAGAATTTGAGTTTTTGTTATAACACTTCAAAGGTGAAGGCTTATATTTCCCACAACTTCTCTAACACCTTTGATGTCTATCTTATACCGCATGAATTTGTTCTGCAATTGGAAGAATCTGGCGTTTTGAGGATCCTCACTTCATTTATCAAAAAGTGTCTTCAAATTCCAGAAACCGATCTTTGTTCAAGTAAAATAGCCGCAAAAGTCGTGAACGTGTTAACATTTCTTATCCGAGGCGTAGATAGTGTCGGTTTCGTTAGCGGAATTGATTTCAGTTACAAAGAATGGTAACCTCCGTAATCTATCCTAGAATCTAGGCTTTTCGCACTTATTAGTTAAGCCAACCACAGGAAGTAAAACAATATCATTTAGAGACAGGAAACTTGACTTAGCTTGTTCATAGAACATGTCTTCTTTATTTAGACAACCAATTTCAGTGACTAAGTTTGGCAATCAATAAAAATGATTATGTTTGAATAATGCGTTTGAATTGAAAAAGAAGTGTCTAAAGTTAGGTGTACTGAATGAAGGGCAAGAAGAGGAACTTGCCCCCTCCGCCTAATGATGATGTATTTCATACATTTCATACAATTTGTCTTCCTTCAAATGCATATAAAACTTTATTTCTATATTTATTCTAATTTTTGAATAAGTCTGCCCCTGCCCCCTCCCCCCCTTGAATTGTTTTACTCTTAATTTGATTTTCCATTCCAGATAACGGCAAATCTTGATGTTTTTCTCAGACGTTTCAACGAACTACAGTATTGGATTGTCACAGAAATTGTATCAACATCAAGTATGAGTAAACGTGTTGGTCTCCTTCGAAAATTCATCAAATTAGCTGCATAGTAAGTTCAAATAAACCCTATATGAAAGCAATACACCAACCAACAAAACCACTATCATTTTATTTATTTATTTTTTTCTCCAAAACAGCTGCAAAGAATACCAAAATCTCAATGCTTTCTTTGCCATTGTAATGGGTCTCTCCAACATGGCGGTATCTCGCCTGCAATTAACATGGGACAAAATTCCCTCAAAGTTTCGTAAGCTCTTTCAGGAATTCGAAGCTTTAATTGATCCAAGTAGAAATCATCGGGCGTACCGAGTATTTGTTGGCAAATTACAACCACCTGTCATACCATTTATGCCATTACTCCTAAAGGACATGACATTTGCCCATGAAGGCAATAAAACCAGCCTCGATGGCCTGGTTAATTTTGAAAAGATGCACATGATGGCCCAAACGATGCGAACGATACGTTTTTGCCGGTCACGAAGTCTTGGTAAGTGAAACGTATTTCTACCTCTATTAATTGGATGGTATTTATGAATATTTTATATGAAACGTTTTCCAATTGGTTTTTGTTGGCAATTGTATTTACAGGTTTGGAACCACCATCGCCCAAAACGGAAGGTGAAATACGTTCGTTTATAAGTTGTTTACGTGTCATCGATAACCAGAGAGTACTAACAGGAATGTCACAGAAAATTGAACCAACAAGAAAAATGAACTAAGGATAAGGATAAGGTTTTTATTTTTTTGAGTGTTTGGAGTTGAAGGCTTTGTGACAGGGGGATAAATAATATTTTTAAAAAATGAATAATTCAGCTTAATTTAAATCAAAACAAAGAAAAAAAAATTATTTATCTTTAAAACAACTATAAACCTCTTGTCTTGAGTTCTCTCCACAATCACATTCAAAAAAGGTTAGGTACAAAATATAATATTTAAATGATATACAAAAATTAATATTTTGAAATGCTAAAACATTTTTTAAAATTTATTGTGATAAGCGAAATCAAGCAAAAATTTGGCATAGTTAAAAATTTAAAAATAACATGAATACAACATTTTGTACACAAAAATGAAAAGAAATACCAGCGGAGTCTTATGATGAACTATTCAATGAAAAATATAATTATTATACCAACATGAGAAACTATTTAAGAACTAATTATTCATACAAAAAAAAACAAAGATAGAAGAGAATCCTTTTTGAAGGGATTATATAAATGAAGTAGGATGTACCAAAAAGAAAAATTTATATAAAATCTTAAAATATATTTGTATAATATTAAAGCTGTGATTGGTTAGTTTTATATATATGAAAAAAAAACTATAGCTATAGCATTTAATTTAACTTTTATTATTTTACTATTTAAAAATATTTACTTTTATTTATTTACTATATTCTCTTTTTAAGTTTTATTAGTTTTAAATTCTATGTAAACATCTTTTTTTTTTAATAAATATATGCTATTTTAAATAATTTAATTTTGTTTTAATTAACTGTTTTAAAAAAAATAAACAAAAACTCTACAAATTGATAATCGTTAGATAATAAATGTCCGGTTTCCACGCACCCTTAATTTTAAAAAAAAGAAGAAAAATAAAACAATAAATATAAAAATGCAATCCACAATCGAATTCAATACAAATTAACTTTAAAAAAAAATAAATAAACATAAAACATTATAAAATAATAATAAAGAAAATTAAAATATAGAAGTGAAAATATTTTTATTTTTATTATATTTTTTATTTATAAATAGAATTTAAATGGAAATATGTTTTCAAATGAAAAATACAGAAACATAAAACTGGTAAGGGACCTTTTTAGTAAAATAAAATTAACAATAACATTAATATTAATATTATAGATGTAATTTAAATTAAAAACAAAAATAAAGTGTGATGTTAAATATGTTTAAATGTATCTACCATCTAAATACCACTGATTTTCTATTATTGCTTGAGATTTGAGGGAAATCTTATTGCCTGCAATCTTTAACACTTTTAGCACGCTCTAAAGTATTAAGTTTTTTTTTTTGTTTATTTTTGGTCCTACACCAGTTATTTCAATTCTTTACTAATATTTTGTTCTCTTGTCAAATTTACTTTCTCGATATTTATAATACTGATAAGCACTTTCGTTTTTTTTTTACTTTGACAAAAATAAAAGTTAAAACTTCCTTTACCACTTTATCAATCAAGCCAAAAGAAAACCTAAATGGTAAAGGTTACGCAAATTCGTTGAAAACTAGGAACATTGAAAGGATGTCAGGATATCAAGTTACTTCTTTATTCTTGTATTAACATTTGTTCATCAAAACCATACATAATGTACCTACAACAAGTGTAATTAAAATAAATAAGCCTTGGATTGTCAATTTATTTAATTTGCATATGTAATAAATTACAAACTTGTATTTGTTTTTTTTTTTTTTTTTACTCAGAAAAAAATATTTGATAAATCGTTCCTCAAGTGGGAAAGGAATGAGTGTGCCTATTTGCGATCCCAACAAATCTTAATGTTTTGTATTAAAATAAAAAAATCTACGACCAAGAACCTTGTCCAAGCTCCGGAATCTTAGCACCTCAATAATTCCAAATGTTTTATGACTGAGCAATTTCTGAAACTACTTGAATTTTTTGACCAGTTATAGTACCTAACCTTTTAAATGGAATATTTTTATTGTGAATATCCCACATTTTGAGGTTCCAAATTCCCGGAAACGAGAAAAAATATCAGTACCGTATAGTATTTGTTTTAGGTATTTTATAACATCGATACATTCCCGTAAAAATGTATTAAGCGACATTTCAAAAATTTTAGAGGCTTCGAAAAAAAACTCCTGTTCAGTTATTTACTTGTGTACTTACTTAAAAGAATAAATAAATTTTTTGGGTAGCGCAACAACAGCTCGTGGAGAACCAGGGCCTAACGACTTACAACTCTCAAACATTCCTGTGTGCGTGTTGTTCAGGAATGAAGGGACCTACAGTTTATTGCCGAGTCCGAACGGCTAAATGAGAAGCACTTTTTCATGACAAGTATACCTACTCTTGGAGGATTTGTCAGTTCCTCGCAAGATAAAACTCCTAGGACAAAACATTTCTGTTTTTAGGTGGCACGGCTGGGAATCAAACCCACACCTTCGGCATGACAGTCCTACGCACTAACCATCATGCCACGAGGTACTACGTACTTAAAGGAATAAAAAGTTTAGAAACGGAATTTTCAACTCAAAATCTCTTTAAAAATCAGTTTAAGGGCCCTGGAGACGCTCGAACATGGTGCGAGTGAACATAGTTCGACTAAACTCCGCACATACTGAAACAAAGCAGAAACCAAACTACTCGAACTTCATTTTTTTTACGACTTAAATGTCATTCACAATATTCACTGTCACGTTTATTTTATTTTTATTCAGGTTATTTGAACATAGTACTCGAACCATGTTCACTAGCACCATGTTCGAGCGTCTCCAGAGCCCTTTAGTACTACAAAATACACAAATAAATAATTGATCAAGAGGTTTTTTAAAATTTTAATTTAAAATTTTGAGAATGTCGCTTAATACATTCTTAAAAATAAATAAAAAATTAAGAAGAGTGTTACTATCATCTATTTGAGCTTAAGTACATTTCGCTATACTTATGTTTTGTTCTTTAAAAGTTGTAGCAAAATACTTTTGTAGAGCAAAACCACAACAAAAAAACAAAACTTGTTTCTAATGAGTCTTAATTTTTGAAAATATTTTTAAAAAATCACAGTTGGCACAGAATCACCCACCTACTCTATTGAATATTATAGATTATAATGGCAAACCCTTATCTTTATAATAAAGCTAAATTCTGGGCCATAACATTAAATTATATGCGTTTAATTTCTTCTTGAAAACCACACATCTAAAAAAACACCCTTTATGCAATTCATAATTTATGACTTCGGTTCAGAGGGAGCCAAAAACTTACTCGTCTTTCGAGTTGTGACTTGTGAGGGAGATCTTACAATTAGTTGTAGAGATCTGGCTATCAAACTTACTTTCCACTAAAATTATAATATAAAATTGCAACAAATTGCACCTGGTGAATTTTTTCTCTTTAAAAATAGGTGGACAACCAGCCATTGTTGTAAACAGCCGTGAAGAACTCTGCTTCTATAATAAGCGTGTTTATGTGGCTGTCTTGACAAATCCCAAGCTTCTGTGAACTATAACCTTGTCTTCTTGTAGTACAGCTTAACCATGCCGCTGGAGGAACTGCAATTCCCAGTGTCAGTATAGGTAGTTGTTCTCTTTCATCGATCATTACTCATGTTTTCCAGAAAACCATCAAGCATTTTTCACAACACTATAGTGATTCACTATGAAAGCAGGTTTTGAAACAGTGCAAGATAGCTCTGTTTGGCTGTAAGACTGTTTAATTTATGATCCGATATCGTCGGCTTTCTGTCAGAACCTCGTAAGTCTTAATTGGTATGCCACTTTAATGTATTTTAAATCAAAACAAATGGGGAGAGTACGATAACTCAGGCGCCAAGAAATTATAACGGTTTTTTATAGAAAAGGTTATTACAAGAATTGTTTACTATGGGAGGGGGGGTCTGTCTCACCCCGTTTGGGTGGGAGGGGTAATTTCATAAAAACAGTACCAAAAATGTAAAAAAAATTTTAAAAAATAACGGTATTACTTACAACAAATTATTATACCTTTATTTAAAGCCAATACTCTGTTCTATTAGCCAGTTTTTGAATAAAGTGAAATCTTTGCATGGTTTTTGAAAAAATGAATTTTAAACACAAAATTTGCGAGAAAAAAGCATACGAAAAAGGTTTAAGGTTTCGATTTTTTCAAAAACTCGAAGACAGAATCATTCAATTTTCAGTTTTTGATTAAGAATTAATTAGAGCAACGAATTTCAGAAAAAAAATGATATATAATCTTACAGTTTTGATAAATTACACTTTAAACCTTTTTTTATGCTTTTTTCTCGCAAATTTTAAGTTTAAAATTCATTTTTTCAAAAACCATGCATAGATTTCACTTGATTCAAAAACTGGCTAATAGAACAGAGTATTGGCTTTAAACAAAAGTATATTACTTTATTATAAGTATTATTTTTTAATATTTTGTTTACATTTCCGGTACTGTTTTTATAAAATTGCCCCTCCCGCCCAAACGGGGTGAGATAGAACCTCCCCTCCCCCCAGTTCTACAAAAAACCGTTATTATTTCTTGGCGCCTGAGTTATCGTACTCGTGCCAAACAAATCACTGAATTCAAACATTAATATCTTGTAACTGCATCATGGTTCCTTATGGTTCTATCAACCAGTTTAAAAACCTTTTACGATCTAAGAATTCCTTTTTATTACTTTTTAAATCGGTTTTTTGTGTCTTCTAAGGTAATTTTCAAAACAGACTTACGAGGTTTTGACAGAAAGCTGACAATATACTCTTTAGTTTAGAAAGTGGGTTTCAGTAGTTTATCACAGGGTACAGCGACAATCCGAGGAAAGTAAGCTTTCATGGTTTTTTAAAGTGATTCCAATGGAAGATTCTTTAGGGCATTTAGGTGATATCTCGGAATAGAAGAGTAGTATATTAAAATTATTATACACGATCCCGAATACCAATTTCTTCACAAAGCCCTAGAATACCTTATTTATGAAGTATACCGCAAATCACAAACATTGCGTTTTGAGCAGCAAATTAGTTTTAAAAAAACAGAATTTCCTACCTGGATCCGTATAGACACCATTTTCGGTTAAGGCATTTTAGGTAAAGCCTTAACCGAAAATGGTGTCTTTCAATTTTAGAATAGATACTTTGCCTATATAGAGATGGACAAATATAGTTAGCAAGGAACGTTCAATAAAAGAATAAGCCAGCACTAACTCAAAATCAGTGGCGTAGCGAACACTTCAGGGGCCCCGTATCAAAAATTGTTTAGGGGCCCCTTTTTCCTCACAGTCGCAATACTTTTTTTGTTTCCTGCAAAATAAACTTAAATCAACTTACATATTTTAAAAGTATAACAATCTGGGAACTTTACATAAGCTAAGCTACGATTAGACGGTCAACGCAAATGGACTTGGCTTTGACTGTCAAATTCTGTCCCAAAGTTGACCTGTCGTGTGATCGTCAACATAGAATACTGTCTGAAGCGTTAACGGCTGCGTTGACGCTCTCGTTGACACAAATTTAAGGGTCAATGCGATGATTGTTTTCGTTACCCGTATAATGATCACTCTGTTAATGAATGTTAGGACACATTCACCAATGCGTTTACTGTATTTTTACATTTACACAGCAGAATTTTCTGCAACGTCAACGTAGCTTGCGATGACCTTCATATCAATCTAGAAAATTTTGCATTTTTTTTGACATCAAAAGTATATTTCGGTCCAAATGTCACCCGATTGCCCTAAAATCATTTTTTTCCGAAACAGTAAAAAAACTTCAAAAATTTCTGATCTTAAGATGTTTTTTAATCCATTGACATCGTATCCCTTCTTCGATGGAGTTTGACACTTGACTGCTTGACAGATGGAAGTTAAACTATATCTGACGGCAAAGTTATATTTTCGATACAAATGTCATGCAATTGCTCTTAAATAACTTTTTTCCAGAGCAGTAATTTTTGTTTTAATTTCTGATTTTTTTGAGGTTTTTTCATCCATGCACATTGTATTGTTCGATAACACTACGAGTACGCCACTATCATGTGATCGTCAACGATAAAAATGACTGAATTTTACTCTTGTCAAATCCGCGTCAACATTAAGTGTTTGTATGTGGTCAAGCAGTGTAGGTACACTTCTTGACCCCATCAAAACACTGCTTTTTCACGTCTTAACACTGCTTGACCACATCAAAACACTATGAACGTGGGGGCCCCTTTATCTCGGGGGCCCCGTATCATTGATACGACTGATACCGCGGTAGCTACGCTACTGCTCAAAATCAAAGTTTTCCTTAAAAAGGATCGATTTAGGTGTTTCGATTTCGGTAAGAAAAGAAAAAGTGTGTAGGAAATAAAACCGTTTGAAGTTCTCAACATAATCATGTCTTAGGTCAAACTCTTTGTGCCAAAAAAGATGTAGGTTATAAAAAGTTTCCTGAAATTAGATTGCCATGTTTGACCAATAAACTAGTGGCTTTGCTATATTTTTGGACACTAACAACTGGAAGCTTTAATTGAGACAACAAATGTTCAAAATCTAAACCTGAACATTTTAATTTTCCTACTTTTCTTCAAATAATCAAAATAAATTAGAGTTCTTTAAAGGAGAAAAATTAAGGGGAAGTGATATGCTTGTGTACCTGTTCTAAAATGATTTCTTTTTACAAGCGACTTTCTACTATTAGTAAAACATTCATTTTTGTTTTGAGAAAGAAAAAGTCTAAAACCTCAATAACAATATTTAATGAAAAAAGAACTTATCTAAAGTAAAAAAAACATTAAAAACAAAACGAAGAAAACGTATTACCCAAAAATGGCGTTAAAAAGGAACCTGTCTTGCATAAAATATTTATTATTTGAATAGGCTCAGAGCATTTGTATTAAGATTGAAAGTAAATTAATTGTTTGCTGAAAGTTCTAGATTAAATTATAATTTTTAGTATGTTTTTTATTAAAATATAACTCACCGTCAAAATCTCGAAAATAGTTTCAAATTTACCTTTTTAAAATATAAAAAAACTAATTATTTTTTTCTGATGTATGCACCTTCAAAACTCTTTTAAGTTAAAAATTCATTTTATTTGAATTTTAATTATTTATTATTTTATATTTTTTGATTTCATATTTCACTGTCTATGCAATTAACCTTCGTCCATTTTGTATAGATGATCCCATATAAACATTTTCAAATTTCTTACATTTCGTAAAAAAAAAAAAAAAAATGCACACAAATATTTAAAAAAAAAAATCAATTTAACAAAATTTTTCAATGTTTACAGAAAATATATTAATTTTCAATTAGAATTTAAAGTAAATATAATTCTAAGTGTTGAAAAAAAAAGAAAATTTTAGGGACATGAATGTCAAATCATAAATTTCTTAATTTTACAAAAAATAAAAATAAACAGAAACATAAACATAAAATAAAACTAAACATTTTTCATTTAACATTTACTTAGTACTCATATATTGTATGCGTGTATTAATGTGATTAGATTCGACAATCCACCAACAAAAATTTTCTAATACCAAATTTAAAACTTAAATCAAAAAATTCTTACAAAACCAAAGCTTATAGAGCCAAAGCCACTTCCATGTTTATATACTTAAATAAATTAAAAGAATAAACAAAAATACAGTAATACGAGTAAAACTAAAACTTAATTCTAAGTGAATGAATCTTGTGCAAAAGTGAATGGAAGAAAACATTAGTTTTCAAAAACGGTAACGAATATCTTAGAAACAAATGAAATTTAACATAAAATAGAATTAAAAAATAGCTTTGAGTTGATTAAGTTTTCATTTTCGAGTGTCGTTTAAATTAAATAATAAACCATTAATGGGCACAGTTTTTATCTGGAAATACAAAAATTTAAACAAATGTATAAGAATTTTCGCAGAAAATCACTGTAAGAAACAAACTCCAATTTTAATTTAATAAATTAGCAGTTGATGTGCAATATAACAAGCAAAGTACTGAGTAATAAAATTAAAAAAAAAAAAAGAGAAATATATTATGTTAACATTGTTAAAAATAATAAACTAAGAAAAAAGTATATGAGTCTATGTGTATCTAAGTTATAAAAATAAACTCACACTCATGTCTCTTTAAAACAAAAAAAAAATCTTAAAGCTGTTTTATCTAGTTTTTGTGATTCAACAAAAATGTATTGAATATTTTCTAGAAATAAAAATCAATTTAAAAAATCAAGAAAATCTAATGGTTCAAATTTGTATAGATACTGAACATAATCCGTTTCATAGCAAGTAGGTATTGGTTTCCTGTCTTGCATCCTGCATTGGATAGTCTCAAAGCCTCAAGAAACTAATGGCTGTCACTTTTAACACTGGCGGATTCGGAAAATGTCCAACTTGATTGGATCTAGTCAATGCATCAACAATTTAATTAATAAATTCTAAATTTCATATTCCAATTACATAATAAGGAACTTGTCCAATATCGTAGCAAAGCAACCACAGTAAACTCGTCATTTCACAATCACAAGAGCACTATTATAGCTGATGGATCCTTAAACTGGTAAAACAATAGATTTCCATGTTCTTACAGCTAAGTACTTTATAGGTACATATCAGGATTTAAATCTTCATGAAGATATTAAATTAACATCAATCAATAAATTATTTCATCGCGTTTCTCTCACAGTTTAGTATGGAAGATTTGACCACAAGACCATAGCCACTTAATAGCTGAAAGGAGGGTGTGTATTTTGTAATAGGGATGTAGGTAGTAGGTGTTTCAAATTCCTAGATTCAGTTGCCATGGGTGAATGAATATGGTATTTGGTATCTCCGTGTGGGTAACACAACCACATTATAAGCCAACAGCATCTTATCTATGTATATGTTGTTCTGAAACAAGATGAATGATGAAGCTTATTGACTCATTTAAATAATAATCGGTCTGGAGAAATGGGATAGCAAATAATATGGTCCTCATATCTTATGATATCAACATCAAAAGGAATATTTTGTAAATTGGCAATATATTATATGTATGAGTGCAAAATGTTATTTAAAAATTGTAGAAAGCAGTTCATAGAGTCATTGATTTACATTGACTAAAGAAAGTCAACGCCACTTTCCAATTTCCTTTTATTTTTAACTGAGCCATTAAAAAGTTGAGTATTTTACAGGAATGTTAAATTGTAATGTTCTACAATTTTACGTCAGCCATGAGATTTTTTTATTTCTTTCTTTAAAACTTGTTATCACATAAGGAATAAATTTGATTTCTTTAGGCGTCTATCAGTTTTGATGATGAAAAACTTTTAGCTACATAATAACGCAAAATGTCTACATCTCGATCTCGAATGCCAAAATCTCGAGTGGTCATAGTCCTGAATGGACAAAATCTCGAATGCCAAAAAATTCAGAATGTGTATCAACTTATGTACATTCGGTAGTAAATCTGGATTGCAAATTTTTTTTATATGGTTGGCTTGACTGTTCATTTTGGGATCATGACAATTTTTCGAATGGCAATAATCTCGATTGCAAAAATCTCAAAGTAAAAAGAAAAATCTTGAATGCAAACATTTTTAACGTGCCTATGTATAAAAATCCAGAATATACAAAATCCACGAAAGACATAATACCGAAAAATACTTCATCAACCCATTTTGAATACATAGAAATCAATCTTTCAATAATCACAAAAACATACATACAAAAACGTCTTTTATTGCTCATTACAAAAATAGACATGGACATGTTGCAGGCTTGAATCTCGATTGGCATTCGGGATTCTGTCATTCGGTATTCTGTCATTCGGTATTCTGGCATTCGGGATTTAAGCTATTCGGATGATGATTGATGAATAAAAAACCCAATATTAAAAACTATTCGAGATGTTGAACATTTTCTGGCACAAGTGTCTTGTAGAACGTAATCAATTAGGTACAAAATTTTATTTCAATATTTTTTTAAATTGCAAAGAAACGCAATCTATCTTCTTTTGAATTTATCACAAAGCGAGATTTCTTTACTTAAGTGTAAAAAAAGACAAGTATGTGCCCTTTCACACGAGGAAACTGAGTTGCCAGCAACTTTTAGTTCCATGGTGAGAAGGGCAGGAGGAAAGAAGGGCGAACAAAATCTCCCCAGTCGAGGATTTGAGGAGATTTTTTTTGACATTCCCTTTCACATCTAGGCTTAGGTGTGTTCAACAAATAGACTTTCAAAGGAAATTTCAAAAATTGCCTGGGGATTTGTTTCCTCGTATGAAAGGAGATTAAAAGAAAACGTCAAAAAAATTTCCAGCAACTTGTTTCTTCGTGTGAAAGGGGGCTATCTACAGAAGTGACCAAAATCTAAGACTTATTAATGAAATATTAGGTATAATAAAAAAATAAATTGTCCGCCTATTTATGTAGGTATCAGCCGCGTTTTATTTATCGCTCATAGCCCATATAGTTCACTTCATGAAAATAAAACGATGCGGGTTAGTGCAAAAACAGTGTTATATTCCCATTTCTTTTTTCCTTAAGTTTACTTATTATTTATATAAGGCCTGTCTCTTTTCTTAACACTGCTGACACATGGATGACATTATTCACAGTGGCAAATAGCCATCCGCAGGTCAGAGTAAAAACTTGTACCTGGGTTATTGAAATAAACCTCGATAGGAACCTGGTAGGTTCTTGTTTTAATAAAACATGTTTAAAGATAACCTCGAACCAGACCCCGAGATAAATAGAATGCAGCTATAATCGGTGCTGCAAGATTTTCTTAGGGTCATCATCGTGTCCTGTAACCCCGGCTGGGGCATAGGGCGTCAACAAAACGTCTCCATCCTTCACGGTCTGCTGCAAGGTACTTTAGCTGTGGCCACGTCTTTCTCTGGGATTCTGCTTCCGCTCTGTTGATTTCCATGTTGTTCTTGGTCTTCCAACCCGCCGTGCACCCTGAGGATTGACCAATGACCAATCCAACGCCATTTACACTTTTTTATATCGACGTCCAGCCGCTCTTGACTTGTCCTGCGCCACAATTCCTCATTTGATATTATTTGTGGCCAGCGAATCTTAAGGATGTGGCGAAGACAGCGATTCACAAAAGCCTGCGTTTTCTTCGAAATAGTAGACGTGACTTTCCAGACTTCACAAGCATATAACAGCACGGATTTGACATTGGATTCGAAGAATCTCAACTAAGTGCGTAAGGAGGTTTGACTGGATTTCCAAATCGGGGACAGGGTACCGAAGGCAGCACGAGCTTTATTCATTCTACTTTTAACGTCCAGATCTGTACCACCGTTTGCAGAAACAATACTGCCAAGGTAGTTGAACTGTTCCACTACTTCAACTGGCGTCTCCTGTAGAATAATACGCTGCTGTGTGGAGTGGCCTGTGAGCATTATTTTTGTGTTTTTGCTGTTTATTCTTAGACCACTCGACTCTCCCTTCACTTGCAGTGTTTGGCACATCCCGTTCAGCCCACTGATGTTATTTGCCAGTAGACATATGTCATCGGCATAGTCTAAATGACTAAGCCTTTCGAACGGTCTACATTGAATGCCCTGTCTCTCAGCTGTACCAACACTGGCCGTCAATACGTCATCCATCGCAAGCAGGAAGAGAATAATTGGCGATAGAACATCCCCTTGTCTCACACCCTGTTGCACTACGAGGGAGTCGGATAGCTGCTCATTGTGCAAAACAAAACACCTTGCGTTGTTGTAGGACTCTTTAATAATGGCAACAATTTTTGGTGGAATTCCTCTACAGGGTAGTGGAGTTCAATTAAAAAAAAAATCTTGGAGTCGAAAATATTCATCAAAATTAGTTTGAATTACTTACAAATGAGAAAATAAAATAATCACACCTTTCAAAAACATTTAAAAACGAAAATTCCGACTTTTTCACAAAGAATATATCCCATAAAACGTCATGCTATGTTTCCACCAAAGGTGTATCCCAGTACAGATTTAGTAAATCTAAAAAATTTAAAAAGGATTTACTTTGACAGCACCTTTAAAAATGCAAATGGCGTTTCAATTTTTCTTATCAAGAGGAAGTGAGATAGAATGTTTCATTTGTGAAGAACTGAATTCAGCCATGAATGAAACCTTCAGCGCCATACAAGAAGAGGTTAGTTCGATTTGTAAAAGTATTTGCCCTAGGAAGATTTAACAAGATTAATTTCTCATCGTCAAGATTTACAAAACATATTTGTATGGTATATCTTCGAAATTTAAAGTAGATTTGAGGTAAATCTTATTAAATCTCAGTTTAACGTTAGGTGGAAATGTAGCATAAACTAGTTTCTGTAATTTCTTTTGAAAATATCTTAAGAAATTCATAAAAACCTATGGCTGACTAATATTGAAACTTGACCTTTTATCATGATCCAGTGCCTTTTCAGATTCTATACACATTTTTACGAGTATCCCAAAAATGAGGTGCCGAAAATCCCGCGTGACCTTGTGAAACTCTAATGCTATGTTTCCACCAAAGGTTTATCTCAGTTCAGATTTAGTAAATCTATTTGGTGTTTCCACCGCAGAAAAAGATTTAAAAAAGATTTATTTTGACAGATCCTTTAAAAATGCAAATAGTTTTTCATTTTTTCTTAAGAAGAGGAAGTAAAATAGAATGTTTCATTTGTGAAGTACTGAATTTAGCCATAAGTAATGAATTTAGCCATAAGTTCGATTTGTAAAAGTATTTGTCCTAGGACGATTTAACAAGATTAATTTCTAATCTTCAAGATTTACGAAATAAATTTGAATGGTAAATCTTCGAGATTTGAAGGAGATTTGAGGTAAATATTATTAAATCTTAGATTAGTGCTAGGTGGAAATGTAGCACAAGCCCTGGGTTTTCTAGGGCTATCCAATTTCTAAGACTAGTTGAATACACCCGAACTTCTTTTGGCCCAAAATAAACAAAAAACCTTGCGCAGAGGGCACCAGTACCTACAGTTTATCTTTCGTTCGCCGTCAAAAAATAAGTGATAATTTAGGCTCTTAATTACGAATTACGATACACTAAATTTTTCGAGTGAAACTAACTCACAATAGGCGAAAAGTCAAATAATATCAATTTAGGCCGGTTAAGGAAACGTTCAGCACCAACCATTATTACAAAGCAGTCATAAGATGCAAGGTGGGAAGATAAATTTTTTCAACATTTTTAATTAATCGTTTTTTCTTCAAATTATAATCTATTCTCTAAACGCTTTGACCTTTTGATTAAGAAGGTAGATTCCAGTAAAAAAAAAACCCTGCCTAAGGTGGTAAAAAAGGCTCTGACCAGGGGCCTATAACACAAAGCTACAAGTACTTGTAATACAAGTCAATCTTTACAAATGTAATGAATTTCTGTAACACAAAGCTACAAGTCGGCTGGCTCTTTTACAAGTGTAATGAACATTCATTCATTACAAGTGGGAAATTGTGCAATTTCCCTCTTTCTGTAACACAAAGCTACAAGTGTAAAGAAAAACTAAATCTTACTTGTAGCATTGTATATCCAATCTATAGTATTCTCATGAAACACGATTTTGTAGGTAGACATTTGGTCGATAGGTTCGCTGTGATCGCCTTACCGAGATCCCTTAACAAAAATTAGTATTACATTTGGACGCATAGATGGCCACGAGCTTTTTTTCTTCATGAGAATACCATAGAATTTATATACAATGCTTGTAGAATAATCGATGAAATCTTACAGGTGATTCAAGACTTGTAGGATGCAGAAGATGTATTTTAAAATTCTAAAAAACAATCTTTTCAATTTCAATAATTTTTGTTCATCATGATTATTGCTGTTTTTTACCTAAAAAAAGCTTCAATCGTCAATATATCAATGTAGATCACAAACGATTCCAATTTAAGGAAGTGTAAGTTGCTTTAATAGTCTCCTTCACCATACATATGTATATTTATGTACAATTTAAAAATGTAATTATTGAATGTGCCTCTTCTTCAAATAAAATGCACATTGAATCGTTCTTTTAATTGTATAAGCAGCCTGATAATAACTTAGAGCTTTAAAACAAGTACGCCAATTGATTATTTGAAAAAATGTGAATATAAGCAAAACAAAATTTAAAATCGTTGGAGCCGTTTTCTTAAAAATAATTTTTTATATTTAAGATGTTTGTAACATTTAAAAAAAAATATGGTTTGCCAATTTTGAGTATTTATTAATATATACATATAATACTGAAAATTCAAAATAATTCATCATCCCGTTTTTGAAATATTGAATTTTCAAAAAAAAAAAATTGAATCTTTTTTCAAAACCCAGAACTTATTTGTTCCAAAATTTTAGTATGCAGTTTTATTTATATTCTAAGAAAGCTTTTGTGCAAGAAATTGAATTCAAATCGGATGAGCGGTTAATGAGAAAACCAAAAATAAAAAAACCGTTATATGGCAAATACCGTTAATAAAAGTTTTTGGTGATTTTTTTTTTTCTTATAAAAAGGTACATCATATCTACAATAATACAGTGATTTTTTTTTGAGCCGTTTTTGAGATAAATAGGCTTTTCCTTAACGGTTGTATGGCAAGTACCGTTATTTTAAGAGCTAAAGAAATTTCAATATCCCGTCTGGAGAGTTACAAAAAACCTGGAGTTCAAAATTTGAAGAAAATCGCATCATTGCTTAGGCTGTAGATCCAGATACAAACAGACAGAATTGTGCCACAAACTTTTTTCGTGTTCTCTATCATCGTAATGTTATCTTTGATTGTTATCTCAATTTTTTTTTTACGAATCCAAAACTTGCCCTATAGTACCTATATCGCAAGTAAAAATGTACAGTGTTCCCAGCTTTTTATGTAATTTTTAGATCAAATAACCGAAATACGTATTTTATTTACAGGTTTTTATTTTGATGGCACCAGTTTTTTAAGATCACCTTATATAAATCAATTAAGCGAGGTTCAATTCACCAGGGAATACTTTATAGCATGTCTACACGCATAGATGCAGGGCCAAATCTTTATGAATTGTGATAAAGGACTCTACCTTTTTAGTGCGGAATTAAACACGAATTTTAAATTTATAATGTCTTAATCTCAAATATCAGAGCATTAGAAGCAAAGCTGTAATTTTTTGAAGCTATAGAAGAAGAATAAAATCGACGATTTTTGTTTTATTAAAATGAATTTTTTGGTGCAAAATTTATTGAAATGTCCCTCCCGTTGCATTAAGCCTAAGTACATCACTCACAAATTTGTAGAAGAGGAAGAGGATTGGGGTAATAACTTGGTACAATACTGTAATATTTTCTCAGGTTCGTTAATAAAACTTATTTACTTTATTCAAAACTTCCACTTATTTATTTTACAAAATAAAAACACTTTATTTTTCTTACTACAACACGATTTATTATTCACCACTGAAATTAATTCACCAACTTTACTTTTCACTTTTATTACAACCAACTTTATTCATTCACGATTAAAAACAAACTGTCTCGCTGCCGTTCAAACATGTGCCTTTTATACTTGTCTTCCAAACTCTCGAAATAAGGAGAACGTTCTGGTCTCTGCTTCCAGAGCTTTCCGTAGGGGAAATTTCCCAATAATTTCCCTTCCAAAAGCTTTTATTTGACAGCTGGTAAATCTGCTATAATCCGGCAGATGGCGCTTCCTTCGTTTGAGAGTTGCTATAATTATAGCTAATAAGGGTCTGTTTGCACTGCGACCGTAAGCTTTATTGTGTCCGTTTGTTTGCTTTTCAGAGTCGTTATAGTTCAAATTTGGAAAGTCATTACACTGCCCCCCTCTTAGAATTGATCGTCCCGAGCAAATCCATCACTTCCTTCACCATTACAACGATGTAAACGGTCGATGTGAACTACTTTTATTTTGCCTCTTAATCCTCTCCGAATGCGGTAGACGCCATCGTTTACTCGTGTTACAACAGTATAAGGGCCTTCCCAATTTTGTTGAAGTTTCAGTGACATTCCCTTTCGACGCTGGGAATTATAAAACCAAACAAGGTCTCCCGCTTGGAATCCTGTCCTTGTTGCTTTTGTGTCGTATCGCTTTTTCATCCGACCACTTGATGGCTTCATATTTGCCCTTGTTCTTTCATGAACGTCACTTAGCCTTTCTTCTTCATTTCCCTTATCACTCCGATTCATGGGGCTAGTCTGTTGAATTTGCACTATCCTTTCGTTGTTCTTCAATGCCTTCTGCTGAGTTTTGATTGTCGGGATACCGTCCATTGAAACCGTTGAGATGACATCTTTGGCATCGTACCCCTTTAGTAGCTGGTACTTCCGTACAAACTGACGACTTATGTAGCCATGTTCATCTTCACGTTCATGATTACCTTCCACTACCACGCTGTTGCCAACAGTTTTGACCTTTAACTCATTTGGCTTGAAATGGCTGACATCCATGCACACTTGAAATCCGTCCGTTCCAACTTTGTAGTTTTCTTTGGCATCACGCTTGTCACCCTTTCGCCGGATAGGAGTTAACTGCAGCGGAGTCACTTTTGGGCGATATATATCGCTTCCCGAGTCATCTTTTTGCGCAGTCCTCATTTTCCTTTTACTCCAATCGTAAATGGGATCCGCTCTCAGTCGCTGGATGGAAACAACTTCCTTTTCTTTTTCATGCGTGCAATTATTGTAGTCTGGTTTCCATGGTCTTCTAGGTGGCAATCTGCATTGGCGTTGGAGATGTCCAGTCCTGTTGCAATTCCAACATGGAGGTTTTCTAGGTGGCAGTCTGCACTGGCGTTGAAGATGTCCAGTCTTGTTACAGTTCCAGCATCGAGCAGGTCCATCTCGCTGGTTTCTTCTTTGGAACGCAGTTCTCTGGCAACAACACTCCTCAACTCCTAGTTCTCTCAAGCGATGAACTCTTTGTGAAGCCTGTTCCGCTGCTTCCATAGTGAGTGCGAATGCTAGTGCTTCAGGAAGCGTGCGTTTGGCAGCAGTTCGAATTGCTCGCTGAAGGTTGATGTCAGATACAGCACGAACAAAGGCTTCTGTTGCGAATTGGTTGATGATTTCATCTCCTGCAGCTGGATATGCCAGGTGCGCCAACCGTTCGATGTCTGCTTGGAGTTGTTGCAGAGTTTCTCCCCTTTTCTGGACTCTGGAATTGAGCTGGACGCGGAAGACTTCTTGCATATGGCCATCTCCAAAACGTTTGTCAATGGCCTGAACGAGAGCACTGAAGTTGCCATTTTTATCTGCTGGTATGCTTTGTAACAGCTCAGCAGCAGGTCCTCTGAGGGCAAGCGTTAGAGCTATGCATTTGTCTTCCTCATCCCAGCCATTTGTTGCTGCGGCTGCCTCAAACTGCTTCTTGTAGATTGACCAAGAAGTTTGCCCATCGAAAGTTGGTGGATGCATCTTTTTTTTCTTTGGACAGTCGCCAGAACTTTCTCGAACCTTCATTTTCTTTACTTTATCTAATTCCTTTGTAATGGATTCGATTTTATCTTCGAACTTTGCTTCTACTGTCGACAATTGCTTATCGACATTAGACAATTGTTGATCGAGAGTTAACAATTGTTTATCGATAGAAGAAAATTGCTTATCGACACGCTCGTCAAGGGCAACAATTCTACTGTCAAAGGCATCTAACTTACATTCGAGTATGTTTGTCTGTTTTTCCAGCAGACACTTTTGTTCTTGGCTTTGTTGCTCTAGAAGATTCTTCTGCTCTTGACTTTGTTGTTCGAAACGTTCGAGAAGATTCTTTTGTTCAATCCGTTGTTCTTGGCTTTGTTGTTCGAAACGTTCGAGAAGATTCTTTTCCTGACTATCAAATTTTGCAAGCAGCTGAGACAGCATATTGGTCATGCCCGATGTACTTACTTGCTCTTGCTGTTCTTCCATTTCAATGTCGAATATAAACGTGTCCGGGTTTGTTCCACATCTTCTTAAATCTTCTTGTAGACGAATTATAAGATCATTCTTTGTTCCAGCAGTAGGAAGATCTCGTTTATTCAGTTCTGTCTTTAGTTCCACTAAATTTAAATCAATCAAAAATTTACCCATTGTCTTTCTTTTTTTTTTCACTTTCCACACAATAAATTTACTGAGTGCACAAATAAAATAAGTTTTATCCCACTTCTGACACCAATGTAATATTTTCTCAGGTTCGTTAATAAAACTTATTTACTTTATTCAAAACTTCCACTTATTTATTTTACAAAATAAAAACACTTTACTTTTCTTACTACAACACGATTTATTATTCACCACTGAAATTAATTCACCAACTTTACTTTTCACTTTTATTACAACCAACTTTATTCATTCACGATTAAAAACAAACTGTCTCGCTGCCGTTCAAACATGTGCCTTTTATACTTGTCTTCCAAACTCTCGAAATAAGGAGAACGTTCTGGTCTCTGCTTCCAGAGCTTTCCGTAGGGGAAATTTCCCAATAATTTCCCTTCCAAAAGCTTTTATTTGACAGCTGGTAAATCTGCTATAATCCGGCAGATGGCGCTTCCTTCGTTTGAGAGTTGCTATAATTATAGCTAATAAGGGTCTGTTTGCACTGCGACCGTAAGCTTTATTGTGTCCGTTTGTTTGCTTTTCAGAGTCGTTATAGTTCAAATTTGGAAAGTCATTACAATACATATTTTAAAATGGTATAAGTTTTCATTCACTTTTGCATTTTGAAAAATTAAAATTAAATTGGTGGGAGACTCAATCTGCCATTTAGTATTAAATTTTGTGTTCCTTATCAAAAAATTGAATACAAAAATGTAGTCTTATATTTACCCTTTATTTAAAGTTCTTAACTTTGAAGATCGGATAGTTATAACCAAAGTTATAAGCTTTCCAATCGGTCGGTTTGATGGCTTTTTGTGCATAACAGAAATTTTCTACACTGGATCTTGTCGGTCGATCGCCGACGAACACTCAACTCGTTGCATGCAGAATGGAATGCCTACTACAAGTGTAGGGAAATTTTTGTTTCTACAAATGTAAGTTTTTTTTTGTGTTACAGAAATAATCTACACTTGTAAGACTAACATAATCCTACAAGTGGCTCTTGGCTTGTAGACTTGTAGCTTTGTGTTATAGGCCCCAGGCATCAAAAACCCACCATACGTCTCTGCGCTCTGAATAATCCAAACGCATTATTTTTGTACGCCTTCTACCTGAGGAAGTTCTATCCAGGATTTAAATCAGAGCTTTGTATATTAAAAGATGTTTATACATACAAAGATCAGAGGTGTAGACTCTTTCAAAGAATATTAAATTATGTTGTCTATTTTGAGGTTGTAACTGTGACACCCTGCTAGAGAACAGTTTCAACACCCTATTCTGTTCCTAGTTTTTTGTATGGTTTTTGTATTGAATTTTCCCACCAAATACAACCACCAGTAGTAAATTTCCCTATTTCAATTTAGTTTATATTCAAACCAGGAATATTTTTAAAATATCCCTGAAAATAACCCTGGTTCAAAGAAAGCATTAAAATGGTTTTGTTATTTGCTTGTTAGAGATGTGAACAAAATTTAAATCGTTGTACGTGGAGTGATTAAAGCAAGCAACAATTTTCTACAATAATGTGTAGTGTAGACAAAGAATATTTTTGTATTCTTCGTCAGGTAACAAACTTGTGTTTGTAATAGAAATTTCAGAAAGAGACCTTCTTATAAAAAGTAAAAAAAAATTTTATTTCACTTGGTAGTCGTATTGTGTTTCCGAGGAGAAGATGGTGTGTATCCTGTTGAGCTATGAACCGCACTTCGAAAGGCCATCAATAGGCGTGTTTTATTATCATCGGGATCTGGATCTGGATTAAGTTTTACACGTAATACAAAAACAAAATAATGGGAAATTTTCTAAAATTGTTTTTGTAATACGTGCTAAAAGAAGATCCAGATCCAGATCCCGATGATAAAAAAACACGCCTAATATTGGAATATCCAGTCTATCCCAGTCTCGATGGTTGTCGCTTACAACAGCCCTGTTTTTCTGTGCATTTTTATCTTCGCTTAGAAAAAATTTACGTGTTAAATACAACAACATTACGGAGTTATACCAAATTGTTGTTGTATTTAACATGCTACTTTTTTTTAAGCGAAGAAAAAAAATGCATTAAAAAACAGGGCTTACATTGATTGGAAATGTGTTCTTTAAGTGTCCTGTTGAATCGTTCAACCATCCCATCAGATTGCCGATGAAGCGGTGTTGGCCTCGTCTTTTTAATGCCAAGGAGCGTACGAACTTCTTAGAAGATCTTGGACTCGAAGTTCCTTCCTTGATCTGAATGGAGTTTCATAGGTACACCAAACCTGCTCACCCAATTGAAGGCAGTCTGATCCGGAACTGTTTTGGTTTCCTGATTTGGGATGGCAAATTCCTGATCCCACTTCTGACACCAATGTAGTATTTTTTTATTTTCTCAGGTTCGTTTGTAAAGCTTATTTACTTTATTCGAACGTCCCCTTATTTATTTCACAAAATAAAACTTTTCTTCACAGCAAAACAATTTATAGTTTACCACTCAACTTTAATGAAATTAATTCACCAACGTTACTTATCACTTTTGTTATAACCAACTTTATTCATTCACGATCAAAAACAAATCTGCCGCTGCCAATCAAACATGTCCTTATATACTGGTTTAACAAACTCTGGAAATTGGTAAAATGTTCTGGTATCTGCTTCTAGAGCTTTCCGTAGGGGAAATTTCCCATAATTTCCCTTCCTAAAGCTTTTTTATTTTGACATTTAGAGTCAAAGCTCTAAAGCTCACAAGAGTTCTCTCTAGGCTATTTTGTATCAGGTATAATCCGGAAGATGGCGCTTCTTCATTCGAGTGTCGTTATAGTTCATTCGAGATTCGTTATAACTAGTTAAGGGTAAGTGTGCAGTGCGACCTTTAAGCTCTATTGTGCCCGTTTGTTTGTAATTATGAGTCGTTATAGTTCAAATGTGAAAGTCATCGTTATCATCAAACGTTAAAAATAGGAATGTTTATTTTATAGATCCCAACAGAAATAAAACAAAACCAAATAAATAAAAGAAATACAAAAAATTATAACAGCATTTACTCTCTATGAATCATTAAAAAAATTAAAATTAAAATTTGTAAGATCTACCACCGAGCCTCAATTAAAGCATTAAATAGTTGAGGACCAGCAGTGACTCCATCTATTGGCTCATCACTGGGAATTGGATCACCTTTCGGTATTTTGAATGTGAAATTTTGCAAAAGTGTTGTCACAAAAAAGTATATATTTTGTTTGCCCAGCATTTCACCCATACACCGATGCCGTCCATAGCCGAAAGCTGAAAAATCTGGTGCCTTAAATTTACCATCGACAAAATAACGGTCTGGCCAAAATCTCTCAGGCTCAAGAAAGTCTTTAGAGTTCATTAACATGCCACGAAAACAAGCCACAACCATTGTGTCCTGAAAGGGATTCGGACTTCAGTTAAAAAGTTAATATTTTTGCTCAGTTAAAATACCTTTGGTATATTGAATCCACAGAGTCTAGTGTCTTTCAATGCTCGATGTGGTACTCCAAATGTATGCCCCATGAAAAATCTCAAAGCTTCATAAACGATTGCTTCACAGTATGGCAAGCTGAAAGAATAAAAAAGGAAATTAATTCTGGCCTGGATAGTTATAAAAAGTATTCAAACTTACTTTGGTTTATCTTCCCAGCATGGCTGCCTCTCACGGCCAATAACTGAATCTAGCTCAGCCTGTGCTTTCTTCTGAATCTCTGGATTCTTCGCCATGTGAAGGAATGCAAAGCCCAAGCTTTTATTTGTGGTTTCCGATCCAGCCAAGAATAGATCCAAACAAACTGATAACAATTGCTCGTCCGAAAATGACTCTGGATGTCCTGGCTTAGCTATCTCTAGCAAATATGCATCCATAAGATCTCTTGGTGGAACATCTAGGTTTAATGTTTGACGATGTTCCTTGACTTCTTCCCGAAGAAAAGCATAGAATTTCCGGTGTGACTCAACAAAACCATTAAATCCTGAAAACTCTGGAGCCAGGTATCTCATGAACGGAAACTGGCTAAACGTAGATCCAATCATGTCTACGTTTTTAAGAAGTTCATAGAACATATTTAGGAGTGACATTACATCATCACTTTCACGATCGTAGCGTTTGCTAGCCATGAGCCGCCATAAGCTGTTGAGTACAAAGACAGGAAACAGGTCTTGCATGTAAATAATGGCGTTTTTGCCTCCCTCCTCATTGATTCTCTTTCGTATGTCTTCAGCCAGATATTGTGCTTCTTCTTGAATATAAATAATAATATCGCGACGTGAGAAACCAAAATCCTTCAGGTGACGAATTATAAATCGACGTTGTTCAATCCAAAAGCCCTCATCAGCTAGGAGTATTCCTTTCTTCGAATTAAACGTTCGAGTTCGATAAAATAATCCTTCCGGGCGCCCATCAAGGTCTTCATTGAAACCCATTTCTTGGATGGCATTTTTGTAGTAGGCTACAACCACCTGGTCTTTGCCAATTTTGAGCCCGTACACACCGTAAGGATTGACAAAGGTTTTCACCAATTCATCAATAACTCTGCAAAAGAGACCAGTTTTAAGACGAAGCTGTGAGAGTTGAAGTGCACATCCAACAATCGGATACCATCGAGGTCCAGGAGGGAAATTTTCTGGTTTCTTACAATCCCAAAATAGGAACAGAAGTATGAGAATAAAGAAGAATATTACTGTGTAGAACATTGTGGCAAGGCCTTCAAAAAATAGAAGAAATAAAGAGTTTTTGATTAACATTGTAAGTAAAAGTTTAAGACGGACTTTAATAATAATTAATAGGTAATTAAACAATTAATCGTTATTCTTTAAGTTTTACAAAAACTGCCTAGGATATCAAGCCGTCTGCAGAGTTAACACAAAATCAAAGCCTTTTATTATTCTGAAAACTAATCATTTTTCCAAAAAAAAAAACAGTCGAAAAATACAAACAAGATTTCTGAAATGCAAAAAAATAGATAGGTAGTATTTTCCCCCACTACGTTTTTTTTTCATTCTTTAAATGTTTTTCCGAAAAATTTCGAAAAATGATTATTAAAGGAATATACAATACCGAATTTGATTTTTTGAAAACGGTTCAACTAATTTTGATTATTTTTTGTGCAGAAGCTTCCAGAAAGTTAAAATAAAATTGTGTACCAGTTCTCCAATACCAATTCTCTCATTTTGTCCATCTTGGTCTTTGGCGTTGAATTTAAGGAAAATTAGTTTTATTTTTTTACTAAAAACGCACTTTATAAAAGTTGTTCAAAATTTAATTGGCAACAACTTATATCAAATATTTTATTTTCTATGATTGATATTTTTGCTTTTTGGATTTAATCCACCTGGCAAAATGTTAAGTTTTTGTCAATTTTAATCAAGGCCGTGGAAAGGCTTGGGTAGGGGAAATTTAGACAAGGAAAACTTGTCTATTTTCGTGAGGCCCTCGCTAGAAAAAACTTGGCCCTGGAAAGGCCTTATGAGAAAATATACTCAAAACCTAGTGTTCTCTAGGGTCCAGTGTATATCTACTTTTGTAACTGAGTGTACCTTGAAATAATTTTTCACTTTTAATTCTGAAATATCAAGAAAAGCTACCAGAACCCACAGTACACAAATCTAAGGTATTATACTGCGCAGGTTGTCAGTCGAAAATAAAAAATGGCTGTGAGCGTGAGGAAGAAAACACACGTAAACACAACCACAAATTAAAATTGAAATTGTCAGAAATAAAAATGGCTGGGAGCGTGATGACTAAAATACACGTAAAAACAACAACAAATACTGACATTTGACACCAATTTTGATATATGTATGCGCAGAAGAAACAAAAATCAAAACTCTAATGATATTACCTTTAATATGTGTACTGTGACCAGAACCTTACAAATTGAATTTGAAAATCACATTTTTTATAGATTTTTAGTGACATTTTTACATTTATGGATATAGTACGTACCCACTCACACCTATCAAAGTTTGAATAAGAAATTGAACGTTCCGCTTCAATTTTATTTTCAGTTTATTAAAAATGAGAGAAAAATGTAGTGTCATACGGGCTTAAGTAAAAATTAAGTATGTATGTATTTATGAATGTGCCAAAAATATCGAAAATTTAGTTTTTCATTATTGGTCTCAAAATTTTGGTAGAGGCTCTAAAAATATTAATCCCCCTAAGATTTGAGCTATTTATATTGATATTTAGAGGTGGCGCATCGCAATTTTTTGTTTTTCATACAAAATGTATGGAAAAAAACATGGTGTTGCGTTCTCATGATTATAAAGTTACTTAAGTAAAATTTTCGTATATCGCTCCTTTTTGAAGATATTCCACCCCCCGTCCTTTTGGCTATACTTTTCCCATACAAACTTGTATTAGAAGTCTTAAACTTTTTACGTTTTATTTTTTTCTCTCCAACTACAGCAGTCATTCGCTTTTTTTTGTTGATTTGTATTTAATTATCATCCCCGTAAAAGACCCCATTCAAAAATTAGTGAAAAAAAAATTGGAAATCTTCAAGTCTGAGAAATGATCAACCATCTTCTATGTAATGTTAAAACCAATAATTTTAAAAATCGAAATATTTTATAAAGAATCTTTAAGCGTATTTTTTTAATGGGGTCTTTTAAACAGGCTGCTGTAGAATACAAATCAATTAAAACCTTGAGAGTAGCTCGAGGTGAAAAAAATGTAACGTAATACATAAGTGTTAAATTCGCATACAAATTTGGGCAAAGTATGGTTTAAGGGACAGGGGGCAGAGTATAAACGGTGCGATATACCAAAATTCTACTCAAGTACTTTTTTGAAGAACATCAAATTTTATATCGATCTAATATATGTAGTAACATATTCATGGACTAGATATTTTTTTTTAAATAATCATGAGAACGCAATACCATGTTTTTGTCCATACATTTTGTATGAAAAACAGAAAATTGCGATGCGGCACCTCTAAATATCAATATAAATAGCTCAAATTGTAGGAGGATTAATATTTTTGGAGCCTCTACTGAACTTTGAGACCTATCATGAAAAATCAAAATCACATTTTGTTGGCACAGTCTAATGTAAACAGGGTGTCCCGCACCTGAGTGGAAGTATCTAAAGGTGTGGTTCCTGGGTATATTCTAAGAAAAAAATTGTATGGGGGGAAAGTTGTATCTCCCCTCCCTGAGGCAGGGGGGGCAGTTTCTGGAAAATTGACTTAAAATGCCAAAAAAAACATTTAAAATCAACGAAAACACATCTAATAATGTGCTATAATTTTTTTGAAAGCTAATACTCATTCTTACATTAAATTTTTAAATTAAGTTGTTTAAGCGAATAATTTTTGAGAAATTAAATTTCAAAGTCAAATTTGTTTAAAAAAATTGTGATTTTTTTTTTTTCTTAAGTCGATATTTTTCAAAATTTTACGTAATAAAGTGCTATTTTTGTGTTCAATATTCATTGCCTCCATTTATTTTAAGTCCACTACCGAAAACCAAATGTAAAAAACTATCTTAGTTTTTGAGAAATTAAGAAAAGACGAAAGGTACTTTTACCAAAAAAGTCTGAAAAAGGGTTAAATTATGGATAATTCATAAATAATTTATTATTTTTTTTGGGCTTTTTTGGAAAAAGCACCTTTTGTTTTTTCTAAATTTCTCAAAAACTTAGAGAGATTTTTACATTTGGTTTTCGGTAGTGGACTTAAAATAAATGGAGGCAATGAATATTGAACACAAAAATAGCACTTTATTACGTAAAATTTTGAAAAATATCGACTTAAGAAAAAAAAATCACAATTTTTTTAAACAAATTTTACTTTGAAATTTAATTTCTCAAAAACTATTCGCTTAAACAACTTAATTTAAAAATTTAATGTAAGAATGAGTAATTAATTTAATTTCTCAAAAACTATTCTCTTAAACAACTTGATTTAAAAATAAAATGCAAGAATGGAGTATAAGCTTTCAAAAAAAATATAGCACATTATTAGATGTGTTTCCGTTGATTTTTAATGTTTTTTTTTTGGAATTTTAAGTCAATTTTTCAGAAACTGCCCCCCCCCCCCTGCCTCTGGGAGGGGAGATACAACTTTCCCCCCATTTCTCGGTGAAAAATAAAACCGATATGAATTCTAGCTTTAAGATAGTTCTTAGGCCGAAAGGCATTAGCATTAAGTAACTATAGTTTAACTTAGAGCGCCCGATTGGGGCCAGTAAGTTAGCTATAAAAATATTAATAGGCAGGCTAGTTTTATGAATTTTTGTCTAGCTTTTAAATAGTTCTAACATGATTGAAAAATAAAAATGAACTAAAAAAAAAAAAAAAGGCGTATTGAATAATTTTGAATGAACAACAACAACTTGTGTGCAGTAGCGTAGCTAGATGGGTGAGGGCCCTGGGGCAGAAAATAAAATGGGCCCCTTTACAGAAATTGATTTCGTTTTTGATTAGCAAAAAAAAAATGAGAAAGTTTAGAAGATAGGTATGAAATGGTATAGGAATTTTTCTTACAAAAACTGTCAGCATAATATGTTCGTAAGGCATATAAATTTTAAAGCTTAGCATGCAGTTTACTTACAATAGCAAAAAATTGGTGGCAAAGAACAGAAATGTTAGTGGAATGTTTCAAAAAATCTTTAATGAACCAATCCATTTTTGTGACCTTCATTGAAAATTTCAGTTTTGCAGTACAAATATTTTGTTTTTCCTTTGAAAAAATAAAAGATCGATAAGAAATTTTAGCCTCAAACATTTTATTTTCGAGTCATTCCATATGAAAACGTCTTTCGAAAAAGCCAGCACATTTCAGATTTTGCTCAAACTTTGTGAGATGCCCCTATTAAATATGGCAACACGTTTGAGATGGCATTTTAAAGCGTAAGTATCGTCGTTTTTGAGAAAAATAATTAAATTCACACAAAAATACTAAACATGGTGCTGGTCTTATACCTACTGATTTTTTGTGACCTTCAACTGACTCCAGTGTCTCGACTGTTGATATTTCTCAGATATTATATTGCATATATCATAGAAGAAATACAATTTAAAATGGCCGGTTCAGCACACTCTTTACTTTTTTGAGGAATTGCACTTTTTAGGCCACAATATGTGTTTGACTGAAGATAAAAACGTGAAACTTTCAGGATATAGTACTACCCTTGAACTTCAAATCCTGGAAATATGGTTTTGTTATTTTTATGTATTGTGCGTGCTTAGGTGGCTTAAAGAAGCGAAAATATAGGTCAATTGCAGTTTTAAAACCGTTATTTTTTTAGAAAAATTACTGGATTTTGGATTTTGTTGTTCCGAAAAGTCTTAAAGATACAAAAAAAAACAGGTAAGGTATCCTATATCCTCCTATGACGTTCCCATTTTTGTCCGTCTTTTTACAAAACATCGAATTTTGTATTCCTTTTGATTGCAGTGACAAACACACACACTTTTGCTCTTTATCAATTGGAATCGAATAAAATCGATGTTTGGTTTGGTAGTGTTTGTGTGAATTTAATTACTTTTCTCAAAAACTACTATACTCCAGCTTTAAAATACCATCTTTAACATTAAAAAAAAATCGAAAAATGGGGCGGGGGAGAGCTGAGAAAATTAAATAACGGTGGATCTCCATCCTTGGTACTCGCATCTCTCAAAGTGGGAGCAAAATTATATGGAATGACTGTTTCGTAAAAAATAGTCCACATAACGCAAGCATTTAGTGTTAGAAGAAATATGAACTTCACGCCTACAAGAAACACCGACTATTATTATACCTACATACAAATCACAAAAAGAAACGACAAAAATAACAAACACGAATAGAAATCAAAAGCCATTTTGCTACACATATGTACATATTATGTAATTAATAATAATCACGCGTATAACGGAATCCGATGAATGAACTGCGGAGGGAATCAGACACAATTCTGACATTTTTACTATGAGCGAAATGTCAGAATTGTCAGAATCAGACTCAATTCTGACATTTTTACTATGAGCGAAATATCAGAATTGAGTTTGACTCCCTCCGCAGCTCACTCATTGGATTTTGTAATCGTGGTAAATGAAATGTTTTCGTCCGAAAAAATAGTGAAACCATTTCCCAATAATCTGCAAGAATAATCAATCTCGGCCGTATTAACGAGTACCAGAAGCAAAGTCAAAAAAGGCATTGTTCGTTTATGATCCCATGTGTCAGTTTGTATGGATTTTTTTGTTTTGCATTGATCACGTTAAAAGATCTGTAAAAACGATATCGCGATATACTTCCATTTTTTCTAGTTGAACTTCTCACCAAATAGCAACATATGCTTCTGAAGTTTAGTCACAAGTCAAAATCTTTACTAGAGGCTGACATTTGAGAAGAATATAAAAAATCAAAAACATATAATGAAAACTGTAAATCCTTGTGGTTTTAATTTTAAATGTGACTGATTTTAAAGATTTAAATTCAGTATGAACCGCGAAGGATTTTTTTTAGGTGAAATTCAAAATACTAGGACGGAAACTTATAGCAGTTTGGGATAGGCTACCCGAGACTTTATCCATAAGTCTTGAAACTGACCCCGAATATCCAAAACAAACTGAGCCAAAACTTTCTTAAAGTCAAGATGAAATTTTATTTTCGCTTCGAAAAATTGTTTCTGTCAGTCTCTAGGGCCCCCAAACCTTCGGGGCCCTGGGGCGCCGCCCCAGTTTGCCCCTATGTAGCTACGCCGCTGCTTGTGTGTGTTACCACCAAGTTTATAGGCTGGAGTTATAGCTATTTCACGAGAGCCACCTCGATCATCACACTCCTTTAGTGGTACTTAGTCTGGTTATGCTCGTATTAATTGAAAAACTCTTTGCCGTCATATTTGAGCGAACCATGAAATGCAAAGGCGTATTGCACTGGTAATCTTCGAAGGTCACATGATCGAGTCCCAGTGAAGACAACTTTTTTTGTTTGTCTCGAGGCAAAAGGTGGCTTAACTGGTGAGGCCCTAGAGAAAATCGATAGTTACCCTTTCTAGAGACATGTTAGGGTTAATGTAAAACTTTCTAGTGCCCCGTTAAAAACTAGATTGTTTTTCCAGGTGGATAGTTCAGTCATATTGTGTTTTACCATGAAAATTGCGGGGCAGTTTTTAACTTACCTATAGCTCCACGACTATCATTTATTCATAAATTTCATAAAAGTACAATTAAAAGTATACACAATTTCCAACAAATTTCAATCTAATGTTTTTTTCTGCGACAGCAAATTTTTAATTGAAAATACGATTAAAGCAGGAATAAATCAAAACTACCCCACAATTTGCTCGCTAAAAGGCCGGCCATTTTTAACAAAAATTGACTTGATTTGATTATTGTAATAAATTTCTATGTGAGCTAGAGGTCAGATTTTATTTTTATTTTTATAAAATTGCAATGTTTCGGGCGTGGTTACACCCTTCTTCAGGCAATTTTTAAAGAGTAATATCCACAAATAACTGTTATACTTGTTTTGTTTTGCTATTTTATAATTGTTTGAAAATCTTTAAGAAGACAATTCAAAAAATGTATTTATTATTTAGGCCGTTTTTTCAGACAATGTTGAACATAACTTGAGGATTTTTATTTTCAACTTGTGAATTTGTTTTTATTCACTCAAAGTTGACGTTTTCAACTTCAGATTTTCTCAACTCCCGAAAAAAGTAGAAGTTGGCATAGTAAACTTGAGTGTTGACATAGAAATATTGTTTTTTTCTTTTTTAAATGCTTGAAAACATTTTGCTAAAAAAGAACTATAATGTTTCAAAACAATTATTATTATTATTGTTGGGAAAATTGGCCAACATCTTCTTCGGCCAGTGAAAGTGAAGATTACGGAACTGACGAGCTATTTGGCGAGTTCAGGAAAATGAGATCTCAGAGCCCTCAGAAATCTCAGTCTCGTGAACAGGATTCCTCAGAAATTTTGCTGTCAAATTACTAAGGACACAAAATATTGGATTCGCTTGCTCAGTTTTTGACACTGAGACATCTGAGATCTCATGTTCCTGAACACGCCTATTGTTCATTGAAAGAAGACAGTACAAGATGTCACCGTGCGTTGGAATTGAAAAGTAGGATGACCGGGCCCATAGGCACCCAGAAGGTAGGACAAGGGGCATTTCCTCTTGACTCTGGAAAATACCACGCCACCAACATAGTTTTAATTTTTTTCTATGGTCTTAAGGACTTTTGGCATTTACTTGTATTTTTTTCCTACCTGAATTCACGATTGCCCGATTTGACGATTTGGGGAAGTCCGCATCTGAATTTTTGGGTGTGGGTGAGGTGGTGGTGATTTGTATGTACATATACTTAAGACGCGATACAAAAACAATTAATGAAACGTGCCAACAACCTCAACAAGGATTTCTTTTATTTGGCATCTTTTGATTTTTTGAGGCATTGTTTTATATTTTTTTGATATGCATACAGAAACAAATTTCACACAAAATAACACAAAACTTAAAAAAAAGCAGTTTGATTGACCGAATGGCTTCAAACAAACGAATTTCACACAAATAATACACGAAACTTGAAAAAATAAAATCTGTTTTTTTGGCCAAATTACTTCAAATTAAAATATTAAA
This sequence comes from Dasysyrphus tricinctus, assembly GCA_963921185.1. Lineage (NCBI taxonomy): Eukaryota > Metazoa > Arthropoda > Insecta > Diptera > Syrphidae > Dasysyrphus > Dasysyrphus tricinctus. Next base: position 79,027,199 of record OY992531.1, read on the forward strand.
ATGACAGTTCTTAAATTATTTTTACAAATATCCCAGGGATTTTTTTCAAATCGGAAGTTGGCAAACTTTAGATTTTCAACTCGGGAGTTGAGAAAAAATGTGTGAATAAAGAGGAATTTTAACTTGCGTTTCAACTCTCGAGTTGAAGTCAACTCTCAAGTTGACCAACTTGAGAGTTTGCCTCAAGGTGAGCAATAGTGAAAAAAAATGGCTTTAAAAAGGTCACGAAAAAGGATACAATTGATTATGATTATATTGAATATACCGGAAAATTAGGGAGTAAAGGTACAATTACGTTCAAAGGGTTTTTATTATAGAATATTTTTGTTTGGCCCAAAAGCATGCTCAAACAAATTTGACTAAATTCAACCATGCACTTCTGAGAGAATGGCAACACTGACTACTTCTTTTAACTCTGAAACTAGGGCGAATATGACAATTTTACACCAAAAACTTTTTGTTAAAAATTACATTTCCTATCGAAATGGGTGGTTGGAGTCAAAGAATTAAAATTCACATGGAAACTGATTTGTTTGTTAAACAAACTAATATTTTGTCTTTTTTCAATGAAGCTCAGGGATAGCAAACATTTTGGAATTTGTGGTGATTTTAAACGATAAAGGAGAATTATTTCAATTGCAAAAAGATATAATTTAATGCAGTGTTAATGCAATGAGTAATTAAAATATTTTTTGTTTTACTATTGAAGTATTTTTCGTTCGGTTATTTGACAGATTAACAATATCTAACAATCTATCATCGTTCCTAAATGAAAATGTAACAATCCTTACACAGCCCGATAATGACACCTCAACAATTTTATACACCAAGAAAATAGTTAACAACTGTCTTTGGACTTGTTTCGTTAAGAGGCTGGGTTAACGGCAAACGGGCTAAAATATCGATTTTTTTAATGTTGGCTTTGTTAACTTTTCCTGTTTAAATTTTTCAATGAAATTTTTTAAATTATCCATTTCGACAGAAAATTTAATTTTGAACAAAAAGTTTTAAAAAAAAAATCAAATTCGGATTAGTTTCTGAGTTATACCAAAGTGTAACCATTCTCTCAAAAACCCATTGGTGAATTTAGTAGCATTTTTGGTTAAGCATGCTTATGGGCAAAATAAACGTGCCCTTGCACGTAATTGTTCCTTCTTAAAACATTTTTTCTTAAAAGGTCTTCAATAGCCTTATTATGAATTTGAAGAAAATTAGAAAATAGTATTCTTCTGTTTTAGTGGAGCGAATGAATTAAGTTCAAATAAAGAAGTTTAAGAGCCATTTTTTTCACTATTGCAAACTCTCAAGTTGACCAACTTGAGAGTTGACTTCAACTGGAGAGTTGAAACGCAAGTTGAAAATCCTTTTTATTCACAAATTTTGTTCTCAACTCCCGAGTTGAAAATCTAAAGCTGGCCAACTTCTGATTTGAAAAAAATCCCTGGGATATTTGTAAAAATAATTCAAGAACTGTCATTTCAATATTTAAATTTTAAGCAATTTGGTCAATAAAAAAAAATTTGTTTGAGTTTTGTGTGTTATTTTGTGTCAAATTGGTTTATTTGAAGCCATTTGGTCAATCAAACTGATATTTTTTCAAGTTTTGTGTGTTATTTTGTGTGAAATCCTTTTCCAATCTTTGCCAAGAGCGGACGAAATGGCTGCCCCCAAATCGTTTTGAATTAAACAAAAATTAGCTAAAACAAAACCGATCGGTGCCCCAATTGGTCCGTCTACGTACCGGAAACACATTTCGCTACAACGCTAAGGCTAGTCGCGCACATGCAACTGCTACTGCAACAAAACAGTTTAGTCGCAAGTTGGCCGATGAGCGCGCACATGAGCCACTCCACAAGCAATCGCAACGAACCTAACCAACACACCGACAATGTTTATTAAATTTTTCTACCCCATACATACAAAGAAAAATATTGTCGCCTTTGTCCTATTCTTTTGCTCAGCAAATAAAAGAAAAGATAAATTTGTTCTCTTTCGCACAGAGAACATAAGTCACTTTGGAAAGAACAAAATTCAACGATGTGGTAAAATATCTGCAACTATTTGGTTGCATGTGCGCGCAGTTACATATTATTCTATATGATACAAATTGAAAAACCGATTTCAGGCAATCGTCCAGTTTGTGGCAAAACACAAACTGAAAAGTTGCTCGAATTGACGACTGAATAGTTTCTACATGTGCGCGCTGTCTCATATGAGTCAATAGTATTCATTTTTGCAACCAAACAGTTGCGAAACTGAAAGTTGCATGTGCGCGACTAGCCTAAGAGGCGTCACTGGATGCGTACAAAGTTGAAGTTGTAAGCTGAGATTTTCATTTTCAATTTGGGTTAATTAAAAATCCAATAACCAGGAGGAGCCGAAATCTGCAGGACACTTCTTCAAATTTCATTTAGTTGTGCAAGATGTTATTAGTTATCCAATAAAGATATGTTTGTAAAAGGAAAAGGAAATTTATTTTGTATGCATATAAAAATCTTCAAAACAATACCTGAAAAATCGTAAGAGATGCCAAAAGCCAAACAAAAGAAATCCTTGTTAAGGTTGTTGGCAGCTTTAATTTTTGTTTGTATCGTGTCTTGAGCAAATGTACTGTGTACACACATACAAATCACCCACCACCTCACCCACACCCAAACATTCATAATGCGGACTTCCCCAAATTGCTACATAAAGAGCTTGAAGAGGAACTATCGATCTCGCGTAAATAACTACTTCTAAAGCAATTATTAAATTTGGCTAGGGCCACTGCAGTGGCGAAGACGAAACGATAATCTTTCGCCTAGCATAAGCACTATCCATACGAGGATACGACCCAAAATTTGTATTTTATAAATGAAAAGCACAGACATCTGAAGAAAAATATATTTATGATCTACAAAAGAAAAAAAACATTATTTCTATGTGAGCTCTCAAGTTTACTATGCCAACTCCTGATTTTTTCGGAAGTTGAGAAAATCTGAAGTTGATCAACTCTAGAGTTGAGAATCAGAAGTTGAAAACGTCAACTTTGAGTGAATAAAAACAAATTCACAAGTTGAAAATAAAAATCCTCAAGTTATGTTCAACTTTGACTGAAAAAAATCACCCTAAGAGTGCTCCGGACTGAAATGGTGATTTCATGAAAAGATTGTGAAGCGTGTACTTGTCCGATCAAAACAATTGAGGTGTTTATGGACAGATTAACTTGTTTTCTAGGACATCATTGGAAAACATTTTTAATTTTGTGCTCTCGTTTTTGGTAAAAGCATCTAAGAAAACGAGAAAATGGCAAAAATGTAGCTTACACTATACCATTTTTTGCAAAACAATGTTTAATAACATAAAATTCCATATTTTTATTATGCCACTATTGGAGAAAATTTTTAATTTTGTACCTTATAAAAATTTTAATAATACAAAATAAAAATGCTTGCAAATTTGGAAAAAACGCATTTTTGACAGTCAATTTGTATACCTAACGGTATTTTTTTTTGACAAATTGTTTTTGCAGTGGATATAAATTCAATTTATTTTCCACAATTTTCATTAATTATACAGGGTGTCCCGTAATGAGTGGATAATACTGCAACTGGTGATAGCAGGCCTTATGGTTGCTCAGAAAAAAAATATAAAAAAAATATTTTTCTTGTGGTCTCCATGGTATAATTTATTTTCGAAAAATGTTAAAAAATTCGGGGTCTCCTAAAATACCTAATTACAACGGCCACCCATAAAGGATTCTTATTATTTTTGTATTTTTATAATATTCTTGAATAACCGTTCTAAATGATGGGTAGTAAATTTTAACACCAGCTGATGCATTTTTTGTGTTATAATTTTTTAAAATTATTTTTTTATTCAAAAATAATTCAATATTTTTTTTCACCAAAGTTTGAAAAATCATAAAGGGAAAAAAATGTATGAGAACATAGGTGGCAAATTTGATCAAAATTGGCCTGTTTAATGTTCTTTCCAAAATGGTATAACACATGTTTGTGTCTACAACCATAACCAATAAAATTAGCATTTGATCTACTATAGTAGTTTTTTAACATTTTATCAGATGAAATTAAGTTATTAAATTAAGTAAACACTACGACGACGAATGAATGACTAATATTGTTTTTTTAATTTTTATTGCATTTAAAAATAACCGTTCTTAAATAAAGGCAGTAACATTTAACACTAGTTGCTGGATTTTTTTTTTTAATAATTTTTTTAATTAATTTTTAATAAAAAAATGATTAAATATTTATTTTCATTAAAGTTTGATGACTACAAAAATTGAGTTGTAAGGAAAAGTCAATAGATATACCAGTGTCACTATTATGTCTGCTAAATTCAATACCTAAAATAATAGTATGCACTTTCAAAAAGGTTTTGATTTAGGTATGGGAAATGCGATAAATGAAAACAACAGTATTAAAATTATGATTTATTTGTATTTTTAAATAAATTTATATCAAGTGTTCAAACTGTCCCCCATTCACTGTGATACAGGCTCTGCATCTTCTAATGAAGGACCTCTCAATAAAACGAGCATATTGGCGCTCATTTATTTTCATCATAGCGTCTTGAACACGACGACGCAGTTCCGTAATGGATGTAATTGGTTTAGTATAAACCATTTCTTTCAGGCACCCCCAGTAGAAAAAGTCCAAAGGATTTAGGTCTGGCGAACGTGGTGGCCACAAAATTGGGCCTAGACGGCCTATCCACCTGTTGGGATACGTTCGATTCAAGTACCTCCTTACATTTACAGCATAATGAGCAGGACATCCATCGTTTTGAAGCCACATTGAATTCCTTAGCTCCTCGGGCACTTCTTGCTATACAGTTGGCAAATTAGTTTGCAAGAAATTAAGATAGGCTTCACCATCTAAGTTGCCTGGTAATGGTAATTCAAAAGGGCCTATAATTTGTCCATTCAGGATACGTGCCCAGTAATTGATTTTGAATTGGTACTGCGATCTGTCCTCGCGCATTAAATTTGGATTTTCCAGTTGCCAGCTATGTAAATTATGGATATTGAAATATCCATCCCTTTTAAGAGACGACTCATCACTCCACAATATTTTTTTGAAGAACTCCGGATCTTCGTGAATTTTTTCCAACATTTTTTGACAAAAAATAAATCTTGCGGGGAAATCTCTTGGTAGCAGAGTCTGGACACACGTGAAATGAAAAGGATGATGATGATGATGACAATATTTGCAAATAATACTTTTTTATGCATTTTAATGCCTATTTTATTACAAGTCAATTTTGATTTGAGAAAGTGTTAAAAATCTTCTCTAGTAGATAAAAAGCCAATTTAATGTGTTATTGCTGTAGATAAAAGCTTGTGATTTACCATTTGGGAAAGTACATTAGGAGATTTTTTTAATATTATTTGCCACGAAAGTTTTCAGTTTTTTGTCTTTTTTATTAACTTACAAACTTTGATGAAAATAAATATTTAATAATTTTTTTATTAAAAAATTAATTAAAAAAATTATTAAAAAAAAAATCCAGCAACTAGTGTTAAATGTTACTGCCTTTATTTAAGAACGGTTATTTTTAAATGCAATAAAAATTAAAAAAACAATATTAGTCATTCATTCGTCGTCGTAGTGTTTACTTAATTTAGTAACTTAATTTCATCTTATAAAATGTTAAAAAACTACTATAGTAGATCAAATGCCAATTTTATTGGTTATGGTTGTAGACACAAATATGTGTTATACCATTTTGGAAAGTACATTAAACAGGCCAATTTTTATCAAATTTGCCACCTATGTTCTCATACATTTTTTTCCCTTTATGATTTTTCAAACTTTGGTGAAAAAAAATATTGAATTATTTTTGAATAAAAAAATAATTTTAAAAAATTATAACACAAAAAAATGTATCAGCTGGTGTTAAAATTTACTACCCATCATTTAGAACGGTTATTCAAGAATATTATAAAAATACAAAAATAATAAGAATCCTTTATGAGTGGCCGTTGTAATTAGGTATTTTAGGAGACCCCGAATTTTTTAACATTTTTCGAAAATAAATTATACCATGGAGACCCAGAAAAATATTTTTTTTATATTTTTTTCTGAGCAGTCATAAGGCCTGCTATCACCAGTTGCAGTATTATCCACTCATTACGGGACACCCTGTATAATCGTAATTGTATCATCTGATATTAAAATTTTTATTATTAAAAGGCACTTTTTGACAGACTTTTACAAAATGTTTTTTTAGTACAATAATACGCCTACAAGTGACCAACAAGTATAAATAAAAAGTTTTATAAAACAAAGTATCTGATGAGAATGAAAAAAAAACGGTTTTATACAGGGTACCCCGCACCTGAGTGGAAGTATTTAAGACTGCGGCTCTTCGGGTTGTTCTAAGAAAAAAATTGTATGGGGGGAAAGTTGTATCTCCCCTCCCTGAGGCAGGGGGGGAAATTTCTGAAACATTGACTTAAAATGCAAAAAAAAACATTAAAAATCAACGAAAACACATTTAATAATGAACTATAGTTTTTTTGAAAGCTTATACTTCATTCTTGCATTTGGTTTTTAAATCAAGTTGTTTAAGCAAATTGGTTTTGAGAAATTAAATTTCAAAGTCAAAATTTAAAAACAAAATTGTGTTTTTTTTTTCTTAAGTCGTTATTTTTCAAAATTTTACGTAATTAAGTGCTTTTTTTGTGTTCAATATTCAATGCCCTCATTATTTTTTAGCCCATTACCAAAATCAAATGTAAAAATCTTTCTTAATTTTTGAGAAATTATGAAAAAACAAAAGGGACTTTTCCCAAATAATCCCGATAAAATGAATCTATTCCACAATTTAACCCTTTTTTCGGGCTTTTTTGGTAAAAGTACCTTTTGTTTTTTCTTAATTTCTCAAAAACTAAGAAAGATTTTTACATTTGGCTTTCGGTAATGGACTAAAAAATAATGAGGGCATTAAATATTGAACACAAAAAAAGCACAATTGTATTTTTTAATTTTGACTTTGAAATTTAATTTCTCAAAAACTATTCGCTTGAACCACTTGATTGAAAAACCAAGTGCAAGAATGGAGTATAATCTTTCAAAAAAACTATAGTTCATTATTAGATGTGTTTTCGTTGATTTTTAATGTTTTTTTTTGCATTTTAGGTCAATGTTTAAGAAATTTACCCCCCCCCCCCCCCCCCCTTAAGGAGGGGAGTTACATTATCGCGGGTCTTATTGCATTGCATCAATTAAGAGGGTTTGTAAAAAAAAATCAACAAACAGTTTTTTGATGCGAACAAAATACAAGAAACTTTACCAACATATGTATGTATGTTGAAGATTTTTTACGTCCCAAATATCTTGAAAACAAACAATGATATAAGCATTGGGATAATTACAAACACTAGTTCATAATTAATACGATTTGTAAAAATATAATAAACAGTTTTTAAGAAAAAAGCTAAAAACATATTTTTCAACAATGTTTTTGCATCTAATATCTCGAAGGCAAACTAATCTTTGGCCTTCACTTGGTTGCATTTAAAAAATTAATTTTTTTTTTGTAATTTTTAAAGGGATGCACATTTCTGTTAAATTAAAACTACCAATGTAACTAGCACATTACAAATATTTTGTATTAAACACAAAAGTTCAGCCGCGCAGCTTTAAAACTCAACTTACACACTTTAAATCAACAGAAGTATTCAAATTATCCAAATTTACTTCCGGGTTCATGAGATTTTTCCAAAAGTCCCTAATCAAATATCAATGCAAGCAGACAAAACTTATTTGCAACAATTCATTTCACAACACACTATAACTTCCTTTAATTATTCAGATTACATAACACATCGAGTAACAAATAAACAACTCTTTGGTCAAAAGAAATTCACTTTCACTTCTTCGGATACAGATTCAATTAGATTGGAGGAGAAGGTAGGTAGATAAGTCTTCCAGAGATAGCCTGGCCTAATGGCTAACACAACACGAACTAAAATTGCAGATTTACTCGGGTTTGACTTTTATATGAATGTAACGAATCTCTTAGATGAATTAATTTTGCATCTTTCAAATGGAAGGGGTTGTTGGACAGGAAACCACAATGACTTGTCTTAAACTACTTACTGCATCTCGTTTACCGGCTGACCACTATAAGAGTGTATAAAGTTGGATTCAGATGTGGTAACAATTTGTTTTATAGATCAGTGTTGTTGCATTAGGCGAGGGTGTTAAAGTATACATTGATAGCTTAACACAACATACAACCAGTTTGTCCAAAGAAATGGGTAGAGACGATAGCTGGCATCAATGCATTTTTTTTTGTATGCATAAATAATGTCTTCTTGGCTTAATTCAATTTAAAAATCGCACGATTTGAGAAGGATCGACCAAGGTCGACGAAATTGGTAGAATGGTAGATGAAAAATTAATGAAAACAAAACACAAGACAGGTTTAGTTTTTATTTTGTTTTTAGGTAAACGACAGATACAACAAAATAAGGATTATTTTTATAATACCAGTACAAATATATGTCGACGAAATGTAATGGTTGGAATTAAATTGATAGATGAGTCGTATCATCAGTTACATTTTCCTATTTATCCAGTGCAAGTTTTGTTTTGTGATGGTGGAGGGTCTTATGATGAATAATGAACAGAAAAGCCGTTTACAATAACAACAAAAATATCATGACGAAATTATGTACATATTATAGACCAAGAGCCGACAGCAGATTTTGGGAGTAGAGGTATAAGCATAGTTTACACTTCCGATGCGAAAAATAATCAAAATTTTCAAAACGATTTTCCACCTATTCTGCGCACGAATATGAATAATATTGAAGGCGAAAAACGTTTGCCTTGGCCTTAACCACCCATTGAGTCATTAATTTGCCCTTAATTGACAAACTCTAGGCCTAAAAATGGAAAATAATTATTTTTGGATGCGAAAACCATTTGCATGCAAATAATGCCTTGAGGTGAACATATTTTTTTGTTTGGAAGTATAAGCCGACCATCAAAAAAAAATATTTTATTCACCATCCATTGTTTTGCTTGACATTCCATGACAGCATAGTTTTTTTTTTTTTTGCATGAAACTGTAAACCAATCATGCAAACAGTTAATTTTACATTTCACCTCAATTATTTTTGACATGCGAGAATATTTGCATAGATTTTTTTTTGCGCACGGGAACTGTAAACTAGGCTTTAACCAAAATCGGTGTATGAGGGATTATAGGTACATATGTATCGTGATATGGAATATCAAAGTCTGGCAGGTTTTTTTCTCAGCCTTTTTTGTGGGGGTGGGGGTTTAAAACCCGCTTGGTTTCCTATTTATATGGAAGGGTCATTAACACTTCAATTCACTTTTAAAAAACAGGATATGATGCTCTGTCATTTTCCCTAAGTCTCAAAACTTTTATCTTGGTGATCCAATAAATAGGACCCATGATATTACCTTTTTAAGCAAGCCCTATTGGCGTTTTTGTGGAGACTTTATTTGTTGATTTTTTGTTTTCCTGAAAATCTCCAAAAAAGGTTATGTCTTGAGTTCTATTAATCGGACCGTCAAGGTTGTGGTGTTTATGCTTATAAAAAATTACAGGGAATCATATCCAATTTTTTAAAAATTAATTAAAGAGGTTATAACCCTGAAAATATATCAGGGGATCTAGCCCTTTTTAAACCCCTCCTTCTCCCAAAGTCTGAATACAAAACCTGCCAGACTTTGGTATTCCATATATCACGATACATGTACCTATAATCCCTGATACACCGATTTTGGTACACAATACTATTAAAATATTTTAGAAGCTTCTGCATAAAAATATTTTTATAATCAGTTGTTTAGCTTTAAAGAAAATTAAAAATCCAAAAAATGGTTTTATATGTGGTAAGCCTTTGCTAAAAGTTATTTATTGATTTTTTGTTAAGAAAGGTTGTGGAGGCATTTTTGAGAAATATACCTACGATTATGTTGAATTGCTAGGAAAAAAAAAAGTATGGCAGGTTCCGTTATTTTTGGTTCTAAAAAACAATAAAAAAAAACATGTGACCAAACCAGACCAAAAAACGCTGTCTGTTCGTGTGGTAGGTACTTCCCAAAACTACGAATTTCTATACGAAGTTCAGTAACTTTTTTATCTGGGATAAATTTGTAGAAATTCTTAGACTGACTGAAAATTTTTGGCTTTAGAATTTAAAGAATCGATTATTCATTAGATACCAGTTGAATTTATCCCAAAATATTTTGAAGATTGTTGAAGCGGTTTCTTAAAAAATATTCTAATAATTTTTCAAAGCATTTTTATAAAAAAAAAATCTGGTAGGCAAATTTTTAATTTTTATTAATCCTACAGATAAAAATTAAGTTTCAAACCAAAATCTCGAATAACGAAATCTCGCATTTTCTTAAAAATCTCGACTAACGAAATCTCGCAAGTTTAAAATCTTGATTTTCATAATCTCGCAATTACAATATCTCGCTTTTTACAATCTCGCATTTACATCTCGAACCTAAAAATCTCGCAAATTTCAACCAAAATCTCGGAATTTAAAATCTCGCAAATCAAAATCTCGCAACTTTAGATTTCACAGCAATGAATCATCGAATTCATCGAATCGAATCGAACATACCTAACCAAGAGCACTTTGCAATAATTTTTCTTTCCAAATAATAACTATACCCGTCAACAAAAAATTTGTACATCCTTTATTACTGTTAATAACCATTTTGGTTGTCTTTTACGCGTTTATAATGGAACTAAAAGTATCTTCTAGTTCAAGGTCAAATACGATTAATGCAATTTGCACATGACACTTTACAACTGGATATACCATCTCCATGTTCTCTCTCTTTCTTGTTCTTTTGACAACAATAATATTTAAAAATCAACAGTTCAAATTAATAATAACAGTGTGGTCTAAAAGTACTCACACACTGGATTATATATTTTGCAGTAGGTAGGATATGTCGCAAAATTGAATTGCATTGCAACAAATACATTTTTTAATCAAAATCTCTCAAATTGAAATTTCGCGCGAGATATGCGAGATTTTAGTTTGGGGGATTTCGTTATTGCGAGATTATGAAAAGCGGGATTTTGTAATTGCGGGACTATGAATGACGAGATTTTGTAATTGCGAGATTTCGTTATGCGAGATTTCAAATCCGAGATTTTGATTTGCGAGATTTCGTAGCCAACCCTTTATGGAAGGCATAAAATTAAAATAATTTTTAAGAAAATATGTATTCATAAAATTGTTAAAGAACCGTTCACTACCAAGTTAATAAAATATCGACGAGTCGTTTTTCAGTCAAAAAATGATTTACAAAAATACTATTTTGGAAATTTTGTTAACAAAAATATTTGAAATTATTGGAAGCTTCTGCGTCAAAAAAAAGAATGGCAGCTGGTGTCGCCAAATTCTTTCACGAGCTCTTAAACCAACCCTTTGATCATTTATTATTAATATTTACTTACTTATCATAAATGAAAAATATTTTCTTTGGAAAATTGGAATAACTATAGCGAGCCACGTTGAGACAGTCGCAAAGACTGCCGATCGGACTATCAGAACGACATACGGTGGTCCGTTTGTTGAATTTAGGCGACAAAAATCATTTCCCACGCCAAATCTTAACACAAATTAATGAAATTTGGTACACTTAATGATTTGGGGATACTGAATTCAATGGTACTGCCTATTTTTCTACTTCAAACAGGGGCTGCACAATTTTGGTCAATCCTCAAAATTTAAAAAAAGTACTGTCGAGGTCAGGAACTGAGTCAAGTTTTTTTTTTTAAATATCCTCAAATGAGTGGCTGAATGTATACTTTCATATAAAAATTACTCAAATACTGGTTTGTACAAAAAGATAGTCCAAAATGTTGAGACTTCGACAGTACTTTTTTATAAATGTTTGAATTTGGGACCATGTTCTGACCTAAATTGTGTAGCACCTGTTTGAAGTAGAAAAAAGTAAGCAGTACCATTGAATTCAGCATCCCCAAATCGTTAAGTGTGTACCTACCAAATCTCACTAGTTTGTACTAACAATTGGCGTGGAAAATGATTTTTTTCGCCGTAATTCAACAAACGTCGTTGCGTCGTTGTGACACGTGAAAGGCCCGCTTTAGTTATTCCGATCTTAAATAATATTTTAAAACTGAAATTCGAGGAGAATAAGTCACATTTTTGGGAGCTTAGATATTTTAGAATTTAGAATTTCAGCTTTGATGACTTTTGACGCATAAATGTAAAAAATCCGAGACAAAAATATCAAAAATTCCAAAAAAGTGGTGTACACTTTGTTATGTCTTATTCTTCACTCTGAGTTAAAACACATGACTTACTTTGTTCAATGCTATTTATTGTCTGGTCTTACATGATCTAAGTACAAAATGATATCAAACCTATTTCGTTATCAGTTATACAAAAGAGAAGAAAAGAGTTAAGTATAACTCGCCAAGAGACATTAATATAAGATTAGTTGTAATGGAAGTATACAGCACACAATTTTTCACTTACAGCCTCAAAAATAGATGCGGCAGGCTTGAACCACTGACCCAGCAAACCTTACCGTTCAGAAATGATTTATAAATGATTCACAGAAGCGAAATAAACCTTCCCATTTGAATTCATAAACCGGTTTGGATCAAATTTACTAGGTAGCATTACTTCGAGTTTGAATCATTTTTATGGTTCATTAATGATAAAGCAGATAAAAATGGCAACTTCAGTGCTCTCGTTCAGGCCATTGACAAACGCTTTGGAGATGGCCATATGCAAGAAGTCTTCCGCGTCCAACTCAATTCCAGAGTCCAGAAAAGAGGAGAAACTCTGCAACAACTCCAAGCAGACATCGAACGGTTGGCGCACCTGGCGTATCCAGCTGCAGGAGATGAAATCATCAATCAATTCGCAACAGAAGCCTTTGTTCGTGCTGTATCTGACATCAACCTTCAGCGAGCAATTCGAACTGCTGGCAAACGCACGCTTCCTGAAGCACTAGCATTCGCCCTCACTATGGAAGCAGCAGAACAGGCTTCTCAAAGAGTCCATCGGGTAAGAGAACTAGAAATTGAGGAGTGTTGTTGCCAGAGAACTGCGTTCCAAAGAAACCAGCGAGATGGACCTGCTCGATGCTGGAACTGTAACAAGACCGGACATCTTCAACGCCAGTGCAGACTGCCACCTAGAAAACCTCCATGTTGGAATTGCAACAGGACTGGACATCTCCAACGCCAATGCAGATTGCCACCTAGAAGACCATGGAAACCAGACTACAATAATTACACGCATGAAAAAGAAAAGGAAGTTGTTTCCATCCAGCGACTGAGAGCCGATCCCATTTACGATTGGAGTAAAAGGAAAATGAGGACTGCCCCAAAGGATGACTCGGGAAGCTATATATATCGCCCAAAAGTGACTCCGCTGCAGTTAACTCCTATCCGTCAAAAGGGCGACAAGCGTGATTCCAAAGAAAACTACAAAGTTGGAACGGACGGATTTCAAGTGTGCATGGATGTCAGCCATTTCAAGCCAAATGAGTTAATGGTCAAAACTGTTGGCAACACCCAACTAACATTTCAGCTTCGGTTCGGCCTAACTGAATAGGCTTTCTGATTTCCTTAAGACATTTGTAAAATTTCGTTAAGCATAAAAAGGAGAATATTATAGAACTTCGAAAATGATTTCGGAAAATCTTCTTGGAGGCCCCGTACGCAGATCTCTTAAAAGCTTCAAATTCTATACAATCCATAAGAAGTTTTAACGAGCGCTATTCGAAATCTTAGTGAAATTATGGTTTTGACAGATAGCTTCAGAAATGTTTCTATAAAAGTAAACATGCAAGTGTAATAGAAAGTCTTATAATAGCTATTAGAAGCCGACAATACAGCTCTTACAGAGGTTGTAGGAAAATGGGGGAAAAAATATAATTCTTTTTACTTTCAATTTCTTTTGAGTGATTTTTACCGCATTTAATGTTTGTTAAACCTGAAAGTATTATTTGTTTTCAATTATTTGTAAATTAATGAATTGGAAATAATTATAAAACACAAAGATTTTTCTTACCCGTCTAGGAATCGAACACGGAACTCCTGCGTAAGAGTCCATCACTCTACCCACTCAGCCATCTTAGATATAAAATGGAAAATGCAAAAACTTAATCAGTATTTCCCAGTCCTACATGCTGGCTCCACTAGACATGAACGATGTCCAACATCCAAACCACAATCCAATCAGCAAACTGATTTGTATGGATATGTCACTGCACGGACATGGATTTTTGAGACTCCATTGTTTTTTTTTTAAACATGTTCATAATCCAACCATGGCTCATGCACAGTGGAGCCACCATGTTAATAACAAATTTGTAACCCATTCACACAAAGAAACAAGATGTACAAGATTTTTTTTCGAATCGCTTGTTTATTATTGAAATTTAAATCTGAAGAGCTGAGTGGTTGATTTTAAATTCAATCGCCCATTGCCTGAGGTTAAGTCTAAGATTTTGATTTTTCAAAATTTCATCTTCATCATCGCTTTCTTGAAAACATTTATCATTGAACTCGTGTGTGTTATCCCTCATAGTAGGTAGTGGGGTTCATATCTAAGTACAGAATGAATATTTATATTTAAAAGAAAACTTTAAACAGAGGAACAATGAAACACACTTAAATCTTCTGGCTTTGGAGATATTTGATTCATCGATGAAAGACTTATTAAATCTGAACTTTCTTGCCGTCACGTCGTTGTCTTTCATTTGCATTCTTTTGAAGATCTAAGTTACGAGCTCTCTGGAGTATTAAGAAACGTCTCACCGCAAGAGATCATAATAATTTCCCGACTTTTAAATTTTTTCCACGAAGTAGACATATTCACGCAAAAAAAATTTCACAAACAATTTATCCAATAAACGAAAATTTATCAATGACTTCATTCAAATGACTTTGACAGATTTGAGTCTCTTTAGCATAGACTAACATTTTCTATTATGGTTCGTTAATAAAGTCTGAGAAGTCTCTGCGAAGTATTCGATAAGGCCTTCAGCAAATTGTAACCGAAACCTTTAAAAGACAAAGTGACAGGAGCTTCAATTAAATTACTCTATACAATCTTTATAAAGTGACAGCTTCATGTTTCCTCGTTAATGTTATTAACAGAGGTCTAACCGAAACAAAGACGCTAGTCTCATTTAATTTTCTATATCAAGCTTTCAAACGACTTTAAAGAAGCAGTTATTGAAATCATGACTTCTATTAGAAATTTATTTTTGATGAAAGCTTTATAGAAGCTTTATACATATCCAGACTTGCAGCATATCGATATTTCTAAGCTAATAGAAACTGAAATGTTAGTTGGGCAGCGTGGTAGTGGAAGGTAATCTTGAACGTGAAGATGAACATGGCTACATCAGTCGTCAGTTTGTACGGAAGTACCAGCTACCAAAGGGGTATGATGCCAAAGATGTCATCTCAACGGTTTCAATGGACGGTATCCTGACAATCAAAACTCAGCAGAAGGCATTGAAGAACAACGAAAGGATAGTGCAAATTCAACAGACTGGCCCCATGAATCGGAGTGATAAGGGAAATGAAGAAGAAAGGCTGAGTGACGTTCAGGAAAGAACAAGGGCAAATATGAAGCCATCAAGTGGTCGGATGAAAAAGCGATACGACACAAAAGCAACAAGGACAGGATTCCAAGCGGGAGACCTTGTTTGGTTTTATAATTCCCAGCGTCGGAGGGGAATGTCACTGAAACTTCAACAAAATTGGGAAGGCCCTTATACTGTTGTAACACGAGTAAACGATGGCGTCTACCGCATTCGGAGAGGATTAAGAGGCAAAATAAAAGTAGTTCACATCGACCGTTTACATCGTTATAATGGTGAAGGAAGTGATGGATTTGCTCGGGACGATCAATCCTAAGAGGGGGGCAGTGTAATGACTTTCCAAATTTTAACTATAATGACTCCGAAAAGCAAACAAACGAACACAATAGGCGCGTCTCACCAACTGAAATTTCTCTGAGCGCTCAATGTCAAGTAAACGGAGGCGGAATGCTTTGGTGGGACAAGATTCTCCGTTGAATTGTATAAAAAACATGTGTTATAATTTTCGTACTGAATTTGTGGAAACAAAATTTCAACATTGCTTTAAATATTTAAATGATTAAGCACAAAATTTTATAAGATGAATGGAAAATAATTGTAAGTTCAATATATTTTCATTTTTGTTAACATTTCACCTATATTTTGTATTTGTTTACCGATTTACTATTTGCACATCACCGAGAAATTGCAATTTGGCTGTCAAATGAACAGCTGTTTTAGCTGAGATAGAACATTGGGAAATGAATCCAAAAAATTTTCGTCTCAGTAATCTCCGGAAAAAATCTCAGTTCTCAGGTGAGATTTTTTGTTCCACTTAAAAAATCTCTGAGCGCTCAGAGATTTTATTTGGTGAGACGCGCCTAATAAAACTTACGGTCGCAGTGCAAACATACCCTTATTAGCTATAATTATAGCAACTCTCAAACGAAGGAAGCGCCATCTGCCGGATTATAGCAGATTTACCAGCTGTCAAATAAAATCTTTTGGAAGGGAAATTATTGGGAAATTTCCCCTACGGAAAGCTCTGGAAGCAGAGACCAGAACGTTCTCCTTATTTCGAGAGTTTGGAAAACAAGTATAAAAGGCACAGGTTTGAACGGCAGCGACACAGTTTGTTTTTAATCGTGAATGAATAAAGTTGGTTGTAATAAAAGTGAAAAGTAAAGTTTGTGAATTAATTCAGTGGTGAATAATAAATCGTTTTGTTTGTAGTAAGAAAAGTAAAGTGTTTTATTTTGCGAAATAAATAAGTGGACGTTTTGAATAAAGTAAATAAGTTTTATTAACGAACCTGAGAAAATATTACAATACTTTATAGAACTGTAAAGAATAAAGGAATATATAAATATATAACTGAAATCTATGACCACTATAACCTTGCTGTTATTTGAATTTAATCTTTTCATCACTTACTTTTTAATCCTAGGCCGAATTTCAATTTTGTCACAGTCGCACCTTCTTAATTTATATTTATTTTTAATTAATTTAACTTATTTAAATTAATTTCACTGCCAAAAAAAAAACTGGTCACAACTCCCAAAATCACTAATGAAATTGACGCATTTTCTCATTGCATTACTTTTGTTTCAGACTAGGTCCCGTTATGACTTCTCAAAAAAAATGAAAAAAACATTCACTTTATGTGAATAAAATTTCGATAATTACTTGTGCACACTCACTTGTATACATATTGTAATAACTTTCCATATTTGAACTATAACGACTCCGAAATGCAAACAAACGGACACAATAAAGCTTACGGTCGCAGTGCAAACATACCCTTATTAGCTATAATTATAGCAACTCTCAAAGGAAGGAAGCGCCACCTGCTGGATTATAGCAGATTTACCAGCTGTCAAATAAAAGCTTTTGGAAGGGAAATTATTGGGAAATTTCCCCTACGGAAAGCTCTGGAAGCAGAGACCAGAACGTTCTCCTTATTTCCAGAGTTTGGAAAAGAAGTATAAAAGGCACATGTTTTAACGGCAGCGACACAGTTTGTTTTTAATCGTGAATGAATAAAGTTGGTTGTAATAAAAGTGAAAAGTAAAGTTTGTGAATTAATTCAGTGGTGAATAATAAATCGTTTTGTTTGTAGTAAGAAAAGTAAAGTGTTTTATTTTGCGAAATAAATAAGTGGACGTTTTGAATAAAGTAAATAAGTTTTATTAACGAACCTGCGAAAATATTACATTGGTGTTAGAAGTGGAATAAAACTTGTTTTATCTGTGCACTCAGTTATTGTGTGAAAAGTGAAAAAAAAGAGACAATGGGTAAATCTTTGAATGATTTAAATTTAGTGGAACTTAAGGCGGAACTGAATAAGCGAGATCTTCCTACTGCTGGAACAAAGAATGATCTTCTAATTCGTCTGCAAGAAGATTTAAGAAGATGTGGAAAAAACCCGGACACGTTTATATTCGACATTGAAATGGAAGAACAGCAAGAGCAAGTAAGTACATCGGGCATGACCAACATGCTGTCTCAGCTGCTTGCCAAATTTGATAGTCAGGAAAAGAATCTTCTCGAACGTTTCGAACAACAAAGTCAAGAGCAGAAGAATCTTTTAGAGCAACAAAGCCAAGAACAAAAGAATCTTCTAGAAAAACAAGAGAGGAATCTTCTTCAACAATTCCAAGAACAGACAAATCTGCTCGAAAGTAAGTTGGATGCTTTTGACAACAGAATTATTACTCTTGACGAGCGTGTCGATAAGCAATTTTCGACTGTAGATAAACAATTATCGACAATAGAAGCAAAGTTCGAAGATAAAATCGAATCCATTACAAAGGAATTAGATAAAGTAAAGAAAATGAAGGTTCGAGAAAGTTCTGGCGACTGTCCAAAGAAAAAAGAGATGCATCCACCAACCTTCGATGGGCAAACTTCTTGGTCAATTTACAAGAAGCAGTTTGAGGCAGCCGCAGCAACAAATGGCTGGGATGAGGAAGACAAATGCATAGCTCTAACGCTTGCCCTCAGAGGACCTGCTGCTGAGCTGTTACAAAGCATACCAGCAGATAAAAATGGCAACTTCAGTGCTCTCGTTCAGGCCATTGACAAACGTTTTGGAGATGGCCATATGCAAGAAGTCTTCCGCGTCCAACTCAATTCCAGAGTCCAGAAAAGAGGAGAAACTCTGCAACAACTCCAAGCAGACATCGAACGGTTGGCACACCTAGCATATCCAGCTGCAGGAGATGAAATCATCAACCAATTCGCAACAGAAGCCTTTGTTCGTGCTGTATCTGACATCAACCTTCAGCGAGCAATTCGAACTGCTGGCAAACGCACGCTTCCTGAAGCACTAGCATTCGCCCTCACTATGGAAGCAGCAGAACAGGCTTCTCAAGGAGTCCATCGGGTAAGAGAAATAGAAATTGAGGAGTGCTCTTGCCAGAGAACAGCATTCCAAAGGAACCAACGCGATGGACCTGCTCGATGCTGGAATTGCAATAAAACCGGACATCTCCAACGCCAGTGCAGATTGCCACCTAGAAGATCTGCTTGTCAATATTGTGGAAGCAGAAATTTTAACAACAACAATGTCAAAACTCCTACTCACCCCAGAACCACCATCCAGGTCTCACAGACGAAACGAAACAACAAAAGTCTGACTGTGGCGGCAACACTTAACGGCAAGAAGCAAGTGGCTACGATCGACACCGGTGCTACTGCCTCCATTGTTCGAAAGGACTTGGTGAAGATGACATGGCTGCATAACACCAACACTTACCGTCTGAAAACAGCAACAGGAGAGGCAGCCAGAGTGTACGGGGAGGTTCGTCTTACAATCCGTTTGGCAGAACTGGAGTTTTCACATCTGTTTCTGGTAGCAGATATATGTGACGAGTGCATCGTTGGAATCGACTTTATGAAAGAGCATGGAGTAATTCTCGACATCGGGAAGCAAGTTCTCAAGTACCGAAATGTGGAGATTCCTATGGTTTACGGCAATGAAAACTCATCAACTCTCAGGACTGTCATAAAAGAAGATAGGGGGAAAACGGGAGACTTGACCATATGGGAGACATGAGCCACTCGCAATATTTCACTCAGACTACCCTTAAATTCTAGAAGAGTTTATACATCCGAAGCAGAAAATGACCTTCTATTTGCTAATGAAAAGTTTCAGGATCAACATATTATTTTGGTTCCTGGAAGAGGACGGGGGGGGGGGTGGGGGGGGGGGGGGGGGGGGGGGGGGGGGGGGGGTGGGGGGGGAGGGGGGGGTGGGGTGGGGGGGGGGGGGGGGGGGGGGGGGGGGGCGGTGGGGTAATAATTGTTTTTGTAAATACCCGTGCAAAATATTGCAACAGCTTACGTAACAGAATTTATAATCTCTTTTGTCTCAAAAAGCGTGGACGGGAGACTTGAACCACTTATTGTAGGGAGACTTGATCATACGAAAATGAGGAGCAAAACGAAAAAAAAGTCAAAAAACTGCCGCAGAGGGGGAAATACAAGGATAGCAATGCTCAAATTATGTTTAAAAAATCTTACAATCTTCTTACTGTATTTCCCAAGGAGGGGTTTATTTAAGTTTTGTATTTATTTTCATTTGTTACGGTTTTTAAGTTTGTTTTTAATTTTGTATCAATATTTTCGTGTATACATTTTTAAAACATTTTTCTTAGCAAATAATACGTTAAATATAGTAACAGTTGAGTTTTATGAAAATCATAGACGGTGATCTCATTTTTTGTATTGTTAACTTGTTCAATTTGGGTATGTTCAAGTCTCCCCCAGGGGGTGTTCAAGTCTCCCGTAGGGGCGGGAGACTTGAGCCGAAAATCTTTCTTCAAACAATTTGCTCTGGGTTGAAACCGATTGCATATATTTGAAGCCAATTTAACTAGTTTCAAAATAGATAAGTGTAGCTTTAAAGAGATGTATCTTTCATGCGGCTGAGATAAATAGACAAGTTTTTATCAACAATTTTACAAAAAGTGGCTCAAGTCTCCCGCCTTCCCCCTATATGCCTGCCACCTTCGTCAGAAGTGTTCGTTTGGACGAAAATAAAAGGTGATTTGGGTAGCCATCGATACCTAATGGTGGAACCAGACTCTGAACAGTCTTCCCAAAACATCATCCTAGGGAAGACCCTTGTGGCACCGAAGAACAACATGGTACCCGTACGGATACTCAACATCAAACCGTACGAAGTCAAGCTTAGAAAAGGAGAAGTTGTTGGAAAATGTGAATCCGTATCCGCAATAACTAAAATTACAGAAGTTGATACACAAGAATATGTGGACCCCAGGAAAGTGAACACTATGAAGTCAAACATTCTCAAGTCTTCAAAATTAAGTGAATATCAGCTAAGTGTTGCTGGAAGCCTCCTTCATGAGTATGCTGATATACTCTCTTCACCCAATGGGCAGTATGGTCGAACACAACTGGTGCAGCATCGAATCGACACAGGAGACGCAAGACCTATTCGACAACCAGCAAGACGTCTCCCATTAGCCAAACAAGCCGAAGTTGAAGAGATGATATCGACCATGAAGAAAGATGGACTAATCGAAAACTCTAAAAGTCCATGGGCATCCCCAGTTGTTCTTGTCAAAAAGAAGGACGGAAGTACTCGATTTTGTGTGGACTATCGGAGGCTGAACGATGTGACAAAGAAAGACAGCTACCCTCTGCCAAGAATCAGCGATACTCTGGATGCGATGGAAGGAGCTGAATGGTTTTCAACATTGAACTTGAAGAGTGGCTACTGGCAGGTAGAAATCCATCCAGAAGATCGAGAAAAGACGGCTTTCTCCACAGGAAATGGTCTGTGGCAATTTAAAGTGATGCCTTTCGGACTATGCAACGCTCCGGCAACATTTGAGCGTTTGATGGAGTGCGTTTTGCAAGGACTTACTTGGAAATCTTGCCTAGTCTATTTGGACGATGTCATTGTTTATGGTAAGACATTTGATGAGCATTGTGGAAACCTTAAGGCCGTGTTCCAGAGGCTTCGAGAAGCAAACTTGAAATTGAATCCAGACAAGTGCGAGTTTTTCAAGTCTGAGGTAAAATACTTGGGACATATCATCTCTTCCCAAGGAGTGAAGACTGATCCTGAAAAAGTTGACACCGTAAAGAATTGGCCAACACCACAGGATAAACATCAACTCCGGAGCTTTCTTGGTCTAGCCACGTACTATCGACGATTTGTGAAGGATTTTGCTGGGATCGCGAAAAGTTTGCACCAGCTAACAGAGAAAAGCAAACCGTTCAAATGGTCAAGCGAGTGCGAGAAAAGCTTCCAGGAACTTAAGCAGCGCCTATGCAATACACCAGTTTTGGCCTATCCGACACCAGGGAAACCTTTCATCATCGACGCTGACGCAAGTAACGTAGGAATTGGTGCCGTATTATCACAAGTCCACGAAGGAGAAGAGAAGGTCGTTGCCTATTACAGCAAGGTGCTCTCAAAGCCAGAAAGAAATTACTGTGTGACCAGAAGAGAACTTCTAGCCTTAGTATCGGCAACAAAACACTTCCATAAGTACATCTATGGACAGAAGTTCCTTCTTCGAACAGATCATGGCGCACTTAATTGGCTGTTGAACTTCAAAAATCCAGAAGGTCAAGTGGCAAGATGGATTGAGAGATTGCAGACATACGACTACCAGATCCAACATCGAAGAGGAAGGTTGCACTCAAATGCAGATGCTTTATCTCGGAGACCATGCAAACCGGACTGCAAGCACTGCACACGTCAGGAAGAGAAGGAGGTTGCTTCCATCCAGCGATTAAGAGCCGATCCCATTTACGGTTGGAGTAATGAAGAACTGAGGACTGCCCAACAAGAAGACTCGGATATTGAACCCATTCTTGCGTGGAAGGAACACCAAGAGAAACCAGAATGGGGTGACATCTCCGATAGAAGTCCAACTCTTAAAGCGTATTGGGCACAATGGGACTCGCTTCATGTACAAGAAGGAGTACTAAGACGTAAATGGGAATCCACAGACGGAAAATCATATGTGATGCAGCTAGTCATACCTCGTTCCAAAGTTAATGACGTTCTGCAAGAGCTGCATGATGGAGCTTCCGGAGGACATTTGGGTGTCAATAAGACACTGGAAAAGGTAAGACAGCGATTCTACTGGCTACACGCAAGAGAAGACGTCGAAAAATGGTGCCGAAAATGTGATACTTGTGCTGCAAGCAAGGGACCAGGCAGAAAAGTCCAGAGTAGAATGCAGCAGTATAATGTGGGCACGCCCTTTGAGAGGATTGCAATAGACGTTGCAGGCCCTTTTCCAGAAACCGAAAACGGAAACCGATACATCCTGGTAGTAATGGACTACTTCAGCAAGTGGCCTGAGGCATTTGCCATCCCAAACCAGGAAACCAAAACAGTCGCGGATCAGATTGTTTTCAACTGGGTAAGCAGGCTTGGTGTACCTATGGAACTCCATTCAGATCAAGGGAGGAACTTCGAGTCCAAAATCTTTCAGGAAGTTTGTACACTCCTTGGCATTAAAAAGACGAGGACAACACCACTTCACCCACAATCTGATGGGATGGTTGAACGATTCAACCGGACCCTTAAAGAACACCTTTCCAAAGTTGTAAGCGACAACCAACGAGACTGGGATCGGCATATTCCATTATTCTTGATGGCCTATCGAAGTGCGGTACATAGCTCAACAGGACATACACCATCAGAAATCCTGCTCGGGAGCACAATACGACTACCAAGTGAAATCAAATTTGGATGTTCTACAAGTGAGCCACAAGGAATAGACGACTACGTGGACAACCTCAAAGAAAAGCTAGTTGACATTCACGAAAGGACGAGGGCAAATATAAAGCTATCGAGTGATCGGATGAAAACAAGATATGACGCAAAAGCCACAACGACAGGATTCCAAGTGGGAGACCTTGTGTGGTTTTATAATCCCCACCGTCGGAAGGGACTCTCACCGAAGCTTCAACAAAATTGGGAAGGCCCTTATACTGTTGTAACACGAATAAACGATGTCGTCTACCGCATTCAGAGAGGATTAAGAGGCAAGCTAAAAGTAGTTCACAGCGACCGTTTACATCATTATAATGGTGATGGAAGTGATGGATTTGCTCGGGACGATCAATCCTAAGAGGGGGGCAGTGTAATAACTTTCCATATTTGAACTATAACGACTCCGAAATGCAAACAAACGGACACAATAAAGCTTACGGTCGCAGTGCAAACATACCCTTATTAGCTATAATTATAGCAACTCTCAAACGAAGGAAGCGCCACCTGCTGGATTATAGCAGATTTACCAGCTGTCAAATAAAAGCTTTTGGAAGGGAAATTATTGGGAAATTTCCCCTACGGAAAGCTCTGGAAGCAGAGACCAGAACGTTCTCCTTATTTCCAGAGTTTGGAAAAGAAGTATAAAAGGCACATGTTTTAACGGCAGCGACACAGTTTGTTTTTAATCGTGAATGAATAAAGTTGGTTGTAATAAAAGTGAAAAGTAAAGTTTGTGAATTAATTCAGTGGTGAATAATAAATCGTTTTGTTTGTAGTAAGAAAAGTAAAGTGTTTTATTTTGCGAAATAAATAAGTGGACGTTTTGAATAAAGTAAATAAGTTTTATTAACGAACCTGTGAAAATATTACAATATTATGTGAAGGTAAATAGAATTTTGGTCATTTTTTAACCTGAAAAATTTCCGCATAAGTCCCCTTACCCCTGTATGGGGTAAAAGTGATAGGCTTTTTGAGAATATTCAGATTTGATTCACTGAATTGAATGTTTTTCGAATATATATCCTTCGTTTTCACTGAATGTTGACTATAAGCGTTCACATAAATGTTTGCTTGGGAATATCTGGTCATTAAAATACTTTAATTACTAGTAAGACGTATTCAGATACTGTGAAACTTAAATGGGTTGTTAGTTAACGAATTATTCAAAATAGCTTTTAATGGCCGGCAAAAAGTTCCGCGAGCAACTTCGATCAATTTAAATTTGCCGGCAACTTAGTTGCCTAGTGGGCGCTCTCTTATATAGCCCAATGTAATTGGATCGGGAGCAACAAAAAGTTGCTGGAGCGACCAATTAAAAGTTGCCTAGTGGGCACCAGGCCTAAGAAAATCCAATCACTAAACAATATGAATATGCTCTTATAACTTACAAAATAAGCAAGAGGAAAGGTAAAGAAGGTTTCTGTAGCTCTGCACATAATCCCAAACTGGAATTAATTTCTAGTAGGTATATTTTACATGAACTTTATTAAGTCAATAACATTTTGAATTCGAAAGTGTACAAACAACAAAGATTTACCTTACAACAATTTGCCGGTAATCACATAACCGCCGCTGTACAGAAATGAGCCCCCAAACAAAAATAAACCACTTCATTTTAGCAAAGCAACCATCTTTGTTTTGTTTCATTTTCTCAAAATACCTATTTCTTTTTCCCGTGCCATTTATCAAACATTCCATTTGCAGCAGCTGCGTTCTGCGTTTCACCAATTCCAATTTCAAAATTTCAATAAGAATCACCAACGAAGAAAGCCATATGTGCGAATGAAAAGACGCCGCTACCCGAACAAAAATGCACAAGAAAAAAGAAGAAACTAAATTCTAATCGCACAAGCAAAAACACCAAATACCGACAAAAAACACACCACCGCCAGTCGAAAAATGGAAGTGGTCCAAGTTGTATCGTGTGCTTTCGTCTAGATTGTGGATTCGTTGCGCGCTAATAATAAATTAATAAGAAAGAAAAAAAAAAACAAAAAAGAGGAATATTGTTATAATTTCAAATAAAACTATTTTTTTTGTTTGTTAACACGACGTTGTGACAGCAAATCGAATGGGAATTTCTGTTGAGTGCAATTGGTGAAAAGTGTTTATAACGGAAATTTTGCAAAGTAAAAAAAAAAAATACCGCAAGAATAAATAGGGTGTGCGGCGAAAATTAGAAATATTCGCAACAAAAAAAGGAATACGAAATTTTCAATAAAATTTAATTAAAATTTATGCCAATTTGTGAGGAAAAGTGCGTGTGTGTACGCGATAACGGTTCAGTGAATGAAAGGTCCTTGAATTTAATGCGAAAAGAAGTCCTTTTTACGATTTTCATTTTCCAATCGTCATCAGTTTTATTGTCTCCTGTCTCGGTCTCCTTTCGCCGCATTTTTGGATAGAAAATTCACACAATCGTCGATCTGCTGGATAGAATCTTCTCTGGCTATGTGCATTTGCTGGAGAAAAAGGGTGGATTCTGGATTAAAACTTGTTTTTTCGCACACACAAGTAAATCTCTGGCTGTTTGGATAAAAAGGACTATTCGTCTTCATCTTCGTCGTCCTCGTCGTCGGGGCTTTTGTCGTCGGCGCGGATCTATAATCAGGATTATTCGGTAGCAAACTTTTGCATTTATATTTATTTGTTTGGGTAAGCCAGAAGAACATTATTTTTATTTTTATATTTACTGTGCTTTTCCCTTCGTCCTGATATTTTTCATTCTTCTTGTTGTAGGGCAAGTACCTAATAAAACAGACCACTGTACTCGACACTTCCCCCACCTTTTTTCAACCCTTTCGAAAGTTTCCAAATCCTTTTCGACGAGTGTGTTTTTACCAAAAAATAATAATATGTACCTATATACCGACTTGCATCGGGGGGAGATGTAGGGATTTTCCTTGTCTGGCGGCAACCTACCAAACCCACTAACCAACCCATCCATCCTCCCACTCATCCAACAACCTTCATTACTCTTTATCAGGCCGCACTCAACTTGTTCCTCGCCCTTTTTGTGTCCTTGTCGTTGATTTTGGTCTTCGGGTTGTGAAATTTAAGGGAAGAAGGACCCATTTTCGTTTGCCGGTTGCATGATTGCTCTCTTTGTCTACAACAGTGTAGGTTTTCAGATAAAAACAAGTGTTGCCAGGTGGGAGTTGTCGAGGACGAGTTTTAAAAGGTCGTGAACAAGATGAAACTTCTTTCTTTGCAGAGCTCTTGGGTTATAATTCCATTCAGTTAGTGTTAGGCAGTGGGTGGTTTAGTCCTCAAAAAAGAGTGGCTAATGGTTGAATTTTGGAAAGGTATTTTGTTCAGGTCAAAATGTTTTTGACCTTGAGGTTTAGGGTTGTGATCATAACTTTTTCTGGTAAACTGAAGTCTCACAATTTTGTGTAAAGAAATAACTTAATAAAGTACCTAACCTTCCTATGTCTGCTTACATAAATAAAAAAAAAAGAAGATAGGTACCTCCCAAAATCCCAATAGGTACCATTATGCCTTATATACATACCTATCGTCCTTTTTCTGCGTTAACTGAGTATTTATGTATGTAGGCAAATAAATAGAAACGTTTTTGAAGATTTTTCTCAGTTCAATAAAATATTGAGTACCTATGTACATAATTGTTCAGTTTTTATATATCAGTGAGCAGACGAATCCAACATTTTTTTTTACTTAGTAGGTACCTACCTATTTGACAGAAAAACTGGAGAAATTCTCTGAGCCCTCAAAAATATAAACTGGACAAATGTACCTATATTTTTTACTTGCGATATATGTAGGTACTATAGGGCAAGTTTTGGATTCGTGCAAAAAAAAAAATTCGAGATAACAATCAAACATGACATTACGATGATAGAGAACACGAAAAAAGTGGGTGGCACAATTCTGTCTGTCTGTCTGTCTGTCTGTCTGTCTGTCCGTACCTCAACCTACAGCCTAAACCACTGAAGCGATTTTCTTCAAATTTTTAACTTAAGGTTTTTTTGTAACTCTCCAGAGGGGAAATTGAAATTTATTTTAGCTCAAAAAATAACGGTACTTGCCATACAACCGTTAAGGAAAAGCTTATTTATCTCAAGAACGTCTCCAACGATTTTGATAAAAAAAAATCGGTGTATTATTGTAGACATGATGTACCTTTTAGTAAGAAAAAAAAATCACCAAAAACATTTATTAACGGTACCTGCCATATAACGGTTTTTTTTGATTTTTGATTTGCTCATTAACCCCTCATCCGATTTCAATGAAATTTTTTGCACAAAAGCTTTGTTAGAATATAAATAGTACTGCATACCAAAATTTTTGAAAAAAATAAATTTTGCATTTTTAAAAAAAGATTCAAAATTTTTTGATGAATTGATGAATTGTTTTGAAATTTCAGTTTTAAATGTATATTAATATATACTCAAAATTGGCATACCAAATTTTTTTTTTGAAAAATGTTACAAAAATTTTATATATAAAAAATTAATTTTTAAGAAAACGGCTCCAACGATTTAAATTTTTTTTTTTTTGCATATATTCATATTTTTTCAAGTAATCAGATGGCATACTTTTTTTTGAGCTCTAAGTTATTTATCAGGCTGTTTATAATATTAAAAGAACGATTCAAATGCTTTTTATGCTTTTTCTATAATTAATATAATTTTTTAAAGTTCTTAAGCCCCACACAACTTGAAAATAATAGCAAGTACGTGCGATCCAGTCGTGCATTTTATTATTTTTAACTATTAATACCTACCCCTTGCGCTCTGTGGTACTAAAATAAAATGCGTGAATGTGTTAATTTTCCCGTAAGAAATGTCATCTTTGTCAGCTGTCATCGTAAAATGGTGTGGTAATATAATGGGTTTGTTCGATGATCCCTGAAGTTCTTTTGAAAACCCTGAACTTGCCTTGTCGAACAAATTCCATTTATTTATTTATTTGCATTGAGTTATTTTAATTTGTATAGGTACCTATGTAGGTACTATTCTAAAATTTATGAAATAAACACACACGGATTAAATCTTTCTTATGTATATATGTATATAAAAATAAGTTGCCTTATGTTCGGACTCGATAAACTCGAGAATGGCTGGGCCGAATTTTTCAATTTTTGCCAATAAAGTTAGCTATCATATTGAAGATGGTCTTTTTTGAAATTTGGTTAAAAATATTTAAAGGGAAAACCGCGAAATGCATTTTCGGTGCATTTTTTTTAATTAATAAAAATTATTTTGATAGGGTCTTCTGATAATGTCTTGGAAGGTTTCTGTGAAGTTTGGTCACAATTCGGTATAGCGGTTTGCAATTTATCAACATAACAAATGTTTTTACTGTACCTAATTATAGAAAATTATTTTCAGTTTGTCAATTTAATAACTCGAGAATGGATGGGTCGATTTTTTCAATTTATTTAATAAAGTTAGCTATCCTATTGACGATAGTCTTTTTGTGAAGTTTGGTTAAAATTCGGTAGAGGACAAACATTTTTAGTGCATTATTTTAAAATAACTAACAATTATTTTGGTAGGGTCTTCCGAGAATGTCTACCTATGTACATAACAATTATTTTGGTAGAGGATCTTCTGAGAATGTCTAAGATAGTTTCTTTGAAGTTTGGTAAAAATTCGGTAAAGCGGTTTGTCATTTATCAACATAACAAGTGTTTTTTATGTAATCATAGAAAATTATATTCAATTTGTCAATTTAATTTAAATTGATTTAATTAAATTGAAATAAGATTGGAATCTACGGACATTAACTCGGGTCAATTTTTTTTTTAATTCGGTATTCAGTAGGTACATCAGAATGGCCAAACAAGTATTTTAAAAAAAAGAAGAATGTGAAGATAGAATTCAGGATATTGGTAAGATAAAAACATCCTAATCTAGGTACATATGTACATTAGGGTGGTCCTTATTTTGGTTTTTTTTGGAAATCCAACTTGGATAGGCATCAAATGACTCTAAATGGAGAAACAAAATTTTCATAATTTTTTCAGATTTTTATTCCACCCCCCTCGTCTCCCTTTTTTCATTTCAAGGTACAAATAATGGAGTCAGGGTGATTCTTATAACACGCAAAAAAAAGTCGGAACTTATAGATTAGATTCAGACGAAAAAAAAATCGTACTGGAGGGGGGGTCTATTCCCCCCCGTTCAGGCAGGAGGGGAAATTTTTTTAAAAATTTGACCAAAAATTAAAAAAAAAATTATTAAAAAACAACGGGACCACTTACAATGGCATGCTATAGCTTTTTTTAAAGCCATGAATCCAGTCTCTAATATATTTTTTAAATCAAGTTTTTATTGTAAATAGTTTCTGAAAAAAATAATTTTCAAACGTGAAAAAATATTATTTTTGTTTTTATTTTTAAGGTTTGAAAATTATTTTTTCAAAAACTATTTACAATAAAAACTTGTTTTAAAAAATATATTAGAGACTGGATTCATGGCTTTAAAAAAAGCTATAGCATGCCATTGTAAGTGGTCCCGTTGTTTTTAATAATTTTTTTTTAATTTTTGGTCAAATTTTTAGAAAATTTCCCCTCCTGCCTGAACGGGGGGGAATAGACCCCCCTTCCAATACGATTTTTTTTTTGTCTGAATCTAATCTATAAGTTCCGACTTTTTTTTTGCGTGTTATAAGAATCACCCTAACTCCATTACTTGTACCTTGAAGTGAAAAAAGGGTGACCAGGGGGGTGAAATAAAAATCTGAAAAAATTAGGGAAATTGTTTTTAAATGTTTTGAATCGAATGAGGGCTATCCAAGACAATGTCCAATTTAAGGACCACCCTAATGTACATACATATATTTTTGATTATTCATTTTACACCAAGAGCCGACAGCAAATTTTGGGAGTGGATACTACCTAGTTTCTGTAGATAAATGTTTATATCTTGGAATTTAGAAGAGGTAATAAAATGATTTTGGTATCAAATGAAAGGTATTTTTGCCATCTCTTAAATGGTAACAAAATTATATAGCTACGTTTAATATATTTTGAGATAGGTATTTTTATTTAACTTCTTGCGAGAAATTTTTTCCTAGTCTTGCTTTTGTACCTACACTGATATCTTTTAAAACTCTGTGATGACGTGTACATTTTTTGGTATTAAAAGAAAGCTTAAATTGTTGGCTTTAATTGCAGATATAATTTATTATCATTTCTCAAATACCTAAATATGGCAAAAATACCATTTTTTCTTGTTACTGTTTTTACACGCACAGACACTACCAGAAGTAGGTATTTTAATATTTTTGCATTCTTGCACACCTAAAAATCACGTTTCCTCAATAAAAAAAAAACCAATTAAACAAATACAAATAGGTACTTTATTTTAGAAAAAATCTCCTCTGCAAAAAGTAAACAACACACAAAACACAATTGAATTGTTGTTGTAAATTCCTCCAATAAAATGGTGGCCGAGCTTCACTTTTGAAGGCGAAGTTGGTTATCTAGGTATATATTAAAATCTATAGAATTTTCAGATGCATTTAACTAATCAAAAATATTTGAATCGAAAAAGTTTAAATTTTTTGAAAAAAACCGGTTTAAGCTAGCAGAACATGGATATGTATGGGAAATTGAATAGGTAGGTACCTACCTACCTAATTTTTTTTTTGCTCAGATCTTCGAAAATTGTTTCGAAATTGGAGCATTTAATAGCATTTAGGCGAGCATTTAACTAATCAAAAAGATTTGAATCAAAAAATCTAAAGGAAAAAACTATTTATTTTTTTTTTTCAAAATTGTGACAAATTTTTTTTTTTTGTGAAAATCAAGTTTTTTTCAATTTTTTTTTTTTTGGTTCGCAGAGCATTTAAATAGCTCATTAATATAGGACCAAACCCAATTTTCGTACTTAATGTTTTAACCATTTTAGGAAATTGTTCTGCTAACTTTAAATCAAGTTAGCAGAACATTGATTTTTACAAAAAGTACTACTTGAGCATTAAATTTAATTGTTGGGCATTTAATTAGCATATAATAAGCGCTTTATAATGCCATCACAAAATATAGGTATGTTCTGCTCACCTTGCTCTGCTAACTTGATGGACACCAAAAAATTAACTTCCCTCTAGGCTTCAGCGACTAGAGTATGAAAATAAAAATCTGAAAAACTAGGGAATTCTACTTTCTTCAACCGATTCAGGCCCATCTAAGACTACCTTTTTTACTTCAAAATTGAAAACTGAATATGAGCCCATTAATACAGTTTGTGAAATGTTGAAAATGAATAATTTTATGCTTTAATTTTCCATAGCATTGCATGACGTATTTCTGATGAGATACCTACTGAAACATGTCAACAAGTTTTTACTAGCAAAGACCTCACAAGTATTTGACATCTTTGCTTCGTGTGGATACTGCATACCAACTGAAAACTTTCAAAGGCTTTGAATAAACTTGGTGAACTTGTGAATGAGAACAAACAATTTGGTTTTTAAACTTTAAAAATCAGAAAAAGAAAACAATTGAAAAAAAATGTATTCAAAAAACCCCACCCCAAGCTTTCCAGAGATGGACTCTATATCTTTGTACCTATGGAAATCCAATTTTTATTTTACGAGTTTTTGAAAGTTTTTGTCGTGCAATTTCTATATTTGCACGTTTTAAACAAGGTTTTTAGCAAAAAAGTGTTTATTTATTTATTAAGAATATAATTTTTTGCATAAAATAACCCTTTCCAGTTCCTTTTTGAGACATTTGTCAAAAGATATGGAATTATGAAAACGACCTCTCATCAGCTAAAAAAGCTGACATTGAGACATAATTATCAAGAACTGACCATTCTCAGAGGAAGACAGGATTATTGGCAGGAATGTTAAGTCTCCAGTGAACAAAATTTATTAAAAAAATGGTCAAGAAACCTGGACTAAAAATGGCAAGAACGGCACGGGATAAAAAAAAATATAGAAATCTGTAAACAAAACAGAAAAAACCAAGAAGGATATTGACACTTTTGATCCGGGAGTCGGGAATCAAAATTTCAGATACCTACTACGGCACGACAATGAGGCAACGACGTTAGACAAAAATGGCTTGCCCGCGTCCAGCAAATAAGCTGATTCTTACGAAAAATATGTGGAAATAACAGTTCAAATGGGCTAAAATACTACAGCCAGTCTTCGGATATGCAGTCTTTATATGCTTAGCCCATTGAAACCGATTTTCCCTCACAGTTTTTGTAAGACTCGGCTTATAACTTATATTGAAAGCCTTCCTCACAGCCTAATCTCTCAATAACAATAGGTAACCTTTATAACAGAAAAAGAACTTTCGAAATCGGACAGAATTGTTTTATGGTTACTTCCGTCTATCCCTAAAAATCTAAATTTTTAAACTACCTATATATTTAGTAAAACCTTTTCAATTCTTCTAGTGCCGGTTCCAATGCTCTAAGTTCATAACTTCCCCTCTCGAATCCCTATAAAAACATTTAAACTAATGTTTATGTTATGACATAAAAGAGCTCAATTGAGTCCCTAAACTAAGTAGAATTTATTTCTTTTTGATTTTCTGAGGATATAGGGCTCAACATTAGGTACTGAAGCTACTTCTTTAGCAAACAAATATTCCCATATAACAATAGTTTAAAATAAGACCCAAGAATCAATCAAAGTACTTAAATCTCTTATCCCTTCAAAATACCTAAAAAAAAAAAAGAAACCTAAACCTATTTTCTACCGAAAATAAATTCCCGAGTATGTAAATCCCTACTTAATTTTATCATATAATTTTTGATTAAAAGTCAACAAGGGTTTTTCACATTTTTTTAAAATCTAAACCAAAGACAACAAAAAAATCATAGCAACGAAATAAAAGAAAAGTCGACACTTGAGAACGGTTGACCTAGAAAACCTAAAAATATGGAAAACACCTGCTACCAAGCTAAAATTGGATCTGGAAAAAAGGACGTACAAATATTTAAAGTTCATTCACTTAGGTACCATATACCTATATCATTTTTCTCCTCAAAACCAAACTCTAAAATGCCCATTGGGGTATTTTTCATTACTCAAAACCAGAAGGAAGAAAAATCTATTTATGGACTCGACCGGCCTTATAAAATAATCATGTCCTTTTTGACAGAGGAGATAAAATAAAATATTGTAGGAATAGGTTGGAAGGTATAAGGCTTCTCTAGCTCTGCTGAATGACCAAACAAGGATATCGCCCTCTTACGCACCGCTACTCACCTTTAATTAATTTGTATATAATTAGGTTGCCCAGCGTAACTTCCTCCTATCGAGCAAGGATAACATGGAAATAAATTATGACGGGGAAAATCTCGCCCAAGCAACCACCACCATACACTTTAGCACGAATGAAAATCCCTGCTCGAAAATCAGAAGAAAAAAAATATGGTTTCGTATAATGATAATAGAAAAATGATAAAAGAGGGCGACAGACAGGAGAAAATAGGAAAACACAACAAACTTAGCATACAAAACACGCACACCAACGAAAGAATGAGACTAGAAAATGTTTTTCCAAAACAACAACAACAAACACTACAACAACAAAAAGGAAAATAAATTGACGGCCGCCCGAGTTCATTGACGTTCATTCGTTCGTTCCCAAGAATGCTGTCAGTTTTTCTGCTCTGTTATTCTCTCTTATAAGGTGGAAAGTGATAAGGGCGGAAAAAAGGGACTCGAAAGGGGGTGGTTGCCCTTGCAACCCTTTGAGATTTAATAATTTAATTTACAAGTCCGGCTATAGATAAGAGTTTTTTGTGTTCATTGAAAATGTTTTAATTTTTTTTTTCAAATTTTTACTCAATGTTTGTTTTTTTTTAATTTGTAAAGGAAAATGTTGAATATTGTTGCGCACGCACACATACTTTTATGCATACACACAAAATGTAGATGAAATTGCTATTCAAGTCAAAATAAACGAACTGAAAAGCATTATATGGCTACAAGAATCCATCCAGAGGAACAGTCATTGAAAAGGGTGGCAAACGCAGAAAACACAGGAACGTTGAACAGGCGACGGGACATTGGACGATTGGGATCCAAAGAAATCCAGACAGAGAGAGAGAGAAAGAACAAATGAAATGGAGTTGCCAGCACAATTTTCCATTCCATTGTTTATTCTTGGTGGAATGAATATTAGCATACCAATGCAACAGGATATCAAATTATTATTATGTACTTTTTAATTCTATATTTTGTTTGCTTTCTTAAAGGATTCTGATGTCCTCTGATAACCTCTGATGACTTAGACTGTGCTTTTGCTGATGCCGAATTTTATTCAATTTAATTGGACCCAACTTACATAAATAACGGGCTTCCAATGCATGAATTACGAAGACCTGAGACACGTCAGCTTTTCATCCTATACAACCCGAAACAGGCTTTCTCGAGTCATCCATTCTAAGCACACTGGAAAAGATTTGGTCCTTAATCCCGAGGATTTGACTCCTTTGTCGTCTCTTAGCTAGGGGCTGGGATGCGAAGACGCCTGGCTGGATCATTATTGTCCATTCGGTCGATGAAGACGAGCAAGTTATTCGATGTGCTTTAACTTTTTGGACTACATCCAGTATCAGCACTCTCTTTGGGCTTATCGTCCAACACTCCAACTGGTTGTAAAACGAGACTGGCAGAACTAGTGCTTTGTAGAGCGTGCATTTCGCCTCAGTTTTAGTTTTGGTTAGCCAAACTGGTATAACACCGGTTTCCTAACGTAATTCTTCGTTGAATCTCAACTAAAGCTTCATTCGTAAAGTTGATACCCACTAAGCTTTAATTCATAGAGTGATGTATAGATATAACTACAAGTGCTTAATAGAGCGATTTTTAAGTAGTTACAAAAAGCTTGTAATCAAGACTCTGTGCCATAATATTTGTTCTGTGTACATATTTAAATAATTCATTGAATAAGTAAAATTATTATAATGATCCTTTGTTGAAATAAATTGCGCGCAATTTATGCCTATAACCCTTTTAACATCAACATCAATATTCTGAAAATCCCTTATCCCATTGCCAATAAAAAAAAAGAAAACAAAAGCCATAGTGTCCATAATTAAGTGTGAAATATGTATATTTATGGAACATGATAAAATATTTATTTTTAATTCAATAACACTGTATTCGTGCTGAATAAGCACTCGATAAAAGAAAAGCAATAACAATATCAAAACACGATTGCAAAATTCTCCATACCTTTACACCTCTACCACCCGGTGTCGGTCGGCCGGTTGCTGCTCCAAATCAATATTTGCCAGCCACCTTACGCACGCAAAATTCTAATCAGAGCGTTCCAACCAACAAAATGCAGAACACAAATACTTCAAAGGTCACCACATACCTACAACAATAAATTAAATTTATGTGTTGTAGAATAATTTTGTGATTAAGTTTACTATATTTTTTGTTGTTATTTTTATAGTGTTGGATTTCTATAGGGCTTTGTAGTTCGAAGATAACTTTCATGTTTATTAGTGCGGATCCGCATACATATGATGTAGGTACCTCCTTTTTTGTATTTGTAATGTTGAATGTACAGACAGACAGACAAATAGACAGTTAATGTTATCTTATCTATGTTTTACGCCTATTTTCGTGTACCTACACTACATACATAAAAATATGTATGACAATGTGGCTTCAAAAAATGTTCTTCGGTGATAAGAAAGTTGAACTTTTTGCTTCTTTAAGAAAAAAAAAAAAAAACATAAAATGCATTGTTGACTTAAATACAATGAATAAAAGCAAACAATTTAAAAATAACAATATGTAGTTAGGTAGGTACGAGAAAAAGCTTGAATATTTTTGTTAAACTTGATTTAATAATAAAAATGATACGAACCTGTTTTCGGGACGAATGTAGCTTATCGGTCCATTTTTTTTGAGGCTTCTAGTAAACTTGTTCTCACCGGCTATTCGTACCGTTTTATCAAATATTATACCTATACAACTTAATAACTTTGAAAAACCACCATTCAAAGTACAGTAAAAGGTCTTTCAATAGGGACACTCGAAGTTTGAAATTTTATAGCGGCCATGTTGTTGAAGCGAATTTTTTGTGAATTGTTCAGGAGCGTATGGCAAATAACCAAGGAAGGTAATACAGCGTTGAACAACTTGTGCAAATGATCAAATTTTATTTTCAAAATCAGTAGGTAATCCGTTTGAGAAAAGTTAGGCACATTAAGTAGGTACCTACATGACTTTTCGCCAAAAAAATCGTCTCTAGTGATCCCGACTGGAAAAACAATCTAGTTTTTGGCGAGGAGCTAGAAAGTTTTACATAGATACTAGCAAGGGCCCAGCAAGGGTAACTCTAGAAATTCTCTAGGGCCTCGCCAGTGAAGTAACCTTCTACCTCGAGAGACAAAAAAAAAATTAAAAGCTGTCTTTACTGCGATTCGATCCTGCAATCTTGTGCAATGTTGAAAATGAAAAACTACCTATATAATTATATTTTGCTTACTATTCTATGATGGGTAGGTATAAAATATTTGTGTTTTTGTTTTTGTCATATATGTATGGGGTGTTTGTGATGGGATAACAAGACTTATCCAACAAGTTTTTACTAGCGAGGGCCTCGCGAGTATTTGACAAATTTGCCTTGTCTAGATCTCCCCTACCGAAATCTTTCCAGGGCCTCAATTAAACTTGACAAAAACTTGCTATTTTTCCAGACGGGATGAGGCCCATTTTTGATAAATAGATATGTAGGTCAAACTGTGAGATTTGGAATGATACCAATTCACAGGAGATATACCATGCACCGAATGCATAATAAAGTCAATATTTGGTGTGGCAGAATCAACGATCAACAGCGAACGCTTTTGATCGATAAATTGGATGATTCTAATTTACCGAAAAAATGTCTTTTCAAATAAAAAGAAATAATGAGTTGATATTTCACGTAAAACTAGTTTTGTTTAGATACATTTGAAAATCAATTGTCCTTATTGAAAGACCCTTTCTAATCGTTAACAAATTTTGAATAATGAAATAAAAAATACAAAAACATTTTTGTTGACGCTATTGAAGGTGACTGCCACCTTTTCTACAGAGAAATTTTAATTCTCAAAGGAAAAAGTGTTAAACTGAAATTAGACATAAAGTAAAATAAATAAAATGTATTTTTTCCAATTTTGCCCATTTATAGCAATTGTAGAAAGTTTAAGCTCTAAGTATTGAGTACCTATATTACATCATTTTTCTATATTTTGTTTTTATTTTAATGTTATTTCAATATTGTTTTCCTATATAAATCCATACATCTGCTTTCAACTATACACATCACCTTCTATGAGTAATAACATCTTCAAGTTAATTCATCTAAAGAATGTTTTGGCTTAATTGCCTTTAAGGCTCTAAATGCTTAGGTATGTTTTTATAGAAAACAAAAAATGATTCACACAAACCAAGACAAAAAAAAACAACAAACATAATTATTTTAATCGAATTGCAAAATTCTTTAAAACATTTAAATCGAATATAAATGGAGAAAAAATTATATTTTTAATTGTACAAAACGAAGAAACTACTTTCTAAAATGTATAAGATTTAATGACTTGAAGTCATCATTTAACAAATTAATCATTGGTGGATTTTAAATATTCTTTAAATGATTAAAATATACTTACTCATATAGAATGATTAAAAATATAAATTAAGAGAGCTGCTTTCTTGAACAAAAATTACCTAGGAGAGTAGCTTTCAAGAGAAGAATTAGATAAGAAAAAAGATAAATGTGTGTTTCTTTTAGGGAGGTTCTTATTATTATTTTTTTTTTACATTAAGTTCGACGCCCTCTGAAGCACCTCTTAATGGGCGATGCTCTGTTAAAGACGTTTTTGCATCCAAAATGCCTTTTAGTTGAGAAAAAAGATGAACGAGGGCTGTTCGATAAGCCAGTGACTTTGAATGAAAAAATTGTTTCCTATTTTAGAATTTTATTTTATTTTTCAAAATACACTTACCAACAATATTCCAATCCTTCCAAAAATTATGGTTCAATATTCATTTGGTGCATCAATTATTTCGTTATTTAATGAAATAATCAGTGGCAACACTGGTTCGTTTCTAGCTTGTTGTGTAGAAATATCGCTCCTGTGTTTAATTATTTTTGTATAAGTATTTCGTTAATTTTAATTAGTGTTATTGACTTTATTCACTGCTTAAGTGAATAATTTAATTTAAATTTATTACGTTTTGCCTAATTTGTGCTATATTGTGATATAAATTATATAAATGAAATTATTGTTTAGTGCTTGGTAAGAGTATTTTTTTTAAGTTTTGTGTGTAGTGTATAATTTGTGTTCCTCTATTTGAGTGAACTTATCATTGTTTTTTTTTTCTTTCTTCTGTATATCAATGTGTTTGTGCCCACTAATGCTCATAATAATATTTCCCCTACTTTGTTTTGTTTAGCCTAAGCTTTCAGTTTCAGGTATTACTAAAAACTTTCATACATCCTAATTCTTCCGTACAAGTACTCTACTTGCTACCCTCTGTTATTCAGTTTCGGTGGTGCATTCAGTAAACACGCGGGATATCAGATCTTCGTAGCGTAGGTTCGATTCCCAGCAAAGTTTAACTTTTTTTTTTCTATTTAATTTATCTTTATTGTTTTTTTAATTTTAATTTTTACTTATTTTTCATTTTTCAAAATGACTTGCTCTGCAAAAAATTGTACAGAGAACTCCAATTCTTCCCCCTTGTTTGCCTGTTTTGGACCGTGTGGGAATCTTTACCACGCAAAATGCATCGGTTCAACTAATGCGTTTATTGAGAAAGTAACCAATTCTAAATTTGCGTATTGGTATTGCACCGATTGCCGTAAACTCTCCTTGTCCCAACTGGCTTTTAAAATGTCTAATTTTAAAGCGGACATTATGAAACTTTCTAAGGGGTTCGAAGAACTGCTTAGTAATTTTAAAGACGCAGTATCTGGTTTTAATTCATTAAAACTTCCAAATGATCCGGTAGACATTGGTACATCTACTGATGATCTACTACAGGACCCTCTTCCTCTTTTAATCCCACCCACAATAGATGATTTACCTGCGCAATCCTGTTCAACTGAACGTACTGATAACGAATCAGTAGCAAAAAAGAACAACAAAAGGGGACGAGATAATACAGTTGTTGTTAAAAACTCCGGTCCACCTTCTAAACGAACTAATATTATCATTAGCCCCCATATTGATATAGAAGTAGCTCCTCCGGTTGAGGTTATAAATCAAAGCTCAGAGATGGTAGTGGAAAAAATCCCTGATGCGGGTTGTGCTACCATTCCCAGTAAAATAACTGATCCTAGGCCAATCAAAGCTGTTTCAAAACCTAGGTCAATATTTATTTCTCGTCTTGAACCAGATATTGTTGCGGATGATATTGTTTCCCACTTAGTAGTAAATAATTGTATCCCTACAAATAATTCTATTAAGTGCACAAAAATTAGCAAAGTGAATAGTTTTGTTTCTTCTTTCAAAATAGTAGCACACTCTTCTTACTTTGATTCTATTTGTAATATGAGTAATTGGCCTCCAGAAGCTCTTATTAAAGAATTTTCTGTAAAGAAAAATAGACCTACACGGAGTTTACCGAAAGATGATTCAAAAAACTTAACAGGATTACCCTCTTCTACCAAAATGTAAGAGGGCTTCGCAGCAAAACTGCTGATATTTTTATGAACTCCCAAGCTTTTTCACATGACATCTTTGTTTTGACTGAAACTTGGCTGAATTCAAGTTTTCTGGACACGGAACTTTTCAATGAAGAGTTTTTAGTATATAGAAA
This sequence comes from Dasysyrphus tricinctus, assembly GCA_963921185.1. Classification (NCBI taxonomy): domain Eukaryota; kingdom Metazoa; phylum Arthropoda; class Insecta; order Diptera; family Syrphidae; genus Dasysyrphus; species Dasysyrphus tricinctus. Next base: position 79,067,321 of record OY992531.1, read on the forward strand.
AGATCGTCATGTTGATAAGCCAAAAGAAGTGGGTGGTGGTGTTTTAATTGCAGTTAGAAATAAGTTTATTTCTTCGTCTATATCTTTCCCTTTTAATGTCTCTATTGAATTAATCTGTATAAAATTTACTATACAGACAAAACAGTTTTATATTTTAAATGCATATATTCCTCCGAAAAGTTCGGACGCAGTTTATTTGGAACTTTCTAAAGCCTTAGATTTTGTTATTGACTTGTCTTGCTCCAACAGCAACATATTACTCCTTGGTGATTTTAATTTACCTCATATAGAGTGGGTTCCCTCTGATGACGAATCCTATCAAGAAGCTTCTTTAACTTCTTCACAATTTCTACATTACCCTTTTCGAAGAATTTAAATCCCTTTCAAAAAATCTATATACTAATCATGTAAACGAAATGGGTAGTTCTCTAAAAGATGACCCAAAGGCATTTTGGAGGTTTGTTAATTCGAAAAAATACTCAGATGGTTATCCAGCAAACTTCATGTATGAAAACTGTTCGTTGCAGGAAACCATTGATATTTGTAATGCTTTTGCGAAAAATTTTCGTAATTCTTTTGTTGACAAGCCCTTAGATGTCGACGAAAATTATTTTATGAATTTGCATACTTATGCCCAAACAAGCTGCAACAATATCCCAGTGCCACCGAGTACTGTTCTGGACCTTCTCTCATCATTAAATGATGATTATTCATCTGGTCCAGATGGAATTCCGCCTATACTATTGAAAAAGTGTAAATTTATACTAGTTCAACCCCTTCAATTTTTGTTCGAGTTTTCTTTAAGGACAGGAATATTTCCCAATTTATGGAAGAAATCGTTTCTTACGCCAATCTTTAAAAAAGGTAGCAAATCTGATATAATGAACTATAGGCCCATAGCAAAGCTCTCTTGTATTCCAAAGCTTTTTGAGCAAGTTGTATGTGAGAGCCTAGCATTTCATACTAAGAGTATTATATGTGATCAACAGCATGGATTTGTGAGAAGAAAATCGATGGTAACAAATCTCCTTACTTTCTTGCATAAATGTTCTAATGCATTGGAAAACGGGAATGAAGTTGATTGCATATACACTGACTTTTCGAAAGCATTCGATCAACTTAGTCATGAAATTATTGTTTTTAAACTTATAGCCTATGGTTTTCCATTTTTTGTTACATCATGGATTAAGTCCTACCTTGAAAATAGATCTTACCAAGTTAAATTCAGAAATTGTCTTTCAAACTCATTCAGTGCTCACTCGGGTGTGCCTCAGGGAAGTCATTTAGGCCCATTTTTGTTCATTCTAGCTATAAATGATGTTACTTCATGCATCCGATGTAGTAATATTCTTATATATGCTGATGATATGAAAATATTTAAAACAATACAATCTAATGATGACCATACTCTCCTTCAGGCTGATATTGACAATTTTAATGTTTGGTGTGGGAAAAACGGTCTTTCTCTTAACCCAGTAAAATGTCAAACTATAACTTTCTCTAAAAAACGAGTAGTGAGTGCTTTTGATTATTCCATTTCACAGCATACACTCTGTCGTGTTTTTAGCTTTAAAGACCTGGGTGTTCACTTCAGTTCTGATTTAGATTTCATAGTACATATTAATTACATTGTTAATAAGGCGAGTTCCATGCTTGGATTTATAAAACGCTGGGCAAAGGAATTTAACGACCCGTATGTTACTCTTTCTTTATACAATTGTTATGTAAGACCCCATCTTGAGTACGCCTCCCAAGTATGGACTCCCCTTTACGAAATTCATAAAACCCGTATTGAATCAATACAACATAACTTCATTCGTTTTGCCTTGAAAGGTCTTCCTTGGGCTGATCCGTATAATCTGCCACCTTATGAACATAGAATCATGCTTCTGCAACTTCAAAGTTTATATCAAAGGCGTGTTAATAATGATTTAATATTTTTTCACCAACTTATCAGTGGCGAAATCGATGCTCCTGACTTATTAGCCTGTATTGGTATTAACTTCCGCGGGGGATCCCACCACCTACGAAGCTTTGAACTTTTTCACGTTCCTTTTCATAGAACCAATTATGGTATTCACGAGCCTCTTAATCGTATGTGCAAACTTTTTAATTTGAACGCTGCCTCTGTTGATTTTAACATAAGTAAAGTAGGATTAAAAACATTGTTGCGAACCAGTGCTCCACTCTCGTGAATTTGTATGTCTTGATTATCCTCGTATGTAACTTTATTTAAATGTTTTATATAATGTGTCTAATTGTATATATTGTTTAATTTTGTTTATTTTTATTTATTTATGTGCCTGTGTTAGCTCTGCTTAGTTTACTAACCACTAACACATGCACTCATGATGAGCCTCTGATTGTAGAATGCAGCTTGCTTTAAGCTCATTACAACACAGAATTCTGAAGTGAAAAAAAAAAAAAAATCTTTGTCTACCGAGCCATTTATTCATACTTGAAGAATACCGAAGCATAGCGCAATTTAGCTTATTTTGAACTGCTTTAAAATTGTGACCAGATTCAGTTTTTTTACCACTCGCAGCAAATGTGGCACTCATCTTGCCAATAATTTGTTCATGTCTAAATGGCAGGATCGAATAAACTTTATCATCTGAAAAGGCAGTAATGTTAAGCTATTTTACGGACCTTGGCCCGGTTATCTTCTTACATAGTATTTTGGCTTTTTTGACCATTTCTTGAGTTTTGACGTCACTTGGACGTTTTGAGCACTCAGAGTTCTGTGTGCTCATACACGACTACAACTTAATTCAGGGAAAAAATATTTTTTTTGAGTCATAGGGTGGGACCTCCACTTTTTCGGTAATTTTTAAGATTTTGAAAATGAAAAAAAGTTGCAAAAACGCCTGCAGATACCAAACGCGTGTTGGGAAAATAACGGTTGATGTCTTAAAAGATAGGTGAAGTTGCGGAAATGCTTCTAGATGCCAAACGCGATGTCTTAGAAGATAGATGTTGAGTATAGACGCACCTTCAGTTAAGATCTCAGTGTTGCCACTTTTCGGGAAAAGTGAGTCATAGGGTGGGACCTCCACTTTTTCGGTAATTTTTAATATTCTGAAAATGAAAAAAATTGCAGAAACGCTTCCAGATGCCAAACGCGAGGAAAAATGACAATGTCTTAAAAGATAGGTGTTGAGTAGACGCACCTTCGGATAAAGTGTCAGTGTTGCCACTTTTCGGGCATATTTTTGTTTTTAAATGCTGAACGGTGGTACCTCAATTTTTTGTTAATTTTTTTAATATTTTGAATATGAAACAAGTTACCTCCATGTGCCAAACGCGTGTTGAAAAATTAACGGTCGATGATTTAGAAGATAGGTGTTTAACAGACGCACTTTCGGATAAAATGTCAGTGCAGCTATACTTTTCGAGAACATACGTTTTTGGTGCCAAAAGGTGGGCCCTCCACTTTCTTTTGCTAAGGCGTTACAACCAACTACAGTACGCTCTCAGCAAAAGCAACCAATACAAATTCGGGCAGTTGCGTTAATTGAGTTTGGTGCAATAACCGAGTCACAAAAAATTTTAGCCTTGGCTTAGAAAATTGGCGGAACAATGTTAAATCAAATTTAAAATACAATACACCTATGATTTACGAGTGTAGAATATTTTGAAAAGTAGCTGTAAAATAACTGCCCAGTTACAGTACCTAAAAGTCAACATAGAACAAAATTTAAATATTGTTCAAACAAAAAAGAGATAAATCGGAAGGAAAGTTGCGTTTACTGAGTCACACTTTTTTGAAAAGTTGCAATTATTGAGTCACTAATGGTAAAAATTTGAGTGTTGCTTTAACTGAGGTATTGCGTTTATCGAGGGTTGATTTTGCCGAAGTTGAACTGTAGTTGCATATAATTATATATTTCTGATGAGTGAAAAATTCCGGAGCAGATTTTAAAACGAAGGGAAAAGTCAAGTTTTCAAAAACTGTATTTTTAACAAAAATGTATTTCACAAAAATAAACAGGTACATCTATTTAAAAGCAACAAAATCACATAAGCCCCGATATGAACGTGAAAAGATGAACAAAGTTAGAAAATGAAATGATTCCGTTCAGCATAGACTTTAAGTCCCCTTTCACATGAGGAAACTGACTTGGCAGCAACTGTCATTCCCAGGGTGAGAAGGGCAGGAGGAAAGAGCGGTGAACAAAACCTCCCCGGTCGAGGATTTGAAGAGATTTTTTTGACATTTCCTTTCACATCTAGGTAAAGGTGTATTAAACCAATAGACTTTGAAAGGCAATTTCAAAAATTTCCTCGTATGAAAGGTTCAAGATATTTTTAAGGAGATTAAAAGAAAATGTAAAAAAAATCTCCAGCAACTTGTTTCTTCTTGCACTTGGATGCAAACATTCAGATTTCAGAGTTGGTTGGAAAATTGAATAACACAGTGTTGTCATTTAATTTCATGTGGTTTGGCCAAAGAATTTTTTGTCCACACTGGGATTCAATCCTGCGATCTTCTGATCACTAGTCCAATACGCTAACTACTGGGCTATTTCGCAATAGAGTTATGCAAATTTGAAAATGAAAAACAATAACAGAAAATGAAGAAAATTAGAAAAGAAAATTCTTCTGTACGATAGTCATCTGAGTGATGAGCCCAACTTTCGTACCTGGGCGAAACGCAGTATTTGTCCTCTTAACTCGAAAATCAAAAACTAGACTTAAATTTTTCAAACTATGGTACGAAGGGTATAAAATATTTTTTTGTTTTGTTTTTGTTATGTATGGCGTATCATAGGTATTTATGATAGGTTAACACGACTTACCCAGTATTTGACGAGTTTTTCTCGTCTTAATTTACCCTATAGAAGCCTCTGCAGTGGATTGATTGATTTTAAAAACTTACCGTTTTTTCATGCGGATGGTTATATGGGCGAGTCAGTCCGGAGCATTTCTTATAGCTGCCCACTTTGCTAAAAATTTCATCAAAATCGCTCAGTGGTTCGGATTTTATTGAAAGAAGAACGCATACCTCTCCATTAAGCCAACTACAAATAAACAAAACGGAAAAAACAATTTTGTATGACCGAATTGAATATCAGTTCTAAATGGTTCTGATATGACATGCGATGCAACTTTCAACTTATCATGCGTAGTTTTCGATGTTTAGCGTGAAATATTTCGGAGTCGAATTATGGATTCACACAATTTTGAAATAAGGATTGCAGTTTAAAGTGTACCATTGTCGGACATGCTGACATGTGTATGTATTTACATTACATTTGGTTATGAAAAAAGAACTTTTTAATTAATCATCAGCCTAAAACACGAAAAATAAAATTGTATCAACAAAAATTAAACCAAACAAAAATAAATCTTTAATGATTTGGAAGATATCGTTCGACATTTATGTATACCTATCCTCTAATGTCTAATTGAATCGGTCATTTCAAAAACCCCTTAAGTCACATTTTTTTACCTCACAATAAACGTTCCATGCAAAAACAACGTAAGTCAATTGACTTAAGTGGCACTACTACCTAGATGGTGGAAGTAGTTATATCTAGTTTTGCCTACGGGTTAATTATATTGAAACATGATAAATTAAAACATGTGACATGTTAAAATGTTTATATATTAATTTTTAAGTATAATTTTAAAAAAAAATTGATTTTGTTTAAATTATTGTATACTACTGACCCCGTTTCTTGCTAAAACAACATAAGTCACCCGTTTCTTGCAAAAACAACGTAAGTCAAGAACGGGTTTTCAGACTTTTTTCATTATTAATATATAAACTGTGAATTTTTTTTATATTTCAATTTCTTAAAACTCAAATACTATATTGAGCCAAGAAAAGTCCATTAAAACTCGTTTATTTTTTAATAAAACAGTTTTTATTGATTCCTGAAAAATTCTAAATGTGTGACTTAAGTGGTTTTTGAAATGACCGATTCAAAACTTAAATAAAAATAAGCCAGACTAACATCAAACAGGTGGGAAAGTCTCTAATATGTTCTGCTTAAATAATAAATTCAGTTCTGGTGTTGATGTTTTTTTTTCTGTTTTCAATTTTAAACTAAAACAGATTCGCATAATTAATCAGCTCGTGTCGACATGACACCTACGCCTTTTGACATCACTTTCATCTTCTCTTTTTTATATCACAATTTTAAAATGTAAACAAAAATAAGTTTTTCTTTTTATTTAAATTTTTTGTTTAAAATAAACTTTGGAGAATTAAAATTGAAAGTTAGAAAATCAATAAGCAGTTTCATGGTTTTGGGGAGATGAACTGAAAAATCTGATCGTAATCTCTGCAATGATTCACTTTTGCTGTCAATAAACTACCACTTAATTTATTTATTCAATTATTAATTATAGTCAAATGACAATATTCAAAGAAGTTAGAGTTCTTTTTATTTCTAAATTGAAAATTTTGTTTAAAAACTTCTCTTTCAACCAAATTAAAATTTCAGAAGAACATTAGTGAGATTTCAAAAATCTAAACTTGTCTAAATTTAATTGGACCATCAAAAAAGCAATGAATAAATAAATTATATGGACAAAACATAAAGCGTGCTCTATTTTCATTTAAATAGCTCAATTGAATTATTTTCCCCTCGAATGAAACATGACAGTCAACCAAAACATAAAAAAAAAATTATTATTTGACTGTTTCCCTGTTGCACCGCAGCACATCGCTACCATGTCATTTTAATTTGACATCGTTAACTACAACTAAAGTCGTTAGGTTCAACAATAAAATCAAAGTGCATACTTTAAATTGTAATATATTAAATGTTCCAAGGAAATCCATGTATAAATGTTTATAAAATAAACTTTTTGAATTCAAATTAAATACTTAAAATTAGAACATAATTTTTCGAGAAAAAATGTCGGAAAAAAATAAACCTTGGAAATTGTGAATTACACACCACCTCTACACATTAAAATAGGTATGTTATGGCAATCGAATGGTAGCTTTAGCGATGATTAGAGATGAAGATACACAGCGATTGCACCACCACCGCCACAGTCAGCGCCGCACTGCTGCCGCCATTATTCAGAGTTTATAATATGGAACATCCAAGTGGGCGGGATAATAAGTGCTTCCCTCAACTGGAAATTGTATGTTTTCTTTGGGATATTTGTATTATTATTAATTTGTAAAAGCGTGCCGCCACCACACTGCCGCCGCCACTATCAGCCGGCATTTTCCAACGAAATAACGCAGGTGAAAATATAAACACAGTCACTTCCACCATTATTCGCACACCAAAGATTTTCCAGGATGAAGAAGTCTTATTCATGGAACTTTCGATCTTAGCCAGGCTTTAAACATCCAAATTGTAAATAAATATCTGTTATTGTTGTCTAAGGGTTAGATAGACAGCAGAATCGGTTGTCTTAAGCTTAACCTGGAATAAAGTAGAATTTTTTAATAAAATACCTAAAAAACAAGAGTATTTTAGCCACTGTAGAACTTACTGTCTCCTACGCTAGGGGAATCTTATAAATATGAACGCATGTTACGGGTTTTTTTTTTATGGAATTAATTAAATTTATTTTAAATTAAAATTAAAATTAAAATTAAAAATGATAAATTTTTTAGTCGCGACGCCAAATAATCACAAGTGCGCTCCTAGCCTAATTTGGTATTCGAATAATTTTTATCATGACTGTTCTTACTTTGGAATACTCTTTCTTTGCTGCCAAACAACATTTACTGATTCTGTTTCGACTTCCGTTGAACGCATTCACTCGACCGATGTTCTAAAAAAGAGATCTATTTATATTTTGTTGTTTTTTGTTTTGAGTTTGTTGAAAAGAAAAACAAAAAATTGAATGTGATCTAGGCTAGGGTATCTTAATGCAGCACGCAACGAAATGACATTGAAAATTTGATTAGGTGTCATGAAAAACTCTCTATTAAAAGCGTTTCGGGACATTTATTTCTTGTTCAACAAGCGATGCGTGTCATTAAAAGGTACTCATTTAAATGGTTTTATCGGATTTAAAAAAGTTTTGGAATTCTTGTGAATTGTATACAAAAATCTGTTCATATATGAATTAATACAAAATTCTTACTTTGCTTTGACTTGCATAACATTTGAAAATGCATAGATTTACTGACGGCAATAAAATATATACACACAGGTGAAACTTTCAAGGGAGTACCTACATATTTTTAAAGCCTACACAGATAGGTACACGTTATTGAAATGTTTAATTCAATAATATTGTGCTGTAGCCTATAAATCTTTTAGTCATAGATATGATGCAATATTATTAAAAACAAATTTGAATAAATATGCCTGCGATATGGTTTATTGAATTAGGCAATTTTGAAGTGACATTGGTTTAGTGGAAGCTTCAAGACATTTTGTATTTTGAAATAAGTCAGCATTAGATTTACCCACCCATTCAAAATGTAATTTTTTATAATTTTTTGTAGTAGATCGCACTTAAATATTTGATTTAAATTGCAGGATCCGTTTTTGGAAAAAAATTCTTTTACTTAACGGTTTTTTTAAATTTGTATGAAAAGTGCCGTTATTTTTTCATAAAAGTAATTTTTTTTTTTTTCAAAATACCTATGTTTCCTATAGAGTACCGAGGGTCAAAAAATCGACGGTGTCTTTTTCGAAATACAGTCGACTCTAACTCGAATAGTTTCACCATATTTTTGCATTCCCCTCAATTTTCAATACAAAACCCATACTTTGAGTCGAACTCCCTCTAAAGCTGGGCTTACACATTCGTTGTTATAGTCCGTGTATGTTGTTCGTTTTTGCACGTAGGCGGAACAACGAAGGTGTAAATGATAACACCAAACACGAACAACGAAGAGACTCAAACTGTTTTGAATTTTGGATAAACTTTACTCGTTGTTCGTTGTTTTTGGAACAAAATGGAAAATAAAAAAATGGATCCTTGGGAAGTAGGGTAGAGCGGGGCTAGTTGGACCACTTTTTACTTGAAGTCTCATAACTTTTTACCTATTCCTTACATAAAAATGAAAATGGAATTAACGGATAGAATGTAACTTCGGCTTCTTAAATAAATTTGATAAGATTTAAAATATTTTATAGCAGAAGAATAAGATTACTTTAAGTGCACAAAGTCCAAGTGGTCCAACTTGCCCCACTAGCGGGGCCAGTTGGACCAGTTGGTGGGGTAACCTGGACCAAAGCCTACAAAATGGAAAAAAGGAGCTTTATTAAGGACAAAATCACTGTTAGTTTGAAGTTAATTTGATCCCAAACTATAACTTAATTCAAAGCACAATATAAGATAACGTAAATGACCCCATGGCACCATGAACAGTAATAGAGAATCTTGTATGGGCCTGATTTCAGCAAGAATGGCATTTCACCCACTGCTCGTCGGGTTAAGTCTCAGAATATGCTTTCATACACATCGATAGTAACATACAGCCTTAACATTCTTCTTCCTCTTTGGAACTTTATCTGTTCAAAAATGTTCATACTATTTTCCAATATAAAACATTTATTTTTAATTCAGCGGGGCAAGTTGGTCCGCCTGGTCCAACTTACCCCACACCTAGCTTGATGAATATATTCCGTCACTTTGCAAACAACACTTAGAATTCTTCAATTTCACAAATGGAGTGCAAATATTCAATAACAGAACTCACTAAATTAGTATACTTTGTTAAAAAAATCCCATGTTTTCATCACGATAACACAAAAAGAAACAAATTCGTTTTTTTTACTTTTGTACCCTAAAAACACATATTAGCGTGTGGTTCTCCTTTGGCAGAAGAAATCCACCTTAAACCAGTTTAGCACGTATGATTTAGTAGCAATGCTTCATTCGTGTATGATCGTCTTCATTTAGCTCTTGTGGTTTCTGAGTTATTCGCGTGGTCCAACTTGCCCCGTGGTCCAACTAGCCCCGCTCTACCCTACTATTAATAGGTAACCATTTTAGAAAAATGTTTTCCCAGCCAAAAGGTAGCCTTTACTAAAATAAAATTACATACCTACCTATTGATTTTTTTAAAGAAAAGTTTGTAGAGCCATTCTTGAGAAAAATACGAGTAAGTAAAATTCCTTAAAGAAATGTATGGCTGGTACCGCTATTTAAAAAATAAAATGCACGACTGGATCGCACGAACTAGCTCTTATGTTCAAGTTGTGTGGAACTTAAGAACTTTAAAAAATATTGAAGTAATTATAGAAAAAGTATAAAAAAGCATTTAAATCGTTCTTTTAATTGTATAAACAGCCTGATACTATATAACTTAGACCTAAAAAAAAAGTACCTATATACCATTTGAATACTTGAAAAAATATAAATATAAGCAAGTTTTCTAAAAAAAATAACTTTTTAAATATAACATTTTTGTAGTATTTTTAAAAATATTTTTGGTACACTGAGGGAAAAAATGCAATTTAAAATCTAATAGAAAATATTTGATTTAAAGTTGAATAATATTCAATAAATCATATTTAATTTCAAGTTGAAAACCTGTTGATTTAAATAGGCAACGTAGATTTAACAAAGCCAACTTAGTTTCAAAGCGAAACGTATTCAATTTTACATTGAAATCAACTTTTCGAACATTTAAAGTACACTCAACGTAGTTTCAAAGTGCAAGATGCTAATATTTTCAAATTTCAAATTTCCATGCACGTACTTTTAAAGTGTTGCATAGTTAGGCCAACGTAAAAGTCAGATTTTTTAATCACTTTTTAATTTATATTTTAGCTTAATATATAGAATAGCGAGGGCGCTTCGTAATTTCACGAAGTATCTACAAAACATTTGTGAACAAAATTAACGCGCACTCAAAATTCACTTACATTTAATCAAAAAAAAAAATATTACTTTTCTCATATTTATTTTTGTCATTTGTTTAATGCATTAGTTTCCATTTTATTTTAAATCAATAACTGGACGAAGTTGAATTAAAGTTTTAAAATTTGTATGTATTTCAATCAACGATGCTTGTAGTTTAATCGAAGTTGATACATATTGTTTTAAAGATGGACCAATTCAAATCAAAAGAGGGAAACACTTTGAATTGATGTTATTGCTACTTTGAATTAAAAATTTTCGTCTTCGAAGCCAAATCGTTCCGAAAAATATTTAAATCAAAGTTGTTTCCGTTGATTTTACGTTTTTTTTTTTCTCGGTGTATGCTAATTTTGATTGTATATCTATTAAGATACCTACATTTAAAACTGAAATTTCAAAATAATTCATCAACCCGTTTTTGAAATATTGAGTTTCAAAAACAAATTTTGAATCTTTTTTTAAAAATCCAAAATTTATTTTTTCAAAATGTTGGTATTCAGTAGGTATTATTTATATTTTAAGAAGGCCTTTATGCAAAAAATTTTATTGAAGTCGGATAAGCAGTTAATGAGAAAACTGAAATTCAAAAAAATCATTATATGGCAGGTACCGTTAATAAACGTTTTTGGTATTTTTTTTTTCTTACCAGAAAGTACACGATATCTACAGTAATACACTGATTATTTTTTTTATCAAAATCGTTGGAGCCCTTTTTTGAGATAAATTAGCTTTACCTTAATGGTTGTATGGCAAGTACCTACCGATATTTTTAGAGCTAAACAGCTAAAATAAAAATTTCAATTTCCCCTCTGGAGGGTTAAAAAAACCTCAAGTTAAAAATTTGAAGAAAATCGCATCATTGGCTTAGGCTGTAGATTCAGATAAAAACATACAGGCAGACAGAGAATTGTGTCTCTATCATCGTAATGTAATGTTTGAATGTTATCTCAATTTTTTTTTTTGCACGAATCCAAAACTTGCAGTACCTAATGGGTGACTCCGTCCCAACTGTGATTCTTTGTGTCCAGTGCTTTTTTGTTATTTAATGTACCTTAAATATTCGTACCTATATATTTTTGGTTTGCATTGGGTAAATGGCTATTTACTACAATCTACATTCGATATCATGATCAAATTTGCTAGGTACTTCTTCCACATGGCTTGGAAAAGTGTAGTAAAAATGTCAGTACCGTGGCATTTCCGTTCCTTGTTTTTCCGATTAAATCTACTTTTTTCTAACGAAATACTTCATTGAATAGAAATGTTGTCGTTAGAAAAGTTTGAGTGCAATACTTGCTTGACAAAATTATGCAAAAATTGAGTAAAAATACTTATTTCTGGATAAAATAATTATGAATGAATGTTGTCCGAGGATTTTCTTTTATTTTTGAATTCAAAAGATTTCTCGCTGAACCACCATTTTGTTTTGGTCTTAACACGTTTTCTAGTTTTCTAAAAGAGACACTATTTGTGTATAGTTAACAACAGTCATTTTATTTTTTTTAACGTTGTAAGATACTTTAAGAGTGATAGGTAGGTAGGTAGGTAGGTAGGTAGGTATGTTTTCATTCGAAGAAAGTGTGTCACAAATTAATTTGTCAGAACCGTGGTAGTATTTTTTAAGCATGTTACAACATATTTTTGGTTGATTAGGTATCAGAATTATTTATTCCTTTAAAATTTAAATGACATATGTTAAAATTGTCCTTGAAATTATTTTTCTCATTAGCATAGAGAAGTTAGATCACATAAACTGTCTAAATGTCAGTACCGTGGATGTCAGTACCGTGGCACCGTGAACGTTAATTATATTATTTCTTGCAATAATATTTAGTCTCTACCAATTCTTTATAAAAACGGCAGCAATATCTCGAAATACCCAAACAAAAATTATTCCGTGCAATAAAAACTATGTAATAACCCAGCACAATGAAAAGGGTTGCCATTCAGAAGAATAGACTACAAAAAAAGAAAAAGTTATACACATTTAAAGAAAATAAGGGAAGTAGAAATGTCAAGAGGTCTAAACATAACAGCTAATCTAAAATCTCAACAAAAATATGGTCAAAAAGAGAGAAAACAACATACAAATAAAAAAAAGTAAAAGAGCTTCATTATCGTCTATTCCAGTTTTAGTTTTAGTACATTTCACCATATTTTTCGTTCTTTAAAAAAAGTAGCAAAATTATTTTACAGATTTGATACTCTGACTAAATAAAGTCAGAAAAACGAAACAAAAATTACTTCCAATAAGTTTTAATTTTTGAATTTTGTTTTTTAAAAGGATCACAGTTGGCAGAGAATCATCCATATCGCAAGTAAAAAACGTGCGGTGGACAGACAGACAGACAGAAAAACACAAAAACGGCTGTATCGATTTTGATTTTTACAAAAATCTGTGCATTACTGTATTGGTCAAAAAATTAACAACAAACTGCTACTAACGGTACCTTCCACATAACGGCTTTTTTGATTTTCGATTTTCTCAAAACGCCTTGACTGATTTTCATCAATTTTTTTTGTACGAACGCTCGTCTAAAATGTAAAATGTATATTGCGTACCAAAATTTTTCAAAATAAAACCGCTCTTTATTTTAAAAATATTACTTTGCTTTATGTTTTTTTATCATGTAGGTATCTACCAGTAATCAATGACATTCAATAGACAAAATGTTGAAAAAATGATGCAAATCCATCCATTAGTTCAAAAGTTATTCGACGATGTCCACTTTTCAACTTTTTGTGCCACTGCTCTGTTTGGCCCTTAAGAATTTCGATAGTTACCCTTAAAAGGCCCTTGTAAGCCTATGGAAAACATTTTAGGGCCTCGTTAAAAGCTAGTAACATTTTTAATTATTTATACATCTTAATTGTAATAACACCTACATCAAAACTGTTCATACAAATAATTACCTACCTACTAGGTAGGTAATAAACATATAAACAGCCGATCCAAAAACAGAAAACGGAAAATACCTGTTAGACAAAATTATATTCTATTTTATGAAGCTCAATTAGATAAAACTATCTACAATGCGGATGCATTATACGATAAAAACATTTCCTTCCTTCCATGCAGCAACCCTGCCCCTTTTTTGTCAAAAAACTCCAGTTTCAATTGTTCATTATCTATGGATGCAAACATCGTATTTTGAGTAGGAACTTCCCCACCAAGCCTAGGTCAAAACTTAGTACATAATTAACCAATTGACTACTTATTACTTAATTGTTTAAAACAACTAAACACACCTCTTTCAAATCAATTTTCAGCAATCATTACAAAAGAAAATTAATGGAATTGTCATTTTTTCACTTTCGGTCAAGAACCATAATTAAAAACAATAAAAAGTTTGTTTAACTTTAAAGAGAATGGAACAATGAAAAGCACGCAACACGACATCCTAAAAATATCTCACTAGATAGTTTTATGTTTGCTGTGCACATTTATAATAAAAACAACAGCAACCAACTACAGTTAAAAAAAGGCAAACGTTTAATTGGATAAAGTTTCATTCAACTGTATGTAGGTACCTACCATACCATACCATGCCATGCCATCTTAGCAAAGCTTAAGCACCTTTGCCATTTATGCCATCTGCAACTTCTTCTATCACCTTCTTTCTGTTTCTATTTTCTTTGCATTAAGAAGAGAAAGGGAAATAGGTACCTACATATCTATAGATAGTTAAATCTGAATGCGACACTATCGCCCTAGGGCCCTTTAATTGAATTTGCCGTCATCGTCATGGAGTCCAAAATAGGCCATCACGTCTCGACGTTCATGAATCTCCTACATACAACCCCAAAATGGGTAGCATTAAAGCAATTCATTTTCAATTCCGCATTTCCTGCTGTATGCAATCGTATAGTCGCCGGTCTTTGCTCGGAGTCGTATAGGGCAACTGTACACGGTAAAACATGGGACAAATGTTTGAATCCCGATTGTGAACCTACATTCGTCTTTTGCTTTGCATTGGAAAAAAAAAAAACTATAAAAAAAGAGTGTCTACGAGTTTGAAATTAATTGATAGTTGAGGAAGAGGTTAGTGTTTTGCTTTAATCAATCAAAACAGGAAAGCACTGAAGAAATTTCAAAGAAGTTTGCTTAGAACTAAAAAATCAACATCAAAGCCCAGTTTCACATCATGCTCCCATAGTTGAAATGAACTAAAGAAAAGCTAAAAAAAATGTTAAGAATATAATGTAAACTTTATTTAATTAAATAGAGTGGTATTGGATTTTTGGAAACGAAGCACTTTTTCACTTATCAAATTATGTTAATAGAATTTTTTTTAGCTTGAAGAAATATCCATCAGCAATCACCTACGCAAAAAAATGATAAAATATTTACAGAGTGTATGATAATGAGATATTCCTTAATGTCTAGATAAAATCAATTATTTAACTTAAAAATTTATAATTCATTTGAACAAACGGTCCTTAAAAGGTGTAGGTAAGTTGATTGGAAGGACAAGCTTGATCGGAATTAATTTTGTTCACGTTCAATTATTTTTACTACTAAAGACTATTATTATTATTTTTAAAGCTTTTATTATTACTAAATTAAATTCTGCAGACATTGGGCGTGGACTTAGCCATAATGGTTCAGCATCGTTAAATTCAATATCTGATGGTTCCGTAGAAATCCGTTGAGCATTTGTGGAAATATCTGAAGAATTGATGGTCCAGTCTAGTACCTTCACAAAAATGGGTTAGGTATTCAAAATGTAATTTTATACCTACCAGTGATTTTCTAGGATAAGAAATTTTATAGTAGGCAGGGTAGTACCTCGTGGCTTGATGGTTAGTGCGTAGGACTGTCATGCCGAAGGTGTGGGTTTGATTCCCAGCCGTGCCACCTAAAAACAGAAATGTTTTATCCGAGGTACTGCCTCTTGCGAGGAACTGACAAATCCTCCAAGAGTATACTTGTCATGAAAAAGTGCTTCTCATTTAGCCGTTTGGACTCGGCAAAAAACTGTAGGTCCCCTCCATTCCTGCCAACAACACGCACACAGGAATGGTTGGGAGTTGTAAGTCACTAGGCCCTGGTTCTCCACGAGCTGTTGCGCCACCCAAGTAATTTTTTTATTTTTTAGAAATTTTATAGTAGTTTTTGTGTACTATTTATATGCCTGAATGACCTTAGGTATTTTCAATTGCAATCTGAGTCGCACAACAAAATAAAGAAGGAATAGTACCTAGCATATATAACTGCAATGAAATTTGGTACTAAATTTAAAACGGAAATAATTATTTCCAATGTACATACCTACACAGTTGAAACAAAATGCAGCTTTCTTTGAAATATTTCGAAAATGCTATATTTAAAACTCTTCTTTTTTTGCCAAACTATCTCTCAACACTTAACGTAATCTTGGACAAAAGCAAAACTAAATGAAATACAAATTTTGTTGTAGCTTACTCAGAACAGAATGTACCTACTAGAATTATTATTTTATATTTTTTTTTTTGTCTTGAGTTTTAAATTCAAAATAAGCTACTTGCTGTGATTAAAGGGCACGGTAGTGCCCAGCCAAGTTCGCGGCACTACTCCCTTTTTACAGGAACAAACTCACGCGATGTCCAACCCCCCTTTAACTTCAGTACCAATAAAATCAGAAACTTCAAATTGGCAGTATTTGCTGAGCTGATCAAACACAGGTGGCTCACCAAATTTCAACTCATTAGCACTAGTAATTCCCGAGATATAGGACTTCAAAAATAGCAAAAACCGTAACTGACTGACTGACTCACTGAATCACTGACTCACGGACTCACTGACAGATCATCATAATTACGGAGCACTTCCCGATATCGTAAAAACTTGAAATTTCGCACAACGGTAGATCTTGTGGTGCATACAAAGGAAAAAATGGAAAATCTGCAATTTTCTATTCAGGGGCGTGGCATCCACCCACTTTCTTATAAACTCTTATAAATTATTATGGAACACTTCCGATTGTTGTAGAACGATGAAAATCGGTAGAGCGGTAGGGTTTGACGTGCATATCCTTTTTCTGTCGTTCGCCATCCAAAATGACGAAAGGTACATCAAGTTTTGGTAAACGCCATAATAAGACGCACAGCTTGTGTCGTCGGTGTGGACGCAGCTCGTACCATATCCAAAAGTCCAAGTGCTCCCAATGTGGATACTTACTTACTTACTTACTTACTTAAGGTGGCGCTACAGTCCGGGGTGGACCAGGGCCTCAACCAACAAGCTTCTTCCAGCCGGCTCTGTTTCTAGCTAGCTGTCTCCAGTTTTGCACGCCAAGTTGCTTGAGGTCCTCTTCCACTTGCGTGCGCCACCTTTTACGCTGTCCACCTCTACTGCGTTGTCCCACGGGGTTGGATTCAAAGACTTTCCGGGCCGGAGCATTGGTGTCCATTCGCTCTAGATGACCCAGCCATCTTAGTCGTTGGCTTTTCACTTTTGTGGCTAGGTCGGTGTCGCTGTACAGCCCATACAGTTCGTGGTTGTATCTTCTCCTCCATTCCCCATCTATGCAGACGGGACCAAAAATCACCCGGAGAATTCTCCTCTCGAAACAGCCTAACGCGTTCTCATCCACCGTTAGCAGTGTCCATGCCTCTGCACCATACATCAGGACCGGGATGATAAGCGTCTTATACAGGGACAGTTTAGTTGCTCGAGAGAGGGTTTTGCTTCTCAATTGCCTTCTTAGCCCGAAGAAACAGCGATTGGCAAGAGAAATTCTTCGTTTGATCTCAGCACTGGTACCGTTCGCTGAGTTTATAGCGGATCCTAGGTAGACAAAGTCTCTGACCACCTCAAAATTATAGCTGTCTATAGTGACGTTCTGTCCTAGACGTCGGTGTTGGGTGTCCTTTCTTGTTGACAGCATATATTTCGTTTTGCTTTCATTCACCGTTAGACCCATCTTCTTGGCTTCCTTCTCAATGCTCACAAAAGCACCACTGACATCACGCTTTCGTCCGATTATGTCAATGTGGTCAGCGTAAGCGAATAATTGGACGGACTTTTGAAAGATTGTGCCTCTAGTGTTGACGTGAGAGTTTTGCACTATTCTTTCAAGAACGATGTTGAAGAAGTCGCATGACAGCGCGTCGCCTTGCCTTAAACCTTTTTTGACATCAAAGGTGTCGGTGAGGTCTTTGCCGACCTTGATGGAGCAGCGTGCATTCTCCATCGTCATCCTGCACAGACGGACGAGTTTGGCAGGGATGCCAAAACTAGACATTGCTCTATACAGCTCGTCTCTATAGATGCTGTCATACGCGGCCTTGAAATTGATAAAAAGGTGGTGGGTATCGATTTGAAACTCCTGGGTTTTCTCTAAGATCTGCCGTAGTGCGAATATTTGGTCGATGGTGGACTTCCCTGGCCTAAAGCCACACTGATATGGACCAATCAGGTTGTTGACGAATGGCTTCAGGCGTTCACAAAGTACGACAGAGAAGATCTTGTACGCGATATTAAGAAGACTGATGCCTGTGTAGTTGGTGCAGTCCAGAGGATCGCCTTTCTTGAGGATCGGGCAAACAATGCTGAGGTTCCATTCATCGGGCATGCTTTCCTCCGACCATATTTTACAGATGAGCTGGTGCATACTCCTAACCAATTCATCGCCAGCCGCTTTGAATAGCTCAGCCGCAAGGCCATCAGCTCCAGCAGCTTTATTGGACTTAAGTTTAGATATGGCTATCCTCACTTCGTCAAGATCGGGTGGACGGAATTGTTGGCCTACGTCGTCCAAGTTGAATGGTGCAATTTTCATGTTAGCGGAATTCGGTTCGTCATCGCCGTTATACAATTTGCAGAAATGATTTTTCCATAACCTCAGCACCGACTGCAATTCCACCACGATGTTCCCCTGATCGTCCTTGCAGGCTTCGGTTCGGGCCTTCTAACCTTGGGAGGTTCTTTTTACTTTTTGGTAAAACTTCCGAACTTCATTCCTGCAGAGGCATCCCTCTAATTCCTCGATCGCGCGCTTCTCATGCTCTTGCTTTTTCCTTCTAAGAAGCTTGTGTTCCTCTCTCCTCTTCTGCTCGTAGAGCTCGCGAGCAGCTCTGGTCCTTCTATGCAGCGCCGCTTTGTATGCCTGATGTTTGGCTGCATGTACTTGCCGATATTCTTCGTCGGACCAGGGGTTTTGCTGTGGTGGTCGTGCAAAGCCCAGCACGTCAGAGGTGGTATCTCTGATGGCTTCCTGGCAGTTTTTCCACTGGTTCTCGATGTTTGCAGTTGGCGGCAAAGGACTAGTTAAGAGGGCGCGAGAGACTCGATCGGAAAAGGACCTGGCGATTTCTTGCGACTGTAGCCGTCCGACGTTGAACTTCCTGACAGTATTTCCCTGTTTTGGGTTTGGTCTGGATATCCGTAGGATTACCTTTGCTACAACGAGGTAGTGGTCCGAGTCAACGTTGGCTCCTCGGAACGTTCGGACATCCTTGATACTGGAGGAGTGCCTTGCGTCGATCGCAATGTGGTCAATTTGGTTGGCGGTTGATTGACCAGGAATTCGCCATGTCCCCTTATGAATATCGAGATGCGGGAACTGCGTACTAGCTACCACAACGTTTCGCCTCGCAGCCAAGTCGATTAGCCTGAGTCCGTTATCGGAGGTGGTGTCGTGCAGGCTGTATCTTCCGATTGTGCCACCAAAGACGTCTTCTCTTCCTAGTTTGGCATTAAAATCACCCAAGACAATTTTAATGTCATAGCTAGGGCATTGCTCATATGTCTTGTCCAGGAGCTCGTAGAACTCGTCCTTGGTGTCGTCATCTTTCTCCTCTGTGGGGGCATGCGCGCATATCAGGCTGATGTTGGCGAATTTTGCCTTGATGCGAATTGTCGTGAGGCGTTCGTTCACATAATTGAAACTCAAGACCTCTTGCCTCAGTCTGCCTCTAACAACAAATCCACATCCAAAAAGACACTGCCCTTGTGGTCGGTAACAGTCACCGTAGTATATATCGCAGTCTTTCAGTTTTCTTTTGCCCGGCCCATCCCATCGCAGTTCTTGGATGGCGGTGATGTCTGCTTTGTAGCAGTCTAGGGCCTCCGCTAAATGTTCGGCTGCACGTGGTCTATAGAGAGACAGAACATTCCACGTGCAGATCCGAAGTTCGTTGTCCTTATTTCGTTTGCTAGGTTCGTCAACAGTAAATCCGTCCGTATCCGAGGCTTGTTGATGCTTCGCAACTAAAATAGCTTTACGTGGCCGGGAAGTCACCCCGACGGCACGACCCTCAACCTGGAGGACCAGACCCTATATATATAACTCCAAGGGCGGGGAGCCGGATTAACCGCTCCTTATAGGCCTGAGCTCCGAATATGTCGTAGTAGCCCGTATAAGGTGTTCACTAAGTAGTTCAGCCTAACTGGAACTGTAGACGCCACCGTTGATTCCATCTTGAGAATTCTTCCGCTGCCGCCTGGATGAAGGAGAAGTGCCTTAGTGGGAACACTCATCCCCCCCTCTCTCGTTTGCTGCCCCCTAAAACCGTCCACAGGGATCGGAACCCCATCTTCAGTTAAAGGTACTAGGCACCCGATGTTCACCACTTGGAGGTGAGAGTAGGAGTTGAGGTTCGCTTTGAAAAAAAAGCTTGTGGACGCTTGTGTCCTCTTGAATGCACCGTGTCTACCCTTTGAACCAAGTTCTTATATGTACAAGAAACCTGTGCGTAAAAAGTCAGTAAAAAAAAGTAATGAGATCTAAAATATATGCCAAGTTTTATGTTCATGAAGCTTAATATCAAATATCTGAGTTAGAGTATTATCGAAACAACTCCAAATTATGACAAAAATTGATATTTGGTGATGACTGATTAAAATTTGGTGGATTTACTTGGCATCAGTTTTTGTTTGTAGCATATTAGGTAGGTACTTACCGTTACAAGAAATGTTGCCTATCAATTCATGCAGTTTTAATTAATTGTTTGACTAAATTTGTTAAAGCATAAAAAGTGTAAAGTATAATGGTGAGAGCTATAGACTAGGTAGTGTTTTATAGTCGGGCAGTGTGCTTTCTCCAATAACTGAGTTCCCAATCTCGATATACTTTTGACAAACATAATTATGAATGGTACACCAATCGCATATGTATCTAGTGCAAGAAATCTAGGTATGTTGTTTAAAAGGACGCTAACTTGGGACAGCCCTATAAATTCAGCCGTGGGTAAGGCCTATGGTGTGCTTAGAATGTTATAGTCATCGCAACATTACACGCCCTTGAATATTCGGATGATGCTAGCCAAAACTGTAGTAGTTCCTATTTTAACATACGGTTGCGAAGTCTTCTGCAACTGTGACGGTGGTAGAAGGAGAAAATTGAATGTTGCTTTCAATACCTAATACAGCTCGCTACATATTTTATCAACGTCGCTTTGATTGTATATCTGGTTTTAAGCTTGAAATTTATAATATTTTCCTCGATCATCTTCTTCGGTACAGACCACTTCTCTTACCCTACAATATTATACAAACACAACAACTTTGTAGCTTTGTTCAGCTCCTCCGACAGATCCCTAATGCTTTCTTGTTGGACCTCAGAACAACAATATTCTTCGTCAATGCTATTCGCCTGTGGAATCACCTTCCAGCTAATTAAACTAGTCTTCGAGAAATAAGAAAAAAACTGATTTGTTACTGCTCCTAAAAATGTAAGCCACGGCCCAAATTAAGAGTACTTTTTAGAAAACGCTTAAGACGTCAAGGCATAGGTCTCCAACGAAATTCAGCTTTGTTGGAGTTTTTTTCGAAATGAAAGTCTAATTTTCCTTTGCAAAATCTGTACGAATAAAGAATTCTATGTACTCATACTCATCGCATTATTAAGTTTCGGTTATCGATGCAAGTACATGATTACTTGATGCGTACAGTTGATATACACTCTTATATGAATATTTTAGGGAGTCATTACATAAATATGTAGTGACCACATCGACATAATGTATGAGCACGTTTGCTTAAATTATGACAAAAAATACAAATTTTTCATTGGTTAGTACCTATGACGTTTTGAAAACTTTTTCTTTTTTAATTTTATCACAAACAACTCAGTAGCTCAAGTTGTTTTTGATAATATTAAAAAAAAGCTATTGAATAAAATAGGGGAATAAAATAAAAATATATGCATGTTCAAGGGTTTTCAGTATTGAATGTAGCATAAGCATGCTTACTAAATTATTCACTCTTGCGTTGCTGAGACAATGGAAACACTGGCCACTACTCCTTTTTAGTACTGCATGGAAAATTTGACATTCCTCGTTGAAATATATCGACATTTTTATTAATGTTTCGAATATTATGGTAAACTTAATGTACGATGAATGCGCAACGTATTAAAAAAACTAAAGTAACTGCAAGTATAAGAGCGTGGGAGTAGACGTGTGGATCATGGTGACATCCGTTCATACTATAACTGATAGTTAAAAAGTCCGGCAAGTTGATTTTAAGCGTTTTTAAGGATTTCGTCTTGCTACGGAAATGACGCCCTTGTTATGGAAATGATGGTCTGGTGACAAAATAACATTTTTTGCTACAATAAAGCAAATACCAATTTTTTTTTTTTGTTAAAACTAATAAGTTGACAAGTATCTATACTCAAATTCAATTAAACATAACATTGAGTATCTTCGTTCTTATATAAAATACTCGTATCTGTATATGGTTAGGTATTTGCATCCTATGGGATACAAATCCGTTCATGAAATGCATCAATTTCAATCGTGTAAAACAAGTTAATTTGAAATAAGATAAAGGAATTTGTGGGGATGTGCCCACTTGAAGGTTACAGTTTAATTCAAATGCGTAGGCAGGATATCGAATTAGATGTGGGGGGGGCGGGGGATTACAGACTTATTAAAAAATCAGATGGTATTAGTCTAGAAATCTAGCTTTGAGATTCATCTTTGTAGATTTTATATACAAAGCATGCACTGAAAAGAAGAAATTGTATGAAATACTAGCTCCCCTAAATTTTAAAAAAGCATATTGAAGCAACAAAATAAGCGGCATCGGAGGGTAAAATTTAAGATCATACTGCTTTGTTTCAAATGCACAAACTGACACAATCAGTCGAAAAAAGAGTACTAAGGACATTGCTTCGAAACCCGTTTTAATGTCCGGTCACACGAAGACGCAATTAATGATGGAAACTAAGAAAAACGGATAACCGATGACCAGTGGACGCAAGTGGAGGTGAATCTTCTGCACCAATTCTTTACCTCTACCGCCAAAATTCGGGCATTTTTCGATGCTTAAAGGATTCCAAACTCACACTTGCAATGATCAATACTGAAATCACTTGAAGTCAAGATATGATATGGATGCGTTAGGAAGCGGAAGGGGTAATATTAAATTACATTCTTACATTCTGCCAACTTAACCGTTTTTAATTCAAAGTTAAAAGTTCAAGTGAGCTCAACTCCATGATTGCGTTTCGCCCAGGCACGATAGTTGGGCTCATCAGTTAGATGACTATCGTACCCTTCTAATACGCAATTTTGTATCGATGTTAACCGACTGATATAAAAATCACAGCCCAACTATCGTGCCTGGGCGAAACGCAATCATGGAGTTGAGCTCACTTGAACTTTTAACTTTGAATTATATATTCGGTCACTCCACTTAAACAGAAGAATTTCTTTTCAAATTTTCTTCATATTCAATTATTAACCGTTTTTAGTCAGAAATTAGTGGTAATGACGAAGGATGGTTTCCCGTATTTTTAAAATTTGGTCTACGGAAGATAACTATATCATAATTGCATTTAGTGGCGAAAAGAATATTAATCTTTTCTCCCTAACTCCACTTTTTAGAACAGAACAAAGATATCAAAATGTTGAAGTATAAAAGATCTGATCATAGACCACATATATGTATGTATGTACCTACAAGATCTTGCTTGTGCGCGATTTTGTTTTGGATGCAAGGCCCATAATAGTCCCTAAAGTGTTTTTATTATGTACTGTAATGTAAAAGTTGGAGAATTTGTAACTAATCCATGATTTTTTAAAGTAAAAATACTCTGAAGTCATTTCCGTAACAACTCGTCATTTCCGTAATTCAGAGACAGGGCACGGAAATGACGTTACGGAAATGACGAAAATCGATGTTTTTTTAACTTTTTAGACTTGAAAAAAAGAATGTATATTTTTCGAATTTAGTATAAATCATTCCGCAGTAAAATACAACAAAACTGTAAAAAAATAATTTTGTTTTACTCTCAAGTAACAAAATTACACCCACTTACGGAAATGACGTAATTGATGGAACACGCGACGAATTCAACCACTCACTTGAAAATTACAATCGAAATTGATTTCTAATCCAATATTTTGAATATATTTTAAAGAAAACTTGGTTGAATTTCTTCATTTAGGTTGAATTCTATAAACTGCTGGCTCTTAATTTCGATTTAAAAGCATTTACTTCTTTTTTACGGAAATGATGCAAATACTTGGGGACACATGTTTGTAAGTTTCTAAGAAGTTAATTGTTATAAATGAACTAATTTTATTTTAAGGACAATTATATCAAACAACAATTTTGGTATGCTGGAATCTAATCAGAATTAATTTTTTTTATTTAAAAGTTTTAAAAAATTACTTTTTCTGTGCTGAAACGAGGAGGAGACACGTTACGGCAATGACATTTGGGCCTTAAATGTAATTTTTTTTCAATTAATTACTTGCAATTATTTAGATTTAAGAAGTGGGCCAGTTAGAAACATTCCCTATGCTATTATTAACTGTAAAATATTTTTAATTTTCTCATATTTTTAACCATTTTTGGCCGGGGCCACGAAAAGGAGCTTTTAGTGGAGAATCACCCATATATTGGGTGTTAGAGCTGCAAGAAATCGATGGTAATTTAAAAAAAATCTTCTTTGGTCATGACGCTTATTCGGACTGAAATAGCCTTAGTGCTGGGAAAAATAATGCTTATCCAATAACAGCAATATTATTTACCTAAATTATGTTTACTTAGTTATTTGCAGGTAAATTATAGCCCAATTCGCCTTACCTAAAACCAACATAAATTGCTTTAGTTCTGGGCAGATTTATGCTCCTCAAATAACACCAATACAAAATATTTTACCTTGAAAGTTACATACAATGTAATGTTAATTTCGTATTGGAGTGCACAGGTTATGTCGAAAATTGAAAAGTTTTTGGAGGCCAATTTTTGTAAGTTTAGCCGACTCAAAATCTAGATATTGTCAAAAACCGCTTTCACCACATATTTTTTGATTTATTTTATCACGTGAGCTTAAGTTTCGTTTTACGTTTTGTAAATATTTATTAAATTATAATAATTACACAAATAATAAAAATCTCATTTTTGAGGTATTTCTATAGCTCTACGAAAATTGCAACTTAATTATATTCAATTCTATTCCATGGCATATTTGTTTACAAAATCGTTATGCACTTCCTGTCAGCATATACCTAAACGAAATTCCAAACAACATACCTACCTATTTTAGTTTCATTAAAATTTTAAAAATATTTTAATTTGTTTTATTTCTCTTCGCTCTCTTATTTTTTTTTTAACATTCTCACCGGAAAATTAACAATAATTACCAAACAATTCCAACCATAGCGCTCTAGATCTATAATAACAAGTGCTTACTACCGCTGCTGCTGTTGAAAGTATATATCACTGTCTGCAAGAAGAACACTGCTCATTAACCTAATTTGGTTTATTTTTTCTTACCTGCAAATGATAAAAAAAAACTAAAATAAAGAAAGCCACAAGCTGAGAACATACAGTTGAACTAATAAAATTCAGCTAAAGCTCGATCTGGTTATATCGATGCCAATGGTGGCGGGCGGTAGCAGCGACTGCAAACGCATTTGGTTGAGTTTGACAGAAAATGAAAAAAAAAGTATCCTCCATCAACCTGTCAGTTGTAAGTGATTAAGGAGACAATTTTTGTGTGCCATATTTGCGAAGTATATACAGTCCGGCTCACTTGGTTAAATCTATTTGAAGAAAATATTTGTTGATAAAATTCGTTCAAAATGCGTCTGATTTATTTAATTTTAACACTTCCTTGGTTCGTCTCTAATTGAAATCTAGAAATTTCAACTTTTAACCGTATCTTAGAACCAAAAACACGAATAGTTACTAAAGTTTGAACGTTTTTAATCAAAAGATTTTCTCTAGTATGTCTATATAAGCGAACCGCAGTGTGATTTTTATTCTTTTTTATATATCACTAATGAAACTACTAAAATAATGATAAAACACGACTTTTATGGTAAAAGATGCTTTAATTGAAAATTGCAATATAAAGTGATTGCAACTAAAAATAAAATTTCAACAAAAAAGAAATTCTGTTTGTTTACTCAAAAAATACTACACGACTACTTAATGAAGTATAATTCTTCGAAAAGTTGGTAAAAGTATCACATTCAAGCTGTTGTGGACGTTTTTTTCTCTGCGCTCCAAAAACAATAAAAAACAAAGAGCCGAAATAAATGCTAATTGCATTACGCCATCAGTTGTAGGTATATAACGTTACATGTTTATTGCTGCCCATGACTTTGGCCATGATGGCTTTGCTTGACGTGTCATTAACTCGCCGCAGTCATTTTGACATAAAAACAATGTCATTAGTGTCACGTTTTGATGATGTAAATGCAAAACAACCGAAATCAGTGTTTTGCAACGAGAAAGAGTAAAAAATAATAGTTAAATGCACGGTTGGATCGCACGATGTTGCTCTTACGGCGAGTGAAAATATTTTGATTGAAAAATCATTGTTGAACATTGAGAAACTTAATGTTGGCCATGAGAAAATTGTCGGAAAGTCATTTACTTTGAATATTTGATATTTTTTTTTTAACCTTAAGGCTAGGGCCGCCCTGGCGATTTCAGTCGCAAGAAGTAGATCACCGAATTATCACGACGATTAAAAGTCCAAAATTTGTTTTATTTGTCTGGCCAAGCAATTGTCGAAATTAAAAGTGAATCAAATGCACTTACATGTTTATGCTCACACTTGCGATTTAAAAAATATTGCGACTTAAAAATCGTGGTCGTAGCTAAAAATAGTCACGTCACTTTGAATCGCACGATTATTAAACCGAAAGGAATGAAACACATGGTTTACAATGCTAATGCACACGTATGTGACTTAAAGTTCGCAGCGACTAAAAAATGAAACTAGTTCTATTTATTTAGCATTTTTTCTATCGAAAAATTAAATATTAAAAATATCTATCTTGTTTACGATTATTCTAGAAACGATCTTGTGATTTTCTGTTACTGCAGTTATGCTATTTTCATGCACTCACTAGCGCTTATCTGGCAAGTGATTATTATAATCGCAAACAAATGCAACGTGTCGCAAGTGTGTGCAGATTCATCACATTTCATTTGATCTATTTAAGGCTAGGACCGCACTTGCGATTTTCAGTCGGTGCGATTAAAAAATCGGTATCGCAACAAATAATTGTCATGCACTCACTTGCAGCTATCCATCGCGCGATTTTTTAGTCGCAAGAAATAGAACAGAAAGCTTTTAATATGAATGCACGCACATCATCATCATCGTGTCCTGTAACCCCGGCTGGGGCATAGGGCGTCAACAAAACGTCTCCATCCTTCACGGTCTGCTGCAAGGTACTTTAGCTGTGGCCACGTCTTTCTCTGGGATTCTGCTTCCGCTAAGACAGTTGATTTCCATGTTGTTCTTGGTCTTCCAACCCGCCGTGCACCCTGAGGATTCCATTCAAAGGACTGCTTTGCAATTTCATTGTTTGGTTTCCTCAGTGTGTGACCAATCCAACGCCATTTACGCTTTCTTATGTCGACGTCCAGCCGCTCTTGACTTGTCCTGCGCCACAATTCCTCATTTGATATTATTTGTGGCCAGCGAATCTTTAGGATGTGGCGAAGACAGCGATTCACAAAAGCCTGCAATTTCTTCGAAATGATAGACGTGACTTTCCAGGTTTCACAAGCATATAACAGCACGGATTTGACATTGGATTCGAAAAATCTCAACTTAGTGCGTAAGGAGATTTGACTTGATTTCCAGATTGGGGACAGAGTACCGAAGGCAGCACGAGCTTTATTTATTCTACTTTTAACGTCCAGATCCGTACCACCGTTTGCAGAGACAATACTGCCAAGGTAGTTGAACTGTTCCACTACTTCAACTGGCGTCTCCTGTAGAATAATACGCTGCTGTGTGGAGCGGCCTGTGAGCATTATTTTTGTCTTTTTGCTGTTTATTCTTAGACCACTCGACTCTCCCTTCACTTGCAGTGTTTGGCACATCCCGTTCAGCCCACTGATGTTATTTGCCAGTAGACATATGTCATCGGCATAGTCTAAATGACTGAGCCTTTCGAACGGTCTCCATTGAATGCCCTGTCGCTCTGCTGTACCTACACTGGCCATCAATACGTCGTCCATCGCCAGCAGGAAGAGAATTGGCGATAGAACATCCCCTTGTCTCACACCCTGTTGCACTACAAAGGAGTCGGATAGCTGCCCATTGTGCAAAACAAAACACCTTGCGTTGTTGTAGGACTCTTTAATAATGGCAACTATTTTTGGTGGAATTCCTCTACCAAGCAACGATCTCCATATACATTCTCGGTTAACTCGATCAAAGGCTTTCTCAAAATCCACGAACATGAGGTAAAGCGGTGATTGAAATTCCATCGACTGCTCGAGGACGATACGCAGGGTGTTGATATGGTCGACACACGATCGACCACTGCGGAAGCCAGCTTGATGCCTCTTGAGAGTAGACTCGATTCTATCCTTTATTCGCTCGAGTATGATTGTTGCCATTAGTTTTGGGAAAACGGACAAAACGGTGATACCACGCCAATTGTTGCAATTCTTTAAGTCACCTTTCTTTGGCAACTTAACAATCACACCATCCTTCCAATCCCTGGGATAGCTTTCGTTTTCCCAAATGTTTTTTATCAACGGATGTAAAATACTAGCCGCTGTTACGGGATCGGCTTTCAGGAATTCAGCTGGTATTCCGTCCAGTCCAGCTGCCTTGTTGTTTTTGAGGAGATTTATTGATGTCTGGATTTCCGATTCTGACGGGGGTTCGATGTCAATACCCCTATAGGACCTGCGCATCTCGTTTAGTTGGGGCACTTCAGCACTCTGCTCAACTGAATCATCATTTAGCAGGGCACAAAAATGGTCCTTCCATCTACGAAGCTGATCCTCAATTGATACCAAAAGTGTGCCATCCACATCCATTACAGGATGATTGGTGTTGCTTTTTTTCCCGATAACATCTTTGGCTATTTGGTACAATTCCCGGATATCTCCTCTTCTGGCAGCGATTTCCGCATTATCTGCGAGTCCATCTACCTTCACCCTCTTGTCACGTCTCACACAGCGATAGACCATCTTATGTGCAATGCGGTACTCTCTTCGCAAGTCAGCCTTTCGTTGAACATCTGCTTCAGCATTTATTTGGATTTTCAACGATTTGCGAAGTTCGATCTTATCCCAGGTGTCTTGGGATATCCAATAGTCTCTACGTCTCGTTCGCTTGGGTACAGTTTCGGATCCAGCCTCCATAAAAACACTTTTAATTTCACCCCACATCTCATCAATTGTTGAATTCTGGATTCCGTTTAATGACGAGGCTCTGTCGTTAAGGGTGGTGACATAGTTTCGACATATGTTGGGGTCATTTAAAGCATTCGTAATGAATTTTGAGCTCCTTGCTGCATCCTGCGCTGGTTTTTGTACGGCAGCGGTTCGTAGTTTGAGACTCATCAGAACCAAATGGTGGTCGCTTCCCACATCGGCATTTCTTATACTCCGGACATCACACATAGACTTCCTCCATCGCTGCTGAATCATGATATGATCAATTTGGTTTTCGGTTTGACCATCCGGATGCACCCAGGTAATTTTGTTGCACGTCTTATGCTTAAATACAGTCCCACCTATCACAAGACGATTCGCGTTACAAAAGTCGACAAGCAAGTCACCATTTTCATTCCGTGACCCCAAGCCATTTCTTCCCATCACGCGTTCCAGTCCGTAATTGTCTGAACCGACTTGGGCATTGAGGTCTCCCATAACGACTATGATGTCGGCTCTCGGAACACTACTGTAAACCGAGTTAAGATGAGTGTAGAACGCGGTTTTGTCTTCCTCGGTCGCTTCATTTGTGGGGGCGTAGCACTGAATAATTGTGACGTTACGAATTTTTGAACGAAACCTTGCTGTCATTAATCTCGCAGAAATGGGCGCCCAGGAGATCAAACTACGCCTTGCTTCTTCGTTCAACATAATTCCGACACCATGCAGCCTTTGGCCACCCTCTCTTTCATCTTCCCCGGAATACAGCATTCTCGTCTGTCCAGTGTCTGATCTGTATTCAGCTCTTCCTCTCCACTTAGTTTCGCTTATGCCCAGGATACTGATGTTTAGACGAAGCATTTCACGCTCAACCTGCTCGTATCTACCATCGCTGTACAAGGATCGAACGTTCCATGCTCCGATTTTCGTACGTATGCGGTAGCCAAAAGTAACATTTGCGCTTCTTGAAAGATTTCTTCTATTTGTCAACGATTCATTTATTATTATGGCGTCTTGATTGACGCTCGTACATGAAAGATGCCGCACCCCCAAATCCGATGTGCGGTTTACTGCAACCGAAGCTATAGAAGGATTTTCTATAAAAAGATTACCTCTTGGGGACTCATTTCCATTTGTTGTCATAATTCATGTATTTGCTTATATCCTTCCACCATGGTGTTTTCCGAGATATGATTAATAACATACATAAGCTCAGATTTGACAGGCACACCCGCCTTTTGTATGGTCAAACACATAACTGCTCGAGGCCGCCCACTATGGGAAAACAGACGCCTTTTGTAGCCGCCCAATATGGGTTACAGACGCTACCTGCTGCTGCCGTTGGCCTTTTACCAAAAAAGCTCCTCCGCCACCAGACTATCATGCCGTTGACCGCTACCTGCAGTTCATCCGTCTTAAGGGGGCTTTTAACCATCCCAAGGACAAGTTTGTGCCCTGACCAGCAACGCTGGGTTGTCTGCTTATCCCGGCATCCATTCGGTCCCCCTGCACGTTAGCGTTACCCGCCCTCTACCACGCGGAGGTGTGCATAGGGATTTTCCTATCATTGAGCCTAGGGCCATATGGCGTCCTAGCACTCTCAAGTACTTTTAGAGGGCACATACGTCTATTTAATTTTGCGACAGAAAAAACGCTCAAAAAATATATCTGGTTCCATTTTTTTAATCGCTGCGATTTTAAAATCGCGTATGTGTGCATTCACATTTAAAACCATGTGTCTCATTTCTTGCGGCCAAATAATCGTACGTTTGAGAATCGCAAGTGCGTGTATAATTTTTTCTAGTTGCGACTACGATTTTTTAGTCTCGCTATTTTAAATCGCAAGTGCGAGTACAACCATCTAAGTCCGTTTGTTTCATTTTAACTTTCGACAATCGCATCGCCAGAAAAATTGAACAAATTTTCGACTTTTAATCGTCGCGATTTCTAGGTCGCATGTGCGTTCATTCTTATTCAAATTCATGTGTTCTATTTCTGGCGACTAAACAGTTGCGCGATTGAAATCGCAAGTGCGGTCCTAACCTAACTCTGTGAAACATTTTTTTTCGACTTTAAGGCTGGAAATGCACTTCCGATTTTCTTTCGTCGCGGTTTAAAAAACGGTCGCAACTCAAAACAATTTCTTGGTCGCATGTGCGTTCATTCACGTTGTGGCTCATGTGTTCTATTTTGTTGCGACTAAATAATCGTGCGATTAAAATCGCAAGTGCGTTCCTAGCCTGAATCGTCGCGATTTCTCGATAGCATGTTCATTCTCATTTGAACTCATTTATTTATTTCTTGCAATTAAATGGACGTGCGACCGTAATCGCAAGCATGGTTTTAAATATTTTATATTTTTACTTCGACATTAACATCGCCAAAAAAAAATTAACAATTAACCTCGTCGCGATTTCTCGATTGAATAGTCGTGCGATCGAAATCGCAAGTGTGGTTCTAGCCTGAAATCCTTGTATTTTTTTTGCGATTAAAAGTTTCGCGATGGATAGTCGCAAGTGCGTGCATGGCAATAATTTGTTGCGATCGCGATTTTTTAATCACATCGACTGAAAATCGATAGTGCGTTCTCAGCCTTATGCTTTGTGAATTTACTTCGATCATTGTTCTTCCGTCTCGGTCTAAGTTTTTTGTTAAATACTATTCCCAGAGCCTGCGTTTAAAAGAATCACTCCAAAAACCTTCAATTTAGGGACTTAAACTCTTGTTTGTCCTTTCTACAATTTTAAAATTATTTATATTTTTTTGCCAATACCTAACCGACCTTCATAATTCTTTCATCGAAAGAAAAAACAAATAATTCTCAGGTAATGGACAGTATGATGGCATCGTTAGTAGCATGGCGGGTAGGTCACAGAATTGATAAATGATCACTGGCTCGCATGTGTTTTTTATTCCAATTTTCTTTAACTTTTTTTTTTTTTAAATAATCATTTTTTCCAATAACTGATTACAATGTTGTGGTTGAACCGTAATGCATTTTATATTGTGCAATACCTTTTTTATCGGATTTACCAAACAGCTTTATCCATAGATAAAGGTGAAAAATAAACAATAATCGGCTGGGATAGTCAGCCTCAGCAACATTAATATAAAAGAATGGGAACTTAGAAAGTTGTGGATTGATTAATTTGTTATAAATTTTTTTTTGTGTGCAATTAAATTTTTGTTTAAATATAAACTCTGCGATAAGATAATAGATCCAACTATTAGTTTGATAAAACGTTTTTAGGCTTAGAGACATTTTATTACGCACAGCTGGCATTATAAGTAAGTGCTGGTATTCAATATTTTCCAAGCTATACCTAAGTCAGTGTACACCACTGCAGGGTGTTTTGCTTTATAGGTTATTGATTTTTTTATCTGCAATGCCTTCACAACTGCCAAAGCAGGGAAAATTTTATAAATACGAAATATGTCTTGTGCACTAAGTACAATTTATTTACAGTAGGGTGCTGCTCTATGGCGCCCTATGCCCCAGCCGGGGTTACAGGACACGATGATGATGATGAGGGTGCTGCTCAAATAAGCTTTAATCAATATTTTTGACAATTCATTTAATTCTAGCAAAATTGTTATGAACAATCACCAGCCCTGCAGCGAGACAGTCCAACGCACTTAACATAACGTCATGAATAATTATTGACATCATTAAACTGACTTAAAAAAAAATATTAACAAAAATTAAATAATCGACTTGGCCACAGGCAACTCCTCTTGTGGTTCAGAGCTGTAACTTGACTCTTGAGACGTTTTATACTGCTTCAGTATAATCGATAAAGGGCGATAACATTCAAAGAACTTAAAAGTTGACGAAAAAGTGTGAAAAAAGGAAGACATTTGTTTGTATTTTTGTTTCTTAAATTTTGTTGTTTAATTAAAAAATGTATATGTTAAGTCTTAAACGCAACATCGAATTCCAAACAATTACATGAATCAAATTGGATATTTAAACAATGAACAACTCAAATTTCTATATTCGTTATGCACTAAGTTTAATCATAATCATTGAAGTCGTTTTCGAGACAATTTGTAAGGTCGCTATGACGTTCGTTGGTGAGTTCCACCAAATTTCCATTATCTCATTTTTTTTTTTAACTAGCTTCTCGAAAAATAAAATAATAAAAATACTTGAGTTGTTAGTTTATTATTATTTTTACGCCTTTCAACAAAACATGCATTTAAATCAATTTAATCGTCCAAAATTGAAGAAAAAAGTAAATAAAAAAATGTAAAGCAATAAAATGCATGAATTGCTCATTTAGCACTCAATCTATAAGATTAAAACTACATTAACCCTTGTATATGATTATTTTTCTCCCACACTATAAATTTATGGTTTCCCGTCGAAATAAAATCAAACTTTTTTATTTTTTCTTTACAATCATCGAAATAGAAACTAGGCCAATCGCAAGAAAACATGATAGAATAAATTCAAATTGATAAAAATAATTATGCAGTGAGTTTTCTGTAGAAACACAAATATCCATTAAAATCGAGGTACTTTTTAGACTATCCGTATGTGCTTGTGCATACTTTTTGATAATTAAATTATTTTTTTCTTTGGAAAAAGGAAATTAACTTGGCACATATTTGTATAATAGCTATAAAAGTAAAAATAATAGATTATTATGTGTATAATTTTGCTGCTTTTGGTTTTTAAAATACAGGGTGTTCTAAATAAAAAGAAACAAACATCTTTTTCAATTGAATATATCGGAGGCAAGTGAGTAAGTTGTCGAATAAGATTAATATTTTTTAAGGTAGTTGGTAAAATTTGTTTTAAAAATTCGACGTATAACAAGTTTTTCAAAACGTCGTGTTGAAAATTTCACGAATTGCAATATCGAATCACCAATATCTCGCATTATCGAAATTTCGCATTTTCTAAACTTCACATATTGAAATTATGCAAATAGTCCAAGAGCCAGAGCTAAAATAGAAGGTTCATAATGCAAATTATTACTGAACTGATTTTCTTGATGGAATTCGTCCATGGGTGTCTCCTGACCCTGCGAGCGTCAGCAGCCATCTTGGAAAACGCGTTTTATCAAATATCTCGTACTCGACTCGTGCATCGTACAACAAAAATAGTTGATTTTTTTGAAAGCTAATATCCCAATCTCTTATTTGTTTTTTTAATCAAGTTTTTTCGTGGAAAGTTTTTGAGAAATTATGTAAATTTTAAATTAGTTAGCGTTTGAAAAATTTTAAAACTAGAAGCGTTTTAAAGTAGTCTGTTTCTTATTTTTGCTCTACTGAAAATTATGAAAAACGCAGTTAAGCCACTGTTGCACTAACGGCCTGATATGTATACATGTGCGCTCGTGAATTGAATGTGTACTAAGTTAAAAAAAAAGACGTGACATAATAAAAAAAATTTTTACTAACCGAATTTTCTGCATTTAAGACATTTTTATCTTTTAGAACGAGATTTTAAATTCTGAAATTAATGTTTAAGGCTTGCATTAGACTCATGTCCTATCTTGTAAGCGATTTTTAAAATAAATAAATATATACCTAAAGTAGATAAATAAAATAAAAAAATAAAAAAAAATAAATAGGTATAATAAAGTAATAAAATAAATAAATAAATAAAATAAATAAATAAAATAAATAAATAAAAAAATAAATAAATAAAAAAATAAATAAATAAATAAATAAAATACATAAATAAATAAAAATAAATTTATTTTAATAATATGAGGTTTTCAAATTTGGAATTTCGTGATTTGGGATTTGTTTAAAAAATGCAAGGTTTTAATTTTGTATTTTTGGAAAATGGCGGTCATTTAAAATTCGTAAATTGAAATATGAAAATTTATATTAACGGCGCGACGCACGTAGTAGTAGGTACCTCCAAGAAATTCAAATAAGAAAACGGTTAAACATTATTTGCGAGATATGTTACTTTGAGAGTGAAGTTCTTATGCACGCCTTAATGTCAAATTTCGTTGAACGGGATTTATATATAAAAAAAAAACAAATGCGTTATATGTACATATTTCGAAATTAGAGATTTTGTATAACGCTATCGAACTGCACCGGATCTTTTAAGCCGCTAAACCATCTAAAGCAGCTGTTTCCGCATATTTTATATTTTCCCCAATGTTTTTTGAATTAAAATTTTATTATATTATTTTATTATATTAATATTATTTTTGTTTTATTTCTAATTTTTTTTTTCATTTTATTGTTCTGTGTTTTTATCTTTTTTGTTTTTAAAATTTTTTTTAGGTAAATGTTCTTATATTTTTTAAGAGGTTTTTGTCTTTTAGAACGAGATTTTAAATTCTGAAATTAATATTAAAAGCTTGCATAAGACTCATGTCCTACCTTGTAAGCGATTTTTGAAATAAATAAAATAAATAAATTAGTAAATAAATAAACAAATAAAGTGAATAAATAAAATGAATGAATAAATAAAATAAATAAAATACATAAATAAATGAAATATATAAATAAATTAATAAAATCAATAAATAAAATCAATAAATAAATTAATAAAATAAAATAAAATAAAATAAAATAAAATAAAATAAAATAAAATAAAATAAAATGAAATAAAATAAAATAAAATAAAATAAAATAAAATAAAATAAAATAAAATAAAATAAAATAAAATAAAATAAAATAAAATAAAATCAATAAATAAAATAAAATCAATAAATAAAATAAAATCAAAAATAAATATATGAAATTAATAAATAAAATAAATAAATAAATAAAATAACTAAAATACATAAATAAATAAAAATAAATTTATTTAAATAATGTCAGGTTTTCAAATGTGATATTTCGTAGTGGGATTTGTTTAAAAATTGAATGGCTTTAATTTTGTATGAAAAAAAAAGAATCTGCGAATGATAGCATTTTAAAATTTCTTTTTGAAAATCTCGCTCATTTAAAATTCATAAATTGAAATATGAAAATTTATACTACCGACGCGACGCACGTAATAGTACCTCCGAGAAATTCAAATAATAAATCGGTTAAACATCGTCATCATCGTGTCCTGTAACCCCGGCTGGGGCATAGGGCTTCAACAAAACGTCTCCATCCTTCACGGTCTGCTGCAAGGTACTTTAGCTCGGTTAAACAAAATAAATGACAATACCATTTCTTTCTGTATTTGCGAGATATTTAACTTTGAGAGTGAGGATTTTATGCACGCCTTTTATAATGTCAAATTTCGTTAACCGGGATTTATATAAAAAAAAAACAAACGCGTTACATATAGGTATGTTTTTCGAAATTAGAGATTTTGTATAACGCTATTGGACTGCTTCGGATCTTTTAAACCGCTAAACCATCTAAAGCAGCTGGTTTGCGCATATTTTATGTTTTCCCCGATGTTTTTTTGAGTTAAAATTTGTTTTATTTTATTTTTCCTTTTTTATATTATTTTTGTTTTATTTTAGTTTTAATTTTTTTTATTAAATTTTTGGTTTGTTTCTTATTTTTTGTTTTTCATTTTGTATCTTTTGTGTTTTTATCTTTTTTTGTTTTTATAATATTTTTTTTTAATTGTCTTATATTTTTTTATTTTTCTTATTTTTTTAATTCTTATTTTTGTATTCTAATTTTTTGTTTGTAGGTATATCTAAATAAAGCTTTGTCTCGTAGTATTACCATACAAAGCTCGCTGTAATGATAATTTAAAATTATCTTTGTAGGAATTTATTTTCATTTCAAAGTCAAACTGTTATGAAGGGGTTGTGGGAGACTTTTTTTGAACATGATAAAACAGTATTGTTGTATGCTTCCTGTATTAATACATATCAAATACAAAGAAAAGCTACTGCAATGCGAAAGATAACCGCAAAAAATATTTTATATAAAGCTTCCAGTTTGAATTGCAAACATAATCATTTGAGCACTATGCTAATAGGAAGTACCTTAAGTTAGCCCGCCAGTTTTTTTTTAAGCGTGTTAAGCGTTTAGGAATAAAAATACTCTTACTAGTTTTTTTTGTTATAATTGCATTATTAAAAGCAAAGTGTTAAGAATACAATATTTTATCCTTTTTTTTTTTTAAATATTTGTAGATACTTGTTAGAAATACCTGTACATACCTATAAAAAGTTCTCTCAAAAATTGTCAAAACCCTATTTCGCTTAAGAACCTGAAAGGCATTTCAATTTAGAATTTTCTTTTTTGACACGAAACTAATACTTGTCCTAAGGTGCCAGTTATAGCTATCATTGAAAATTTTAATGATTGACTTTGAGACGCTTAGGAAGTAAAATCGTTTATTATTTTGATGGACAAATAAACCTTAAGACTTAATTAATATTTCTAGCCAAAAAAATAGTTAAAATAGGCCCAACTTTCCACATAAAAAGACTTTTCTTATTTCAATGACTGAACTACCTTACCAATGATAATTGAAAAATTAAAAGTCAATTTTTGTGCAAATTTGGGCCTTTTTGAAAAAATTTGTTTGACTAGAAATATTTAAGTATTAAGTCTTGATCTTTAATCTTCGATCAAAATAATAAATGATTCTGCTTTCTAAACGTTTCAAAGTCAATCATTAAAGTTTTCAATGATGAGCTATAACTGGCGCCTAAAGAGCAAGTGAACATTAATATGCAAAATATGGCCGAAGTTATGGCTCTTCTTTGTAATCAAAGTTTATGAGGAAGTGACTATGGATGCCAAAGAAGGACATAGGCGTTGCTTTTTGCAAAGTACTTTTTACTCTATAGGAAAAAAGTTTTAACGGTCGCTTTTTTAAACTGATTAGGTACTTATTCTTTCATTGGAATAAATCAAATTCATGCAAACGATTTCTACTGTTAACTAATAACCAGCATCATTTTCGAACTGAAACATTAAGGTGTTAAACAAAATTTCAAGCGCCAGGAGTCTAAGTAAGTTTCCTAAAAAAATCAAACCCCATATCGTTTCGTTTTTAATATCCAACTAATTTGCAAACTTAATTATTCGCAAACAAGCTTAAGTTTATAAATAAATGACAATTTACTTATAAAGGTTTTCACACTTCAAGCATTCAATTATCACATCAATATTAATTTATTTTTATATAGTTAGACATTTTCGGTCTCGTGGACAGAGCTAGTTATAGTCGAAGACTCTTAACAAGACTGTTTTTTTTTAACAGTTTGTTTAAAAATGTATGTGTCTTATCTTAAATGTTAAAATGTTAAGTTAATCAAATTAATAGGCATTAAGATTGCAAAATCAAATAGTATAGAATGATATAATCCATACACAGTTTTAACTATAAGTAAAAAAACAATATTTTTGAGTAATTCAGCAAAAATTAAAATTCTGTAGGTACAGGGTACCTACCTACAATTGCTCATAAAACTTTAAATGCTTAATAAATAAGACAAGATAATACTATTTATAATTTAAAAATTAAATAGATCAATCACGTACTTATTTTTCTATTCATATGGAAGTGTACTTGCTTTAACGTTTCTATTGAAACGAATGCAAAAGTGATGTGAGTGAGGTATGTACCTTACCTACGTGACAGAACTTTTCTTTAGTTATTATTATTTTTTTTTTTGTATAAGACTAACTTTTTGTTTTTACTGATGTGAAATCGAGAATTTAACTTAAAAATACAAAAACATGGTACCTATATATGTAGCTGATATTATGATTTCCCATTTCCATATTCTATTTTTGAAACCTGTTCCATTAAAATGACAAGTAGAACCCAGTGAACAAAAGTTACTTTTACACTTTATGACTTAATTGTGAAAATGAGTGTCAGTTCATAAAGGACGAAGTAAATGAAAAAAAGCTGTTCATTGAACTGACAACCAAAGGAGCTACTAAAAATAATTCAATTTCTTATAGTACCTATTCGTTAAAAAAAATGTTTCTCGGCCATTCCAAAGTAACGGAGAAGACAATCGGACGCTTGTAGTAAGGTTTTTCTTGTTAAGAAATTAATATTTTTTTATGAAACTCAGTGGTTTTTAAGAATTCATCACAAAGTACACGACACAGAAGTTTCACTAAAAAATTATGAAATTTAGTAAGTTAATTCAAAAAAATAGACGGTAACGGAGAAGACACGTACAATTTAGAGATTTCCGACCATTGCCTTGAAGTTTAAAATTCTGCGCCGTCCATTAAGATATGAAGTTGATTTTTTTTGCACACTTTCATAATACCAACATTTATCAAAAACCATCCTTGGTTTAATACAAGTTTCATTTTACTAACAGAAAAAAATATGAAAGATGGTAACGGAGAAGACAGCTAATGGTAACGGAGAAGACACGTACGATTAAAGATTTCTTTTTTGTTCAGTTATATTGTAATTCGTATTTTTAAATTATTCTCATCAATGATAAAAGTTATTCAGGCAATTGAAAAATGTGTGTAAAATTTCATTGAAATCGGTTAACGTTAACACGTGCTAGCGAGCACTTGAAATTTTTCATTCAAAACACATGGGGTTTTCACAGTTTTTACTCAAAATATCAGCAAAATTGTAAAAGTTGATGGAAAATCTTTAAACTTGGCACATAAATTAACTACTGTTAGGAGTATCAAAAAAAAATATTTTCAATAGTTTTGCATAATATTAACCCCATCAAAAAATTTAATTAAAAATCGTTGTTTTTGTGCATTTGTTGCTATTTTAGATGGAGTAACTGTTGTTTACAAAAATAAAAAAATACATTTGGTATACTCCTTATGGTATTTAGCATATTTGCCAAGTTTAAAGTTTTTCCATCAACGTTTACACTTTTACGGGCCCTTTGAGTAAAAGACTGTCAAAACACCATGTTTTTTATATGAAAAACTTCAAGTGCTCGCTAGCACGTGTAAACGTAAACCGATTTCAATGAAACTTAACACATATTTTTTTTTTAGTTACCTTGATCCATTTTAAGCAAGGGGATCAAAGAAATTCAGACCTTAAAAAAAAGTGCCTGTGAGTCGTTGAAATTTGGATGAGAAAGTGCAATTTTGTCTTCTCCGTTACCCTGTTTTAGACAGTAAGACATGATTTAAAAATCTATAAAAAATCCACCATAATCCTTTTTCAAAACTTGCTTTGTATGCGGAATAATTTTACAAACACTAATATAGTTCACCATTTATACCAACTTTAGTCATTTTCGGTAACGGA
This sequence comes from Dasysyrphus tricinctus, assembly GCA_963921185.1. NCBI lineage: Eukaryota > Metazoa > Arthropoda > Insecta > Diptera > Syrphidae > Dasysyrphus > Dasysyrphus tricinctus. The sequence goes on from OY992531.1 coordinate 79,107,844, forward strand.
GAAGACATGAAATGTTCAGTCATTTTGAGGCGTAATACTATTTTTACAGCACTCCTATCAGAAAAATAGTTCCGAATTTAAGTAGTGTATTGAAAACTCTTATAAAAACCTAACTGCACATCGCCATTTGCATCACAATTTATAGAGAACTGATAGCGGCAAAAATGCCGAAAAATGCCCAGATACGAAAGATAAAGTATGAGCTTTTTTGATCACTTGCCTATTTTACAACAACAAGTAAAATTTTATATTTACAATTTTTTCGTTAACTCTAATATAGGTACCTGTATTGTAAATATTGGCATATTTAAATATATTATTTTCCTTAATTTTAAATTGAGTTGCTTGGTTTCGAAATTTTTGGAATGGCCGTTCTGTACAATTTGGGAGAGTGAAATTTTACTTCAGCTTATTTTAAATGCCTGAAGAGGAACATACCAACTAGGTACCTACTAAATATTTATACATTAGGATGGGAAGAAGAAGAAAGAGAAGTAGACAAGCGAAAAATCCTACTGGAGGGAGGTAATATCTCCCTCCGCTTTGTCGGGAGGGGCAATTTAAAAAAATAATTGCATAAAATAGAAAAAATCACTGGCAACACTTACAGTAATGTTTTGTACCTTTTTGGATAGCCAGAAATCCATTCTTACGGTTTGTTTTGAAATTAAGTTTCTTTGATGAACAGTTTTGGCAAATATTGTTTCAAATTCAACATTTTGAAGATTTTTTTTTTTCAAAATTTTAGGTTTGAAAACCGTTTTTGCTGAAATTGCTTAGGTATTCAAAGAACTTTATTTGAAAATAAACTATAAAAATGGACCTCTGGCTTTCCAAAAAGCTACAAAACATTACAGTAAGTGTGAGCGTTGTTTTTAAATTAATTTTTTTTTTCTATTTTATGCAATTATTTTATTAAATTACCCTTACTTCCCACTTAGATGCTCTAAATTTTTTGGCAGATTTTACGCGAATTTCTTAGTATGCAAAAAAAGGGGAAATTTAATTCAGCCCTACAGCGATTATAGGCGATGAAAATAAAATTTTTTTTTCTTCATTTAGAGCCGATATAAAAATTCAATAAAAAAAAAATCCACTTTAATGACCACCCTAATGTACGTACTCATTTACCAAACTCAGACAGTATAATTTTTCTGCAACTCGATTCAAAAAGGATCACTTTACAGAAACGAAGTTTAGTCAAAATTATGTAAAAATTACATCTATAGCAAGTTTTAAGTAAGTCGCTCTATGGCTTAAGGCTATTATTGAATGAACAAGTACATAAAGATGGTCACACCATACTTGCGAAACCAGGGAAATTTTAATAGTTTCTAAAAACATCACTTAATGTCAGCTTTCTCCCAATTTTTCCTTAAATAATGACTGCTCAGAAATCAATTTTCAAGTCTATTGTGGATGTTTTCCTTTTAGTATGCCTAATCAATATTTTCTTTCAGAACTTTGTCATTCAGAATCAAGTCATTAAAAACTTGTTTTCAGAACTCAATTAGAACTCTATAGGTAATACCCTGAGTTCTAAAATAATGATTTCTTTTCGTAATTTATTTCAACTTTCATTTCAATTATACGTAATTTATAGTTAAACTTTTTCCATTTCAATTTAATGTACATACATACATAATTGTAAATGAAAAAAAAATTATAAATTTTCATTACATGTAATTGTAATTGAAAAAAATTCTCTTAAAAATTATATTTAGGTACTTAATTAAAAATTGCAAAAGATTTTTGCAAGGTAATTAAACGAAAGCACTGTATTAACTACATTTAAGGTACCTAATTGATTACATGAATTGTAATTCTTTATATATTTTTATTCATTTCAAATCACTTGAAATGTAATTGACAAAGCAATGATGTAATTACATTTTTGTACGTATATTAATTGCAACTATATTAACCTAATTAAATTACAAGTAAGTGTACATTTCCAATTATTTGTAGGTAATTACCTAGTAATTGAATTTCTTCAATTATATTTTTAAGTTATTGAAAAAGTGCTTGAAGTTTTCATATAAAAGTAATTGTATGATTATATTTTTTTTTTTTTTTTTTTTGTCCGTGGGTAGGTGCAAAACCTGCATCAGGCTCTATGAGGACCGGAAAACGCGTGCTCATAGAAGTGTGAGATTCTTACTACACTAAAACCACCTCCACTTCCCGATTGCAACTAAGTTGAAACTTATCTAGCAATTTATTTTTAACGAAGTTAAGTAACGTGTTGCAGGTAACTTTCCGGTGAAAGTTTCTGCTTATTCCGCGATTTTAAAGCGGTTTTGTGTTCACTGCACCAAGTCGGAAAGTTTTGTTCTTTGCAGACGGCGTACTAAATTCGACTCGTCAAGAATGTCAATAATCGTTGGATTAGCGTGATCTAATATCCGATTTCTATGTTTTCGCGCGAAACTCTCAATTTCGTCTCGAACCGTAGGAATCCCGAGATCCCTGTGAAGATCTTCGTTTCTTATATACCATGGCGCATTTACAAATGACCTAAGCAATTTATTTTCAAACGTTTGTAAGATATTTAAATTTGTATCGCAGGTACAACCCCAGAGTTGTATACCATAAGTCCAGACAGGTTTAAGTACCTGCCTGTATAAAATCAACTTATTATCAATACTAAGCTTGGAATATTTACCGAGTAGCCAGTTCATATCTCTTAATTTACTTTTTAATTCTTCGCATTTCTTTTTTACGTGCGGCTTCCATTTTAATTTCGCGTCTAGAGTCATTCCCAGATATTTTGCCTCATTCGCAAATGGTACACGACCGGTATTAAGAAAAACGGGCAAGCTATTTATTTTTTTATACGTAAAGTCCACGTGGACTGACTTTTGTTCATTGAGCGCTATTCGCCATGTTTTTGTCCACTCATTAACATTATTAAGAGCATTTTGTAATTTAATCGTAGCTTCGTTAATCGTTTTGCCTACTGCTAGTATTGCAGTATCATCAGCAAACGTTGTTACGATAGTGTCTTCTGTTTGAGGTATATCACGTGTAAATAGAAGGTACAGAACTGGACCTAAAACACTACCGCTTGTGGTACCCCAGCCACTATTTCTTTGAAATTAGAATATTCATTTCCGTGTCTTACACGAAAAAGTCTGTTTTCTAGATATTCGTTAAGAATTTTATAAAGTCCTTCAGGCAGAACTTGTCTTAATTTGAATTTGAGGCCTTCGTGCCACACCTTGTCAAACGCTTGCGACACATCCAAATTTTCATATAAAAGTAATTGTATGATTATATGATCCCATCCAATTCCAGTAAAATCAAACATTCATACAAATTTAGACGGAAACCTTGACAGACTTCTAGCTTTTAATTTTAATCACAAAATTTCATTATTGTCTAAGAGTTGTCTATAGCTTAGACACCGGAATCGGTTGTCTATATCTATACCTTGAATAGAATGGCATTTTTTCTTAATTTATTTGCACAAAGCATATTTCCGACTAAAACCATTGAGACACGTTCTGACTAGACAATCGTCTATTAGGAAATCTAATAAATACAACTTCAAGTATTCAAATAAAAATTATTTCTTTGAAATAAATTATCTTATTATTGTCAAAGAAATACTCAGTCAAATTATTAAATAAAGTGTCATTCTTCATTAATCATTCTGCATTCATTGCATTGCATAAATTCAAATAAGCCAAATATAACATAAATATTCAATTTCTTTGCACTGTCACTTAAAGCACAAAGGTTTCATTCGTAGATACTTCTTTTAACAACACTTCCTCGCAGACAAAAGAAAAATATACATTTTAAATTCCATGAACAAAATGTCCATCAATCTCTATGAATTGAAAGAAATGCATACAAAAGCAATGCGAAAAAATAAAATCTACATTCCAGTCTAAATGACCACAGGAACGTGACCCTTATAATTTGGAAAACAAAAATATATTACATTTCTTCAAGCATGAAGCATAAGAAAAAGAAAAAAAACAGCAAAAGAATATAATTTTGCAATTAGAAATAATTCACACGATGATGATGGTAAGTGCGACGAAAGTGACTGACTGACTGACTGTACTTTACGTAGATATACTTGACGAGGTGGTGTCTGATTATTCTACAAGAAAATACATGAAATTAACCCGTAGTTATACTTAGATACACAGATATAATAATGTATACGCTGTTAGAGAATTCAACATATGGGGGTATAATCCAACAATTTCCGGTGTAATATTCTCGCCAATTTGCGAGTTTCTTATAAATATACAACCACTGCTGTTGCATGCGGGACAGACAGTGAGTGTTTGTATGTACAGTACACACATAATATTGCAGAAAGTAGAGCCGGAGGTAATTTTGCTCCGGATGTGCAAAGTCTTTCGAAAAATTGACAGAAACCCAGCACATACTCATGCATAGATACTAGGTAGTCGGTACCATAGATCAAAAATACAAGGAGAACCAGTTGTGATTACTAGAACACATTACTTTCAACAGCATTATAATAGAAGATGATAGGTGAATTTCATCATGTCTGTCAAGTCGACGCCAGTAGTCGTTGTAAAATGTAAATGGAGTTGCTAGGCAAATGCGCTTTTCTGTCACTGCGATTAGAAAAAAAATGGCTACAACCAGCAGTGTTGTAGTATTTAGTAAGTCCGTTACATATTAAACGCCAGTGTTTCGAAACGTGGGGTCACGTCCCACAGGGGTGCTATTCGATTTTGAAGGGGGTAATTTTATATTCTGATGCATTACAAAAGAAGGAGAAAAAGGATTTCCTTTCGCACCCATTTAATTTTAAAAAGAGTCCGGACTTAGTCTTTACATATGTAAACTTTCACTTGTTACCAACTGTGAATGTTTTCCCAGCTTTTCTCTAAAGAGCAAAATGAAAACCATGGTAGACTTATACTTCATACTAAAGTTAGATGACTCTTGAAACAGTTTAAAAAGATTTGCGGAACATTTTGACTCTATTAAAGCGACAAACAGGAAGTGAAAATTTGTAAACGGACGATGGTAAGGCATTTGTGAGTTATAGTCGAAGTTTTTGAAAAAAGTATATATATTTAATAAGCAACTTCCAGGAAAAATGATAAGATACCTATTTAGTTACGCTAGCTTTATTGATATGTCAGACATATATTTACAACACAAATTTTGACACGTGTCATCGGCTCGAAAAATGTGAAGTGATGGAAAACGTTGAAAATATATTTGTTAAACGGTGTTCACACTAGCGTCAAATGAGTCGACCCATTTTGACGGCTCTCTTTTTGTATCTCACTCCTATTTCTTGGTAAGAAAAAGATGGCGACGAAAGGCAGGAATTTTCAAAAAAAAATCTCTGAATTTTGGAAAAGTTGTGGTGGAGCATAGCACAAGAAAGGTTAACATTTAAATTTTTACATTTATTTATTTATTTGAAAGCATTCAATTAAGAAGTACAATCTTATAGATAGTGAAGCTTAAAGATGCATTTAAATTCGAGCTACATAAAGAGCGTTTACGAAATTGAATAAAAAAGAAAAAGAATAAACGAAAATTGAGTTTAAAATTATAAAAAAAAAATCAATACATTTTTTTTTAAATACACACCTCTCCATTTATAATAAGGAAAAATAGTAAAAATAGACAAGAAAAAAAATAAAAAAAAAGAAAATAGCATAAAAAATGCTGTAACATAAATTAGTCGATGTTTTGAGTGAAAAAAGCTCCAACCTAAACCTATCAGTGCCACCTAAACCACGAACATGCCTTGGTAAAGAATTCCATAAGCGAAAAGAGTTACCTACCTAACAAAAAACTGCCGCTCAGATGTAAGGCAAGGGAAGCATTTCTAACCTTTCTGTTAAGTACGTAAATAAAAAAAATAAACCATTACATTTGTGGTACGTATTTATAAACAAATCTAATTACCCATAACATTTGTAATAACTAATAAATTATTAAATTAATTATCCATTGTAGGTATTTATTTTAAATGGGCAATCAATTATTTTTTAATTACCAATTACAATGAGTTATGCGTAAACAATTTGTTTAAATAACAAAATTTAAAGAGATGGATATTTTTACTTGCGATTAAAGGTACTATAAGGCAAGTTTTGGATTCGTGCAGAAAAAAATTTTTGAGATAACAATCAAACATGATATTACGATGATAGAGAACACCAAAAAAGTGGGTGGCACAATTCTGTCTGTCTGTCTGTTCGTCTACAGCCTAAACGGTTTGATCGATTTTGTTCAAACTTGGTACATAGTGGTTTTTGGTGATTCTGCCGACACGTTTTTTTCATTTTTTTTAGAACCAAAAATAACGGTACCTGCCATACAATTTTTTTTTAACAATTTTACATAGGTAATCTTTTTTTTCTCAAAAACGGCTCGACAACTTTTCTCTAAAAGAATTCAGTAAATTTATTTTAGTAAAGGCTTCTTTTGGGTGGAATACCATTTTTCAAAAATGGTTATTAATGGTACCTACCAAAGAACCATTTTTTTAATTTTTGATTTTCTTCAAAATGATACGACTAATTTCAATTATTTTTTTATACAGAAGCTTCCAAAAAATATAAACAGTTTTGCGTTACAAAATTTTTGAAAAAATTTTTTTGGATTTTTAAAAAATGTTTCAAATTTTTTTTTTTTTTGAAAATCAAATATTTCGAAAACGACATGATCGATTTTTTTGAAACTCGATATTAAACAGTTTTTTAGTATTTACTACAATATTTTTTAGAAAAAAATTTACATTTATGAAAAAATAACGGTACCTTCCATACAAAAGTTAAAAAACCACAAAAGAAAATATTTTTTTTGCCTAAAAACGACTCCTACGATTTTGATTAAACTTTTTTCGTATACTAAAAATAGTACGATCTACTACCAAAAACTATAAAATTTCACACTTAGCAATTATTAATAGTACCTGTCATGGAACGTATTTTTTTATTTTGAATTTTCCCGTTTTCGGCGAAGCGGATTAAGATGATTTTTTTATATACAAATTTCAGATAAGATTAAATAATATTGCATTTCAAAATTTTCAAAGAAACAGTTTTTGGATTTTTAAAAAAAGTTTCAATTTTTTTTTTGAAAATTCGATATCTCAAAAACAGGTTGACAATTTTTTTTTCAAATTTTGCTTTTATATACACATAAATATATACTTTAGATTTGCATACCAAGATTTGTTCTTAAAAATGTTATAAGAATTTTATATATAAAAAATTAATTTTTTAAGAAACCGCTCCAACGATTTTAATTTTTTTTTCCTATACAATCATATTCAATCAAGAATTAAGATGGCATTCTTTTTTTCCACCTTAAACTGTCAAAAGAGTTGTTTTAGCCAATTTAAATGTCGTATTTCATATTTCTCTTCATTTTTCTCTCATAGTTTCCATGTTTTTATATACAATTTTCTTAAACCCGCAGTGTCTTGAACATAAGAGCAAGTACGTGCGACCCAGTCGTGCATTTTATTTTTTATTATAGGTAGGTAGGTAACAAATTGAATGGATGATTGGATGCTGAATGTTAACTTACGATATCTATACAGGGTGTCCCTCAATTCCGTCAACAATATTTTAATGCATGATTCTTGCGCATATTCTAAAAAATATGTATAAGGGAAATTTCTGAAACTTTGACTATAAATGAAAACAAAAAATATTAAGAATCGACGAAAGCACATCCAATAGGTACTCCATTCAATGCTCTTATAAATTTGTAGGTAAATACCGAAAAACAATTGAAGGGTCCAGGGGAAAAACGGCTTAGGTCCACTCTTTGAAACTTAACTAATGATGACATCTTGTAAATATTTATGTGTACTATCTGATATAGTACATCTCTCTCAACAAAGAAGTTGAGTTTCAAAAACGGTCTAATGTCCTTGTCAAAAATTATTTTACTTTCAAACTATATTTTGAAAATCTAGAGATGCCTGAATGAAAGCAAAAACAAAATTTCAAATAAAATATTCGAAATTTTCGTTCCACCGTCGAAGGTTGCTTTAACTCATATCAGCCTATCGGGAAGATAAATTCAAGTTGTTCAAATCAATATGTTTGCATAGTTGAGTGCTTTGTGCTCGACAAAATAATTTTTACATTTATTTATTTTTCGTCATTTTAGTAATAAGCTTACAGTTACTTTTTTATCGGAATCAAGTCAAGTGGACTTGAGCCGTTTTTCCCCTGGACCCTACAATTGTTTAAATCTTTCTTAATTTTTGAGAAATTGGCGCACCAATTTTGTTTTAGAAAAATGTTATAAAAATTTGATATACAATAAAAAAAATAGCTTTTAAAGAAAATGTTAAATTTTTGTTTGCGTGTACCTATTCATATTTCCTGAGGTTTTCAAATGAAATTCTTGTTTTAAAGGTCTAAGCTATTTTACGAGCTTATTATGCAGTTAAAAGAACGAAATTAATGCTTCGTTAAATTTCATAAAAATAAACACTTGTTTATTTTTAAAAGTTCTTAAGCTCCAAGCAATTTGAACTATGAGAGCAAGTACATCCGATCCATGAAATTTTTTCAGCAATTTAACAAAATTTTCTTTTTCTCAAAAATGGCTCCCCAGGTTTTCCCAAAAAAAATCAATAATTTTCTTTCATTAAATACTACAGAGCTTTGATCTCTTCTCGGATCATTCTGCAGTCATACTCAATACGAGCGAAAGTCTTATAAAAATTGAAAAACCACCCAGGCTAACAAACGGTAAAACCAACTGAGATGGATTTAAGAAAGATATCGAGGACAGCGTTGAATTAAGGATATCATTACAAACGTTTCTCGAACTTGAAGACGCAGTAGATACCTTTGTTGATATGATACAAAAGGCAGCATGGAAAAACACACCTTATCAAAGGGAAATGCCGCGCTGCAAAGATATAAAATATCCGCAAGAAATAAAAGATTTAGTGAAAGAGAAAAGAAAAGCTCGAAAGAAATGGCAGCGAACCCGTGCTCCTCAACACAAAGCTAATTAAAATCGATTGTGTAATTTGCTTAAAACGAGAATATCAGATTTCAAAAACGGTGAAGTTGAAAATTACCTCGAAAATCTGACAGCAGGAAAAGATTCTAACTACTCACTTTGGAAAGCTATAAAAGTAACAAAAAGACCAAAGCTTCCAGCGCCTCCTATTAAGAAAGGCCAAAATGAATGGGCTAAAAGTGACAAAGAAAAAGCTATGGTATTCACCGATTACCTGGAGGAAACATTTAAGCCTTTCGATGGACAAGCACTCAACGAAAATTTTAACATGAATTTTACATCAAATTTACATAATAAGAACAACTCTTGCCGAGTTAAAAAGAGAAATAAAGAAGCTTAAGTCCAATAAAGCTCCAGGTTATGACTTAATCACGGCAGAAATTCTAAAAATGCTTCCTCGTAAAGATTTGATCAACCTTCTTTATACAATAAATGCCGCCCTTAGGTTAGAATATGTTCCGAGCCAGTGGAAAGTTGCGGAAGTAATAATGGTTTTGAAACCTGGCAAACCATCTCATGAAAAGAAGTCTTACCGACCGATTTCGCTTCTTCCTATAATATCAAACGTTTTTGAAAGAATACTACTCCTTCGCCTGCAGCCGATAATAGAAGAAAAACAATTAACTGAACATCAGTTCGGATTTAGAAGAAAGCATTCGACCATTGTTCAAGTGCATAGGATAACTGACGTAATTGAGAGAGCTCTTGAAGAAAAGAAAATCTATTCGACGGTCTTTTTGGATGTGTCGCAAGTGTTTGACAAGGTGTGGCACGAAGGCCTCAAATTCAAATTAAGACAAGTTCTGCCTGAAGGACTTTATAAAATTCTTAACGAATATCTAGAAAACAGACTTTTTCGAGTAAGACACGGAAATGAATATTCTAATTTCAAAGAAATAGTGGCTGGGGTACCACAAGGTAGTGTTTTAGGTCCAGTTCTGTACCTTCTATTTACACGTGATATACCTCAAAAAGAAGACACTATCGTAGCAACGTTTGCTGATGATACTAAAATACTAGCAGTAGGCAAAACGATTAACGAAGCTACGATAAATTACAAAATGCTCTTAATAATGTTAATGAGTGGACAAAAACATGGCGAATAGCGCTCAATGAAAAAAGTCAGTTCACGTGGACTTTACGTATACAAAAATAAATAGATTGCCCGTCTTCCTTAATACCGGTCGTGTACCATTTGCGAATGAGGCAAAATATCTGGGAATGACTCTAGACGCGAAATTAAAATGGAAGCCGCACGTAAAAAAGAAATGCGAAGAATTAAAAAGTAAATTAAGAGATATGAACTGGCTACTCGGTAAATATTCCAAGATTAGTATTGATAATAAGTTGATTTTATACAGGCAGGTACTTAAACCTGTCTGGACTTATGGTATACAACTCTGGGGTTGTACCTGCGATACAAATTTAAATATCTTACAAACGTTTGAAAATAAATTGCTTAGGTCATTTGTAAATGCACCATGGTATATAAGAAACGAAGATCTTCACAGCGATCTCGGGATTCCTACGGTTCGAGACGAAATTGAGAGTTTCGCGCGAAAACATAGAAATCGGCTATTAGGTCACTCTAATCCAACGATTATTGACATTCTTGACGAGTCGAATCAAGTACGCCGTCTGCAAAGAACAAAACCGCTTTAAAATCGCGGAATAAGCAGAAACTTTCACCGGAAAGTTACCTGCAACACGTTACTTAACTTCGAATATGAAGAAAATTTGAAAAGAAATTCTTCTGTTTAAGTGGAGTGTAATCTACTATCCCCATTTGAATAGCTTATGAAATTCTTCTTGGTATAATAGAGCATGAAAGGCACATGAAGTACCTAGATTTGACGTCCGTCGTCGTCGTTGTCTGTTTGCCCTTGTTACTCTCTAAGTACTCATACTTTTCTAACGCTTCTGTTCTGGTATGATTAGAGCGTTTATTGAACTCATTTCAACTTTTCCATATCACTCGACTATTACTAATGTTTGTGATTCTTCAGGCCTATCTTCCTAGCCCCGTCCGTCGTCGTCGGTCGTCTTGCTGATGTTGTATTACTTGAATACCTATAGCTATAGCTACGTTAATTCTTTTCCAGTTTAACAATTTCAATTCCGATTCCGATTTCTAAACCTTATAACTAGCCTTCAGAGTTCAGGCTTCAGAATACAGAATGATGGGTTATGCTGCTATTCTGGATGTGGCTCCTGTTTGTTGAGTTTATCAGCGCATGAATGTTGCCCTGCACATAAAGTAGGTCTTATGCAGCAAGTGAAGTGTAAACTGGCATTGGAGTGGAGAAAAAGAAAATGTTTAGCTTCTTAGTCTTTATTTTGTTTTGTCTTCTTCTTCATTTCTTGACAATGAAGACGACGACAGCGACTATATTCAACGAGTGGGTAAAAAAAACTGAAGAAACCAGACTGTGAACTCGTAACAATCTAATCAGTACCGGCTCACACTATGGCAGAATGTATGTTATGGGCTCCGCATTGTTTAAGGGCCCTACACATTTTAAGAGCCGGCCGTTAGCATAGGGATTCCTTATTTATGGTATATGTTTGCCTTTTTATCAACTATTATTTTGATCTTTAAAAATCAGGCTCTGATTTCGATGCAGAGATTTTAAGATTTGCATTGCTTAAGGCCTTCGACGTGGCTTAGTCCAGCTCAGTTTCTACACACAAAATACTTGTGTTTTTTTTTATAATATCTAGATACATCATTGTAGGTTTGTTTCTTCCTCTTTAGATACGGATACCAGCTGATGATTTATTACGTGTGAAGTTGTAGTGTAGTGCATGGTGTGTGTTTTCATTTTTTATTATCTCGTCTAATTCTTCTTTTATTCTTTTTTTTTGTTTTGTTTTTGAAGTTCCATCATCATCATCTGTTGGTCGATACGCTTGTTGTTTATCTCTAAGGTCGTTTACATTTTGACTCTTTGCTATGATGCGATATTGTATTCGTATCTTTATGCATTATACGTTTTGTAAGATAAATCCATTTTTTTTTTTATTTATTTCTAGCAATGAACAAAAAAAACAAAACGAGTGAAACAATTTTGTATTCTTGTGGTTTTTTGTGTTGTGTTTTGGTTTTTTTTTTTATGCTCGTAGCAAAAAATTACTATTTTCTGTGAGATAAACAAGAAGGTCTGCTTCCATTTCGAGCTAAAAAATATCTTAAATTAAAGCCCAGGTGATTCTGGAAAATAGCAATTTATATTAAACGAATTTAGCTGCCCCTTAATGCTATAATAATTCTTGTTGTTTTTATAACTTGACCCTGAATGTGAGACAGTAAATAATTTATCATGGTAGATATATGTAGTTGCTTTTATTTATTTCTTGTTTTGCATAATTTAATGAGTAAGGTTGATTGTTGTTGGTTTTCGGTTGTTGAACCTATTAAACTAACTGATGTTGAAATATAGGCTTCAAACTTTCTTAGGTTAAGAGGTTTAGATAATTAATTTTTCTGTGAAATCTAAAAAATAAAAATATCTCATCAAATTTAAAGTCATAAATATGTAGGTACTTAAATAGTAATATAGGACTTAAACATGGTTGAAGAAGATTAACCTAAATTTGTTTATTTTTTTATTTTATACATCTTAAAGAGTTGAAACGTTAATAAAAAAAATGCAAATAAAATGATCGGCTAAGAAGCACATTGGGCAAAATGGTTACGAAGAAAACACTGAAAAGTCTAGAGGGAACTGAATATGTTTAGATGTAGGTACATAACAGCAGGTATAGAATAGCTGCTCTTAGCCTTAATCCTTTTGGGGAAACATTTATATATTCCCTTTATTTTGCGTTATTTTTTAAACTCGTTTTTTTTTTTTTTTTTATTGGACACATCATAAATCAAATTTTAAGGTCCCAAAAAGGTCAAAAATAAAAAAAAATAAAAATGATTTTACATAATTTTTCCACACAAATTTTGTATGGGAGTTTTGCACTGTCAGGCTTAATTTGTTTGTTTTTGCTCTATTTAATTTTGTTTAGTTGAATTTTATCGTTAACTAGAGGTTACCCGGCGTCTGCTACTAAGCTAAAAAAAGAAAGAAATTTGTTTATTTTTTTGTAAAAAAAAAGGTTATTTGTTTGGACCGAATGTGTCTAATGCATTGTTTTTATAGTTTAAAACTATCTTCGCATTATTGCCTTTCTCATGAATTCAGTTTGGGGCACATCGGTTGGATGGTTTCAGAGTTTATAACGGACATAGAGAGAAATATACCTATATATATTTTTTTTTTTGATAATATGTAATTATATTTTAAGAAGATTTATTTCCTATGTGATGTTTTTTTTTGTCGAGGCTGAGGTAGGCTCGTCGGTGTCCAGGGTTTATCCCAAAGAAAGCAAACAACTTGGGTAGAAGTTTCCAAACTCCAATCAAAATAAACTTTATTAATTCCAAATCAAGTTTACAGTATTTTACAATATTTGTTATTTATATTATCATTTTTTATATAACAAGGTATTTCGTATAAGTAACAATAAGTATTCCTACAATAATATAACACGGTATTTCATATACAGGTGTGGGGCCAGCCAGCAAGAGACTGAAGGAGAAATCGGTGAACTATCCGCGGGGGTTCGGTGTGTTGTGTGATGCGAATAACAACCCAGGGTTCGGTGTCAGGATGCAAATAAGTAGTGACAAAAATAAAATACACCCAGGGCTCGGTAAATAATTATTAACTTTCAAAGGGGACTCGGCGGAAAAGTGAAAAAGTGTAACGCTTCGTTACACTTAAAGTATCAAATGTCAAAGCAGGCCGTTCAAAAAACCATCACAAAATTATTTCTGTATTTAAAAAAAGCAAGCGAAGACCTCCATAAACCCTACCTACTGTCAGTCTGATGTGGTTATTCCAAGAAAGAGTTTTATTGAAAATTATGCCGAGATTTTTTGCGGACTCAACAAATTCGATACTTCTATTATTAAGATATACTTTTGGGAAGTATGATGTATCAATCGGTTTCCTGGAGATAACCAAACATTTTGACTTGGATGGATTTAAACAAAGGCCATTCACACGAGACCACCACTAAATTCTGTCAAGATCCTCATTCATTTCACATGCTGCATTTTCTACAAGGCCCAAAGGAAAACTCTTCCGAACCTGCACATCATCAGCATACATATCAACCGAGGAACTTAAAAGACATTTTGGTAGGTCATTTATGTACATTGAAAATCGAAGCTTACTACAGAGAATATTGTGGTTTACTGTATCAAACGCTTTAGAGAAATCAAGCAAGATAAGAAAAGTTACTTTGTCACTGTCCACCGCTTGTCTGATGTCTTCTGTAACGTTTATCAATGCAGTAGTACAACTATATTTTGGCAAAAACCACATTGATTATCGCAAAGCAAATTATTACTGTTATCTACGTATCTGATTGCTCATCAACCTTTCAAGAACCTTGGAGAGAAAGGACAAAATGGCAGTTGGTCTAAATTCGGTTTGATTTTTGGGGACTGATATTATTTTGGCCCGTTTCCAAGATGTAGGAAAGACTCCTGTCATAAAAATAGTGTTGATTAGGTGTGTTAAATATATTCCAAAATATAGGGAAGAATGATTTTAACAAACCTTGGACTTATTGCATCAAAACCCGGAGAATTTGATTTAATTGATTATATACTTTCTAAAACATCAGTATCATCTACAGCTGTAAAGCAGAAGCTTGGTAAAGAAGACGAGTTATCAGGATTAACGGTTAGAGAGTCATGTTTTTTATTAATTTCTCAAAAACTAAGAAAGATTTTTACATTTGGTTTTGGAATGAAAAATACTGAGGGCATTGAATATTGAACACAAAAAAGCACTTAATTACGTAAAGTTTTGAAAAATATCGTTTTAAGAAAAACACAAAAAAGCACTTAATTACGTAAAGTTTTGAAAAATATCGTTTTAAGAAAAAAAAATCACATTTTTTTTTAATTTTGGCTTTAAAATTTAATTTCTCGAAAACTATACGCTTAAAAAACTTGATTTAAAAACCGAATGCAAGAATGAAATAAATTCTTTCAAAAAAACTATAGCACATTATTAGGTGTGTTTTTGTTGATTTTAAATGTTTTTTTTTTTTAATTTATAGTCAATTTTCACAAAACTGCCCCCTGCCTCAGGGAGGGGAAATACAACTTTCCCCCCATACAGTTTTTTTCTTAGAATAACCCCAAGAATCACACCCTATAATACTTCCACTCAGGTCCGGGACACCCTGTATAAGAAGGTTTTATAATACAAATTCTATATATATATTATATGTAACAACAATATTTGTATGCTGGAATCTAATTAGAACTAATTTTATTTATTTAAAAGTTCTAAAAAAATCACTTTTTCTGTGCTGAAACGAGGAGGAGACACGTTACGGAAATGACGTTTAGGCCTTAAATATTTTTTTTTTCTAATTAACTACTTCCAATTATTAAAATTAAAGAAGTGGGCCATTTAGAAACATTCCTTACGCTATTATTAACTGTAAAATATTTTTAATTTTCTCATGTTTTTAACCATTTTTGGTCGGGGCCACGAAAAGGAGCTTTTAGTGGAGAATCACCCATATGTACCTTAGGGTGGTCGTTAAAAAAAAGGTCATCCCGGATGGGCCCAAATCGGCTCTAAATGAAGAACAAAAAAATTCCCTAATTTTTTCAGATTTTTATTTTCATCCCCTATAGTCGCTGTAGGGGTAAATTACATTTCCCCTTTTTTTTTTGCATACTAGAAAATTTGCGTAAGATCTGCCAAGAAAAATCGGAGCATGTAGGTGGGATCTAGACAAGAAAAAGATCCTATGGGAGGGGGGTAATATCTCCCCCCGCTTGGACGGGAGGGGCAATTTAATAAAATATTAGCATAGAATAGAAAAAAATTAATTAAAAAACAACGGCAATACTAACAGTAATGTTCAGTAGCTTTTTGGAAAGCCAGAGGTCTATTCTTACAACTTGTTTTTAAATTAAGTTTTTTTGATGAATAGTTTTGGCAGAAAATTATTTCAAACTCAAAATTTTGAAGAAAAATTATTATTATTTTTTTTTAATTATAGTCTTGAAAACAGATTTTGTTGAAATCGTTTATTCAAAAACTTCATTTAATAATCAACTATTAAAATGGACTTCTGGCTTTCCAAAAAGCTACAAAACATTACTGCAAGTGTTGCCGTTGTTTTTTAATTAGTTTTTTTCTATTTTATGCAATTATTTTATTAGATTGCCCCTCCCGCCCAAGCGGTGGGAGATATTACCCCCCTCTATTAAGGTTTTTTCTTTTCTACTTCTCACCTACATGCTCTGAATTTTTCGGCAGATTTTACGCGAGTTTCCAAAAAAAAAAAGAAGAAATTTAATTTGCCCCTACAGCGACTATAGGGGATGAAAATAAAAATCTGAAAAAATTAGAGAATCCTTTTTTTCTTTATTTAGAGTTGATTTAGGCCCATCCAAATATTAAAACTCAAAAAAAACCATTATAACGACCAGCCTAATGTACCCTTCTACTACTGAAATAAATCAGCCAAGTAGATTTTTAAATTTGTTATCCATACATTTATATGTGATCAAAAATTCAGATTGCACTTTTTTACCTCAAACTATATTAAAGGAGATGTTTTAGCTCATTTAATTTTCGACTTTCATGATTTTAGACGTTTTTCTCGTGAACAGAAAGGTCACCTACAAGAAGTTCAAACACGTGTGACCCAGTCGAGCATTTTATTTCCTTACAACAAACCTTCTTAATAATCTTGATGCAAATGTTCCCTTATTTTTATTTTCATACTTCTTTTGACCTTTACTTGCAATGATTTTTTTCTGCTGATTATATAAAAACTGAACGAGGTTTTCCACAAATTGACAAATGTATTTTCTCAGATAAAAAGAATTTTTGAAATCTTTTGCCCTTCTTGAAGTTCTGTATCCATCACTGCAAGCGTTTCAACCTTTTAACCCTATGCTGAGTAACAAGTTAGTACCTATTTAAAAATAAAAAAAATACATTACCTAGTTTGTTTCAAACTCGTAAATCTTGTTCTGCTTTCCTCCCGACCGACCGGACCCCTTGTTTGAACCTTTTTTGTGTCTTTTCTTTACTCAACTTGTTTAAATAACTTAAATATTTAATCCAACATACTTTTTTTTATTTCTAGACAAAAAGGCTAAAAAATCTTTGATAAATTAAAGTAATTGCAAAGAACTAAAGGTAATTGGATAACATTGAACAACAAGTCGAAAACTTTTATGTGTGCATTAAAATAACAACAAAGAAAGAATTACTTAGTGATATTACAGGTAACAATAACTTAAAAAAAAAACTAAAAAAAAACATAAAATGTCGTGTCGACGTAATAAGTTTCATCTCTTTGTAGTCTTTTTGATGTTAAAGAAGACTTAATAGTCTCTATGTAATAAAAATAATGTAAAAAATTGTGTCAACTAAAAATTGAAGTGAAATTAAAATTGTGTTTTGTTTTATACTGTGTGCAAGAAGTTTGTATAAGAACTTTGTTTAAAAAAAAAAAACGAGTGGTTGATTAATTCTCAGAAAAAAAAAAAAAATCGAAACTTTTTTGTTTCGAATTCCATTTCCCTCTCACAACATAAAAATTAGTTTCCGTGTGATTTTCCACAACGTAAAATTTTTGTTGTTGTTAATTTTTTAACGATTCATACTTCCTGAGTTAAAAGAATCTGCAAACTCATCATCATCATCATTATGGATCTTAGCTTAGAACGAGATGGATCTGCCCTTGGCAGTCTCTTCCAGCAGATTATTGCTGATATGAAGGTAAGTTATTATGATTTTTTTTTCCCGCTTGTTATTATTTTGATTAAAATGACGTAAAAATAAAAAAAAACTGGTTAACCGTAGTATAACAAGATACATATTTTATTAACAAGCGTATATGACAGGTGGAAATGCGTGGTAATGGCATTTGCATCACAATACCACCAGCAAGGTGTGGAGTGGTCCGGTTTGTTTGACGGTATAATTTTTTTTTTGTAAACAGAATATATTAATTATAGATAATATCTGACTGAATGATGATGCTATCTTAATGGAATGAAAGTGTTAAGATATGCGATATACTATGTGGGCGTTGCATAACAGCCATTTAGCGCCTGTAAATTGTTTTGAATCCGTAAAATATTGACTTGATTAAATATCTGTTTTACGTTGTTTAATTAGGAACCGGTAACATAAAAGACAATCAATTTTTATTTGGGTGATTAACGATTTTTTTGTTTTAATACATATTAAAGATATTTGTATCCGAAAAATAACTTAACATCAGGTTAAATCGTTAAGATTAGAGTTGTTTGTAATACGATGTCTTAAATTTGTCATCTAAGAAATTTCATAAGTACCTACATGTAATAGGTTGATGAGCTGTTTTTTTTCAAATGAAAAGTCAAAATATTTGACTTAATATTTGTGACTGAAGCAGCAATTAGATTCAGTGTTTTTAGATTTGATTTTGTAAATAAACGAAATAATTTATTAATTCGTATTAAAAAGGTGAAAAGTGTTAGTTCAAGCAAACCGAAAGCAAAACATAGGTAGGTACTGATTAATTGATTCAAGGTTTTAAGATTTAAGAAAATATATATTTTAAAGGTGTCTTCGTTGTTATTAGGTGTCACACTGACACTCCTCATGATTTTATAAATTATGCACACAATATTCTATAT
This sequence comes from Dasysyrphus tricinctus, assembly GCA_963921185.1. Lineage (NCBI taxonomy): Eukaryota > Metazoa > Arthropoda > Insecta > Diptera > Syrphidae > Dasysyrphus > Dasysyrphus tricinctus. The sequence continues at coordinate 79,126,586 of OY992531.1, forward strand.
TAAAAAAAAAAACTTGAGTGATCTAATAGAATGCATGGTGTTGTTTTAATAAATAAGTAGGTAGGTATACCTGATTGAATTTAAAATATGTGGTTTTGCTAGTATATCATCACTTGCGTAGCGGAAAAAAAAATTGAAAAATAATTATTTCCCGCTGGTGTATCTATTGCATGAAGGCTTTGTCTCATTCTTTTCAAAATATTAACCTAAACAAAACTCGAAGTAAAATGTTAATAATTTCAGGTAACTCCAAATTTGCATAAAAAACGCATTTTTTAAAAATTTTAATTTCAAATATCTAAAAAAAAAAATATGACGTTCTAGAGCAATTCTGAGTACAGATTCGAATTCAGCGCATCAAAGATCATTGCGTCACGATTTTAGTTGCAAACCTTAGATTCGGATTCGTTACAATTTTTGATAACTCAAAGAAAAAGTTAGACCTCAAATGAAAAACTGTTTCTGAGTAAACTCGGGGTTAAGTTATTGTCAGGATTAGCTTACTCTAATTTAATTCAGAATTTGCTCTGCAGTGAAAAACTGGTCCTAAATATGTTACGGGTGTGACACAAAAATGAAACACTACCTAAATTCGGGATTGAAATAAACTTCAAATTAAATTCAATAAAAAGTTTAAATTTTCTTGTTAACTAGGTACCTAGTGCAGGCACTTATATATTCTACGAACGCAGCCTTATGTAATAGTTTTAGACAATTTCGTCATTTAAGAGAAAAACGAAAAAAAAATAATGTTATAAACTTTGTATCCTTGAAGAAGAAAAAAATTGCCTTGTAGAGTAGGTACCTATCACGTACTCGTAATCTAGAAACTTCGCATAAATTATTTGTCGGTAACATTAACTGTTTAAGAGTTGTACGTTTAAATTCTATATTTATTTTATCAAATTTATTGCCAGTTTCACAGTCTCGTTAAAACAGGTTGGGTATGAAATCCCGAAATGGCAAAAAAATCCCGAATGCCAAAATCCCGAAAGACAAAATCCGAATGGACAAAATCCCGAATGAACAGAATCCCGAATGGCTAAAATTCCGAATGCCAGAATCCCGAACGCCATGATCCTGAATGTCAAAGTCCCGAATAGCTTAGTACTTTTTTTGGTAGGTATTAAAAATCGCAACCCAAGCAGATGCTGAGAACAATTTATGTTACAATCCCAAAATCAACCTGTCCAAGTAGGAGATGCGTTTTTAAGAACAAGAGATACTACCCGGAAACGGAACAAGAATATTATCTTCTCATTATTTCTAAAGAGTAGACATACATAGATTCGTTTGAATAAAACTTAAACTAAATAAAAGTTACGATTAGAAACTATTGTTTTTTTTTAATCATCAAAGAAGAATTCAATTAATGTATTATATCTCAAGATGTGTATGTGATTATTTATTTTAAAATTTCTTTCATAGACAATGTCATGATGCCAAAGTGAGCAGAAATCAAAAGCTATACAAAACAGTTTGATTTCTTTGAAAGTACTGAAATACTACTAAAAAAGTATTGAAGTTCGGTACTCAATTCCGAATGGTTTCGGGATTTTTTGTCATTCGGGATTTTGACTTTCGGGATTTTGTCCATTCGGGATTTTGTCCATTCGGGATTTTGGAATTCGGGATTTTCGGGATTTTATGGCATTCGGGATTGTGTACCCTTGCCCGTTAAAACCTTAAACTGAATTCAATTTGTCCGCTGAATTTAAGTTTAAACCAAAAGTGGAGTTTAAACTCTCACTGTGAAACTGGGGATAAGTCATTTTGAAATTGCATTATCTTGTAACCGACCACTCGTACGCGAAAATTTGTCGGAACCTTTCAAGTAAAACTATTTTGACGTCTACTAACTGAGCATACATACATTTATTAAGAACAACTTCTTCATTTACGAGCAAACATAATAAAACCGTTAGTTTGGGATTTTAACCAAATTTTTAAAATAATTTAAATGTTTTAAGAATTTTATATATGGGTGATTCCGGCCCAACTGTGATTCTTTGTGTCCAGTCCTTTTTTTGATATTAAATGCAAAATGTTCGTATATATTTTTGGTTTGAATTGTGTAAATGGCTATTTACTACCTACAATCTACATTCGATGTCATGACCAAATTTGCTACTTCTTCCACCTGGCTTGGAAAAATGTAGTAAAAATGTCAGTACCGTGGCATGTCCGTTCCTTGTTTTTCCAATTAAATCTACTTTTTTCTAATTAAATACTTTATGGAGTATATGTTGTCCTTAGGAAAGTTTGAGTGCAATACTTGCTTGAAATAATTATGCAAAAATTAAGTCAAAATACTTATTGCTGATAAAAAATAATTATGAATGAATGTTGTCCGAGGATTTTCTTTTATTTTTGAATTCAAAAGATTTCTCGCTGAAGCTCCATTTCGTTTTAGTTTCAAGACGTTTGTATGGTGGTTTTCTAAAACAACGTTGTTGTACTTTAAGAGTGATATGTTTTCATTCGAAGAAAGTTTGTCACAAATTAATTTGTCAGTACCGTGGTAGTATTTTTTAAGCGTGTTACAACATGTTTTTGGTTGATTATCAGAATTTTTTATTTCTTTTAACGACATATGTTAAAATGTTCCTGGAAATTATTTTTCTCAGTAGCATAGAGAAGTTAGGTCACATAAACTGCTTAAATGTCAGTACCGTGGATGTCAGTACCCTGGCACCATGAACGTTATTTAAATTATTTCTTGCAATAATATTTACTTTCTACCAATTTTCTTTTTTAAACGGTAGCAATACCTCGAAAGAACCAAACAAAAATTATTCCGTGCAATAACAACTAAGTAATAACCCAGCACAATGAAAAGGCTTGCCACTCAAAAGAATAGACTACAAAAACGAAAAAGTTATACATATTCCAAGAAAATAAGGGAATTAGAAATGTCAAGAGGTCAAAACATAATAGTTAATCTAGAATCTCAACAAAAATATGGTCAAAAAGAGAGAAAACAAAATACAAATAAAAAAAAGTAAAAGAGCTTCATTATCGCTTATTCCATATTTTTTGTTCTTTAAAAGTTGTAGCAAAATGCTTTTACAGATTTGATACTCTGACTAACTGAAGCCACAAAATCAAAACAAAAATTGTTTCCAATAAGTTTTAATTTTTGAATTACAAGAAAAAAAGAATCACAGTTGGCACAGAATCACCCATATGGGTTATTCTACAAATGATGGAGAATTTTCGATGGCTCCGATGATATTTTAAAAACCGTTCAAGTAATTATTCAGTTTTGTATAACTGTTAATCTGATTGATTGTCATGAAAAAGTGCTTCTCATTTAGCTGTTCGGACTGTAGGTCCCCTCCCTTCCTGCCAACAACACGCACACAGGAATGGTTGAGAGTTGTAAGTCACTAGGCCCTGGTTCTCCACGAGATGGTGTGCCACCCAATTTATTTATTTATTTAATCTGATTGATATCTACATGGCCTGACAGAGTTATTAAAATCGGATGTTCATTACTGAAAAAACTCGTCAATGAGCCTAATTCTCAGTCCCCTTACGTGTCCTATGCACGTTTTCGAAGGCAAAATTCTAACAGTTCCCTTATTTGAGTTCCAAAACCAAAATGAACCCTCAATAATTGACGTTAAATAATATACCTATCTTTTTATGATATAAATACATTTATGTATTATATGTTTTAGTAAAAAAAAGTAATCGAGTTTTGTCTCAGTCCCATGAATGATTGAAACAGGCTTAAATATCGTTAACTTTGAAAACTATCGACGTGTTTAGGATCTAGCAGCGTAGAGTATTAAGTCTCGTGAAAATAAAATCGTATCCATCTGGGGGTCAATTCTCGATCTGTGAAACTGTGAAGTGATAAATATGATAACGCCTTCACGCCAAATGCGATTCTCGAAGTGTGGACAAATGAAAACAAATGCCAAAATGTTTTCATATGATGATTCGTTTATCACAATCATTTCATTCTATGAAAAGAAAAATGATAAACAGAAACAAAATGTGCTCATTTGATTAACCCAAGTCACCATCTTGGCCTTTCTATGACGGACGTCACAACTATCTTTTCTATGAGCAAGTAGTAGCTTTTTTCATATAAGTACTTTTTAGTACTCTCTTTGACAGCTGTTTTGCATAACGAGTTCGTGAATCACCTTGCGCGTGTTTGTGAAGTGATAAAATGATAAAACTCTGTGAAAACGGAAATGATAACTTTGTTTTCATTTAAAAGTTTCACAGATCGAGAATTGACCCCCTGGTCCGTTTGTTATTTCATTTGTGAAGAAGGCATTTGTGCGGGAGATCATGGATTGTCCATTCAGTTTCTCAGTACCCTGATGAGTATTTATAGGATAAATTTCTATGAAAGGAGACACATTTTTTACCATTATATAATAGGCAAAGTAAAACCCTTTTATACAAAGTGTCCCGGACCTGAGTGGAAGAATTTCAGGGTGTTGTTCTTGGGGTTATTCTAAGAAAAAAATTGTATGGGGAGAAAGTTGTATCTCCCCTCCCTGAGGCAGTTTTGTGAAAACGAAAACACATCTAATAATGTGTTATAAATTGAACCCAAAAAAGCACTTAATTACGTAAAATTATGAAAAATATTGACTTAAGAAAAAAAAATTCACTATTTTTTTTTTATTTTGATTTTGAAATTTAATTTCTCAAATACTATTCGCTTAAACAACTTGATTTAAAAACCAAATGCAAGAATGGAGTATTAGCTTTAAAAAAAACTATAGCACATTACTAGATGTGTTGTGGATTTTTAACGTTTTTTTTGCATTTAAAGTCAATGTTTCACAATACAGTCCCCCCCCCCCCCTTACCTCCGGGAGGGGAGATACAACTTTCCCCCCATACAATTTTTTTCTTAGAATAACCCCAAGAACCACACCCTAAAATACTTCCACTCAGGTCCGGGATACCCTGTATAATTAAAAAAAAAAAAAAAATTTGTTTGTATAATGCGTTACTAGTTTTTCACGCAAAAGCCATGAAAACACTCAGTCCCCTGTCCTCAGTCCCCTTGCACTTTAGTGACTGATTTTCTATCTGGAGGCCTCAGAAATGTTAAGTAAATGCCGCTTTTCTTTTTAAATTATTGTTAAATAAATAGAACAACTCGGTTGCATGTCCTTACTCTAATTTACCAATTGCCACCCTACACAGGGTGTTTTGCCTAAAATGCATAAAAACGCTACAGGGCACAGGTTGTATCAAAACAAGACAAAAATTATGTGGGAGGAGGATGTAGTCTCTCCGTTTAGACGAGCGGTGCGATTTTATAAAAAAATCCCTAAAATAGGAAAAAAATTCAGTTCCCTGGAACACCTGTTTCCGAAAAATGCCCATAAAATCGTTATTTAGGTATTATTTCTTTGACTGGCCGCTTTCAATCTTGTTAAAAACTTGTGTTCTAAACTTCAACTGTAGTTAGTTTTTACGTCTATTTGCTTCCAAAAATGTTTTTCCAAAGTTATGATCATTTTCCATATTTATACCCATATATTTTGTTTTTACCGCTCCAACGATTTTCAATTTTTTTTTCCATGCATTCCTATTTGCTCAAATCGCACACTGATAACAAAAGTGGCACTAAACAAAAAACCTAGTTTTCGAATACGGCCGTTTAAAGTTTTGGACTAACTTCAATGGTCAATAGCAATTTGAAAAAAGGTTTAAATATTATGTTACTTTCCCAAAACATAGTTTCACAATCTTTTAATAAATTGGCATTTTAAGATGACAACAAAAATATAGGGTACTTAAGAAATAAAGGGTCTTTTGAAAAAGTTCGGTATTGTGCTGGTTTTTATTTTATTACCTTAAAGTGTTTTCTAATTTTATTATTATAATAATGACACTAATAAAAATAACACTGTTATGGATTTATTAATTTTTTCTATTAAGAAAAAAAAAGTATTGAAAGAGTGACTTTATACAAAAAGTGCCTATGTTAATTAATTTCACTGAACATAAAATCACTGTTATTTTGAGGAGAAAACCGACATTATAAAAAAAGTGCCATTTTATCGATTCCCCATTGAGTGATTTACGTCAAACTTAAAAGTGACACTAGCGATCTCTTGTGGAAACTAGAAGTGGTATCAGAACGGGGATCTTCGCAAAAGATGCGTGGTATATATCGGAACCTAGATGTAGCTCTAACTCAAAAGTGAACATTTTTGTATAGTGCCACTTTTTTTTTCAGTGTGCGAAATATCCTTTTTTACCTACACTATAAAAGAAGTTAATTCTTTTAAACATTTTTCTCTTATAATTTCAATGCCACTTGAGCATAATAGCAAATTGGTACGTGTGACCCAGTAGTGATTTTTACTTTTATAACTCACACGAAGAGCTGAGTTAAATCGGCCTCAAAACGTGTTCAAACATTTATATTTTTTTTTTATAAAAATTAGACCATTTAATGACTATTTTTTAGTGACCTTTCCTTTTTTTGCTCACACACGGTTTTCGAAATAATTGAGTTTGCTAATTTGGGGCCAGAAAGACGAAAAATGAGCAGTCGAAGAACTCTGTTAATGAATCTTCCCCTCTGGAAAAACAATCTAGTTGTTTACGAAGATCGAGAAAGTTTTACATTGATGCTAGCAAGGGCATAGCAAGTGTAACTATCGAAATTTTCGGGGGCCTCCTCCCCTTAGGGAACATTTTTCAAGGTCTTCACTTAACTTGGCATAAACTTACCAATTTTTCCATTCGGGCTTAAGTTATAGCTTGTCAAAGTTCGAGTATCCCTCATTTGAATTGGGCGTGGGGGTGTGTGCCTTTTGAGATTTTTCGCTAGTTTGTGAATTTTTTTGGATAGTGTTTAGGGGAGTAATTTGTTGTTCTCTAAGTTGTCTGTAATATGAGTCTTCGTTGGTTATTGTTATCGACCACATACGGTTCATCCCATACCAAAGTTGACATGCCCTACTATTATTACACTTTCACTTACAAAATAAATCAAAAAATATTGTATTTAGGTGGACAACTTCGTTTGTATGTCTTAAGCATTTGATTGGCACAGAATGTTTTATTTTTTAAGATAAAAGACAAAATTTTTTTTTATTGTAAATATCCCAAAACTTGCAAATTTTGTTTAAATAGTAGGATAACATTTTAGCTCATCTACACGTAATTTAAAATTTCTATAAAAAAAAAATGAAAACTCTTTTGAGAAAAACGTTCGCAAAAATTATAGTTTTTTTTAATGAAATTTATTCCGCACCCACCAGCGCCTTTATGTATTCTATAAAAAGTGGCAGCACTTAAAATTTTGGCATAGAGCCGGTATTAAGTATATGAAAAAGTCTGATTTTTATTTTTCGTTTCGTGATCAACTAGAGCGTAACAATGTTTTTCAAAATCAAACCTTCTGCAAGACCTTAAGAAATATATGAACAGTTCCGATGCTTTAATGACCTAAAAATGAAATTTATGCAAATTTGTTCATTCAATTGTTTGGATCCATAACAGCAAGCATTTTAGATAGTTACCTTCTGTTTTGAGCCTTAACCCATAATTTTGAAATTTATCGTTTCATATTATTTATGTCCGTATAAAATGAAAGTAGGTACCTACTATGAAACTTCATACAGATGATTGGCATTAATGTTTTTGCAATGGTCATTTTGTTAATGATGAGCTTAATCACTTGTCCTGTCAACGAAAGCCATAAACTTTGAATTTATTTGAGTGACAGCACATGCTGCTCTCAAACTTCAAGCGCATCATCTGTCATTCTATCTCATATATCGTTAGAAGTGCATCTGGGCAATTCCATGGTAACTCACGTTACATTTGGGAGAGTTTCACGTTCTCTTTCATTAAAATTTCCATACTTATATAAATATAAATAAAACAAAATATAAACTCTATACATGGTAATGATTTCGACTGTTAGGAAAAAATAAAATGTTTGCGAAAAATATATTCTTTCTTAGAAAAAAATACTAAAACATGTTGGTAACTCACGTTACACTATTCGGACACGGGTTTTGTAGCAGTACTGTGGATATTTTCTAAAATTTAAACAAACCAAGAAAGCTTAACTGATTTGGTGAATTAGATAAAAGAATTTATCAGCCTAAATATATCTGTACACAAATTTTAAATTATTGAAAATATTTTATACAAATTTAATAAAATACATGGTAACTCACGTTACAAAAAGTCGGTAACTCACGTTATTTCACGTTTTTAATTTAAAAATTTAGGGCTAAGCCTTTTATAATTTTATTTTATTTTCAGCCGTATGCTTGTTACTTGTAGGATATTTTTTATTTCTAATGTTAAAACTAGCGATCAATAGACAGGGGGCAAGATAAATTTTCCATTTTTCTATCTTCATGTCCACTTTTTCATGGAATTACCCATCTTCTTATCGTTTGTTGTTTATCTGACAGTAAGACATCAACAACAGGCCTCTTAAATTTATACCTCTTAAATTTATAATAAACGTTTCATTCAAACCAATCTGTTTAACAAAGTAGCTTATTGACATCTTGAAGAGTTGAGACGGCTTCTCCATCAATCATCATAGATATCGAAATGTGTGAATGAATGTGCTTCATAAGCACCTTAAGTAGTAATTTTTTGTTTCCATCTCCTCTTTCGGTGTTAAGATTTCTTTGACATGCTACGGAAAGATGCAAATGGCCTTATTTTTCTCCCACCACCGCGCCGCAAGAGCGACCAGTTAGTTTGCTGGTTTTTCACTGTTTACATTGTTTCGTTTTATTTAACACTCTGAGAAACTATATAAATGACGAAGTTGTGGAACAATATTCTCGTGTGTCACAAACACTTTTCTTGAATTCTATTTTTTTTTTATTGTTGTCATGTTGTTTATTACCGTCATGAAAAGTATTTTACGAGATCTTTTTTGACACCCGAAAAATTGTTGGTAACACTTTAAATAAGGTCTCGACTTAGAGAAGAAAAATTTATATTGTGTACGAGCACGAATGCGCGTCTTCTTCGGTTTCGGAACATTTGTTGTGGTTGACTTGAGCTGCTTTAAAAATTCAAAGAAAAGAAAGAAAAAACAGTAAAATATGTAATTGCGTGCAGAGAAGAAGATTTTCGGTTATAGTTATGGGGGTCTTTTGGCTTGGAATATATTAAACATTTTTTTTTATTGGAATAACCATTAAGTTAAATATCTTTTCAACGTTTTAAATTGTGTAATTTTTGTAAAAAGAAAGAAGCAGAAATTTAATATTTTGTTTATATGCATATGTATTAACTTCATAAATGAAGCAGCAAATTATATTACAGGGTGTTTCCAACTTTGGACAATTATTCTTGAAATGTTTTTTTGGATAATGGCCCATATAAAGAAGTTCTTTTTTCCCCAATTAAGTTGAGTCCCAAAAAACTTTTAAAGTAGATACCTACAACATCGATTTCGATTATTTTTTTTGTTAAATGCTTTTTTTTACCAGTTATTTAAATTTGTTCAGAAACGTTTCTGGAATGGGCTCGCAACTATTTGTGTTTTTTAAATTACAATAAAGATTTTGATAAAAACACTTTTTTTCGCAACTCTGGTTGATTTCCGTGAATAGGTAGGTAGTTAAAAAAAACTGTAAAAAATCATTTGGGTAACTACATTTTTTTTTAACTAACGTAATTAAGTGCTTATTGGGCTAACTTTATTGAACCATCTTTAATATTTTTTAGTGGAATGCAAAATACTTGATACTTTTAAGTGTTTGATAAGATAACAAAAACCACTTTTATCTTTCAGAATCTTTTTTCCGAATGTTACTACTAGTTCAGTTTGTATTTTTACCGTGCAAATTGTGGGGTAGTTTTGATTTGTTCGCTTGTTTAAGTTTTCGGGGGTGCTGAATCCGAATCTGAGGTTTGCCAACAAAATTTCGTGACACAACATGGAAAAAATGCATTTTTTGGGAGTTTTTCACTAATGGCTCGAAAACTACCAACTATTCGAAAATTACATCAAAGTACTTGCCATTGAAAGTATACACATTTTCCAATAAATCCCCATTTAAAGTTTTTTTCTGCGACATGCCATTTGGACTCATGCGCTTGTCGAAAATTGACGTATTTTTACTGTTTTCGAAAATCCACTCGAAAGTTCTAAGAAATTACTTTGTGTGACAAAATTTGAATTTTTGTTTGTAACATGAACCAAGAAAAAAATTGTTCTATCGCGTCACGTTTTTGAGATATTCGAATCTAAAGATTTAAAAAAAAATGCATTTTTTATACAAATTTGGGGTTTTATATTCTCGAGGTAATTTTTTTCGACAAAATGTTTATGGTCGTTCTGAAGTATGAACATTTTACTTCTAGATTCTTTTTGAATCTTTCAAATACCTCCATTCGTCTTCGATAAATCGCTTGTTTTCGACTTACTACCTAATTCACGCACCAAAAACCATCTGAAAAGTATATCTTGGTTCATGTTACAGACAAAAGTTCAAATTTTGTCACACAAAGTTATTTATTAGCGCTTTCGAATGGATTTTCGAAAACAGTAAAAATACGTCAATATTTTACTAGCAAATGGGTTGTCGCAGAAAAAAACCTTAAATGGGGTTTTATTGGAAATTGTGTATGCTTTCAATGGTACTTTGATGTACCTAATTTTCGAATAGTTGGTAGCTTTCGAGCCATTAGTGAGGAACTCCCAAGAAATGCATTTTTGTATCATTTTTCACGTGTTTTTCCATGTTGCGTCACGAAATTTTGTTGGTAAACCTCAGATTCGGATTCAGCACCCCCAAAAACACGAAACTACCCCACAATTTGCTCGCAAAGAGCCTTTTTGAGTACAAATTGACTGTACTGTACTTATTTATCCAGCTTGCAATCCATGAAGGGTCACAGCCTGAGACACAGTGGCCTACGGCCTTCCATCTTTTACGATCCCGAGCACGCTGCTTTGCTCGATGCGGCCGAGCCAATGTACAATTTAGTCGACGTGTTTTATTTTCTGGATTATTTTCGGCGAAGAATTTTTCTTTCAAAAGAGCCTAGTATCAGCTCTCCCTTTCTGCTTATCGCCTGAAGCTTAACTGGCAGTATAAAATATTTATAGAGCGTGCACTTCTTCTTTCGTGTGAAAAGTTTTTAACTCATCTGTTGCGCCAAACCAAAGTTGCACCGAATGTCATTCGTGACTAATGTTTACTCTGAGGTAGATGAACTTCTTAACTACATATTTCGAAGTTGTTGCTATCAACAGTGACGTTTTGTCCTAGTTGGTTGGCAGATCTTTTATTGTTTGTTGATAGCATGTACATTAGGGTGGTCCTTATTTGTATGGAGGAAAATAAAAATAGTTTCTTTTTACTGAGCACCATTTTTTTTTGTTGTTCTGCATTAAAAACGTGTACAACAAAAATTTGATGCTAATCGGATTGTATTAACACGTGCCGCAATGAGTTTGAAAATTTAAATTTTCATAAAATTGACCAAAACCTATTAAAAATTTGATTTGCAGAATTAATAAAGTGCACTTTCAAATCTGTTACCTACTCTTGCTTCGAAAAAAAAAAAAAAGCACGGGTCGCACGTTCTTGCTCAAAAATTTCAATTTGCTTGGATATTAAGAATTTTTAAAAATATTCGAGTAACTATGCACAAAATTTCAGAATTTTTATCGAAATCGTTTGAGCTGTTTCTAAGATAAATAAAGTTGTACATAACGGTTGTATAGCAAGTACCGTTATTTTTGAAGGTAAGAAAGTATTTAAATAGGCCCTAACTCCCAGAGGAGCATCAATTTTAAGCTCAGTGCGGCACGTGTTAACGTCATTTAAAAAAAATAAAAAAAAAATAGGGTAGTGTTTTAAGATGTCAATGAACAAAAAAAACGGGTGCTCAAAAGTTTTTAAAATAAGGACCACCCTAATGTACATGTACATAATTGATCTTGTCCCCGTCTCTTGACCAAACATTTTCTCTTGTTCTAATTGTCGTGAAAGACTATAACGGCCCATTGGAATCGGTCGATAATGTCGATATCATCGGCATGGCCTAGAAATTGGACAGACCTGTTGAAAATTGTGCCTTCAGTTTTAATGCCTGCCCTGCGCAGATTGAAGAAATCACATGTTACTGCATCTCTTTGCCTATATCCTGTGCGAGTGCATATTTGGAATATTTCGGAAGAGCTTTTCCCTATTTGCACATCGCATCGGATATTTTCCAATAATGTCACCGACACACCTGGATTAGTTTATTATTAAAGGAAATTTAATTATCTTTCTTTTATATGGAGCAATGCCTATACCTACCTCTGCTAGTAAGAAATTTATAAGCAAGTACGTAAAATAAACCAAAAAATGCGATTTTTCACATTTTTTTTATTTAGCTAACTAAAAATTTTTTAATTTTTTTTTTTCAAAAATCCATTTCGATGGTAAATTTTATTCTTTACAAAAAAGGTTTTGAGAATTATCTCGAAATTTTGCTTTGTTTTCGAGTTATATGCAAAAAACCGAAAAGGGTGCTTTTGCACCCCCCTCTCCAAAATCTCTCATCCGGCTTGATTCTTCCACCCAAACTTATGGTTGATGAGTTGATGCATGCACCCTTTCAACACTTCCCCCCGTGCTTAAAGAGCTCTGCTGGTAAATCATCCGATTCCGCGCTTTGTTGTGGTGGAACTTGGTTTTCATTGACGGATGGTGGGTTCTCTTCTTGTCCTATTTCTCACTTTAATATACATTAAGCAGCTGCTATAAAGGCTGTTTCTACTCCCCATGCTTTGGTTACTAGGTTACCTTCACTTTTTCATAGACTCTGTGTTCCGGTTTTAAAGCCAACTTCGTACGCCCTCTTCTTTCTACGGAGGGTCTTCTTCTCCCCTCTCCTCCTTTTCACAACTTTTATAAAAAATGAACGCCACGTCTTAGAATATAAATTTTGGTAAGAAATATGCAGGGTGCTTCCGTCGAAATGCCAGTACTTTGGGAAATGACTTATGGTTGATACACCAACCAAATCCACCATGTACTAAGTGACGGAAGATACGCTTCAGAATGCACTCTGTTCAGGCAGTTAGATGTTAGAAGCGTATCTTCCGTCACTTAGTACATGGTGGATTTGGTTGGTGTATCAACCGTAAGTCATTTCCCAAAGTACTGGCATTTCAGTCGGAAGCACCCTGCAGATTTTTTACCAAAATTCATATTCTAAGACTTGGCGTTCATTTTTTATTATTTTTTAATTAGGTATATTTTTAAAAATGTTAAAGCAATTATTATTCTGTATGTGTATGACAAATCGCCATGGGAACTTATTTTTGTGGTTTTTCCCGCCTTAAAGCATGATATGTGCAATTTTTCCCGCCCACCATCACGTGGAATTTGTTTATGTCTGTTTTTCCTTATAAAACCGAAAATGTGTTAAAATTATCTTTTAAATAAAAAAGTTTGGCATGTGGTTTTTTTTTTGGATACCACCTTATACAGCCCCCACTTATCACCCACTACACCACATACCGAAGTTTTTTCTTTAATTAACGTCACTAGAAATTTTGTTTTTAAGCTCTTTTGAACTTAAGGCATAACATGTATTTTTTTTTTTGGAACATCCGTTTGCTACCTGCCTCATTCTTCTTTTTTTCAATTTTGAATTTTTCCTCTGCTCACTACTGACAACCACTTTTTTAATAATTGAATGTTTCCCTTATTTTTGTACACAAAAATAACTTTTTGAAAAAAAAACCACTTGAAAAGATTAAACCTTGTAGAAATACATAGATCTTTCTGTTATAAGTAGTTGGGTAAAATTAGGAAGAATTACAGCAAAATACCTAGTAATCACGACCTTTAACCTGTCAAAGTAGTTTTTTTTTTGTTGTTTTGATATGGGACCACGCAAATTATCCCTCAATATAACATTGACAGCACTTTTTTTCTAATTTACTGAATAAGAGATAATATTCCCAGCAAAATTGTCATGTTTTATTATTTACACGATACAATTTACTTTTCCTAAAAAAAAGCATCATCGTATCTAGTATGAAAATTACTTATTATGTAAACCATGCTTCTTACTCGCATTTTCTGATGTAACATCCTTACGACAAAACGATGTACATTTCATTGTTTACAAAAGTCTCACGAATTAGATAATTATTATTTAATTTACCTTTTGTTGGCAAGCATACATAAGAAGTAGGAATTAAAATCCATAAGATTTACTGGCCAAACAAAATGCTGTAGCTGAAGCTTAAGCCCGTATAGCACAGTCAAAATAGAAAGGTACAAACTTAGTATACAGTGCTACAATGTGAAGCTGTAAATGTAGCAGGAAATGTTTGGTGTAGATGAAGTTTAACAAAATTAAACTTTTTCTACAAGCTACAACTATACCTACATTAATTTTGTTCAAGGGGTTAGTCCTACTCATTTGCGAAGTGATTTTGCCAATTTTCTTGTATAACAGTAACCTTGTTTATGTACCTTTCACCTACCTAGGGTAGAAGCTACATACTAAATAAAATAAAGAAAACATACATACATATTCTCCGTATGAACCTTATAAATTTTCTCAACACTTTAATATTCTCTCTTAAGGAACCAAAGATGTGGTAAGTCCCGGTAATCTTCTCGTGAGAATTTATATCAATATAAAAAGCAACCCCATGAGGTGGTGAAGCAATTATTTCTTTGGGTATTACAAAGCCAATTCGTGTCATGAAAAATTGCTTTTCTCTCCGTATTCAGCAACACCTTCTACTTACACCAACAACACCACACGCGAAATTATGCCTTTCGTGTATATCCCTATATTTTTTGTTTAAAATTTTGAAAATCCCAACCAAACAACGTTCTCACAGAAAATAAACTTTAAAGATTTTTTTTTTTTTGGCTATGACTTTCAAGACATAAGGTCATGGTTGCCAACCGTTAAATAAATTTTCACGAATATTTTCCACACGAAAAAAAAAATCAAAACTCGAAGTTAAATCATTTGAAGAAAAAAACAATATTTCGAGGAAAATTATACTCTTTTACTCGGGTACTAGAATTTTAATAATAAATAATCAGTGGTTACATCAATCAAATATGTCCAATACATACATATATTCGTCTACTATTGTCCATAGTTGGAAAAGAAGGTACACAAATCAATTTCAATATATGTACATGGTTTTGAAACTTCCAAACACTTTTCCACTTATTTTTAAATGTAATTGAAGAAATTCAATTACTAATTACATGTAATTGCATAGTTTCAATTAATTGCAATTTTATTACGTTAATGTAATTGAAAACAAAAGTAATTATGAAATGAGCAGTAATGATTCCTTTTTTTCAGAACCTAATATAAAAGTAAATAGTTAATTAGTTGCTTTTGTACCTAATGAATTACAGTCCAAGAAATCAAGTAGGTACCTTCTTGCAAAAACCCATTGCTATTTTTAATTACATTTTGTACAGGAATTACAATTATTTATAAGAGAATTTTGTCAATTATAATTACCTACAAGTTCAAATGAAAATGTATATTTTTTTCAATTACAATTTTGTGTAATTGTAATGGAAAAAATTCAATTACTTATTACGTGTATGTTCTGAAACATGTTTTAAGTCGACTTCAACCTCGAACTACCTCTAGATCAACTGCACTTTTTATGAAGTAATTAATTTTACCAATCGTGGAGGAACTACATTTATTGAATATAACAAATTAAAATGGCAACCTTGGACCAAGGCGCCTTCTTAATACAATATTATGTACCCCATGGGCCGGGAGCTCGTAAAATCTAAGCTGGATTATTTCTGTCACATTTATGTTTTAAAGCTTTTTTTTAGTGTTACACCTTAATTTAGATCCATTCATATAATTAATTCAAAATGTTTCATTAACATAGTTTTAAAGCACTTTTAACTGTTGTTGGTAGGATATAACTCAAAAGTAAAACAAGACATAAGGCCAACACACTCAATATTTCTAGATAAGCTTATTTTTTTTTAATAAAAATGACTAATTAATAGTTAAGGCTCAACCACTTTTTTTTATTATAATTATAAATTTATATACAAAAAAAAAATAAAAAAATAATGATATCGCGAATAATTTCCATAATTTAGTCGTTTATATTGATAAAAACTGTTGATCTCGTTTATTTAGCTATTATAACTGTATTCCAAAGAACTCTTAAGCGTATTTGGATACAATAAAAAATTTAAAAAAAATACAAAGAAGGTTTTTTTTTAGAGCAATTTACTATGGACGTGGGACTAGTTTATACCAGATAGTGGATAAATGAGTTCAATTCCGTATGTAGTTTTATGTGTTTTTTTTTTTTCAATAGAAGCGGAGCGCCACTTGACATTTAAAAGATTTAAACAAAAATATGTATATTTTCGACACTTGTGACGTATAAGCATTATCTCGTATTTATCTCGAAAAAAAAAACAGTTTTTTTTAAGTTTATTTTGAGTTCATACATATACATATTCAAAAATTGAAAGAAAATTTCATCATCATCTTTTGCATTTTTCTTGTTATTTAAAAAATCTTAGAATACAAAAATAAAATAAATTAAAACAGTTTTTTTTTTTGTCAATGAAATAAGGAACATTTTTAAAATATTATTATTATTATTGACCATAGAAAATATATTTTATGTGAATTCACAACTCGCGAGCAGCAATCCCCAACTATAATTTTTAAAAATATAAACAAAATCTTTAGAATATATTTGGGATTAGTATATCAAGAACAAGAGAAGACCAAAAATGAATGCGTATTGACCATTTGATCTTACAAAGCTATGAATATGAGAGTCGTTCTGGTGACTGACAGGTCTGACAATGCCTTTTCTGACAAGATTGTCAGACGTAACAGTTTGTTAAAGCGGTTATTAGACATTTGGGACATATTTTTCTCTGTAAGATTTAGCAACCACCTGTGCTTTCACTTACACTAAAAGGTTTTCCAATAGAAATGGTGCGATGTTGATATTCTGTGGGTGCCACATTGTTTTGACAGCATTTGTCAATCTTTTGTTAGCCCGATAAATCTAGGAATTCAATCAAAGTTAAATGAAGTACAAAATGTTTTGATGCAGTTTTGTTCCAATGATAGATAAGAATATAAAACCACAGTTTTACACCAAAATTTGTAATGGCGTCTAGGGTAAAATGGGGTAAAACTGAAAAAGGGCCAATTCTAAACGGGAGTTTCTAGAATTTTGTTTTGTTTTTTCGTCGATAGATGTTAAAAATATAAGAAAGTCATGCATATATTTTAAAATTCTAAAAATTTTTTTGAAGGAGTTATGATTGTTTAAAAGTTGAAAGCAAGAAAATAGTTATTTATAAAATAATTCACCAAAAATCAGAAGTTCAACCGATTTTGATTAAATTTCTATTTTTAGAATGATAATAAGAAAAAAAATTAATTATATTTAAGGATATTTTGATGCTCCTTTTCTACAATTTTTTTTTGATTTTTTTAAAAAACATGCTTTTTTTGTGTCAATTTTTGACACATTTTTGCCTATATCTTTCTAAGGGGGCGGTCTAAAAACTTCAAATTTTCACAGCACATACATAATGTTGATTTAAATTTTTGAGCAAAATGCAGGGGGGGCTTTAGTCCATATAGACCCCACCCCTCCCTTTGAGTTTTTTAAATCACCTGTGGGGAAGGGATTGGGTCCATATAGCCCCAGGGCCTTTTGTCCATATAGCCCGGGGGGGGGGCTTTAGTCCATATACCTCCCCCCCTGTATACGCTACTGCATTCCAGAGTTATGAGTTGTCTTCAAACTAACTGTTAAATGCAAATACCTAAGTTTTGGAAAGACAAAATTTTCACGAAAACTCAACCGTTATAATCTTTTATTATTATTATTTTTGGTTATTACCCTTAAAAGACAGTAAAATAGGTGATATTTTTTTCGATTTTCGACTCGATTTGTGAAGCTTGTATAGCATGTACAGTTATGTATTATATATTTGAATAACAAAAAGATATTAAACTTTTTAACTAAAAAAAAAAACAAAAGTTATATATACATAAACTCCACACACATGATGTGTTTTTTAAACTAACTGTAAAATGTAAATATCTCTGTTTAACGGTATTTTGAAAAATAAAAATTTTGCTCAAAAATTTAAATCAACATTATGTATGTGCTGTGAAAATTTGAAGTTTTTAGACCGCCCCCTTAGAAAGATATAGGCAAAAATGTGTCAAAAATTGACACAAAAAAAGCATGTTTTTTAAAAAAATCAAAAAAAATTGTAGAAAAGGAGCATCAAAATATCCTTAAATATAATTAATTTTTTTTTCTTATTATCATTCTAAAAATAGAAATTTAATCAAAATCGGTTGAACTTCTGATTTTTGGTGAATTATTTTATAAATAACTATTTTCTTGCTTTCAACTTTTAAACAATCATAACTCCTTCAAAAATTTTTTTAGAATTTTAAAATATATGCATGACTTTCTTATATTTTTAACATCTATCGACAAAAAAACAAAACAAAATTCTAGAAACTCCCGTTTAGAATTGGCCCTTTTTCAGTTTTACCCCATTTTACCCTAGACGCCATTACAAATTTTGGTGTAAAACTGTGGTTTTGTATTCTTATCTATCATTGGAACAAAACTGCATCAAAACATTTTGTACTTCATTTAACTTTGATATATAGTCAAATTTTGTCTAGGATGATCGGGCTATGTTTACTATTCACGGGTTGGGTAGAAAATATCGCATATTAAAATCTCACATTCGTAATCTTGCAATTACAAAATCTGGCTTTTCATAATCTCGCAATAACAAAATCCCGCTTTTAACCACCTCGCAATTAACAAAATCCCTCAAACTAAAAACTTGGAAATTGAAATTTTTCAGTGGGAAACTGAGAGGGATGGTAATGTGAAATTGAAATTTGCGAAATTTTGATACACGAGATTTTTGGATGCGAGATGTACATGCATACATAAATGCAAGATCGGTAAAAGCGAGATTTTGTAACTGGCAGCTTTTAAAAAGCAGAATATGGTCGTCATTCAACACTCGGTTGCCAAAATGAAGTCGACCGGTTTAGTGAAGAGTCGCAGCCAACGCGTTGCAACGCCCGTTCGTCAACGAATCAACAAGAGAACCCAAGACAGTCAATTTCGTCAATTCAATCAATGGAAACCTCTACCGATGGCTGATGAACAATTTCTTTATGCCAAAATTGTATCATATGGACGTGTCCACACAGCTATAACACAAAAGACATTTTGCATAAATGATTTGAGTGAAGAATTATCTCTCGTGGAGAAAACATAAATGACCATCAAGATTGCGGGATTTCACCCCATTAGAGTTTTTTCGTGTAGGGTTTTCTAAAGTCACAGATGTATACCAATAAGCCGCAATCGACCGATTCCCTCAAAGTCAATATTACCTAGACCTTCGATTAGCCGGATATAAGCGGCAGAGTCATTGATAATTGGACCTACCAGATCCGTGCCACAATGCGAGCCCGTGGACGAAATTTGAACGATGTCAAACATGGGCCTTTTTAATAAAAATTTCTCGTTAAGTTCGTGGTTCTACCGTCTCCTTTACTTGACTCCAGTCACAGAATTTTCATTTCAAAAGAGCCCCATATTAGCTGTTTCCTTCTGCTTATCGTGCAACACTCGTGCCGTTAAGCAGAACTGGCAATAAAAAAGTCTTTTAGAGCGTGTTTGGGTAAAGAGTTTTTAACTTATTTATTTCGCCACCGAGGAAGCAGCTATTTCCTATAATAATTCTTCGTAGAGTAAATATCAATGAAAATGTGTTTCGTGGAGATAAAAACCTTTACCGAAACCATAACATTATTCTGAGCAGTCGAAATGCGAATAAATTAAAAGGAAGTGGGTGGTCTCCCTGCCTTGTTACTCGATCTAAACAGTACTAAACAGGTGCTTAAAAATATCTACTATTTCTTGTGCTTCGGTGATAGGGTTTTAGCGTTCTTCCGTTATTTCGAAGAGCCCACGAGCTGATCTTAAAACCAGCAGTCAGTTTATTTGCTTATTTGTATATAACCTATTGTTTCGATCGCGCGACTCTTCGATCTTCTTGAGCAGAGAGCTTCGTGCTCAAATCCTCTCTGTAGACTCATGTAAGTCCAACTACATGCTTAATGCATCCAACTTCGAATTTCTTCTTCTGAACTTTACGCATTTTCTTATCGTTCGACAGTCGAGCTCTGAATTTTTTCGCAGCAAAGTTCACACTCGGCCCTCTAAATGTATAAATTGCTTAAGGTGCGTTTCCAACTGAGAGTACTTTCACTACAAAACTCTCGAAAGTGAATATAGGATAGCTGTCTCCCCCTCTGCGAGCTAATTAATTGACTGTTTCCGCTTTGCAAATTTTACCCTCGCTAATTGCTCGAGAGTGGTTCGCAATCTTTTTGCTCTCAAATGTATACGCAACTTAAGATGTTCGGGACGTGCCCTTCGTAACTAAGCACATGGTATATTTGGTTGGTAGTTTGACCGACTGGAGTGATTCTTCTTTTAAGAAACTTAGTTTTACTCATCACCATTACGAGCTACTTCAAAGTCCATTAGTCGGAAGCTGTAATCTTCTTACCAAAAAACACACCCAAGATTTCTTCTTTTCCCACTTAAGTATTAAACGCCCCGAGCAAACTCTGACATCGTACTACAGGCTCCGTTAGGCTTCTTTCAGTAAATCATAAAACTCGTCCATGAAAAGCACTTCACCTTCATCAGGTCGTGTGCGCCTATCTGGCTTACATTTTGGGAAAGTGGCTTTGTTGCAAATCACAACTACCCAATCACTTTTCGACTTAAAGTCAATAACTTTTCTTGCAACTCGATTCCCCACAACGCACAAATCTCCATCCTAACATGTGTAAACTTTTATCTTAGCTTTAATAAACTTCGCAATTTTTTGTTAAAATCATACCAAATCCTATCCATGTTATATAATGTATGTCCTAGATTGCAGCAATATCTTATACCGCGTAAGGATAGCCTTAAGCTTGTGAGTAGCACTTTGGGTTGTAAAGTGTTCTCACATTTCACGTAAAAACTCAAGTCATTAATCCGTTGACGTTCCTGGTCTTGTTACTATTTGAGGGTAAGCATTTTCTAAAGCTTCTCGGGTTTCTCTCATCATCACCCAAACTTTTTTTTTATTTGGTAAGGAAGTTAAACCGACAACACAAACCCCAATTCACCTCGAAAAAAAATATGATTGATGTATAGAAAAACACACTTAAAATAAACTTTTCTTGTAAAAACCTCCAAAATCAATATTGCTCCAAGTTACCATCGAAAATGCCAAAAGTGAATGTAAGTAAGAGTAATTTCACAAGTAGTCGTCAACCAAGCGGAAATCCACCCCTCAAAGTAATTAAGAACTTCTCCTCTTCAAACAAAACTTTACCATGGGTGTAGGTTAGGGTGGTTCATTAATTCCTTGAATTTTTTTTTGTTAGTTTTCAGTGTGGAAGTATATACGAGTACGTATAAGTTTTCATCATGCTCTCAAATATATTGAAAGAATCTGTTCAGATTTAAAAAAAAAATATTTAAGGGTTGCCAACTTCGATTTTATACAAAAAATTGGAATTTATTTGTTGTTCTAAGATTCAGCTCGTCCCTATCTTTATGTATTTTTTGAAGTTTACAAATACTAGTTTTTGACATGCAGGCTTAGTCATAAACGCATTTTACAGACTGCGTTAAATAGTTACAATGCCTCTAAACGTGGAAATATTATTAATAAAAGTTATGTGACGTTGAATAGAGCCATTTTTAGCTAAACGAGTTTAAAGGTTGAATGGGGGCTATATCTAAACGTAATAGATTCCTTTTGGTACTTTTTTTTGACGCAAGGGCATTGTAACTAAAATGGGTCAGAAAATGTTTTAGAAATAATAATTTACGCAACGTTGAATAGAGCCTTGATAAGGGCTTACAAACTGTGTAACCCTTTGGGAGGTGTTTAAGCGAATTCTAATGAATACGACTGATAGTGGATAGTTGAAATAAAAACAATCAATTTAATTTTTTTTCGCTTTCATTAAAAAAAAAAAAAAAAATATCTCGCGGACCACCCCAATGTGGGCAAATTTTTGCCTGAACCTAAAAATAAAATTAACAACTCTTTGCATCCATTTAAGATGAATTCCACATTCGCCGGAAGTTTCATTTGGTATAGAAAATCGTGTTTCGAAGATTTGGCCAAAAAAAAGAATAAAATCCTATAATACGTCGAAGAGGAATAAAAATCCAATCCAAGGACCCATCATGCCACCATGTCGGTTCATAATAAGTTTTATCGTAAATGGGAATGAGATTCAGCACGACCAAGTCAACAAACGGACGACGACATGAAAAACGTGCCTCAACATACACTCGACGGTCTTTAGACTCATAAAACATGGTCTCATATTGTTAAGTGTAATAAATCCAGAAAAATGAGTATAAAATTTTTATTTCGTTTTTGGGAATTTTCATGGAAAGTAAATAAAAAAGAAAAGAAAGAATTTAGTTAGATATTTGGAGTTGAGTTAAGATTCTCATGAGGAAACATTTATTTTTTTTCTTCTTCGTCTGTACAAACAAGCAGAATCGTACCAAACCATCCGACATCAAGAAAAACTCAACTCTGAAAAAAAAAATTCCTAGTGAATTGTGAGGGCAGGAAAGTGATGTCGGAATTGATTGCTTGTTATCGATCACTTCAAAGGCAAACTGCACCCAATCCGATTAGGTATTCGAAGGAGGTTTTTTCTATTTTTTTGAAAATTGATTTGACAAAATGTCATTGCATCAGTCACAGTCACACCTTTCAAAGTGCCTGAATACCCTCATTTCTATGCATGCATCAGCTATGAAAGCAGCTGAATGGGAGAGATTTTCCGCAACGTGTTCTGGAAAAATATGGGATAATGTTCTCGTTGTGGATTATGGATGGATGTTTTCAGGTTTGCATCAGTGTTGATAAAGTACGTTTTTACCTGAGTCGGGTTTGAAGAAAAAAAAAACGTACCAAGAGCTATACTTTTCTCTTAATCTGCAATCTGTTGTTGTTGACGCAACCTGTTGTGAATTTTAAAAGCGATTTAATTAGAGATTTTCAAATAGTTTTGTGTACATTTTCTGAAGAAGAGAAAATTATTCAAGTACCTAAATGCTAATAGCTAATAATTGAGAAGGCAGCGTTGCATAGAATACCTATAGTTGTGAGGATAATACTCCTTTTGGGGCTTATAGCCTAGGCGTTCCTAATGCCATCACGCTGTACAAAAGTGGGGCTCACTTCCATTCTCTTCAAATACATTTCTTTAATTCGTTCAAACTTCTATGATTTTGAGGAGATGGCTTCTAAAAAAATTTAAATAGAGAACGATAAACTTAATAATAAGTAAATAATGAAACAAACTGATGTTTGTGAAGAAAGGACTGCGCTATATATTTAACGACACCATTAAGCGGTATATATTTTTTAGTAACACATTATTCATCGCACTATGTATGTAGCCTTAATATAGAGTGGATCCTCGATGTTTTATCAGTTTTACTGATATGCCATTGGCTCTAGAGCATTTTAGAGTCTTATCTGACTTATAGACTTCTCTATATTTAGCGGTCGCACCATTAGATCTTCTCCTGGTAGTGGAGAAGTCTCTAATTCTTTCTAAAACAAAGAGTAGTAATCTGTGAAGTTGGATACTAGTTTCCATTCATCATCAAACCAGTCGATCTTATGTATGAAGCTCCTGCCTAATGCTATATTTCCACGAAAAGCTTATCTCATTTCAGATTAAATAAATCTATTAAGTATCTCCACCGCACAAAAAGATTAAAAGAAGATTTACTTTGACAGCACCTTTCAAAATGTAAATTGGGTTTTATTTTTTCTTATGGAGTGGAAGTGAGACAGAATGATTAATTTGTGTCAAACAATGAAGAAATGAATTCAGCCTTGAATGAATGTATTTCGAAGTCTTTGAAAGATCAGTCCAAACTAGTGCCTCAAAGTATATCCGAAATAGATCCAAATGCAGCATTGGATATCCCAATTATCCGGATAGTGTAGGATATCCGGATAGTAAAATGAGACTGTTGAGATCCAACACTATTCAGATAGTGTCGGATTAATATTCAGATTCGGATCTAGTTTGATGAAATTCAGCTTTGTTGGAAGTTTTACAAATAAAAGATCTAATTTTTCTGCATAGTATTGGATCTCAATTGTCTCATTCATAAGCATCCGGCTAGTTTCGGATATTGTTTGAAACTCTAGTCCAAACACATTAAAATTAAATTAATTTGGTAGCATCTCGTGCAAAGTCGGGGTCTAGTGAACAAAACTCTCAACGATTCCTGATGTGTAACTGTTTTTAAATCAACAGATATGGAGAGAACCAATTATTTTCTTATAAACTTATACGGTAGTACCTCGTGGCATGATAGTTAGTGCGTATTACTGTCATGCCGAAGGTGTGGGTTCGATTCCCAGTTGTTCCACCTAAAAACAGAAATGTTTTATTTGAGGTACTGCCTCTTGCGAGGAACTGACAAATCCTCCAAGAGTATACTTGTCATGAAAAAGTGCTTCTCATTTGACCGTTCGGACTCGGCAAAAAATTGTAGGTCCCCTCCATTCCTGCAAACAACACGCACACAGGAATGGTTGAGAGTTGTAAGTCACTAGTATTTTAAACACAAAATACTACTGAGGGTGTGGTTCTGAAAGGGTACCTATTTTTTTTAAGCGTGAAGTTAGCACCACCATTTTCGATTTCCCAAAAAGTGCTGTATTGAGCTCAACTTGTGCTGTCAGGTACCGTAAACATAAACTAATCACCTATTTGTTTGTTTTGTACTGCCTTGTGCCAAACGGAAAAATGGAATATGGTTGGCTTAGAGTGAAAACTAACTCCTCATTTGTGTCATCATTTCACACAGAGAAAAAAAAAACAGGTATAATTGACCAATTTTTGATTAATTAGGTATACCTGTTTTTCAGCACGGTTTATCAGGTTAACTGTTCAACCAAATACCTAATTTTAATGTCGTGTTACATAAACGTAAGTTGCAGGTAAAATCAGCATGACACCTTGTAAATTTAACACTACCTTAAAAAAGTAATACTTTAAATTTAACATACAAATCTTGTTAATATTAAATTACTCAATATTCAATGTCCTGTAAATTTAACATGAAAATCTTGTGAATTTAACATGAAAATCTAGTTAGTTTAATATGATTCAATTTTGAATCAAGCTTGTATCTTGTATTTGTGTCATGAATCCATACGTCCTAGAGTCGTCTCTAAGGCTGCTTATTGTTTAGCTCGTTTCGCATTATTCTGAAAGCATTTATTAAATATTCATTTTAATTTTAAAATACTTTGTGATACTTACTGTACACGGAGATAGCACTCAATTCGATACTCAAAAAATGTTTGGCAAAAATCAATGAGCTGAATCTCATTGGATAGTCTGTGCGATGTGTTTTAACACTGATGTCACGTTAAAATGAACTGGCAGAGTGCTACTTTAACAGGGAGCCAGGTTAAATTCAAAGGGTACAAATTGTAAAAATTACCATAAAAAACGTTAATTCAACATGATTTGTGGTAAAAATAGAAATTGACAACATACAGTGCAAAAAAACACTACCTCAGTTGAAATTAACAGTGTGCTTTTGTCAAAACTTCTTATTTACAAGAATTTATAGTTAAAATAACAGGACATCTTCTTAAATCAACTTGAATATGGCAAGAAAGGCCACCAGGTTGTTTCTGTAACTTTGGGTGATATGCATAAAAGATAGTAGATGCTTTTACTTGAGAATTTCTAAGCATTTACTTTTTTTGGTATGCATAAAAATGCAGTAAATGCTGAAAATAAAGTATTTACTTTTGGTCACAGTGGCTACTGTTTTCGGATGAACTTTTTGAGTAAATACTATATTCTGTATGCATAAAAACTAGCAAGTACTTTTTTTCTGTAGGAATTACTTCTTTTTTTCGAAGTCAAAAAAAAGCAACATGAAACTTTCAAAGTACCTACTTTTTTGCTTTAAACACATTACTATGTAGCCTCAAAAACATAAAGACTTACAGCCTCTCTATTCTCAAGAGATTCACGTCGCTGATATAAATTAAAATTAAGTTAGTGTTGACAGTACTGAAATGGCGGAATTTCGGGTTCAGAATAAAATTTTAAACAGCTTTATCGTTTTGAGAGGGAAAACGTAGATTGGTTGAGGGAATACTTAATTGGTAAGTCATTGCAAAATTTCTAGCTTTAAAACTTGACACACTCTTACTATTTGGAGCTTTTTGTTAGTTCGCGGAAATGGTGTTAACTTCTATTTTCGTATTTGCTTGTTAGCTGCAAAATATTATTTTAATTTAATTTAATATAATTCTTGAAGAAGTAAAAACTTATGAAAATTGTTAGGTATATACATATATTGCGATACTACCAATAGGCTTCCGTTAGTTAAACATGAGGAGTTTTTAGTTACTAGCGAAGTTTCAAAACTTGCCCTTAGTCGCCTAGTTTATAAAGAGTCTTATGCTTAACAAATGATACATATACCTACATAATACTTTTTAAGGAGCTCATACAGAAATGAGAGGACGGGCAATCACTCATCAAGAAAAGATGCGATTTTTTAACGAAACGTTGGAGATCCTGGATTTCAAGTTGGTATTATCTGCTCCCACGGATAAAACACCTAATAGGTATGTACATGTATATGAAAAGTTGTTAGTAAATTTAAAGCATATGTATGTATTGTACATCGATATAAAATAATGATTACCAGGAATGCAAGAGATAGATGGATTTTCATCAGCGCTCAAAAGATCTTTGAATATTATTCCTCATTCTTTAAGCTTAATGGGATTATTCCCCGTTCTCTTTAGGTCCGTCTTTTTCTTTAAATCCGCCTTAAAGCTATTGAGCCTTTTCCTTACTTTGGGCTTCGCTTAGCTCAAAACCAGTTTCAGATTAAGATTCATTTATAAATATTTTCATAGCATCTGACTTGGTTTTTGATTGACGGTTGCTGTGACTTATGCATGAGGACACTATTAGACCAGGAAAACTAGCACAAATCGTATGGGGAACCTTGAAAAAATTAATTCATGAAATATTAAAATTGGAATCGACGCAGAATTGCAACCTCTATAACATATCCAAAGTCCCCAGAAATCCCCGCATTGGCTTTTTGTGTAGATGTAGTTGAAGAGGTGCAGACGAGAGAATTTGGAAGTCTATTAACCTAAAATATTTGTTTTGGTACAAACTAGTCATAGATACATGCTTTAAGGGTTGTTTTTAACGCTGAATCTAATGAAACCAAACTCAACAAATTGATGACAAGTTTAATATTTTTACCGAGTTTCATGAGTGTAAGAGTTTTTTCGTGGGTGTTATGGTAAACATTCTACACTTGCCCCTCCCCCTTAAAAAAAACACCCTTTCACCATGGATATTTTTAGGGACTGTCTTCATTCTTAGTTCGTATGACAAATGGAACATTTATTCCAAGTTTCATTAACATACCGTTATTTTCAAAGGGTTTTCGGTAATATTTTACCTGTAGTACCTGAAAAAAGTCATCTTTACATAAAAAGGACTATAACTTTTTTGGGTGTCAGTATCATTTTGAATTTGGTTTCATTAGATTCAGCGTTAAAAACAACCCTTAAAGCATTATATCATATGACTAGGTTGTACTAAAACAAATATTTTAGTTTAATAAACCTCCAAATTCTCTCGTCTGCACCTCTACAACTGCATCTACACAAAAAGCCAATGCGGGGATTTCGGGAACTTTGGATATGTTATAGAAGTTGCAATTCTGCGTCAATTCCAATTTTTATATTTATGAATTGAAAAAATTATTTGCTACTAACCCGATAAAAAAAAATATAGTATTTACTATCAATTTCCGATGAATTCTAGTATTTTCTTGGATGAATTTAGTATATACCTACTGAAAGTATTTGCCAGTTAGTAAGTACTAAACCTTATGCATATGGAATGAAGTAAATACTTTAAATTTAACCATTTGCTTAAAGTTATAGTATTTACTATTATCTTTTACTTGTAGTAAATACTTCCGTTTTATGCATATCACCCTTTATAATGGGATAGTGCACTTTGTTAATTTAACACGGCCCGAGTTAAGTATTTACCTGGTGTTTTTTTTCTGAGTGTATAGATCACTTCAAAAACTATTAAACCTATTAAATGTATTCAATTTAACTGAATTAAGCAATAACGAGTGGAGAAGCTTTCTTAATATATTTTAAGATTAGCAAATGTAATGTGAACACTTCTTTTTAAATATTTTTTTTTTTTTTGTAAAAAATCAAAATAGGAGTTAGCTGCTTTTCACTCTAAGCCAACGATATCTGTCATCGATCCATCACAAATTCTACTCCGATCTATCTTCGATCTGCCAATCCTTTGTTAAATTGTATTGAATTAGATGAGCCCAGATACTACCCGATTTCAAACCAGTTTTAAACTGGTTTCAAACCGGTTACAACCCAGTTTCATTCTAGCTTCAAATCGGTTTCAACCCAGCTTCAATCCGGTCTCATCCCAGTTTCTAATCTGTTTTAACCCAGTTTCAACCTGATTTCAAATCGGTTTTAGCTCAATTTCAACCGGATTTCAAATCAGTTTCAACTTAGTTTCAACCCAGTTTCAATCGGGTTTCAAACCGGTTGCAGCGTGGACTAACCCGGTGTCAACCCACTATGAACCCGATAACCATGCTACACGTATCTGTCTAACATATTACGACTTATCTACTTAAGTTCCATTTTTAAGTGTGTTTGGTGAAGTGAAATTACTTAAGTTGTAAATTATATAGTTAAGTGTTATTCACAAAAAAGAAAGGGTTATAAATTGGTTTTAATGAGAGGGATTGTTATCCTCTCGCCAAATTAACTTACTATTATCGGTGCCGACATAAACGATTTACAATTACTTGTTAATTTTCATTCATGAAATATATTTCATTAATACTTTCTCCTTTCAGCTATAACTACAATGTAAACTTTTAACGCTTTTAAAAACTAGGTTACAAATAAATTGGGGGAGCAAATAGATGATGAAATCTGAAAATAAATACAAAAAAATAATGTTGCACCTGGTTAAATCAGAGAAATAACTTCAATAAAATTGAAAAAAAGAAACTCAAGATAAAACCCCTTTGAAAATTTTTAGAGATATAATAACTTTATAAATAAATAAATCATCCATCCCTTCTTGTATTTCGATAAAACAAATTAAAGATTGAAGATAATAATATTTATTTATTTGTTCATTGACAAAAAAAAAACTTCCAACTGATATACGAGTAATACTCGTAAGTTAAATCATGACAAATATTTGACCTTGGTAAATAAGATAAACAACGCGCCAGAGCAGCGCCCTCGCATTTTGATTTTTGTTTCAAATAAAATTTTTAGGAAGAAACAGGTGGCGTCATGAGGTGACTATCTCTTTTTCAATGCGCACTTCAAAGCGTCATGGAAATGGAGTTTGTGCTAAGTCGACCGGAAATACAGCCATTTAGTGAGCAGAGTTGTTATAGGTATTTAGGTGGGTAGAGTCAGTGTCGTTTCAAGTACATAATGATCGTGTCATGTCATTGTCATTATCATTATTTTTTTCAATTGTATGAAAAGTGGAGAAAGTATGACCTTAATTGAATGTAAATATGACCTCCTTATTGTCTTTTGTTCAATTTTTTTTTTTGCAATGAAAGAATTAAATGGATTTGTATTGTTGACGTAACAGCTCGAAGACAACCATGACCTAATGACTACTATATCCATATGTATTCTGAATAAAGTAACACACAGAATACAATTATTAACTTCTACTCTAATTTTTTTTACTAGGTACAAGTGCAAGTTTAAAGTAAAAATTCATACCTACCAGGACCTCTTTTAATTTGTGACTAATGTATGCAGTTCTCTCCAAATATAAATGAACAATCTAAATGACATCGCAAATGTACATTATTAAAAAACCAATTTCTCACACTCTTTCTCCAATCCGGATGTTGATCCTTAAAAACCCATAAAAATCGAGTTGTAGTAATAAATATAAGGGCTCTGTCATTCCTTAATAACCACAAGCACTTAAAATGTTGAAAGACAGAAAGAATCATTTGACAACTCGAACGACGTTAATTTTCAAAGCACTTCCACTTTCAAAAATAAACAAAAAAAAAAAAGACGACAACACTTTCGTTTTCTTCTTTGAATTAATTATTCTTCTTTTCAGTTTTTTTTTTCTTTGAAAATATAAACATCATCATATTTTTGTTTGTACACATAAAAATAAAACTGAAAATCTTAAAATAACAGTGTCAAGCTGACGCGCACACAGACTCATTAATGTATATGCCTTGTGGGGGGATTTGGTCTTCATTTGTTGTGTTTGTTTATGAATATGGATATATGTCTTATTGTGGAGAAATATCATTCTTCTTCTTGTACCAAAAAGAAAAAAATTATCGTACCATCATAGTAACGAATTGTATTGTTAGGGGAAGTGAAAAAAAAGTTACCTTATTTTTTTGTTTTCTTTGTTTCCTGCAGCTAAATATGTATGCAAAAGGAATGATGCGCTACTTTCCGTTTTTGTTGTTATAATTACGATCGGGGAATGAGAAGAACAAAAAAATGAGATGAAACTGGTATAAGAGGAACGAAACACAAAAGATGCCGAATTGCAGGTGTTCTTCCCATTTTTTTTTTTTAATTTTGTTGTTATCGTTACTTCTTGTTTTGTTTTTTGTTTTTTGAAAGACAAGGACATTTCATTAGAGAATGTTAAGGTGTTATGCCTGGTTGCACCATGATGTACCTATGAAAAATAGTTAAATAAATAATTTGACTGTGTGGTACAATGTTAAAATGATGTTTGTGAACAATACCCGTTCCTATAAATGGTCAGTTAAATAAAGTGCTGTATTAAAGCACCCTTTATTTCATTAAAAAGTTTTTCATTTAATATTTTGAGACCATATTTTCCATGTTAAGAAATGTTTGATTTGGATGCTTCTAGCAGCATAACTCAACTTTTCCTAACTTAAAACAGCCGTTCAGCTCCGAAAAGTTACTGATAAAATTGTTTAGCTGTTGTCTAATTTTGTCTAAATTGAACAACGGAATCAGTTGTCTAAGTCTTGACTAAAATAATAATTATTTTATTAAATACATAAAGAATATTTCAGTCGTCGAATATCCGTGACACATTGGTGGAGAACGAATATTATGTTATCCGCTTATACCGCAAATGTGTCATGTTATACAACGTGACGTGAACAAAATGATATGACCATGATATCAAAACTTCGATTTTCTTGAAGTTATTTCTTAGTATACATAGTCCCTAAACGACATCAACGTTGTACGTATGTATGTTTTGCTTTGTGACGAATTTAATAACTCAATTTCAGTGCCAAATGTGTCAACTTGTAATACTACACAGGATGTGTGTCACCCTATGTGGTAAATGTTATGTTAAAATTATGGTATTCATACTATAGTATTGTTACGCTGGATAAAATGATTAAAAGAACTTTTCCAATTAAATTATCTCTTTTTTCCTTGAATTCATGCGCAATAAATCCTTGAAAAAAATAAAATCTGTGCGCGTCAAGTTTTTGCGACTACGAAACTGATGTTTTGCAAATTGGTCATCAAATATTCTTGTGCTGTACCAGTTTCATTCTATTTTTATTTATTTTGTTGAATACCATGGTATTTATTTTTTTACTACGATTTTAGTTGAAAACCGTAACGGGTGTTACCACTGAAATATTGCGTTTGTGACGAGCAAATGTTACTGGTGTGACCTAGTATGATTTTGCCACTTCGAATAAATTAAATAAATTACTGCTTCGAGAGAAAGCTCCAGTATGCGTGTGGTTGGTTAGTCCGCAGGCAGAGATCGAAAATAACAGTTGACATTTATTTTCAATTGGTTTCTCACTGAGAGATATTTTTAATTCGTCAAATTTCATTTTGGTCTTGGTCTGTGATTTATTTTTAAAAATTATTTTTTAGGTCCTTTGGTGAGATTTATCATTTAAATTCCAGAATAACTCTTATCTGTTGACTTTTTTTCTTAAAAATTAAGGGAAACGATCAACCTAAAACTGTTTCCATGGAAAATAAATCAAAAATGGTCTTTTCTCTCTAAGAAAAAGTAGATTTAAAATCTGTGTTGTTTCAAATATTTTAGATTATTCAGATCACAGTAGACTCAGATCGTCATCAACATTTATATAAAAGAAGAGGTATTACGAGGACGACGCACGCCGCAGATACTGTCTAAACGTGCCTTTCAGTGCCATTGTGGTCATTGCATTAATCTCGCTTTTGTCTTGCGAGGTGCCCGTTTACACGGCTATCTGTGTCGTGGTTTTCTCGCTTTGATCTCGGTTTGGTCTTGCCGTGATATTTACACGTGGTTTTTGGCATTTAGAATGTTTTTCCATCACCTCGCTTTGGTCTCGCTATAGTCTCGCCAAAACTCTTTTTTCTTAAATTACTTTTCAAATAGGTTACAATAAGCTAATACCGTGGCTAAAAATTCCAAAGGTGGTTTTATGTTTCATTTACATGGCTACCTGCATCGTGAATTTCTCGCAATAATCTCGATATAGTCACGCCGTGACATTTACACGTGGCTTTTGTCATTGTTCACGTCTTATCATCGTCTCGTTGTGGTCTTACTTTTATGCTACCAAAGTCCGACCATTATAGCAATTAGGGTTTCATTTTAGCTACATTTTTTCAAGTTGCTGACAACGGTGCCTGACTAGCAAAAAAGAAAATTGTTAACAATGGCAATTGACACCTTACTGCCTACTGAACATACATACACTAAGTGGGTCAACGGAGTTGTGTGAGTGGCACAGAGGCCCCAAAGAAGGAATACAAATCCAGATGAGAACCCGTTGACCAGCCAACGTTCAATCGTTCAATAAAACTGTTGACTAACCTTAAAAGATCTCTTTAAGTTAATATTTCAAATAATAGCATAACGAGATTAAATTTTAACCATAAGCGAGAAAACCTCGTGTAAGCGTTCCTAAATCAATACGGCGAGAAGAAATGAACACCATGGCTACAAATGAAAAAACAACTTGTAAACGGCCATCGCGAGGCGTATGCCATGAGCCAACAATACACAAAACTACGTGTAAACGCAATCGGCAAGATGACGCCAAGAAATCGTCACATCATCATTGTGCAGTCGTCGTTGTCTTTATTGCGTCCGTCATCGTCGATGACGTTGTATTTCGACTAGCGCGATTTTAAGGTGCAAGATTTAGACGCGTGTCAGCTCAAAGACCAAAAACAGTCAATTATGATCAGCACTTCCACTAAACTTTTATTGAAGAGTATTTAACAATGAATGACCAAACAATTCTTTGAAAATCCATAAGCAGAGCTTTTTAATCAACAAAACAAAATAAAAATCTCCAAATGAGATTTATTTTTTTCTCTCAGCGATAAGTGGTCAGTGGTTAACCAAAACCTAAAAAAATCAAAAAAAAAATTTCTCACTGAGAGAAACCGAAAAAAAGTTCTTTTTTAAGTTACATGGTTATTTAGTGAGCATTTTTAAAAATCTCGGCAGGCAGCGCAATTTTAAAGACTTTTTAAAAGGTTGAGTTTTATTTTCGACCTCTGTCTGCAGGAATGGAGGGTCCAAAAATTTCTTCTGAATGAATAAGATGAGAGGTACTTCATCTTGAACACTGAATTTCTCTAAGGATTTGTCAATTCCTCGCAAGATACACTTACTTTACTTTACTTTACTTTACTTTACTTTACCTTACTTTACTTTACTTTACTTTACTTTACTTTACTTTACTTTGCATAAGTTGGCGCTACAGTGCTCCTGGGCCTCAAGTAATAGACTCCGCCAGCTATCTCGATTTCTTGCTTGCTGTGTCCAGTTTTGTATACCTGTTCGGCTTATATTTCCCTCAACTTAGTCACGCCACCGAAAATGAGGTCCGCATCTGTTTTTAACTCCCTCTCTGCGTTGAGTACCTTACGGACTGGAGCGTCGATGTTCATTCGCTCTAAATGCCCATCTTAACCGTTGAACTCGTAGTTTTTTGATCAGGAGCAGGCCTGTTGTTATTTTTCCTATTGACACAAATCGGACCATAAATCGCGCCTAGAACTTTTCTCTCGAAGACACCAAAGGGAGAGCTCAGGTGCCTGGGAGAGGTACCATGATTCTGCACCATAAAGCCAGACCGGAGTAATGACAGTTTAGTACAGCGTGTCCTTGGGACTTC
Organism: Dasysyrphus tricinctus; assembly: GCA_963921185.1. NCBI lineage: Eukaryota > Metazoa > Arthropoda > Insecta > Diptera > Syrphidae > Dasysyrphus > Dasysyrphus tricinctus. The sequence goes on from OY992531.1 coordinate 79,160,955, forward strand.
GTGATAGGGCTTTATTCCTCAATTGCCAATACAAAGTCCAAAAAGCAGCGATTATCAAGTGGAGTTATGTACCTATTCTACTCTTGATATCCACAATGATATCATTTGCAGAGTTCAAAGCAGTGCCACAGCAGCTTCATGAAAGTGTGTCGTCTTTTCGTAGTCCTGTGGTGGTTTCGAAAGCTTCGGTAGAAATCTCCTCCGATCTTGACGGAGCAGTGAATATTCTCCAACGTCATCCTTATTAGACGTATCAGCTTGGCAGAGATACATCATCTCATCCCTGTTAACGCTGTCATAAGCTGTTTTAAAATCGATGCAAAGGTGATGTGCATCGATGTGAATTCTTGGGTCTTCTCCAGGATTTAGCTTAATATGAAGATTTGGTCGATGGTAGACTTTCTTGGTCTAAGCCCACACGGATAAGAGTCAATCAGTTCTTGCTTCAGGCAGTCACATAATACGCTTGACAGGATGTTGTAGGGTGTAAGCGATATTGGAAAGACTTGTGGCTCTGTAGTTGGTGCAGATAAGGTGATTACCTTTTTTGTGGACTGGGCAGATGGTCCTTATGTTCCACTCGTTGGACATTCTTTCCTCCGACCATATTTTGTTTACAAGTTGGTGTACTCGTAGGCTCCTTAGGTACCAGATCATCTCCAGCGTACTTGAAAAGTTCAGCAGACACCGACTGCTTTGTTCGATTTTAGTCTGGTGATGGCTCCGTAAATCTAATTTTGGTCGGGTGGGTGAAACTCCATATTATCAACCAAATTGACTTCACGGGGCAGCTCATTGGCGAAGTCTTGGCCTTCATCGCCGCTGTAAGGGAGCTAATTGAAGTGATCTCCAGATGTTTAAGTTTTAACATCGACTGTGTTCTGTGTTGCCACTATGGTATTTCCTTCCTTGCCCTTGCAGGCCCCAGGGTGGCTAGTAAATCCTGTTGTTTTCTTTTTGACTCTTCTGTAGAAATTCCGCACCTAATTTCTGCTAAGCATCTCTAGATCTTCTCGATTCCAAGTTTTTATGACTTTTTTTCATGATCTTTTTTCTGAACAAGCGGTTTTCATACCGCATACTTTTGCTGCCACAAGCTGTAAGCTATTGTTGTCAGAAAGCTTCTCGACCCATCTCATCAGTAGAAGGGTTTCTTGCAAGCTCTAGGGATACTTGGTCGACACAGGCTATGATGGTCTCTTCCGAATGCAGTCTTCCAGTGTTGAATTTTCGCCTCATTGTTGATGTTCGCCTAAGAGCTTCCATGAATATTCGCACGCGCAGCTTGGCGCCAAGCAGGTAGTTATCCACGTAAATATTAGCTGACTTGTACGTACGAACGCACAGTATGCTAGAGGAATGCCCAGCGTCGATTTGGTTTGCTGGTTCCATCATGGGGGGCCAGCTAAGTGTGTTTGTAGATATCAAAAAAGGGAAATCTAGTGCTCAACACCCTAATCTTTACGAAGCCGACGGGCAAGCTTTTCTGCTTTGCGTGTCCGTTTAAGTGTACGCACATTCCATGTACATAAAAGTACGGCACTGTCCATTTTTTGTTTGCGGGGCGAGAGGGGTGTCAACATTATCAAATTATGTTTTCATCACAATCAAGTTGATGAAGCCTGCGCATGACTTAGATCTTAGGGCTGGTTCTTCAGAGCAATATTTATGTTCTTTTGCGCCGCGTAAGATAAGCTTCCTCTGCAAAAAAAAAACACGTTTTAGGTAGAACTGACGGGAATTGGAATCCAACTTATACCTGAAGTGTGATAGTCTCACTTTTAAATGCTTTATTATGATCAAAAAACCTTAAATTCAAAGGACTAGAACGGGTATACTAAAAACTTTATTTAAACAGTAAACGTGTAATTTCGTCAGCTTTGATTTTCTAAAAATTAATTTTGCCTATGTCAAAGTTTATGTAGGAACAAAAATAACAACAAAAACGAAACAGATACTTCCCATGTCATAGAGTAACAACATCCCTTGCTGGCCTTTGGACTTCAAGAAGCACATGTCCCTATTTATCTTAAAATATCTTCGAAAACAACCCAAAGTTAAACAAAGTCCGCATAAAACTCTATCTAGAACCTATATTTGAGTATTTTATGTAACCATACTATTGGACCATACTCTCCAAAAAGTTAATCTATTAAAATTTTCAGCTATATTCTGCATTTGATGATGAATTCAATTTGAGAAACAAACTTCTGAGAATTAATTCTACTTCAACTATTTTCATGTTCAATTATTTGAACCCAATCAACTAAATTTGCCAAAAATGTTTAAAAGTAAGCCTTTCTGAGAAATAAAAGTTCCTCCCTTTTATTCGAAAGTTTATTTATTTGAAAATTCTCCATCATGCCCACCTTGTCCAAAAGTATAAAAGGTTGAAATTCTTTAGAAGAAAAAAACTTTTTTATTTCTATTTTTCTGTTGTTTAACTTCCTTAATTCAAACTGATAATAGAAATTCTACAAAAATAATATAGTTAAAAACTTTATAGGTACCGACCTTCTATAAAAACAAAAAAAAATCCTTTGGTTATCTTAATAGGAACCCAAACAGAAAAAAATGAGTGTTTTTGTGATAAAAGAAATTTATCTTCTTAAAAACCAAACCCAAAGCAGCTTTAAGTAAACAATTCCATTTGAAAAGAATAAAAGGGGAGCGTTAAAGTAATTTTTTTCAAGAGTCCACTGTCGACAGAAACAAACGTGTGATACTGTTGACAGACTCAGTCATTGACTTTTCAATGTGTCGCCATGTGTTTGGTATAGGTACGGTACCTACTCTCTCTCTATCTATTGTCATTGTCGCACATTGCTTCTCAGCACTTGACTTATTTGCTGCTGCGTGTGATTCAAGAGCTGATAACACAGAGACGTCTCGCCGCCACCAACAACAATAACAACAAAACGATGATTCGAAAGTCCAAAGAAACATCATGACAACTGCGATAACCAATTCAATCGAGTCGCACAAAATGTTTAATTCCCGTAATGGAGCGGATGGCTGATGGGTTAATATGGTGGCATCGTCATCGTATAGTTACCTAATCCCAACTTTTGTTAACAGCACGAACCAATTTATCAGCGAAAATACGATTCACCTCCATTGCATTGTCAAAATGGAATACCAGAAGCCCAGAAAGTTAAAGAAATGTTGGGTTAAGATACATATTGTGTGCTTCCTTCCTACACACGTGATCTGGACGATGACCACCGCAAGTGAATCAGCTTGACTCGTGCTAAGTAGGTAGTTATTTTGCTATCCCGACTCTGTATTGCTATATCAATTGAGTACCTGGTACCGAAATTGCAATGCAGCAGGACGACTATTCAACTCGAAAAGACAATTGGTGCAGTTTTAGTGTTCAATGTTGTTGTAGCTGTGTTGCTGATGACATTTTTGTGTTGCACAGCACGAACAATGTCGAGACGGGACAACAATGATGGTTTCTGCAGTTGAATTTGTTTATTTAATTTTTTTTTCTTGAACCTATCCAACCATTGAATTTTGTAGCAAAAAAAGTTTGAAGGTTGAAAAGAAAGGAGCAAAATATTGTACACGAGTACCTGCATACTTTCCAGAACGATAAACAAATAGAAATCCGTAAAATGGACCTGAAAATTGAAATATCTCTCAAAATCATCGGTTATCGATTTTAAACAGCATTTTGATTCCTTTGGTAGCTCTCTATTTTATTGTTTGACAATGAACTTACAATTGAGTTATAGCCCACTGATGGGGGAAGCAGAAGTGGATGAAAACTATGAACGCTGGTCCAGAAAATTATAAAGACAAATGCCAAACTTCAAACAATATTGGGACAATCCGTTTTACTTTGATGTCCAAAAAAATACCCCAAGTTTAGAAAAAAAATGTAAAAATTCAGTTTTTTTATAAATACTTCATAAACTATCTCTTCTTTGGAAAATGTCAAAATACCAACCCTAAAGGCTCTTTTTCGTAAGAGCGATATATTGCGGAGGTACATTTATGCAGACCTGTGTACTTAAAGTGAAAGTACAAATACAATTACCTTGTACTTAAAATTTTTAAGTACCAGTACAATTCCTGGGTACTTGTACGTAAACATTTCAAGTACCAGTACCGGTACTTGTACTGGTACTTTAATTCTACAAAAGAACTTGAAATGTTTGTATTGATTACTTTTGTACTTATGAGTTGTACTTAAATAATTTTCAATTGCTTTTTGATTCCAAAAGTATTTATAATTCTTTTTCGAAAAAAAAGTAGAAATAGTAAATGTTTTAAACCAAAATCGCCATGGTCGTCCAAACGTGGTTTTCAGTGTTGTGGTCATTGTGTTCGTCTCGATCTAGCCTCACGTTTACACGGGGATGTTTCGTGGTTTTCCCGCTATGTTCTTGCTTTAGTCTCGCCACGACATTTGCCCGTGGTTTTTGGAACTAGGCACGTTTTGCCGTCATCTTGCTTTGGCCTCGCTATAGTCTCGGCAAAGTTCATTTTTTCAAAGTAAAATTCTTCAAAGAGGTTAAGCTAAAAATGTGGTTCAAATGTCCAATCGTGCTTTCCAAGTTCACGGTCACTATGGTTAATCTCGCTATGGTCTCGCTGAGCCATTTACACGTGGTTTTTAAAATTGAGCATGTTTTGCCGTCATCTCGCTTTGGTCTCGCTTTAGTCTCGCAAAAGATTTTTTGTTTTTACAAAACAATGTTTTTCAAAATGCTAAAATTATAAATTGGGTGGCGCAACAGCTCATGGAGAAACTGGGCCTAGTGACTTACAACTCTCAACCATTCCTGTGTGCGTGTTGTTTGGCAGGAATGGAGGGGAACTAAAGTTTTTTGCTGAGTCCGAACGGCTAGAAGAGAAGCACTTATTCATGACAAGTATACTCTTGGAGGATTTGTCAGTTCCTCGCAAGAGGAAGTACCTCGGATAAAACATTTCTGTTTTTAGGCGGCCCGGCGGAGAATCGAACCCAGACCTTCGGCATGACAAATGTTGAAATAAGTTAAAAAAAAAATTGTATTGAAAACGTGTGAATGTCACTGAAAAAGCACAACGAAATATGTGCAATTGTTTAAATTTCTCATGGAGATCCTTGCCCTATCGAGACGAACACAATGACTGCGACACTGAATAACACGTTTGGACGACCACTGCCATTTTGACTTAGAACATTTATTATTTATAGTTTTTTTTTCGAAAAGGAATTAAAAGGACTCATAAGTGCTTTCGGAATTAAAAAGGAATTGAAAAGTATTTAAGTACAACTCATAGTACCGGTACTAGTACTTGAAATTTTTAAGTAGTATCTACTATGGAATTGTACTGGTACTTACAAATTTAAGTACAAGGTAATTTTACTTAAATTGTCCTTAAGTACTAATATACCTACTTAATTACCTTAGGTACTACTATATGAACGTTCCTACCATTTTCCACAGAACCGCTGGATGTCGTAAGCATATCCTAACAGAATCCCAAATTTGAACAACTGCACTGAGGTCAATTGGGCAAAATTCAGTTTTTACATTTTGCGAAAACTGCCAGTTAATTTGAAGAATTGCCATGGCAAACATTTTATAAAAAAAAAACACCTTTTTCGTAAGAGTAATAGATTTGGAAAAAATGTAGCCCAGTAGCCTACCTACCTACCTACCTACCTAGTTGAACCAAAATGGTTGCTTTGCTGAATTTTGGCTACAATATTCTTTTCGGATAATAATTTTTAACGAAAATTAATGAAATTTTGTTCACTTATTGATTTGGGCACCTTGAATTAAGTAAAATGTTTTTTGTTAATTCATAATAGGGGCCTTACACTAAAGATCAGAAAATCAAAATTGTCACCCGCCTGGAAAAACTATCAAGTTTTAACGAGGCCCTAGAAAGTTTTACATTGATGCTAAAAAGGGCCTTAGGAAGACTAACTACCTATATTGAAATACAAGTTTTTCTGATTCAATAGCAAAACTTACCCAACAATTCTTTACAAGCAATCTCTATATGATCATTTGACTAGGTTTCCTCGACTAAATTTCCCCGAAGGAAACTTCCAAGGCCTTGACTAAATTTGGTAAAAAATAACCATTTTTCCAGGTGGCCAGAAAATTTTTATCAAATTTACGTTATGAAATGTCTTTCAAAAAGGACGTGTTTCTTCAGCGAAGTTATCGCTCCCATTTGCAAGAACTATGTAACTGGATTTTGTATTTTTTAGATCATGGCAAACAAGATTTTATTTTGCATAATTAACAGGACTTTTTGTCCAATTAAATTCCGACAACTTAAGCATCTTAAGCAGCTTAAAACTGCTATCTCTAAAATTTCAAAAAGTAAAGTTACTTAGTTCTTGCAACCAGGTAGTAAAATGTACAAAATTTTGAAAAGCAAGTCCAAGATATTGCGCAATATTCCCAAATGATTAGATCAAACTTTTGTACTTTTTCCTTTATAATTTTGTAGACTTAACCTGATAGAAATTTGACAATTTTCATCGTTAAGTGTTGTCAACCAAAATTTAGATGAACTACTTATTTAAAACACTCGAAATAATTTAAAGTAATAAATATTAAGTTTTCTGGTTCCTACGTTTTCATCTTACTTCAGAAGAAGAATTTTGAAAGTTGTAAAGCAACTAAAGAGCTTTCCAATAAGTGTGGGTCGATTTTGAAATTAAAAAAAAAAACTATGCGTGTTAAAAGCGGTTAAATTGCCATTATTTATGAAGTAATTAAAATATTCTTAGTTACCTATATAAAATAGTAGTTATTTTACAGGTTTTTCCAGCTTTTAACTATTCGAATTCTTAGCCTAATGTCAGATTTAAGTAATGCAACCAAAAAAATATTGATTTTTTCGAGTTCTTGCGTAGTTGATCTAAAATTTGCTTGACAACTTCCAGCCGTCAAAATTGTCAAATTTTTTTCTGATTCGATCAGATTAGGTCTAAAAATAAATTCCATTACAAAAAGTTTTAAAGACCAGCACTAAAATTAGTTCTAATGGGAACATTTTGCTAAATGTTGTACTATCTTCTTTTAATTTTGTACAAATCAGCATTGGAGTAATTTTTTATGAAAATAATTCAGGCATATATTTTAGGATATTTCAAACATAAAATTGACTAAGTTTCTGACTTTGACAAAACTTTTTTTTTAATTTTGAAATTTGGGGCCATGTTCTGACAAAAATTGTGAAACCTCTATTTGAAGTAGAAGAAAATAGACAGTACCACTGAATTCAGCCTCCCCAAATCATTAAGTGTACCAAATTTCATTAATTTATGTAAAAAATTGGCGTGGAAAATGATTTTTGTCGGCAAAATTTAACAAATAAACCACTGTGCGGCGGAGGTGTCGTGGATTTTATTGACGTATGAGAGTTGGTTGGTTCCAGGGTTGTAAAAGAATGCAATCTTATGTGAATGCAATTTTTTGTAAATGAAGGTAATCTTTTATTACTTCAATTAAAATATTGCGTTCATTGAATCCACTTTGAGCTTGAGCATGCGACTTCAAATTCTGCAATCACCAACCATTTAACGTTGAAATTATTTCAATAATTTTTTCCCCCAATTCACTTTCGGCAATCAATTGAATGCAATCTTTTGAGAATTCATGCATTCTTTGCTTCCATTTGCATTCATTCGCATTCATTTGCAATCTTTTCAATAATTCATTCATTCACTTGCATTCATCTCCATTGTTTGCATTCTTCTGATTTTTCTTTTTAATTTATATGATTTTTTTAAATTTTCTATCAGTCTTTTAATTCACACTTAATTTTAATTAATTGAGAGCTGTAAATATTTAGTTCAAACCATACCATATGAACTTAAAACTAAACTTTTAAATTTATTTTTGACTCAATGAGTGATAAAAACTAAGTAAAGAACAAATTAAATGTGATTGAAAATATTGTTAGGGAATTCAAAAAAAAGAAAATCAAAATAATTCCAAAAAAATTCAAAAGAATGCAAATGAACACCAAGAATGCAATTGAATACAAAGAATGCATGAATTCTCAAAAGATTGCATTCAATTGATTGCTGAAAAATAAATTGTGGAAAAAATGATTGAAATCATTTCAACGTTATATGATTGGTGATTGCAGAATTTGAAGTCGCAGTCTCAAAGTGAATTCAATAAATGCGGTCTTCTGACTAAATTCAATTGATGATTTTTAATGATCGCATTCAGAAAAAAATTGCATTCTTTTACAACCCTGGCTATTTTTTCACTGAATCGGTTGACGGCTATTTCTTCACTGAATCGGTTGACTTGAATTTTACCACCAAACGGTGAATAATCGACTTGGAAGTACGACCATATAATCCGTCGAATGGGTGGACATCGCACAGTGGTTCAAGTGGTTCACATAAACATCTTCAGCGCAGTTTCTCAAATAGTAGCTATAGATACATTTTCCATATTCATTCAGCTTGGCATTTCACAACTTCATTATAGCCAAAATGAGCTTACAGATATTAAAATCATAACCATTCCACCAATATATAGTGAATAATAATTAAGTAATCCCTGATTTACCCAATGTTTGCAATTTTTTTTTTTTTGTATGTTTTTGAAGCATAAAAAACCCACAGTTCACTAAGCACACGTCTTAAACATCTTTTTCACATATACATACATACGTTAAAGTAAGAGCACCTCTATCCTATATAGTCGAAGTGTAGGATGGCGCCTCTAGGACTGCCAGTCGCGCCAAACCATAACAATAACCAGCGATGTATTTCTTTTTTGAACTAGTTGGAAGAGGGAAAAGTATTGGTGTCATACTAAATTGTTCGGTACTTAAAATTCGAGTCAGAGTTAAAATTTTCTGTACGATGAGTCATTCTTCTGATATTGGTTAAAACTCTTTTTTTCAAAATGGCGGCTGAAGGACGATTATATAATCATTTGTGCCAGTTGTTATTCTGCTGCACCCTACATTTCTTGCTTCATTTAAAGCTTCACATTGTAGTGATGTATACCAATTTAGTATCTTTCTACTTTGACAGTGCTACGCGCCAAAGCTACAGCTACAGCTACACCATTGTCTTTACCCAGACAAACAAAATAACCTCCAGCTACTACACCAATCTTTCCTATAAACATATGAGTCAGTGGAACCTATGAGCAAATACGTTCGACCAAAGCCTTACATTTTCTATATGATTCAATTTTATTAAGAAAGTTTTTTTTCCTCTTTTGTGCAAAAAAAAAAAAACAAAACACTAACATCTGGCCAAAGATTAAGTAATATACATTTTCTTATCGATAAAACCGGCGGATAGTAGAAAATTTACATGGTAGTTGCAGCAGTACAACACATCCATCGACAAGCCGCCATATGGTACCGGCAATGGCGATGGCGTCGACAAAGTATCCGTTTCCCTACTTAGTCGACTATAAAACACATAACCCTAGTCAGAGACAGAGCTAGTGTAGATAGAGGAGGCGTGAAGAGGGTGCCAGCCTGCCAGCAGCAGCATTATACCGTTTGCTGAATTTTGTATCCAACCATCCACCCACTTTAATTGACAATCCTCGTTGGCTTCAACTCGCTGTTCCGCTTTGAGTGCACAAGTTTCCTTCCCCTGCCTGTGCTGTGGCGCAAAATGTAAAGTATCTGAATGTGTATCTGAATTTCTGAATAAAAGTATCTTAAGCCATTTATTAACGAGTTATTAAATATCAAAGGTTCTTCTGTTCAACACAGATTCAACAACAGCAACACATTCTTTGCGGTTGGGCAAGTGGAAAACCTTTATTACGGTCCTGCGGAGTATGAAACAACTTCGCTCGCCTGCCGCGTCGTCGTCGTCATTGTCGACGGGCGGTATTGGTCGGGACGATTGCGGGTGTCTCTTGCGATATAGATTCATAGAGTGGTGGAATCATTTCGGAAAGTAAATCGTTTGAAGAACCCATTCACAGCTTTAATATAGATACGTTGTCGGGCTTGAAAGAGACTTGAATTCAATTGTTCAATTGAACTGGTCTCTCTGGGCTTAGTGCAAGTTGAGATTTTTGAACAGTTTGAACGAGTTTGTTACTAGACGACACTGGCTGCTTCTTGTTTGTGGTTGGCGACAATAAGTAGAGTCTTCTCACTTAACAATCTGAAGGGGAATTAAATATAAATACCACTGTTGAATGTTCTATACCTATATACTGTGAGAATTAAAACGAATCGGCTATAGTCTTTGGCAAAGGGAATGGCACATTGTCATCAAAGATATAGGCGTGTAGATAATAATATACGTCTTAAGGTTGCTATGACATGAGAGTCAACCAAGTATTTAGCTTAAGAGGCTGAGAAGGTAACTAAAGAATTGGATCTTTTACGCTCCAATTGGGTTGTATGTTTGGTTTCTTTCAAGTTCAAGTAAATGAAACAATATTTAAATGTGTCAGAAACGATGTTATTGTGATGAAAACTTGCTAAGGCGCAGTTTTTAGTACTATGTTAACTCCCAGTTTAATCAGAGTTGTCTTACTGTGGGAAATAATTGGTATTTGAGAATATCGAAGTAAAGCGAAACCAAAACCCCAAAAATTAAGTAGCATTTTTCAATAGTGACAAGATAGTATACATACTCAATAATACATGGAATTTTTATTGATCTATTAACAAATATCTAAACCACACAAGACCTCAAACAATTCTAAGTATTTATGTAGGTAGAGCCTTGTGGCTATCTAAGTGCATAGTTTTGCGTGCAAAAACTGCATAGTGAACTTGAGAATTTCATTTGTTGAGTGGTGCTGTTTTTTTCCCAGCGGATTCCAAAATATTTTTTAAATTAATCGAAAGTTAGCCACTGCATTGAGCTTATTAGCTCGGAGTTAACTCAAGATCTTAATCGAATGTAAGATATGCTTGAAAAGTAAAAAAAAAAATTGGGTGGCCCAACAGCTCATGGAGAACCCGGGCCTAGTGACTTACAACTCACAACCATTCCTGTGTGCGTGTTTGTTGGCAGGAATGGAGGGGACCAACAGTTTTTTGCCGAATCCGAACAGCTAAATGAGAAGCACTTTTTCCTGACAAGTATAGGTACTTGGAGGATTTGTCAGTTCCTCGCAGGAGGCAGTACCTCGAATAAAACATTTCTGTTTTTAGGTGGCACGGCGGCGAGGAATTGAACCCACACCTTCGGCATGCCAGTCCTACGCACTAACCATCAAGCCACGAGGTGAAAAGTTAGGTCAAGTAAAAAAAAAAGAACTGCGTCTACGAAAAGGCTCAACGTTGGGCGCCAGTTAAGTGCAAAAGGTATCTACATTAGCATAGATGTTTCAGAAGTTACCTCAATTTCTTCCTTAATTTCCAATCTTGTAGTGATAACGTGTCTATCAAAGACAGAAAGCGTCCTTCGTTGGGAGCCCGCCGGGGTAAAGAAAAGTGATATTTTGTATACAAATCAATACAAAAAGAATTAAAAATGTATGTCCCTGTCTCGATGTCGATGCAGCTATTAGTGGAAAAACTTAAGGTATCCATATTTTTGTGTTTAAGTAGTGCAAATGGGTAGCAATCTTGATAGTAAAGTAAAATCTTTTTTTACTTCAAAATCTTTTAACTTTATTAGATAATTCCGATTTGTATCGAAACTCATTGCATAAGGCTTGATTCACACTAGTGTGCCAATACCGATACATTCTCAAAACGTTCTCGCTCCGATAAAAAATCCTAATGTTCACATTGCCGTTTCAATACCGAGACAGCCTCATTATTTTTGTTTGTATTTTTCTTTTTCATTACACATTTTCAGATAGGTACAACCATTTATGTTTGTCATCGATTCGTAGTTTAGAAATATGTTTTATTTGTATTATTATTAAAATAGACAAACAAAACATAAAAGAAGAATTTGGGTCTACCAAGGCTGCGATAAAGTAAAGGCAAATATTATACATTGCATGACCTGTTTTTTGATAGATCAAAGTAATGTATAAAGCTATTTACACACACGAATCACGAATAAACGAATTGACGCACTAACACAACCAACCGACCGACGACGCACGACGATGCTAGTGAAGCAGACAAACGTGAAATTTAAAAAATAGTAGAAAACACTCGAAAATATCACAGAAAGTTAATTAAAATTGTGACAAAACCTTTCACTAATCACTTAATACATGAAATTAATATAAATATATTGACAGATATGACATCGAGAATGTGAAATATATTCACACTTTCGATACCGATACGCTCTCGATGCGTTATCGCTCCGTTAAAATATTCTTTCAAACAAATCGAAACAGGAGTGGGAGCGTATCAGTATCGGAGCGGAAATGATTGTGTGAATATACTCATTGTTTCTCGTTTAAAAATAATTTACTGGAGTGAGAGATTGTATCAGTATTAGAACTATCCCAGTGTGAAATTTTCAAAAATTCACCAAGGAATCCCCTGCTATTTCCTCGAGGAATGGAAGCTACACCCGAGGAATTTTAGGTGAAAGCATCGAGGAAATTAACATGGGGTTGTCATTGGCGCTCACCAAGTGATTTTCTTGGTGAATATTCAGTAGTGAAATCACTAAGAAGGTGTTACTTGCTTATTTCATAATTAATTGCATTTGATGAAACATACCGTGAATATACATCAGTGATATCACTAGGTACATGGAGTTCCTTTTTCACCAGGCCATTACTTTTAGCTGAAACATTTCATGAATGTTCACCAAGGAAATCACTTTGTGAATGGAACCTACTTCTTAATCATCTAGTGAAATCATCAACATGGGTAGTGTACTGTCTAATTTAAGATTAAAACGAACCAAAAAGAAGTTCTCATTTAAAACTAAAAGTTATAGGTATTTACGTTTTAACAAACGCAATTTGAGTAATGTTGAGTTCATCTTACATTGATTTTCTTACGGGGAGTCACTGTGAACTTTATCTTACAAAATGAAACCAAAATATCACAAGCTCAGGACTCTGTCCATTACTATTCATCGTTAAAAACCTCGTGTTTCTCGAAGCATGAATTTTTGCAATGGAATTGTGTACTGCATGAGAAGCATTGAATTCAGTTGAATTTTTGCACCAAGTAAAAGAAAGGGTCATGAACTGGTGAAAAAGGCAACACCTTTTTCTAATGAAATCATTACATGCATGTTCCTCATAAAAAGTATTTCATGAATTCATTGTGCTATTCACCGAAATTTTTCCTTGAGGACGAAATTTCCTACTGGGATAGTGTGAATCAAGCTTTATCAGGCACATCTGTGTTGATGAACACTTCATATATTTACATAAAACTATTACCTAAATAAAAATTTGTTATGTTCTTTAAAATTAATTATTTCATTGTTTTCTTTCATTTCAGGTAAGAAAGTTCTCTATGGTTTTCATTTAAACTTGTAAGTTAAATTATTATTTTTTTATTTTTTATTGTTGTAAAACTAATCTTAATTTGTTTGTAATCAATGCTTAACATATTCTTAATTACTCGTAATTAATTTAAACTTAAGAAATATGTTGTACGAGTATATAGATTACCTTATGTCCTCTAACGAAACTAGTTTACTGAATTTAAAAGAATTGCCCTGCTTAGTTATAAACTCCATTTTCAAGATTCAAGAAAACGCCAACAAAAAATTATATTAGGTATACCCGAAAGTCAAGAAAGATTTCGACACCTAATGGCCGAATTCACGAAAGGCTTTTAATTATTTTAGAAGCCTTTTAGCCTTTAAATGATGTTTTTTGGTTTCACCAAATGCTTTTATATTTAAGAAGATTTTAAATGCCCTTGTAAACCAAAAGCTCGTTTTTATCTCATTAAATTTTAAAAGTCTTTTTTGCTAAGCCATTCCAGTCAAAAACAGCTGACATTTTGCTGTCAGAATAATTGTCCCTCATCCATAATGCTTTTTCACTTTTTCTCATACACTTCGCACGTGCGAAGGAAACAACCTCTTTTTTTTTAATCCAGAGATGTGAGAAAAATCAGTCAAATTAAAATATCCCTACATTGGTGAAACTGGAAAATCTTAAATGTTTGATAAAATTTAGAAGGAGCTTAGATAAAAGCAATTTAAGTGTTTGTTTATGAAATTGGCCATGAATCATACAAACAAAACTGGGCCTATTCCCCTCCTAGTGCTTATTCCCAATATGTCCTTCTTTTTTTTTAAACCTTTACGGCCAATTTCATAAACAAACACTAAAATTGCTTTTATCTTAAATCCTTCTAAATTTTACTCGACCATTAAAATTTTTCAGTTTCACCAATGTAGCAAAAAGGTATTTTAGGGAAATTTCAGTTTAACTGAGTTTGCCTCACATCCCTGGATTAAAAAACGGGTTGTTTCCCTTGCACATGCGAAGTGTTTGAGAAAAATTCAAAAGGCATTAGAGATGAGAGGACAATAATTGTGACAGCAAACTAGCAGCTGTCGTTTCTACTCCTTGACTGGAATGGCTTAATAAGAGTCTTTTTAAAATTGAATGAGACATAAACGAGCTTTAAGTTTACAAGAGCATTTAAAATCTTGTTTGAAAAGGAAAAATAAAATTGACATTTCTGCAGTAGTATGAATTTCATTAAGTCGAAAATAAATAATTTTTAAGGATAAATTAAAAAACTTAGAAGTTTTTTAAATTATGTACATAGTCTACCTATGTTTGTAGTTATGTATCTACATAAGGGTGGTCGTTACATTGATTTTTGTTTAGTTTTTATATTTGGATGGGCCTAAATCAGTTGAAGAAAACAGCATCAGTGAAGAAAACAAAATTCCCCAATTTGTTCAGAATTTTATTTGCATCTCCTAGTCGTTGAAGGGGCTAAATAATTTTTTGGTTGCATACAGGTGATTCGCGTAAAATCTGCAACAATCCTTAGAGCAATTAGGTGGGAAGTAAACAAGAAAAAAATCCTATTGGAGGAGGGTAATATCCCACCCCCCCCTCTTTCGACAGAAAGGGCTATTTTATAAAAAAATACATAAAATAGATAAAAATTTATTAAAAAACAACGGCAACACTTACAGTATTGTTTTGTAGCTGGAATGTCAGAAGTCCACTTGTGTGGTTAAATTAAGGTTCTTTTAATAAATACCTAGTTTTAAGAAAAGATAAATTTTTCGTCAAAATCTTGAGCTTGAAATAGTTTTGTTTGCCAAAACTATTCATCAAAAAAACTTAATTTTTTTAAATTAACAATAAGAATGAACTTCTGATTTCCAAAAAAAAACTAAAAAACAATACTGGAAGTGTTGCCGTTGCTTTTTTTTCTATTTTATGCATTTTTTTATAAAACGGCTACTGTCCAAGCGGGGTGAATTATTACCTCCCTTCTGTGGGATTTTTTTCTTGTCTACTTCCAAACTACATGCTCTGATTTTTGTTCGCAGATTTTACGCGAAAACAAAATAAAATAAGGCTATTTATTTGATTAACCCCTACAGTGACTATAGGGGATGAAGTAAGAATAAGAAAAAATTAATGAATTTTTTTTTCTTTATTTAGAGCCGATTTAGATCCATCCAAGGTGACATTTTCTAATGTACATACATAATATCACAGGTAAAAAATTGTTTATAGTTTTTTCCCCATTTAGCTAAAGGGGAAACTTTCTAAAAAATTGTCCTAAAACCGAAAAATAATATTAAAAAGCAACGGTAATACTTACAATACCTACATTTTTTAAAGCCAGAAAACTTTTATTTTTTTTTCAAGCAAAGTTGGTTTAATGAACACTAAGAAAAAAAATTCAAACTATTTTTTTTTCAATATTTAACGTAATTAAGACTATTTTTGTTTTCAAAATTCACCGCTCTCAATAATTTTTAATCAAAAACAGAAACTGAATGCTAAAAATGTTTGTACTTTTTGAGATTATTAAAAATAGCGAATAGACCAAGAGCCGACAGCAAATTTTGGGAGTGGAGGTATAACCAAAATCGGAGTATGAGGGATTATAGGTACATGTATCGTGATATGGAATATGAAAGTCTGGCAGGTTTTTTTTTGTCAGCCTTTGGTGAGGGTGGGGGTTAAAAATCCGTTTGGTTTTCTATTTATATGGTAGGGTCATTAACATTTAAACTCACTTTTAAAAAATAAAATATGATGCTCTGTCATTTTCCCTGTCTGAAGTCTGAAGACTTTTATCTTGGTGATCCGATAAAAAGGACCCGTTATTTAACCTTTTAAAGCAAACCTTATTGGCGATATTGTAGAGACTTTATTTGTTGATTTTTTGTTTTGCTGAAAATCTCCAAAAAAGGGATAATAAGGTTCTCGTAAAATGGTGATATCTTGAGTTATTAATTGGACTGTCAAGATTGGGTTGTTTATGCTTAGAAAAAATAACAGGGAATCATATCCGGTTTTATAAAAATGAATTAAAGATTTTATAACCCTGAAGATAAATCAGGGGATCTTGCACTTTTGAACCCCCTACCCCTCCCAAAGGCTGAAAACAAAACCTGCCAGACTTTGGTATTTGATATCACGATACATGTACCTACAATCCCTCATACTCCGATTTTGGTTATACCTCCACTCCCAAAATTTGCTGTCGGCTCTTAGACTAGAAACCTACCTACCAATTCCTTCTAAAACAGCATTTCTATTCTGTTGTGACGGTCAGCTATCACAAATAGCCTCAGCCGATTCCACCCCTGTTTTTAAGTTCTTACGTGATTGTACTTTTAGATCAATTAATGTATGCAGGATAACGCCGGCCTTACATTACATAATGTATAAGCATGGAAACTCAAAATTTGTTTAAAACAGAGTGATTAAGTCTTAACCCTGTAACGGGTGTGACACAACCATTAACCTTGTGGTTGATGGTAAATCACTATATTCTTTTTGCTGTCCCAAATAA
The DNA here is from genome assembly GCA_963921185.1 of Dasysyrphus tricinctus. Lineage (NCBI taxonomy): Eukaryota > Metazoa > Arthropoda > Insecta > Diptera > Syrphidae > Dasysyrphus > Dasysyrphus tricinctus. Next base: position 79,177,818 of record OY992531.1, read on the forward strand.
TCATTTTGGTACTAGTTTCTTTTTTCTTGAAATAAACATTCAGGGTTATTATGAGTTTCACGTGAACAACATTCCACCCGGAAAAATTAACATTTCACTTTCCGCCTATTGTGAGTTTCACCCGAAAAATAAAAATTCCCCTATTTTGCGAGTACTAATTTCGCGCAAAATGTAGCGTAGTTAAGATTTTAAATTATCACTTATCTTTTGGAGATGAACAAAAGATAAACAGGTGGTACTGGTACGCTTTGTGCATGTTTTTTGCTTATTTTAAGCCAAGAGAAGTTCAGGCGAAACTCATAATAGCTTTAAAAATTCCGGGGGAACAAAAATTTTTCGGGCGAAATATTTTCCGGGCGAAACTCATAATAAGGCTGATTATATAGCTTTGTTACGTCTTAGGTACGTGTGTGATACTTGCCACTTTATGAATCAAAATCGCATAAATTATACCAAAATCAGCTCTAAGCCTAGATATACCTAATAAAAATAGAAACGGCTTAAATTCACGGGCGATAACAAATTGCAAATACAGGGTTTTAAACTTATGGCAACGAAAAATGACATCTGGAACAATAATAAAATATTGAAAGTACCTAGTTCAGAATTCGAAATATGTAAATAAAATGCAATTTTTTTTATTTAAGGTCATATTTTATGTAGAAACACCCGTTTATGTGACTTATGCCTTTAGTATCCACCATTCTTTTAAGATTATTTATTTATCGTTTCTATTAACTAGCTCTTTTTCTTTTCACATTCCCTGTCAATTATTCTCTTAATTCTTTTGTCACACGAACTAACCTATTCATTAACTATATCTACCTTTTACACCTTTAGACGTGAATGCCCGTATAAAGTCAAATACCAAAAACTGTTGATCCGTATAAAAGGCTTAAAATTTGTATAATTTACCTTTCAAGTTGATTATAAACTTCGACGACAAGCTGCATAGCTATGGGAATTTAAAGATATTAACTTTCTTCAATTTAATTATATGCCATTACTCCTTTGGTGCTTCCTATCTATAGCTGAAGAAAAGAGGAAGCCATAGACAATATAGCACTTGAACCCTCCCATTTGCCTCTCTTAACAAACCTTATCCACCTCCCTTTTGAAACACAAAGCTGATGCAAATAACAAAAATTCATAGTTGAACACAAAAAAGAAAAAAAAAAACAACTTCTTGAGGTTTTTTGCATTAAGAGCCCCTTTGTTGCACATAGTGAAGTCATAAATAGATATATAAATTCAGAGCTAAGTACTTATGAACTCTATACATTATAAATTTCATAGTCAAAGGCACATTTGTAGACCACCTTGGAGTTAAACTGATCTTAGTTTTAGTGCTATTTTTAATTTCGGATTTAGTAAATTTTTTTGGGAACCACGTGAAGTATTTTAATTTTAATTCAAGCTTCGTATAGCTAGCGTTATCTTCCTCCGAGCAACTTGAGTTATCCAATGTTTTAAAAGTTACAAATAATCATATATCTACGTTCAAGTTGATTTTTTTTCCGCGTAACTCGAGTTAAGTCGCCACATTTGATCTCACACTGAAAAACTGAGCTATATGTAGGGAAAACTTCGGAACAAATCAATACAAACACAAGGCTCATTGGGTATTGTTTGACACCTCTCGCCATTATAAGCATATACAAATATTACACTGAATATTAACAAGCCAAAAGTTTACTCGACAGCAAGTCGACCTTTGACTGTAAATTGTATGCTAAAGACCGCATTTAGGGGAAATTATGAGGGCAGAGTGAAAACTGCAAAACCTTTAAAGTGAATTCTTTTACAATATTAATGCGATTTTCATTTTAATATATATATTTTTTTTTCATTATAATACTTTTTCCTTCTGTGCCGCAAATTTATTCCATATAATGATTTTCTCTTTTTTTCTTGCCTTGAGTTGAAGTGTGTCGTGCTCGCGGATTTGTCTCGTGGTATAAGCTTTGGATGAGTTTATGTATTGAAACTAAATATTTATAAGAAGAAGAACAGTGGCGACATGGCTGACTTAAGGTTGCGGACACTCCCACTTAGTAATGACAAAAACGCATTGTGGATAAGTACATCTCTATTAAGAACGATGAGCAACCTATGCGCAGAAAAAAAAAAACTAAGAGAAATCTTAAGAAATTGTTCAACTCGAATCACTTAGACTTTTAGATGCGTGCTTCTTAAGTCGATAAGTGTGTCAACCTTATTTCATGTTTGATCTTAGCTTTACCTTGTCTTAAATGGATAGTTTTTGCACATATGCATTGACCTAGTATTTAAAACTCGAATCGGAAACAATCTTGCCACACGAATAGATTTTTATATTTGTATTATAGATTTCTTATAAAAGTTCAAAGAAGTTTAGGTTACAGCTTGATCTAAGCTCATCAAAATGGAAGAAAGTCAACGTTAAAATGAAAAATATTTTAAAAGACTTTTCCTTAAAAAGCTACTTTCATATAAACCTATAAGCAATCAGGGTTGTGAAAGAATGCAATCTTTTGTGAATGTAATCTTCTATGAATTCACTCATAAGATTGCATTCTTTGACTTCACTCCGACTGCAGTAATATTCAAATTCTGCAATCAGCATTAATTTCACTTTAATATGACTTCAATCATTTCTGTTTCCCCATTCATGTTACAGCAATCAATTGAATGCAATCTTTTGAACAAAATGCAAAGAATGCATGTATTCTCAAAAGATTGCATTCGATTGAATGCTGTAAAATGATTGGGGGGGGGGGGGAATTATTGCAGTCACTTCAATGTGAAATGAATGGTGATTGCAGAATTTTAAGTCGAAGTCTCAAAGTGACGTCAATGAATGCAATCGTTTAATTGAATTTAATAAATGATTTTAATGAGCGCATTAAAAAAAGATCGCTTTCTTTTACAACTCTGTCAGCAATTAGTCTAAATTCTTAAGATACAAAACTGAAACAATTATGGACATTGTTGCTTTACATGATCTACCCAGTATTTTTTCAAACATGTGTCTACTAAAAAGGTTCAGAACACCCTTAAAAGTGCGTACCTTTCCATTGGATACTAAAAAGACTTCGAACGCCTCTCAAGCAACTCTTTAGAGTGAAACTCACAAGTGGGAACAATCATGACAGCTATAAACTGCTATCTGAAAATCACTCTCGAGAATTTTGTAGTTGAAGTACTCTCAAATGGAAATGCACCTTTAAATTATTAATACAGTATAAGCTTCAAAAAAAGGGAGGAATTTTAAAAGCAGATACAGATGCATATTAGTCCAATATGTGGTAATTCCAAAAAGGTGGTTCGTGATTCATTTTACACGATACAGGTGCCATTCATAAGAAGTTTCGGACAGGAGATCGTTGATAAATATGATGATGAAGAGAGTCGGAGACAAAACGGAACCCTGAGTCACCTCACGCGTTTAAATTTCATTTTTCTGGCTAGGTTCTTGCTGTTGTCCAGTTGATTGGTTGTTTGGTGGTGGGTGTCAATTTTAAGTTTTTATGAGTTTTTTTTTCTAAAATCTGCTGTGATTAAAATATTTTGTCAATGGTGGACTTTAATGGTCTAAAGCAGCCATACTCAACCTTTTTTTCTTAAGGGTCAAAAATACGATTTAGCTTTGGTACTTCGGGCCGCAACATGAATTACTTTATGTACTACTGGTTAATTCATTTTAATACAAAAATTAATTTGATTTTTGAAAACTGAACACTTTTTCAAAACCTGGCTTATTCCAACATGCTAAATTAATTCTTCCATATGTTTTCTTTCTGTACACATTTTGTATGAACGAAAACGATGATTCCCAAACGTATGTAGATCCAAGTGATGTTTATAGGATTCGGGTATTTCCTTGAACGGATTAATATTTTTGGGGGCGGTGCTCCAAAATTCCATGTATGTATATCCCAAGTATAAGTGAATGTCTGTATTTTTTGTATCAGCGATTGATTTCCATTGTTCACTCCAGGGTTGACTTTCTGACTTTTTCCTGTCAGGAACATTATCATCATCTGAAGAAGACGAAAGAAACTATATGTTGTGGTCACTCGTTTCACAGTCTTATTTTTTTTAATTTTAGACTTCATTTTTGAGAGCAAAACCGTTCAAAGACGGTGTTCACATTGGACTGAAAAAATGGACTTTTTTACTTTTCAGTATTCACATCTCGCTCCCACTCCCTCAGTGAAGTGATATGTAAATACTGAAACGTGTAAACACGGCCAAACGTCTCAAAAACACTTGCAATTTGAGTTTAATTAGCTGTCAAATAAAAGCCCAATTTTATTATCCTCATGATCTGATCCGGAATAGATCATGATAAATAAAACAGACAAGATCTTTGTTATATACCCGTCTCTGTCTGCATTACGTTTGTTTATTTTTCACGTGTTTGTTGTCTCTTTTCTTGGCACATTTGAGACACATTCACAATAGTAATTTTCGGATCATTGAAATAGATCCAGATGAAAAGCAGGATCACACATGTTAGAAATTGATCCGGATCAGATCATGTGGATAATAAAATGCGGCTAATGTTAGCAAAATATTTTCTTGGTCTGTCATTCGCGAAAACGAAAAGACAAAGTGACATTTCATTTGTCAATTGGGCTACTTCCACTTGCTTTCAAATTTGATGTCATTCCTTGACAAACAGTCTTTATTTGAAAATGTTTCCTGTTTTGGGCTTTATTTCCCATTTGATAATATTTAATTTATTTATTATTTTGGGCATTGTTTCTTTACATTAAAAAAATGAAACAAGGAAATATCATCATAAATGTTCAGTCTTTTTTTGGGCGTTATTTCCCAATATTAGGCGTGTTTAGTTTGCCTCCTTAATGTGAACATTAAGATACATTCCACATTCAGCCGTAGAGTTACTGAAGTTCAAGTGTGAAGTTAACTTGTTGATGCTTTTGAAAATTTGCCTTAATATGAAGTATTTCTTAATGTTCACATTAAGGAGGTCAATAAAACACGCATGTAGGCACTTTTTCCAAACGCCTTTTAATTTGTATTGATGGTATTCAGTTTTTCTATGACATCGCATATTTATTATTTTTAGAATGCCAGGTGGGCCACTTATGAAAGCTTGGCAAGCCACATGCGGCCCGCGGGCCGCAGGTTGAGTATAGCTGGTCTAAAGGGAAACTTATATGGACTGTTCAGGTTGTTGACCAACGGCTCAAGGCGTTCACATAGTTCGAAAGAAAGATCATGTAGACTGTTTAAGGGAGACTGGATACTAATACCTCTGTAGTTGGTGCATCAGTTCCATTCATCGATTATACTTTCCTCCGACTTGCCGCTTTTAACAGTTCTGCAACAAGGCTGTCAGCTCCAGCAATTTTAGTTCAGAAATTCTCCTTCCACATCCCCAGTATTTCAAAACCTGGCGACATATTCCAAACGCAATACTGTCCTACTCAAACTTCCAATTTCCTTGACAGTATTTCCTTGTGTTGGCTTTACTCGGTATACCGGAAATCGTAGATTGGCCACAACGAAGTAGAGATTCGAGGCAGTGATTGGTGTAAAAAAACGGGGCAGCTGCCCAAAACTCCGCTTTTGAGTGTAGGTGCCTTTGATTGGGATAAAGATATCAAATGCAAATATTTTCATGAGTAATTGCTCAGGTTTTTAAATAAATCACCTACTCCGGGCAACCGACGCACAGTGGGGCCGAGGTGGAAAAAACCTCATATATAAAAGTGTGTAATATGGTAATTTGATACATTTTTCTTTCTGTATTTTTCATGCGGAATCTGGCTGTATAATGATTCATGGTAAAAATTAGGTTTCAGTCGAAATTAGGGGTTAAAAGGGACTTAAGCACTTTAAACTGATGTTTTCTATAATTTCTCCATCTCATGGGTTATTATTTAAAATTTTTCCTTTAATGTACTATTTGAATATATACCTCAAGGTTTCTAATGAGAAAATAATTTACCCCATTTCTTCGATTACACTGATAAATCTAGCCAAAATTTGGACTTCGGGTCCACTTCCAGACTTGAGTAGCCATACAAAAAAAGCTCCACATTCCTAGGGTCTGTTTCAGCTTTTTTCTGGTAGTCCTGGTGGTAGTGAAGATCCTGTTAAAATTTCATCACCAGATTCTACCAGTTTTGGGATCAGTGAATTAAAATTAAATTAAAGGAATAAAATAATTTCTGATTGAATATAACCGGTTCAACATAGACGTAATTTTTTTTCCCACAGAATTCTAAACGGATTCCGAAAATTCTATTTTTCTTCTTCAAAAATAGCTTTGAAAGACTCCAATCCGTTCTTTCTTCTTTGAGAAATCGTTACTTACTTTTAAGTTTCACTCTAACTATACCTGATACAAAATACCCCACTATTTTGAAAATTCAAAAACTTCCCCTTAACTCTGATCGTAAAACGGATGACACCATTCTATTTAGCGGGTGTAAATACATACGAAATGATACCACCTACAAGTTTTTTCCCTAAATCGTAGGTTTGGCCCCACTGTGCGACGCCTTCCTGGAATTCACACACACGATTCAGTATTGACTCTTAAGAACTTAAAGGATCCACTTATTGCTAAGTGTTGATCGCAATGTGTTCTTGTTGTTGACGGTTGAGTGATCGGGAGATCGTCATGTTCCCTTCTCAATTTATCAGTGTCGAAATGTTGTTTATCACCTACCCTAAGGTTTTGATCTGAAGCAAAGCCGATCAGCCTAAATTCGTTACCGTTATTGTACACCTTTTGACTGTTCCATCAAAGACGTCTCCTCTTCCAAAACACCTTTTAAATGTTTTAACAAGGTCACTGCTCCTTTATGCCTTGTCCAGGAGTTCGAAGAACATGTCTTTGATGATATCATCTTTCTTCCCCCGCCTGGTACATGGAGGCTTTTATGAGGCTTATGCTGGTAAGTTCAGTCTCGATACGAATTTTAGTTGTAAGCTGGATCAAGACTTCTTGCCTTGAGTGTGCCTCCAACAACGAATCCACACCCAAATAGCCACTTTTTTAGTTCTAAGTCATCGTAGTTTCGCAGCTCTTAATCTTTCTTCTACCCATTCCATTTTATTTCTGGAATGGGGATAATATAAACAGGATGGGCCTTTTATAACCTTCTAGATGTTTTTTTTGGAAATAATATCCTGAATAGTGGTAATTTTATGTCGAATATTTTCTTTCAAGGCCTCCAGGGTCAGTAGCTTGTTGATATAAACTTTGCACTCCAAATATCCCCCAAAGAAAAAGTCAAGAGGGGTTAAGTTGGGCGATACGATCGCGGAGGCCATTCACAATCACCATTTTTTCGAAATTAGACACAAAGGATGCAATAAAGCGATTGTGACATGGACTGTGTGAGTTGTTCCAATAGCCGTCCTGTTGGAACCAAAAGTTGTTAATGCCATTGGCAGTCAAAATTCGCTTAGCAAAATCCGTTATCATGACGCGAAAGCGCTCACCATTGATATTTACGGCTGCTAAAGGTGATCGCTCAGCGCTGGATTGCACAACCTCAACGTTCTAATGACGTTTCGAACGCGGGCTGTCAAGCCGATGTGCGAAAACAAAAGAAAGGTTACAGGGTTTTCTGATATCGAAGGTTTAAATGGCCCACCTTGAATCTGCTTTCCAGCATTCCGCTAATGCTCGTCATTGACTAACAAACTAACCTAACATTCCGCAGACAGATCCTATGTTTATTGTCATTATTTCAATTTCTAGACTCGTCATCAGTAAATCCATACATATATCTTGCTTGTAGTTGCCAACCTGGAGTCCCAGATCTCTAATTTATCTGACGAAACTAGGAGCTGGCTAATCCGTATAAGGCCTCATCTCGGAATATGTGTCAGTAATAATCTATATAAGGCTATGGTTACAGTGGATGCAGAAAAATCAAACTGATCTTCCTGACGAACTCGTGCAGCATCAGATGACCAAAATGCTTGCACTATAACTGGTTTCATCATTGTAATTTTGTTTGTTCTGATGAATTCGTTAGCCTAAGGTGTTCACTCACTTTGTCAGCCCTTCTGGAACTCTAAATGTAAGCATACCATCTGGGGGTTTCTTCGGATTCAGTCTCGAAGCAAGCAAAAGTGCCTACATCCCACCCTCCCGTTGTCAATTGCTTTCCCCAACAATCTTCAAAGAGATTGACACCTTTTTCAGATGAGATACATGACAAATTAAGCTCCCCACGTGAAGGTGAGAGTAGGTGTTTAAAGACAAGAGTTCGTTTTTAAAATGGATACAAGTATCCTCTTGAAGTATCTTCCCTTTGATCGTCAGAAGGCCGCGTTTTTAACCAACGCAATGTTTATACCTCCTTTTTCTCATCCTTTCGCTATATTTCCTTGGCTCCCCAGCAATGAATTGTGGAACGATAAAAATGCCATAAAGCTACTTTTGTCGATTAAATATATAATTAATTCTCCACACCCTTCCTTCCATCATCAATTTAGAAGATACCTATCAAACGCTCACAAGACAACGAAATGTCAAAAAGCTATACCAAGTGGCTCTTTGGTGAAGATTATTTTTAGTATTTTTTTTTTCTTTTCTGACATATTTTTTAAATTTGATTTTTATTAAGGTCTCACTTGAGATAAACAAAAGAAAGTAATCAATATATTGAAGAATCAATTTCTATGGATTTAATCTATCTACAGACGTCATTACTAATCCAAAACGAGTCAATAGGTACAGCTTTTCACTTTGATCCACCCTTAACCTCATACCTATATCAATAACAAACTCATTGTATATCCAAATAAAGGATTAATAACGAAAATCCGCATGAGAAAAAAATAAAACAACAAATTCGATCAAATTTAAAAGTAAAAATATAAAATTATAATCCTATCCCGAGGGCAATTATTGGAAAGGAAGAAATAAATAAAATATTTAAAAACCCTTTTTTATATATTTTTAATTTCAATAGAAACATGTAATCCTTTTTTTTCATAAACCTGATGGTTCTATAAATCGATAACGAACACAAACGAAATTGTATTCTGAGAAAAGCATCATATCTATTCACCCACCCATGTAACAGGAATATCGATGTTAAGGTTTCGCTCACTGAAAGATTTTATTTTTTGTTTTTATCAACTATCAAGTTTATGTACCTTGATGTCTATGCGAATTCATAATGGTTTTTTTAATCCTTTTATCCTGAAAATAGTCCCGTAACTAGCACAACACATTTATCATCGACAAAGGACCTCTTATATCATCATCAGAAGTGGATTGTCTACCTTCGCAACATCACGTACTACAAAGGGCGAACAGTTTTGTGGGGCGACTTTTTACAATTAAACCTGATCAAAGAGTTCAATAGTCTTAAAGAAAATGGAGGCCGGTAAGAGAGTCTTTTTCTTCAGGGAAAGTTATATCAAGGGATTGAATAAGTAGTCATCAACAGTTGAATTTCTTGCTCGAACACCAATAATTTCTTCCATTGGTAAAATAAAACCGAACGAATGCTAAAATTCTGATCTCTTCTTCCTTTCTTCTTTTGTGAAGTTCCGTTTCAGATTTAGATGCACGGAGGTTCCTGGTGCTGAATTGCGTCTACAAAAGATCAGAAACATTTTAAAACTTCTTACGCGTAAATCCGACCGTGATTATGGTCCCACGCTTGGGCATCTATCAGTTTGTAAAGTTTTGAGCAAAATAAATTAAATAAAAAATGGCGCCCACGCGTAGACATCAAACTTATTCGAAGAACTCCATACATAAACTGCGTTTTTGCGTAGTAGATTTTTCGATATAGTAAAAGGGTTGTCCGGAGCAACCCTTGACGCGCAGTCACCCCATTTGTCACCAAAACACGGTGAACGATGACAAACGTGAATTCTGCTATTGCCAGCCCTTGATGTAACAGCAACATCAACGCTCACTCATTCTGGGGGAGTTTTTTTTGTTGTTGTTGTTGTTTTGTCTGTTTGCCGCATAGAAACAAGCAACAATCCTCTCAATTCATCGCTGTTTTTGACACAGCGTATTATATAGGATATTTTCAAAGAGCCACTAGACTTTAGTCCTTGATTAAATTTTTTGTTTAATTTTTTCCTTTTTCAAATTTTTACTGCGCTAATTGACAGAGAGAATAATAAAGAAAATATACTTACAGTAAATTGTTTGGCAAGTGTGCCATCTTAAGAGAGCCAATTTATTTGAAATAACGATTGTACATATTTTTAAGTTTCTCTTCGAAAAATTGTATGATGTAATAAAAGATTTGAGCAAAACTCAAGAAGCTACAGCCAAGGAATAATGATGCAGCTCCACCAAATGCCACGACAAGTTGATCAATGCTAAAGACCACTCGACGTCTGATTCCCATTTTCGGTAGACTTAAGTTGATTAGAAGAGAACTTGCAAATTTTGCTTCATTCTATAATGAAAATAAAAATAAAAATACTTTGTAAGAGCTTAATATAATGGTATATCTCAGGAGCAAACTCTTAAGAATGTATTTTAAGAACAAAAAAAAAACATGTTTCAACATCGAAGGAAAAAATTGAGATGAGTTAGGAAACTGGCTATGATTTTCACAAGAGTGAACATCATGAAAAGTCACGTTTATAATAAATGCATTTATGCAATGAAATTTCTGAACATTTTCTAATGGAATAATTCGAAAAGTTTACGACAAAATTGAATGAAATTTATGACAAATGTTATTATTGACAAAGCTGACAAATTAAAAAAGTTATAACATGCGATCAATTATTTTTTTTTAATTGTTAATAAAACTAAAATGCACGACTGGGTCGCACGTACTTGCTCTTATGTTCAAGACACTGCGAGTTTAAGAAAATTGTATATACAAACATGGAAATTATGAGAGAAAAATGTAGAGAAGCATGAAATACGACATATTATCTAAAACAATTTTTTTGACAGTTTGAGGTGAAAAAAAAGTATGCCATCTTAATTCATGATGGAATATGATTGTATGGGAAAAAAAAATTTAAAATCGTTGGAGCGGTTTTTTTTTAAATTAATTTTTTATATATAAAATTTTTAAAACATTTTTAAGAACAAATTTTGGTATGCAGATTTAAACTATATATTTATGTGTATATAAAAACAAAATTTGAAAAAAAAATTGTCAACCCGTTTTTGAGATATCGAATTTTCAAAAAAAAAGTTTGAAACTTTTTTTAAAAATCCAAAAACTTTTTTTTTTGAAAATTTTAATATGCAATAGTATTAAATATTATTATCTGAAATTTGTATATAAAAAAAAATCATTTAAATCCGTTAAGCTGATAACGAGAAAACTCAAAATAAAAAAATACGTTCTATGACACGTACTACTAATAGTTGCTATGTGTAAAATTTTATAATTTTTGATGGTAGATCGTACTAATTTTAGTATATGAAAAAAGTTTAATCAAAATCGTAGGAGTCGTTTTCAAGCAAAAAAATATTTTCCTTTGCGGTTTTTTCACTTTTGTATGGAAGGTACCGTTATTTTTTCATAAATGAAAAATTTTTTCTTAAAATATTTTAGAAAGTACTAAAAAAGTCTTAAATATCGAGTTTCAAAAAAAATCTATGATGCCGTTTTCGAAATATTTGATTTTCCAAAAAAAATTTTGAAATATTTTTTAAAAATCCAAAAAATATTTTTTCAAAAATGTTGATAACCAAAACTATTTACATTTTTCGGAAGCTTCTGTATAAAAAAATAGTTGAAATCGGTTCTACTATTTTGAAGAAAATCAAAAATTAAAAAAATGGTTCCTTGGGAGGTACCATTAATAACCATTTTTGAAAAATGGTTTTCCACCCAAAGAGTAAGAAAAGTTGTCGAGCCGTTTTTGAGAAAAATACGATTATGTAAATTTGCCAAAAAAAATGTATGACAGGTACCGTTATTTTTGGTTCTAAAAAAAAATGAAAAAAATGTGTCGGCAGAATCACCAAAAACCACTAAGTACCAAGTTTGAAGAAAATCGATCGAGCCGTTTAGGCTGTAGACGAACAGACAGACAGACAGACAGAATTGTGCCACCCACTTTTTTGGTGTTCTCTATCATCGTAATATCATGTTTTATTGTTATCTCAAAATTTTTTTTTGCACGAATCCAAAACTTGCCTTATAGTACCTATAATCGCAAGTAATAAACCTGAAACTAATACTTTATTTACATTCTCCAGTAAGGGGGAAGAAAGTTAGATGTACCTAACTTTTTATTTACTTTCTCCTGTATTCATCAATGAATGAATGGAATAAAGAACTGTTCCTTGTAGAAATATTCATGAACAATTATCCTTGAATCTCTATTCTTTCTACCAATCGTATATGGAAAAATGTTGAAAGTGAAATAGATTGCATGCATCAAATTGACACATACTGCGGACCTACTCTATCTCCCGAAGACTATGTCTATGTCTGAATGAACAAACGCCTCCGCCGCTTATTTTGATAACAGTGAACCACTGATATTTGCTTATCTTAATGATTAGAAAAAAAATTATCAAAAGCTGTGAAGAAAATATAAAATAAAAAGTCATAAAAAAAAGCTATCCTTAACTTCAGATGTCTTTGTTTCTTGCTAAATAAACATGAAAACAAATGAAGGGCTCAGGGGAAAAACGGCTTAAGTCCACTTTTTGAAAAAAAAAAAAAAAAAAAAAAAACAAAAAAAACTAAACTTATGATGACACTTTTTCCCAAAAGTTTTTTGTTTTACTCCAAAATTTAAGCAAAGCCTTATTAAAATACGAAAAACTTGAGACTAAACCTAGCGACAGGTCAGGAAAATAATTTAAAAGAAATATATCCGTAATTCGAAATACTTCTGGATGTATTTATGTCAAAACAAAATAAATTTCAAAAACGTTCCACTGTCACGCTTGTGAAAATTATTTTATTTTAAAACTATATTTTGAAAATCTAGACATGTCTGAATAAAAAGCAAAAAACCATTTCCAATGATCATATCTGGTTCTTTTAGAAGAACATTTCAAATAAAATATTCGAAAATATCCCCTGGGGGTCAATTCTCGATCTGTGAAACTGTGAAATGAAAACAAAGTTCTCATTTCCGTTTTCACAGAGTTTTATGATTTTATCACTTCACAAACACGCGCAAGGCGATTTCCGAACTCGTTATGAAACACGGCTGTCAATGTGAGTACTAAAAAGTACTAACATGAAACATGCTACCACTTCCTCATAGAAAAAGATGATTGTGACGTCATAGAAATACCAAGATGGCGACTTGGGTGTTTCAAAGGAGTACAATTTGTTTGTGTTTATCATTTTTCTTTTCATATGTTTTCACAGAATGAAATGATTGTGATAAACGAATTATCATATGAAAACATTTTTGCGTTTGTTTTCATTTTTTCACACTTCGAGAATCGCATTTGGCGTGAAGGCGTTATCATATTTATCACTTCACAGTTTCACAGATCGAGAATTGACCCCCTGGACCCTTCAAATTATGTATAGTAAATAAGATTTTGTAAAACTGTTGTAAAAAATTGTTTGGCTGGTACCGTTATTTTTGACGAATGAAAAAACGTTTAGGGAGACGGTAAATCACCAAAACTACTTTTACCAAGTGTTAAGAAAATCTATCCAGCCATTTTGTGAGACCCACCTTTTGCGTCTTCCCTATTAGACTGAAAGCCAAGGCTTTTAAAAGTCAAGTTATTTGCGTAAACTTGTAAGTAATATCATAAATAGGTTTTGAGATGCAGAACCATTAACCTTTTGCCTGCCTATCTAAACACGTGTCAAAAATTTGACGTACATTTTTAATATCGATTTTTTTCAGTGCCTATTGGTCGGAAAAGTGTGTATACAAGAAATATTTAGCTTGCAATTTTTAACAATTCTTGTCATAGGTCAAACTCTCTATTTTTGTCCTTATAGAAAGCGCCAAAATTTCAAAAAAAAAAAACACTCAAGTAAACAAAAGATGGTTGGCAACTTCTTCTTCTTCTTATAGGGATTCACTTTAAGTGGAGAAGCACTAGCATTTTATTTCGGAACCCGGGGAACCTGCTCCGATTTTGATGATTTTTTTTGTATGTAGGAAATTGAAATTAGACAAAAGTCTACAGTTCAAAAATCGAAGCTCTCAACAGGAAATTTTTAAATAATTGAAAAACCAAATTTGTTTCACGAACAAATAATTTTTCCTTTTTTTCTTTCTTTGAACAATTCACTTAATTTTTAAAACATACTCCAAAATTTTATCAAAACCTTTCAAATTAATATTACTAAATATCAAAGTCCAAAACCAAAACCCGCTTAGAGTCACATGGAGATGACTAACCATGCGCTTTCAGGTGGCATCTGCCCTGATACTAAACGACTTCTGCTGTTTTTTTGTTGTTGATTATACTTATTTAAAAATATACACTCCGCTTCAACCGAATAGACACAGAAATTTTCAAAGGTACTTTAATTTTTCTTGGGTTAGGTATTATTATAAGTAGTGGGTACCTTCTGTCGCTTTTTTTTCATTATAGTTTGTAAATTCGAACCGGCATGGAATCGTTTAATCTCATTATACACTGCGCGTCACTTTTTTGAGACACTTTTTTCACATTCGTTTTTGTTTTTGCCACAGATTGCTGTAGGAAATTTTTTCCTGGAAATGTATAATACCTGTGAGTAGGTATACATATTTTTCCAATAAAAAATAATAAATCTAATGTGTTTTTTGGTTAGAGAACCGGAAGTTATCATTTCAAATCAGATTTTAAGAAACTTCGACCATTTTAATTTTTTTTAGGTCTCAAAATTTTGCTTATACAATATAAAAACTACATGCTAAGTTTCTGAGTGGGATCTCAATTCGTTTAGAAGATACAAAATTTTTAGTATGTGGCTTTCATTAAAAAAACAGAACAGGTCTAAAAGAAAATTTCGATGGCAACATCGCACACCTATACGTATTTTCTTGTTTCAACATTTGCATCCACTTTTTAGATTACCACTAGGCCCTCAGGCTAGTGGTGCATACATAACATACATATCGAGTTATAGGTATACATAATTTTGGTTCCAACTTGATTTTTTTTTTTAAGAAGTTGTACTCCAATTTGTTTTAGATTTTTTTGTAGACAAAAATATTGCTTTGAAATACAAACTACATAATCTGACTTATGTACAGTTCTAAGAGTCTGGATATGCTTTTTTGTGCTGTCGTTAAATATGTCTACATATCGTCCCCTGATTGCAAGAACTAGGTTACTCAATTTTATATTTTAATAATATATCGGCAAAAATTTTGTACAGTTTTAAAGGCTTTTTGTCTAATCTTTTTCTATCACAGACAAATATAGGATATTTGTGCAGTTTTAGGAACATACAAATTAAACTTTCCATCGTTCTCCAGAAGCTATGTTTCTGAAAAGGCTAGGTACTATATCTCCAAAATGTATGATTGTATGTAAAGTATAAAAAACTGAAATTAAACTTACAAAAACGTGAGCGGTTGCTTTAAGTGCAGTATATCTCTGAACTGCGCACATTTCCAAACATTGTTCACACTTAGTATTCATCCAATTAGCCTTTGCTAGACAAAGCAATCCTTTTATATTACAAATCGGTCCTTTAGGGCCAACAACATAAAAAAATGGTTTACACTGACAAAGTTTCAAAGCAGCATTTATCCGACATTCATTTCGACACAATATTGGTCTGTAAGTCTAAAATGAAACGAAATAAAATTGAAAGGCTTCGCATAGTAGAAATTTTGATTTGTTCAACTTACCTTAAAGTACTTTAAATTATTTTCATCAGAAAATCGACATCTTCTATATTTTATGGGAACATTTCGAACTTCTTTTTCAGCAGAAATTATCTCCAAGTCAACATCTACGTTTGATATTTCGTTGGTATTTATTTCACGTCGAATAGCTGCTTTATTATCCGGTTCTACAATGTCCTTGTTGTTGTGAATGTACTTGAACAAAAATAGGAAGAAAGTAGTTATTTTAAGATCTTCGTAACACAGACAGAGTAATGCCCTGTGCCTTTAAACTTCGATTTGCCACTTTGCTTTTTTTCTTTACTTACAGCTATAATCTTATCACCCATATTAGCGTTTGGAGATAATTTTAAATTGCATAGATCAAAGGGGCTGCACATTTTTGGTTGATTAAACTTTTGAGGTTCCCTTAAAACAAAAATAAAAAAAAATTAATTTTTTCGTAAAACTAAATTTCTATACCTAAATTGTAAAAAAATTAATTTTTTCGTAAAACTAAATTGTAAGTATGTAGAGTTATAAGTTCCCTACCTTTGAAATCCAAGAGGATTCTGATATTCGTATAAAAACGATGTTGTAAAACACATTCCAACTTCAGTAATAACACTTCGAAACACAGTTGGAGTTGTATCTTCTTCTGGTCTATGTACTAAAGATAAACCATAGTGTAGATCTCCGGCTAGGACATTATTTAACCCAGTTTTACTAGTAAACAGACTCGTATTAATCTTTAAACAAAATAAAATAATTCTACGTGTAAAATTTTCAAGAAAATATTGATTAAAATGTATGTTGATATGTATGTAGTATAACATCACAAAATGTATGCCTAAAACCGCTACAAAAAATTTACTCACATCCCAAATGGTTTTTAAAAAGTCAATATTCCTTAGCGCAACATCATTTTTGTATGCTTTAAGAGTTTCAAGATTATTATATCCGATTTTGGTTAAGATTTTCAAAAATTCCATGTAGTATCCGTATCTTTCACCGTCAGTAGATGTGACGTTCCAGTTTCTGTAATAAATATTAATATATTTATACAAAAAATAATTTAATTTAATTTAATTAAAATATGTGCTTTAAAGATAAAGAAAGTATATAAACCCATAGCTTTAAGACACTTCAAATCATTTGGAACTGTCTACTTACGAAAAAAAAAGGTAAATACAAATATTAAATCCAATTTGTGATTCTGATTACCTACTTACTTCAGAATTATTGACTGTGCTTGCTTCTCATCAAAATAATTGGAACACATTGTAACACCCACATAGGGAAACTCTCGAGTTCCCATAATACGTTCAACACCAAATACCGTAGGATTTTCCTTGTAACGTTCCCATTGATTCCAACACACATCCACTGACAAATAAGTTCCAATAAATAATAAAATCCCCCACAAAACTCTCTCCAACAAATGAATGTCCGTACGTGCAATATAGGCAAATCCATGTATGGAAGCTTTTTCGAAAATCTTTCGTATCAACGCTTTCATTTTTGAACACGGATTGAATATGTGCTTCCACAGTAGTCGTCGAGAATTATTGTATGTCATTAGCTGAAGAGAAGGATGTGGCGAATCCTTTTATATAAGAAACATGTTTCATTATTTTATACGAGTCGCCAAAAGTCACGAGGTTATGTGTTTTTGGGGATGTGCTATGTTGCCTAATGGCATTTAGATGTTTTCAAAGCAATTATGTAACCATAAATTATTGCAGTAAACATGGTTATGTACATGTGTACCTACCATCGTGACAGGATTATAGACAGAACTACACAAAAAAATGTTTTGAATTTAGAGAAAGCTAATGTGCCTCGTGTATATGAAAGTAATTACCTATTCTTAAATTACCCCAGAGGTTTCCTGTACACGAAAGGTTTTGATGGTAAATTTTTGTTAACAAAAAATTATGAAAAGACTTTTATAAATAATATTTAAAAAATATTGTTTTGTTAATAAAAATTAATTAATTAAATCATTACAACGATTTCGAAAAAAAATTGAAAAAAAAAATTGTGACTGCTTACCATTCTTAGAAAAGGTACCTAATTGTATTCTAGCACGATTATACAGCAATTCGTTAAGAATACGCCTCATTTTAGTCGAGACTTTCTTTCCTCAAAAATGGCCACACAATTAGCAAGCTCTTCTTTTGTACAATTTAAAAGAACCGGAATGGATCCAAGACGGGTCGGAGATGGACCAAAGACGAATCCAACATATATCCAAGACGTATCGGAAACAAATTGCAGACCAATCGCAACCACATCGGACAAAAATCCAGGACGGATTGGTGACGGATCGGAAAAATACCAAAGACGAATTCAAGATGGATCGGAAACCGAAAAACGATCGAAGATGGGTTGGAGATTGATCCAAGTCGGACTGAAAAAGAATCAGACGGACCGAGGAAGGATCCAAACCGGATTTGAGATGCATACAAAAAGGATTGGAGACGGATGCAAGACGGAATGAAATGGATTCAAAACGAATCGGAGATGGATCCAAGACGGATAGGAGATGGATCCTTACCTTTGATGTCAAAAAAGGCTTTAGGCAAGGCGATGCGCTGTCATGCGACTTTTTCAACATCGTTCTTGAAAGAATAGTGCAAAACTCTCACGTCAACACTAAAGGCACAATCTTTCAAAAGTCCGTCCAATTACTCGCTTACGCTGACGACATTGACATAATCGGACGAACAAAGCCTGATGTCAGTGGTGCTTTTATGAGTATTGAGAAGGAAGCCAAGAAGGTGGGTTTAACGGTGAATGAAAGCATAACGAAATATATGCTGTCAACAAGAAATGACACCCAACACTGACGTCTCGGACAGAACGTCGCTATAGACAGCTATAATTTTGAGGTGGTCAGAGTCTACCTAGGATCTGCTATAAACTCAGCGAACGATACCAGTGCTGAGATCAAACGAAGAATTACTCTTGCCAATCGCTGTTTCTTCGGGCTAAGAAGGCAATTGAGAAGCAAAGCCCTCTCTCAAGCAACTAAACTGTCCCTGTATAAGACACTTATCATCTCGGTCCTGATGTATGGGGCAGAGTCATGGACACTGTTAACGATGGATGAGAACGCGTTCGGCTGTTTTGAAAGAAAAATTCTCCGTGTGATTTTTGGTCCCGTCTGCATAGATGGGGAATGGAAAAGAAGATACAACAACGAACTGTATGGGCTGTACAGCGACACCAACCTTGCCACAAAAGTGAAAAGCCAACGACCGAGATGTTTGGGTCACATAGAGCGAATGGACACCAATACTCTGCCCCGGAAAGTCTTTGAATTCAACCCCGTGGGACAGCGCAATAGAGGTGGACAGCGTAAAAGGTGGCCAACTTAGCGTGCGAAACTGGAGACAGCTAGCTAGAAACCAAGTTGGGAGAAGCTTGTTGGTTGCGAGACCCTGGTGCACCCCGGACTGTAGCGCCAACTTAAGTAAGTAGTAAGGAGATGAATCTTAGACGAATAAGAGATGGATTCAAGATGGAAAGGTGATAAGTACAAGACAGATCGGATTCGGGCCGGAGATTGATCCAAGATTGATTGGAAACAGATCCGAAATGCGTCGGAGACGGATCTGAGATGGGTCAAAGACGAATCTTAGATGCGTTGGAGACGGATCCAAAACAGATCGGAGATGAACCGTTAATGGTACGGAGACGGATCGAAGTTCGAACAAAAGTCAGTAAAGTCTCCCGTACTGCCTCTACCGCTTATTGACTCCTACAAGACTGCATAAATTTTTTAGAACATCTAATTGATTTTCCTCCACACATCTCATACATTCATTAATTTAAAATTCGAAATTTAATTGGTTAAGGTATATTCTTCGACGTATAATTTAATATTTTTTTTAAATTTTTATTAATTCATTTTAATTTACTTAAACCTATTTTTATCGAAAGTATATTCAATTTTAATATTATAATAATTGAAATCGTTTAATCACTAAATTATCATACTAAGTCTACTACACTAAAGTTTTATTTCAAAAAGCGAAAAGAATCGTTAGTCTTTTCAAAAACGCCCCAAATAGTGGACGTTACAAAAACTTTCAATGGGCCTTACTAATAATCAAACACTAATGTCGACTATTAGCTAACTGAGAGGTTAAAATAAAATGTGGAGCTTAAACGGAATGCTACCAATAAAGAATTTTACCCTTTTGCTAACAAAATTCTCAGACTTCCCTTGAATCTACTACAATTTGCATCAAATAAATAATAACATTAATACAAGTGAAAACATAGAAGAAGAAATACACAAACACAAATGCATTGACACAGGGTCGGCGTGCAGTTACACGGCTAAATTCTGGGGCGCCCAAGGAAAGCAAGATTTAAAAAAAAAATCATTGAGGTGCTTCTGTCAATTTTGCCGAGCTATTGGAAAGTGCATAGAGATTTTAAAACGTTAAAAAACTAAATAAAAAACTGAAACAAAAGTAAACACAGTGAATACTTGCAATACTTATATGTATTTAAAAAAATATATATGTATAAGACAACATGCGGCATAAAATAATGTAAGAACACCTATAATACGGAGTGAACAAATTTTTCATTTCACAGTAACTTTTGTCTCATATTCTACATAAAGTTAAGTGAAGTGGAGTTCTTTAGGTAAATACATTATCTAAGAATACTTTTAAAATGACATAAGACTTCTTGCCGAAAATACAAAACTGAGATGATAGTTAGGGCCAACAGCAAAAAGACCTTTAAGAATATATCATTCAAAACGTTGAAAATAACTCTGCGCTTCAGACACTAAATGGATTTAAGCGCCTTGCCATCACCAACAAAAATGAGGCCGTCCCTGCTGGACGGGAATTTCTCATTTGACAGATGAATCTCTACTAAATCACTTGATTGAAGTACCTATATTTTTAATTACAACAAATTAGATTTATTATAGCAAAATATCACGAAATATCAATTGAAAAGTATTCTACGATAGTTTATTAACCTAAAAAGTATCACTTCACATTACTTTACGCGGAAATATCAGACAAAACTCACTTTTGAAATTAAATATTTGCACACTCTTTATTATAGGCGTTTTTTATATATTATTTAAAAAAGTATTGCAAGTGTTCATTACACTAATTATATTACACTTTTTTAGTTTAATTAAGTTTTTATCACTTGTTAAACGATTCGAAATCTCAAAACACTTTCCTTAGCTCGGCAAAATTACAGATGAATTTCATTTTTTTTTTTATTGTTCAAGGAGTGGAGTTAAGTATTGCCGTATTCTTTTTTAACAGCAACTTTTTCAGTACTATAGTATGTAATTCGTTCAAAGGGCTTGAACGATTTTAATTTTATTTTATGTATATAGTTGATAAACATAATGCAAGAACATGCATATTTTGAGTAAACTTCATAGTTTTCTGACATATTATGTACATACCAGCATGAAATTGCTAGGGAAACAAATTATTTTCTGTTGGGGTTTTTACAGTGATATTTCTGTTCCTGCCAACTAAGAAGATATTTTTTTTAGGGATCAGAGTACTGTTGTTTCCATTGTTTTTTTTTTTCTGAAAATGTATCCTTTTTAATTCCAAATTAAATATGAAACGACCGACTTTCTGAATTCATACAAACTTTACCAAATTTACGATATTTTATGCGAAACGATTTTTCATACATTAATTTCTCTGACAAGTAATCCTAAGAAAGACTACGTATGTTTACGTGTATAGGTATGCTCTCTGACAAAAACACTCCCAAAACATAACTGTAATGAACGAAGCCACTGGAAGACTTTTGGAAAACAGAAGGAGTTAAAAAGGACTACAAGGAGTGACCAAAGAAAAACGACATGATTGACAATCATTTTAAAGTTTTTCTCGTTATGTTTTTGACAAGACGTTTGTGGAAATATTAATATACTTTAAAAATATTCAATTGGATTTGATTAACTTATATAATGTTAAATAAATAAAAAACTAAGAAACAAATTCTGAAAACTCAAAACAAATCCTTTCCCGTTCAACACAAAAAATTACTTAAGATTAGATTAACGTAATTTGGTATGCAAATATATACAACGGAATCAAAAAATTATGGTCATATTCAACGTAAATGCAGACGTACTAAATATTTATGAAAAAAATAAAATATTTGTTCCTGTTGCAATACATATTATATAAACATTAAATAAAGTACTTCTAGATAAAGTTCTTCTCTGTAAAACAATGATCTGAAGATTGAAACCAACTCATGAAAATACCTATTGAAATCTACCTGATAACTTGGGAATTGATTAAATCAGCACTAGGGCAACACTTTTTATTTAGTGTTCGACTTTAAACATGGATTTCCACACATTGCTAACGACTAAACTGGAGATTAAATTCGTTATTGGTATGCGGATTTTCTAAAATCGGGAGATTTTCTTTTAAGCTTAACACTAAATTTGATTATTAGTAAGGCCCAGTGTGTGTATATTTTTAGATTTTCTTATGATTCCTGAAAATTTAATCAAATTCGGTGGAGTGGCACAGATTTATTTCAATTTATAAATGCATCTCCATAGAACATGATCCACCGTATCTACCCTACGAATTTATTCACTATATTTGTTTATGGTAGCAGATCCTCTTAGCATTTCAATACCTTAACATTCTCGTAAAATTTTGTTTTAAGTACCTTCCATTTGTACT
Organism: Dasysyrphus tricinctus; assembly: GCA_963921185.1. NCBI lineage: Eukaryota > Metazoa > Arthropoda > Insecta > Diptera > Syrphidae > Dasysyrphus > Dasysyrphus tricinctus. Next base: position 79,200,272 of record OY992531.1, read on the forward strand.
CACTTCCACTTGTCAGCCTTGTTTTTGTTTTATTATCACTCAAAATTGTTTGCGTGACCCTTGGCATTAGCACATTAAAAATATGGCCCATTATTGTTTTAATCATTTCAATTAAATTTTGTTGTGGAATATAAAATTCAACGACGATATATTAATTTTTTTTTTCAAACAGTTCGAAATCAAAGCAAGCTTACTTTATTGTTGTCCTATTAAAAATTTGCAGCTCAAGTCCCTCAACAAAAATAAAAATGGAGTGACAAGAAGAATTATCCCATATAAAAGTTTGTCCTTATTTTTTTTGTGTGTGTTCCTTATTTTTTGTTTGTATGTTCCTTATTTTTTGTTCTTATTTTTTTGTCAACATCAAAACACTGCTGTTGGTTGATCGTCGTCGTCAGCGTCACACATGTGTGGTAGAAGTTGAATGCATTATGCATAGGATAGTGACTCCTTCGCATATTAATCCTTCTTACATGGCACACTGCCCCATATGTCACTCAACAGAAAGTAAAACCAAAACCTACCACTCAGCTCTGGGGCTTGGCTTTTGAAACATCAGAGAGGAGGAAGCCTACATCTCGTGTCGATGTTATATGCAATGTGTGGGTGAGTTCTCTTGTGGAAAATCTGAAGAAACTTGTTTTATTCATCCGACATCAAGGTCATTACATATGACCCTAATTCCGATTACAATCCAAAGGGTATGAATGGAATATAGAAACTTCGATTCTCAAGTGGCAACGAGTCGTAAAAAGCAAAACAAGAATTAAAAGAAAACTTGTAAGTGATGGAAGTGTGCTAATGGTTTGGACTCTGGAGTGGACCCCTCATGAATAGAAGTATATGCTTGTGCGACTACCTATACTATTCTGTTGAATGATTCAGCTTTCTGAAAGCATCAAGACGGCAAGTGGCATTTTTTTATCTCGAGTTCTATAATGAAACACCTTGTTTTTTCTCTGTTTTTTATTGAACATTGTTCAAAAGTTTGAGGGCAGTGTTCAGTGATTACTTAATTAGCCTTGGTATCAGCAACACTGCCAAGGAGAACAAGTTGGGGTCAATCTAAATGCATGTTTAATCTCTTAATTGGCTTACATAATGATAGCTTTTGTTTTGAAATTCAAAAAATAAAAACAAAAACAGATCATTTGGTGACGTTCATTTTTTTCTTAAATTAGGAAAGAACATCATCAGGAGCTTTGAAACCAATTTAGAGAAACTAAAATACAACGCTAGTTAAAACTCGAAACACATATTCATTTGCTTTGTATCAACCATTTGGGCTGGACACGCCACGGGACGGTAAGAATTTTGTGTAAATCTTGGTCTTGTTAACATCGGAAAGATTCTATGCATGTATAGGTAGTTTCGGTATCGACTTCGTAGAACTGCCTCGATCCGTCGCTGTTTTAAAGTTTTTCGTAAGAGATATTGAGCTAGACTTTGAATCTTGAAGATTTTCAATATTGAAAATTTTATAATTTAAGAATTGAACTTTGTTACTTCTCGGTACATTTCAGTCAAAAAATTAGGGTCTCGTCTCTTTTTGGGGGTAGTATCGTCTGGTTCCGAGCCAAGATCGCGATAGTTCTCGTCTTCTGGTCAGCCCTACAACTATGCATTGGGAACATTTGTTGCTTTAAAGCCGAGGGTGTATCAAAAGTGTTGTGTATTTTTATTGAAAAAAATCCGTAAGGGAATTTCATGAGTATTTTGCTATAAGCATGAGCAGTTTCCAAATACTCATAAGCATGAGTATGAGCAGAAGTAAAAAAAATGCTCACTCGTGTCTCATTTTTTTTTTTACCAACATAAAATAATTCTGTGGTGTTTGGTAAAAACATGATAACACCATATTAAAATTTGCGTCTTTACGACCACCTACCTCGAGCTGCAGCCTAAACGGTATTTTCTTCAAACTTGAAATATAATTCTGTTGTGTTTGGGAGAAACATGATAACTCCATTTTAAAAACTGCGTCTTTACGTCCACTTTAAATTGACCTAGAATCTAAACGGGTGGATCGATTTTCTTCAAATTTGAAATATTTATGAACATAACCTTTAAAAAATTGTGTTGCAAATTTGAAGAAAATTGGTCTACCCGTTTAGGTTCTAGGTAAATGTGAAGTGGACGGAAGGACGCAATTTTTAAAATGTAGTTATCATATTTCTCCCAAACACCACAGAATTATTCAAGCAATATGTTCATAAACATCCGTTTAGGCTCGATGTAAAGTGGACGTAAAGACGCAAATTTTAAAATGGAGTTATCATATTTCTGCCAAACACGTCAGAATTAAATGCTCACTTAAGGAGCATGAGCAATTCTGAGCAGCTTATAAGCAGAGTTGTAAGAAAAACTCTATATGAAAATGGAAACATATATTTGAAATCGGTAGAGGCCGAGGTCTTAGGCCTAGTTCACACCGCACGTTTTTTCAGTATAAATCCAAAAATCGGAATATATCCGAACGGCAAACCTACAAACGTCGCGTGTCGTGTAAAAGGTTCTATGTAGAATGACGTCACTGCTCATTCGCACGGATTTGTGCTGCAAAAAAAAAGGTCTTTGCATTGCATGCCCTATGAACATGGCCTAAGACTTCGAGTTATAGGTACAGAAGAAAAAGAATTTAATTTTCAATTGTGGATTTTTTTTGAGGACGGGACAGTCGTGAGGACGATGACTGATGGCGTCGACTCGCTATCTCGGCATCATCTCGCTGAAATCTCGCCGCGGTCACCCAAACGTGAAACGTGGTTTTCAGTGTCGTGGTCATTGTGTTGGTCCCGTTGTGATCTCGCCGTGTCCGCTTACACGGGGATCGTGGTTTTCTCGTTATGAACTGGTCGTGACATTTACACGTGGTATTTGACATTGAGCACGTTTTTCCGTCATCTCGCTTTGGTCTCGCTATAATCTCACTAAAAATCGCTTTAAACGTGTTCATCACCGAAGCAACACAATGAAAAGTAATCATTGTTGCGAACCTCTGCCCTATTGAGTGACGTGCATTTTAAAACGATTTTTGAGCGTTTTTAATAAATGAAACAAAATTGTTTAGTTTATTATAAACATTTTAAAAAGAATTATTTTTGGCGGGACGTTTGTACGACCACAGCTAGACTTCAGCGCCGTCGTCTTCGTTCATTTATTTTTGCATTAAAATTTTTAAAACTGCTCATGAGCAATGTAGAGCATTAATTCGATTTTTTCTTAAAATGGTTTCCATTTTTCACAGAAAATGAATAACAAAAATTAAAAAAATATATATTTTATGAAAAAATGTTCAATGTGTTTTCATTCTAAATTCTATAGCAGAGTCTCGAGTATCGACCCATGCTCAAAGCTCATGTTTAGCAAAATTGGCACTTATAGTAATGGTTCGTTCGCGAAGTTTGCAATTTTTTTGTACCTACATTACAAAGCAGCATAAGTTGAGCGCACATTGCTTTTTTTAATCAAAAATGTCTGTCATTATGTTAAGCTTAAACAAATGTTAGTATGATTTTTGCAACACATTTAATTTCCCTTATTTCAATTGGAGTTCTTTGAACTCCATGAGAACACTTTATTTTTGCAAAATTTCCATTGTATTCTCGTAGCGTTGTTTGCAATTATTATCTATTAAATTGAATTAATAAAACAAAAAAAAAATTATAAACAGATCCACTTTAAAGAATTACTGTTCTTTTTTACTGAAAAGGTCTCTCAAACAACAAAACCCGCCCACACGCTATACTTACCAAAAGCAATAGACATAATATAAATTTCTTGAAGGCCATCAGATTCCGATTAAGCTTTCTACTTTCAGCTTGATCAACCAAGTGTCAGTTAATTTATTTGCCATTATCTGGTCATAAAGTCGAAGACGCCTAGTTATAAATTTCAACAACAAAAGTATTCAAACAAGTTTGGGTATTTTTCTAGATTATTTATATACCGCCTTCACTATAACCACTCTCTTCATTAAACAAATAAATACATTCTATTGAAATAATAATAATAAAAAAAAAAACAATTTAATTCATTTTTGTTGTTTTTCTTAATCCTCTCTATTGATGTCGTAAACAAAACAAAACAAACCAATTTTATGCTTTTTGATTGAAACATATTAAGACAACAACCAGATAATTATGACTCGACCCTATCGCATATATACAGGCATAAGGGCAAGCCCTGTAAATATGAAAGATGTGTCAGTTTAAATGATAAATGTTCCAACAAATTAATTTCTATTTTCGAAAACTCAATTTGTTTTTTTTTTTTGTTTCTTTCATTTTTGTTTGTTATATTTTTTTTTGTTTAAAAGCTCTCAAATGATTTATTCTTCAATATAGGTTATTTTTTTCTTTTAATTTAGAAATTCCACAAAGAATATAGAGTCGAAGTCGTAGAATTTGCTATTTATGTTAATTAAATGTATTTTACTTAGATGTAAGGAAACTTTGATGTGAAGCAACTTAAGATTTCTGGAACACCATACTTCTGTAGGTATACTCCGTGCTCTGTTTATTTATATAAACTGGTAATTGTAACTTTTCAAAACTTTCAGAGTTCCAAGAAATATAATTGAATATCTGTTAACAACTTGTTCTCGTAGTACCTACCTGGGAGTGATGGTTCATTTGTTTGACTTAAAATTTAAAAAGTTACTAACGTTATCGAAGTTTTGTGATTCGAAATACTTATTCGATTTTTTCTTTGGCGAACGAACGTATCCGCTTTTTTAAATTGATAGTGCAAAGGTATTTATTATTTTTTAGTAGAAATCATTTGTAAAATTTTAGTTAATTACTGAAAGGGCCAGTTAATTCACATGGGGTTAAATGTGTAGAAAATTTTTAACAAGATCTTATTAAATGGCGAACTTTTTCAAAACTCTTTTCCAAAAATAATGAGTGAAAACAACTTGGAAGGGCAAGTTTTATTTATTATTAATTTTGGTTATTTTATCTTTTTTTCTAAAAATTTACTTTGAAGATGCTTGACGCCACCCCTTACCATAAAATCCAATATCTGCACAAGTTTCTTGCCTTATAAATCAAAAACGTTTAGACTGATCTGGTGTGTTTTTATTCTTATGCTGAATTTACACGACATACCCGACAGTCACATTTTTCAGAATTTCTGCCACATCCGTTTTAAATGCAATTAATGTAGGAACCTATACGAAGTCAAATTATGGCCTTCTGATATATCTTAAATTCAGTTTTTTCTTAATTCCTCGAAAACTATCAGTGAAAAAAATTTAAAGTACAAATTTTAGCTTAATTCGTTTTTTCATGCAATCAATAGATTCAGACAAAATCACGTATAAGAACTTCATGGTGGAACAAATTTTGTCAATAAATTTATTAAAATTTTACTAATCGGTGGGCAAAATTTGTTGAATGACTTGTGTTTGGCTGCATCGGATTACAAAATCAAATTTTTGGATTGCCCGGGGTAGGGACAAGGCCGACAGATTGAAAAATAAAAAAAAGCATTAAATATTCCATCTTAATTCTTGATTGGGGGAGAGTACGATAACTTAGGCGCCAAGAAATGATAACGGTTTTTAGTAGAACTGTTCAATACAAGAATTTTTTTCTATAGGAGGGTGGGGGTCTATTTCCCCCCGTTTGGGCAGTAGGGGCATTTTCATAAAAAAAGTACTTAAAGAATAAAAAAATTATACAAAAATAACGGTAATACTTACAGGTAAGTTTTATACTTTTTTTTAAAGCCAATACTCCGTTCTATTTGCTAATTTTTAAATCAAGTGAAATCTATGCATGGTTTTTGAAAAAATTAATTTTAAACTCAAAATTTGCGAGAAAAAAGCATACAAAATAGGTTTAAAGTGTAATTTCTCAAAACTGTAAGATTATATATCATTTTTTTCTTAAATTCGTTGCTCTAATTAATTCTTAATCAAAAACTGAAAAATAGATGATTCTATGTCTTCTAGTTTTTGAGAAAATTGAAAATTATTAAAACTACTACCGTACAAAACTCGAATGTTTACTCGTTGTTTTTATGATCTAAGTGGGTATGCATACTTTGAACATTTCAACTGCTTTGTATATATTTGCTTAATCCAGATTCCTTAAATGCAAAAGAAACTTTGCATACACCCAACCTCGCACCTACCCCAATCCTATAATGTGCCCAAGCAGGGGGGTTGCAGGGGGGCAGCATGCCCTTCCATACATATGTACCTCACTGTTTATACGCCAGCCGTAATACGTAAGCAAGCAAAAAACAAACATCCCATACAAAAGTAGTTATAGTAATTATCGATTTTTTTAAAAACTAGAAGACATAAAATCATCTAGTTTTCAGTTTTTGATTAAGAATTAATTAGAGCAACGAATTTCAGAAAAAAAATTATATAATTTTACAGTTTTAATAAATTACACTTTAAACCTTTTTTGTATGCTTTTTTCTCGCAAATTTTGAGTTTAAAATTCATTTTTTCAAAAACCATACATAGATTTCACTTGATTCAAAAACTGGCTAATAGAACAAAGTATTGGCTATAAATAAAGATATCATACTTTGTTGTAAGTATTACCGTTATTTTTTAATATTTTTTTTACATTTTTGGTACTGTTTTTATGAAATTTCTCCTCCCACCCAAACGGGGTGAGATAGACCCCCCCTCCCATAGAAAAAATGCTTGTATTGAACTGTTCTACAAAAACCGTTATTATTTCTTGGCGCCTAAGTTATCGTTCTCTTGCCCTTGATTGAATATAATTGTATGGAAAAAAATTTAAATCATTGAACGGATTTTTAGAAAAAATAATTATTTATGTGTCAATATTTCAAAATATTAATATTTCAGTCTTCTTCATTTTTGAATCGAAATAAAAAATTATATTAGGTATAAGTTTGCTAGTTGGATGGCTTAAAACAAACGGGTTCTAAAATTCGCTTAAAAAAAAAGTTAAAAAAATGATCACACCCGCTATCTCCATTTAAACACCCAAAATGTCATTCCCCTGACGTGTCCCCAGGCCTACTTACCACACTGCAATAAATTTTAGCAACGAAACTAAAAACTGTACCAAAAATCTAATGATGCAGTCTTTTTAACAATAAATGCACCCTCACTAAAGAATCGTTAATTTATTTTTAGTTGCTTAACTTTGTTGAATAGGAGCTATTAAGTAAAGTGTCCCCCATAAAATGATCATTTCTATCCCACCAATGAAAATTTAAAAAAGATATATAGGCTCAAAATAGAAAACTGATTTTTTTGTAGTTTAACGGAACAGGATTGTTCTTTATGAAGATTGAAGTAAGACCTTGAAAAAAAAATTCGGCTGTCTTTTATATTTCAACTTAAGGCGCCGATCTTGTTTTTCGCCCAGCGAATTTGTCATTCCTCTAACGCGAGTTTTTTTTACTAAACCGTGTAGTATAAAAATTAAACAAGTTTACTCGTCTGTGTATTTTACCATGACCTACTCTATAAATAATGTAAAACATCTCATTTTTTAAGAACTTCGATTTAATTCTCATAAAACACCCTTCAGAGTCATTCTCCTAACATCATTTTTTGTGTCTTTCCCCTGACTTTCAAGTTTTCATTGTAATAATTAATTGAGTTTTGGTACTTCTAAGGATCAATAATATTGCATTCAAACATATTTACCGTAATTTTAGTATTTTTATATTTTTTCACATTTTTTCGTTCAAAATATCATAAATAATACAATTATTATTATTACTATAAAATGTTTAGTCATGAAAATCCTTGAACCACAAGAGCATGTTGGTGCGACATAGCCGTGCATTCTATTTTTCATGTTAGAATTTGTTCTCTTTTTTCTTTATCTTCCTGAAACCATCCGCAAAATTAAATACCTATCCATCTTATCACCGGAGTAAATATATATTTTTGTCATTCCCCTGATACAAATGTCATTTCCCTGACTCAAAAAAAAAAACCGTTAGATTTAATCAAATGCTATGACCCCTTTTTCAAAGTAGTATTATTACGAGATATAATTGTTATTCTATTAAAATAGGTTGTTTTGAGCGATGGTCCAATTTGGAGTGAAAAAATTTAATCTTTAAATGTTGACCCATAAATATCAAATTCTTAAAACATTTTTAAGGAAAGATTTTGATATGCAAACCTTAAGTATTTATTTATGTGCATATAAAAATAAAAAAAAATTGTCGACCCGTTTTTGAGATATCGAATTTTCAAAAAAAATAATTTGAAACTTTTTTGAAAATTCAAACATTTCTTTTTCTAATAATTTTGATATGCAATATTGTTTGTGTTTATTTGAAATTTGTATATAATAAAAACAAATCAACTAATTTCAGCATAGTTACGGTAAAAATTTAATCAAAGTCGCAGGAGTCGTTTTTGTGAAAAAAAAAATATTTTTCCTCAAACTTTTTTTAACCTTTGAATGAAAAGTAGGTACCTACCGCTATTTTTTCATAAAAGTAAAATTTTGCTTAAAATATTTAAAACTCTAAGTACCGTGTTTCAAAAAAATCAATCGTGTCGTTTTCGAAATACAGTAGACGCTCGATATAGTGAAGTAATAAAAACAAAGTCTGTTCACTCTTTCGAGATTGTTCACTTTTTCGAGCGGGAGTTTTTAAAGGCTTTCTAGTGGTGAATTTGTTCCAAAATGCGCATTTTGTTCGATGTAAATGTTTTTACGTTTATTTGAGCGCTAAACAAAGCTTTCAAATTTAATAAAAAACAGGCAATTCTTCAGTATTCTCAAGCAATCTTAAATGCTTGCGAGACATTTTTATACAAATTAGGTACATTTGGATAGTTCACTATTTTGTGATTCACTAAATCGAGCTTGTACTGTATTTGCTTTTAAAAAAAAATTAAACATTTTTTAAAAATCCAGAAAATATTATTTTTTTTTATTTTAGTACCTACACAAAAGTATTTATATTTTTGAAAGATTCTGTATAAAAAAAAAGTTATTAAAATCAGTTATACCGTTTTGAAGAAAAACTAAAATAAAAAGAATGGTTCTTTGGGAGGTACTTACCATTAATAACCATTTTTTGAAAAATATTTTATTACCCTAACATAGCCTCTACTGAATGTACTTTATTAATTTTTGTTTAAGAAAAGTTGTGGCACCGGTTTTGAGAAAAATAAGATTATATAAAATTGCTTAGAAAAAAAACTTGTATGGCAGGTAGGTACCGTTAGTTTTGGCTTTGAAAAAAAATAAAAAAGGTATGGGGGTTTTTTCAAACCGCATGATCGTTTTTTTTTTTAAACTCGATAATTAAGAGTTTTTAGTACTCTCTAAAGTATTTTTAGAAAAAAAATTACATTTATGAAAAAATAACGGTACCATACAAAAGTTAAAAACCGCAAAGGAAAATATTTTTTTCTTAAAAACGAATCCTAAGATTTTGATTACATTTTTTTCCATACCTATATGTACTAAAATTAGTACGATCTGCTACTAAAAATTATAAAATTTTACACTTAGCAACTATTAATAGTACCTGTCATAGAACGTATTTTTTTATTTTGAGTTTTTTCGTTTGTTTTTGAATTTTTAAAAAAAGTTTCAAATTTTTTTTTTTTGAAATTTCGATGTCTCAAAAATGGGTTCACAATTTTTTTTCAAATTTTGTTTTTATATACACATACCTAAATATAGACTTTAAAAACCACTCCAACGATTTAAATTTTTTTTCCCATAATCATATTCAATCAAGAATTAAGATGGCATCCTTTTTATTCCACCTCAAACAGTCAAAGGAGTTGTTTTAGCCAATGTCGTACTTCATGCTTCTCTACATTTTTTTTTTCTTCATAATTTCCATGTGTATCGCGGCAGCAGTCACCGCTAATCATATACATACCTCAGAATGTTGTAATGTCCGACAGTGGAGCAATGCAGTATACTCCTATGAATGTGGATCTTAATTATAGTTAGTAACAGAAAGATCCAGCTACTGAGAATGATTTTTCGATACTTATTTTTATTTGTTTGATATTAATGTCTTTCACTATTTTTATTATTATCATTATTGATTTTAACGAAATAAGTTCAATTTCGAATTTAAAGAAAATAAATAGAATTAATAGAAACAATTGAAGATGTTGAGCTCTTTGAAGACCCAAAGGTATTTGGCTCAAACAAACATAGTCCATTTTTCTCCCCATTTAGCTGAACTATCGACATGGTCCTTCGAGCCAGATAAAACTGGTGAGTTTATGGAAGATGAAGGGAGATGTTAAATATCTACATAACATAGCACATATGTACATACATAATGCGTTATACAAGTAATGCTAGCGTGAGAAGTATAATGTAATATATACATAATGTAGCGACATACTGCAAACATTTAGATTTTGTTTGTGTTGATGTGTTCTATACTGATGCAATATGTATTTTGTATTTTATAGAAATTGAAGCGGCATTTAATAACAATGAAGATGATGTTGTACCAAAGAAAGGTTTCATTGAAGCTCCACGCAATCAGAGGCAGATTGCTAAAGTAGGAAAGACTCGAAAAGCAGGTTCGTTGGAACAAATTGAGACTATGTTATGATTTACAATATGCGTAGCCATAACAAAAATCATTCTCAGTACCTGGATCTTTCTGTTACTATAATTAAGATCCACATTCATAGGAATATACTGCATTGCTCCACTGTCGGACATTACAACATTCTGAGGAATGTACACATATGATTAGCGGTGACTGCTGCCGCGATACACCATGTTTTTATATACAATTTTCTAAAACCAGCAGTGTCTTGAACATAAGAGCAAGTACGTGCGACCCAGTCTTGCATTTTATTTGAATTTGCTTGCTCAATTATTTTTGTCACAAATTAAATTAAATATGAAGAAAAGGAACAGAGAATTGTTTTCACTTCAACTCGTTTGTGAGGAGGAAAATTACAGAGCGCTTTGGAAACACCCTTTTCTTCTGAAAAATTAACTCTTTTTTATAGGTACATATGTGTAACTAATTAGACATCAATTAGCAACTAATTATATAATTTATATAATTTATATAATTTTCTATCTGAACCCTCAAAAAGGTTTCGCTAAGTTTTAATTCTAATCATAAATTTTCTGAAAGTCAAATTCTAGTTGTATACCCTAGGAATATTTTTAAATTAATATTTTTTATATATTTGTATATCTAAAAAAAAGAGAACTTTAAGATAAGATTCTTAAAATATATATATTTAGACACATTTTAGAAAGTAATCGCAAAAAGTATGAGACTGATTGAAACTTTCTTGTGCAATTGATGTTAAGAGATTCCAAAGGTTATTTGTTAGCCTCAATAAACGACGAGTCTTATCAATATCAATCTAACGCATTATCGACATGATGACAATAAAAGATGTTATCTTACTGTACGAATCATTATTGATTATTCTGAAATTATATGCAAATAAAAATTCGAACAAATGTGTTTGTTTAGCAATAAAACTACACTTCAGTTAAAAATTTTTAGTTCATTTAATTTTAAGTATTTTTTGAAAAAAAAACATCTGCTCCTGCCTAGCGTCCTTCCAGTTAGAAATACATCTTCAGAAATTATCTAACTATGTAAGTACACAATCATTATTGTTACTTTTTTATAGTAAATAAGTTGTGGGAAGAAAAAATTTCCCGGCTTAGTTTTTCTTTAACCGAGTAGATACGTTGATCTAGGTGGAGATTGCCTGCAATTTGGAAGTTTTCATACTTTAAGATAGTTCTCAGATACACAGTTGCTCATTAGTAAATTTGTGATATTGGTTAATAGCTTGATGGTGCGAAAAAATTCAACCTTTTTAAGCCAAAGGTTCAAATAACTCTCTGGGCTCAATTGGCTACAATTATTTGGTTTTATGGTTTTTGTTGAAAGAAACACTCATTGGAAACAAAATCCTGGCTAAAACCCTGTCTATCACAACTTTTTATTGCAGAAATAGGGTGCAATTTTTGTTTACATAAAATCGAGAATCCTACAAAACTTCTTTCTAGTATCTTCTAACTAGGTCTAAACTATTATGCAAACATTGTATTTCCTACTGAGATGGAAGCAAGGGTTTGATTGAATACAATCATTAGAACCTTTTAATTTTGTGTATGGAAATTTTCTTGTCATATAGCAAGTTTTGGCCACGTTAGTGTACGTGGCCCTCATTTAATCATTAAAGTATTCAAATCTACGGTAATTTGGATGGAATAACTGTATGTTCCTCCTATATTCCTACCCACTGCTTGGGGAAAATACCCGCATCCAAAAATAACTTTATTTCGTTTTTATTTATCACCTATTAACCTAACACAGAATGTTGACAAGGATTTAAAGAAGTTTATAATAAAAATCAGTCCTGTATTTGAGTTGTGAAACTTAAACTGACAGATAATGACAGTTATACCTGGATGTTTGCGTATCTGTTTTTATTTTTACTTGAAAATAAACCCCCATAGATATACTCTCTGAGCAGTTTCACCTCTACAGATAAAACTCATCGATCTAAAGAGAAAATCCCTAAACTTACAAAACTAATTCAAGACTATAAAATTAGCTTGTTTAAATTAAAATATGGGGGCTTCCTTCAATTTGTCATACAATCAGCGTTAGAGGTCATAATCAAAACTTTATCAAACAATATTTCTTCCTATAAAACGCAGATAAAATCAATATGAGGGTAAACTACCATGCTAAAACGTATCCCAAATAGGTATGCTCTAACTTCACATTTAATAGTACCTATGAGGTATTCAAAAACTTCATTTACAAACACTCAAATTTCTGATAACAAACAAATTGTGTTTCACCCTTATTTAGTGATTTCACCCCTTTCTCTGGATCTAATCTCTCATCAAAAACAAATCCTTGAAGTCCTTATAAACTGACATAAAAAACTTCCCTAAAGTCAACGACCTACCTACCTATACCTACCTTCATATTACATACCTACATACATACATGCAAAACCCTATACATATCATTCAAATTCTGATTACAGCACAAAACGACCATAATTGTCCTTGATGATTATAGGTACAATGGGGATGGAGTGAAACTCCATATCTCATGGGTGCTTTTATACATTCTTTTTGTTTTGTTCAAATTAAATTCCATTTCCATATTAATTGTTGCCTTATGGGTTTTGGGATTTTGTTTTTTAAAAGCTCAAAACTCGGCAATAATTATTCTCTTAGGCAAAAAATATGGAAATTCTCGCAGGTGAAAAAATCCTTTTATGGGACTCGAAGGAAAATACCTCGACAGCAAAAATTATGCAATTTGTATCTCGTCATCTTGGTTAAAAAAAAAATGGAAGAAAAAATGTACCTTTTAGTTTTGTTCTCCATCCTCCCACCAAATAACTATACCTACTACACACTTTGACATAATGTTTATTCAAGTTAAAATCTGGGTCAGTCCTTACGCCTACCGCACACTGCTGCCTGCATCAGAAGAATAGCATCACAAACTCTATACTCTCACTTAGAAAAGAAATACACAAAAAAATAGTAGGTACATGCATACATAAATAAATCAAAAGCAACACTAATGGCTCATAATACTTCTCCTGCAGAATACACAGAGTCACAAATCAACCATCATCGCACTGACGTGATATGAACACAAAAAAATGGCAAGAAAAAACTGTAAGTAAAATCGAGAATTGAGGACATAATATCTATACAATCCCTGTTATCAAGAGAGACACAGACATAGACACATACACAAAGCTATTTTCCTTCTTGTTTTTCAAAAGAAAAAAAAAAAAAAACGAGATAGGAAGGGCACCCAAGAGGGTTTTTCTGTTTTAAAGATGAATGGCAATGATGCTGATTCATTCTGTTTGAAGGGTTTTGGGTCTTTAGGCCCGATATAATATGTATCATCATCGAAAGTATTTGGGACAATCTAAATGGCTTATAAAGTTGAGGCGAGATGACACAAATAAACGCCTTTTTGATGTCCTTATTTCAAACGTGATAATAATAATAAAAGATACTAAATAAAATGTCCTAACTTAGAGAGGGTAGATTACGACTTTATAGGTTTTATTTTATTTTGTTAAACCTAAAACCCCAATTAGGAAAAGTACGTAGCAAGATAGTTGTACATAAGTTTTATCCGACAAAAGTTAAGTAATGAGGAATGCTGCCATTTTAAAAATAGTATTTCCAATATTGAAAGGAGAGTAGAGTATTTCAAGTCTGAGGCAAGAATAAAAAGTAAAAATTTAATCTAATGTTGATAATTTTGTTTTTTTTTTCTAAGGGTCAGTTTTTCAGTACTGAGTTAGCTTATCCTAAAAATAAATTAACCCTGAGTTTACTCAGAAACTGTTTTTCAGTTGTCAACAACCTATTGAAATCGATTGTCCGACACTATGGATATCACCCTTATAAGCCTTTCACTATTAAAATCAAGATTGCGCCACAACCAAAGATTTCTATAACAACCATCCAAAGATTTCTGTAACAAAATCAAGATAGGGCCACAACAAAAATTTCCCTCAGTTTAGTCCCTGAGTTAACTCATCAGTGTAGGTGAGTTAACTCGGAGTTAACTTAGGATTTAAATTGAATGAAAAACATGTTTCTGGAGTTTACTCAGAGTTAACCCCGAGACTAGAATGAACGCGCTGAAAAACTGTCCCGAACTGCCTTAAGATTTTTGGCGTAAAACTTCCCAAAAATCCTTAATCATATTTAAATATGAAAACTGCGCAGGCCATTGAAGCAGACAAATGCCATTTTCGATTAAAATGTCATCGAATTGAAAGGTTGGACTTACTGAAAAAATTAATTTTATGTGTAAAAGGCGCCGCCGCGACCATACTTTGAAGTCTCATGGAGCAGCAACAGATTCCCTTCATCTATTCCGGTTCGCAACATGGTGATTTAGCAGTGCCCAAGTTTTAATATAAATGGGCTGAGCTTCGTTAAGTATACAATTGGCCTGCAGTTATTTCTTGGTTTTCGAGCTCGCCTTGCAGAAGATTTCGCACGGAGGACTGCTTCGTTATATTCTCGTTTGGTTTCATTAAAGTATGGCCAATCCATTGTCATTTTCGTTGCCTGATATCGGAATCAAATCTACTCTGACGAGTCCTATTCCACAGCTCAACATCATTTTTGATTTCTTGCCTTCGAATATTTAGATTGTATCGAAGACAACAGTTGTTAAAAGCCTGTATTCTGCTCGAGATGTCGGTAGATCATTTTCAGGAACAGATTTTACGTTGTAGTCGATGAGTTTTAGCTTGGTGTGTAGCGTAATTATTCTGGAGTTCCACACTGGAACTACGCGCTTTGCTAATCTTATTGACAACGTGAAAGTCCGTTCGACCATAATTTAATACGATACTGCCTATTGATAGTTGAATTGTGTGACCTTTTCAATAACTTCCTGCTTCAGAATAATATGCTTTTGTAAATTGCAGCATTTTTGTCTTTTTGGCATTCAACCTTAGGCCAGCCAACTCCCAACATATTTGGACCAGGCGACCCGAACTATTTGACATGAAACCAACATATACCGTTGGCGTAGTCCAAATGACTAAGCTTTTCGAAAGAATTCCATTGAATGCCATACCTCTCGTTCGTACCAAGCGTAGCAGTCAGTATATCGTCGATTGCCAGTGAAAATAAAATTGCTGACCAAACATCTCCTTGTCTTTCTCCTTGACGCACCTCTTACGAATCGGAAAGCACGCAGCACCTTGCGTTGTTGTATGACTCCTATCTCCTCTGAGATACCTCTCATGATCGCCAGTTCATTCGCGAATAATGATGTCGAATGTCTTCTCAAAATCTATGCACATCTGGTATTTGTAAGTGCTACTGATACTCAGCTGATTATTCAAGAATTTTTCGCAGGGTGTTAATAATGATCGACATCGGATAGGCCACTGAGAAATCCAGCTTGGTGCCTGATGACTATTCTTTCTCTTATATTCGCTCGAGAAAAACATTGGCCATTTACTTCGAGAACACATTACCATGTCAGTTATGTATTACAATTTTTAAGGTCGCTTTTTTTGTAATAATTACAAAAACGCCATCTTTTCAGTATTTGGGATAGGTAACGTTCTCCCAAACGTTCTGAACTAGTGGAAGCAAAATAGCAGCCTTTGTCTCAGGTTCCACCTTCAAAAACTCGGGTGGTATAAGTCCAGCTGCTCTGTTTGTTTTAAGGAGAAGGGCCGAAATCTTAAGGTTAGTGGGCCGGTGTCAATGTCCCTTAAAGATCTGCGCACTAAGACCATTTGCGGATTTGTATTCACTTACTGGTCAGCGTTGAGCAGTGCACAGAAGTGCTCCATTCATCTTCTTAGTCGATTTTCCATTGTCAACAAAAGATTGCCGTTTACGCCCAACACATGATGGGCTGTAGTGTAACGTTGCCAACCAATTTCCTTGGTGATACTGTACGACTCTCTTGTGGCTCCTCTCACTGCAACATATTCCGCATTTTCCGCCAGCTTGTTTGTTCAGCATTGCCCTTTTGTCACGTCTCACACAGCGCTTCACTATTTTATGAGTTGCTCTATAGGCGTTCTGCAGAGTAGCTTTCGTAACGATGCGCGTCATTTTCAGCATTAATTCTCACTTTCAATTAACGTCGGGGTGTTATTTTGTCCCACGTGTCTTGGGGTCTCTAGATCGTATCTGCCTCGGAACAATTGCGAAGCCGGTTTTCATAAAAACATTCTTTACTTGTTCCCACTTGTCGTCTATAGACATATATCATCGTTCCCATGTTCGACGCTGCTTCCATGGGTTTAACGGTGTAGTTGCGACATTATAATGTTTGGATCAGTTAGATCGCTTGTTAGGAATCTTGTTCTCCTTGCTCTTTCCTCTGAGTGTCTATTGACAGCCGCATTTCGGAGTTGCAGCGTTGCTAATACTGAGTGATGGTAATTGCCAGCATCAGCTTTACAAACATTTCAAACATAACAAAGTGATTTCCCTATCGTTGTTGAATTATGAAGTGGTCGATTTAGTATTTTTGTTCGACCATCCGAACAATTCCAGGTGACTTCATGGCAAGTCTGGTGCGGAAGCAAGGATCCACCAACCTGACGAGGGTTGCAGAAGTCATGGAGCCATATCACCATTTTAGTTTCTCTGACCTAAGCAATGTTTACCCAGAACGCTTTCAAGGAAAACTTTGGCACTTAAGTTACCCATGATGATGACGATGTCACCTTTAGGAATGCTGCTGTACACCGAGTTCAAAAGAGTGTAAAATGAATAATTGTCGTTATATTCTGCATCATTTGTTGGAGCATAACATTGAATAATGGTTATCTTGCTAACTTTGGAGCTTAACCGTGCCGTCAAAAGCCTCGCCGAAATTGGGTTCCAGGGTATAAGACTATTACTTCCTTAATCAGTATATGCATAATACCCACATTATTAGATCTTGGACCTCTCCCATCGTTTTCATCTTTACTGGTGTACAGTATTCTCGTCCTGAGTCAGCACCATATTCAGCCTTCCTTATCCACTAATGCTGGCTTGTTTGCTTATACCGACAGACCATCTTTCCCCTTTCACGTAAGCGTTACCCATCCACTACTAGGCTATTGATTATTTTATTTTATTGTAAAAATCATCAAAGGGGTCATTGAAGATGAGAAAACCCTGGAGTGCTATTAAATTGGACGGTGCAATTTTTAGAGGGGGTGCAAAAGCACCCATTTTGGATTTTTGCTTATAACTCGAAAGCAAAGCAAAATTTCGAGATAAACCCTTTTTTGTAGTGAATAAAATTTAACATCGAAATGGATTTTTGATAATATTAAAATTAATTAAAAGTCGTTCAAACTAGGCTGATTTTAAGTTTTTAAACCTTTATAAATGGCATTTTTGGCTATTTTTATGAACTTGTTAGATAATACGCTCAAACTGGGTGTATTAGTGGGTCATGACTAGTCAAGTAAAAAATAAAAGTAAAATTTCAAATTATTCGTAGTTTTATGGTTGCCATCTAATTTTTTCAAAATTTTTAAATAAGGGTTGGCTACGAAATCTCGCAAATCAAAATCTCGCATTCGAAATCTCGCATAACGAAATCTCGCAATTACAAAATCTTGCTTTTCATAATCTCGCAATAACAAAATCCCGCTTTTCATAATCTCGCAATAACGAAATCATGCAAACTAAAATCTCGCATATCAAAATCTCGCAAAATTGAATTGCATTGCAACAAAAACATTTTTTTAATCAAAATCTCGCGCGAGATAATTTGCGAGATTTTGATTAAAGAAATGTATTTGTTGCAATGCAATTCAATTTTGCTAGATATCCTACCTACTACAAAATATATAATCCAGCGTCTGAGTACTTTTAGACCACACTTTATTTATTAATTGTAACTGTTGATTTTTCAATATTATTGTTGTCCAAAGAACAGGCAAGAAAGAGAGCATAGAGAAGGTATATCCAGTTATAAAGTGTCATGTGCAAATTGCAATAATCGTTTTAGGCCTAGAACTATAAAATACTTTTAGTTCAATTATAAATGCGTAAAAAACAACCAAAATGATTATAGAGGTTATTAACAGTAATAAAGGATATACAAACTTTTTATTGACGGATATATTAGTTGGAAAGAAAAATTATGCAAAGTGCAATATTGGGTAGGCATATTCTCAAAAAAAAAAAAAATCTAAAAGTCGTGTGCGATTCGTTTCTGTGAAATTTGAATTTGCGAGATTTTGGTTGAAATTTGCGAGGTTTTTAGGTTCGAGATGTAAATGCGAGATTGTTAAAAGCGCGATTTTGTATTGCGAGATTATGAAAACAAGATTTTTAATTTGCGAGATTTCGTTATTCGAGATTTTTAAAAAAATGCGAGATTTCGTTATTCGAGATTTTGGTTTGTGGGATATCGTAGCGCTCCCTTAAATAATTGCCAAAATCAACAAACTTGCTCTTACAAAGCCGGGTTTTGAGCACATGTTAGCGTATACATTCTCGAGCATGAAAAAAATAGTGTCAGTTTAACAGTTGAAAGTCCTTGCCAACCGAACTCAACATTTTCTAGGTACGTATATATTTCTCGGTCGGTTTTTATCCAAACCGTTTTTTTAATAATTCATTTTAAAGGGAATTTAATTATCTTTCCTTATAATGAAGCAATACCTTACCTATCTCTGCTGGTAAAAAAGTTATAAGCAAATAAGTAAAAAAAAAACGACGAAAAACGTGATTTTTCACATTTTTTTGTAATGATTTTTTTTAAATTTAGCTAACTAAAGGATTTTTTAATTATTTTTCAAAAGTCAATTTCGATGGTAAATTTTATTCCCTTCAAAAAAGGGTTTGCAGAACTGTCTCGAAATTTTGCTTCGTTTTCGAGTTATATCCGAAAAACCAAAAAGGGTGCTCTTGCACCCCCCTCTAAAAAATACACTCTCCAATTTAATACCGGTTTTCTCATCTTCAATGGCCCCCCTTTGATGATTTTTACAATAAAATCCCATGAACGTCTTAGTTCCTTATTGCCCTGTTTTTTAGGACATAATCAATACCTAGCCTATACCATGGGGAGATACGAACAAGGAGTTAACCTTCATCGAGACTAAGGCCACTGACGGACGTGACATTTCTCAGATATCTCCTGTGTTCCAGAGACAGATTAATGTACTCTTTCTTTTTCTTTTCAAATCGATTAATTATACGGTTTTTTTTTTAATACCAAACGATCAAAGTCTTACAAACCAATGAAAGGAATAAATTGTGTTGTTCATTAGCATTGTGTAATCATCATCAAAAAGAAAATGAGAACAACAATTCCCGTCAAATTATTTCACAGTTTTACATTAGTTACATTTTTGACTACAAGTTTAGTAAAAAGTAGATTTTACAAAATAATTTTGTTTTAGAAAATCTTATAGAAAAAAGTAAATAAGAATTTCACTTTAACGTATACAGAGAGATATATCATTGATAGCTTAGATAAAAATAAATGGTCCTAAGTGACTACCCTGGGCAACTCCTAATTTGGCTAAAAAGAGTTTGATAAATTTAACCTGGCATCAATTTGAGAGATTAGAAGAAACCAAAAGTTTAGGAGCAAGTGATGACAGTTTTTATTTAAACGTATGATACCTTTAGAAAGTTTATCAAAAGCCTTAGAAAACTCTGTATAGATGAAGTCGAGTTCTTTTCCTCAGTTGCATTGCATACGTACGTACACGTACAAACTACAGCTTCTTAACATATTTAGAACATCGCTCATCAATATTTTACGAATCAAAAATAGACAAGTGCAAAAAAATGTGTCAATTTCCAAGTCTACGAATAAAGACTTGGTTATCTTATTGTGTTTTGATAAAATCGGTAGCCTCCTTGTTTATTTTATCATCTTACTCATTTATAATTCAAGAGATCAAATATTTCTAATCAAAGACTGAGTCCAATTTGATGAAATAGATACATCAGATACCAAGTGAGTACATCAATCTTGACATTTATCATAATTTACTCTATTACCGTGACCAATTATATGTAGTTAATTCATCTCAGCAAATATTTCGCCAATAAATACTTTCAGCATCGTTGTCATCATTTAAGTAAAAGTATTTTTTAAGCTTAATTGATTTTCTCCAACATCATCAGTCTCATCGTTATGCCGTCATAGGCTGATTGGTCTATCTCTTATTCTGAACAACATAAACAACCTCTGAAACTGCTGACACCGAGTTAGTCTCAGTGCACACTTGTCACTTGTGTTTCCCACTTAAAGAACAACAAAAATGATTTTTATCACTTTAAGTGATGTGAATTGTATTTTATGTTTTTTTTTTTTTCTTTTAATTTAAGAAGATGTCCCTCTCCTTACACCCTATACGCCTATTAATATATTAAGATGATGTGTGAGACATAAGTTGGGTGTTGTTTGGCAAGAAATGTCTCCGTCGCGTCGTCGGTCGTCAGTTGAATGCCTTGAGATTGTGCCCCAGAATGATTTATGCAAACTCATAACAGTCCACCTCGGCCTTCCTCATTTACAAAAAAAAAGTGAAGGCAGCAATAGACAATGGCAATGGAGTGGACAGCATGGCGGACGCCAAGTGACAACGGCAATATAAAGCTATTCTTGTTGTTGTTGTTTTCAAAAATGCAAATAAGTGGCCAATTGTGGATTCTCAAACTCAGTTTAACATTAAGGGCACATGACGACACCGACAAACGGTGATTTGGCCACCTTATTGTGGGACGAAAATGAAGCTCTGAGATAATTTGAGAAACTAAAAATAGATGGTTGTGTTGTTTTTAAGTAATAAGAATGTGAAAACGTTATGGGCGTAATGGGGCCAAACGATTAGGGTAACAAGCTCCATTGGCATAAATTGGCAAAATTTTTTTAAGTATTATTAAATTTTAAATTTTATTAAGTATCTACTTGTGTTCATTTTCATAAGATCATTTAAATTTCTTTTGTTTCTTTTTTCTTTGCAGGTAATGACGATTATTTTTATATTTTAAAGTAAAAAATTAAATTGTGGGTAAGTGAAGAAATAAAGAAGGCTTAAATTTATTACCCGTTGGTGTAGTGGTTTAGTGCCTTGAACTGTCATACCGGAGGTCTGGGAATCGAATCCTAAACTATGACACCTAAAAACTACAATGTTTTTGTTCAGGGGTTCTGTCTCTTACAAGGAAGTGACAAATCCTCCAAGAGTATCTGTTTCCATGAAAAGTGCCTAACCTAATAACACGAACACAGCAATGTGACTTTAGACCTGTAAGTTTCTTAGGCCCTGTTTCAGCCTTCAAATCGTCATATAATTACTTTGTTACCCAACCCTCGATATTAGTTCGTTTTGAAAGTAATAAAAGCTTCTGTTTCGCTACCGTATGTAAATTTAGAACTTCACTTCGACCAAACCTGTCAAAAAATTACAAAACTCTAGATATCTGTCAGTCTTAAAAAAAACCAACAAAACTGTCACATTGATGACGAATTTCAAATTATCACCACCACCCATGGCGATGTGTCTCAGTTTACTTCTCTTACAATCGAAATTTAACAAAAAATCAATATCTTGTTGATATTCAAATTTTGAAACTGAAACCGTTATGATTGACACATGAAAATTGACACATTGCATAAGGTACAGTACTCAAGACCGATCACATATCCATGTGGTGCTTTATGGGGATATTGTAAACAAAAAAAATTACTAAAAATAATAAATATCCTCAACCAAGAAACCCTCACATCGCTGTTTGATAGGTTGGTTTTGGTTCAACTTGGTGGTTGATGTTTATGTATGCTTGTAGGTTTGGGGAAGAAATAAATAATAAAAACAAAGAGTGAAAAGCACGGGCCATAAGATTGACGAGAAACTAATCTCTTCCCGAAGCCCTGGCCTGGCTTTGCTTGGCCATCATCAGTCACATACAAAGTTGGCCTGACAGAGAAGCAAAGCAACAGCAGCCGAAGCAGCAGCAGCAGCATGATGCGGTTTCTCAGATTACATGTCGACGGTTTTGTCGGATAAGATTTCAAATAGATTTTTTTGTTTGTTTTGTTATTGTTGTCTTCCTTTGACTTGGTTAAAGTTTTTTTTAAACAAAAAGGCGTCTTCGTTACAATCATTTAACAACAAAGCAAGCAAACTAACGCGACAATGCTTCATGGTGGTTAATGGTGGCAGTAATTGTAATTAAATATCGAATAGAAAAAAATACGCAAGCATATTGTAAACGATGCACAATCGTATATGAAAACTGGACAAAATGGAAACATAAATATCAAACAATGCCACTCACTCGCTAAGGTATTTAGTATGGAAGAAGCGTAAATGTGATATTTTTATGTGTAAACTTTTGATTGAAGGAATCGTGTTGCGTGCGCCACGCTATATTACCATCACTATTTTATGAGATGTGTCAAATGCAAGTTGAAATGTATCACAAATTGAAAGCAAATGATATCCCCTTGGTGAAGTGAAAATGTTTATTGTAATTTATGCTTCTTTTGACGGTAAGTCAATCAATCTTTAAATTCCTCAGTTTGTTGATCTCAAAAATAGAAGAAATGCATCTTAAGTTTTGTTTTACTTTAGTTTAGTTAGGGTGTGTAAAGTTCATTAAGATAGGTCGAATTAAATGACCTTGCTTCGGTTTTCTTGAAAACAAGTTTGTTGTATGGAGCTCTTAGAAAAAAGTATAAACATTTTAGGCCCTAGGGGTGTTACAAATTGTATGAGAAAAAGTGGAGGAAATTTTGAATTACACAAAGTCGCTAACGCTAGGTTAGGTTAGGTTGAAGTGGCTGTCAGTCATGAAAACTGACACACTTAGACCATAAGTTGGCCCATTGTGATACCACAAGAATCTGGGAAGCCTTTTTCCCTACTCGATGAACCATTTGGAGCATCTTATGAAGCGTAACAGACTACCTATGTCAACATTTACTAAATCACTAGGATCATTGAAGTAGAAATCTCCAAGATGGAGTCTTCGCCTATGATATAGAGCAGGACAAGTGCATAGAAGATGAGGAATCGATTCTACCTCTTCCTCGTCCATACAGCTTCTGCAAAAATCGTTAGAGAATACGCCAAGACGCGTTGCGTGCTTGCCTATAAGACAGTGTCCGGTTATGACACCTATCATGGAGCTAATGTGCAATCTGCTTAGAGATATCAAACATTTAGATCGCTTAAAATCCATTACTGGCCAGATTTGTTTTGTTGCCCAGCAAGTGGTGATATTGTTCCACCTAAGGTTTGTTCTCTCTAAAGCATCTTGCTTTAGCATAAGTTTACATGTAGCGATGGGAATACCAATATCTGCCTTACTAGGTAGAAGAGGTAGAGTTGTTCCATATTTAGCGAGTTCGTCGGCCTTACAATTACCTGGAATGTCTCTATGCCCCAGCACCCAACACAGGTGAATGTTAAACTGCTGCGCCATCTCCAGCAGAGATGATCGACAATTTAGGGCTGTTAAAGAGTTAGTAGAGACCGATTCCAGAGATTTGATAGCTGCTTGACTATCCGAGAAGATGCGGATATCTGTAGTTGATAACACGTTTTCTTTCAGCCAAGATAAGGCTTCTTTGATCGCCGTAAGTTCCGCCTGGAACACGCTACAATGATTAGGAAGACGGAAGGAGAGACTTAATTTTAGTCTTTCTGAGTACACACCACCACCCACCCCATCATCAGTTTTCGATCCGTTGGTGTAAATATGGATTGATTCATCTTCCAAGAGAGCCGTATCCTCCCAGAGAACTCTAGAAGGAACGCTGACTTGAAAGTTTTTGCCAAACTGAAGTTTTGGGATGGTGTAATCAGTGCGACTTGGGATTGATCCGAATGAATTCAGAATGATGGAATGGCCAAAGTTGTTGTTGGTCCATTGTGAAGCTTTAAGGTGAATGGCTGTATTTGCAGCCACTTGTTTGCTGAAAATATTGAGGGATGTCAGATGGAGCAGAACGTCAAGAGCAGCGGAAGGTGTCGTACGAAGTGCTCCACTTATGCACAAACAAGCAGAGCGTTGGACTTTTCTCAATTTGTCGCAATTTACCGCTTTATCCAGAGCAGTCCACCATACTGTCACTCCGTAAGTGAGGATCGGTCTAATCACCGAAGTATATAGCCAGTGAGTGATTCGAGGTTGAAGGCCCCATTTGTTCCCAACGGCTTTTTTGCAAGAGAAAAGTGCCACTGTGGCTTTTTTGACTCTTTCTTATATATTAGGTTTCCAGCTTAACTTTTTGTTCAAAATAAGACCCAAATATTTTGCTTGATCAGTGAATGTTAGTGGAGTACCTTTGATAGAAGGAGGATCAATATGAGGGATTTTATATTTCCTTGAGAATAGAACAAGTTCTGTTTTATGAGGGATGACACCCAGACCACACCGGTCAGCCCAGTTGGTAACCTTATTTAAAGCATGTTGTAAGAGTTCTTTTAAGACAGTAGGATGCTTTCCTGATACGGCAATAGCAACATCGTCCGCATATGCAATCACTCTGTAACTCTCCGCTTCCAGGCATGTCAGCAGCTCATTTACTACCAAGTTCCAGAGAAGGGGAGATAGGACACCACCTTGCGGCGTACCTCTACTGACAGACCTTCTAGCGGAAAAGCTGCCCAGTTTTGAATTGATAATCCTGCTAGTCAGCATTTGATTAATCAATTCACCAAGCGTACCATCTACCTTCAGGGACTTCAGAGCCGATGCGATCGCATATGAGTCGACATTGTTAAAAGCGCCCTCTATATCCAAGAAAGCGACCATGGTGTACTCTTTATGATGGAGGGAATATTCTATAGTTCGAACTAGAGTATGTAACGCAGTTTCAACCGATTTCCCTTTGCAATAAGCGTGTTGAGCAGTAGACAAAAGTCGCGTGTCTATGCTTGTTCGCAGGTGGATATCGATCAATCTTTCTAGCTAACGCTAGATTCGACAAGAATAATTATTGAGACATTTGTATGGGAAACTAAATGGAATTTTCTAATATTACCATAAAAACAGAATGAAAATGTAAGAGTTACCGTTTCGAAGATAATTAGCTAAGGTGACAAGGAAATTTTATACAAAAATTTTTGTCATGTTTTCCGTTCTGGAAAACGCTCTTGTGACGAGCCAAATTGATTAATTATTACTTTAGCAGATTATTTGAAGAAGTCTCCAGTCTCCACTCGTTTTTCGTACAGAATTTACTGTCCAGTGTGCGGAAAAATAACATTTGTGCTTTTTTTGGGCTTATTTTTGTTATTTCTTTTATTACAACATGACTTCCTGCGATTTATTTTTATTTTTTAGTTTTGAAATTGCTGAAACTCTCCACGAATATTTGTTCGCTGGGTTTCTAAAGTATTTTATCGTCTTTTTGGAGACTACAGAATTATTTTGTTTGACATTAACAGCGTACTAGTTCTTAAGCTTAAAGATAACTTATAACGATTTCCCTGAGGCACGGAACACACTTGCGATTTCTGTCGCACGATTTTAGTTATTCGCAAAAAATAGAAAACATGAGCTTAAGGCTAGGGCCGCACTTGCGGTTATAAATATGTCGGTGCTATTAAAAATCAGAATCGCACCAAATGACTTCTATGCACTAGCTTGCGGCTATCTATCACACTATAGTTTTAAATCACAGAAAATATAACATACAGCTTTAAATATATGAATGCATGCTCTAGCTCTTGCGTTTAAGCATTCGCAACGATTATAAAAAGGTTTTTTTTAGACGTGTGGTCTGGCAATACTTTTCTTGGAGTTAGTCTTTTTGACAGCTGTCACTTGGTATGCTCACTTCGGTTTGCCATTTCATATTGAATAGACCTACTTCTGAAGAACGTTTGCAAATCGTGCAAATTTATTACCAAAATAGTGGTTCGGTTCGCGCATGGCGCGCTGCGTCCAATATTCGGTCGAGACAATCGCCCAGCAGAGTCGGTAATTCGAGCAACCATGGATCGGTTTCGCTCCACGTTTATTCTAGTGGATAATGCGCATCCTCGGAGACGCCCGTACAGTGCGCACCGAAGACGCTGTTGCTGCTGTGGAGCAGAGGATTGGGCCTCTCGGCTCGAGCTAGCCGCGGCGGCCACTTGCCCCAAATCACTTTTAAAACATAATGGAAAACCCCTATCTTTATAATAAAACTTAATTCTTGACCATAACGTCTAAAAAAACACCCTTTACATTATATCCTGTTTACGATAATTCTTGGAACGACTTTATGATTTGTGCGCATTTATTTAATCGCAAGCAAATAAAGGGTGTTTTTTGGCGGAATAATAAGCCCGTACAATCTTTAAAAACTATGTTGGCCTGAACATTACAGTCAATGGTGACCGCTATAGAACCATGAATACTTTTTCGTTCATCAATTGAACAACAATGATGTGCAGGAGCTGTTGTTTCAACAAGACACAGTTGATTTATTGAAGGAAACGTTTGGTAACCTCATAGTTTCTCGTTATGGACCCGTGAATTGGTCTCCAAGATCGTGCGATTTAACGCCGCTTGACTATTTTCTGTGGAGATATGTGAAGTCGCTAGTCTACGCCGATAAGCCCGAAAAGATTGACCACTTGGTCAACATTCGCTGCCTTATTGCCGATATACGGCCACAAATGTTGGAAAGTCATCGAAACTTGGACCTGCAGACTACGTCCGAGCCAGCCGTGGCGGTCATATGCCAGAAATCAGATTAAAATTATAATGCCAAAAGATTATCTTACGAATAAAGTAAATTTCGTGTAAATTTAAAAAAATCAGCTTTGTTTTATTCCATTTCAAAGTTATATACCTCTAAAAAAACACCCTTTACAATACAACGTGTCACAAGTTTCGAAAAGCCAAAGTTACGCAAGAGATAGTTTCAAATTCCATTAAAAAAAAAAATCATTTCAACAGGGTGTTTCGAAAAATTGTCAACATTTTGCAACTTCATTGTTCCTTTGTGGTAGCTTAGTCAACTAAAAGAGATATGTCAATGTTTTGTAAGTCGACACAGGTGAGAAAATTATAAAATAAAAAATATATTAAAAAAAAAAAATGAACTTCGTTTTTCCTGGAGCAGTTTCGAAGAAACTGATACAGGTGATAGCTAAGACAGAATAAAAAAAGAAAGACATTTTCAAAATTAAGTGTTTAGATGTCAACTTTTAGCAACTCCATTGTTCCTTGAGCGAAAATATATTTTTCTTTTTTTATTCTGTATCAGCCATCACTTGTTTGAAATCGCTGAAATAAAAGCGAAGTTACAAAATGTTTAATTTTTTTTTAAACAAACTGTCTTGTAAATATGTTTTTCTGTTATGATTCTCTCTTTGAAATCATTGTTTTTGAAACACCCTATTTTGAAAATATATTTTTGTTATATATTGTTTATAGTTCTCTCAGCTTTCACCTCTGTGAATTTCTAACGAAGTTACACCTTTTATTGCCCGGACCACGGGATACAGAAGTACAAAACGCCGAGATTCCACTATACTTACTCCATCAAATGAATTGAACAACAATCATTGCATACCGCAGAGGCGCCCATGCAAATTTGCAAAAGAGGACACCCACTGGAGGTTGTCGGCACACGTCAGCAAATAAATTTCGCTTGTCGACGTCAGCAAATAAATTTCGTTTGTCGTGTTTATAGTTAACATTTACTCCTAGCTCGAGAATCAACAAGTAGAGGTGACAAATTCAGCAAAAATCAGATTCTTCTTGCCATTGTGTCATTAGTACCAATCAAGTGTACTAGGTAAAGGAACATATCTTAAACATTAGTGTAAAAACTAATACGAAGCACACTGCTGGCTATTATTTATACCAGGTAGTAGCTTCACAACTTTTTGGCTTACGCCGTTAAAACCCCCTTCCGTTTTCCCCTCCTTTATCATTAGTTAAGACTAGGGACTCTATCCCAACCTTCGCTGTCTTAACATCCTTACCTCCTCCGACAAGCTAAGACTAGGGACTCTATCCCAACCTTCGCCGTCTTAGTTTTTACTCCTTCGCCGTCGACGTTAAGACTAGGGACTCCATCCCAACCTTCGCTGTCTTAACTCTCCGAATAGCTTAGACTAGGGTCTCTATCCCAACCTTTGCTGTCTAAGACTTCTGTTCTCCGCCGTTTTTCGTTAAGACTAGGGACTCCATCCCAACCTTCGCTGTCTTAACTCCCCACCACGGACTCCATCCCAACCTTCGCTGTCTTAGCATATATTCTTCACCGCCATAGTTAAGACTAGGGACTCTATCCCAACCTTCGCTGTCTTAACCGCTTCCGCTGCAGACTAGGGGCTCTATCCCAACCGTCGGTCGCCGTCTCAGCTGTCCGCCGTATATCTCTGTCGTTGCTTAAGACTAGGGACTCCATCCCAAACTTCGCTGTCTTAGCTACGTGAGGGGTAAGGGATTTAATCCCGCAATTTAAAGTATATGAAATAACTTGTTAGTTTATTATAAGATCAGGAATATTGTAAGAGTATATGAAATAATTTGTTAAGTTATCAGTAAATAAATGATAATTGTATTTTGGAACTCGGAGTTCTGAACTCTCTACAAACCGAGCTTTCGCTTTCTACGGTTAAACCCTGGGCCTGGACTCCGCTGACCTACCTCAGCTGGAAACAAAAAAGCATCACAAATTTCATTAAAACCGTTCAAGGAACAACGAAGTAGCAAAATGTTAACATTATTTTAAAACACCCTGTTTTGAAAACATTTTGTTCTGTTATAATTCTATCTCAGCTATCACCATGTAAATTTGATTGCAATCGTTCAAGAAACAACGAAGTTGTAAAATGTTTAAGTATTTTTGAAATACCCTGTTTTGAAAACATTTGTTTCTTAAAACACCCTGTTTTGAATATATCCAATATTGTTAACGAATATTGTCCTAAAGTCACCTTTTTCCGGAAAAGTAAAAAAAACTTTTAAAATTTCTGATTTCTTAGGTTTTTAAATACTTCGACGTCGTAACAACCCTTCCATAGAATTTGGGAATGAATGGCTTGACAGATGAGGACGAACTTTATTTTGACGATTTGCCAGCCTCTTCTTCATATAAGGCAAAACTTAATCAAATGACTTTATTTTCAACAAAAATAATTTCAAAAAATAAATCACTTCACAAAGAGAATAGATTCTTTATGATTAATGATTCCTTTTAAGGATCTTTTCAGATCCTTATCGTGAGAGAACTATTATCAACCTGAATGTTTTTTTTTTTTGTATCCCTCACGAACGAGAGATACAAACAAAATAAATATATACCATTTTATCGTTCGCCACCTATATTTTGATGGTTCGTGAGAAGATCGATAAAGAATGATAAAAAACGAGAATGATTCGCGAACGATATTTTACGAACCCTGGTGCGCTCATTCTCATTTTAACTCATGTGTTCTATTTCTTGCGTCTGAATGGTTAGGCTATTGATTATGTCCTAAAAAACAGGGCAATAAGGAAGTAAGACGTTCATGGAATTTTATTGTAAAAATCATCAAAGGGGTCATTGAAGATGAGAAAACCGCGGAGTACTATTTAATTGGAGGGTGCATTTTTGAGAGGGGGGTGCAAAAGCACCCTTTTTGGTTTTTTGCATATAACTCGAAAACGAAGCAAAATTTCGAGATAATTCTTAAAACCTTTTTTGTAGAAAATAAAATTTACCGTCGAAATGGATTTTTGAAAAAAAATTTAAAAAATTTTTAGTTAGCTAATTTAAAAAAAAAACATTGCAAAAATATGTGAAAAATAGCATTTTTTGGTTTTTTTTACGTGCTTATAACTTTCTTACCAGCAGAGATAGGTATAGGCATTGCTCCATATAAAAGAAAGATAATTAAATTTTCTTTAAAATAAATTTTTAAAAAACGGTTTTGATAAAAATCGACCGAGAAATAGTCGTTCAAACTAGGCTGATGTAAAGTTTTTAAAGCTTTATAAATGGCATTTTTGGCTATTTTAATGGACTTGTTAGATTATACACTCAAACTGGGTGTATTAGGAAGTCATGACCAAGTCAAGTTTCAAATTTTTCGCACTTTTAGGGTTGCCATCTAATTTTTTCAAAATTTAAAATAATTGTCAAAACCAACACACTTGCTTTTATAAAGCCGGGTTTTGAGCAAATGTTGGCGTATACCTACTCGAACATGAAAAAAATTGTGTTGGACCAGTTTTACGGTTGAAGGTCCTTGCCAGACCAGCTAAACATTTTCTAAGTAGAAGTAGTAAAGAAATAACTTTTTTTTTTATTTTGGAATACCTAACTCGTCTGGCATTATTTTTTCCATATAACGAAAGGCATAATCTACCAAATACCCTGGTTTGTTAAAGTAGATTTGTTAGTTTTGATAATTATTTAAAAAATTAGAAAACGAAAGGAAAAAAAAATCACCAACATTATAACTTTAAGGGCCGTCTGGCATGCATTTTCGACAGCCAAACTCGTCTGGCACAGTTTTGTCTCTATTTAAGGAGACATTAGCTAGCATATATTGAAAACCCGGCTTTGTAGAACAAGGTTTGACAGTTATTTGAAATTTAAACAAAAGTTATTTCTTATAATACCTTATTTGAAAAAGTTGAGCTCGTCTGGCAAGGACTTTCAACCGCAAAACTTGTCTGGAACCATCTTTTTTCAAGCTCGAGAAGGTATATGTTCATGTGTTCAAAACCCGGCTTTGTTAAAGCAAGTGTGTTGGTTTTGACAATTATTTTAAATTTTGAAAAAAATTACATGGCAACCCTAAAAGTGCGAAAAAATTGAAACTTGACTTTTATTTTTGACTCAACTGGTCATGACTCCCTAATACACCCAGTTTGAGTGTATAATCTAACAAGTCCATCAAAATAGCTGAAAATGCCATTTATAAAGCTTTAAAAACTTTACATCAGCCTAGTTTGAACGACTATTTCTCGGTCGATTTTTATCCAAACCAATTTTTTTAAAAATTTATTTTAAATAAAATTTAATTATCTTTCTTTTATATGGAGCAATGCCCATACCTTTCTCTGCTGGTAAGAAAGTTATAAGCAAATACGTAAAAAAAAAAAACAAAAAATGCGATTTTTCACATTTTTTTTAAATTAGCTAACTAAAAATTTTTTTAATTTTTTTTTCAAAAATCCATTTCGACGGTAAATTTTATTTTCTACAAAAAAGGATTTGAGAATTATCTCGAAAATTTGCTTCGTTTTCGAGTTATAATCAAAAAACCTAAAAGGGTGCTTTTGCACCTCCCTCTCAAAAATGCACCCTCCAATTTAATAGCACTCCGCGGTTTTCTCATCTTCAATGACCCCTTTGATGATTTTTACAATAAAATTCCGTAAACGTCTTACTTCCTTATTATATGACATAATCAATAGCCTAGGTCGCGCGATCGAAATCTTAAGTTTGGTTCTGGCCAAGGAGGCTAGGAACGCCCAGTTTTCTGTCTCACAATTATTCAGTCACAGAAAATAGTTTAAATGTGAGTGAACGCATAATGACACCCAACAATCTTACATTTTTAATTCTCTGCGAAAGGAATATCGCTAGTGCTTTCCAAACCCTATTAATTTGTTTATGTGTATTTGTTGTCATTTTTAACGGGGTAAATACTCACCTTTGTTACGATAGCGATTTTACTAAAATGCTTGTAAACGGCTCCAGAAACGACTAATTGGCGTTTGAATGAAATTCAAAGTTAAGCGTTCTTTCCGCTCTTCACTATTCTCACCATTTTAACGGTAGTCGTTTTACTTAAACGCAAAAAAAAATATTTTGTGTTGCATACTCCTAATGACAATTAATAGCTGTGTTTTATTATCGGGGTCTGGATCTTGATTAACTTTTAAACGTAATACAAAAACTAAATATGTAATGAGAAATTTTCAAAATTGTTTTTTGTAGCTAAGAAAAAACCTTTATCCACATTTCTTTATTTTTTTATTGGACAAATTTGGAATGTAGAACCATATAATCGGATTTTAGACAAAAACTGCGAGCAATGATTAAAAAAAATGGTAAAGTTTGAATGGGTATATCTCTATCTGATTTGAATAAAACGACTTCTTGAACATGTCATATTAAAGCCTTTAATTTGTTTCGTTTGAACATGTCTGAAGCCTATCTTTGGTCCGACAAAAAATTTTGCGCAATTTGGTACAAAAATAATTAATCTCAATTTTTTTTTGTTTGATTGGTTTTCGTTAACTTTTTCTGCTTAATTTTTTTTTTTTTTTTTCATACATTTTTGAACCCATCAATTTCAATGGGAAATTTAATTTTCTACAAAAAGTTCTATTCTTTAAATTGTCATATTCGACCTAGCTTCTGAGTTATGCCAAATATAGACAGTGGCCAGTATAACCATTCTCTCAGAAATGTAAGGCTGAATCAAGTAACATGTCCGGATTTAAGCATCCCTATGTCCTAAACAAACATTATATTCAATGATAAAAACTCTTGTACTAAAGTGTTTCCTTATTCCCCTCATTTCCCTGTATATTCAATAGCCTATCTAAGTCATAAGGTATCCGTTCAGTACTTTTGTAACCATAAGAAACCCACACTACCATGTCAATGTTACATATCCTATTCATATTATTTTTACTAAAATATTTGTTTTATTATTTCTCTCATATTTCCAGCTTGAAACAAGATTTCAAATTCAATAAAATAAATCAAAACAGCTCTCCAAAATTGTGTTTCCCTCTTTAATGAGAACCAAAGCTCTCATACAATATCTAACTAAATACTCAACATCTTGTCCTCTAGTTGGTTGTAACGGGTGATTTTTTAGCTGGTTTGGTTTTGGCAACACTGGTTTTGACAGCTGACGTGTGTTTAGTACCTTGTGTCACTGTCAAACAGCTTCAGTTTGGTTTGCAATTTAACCATGGATCGTCTTACAAATGAACAACGCTTGCAAATTATTGAATTTTACTATCAAAATTCGTGCTCGGTTCGAAATGTTCATCGCGCGCTGCTTGTGTTCAGCGATGAGGCTCATTTTTGGTTGAATGGGTACGTAAATAAGCATAATTGCCGCATTTGGAGTGAAGATCAGCCAGAAGCATTGCAACAGCTACCAATGCATCCCGAAAAAGCCACTGTTTGGTGCGGTTTATGGGCCGGCGGCATTATTGGGCCATATTTCTTCAAAGATGATGCGAATCGCAGCGTTTCTGTCAATGGTGAACGCTACCGAGCGATGATAACAAACTTTTTTTTGCCCGAAATGGAAGTTCTTGACTTGCATGATATGTGGTTTCAACAAGACGGTGCCACATGCCACACAGCACGCGAAACAATGGCGCAATTGCGAGGCGAGTTTGGTGAACAGTTAATTTCACGTTTCGGGCCGGTCAATTGGCCGCCTAGATCGTGCGATTTGACACGATTAGATTATTTTTTGTGGGGGTATGTCAAGGCTAATGTCTATAGGGACAAGCCTGCACTGGAAGCCAACATCCATGCATTCATTCGTGAGATACCGGCCGATATGTGTGAAAGAGTATGCCAAAATTGGACTCAGCGGATGGGCTACCTGAGACGCAGCCGCGGTCAACATTTGCATGAAATTATCTTTAAACATTAAATTGCAAGGTTCAAACTATCGATTCAAATAAATATTTCATTCATTTTTTCGAATTTTTTGTGTGTTTTTTTTTTTTTAAAGTTCTAAACCTCTTAAAAAATCACCCTTTAGAACATAAATTATTTCACTTAACTATCAACTATTAACACAAACAGCCCCACTAAATCAACCCTGAGGTATACTCCAGTGTGCGCATATTTTTTCGTCATCGGGGAATATACCCACGGTAAAGTTTCTCTTCCGTCAACCTCCCCCTCTTCAATCCGCTTTTCAATTCTCCAACACATTCAGTTTTGGTTCGTTCTTACTACGCTGTAAATCTTTTTCAATTATTCCTTCAAGGAAAATCATACCGTGTGTCTTCTCATCAACGAAATCTCCATCAATATGTAACTATACCATAGCTATGTGGACTTTGTAGACCTAGACATACCTACAGTAGAGAAGTAAGAGAATATTACTCTATCGAGATTGTGAACTGCTGTGAGCACAATTTGCGTAGAAATTTTCCCATTCGTGATGGCCTCGAGAAAATGTTTTGTTTCTTTTTTTTTTTTTTTTTTTTTTAAGAAAAACTGCAGAACTAAGCAAAAATAAAAGAAAAAAAAGAAATCCTAAAAAAGCCAAAGTACGATTCCATCAATCGCTTGTAGCCAACGTCAGTGTTGATGGCGGGCTTTTGACTCCCCTTCGACAGCCCAACGTCGAAGCATTTTTTCAACATCGCACAGTGGGACAGCAAATCTTAAAAAGTAGAATGAAAATTGCAAAGAAATTTCGATCATGTCTTCAAAATAAAACCTAAAAGTTTTCTGACTCGATTGTATGAATATTTACTGCATTTCTAAGGGTCAGTTTTTCAGCGCAGAGTTAACTTTCAATTAAATCAGATTTAGCTTATCCTGAAAATAAATTAACCCCGAGTTAACTCAGAAACAGTTTTTCAGTTTAGGATTTACTTTTTATTTCAGTTGTCAAAAATCCATTGTAATCGAGGTTCGAGACTATGTAAATCACCCTTTTACACCTTTCAGTATGAAAATCTAGATGGCGCCACAACAGAAAAGGCCCCCAATTTGGTGCCTTAACTTAGTTAACTTAGGATTTAAATTGACTGCAAAACACGTTTCTGGAATTAACTCAGGTTCAGGTTTAACCTAGAGACTAGGATATTTTTGTAAACTTAATTTTTGTCCAACTCTGTCATGCAAGCTGCCCACTGTTCTTCGCAATGTATGATAATATTTTTTGTTGTGATTTTCTCTCCTTTCGAATATTTTTTTTCTCATTCTATCTACTGTTTGACGGAAAATTATTTTCTCATTTCCATGGAAATGAGATTTGATAAATTTTCTTTCGCAGCAGGCCGACATGCACAACAAGTTAGTATCTTTTGAGCCTTCTTTTCATCTCTCAATCTGAGACAAACATTTTGGGCTTAATATTGCTGGCGGGATGATTGTATGACAGGCTAAAGCCTACAGTACATAGAGGATATATTTTTTTCAATTTTTCTTAATTTTGAAATAATGATTTGTCTGCGTTTGAGAAATATGGAACATAAATGTGCCACAACGGTAGGAATTATGATGATGATGATGATGCTATACAACTGATGATTGTTCATTATTTTCTTGAATTTAATTTATTAATGATGTAAGGTAAGCTTATGTTTGAAAAATTGATGCTTTAATTGAGGATATTTTTTTTTAAGTTATTTAGGTAACATTTTATGTGGCTGATCTATTAATCCATCAAATTAATGTTCTCAAAAAAAAAGGAAAAATCTTGCATAAATTCTCGCTTGAAACTTATTCCGAGCCATTAATATCAGGTATAGCACTTTATAAAAATCGTAAAATCCATTTTATAGATTGCTTGGAATCGTTTCTATTTAAAATTAAATATTCTCATACAAAATTGTGAAACTTTTAAATTGCAAATGATTTGGTTAATAAAACGTCAAACATCAAACTATCTCATATTGTCATATTCTTAAAACAAGGAATAATTGGACGAAATGGTCTTACAAACCATATGATTATTAAAATACTGCCCTTATAGAATGTATTAATTTGTACTTCCTCTAAGAGCAACATATTGGTTTCTTGTGAAAAAATCTAGATTTGAATCAAATCGAACATAACGACATAAAAAAAAAAAGTTTTCGTCACACCTCTAACCGTCGTCGATTTTTTGTCTGTATGTCTGTGCATCCAGGGGTCTACTTAATCAATTAAATTAGGCTTGTAATTTTAGACTTAAAGCTACAAATAAATTTTGAAGTTGCAAAAAGATTTGTTTGTAGCTTGCCAAATTCTTCAAAAGAAGGTGAGATATAACAATAAGCTTTCGCAAAACATTGACACATTGATTTCCTTTTTTCGACTGATTTTAAAAATTATATAATTTATCTTAGTATGGACATATCAGCGATTATTTTAGTACATAAAACATTTGTGCACGTTAAAGACAAGCCTTAATACCTTTTTTTAAATATTTTTCAATGTAAAATCGAGCCAAAATGCAGTTTATTGTTTTTTATATCCATTGTTTGAGAAATCATTGTTATTTATGTTACCGGAGATGGACTTTTGCTTCGGTTATTATGTCGTAAACTTTTTGTATTGCAAATTCAAAATCGAAAATAAAAATAAAACAAAAATACGTCCGATTTGAATAGGTGCCCGTAAGCGTTAAGCCATCCAAGTAATAACAACAGTCATTGACACTTGATTTGGTTATCTTACTGGAAAATATGTAAATCAGGATCGCTTCAATTTTCATGACAAAAAAAAGTTTAATGGAAATAAATGCGGAAGTTTTGTCTAGACTTTTTTGAAACGATACAAATATTCCACATACCCCATGGTTCACATTTTCGTAAATAATTCATAAAACTTTATTTTATTTGTCTTTTTATTCTTATATAAAATTCAAAATAGATTCACAAATAACTTTTCCGCAAATAGGTCTATTTTTTGTGAAAAAGAAAAATCGATACACTTATAATCTTTTTCGCCAACAACGTGGCGCAAAAAATGTCCCCCGATATTAATTGGCTATAATTTTTGTATTAATGAAAAACTGGTTCCTCGATGTCTAAATTTTTTGTTCACTCTTGCCAAAACTTCGGGTGATAGGTCCTTGCATTCTGGATGAATAATCTCTTCAAATGTCTGAGGTTTGCTGACATAGAAACGCGACTTCAAAAAATTCTGGAATCGCCATAAAAACTTATAGAGAATAGGCAACCTGCAAATTGCAGCCCTGGTTGCTCACTCTTGGAGCGAAACAGCTAAAAATTAACGCATAAGGACGTCTGTGAAGTTAGCAGGGTAACTTTCACCCACGCAAATCTGACCTTGACAGGAATTTGCAGCTTTTGTTGCATTTTGTTTTGCATTTCTATTCCCGATTTTGCAGTTCGCCAAATAAGGGTGTAATTTAGTGACCTGCTAGCTTCACAGTAAAGTTAGCAGGTCACATGGTGTATCTCAGGGACCAAGCGTGCTAGGAACTTGTAGTAAGGCTCCAAATTTGCAGTTTTTTTTTGCATTTCAACGATAGGCTATGTTCAAAATGTGAAGTCCACAATTTGAAAAAAATTTCAAACTGGCCTGCTAACTTCACAGTGAAGTTAGCAGGTCACTAAATTACACCCTAATTTGGCAAACTGCAAAATCGGGAGTAGAAATGCAAAAAAAAAAAAATGCAAAAAAACTGCAAATTCCTGTCAAGGTCCCATTTGCGTGGGTGAAAGTTCCCCCTTAACTTCACAAACGTCGCATAAGGAAACATCATCAAGTCTTCTACCAAAATTCTCTTGAAAAAAAACAGCCGATTGATGTCCAATTGTGTGGCACGTACACTGAGCCATAACCCGGCTGGAAAAACAATCTAGTTTTTGGCGAGGGGCTTGAAAGTTTTACATAGATACTAACAAGGGCCCAGCAACGGTAAATCTAGAAATTATCTAGGGCCTCGCCAGTGAAGTAAGCTTTTGCCTCGAGAGACACCAAAAAAAAAATTAAAAGTTCTATATACTACTGAAATAAATCAGCCAAGTAGAAGACTTAGCATTAAGGATTGGACTTGTTGAATTATTGATTCAAAATAGCTTTTTATGGCCTTTAGTCCTATAAATTGGCGTTTCGTTCGGCTTACTCACTTGAACTCATCAGTGACATAGTGAGGGCTTTGTCATACGCAATTTATATTAAGTTCAGTTCAACTTACATGAATTTTTCAACGAAAATCCACTGTAAACTATATCCAACAAGATTAGAATTCCTAATCATTAAGCTGGAAGTTTTTTTGCCCTGGGCCAGGCATAGTTTCTATATAAGAAGGTTTTATAATACGTTGAAAAATTCATGTAAGTTGAACTGAACTTAATATAAATTGCGTATGACAAAGCCCTCACTATGTCACTGATGAGTTCAAGTGAGTAAGCCGAACGAAACGCCAATTTATAGGACTAAAGGCCATAAAAAGCTATTTTGAATCAATAATTCAACAAGTCCAATCCTTAATGCTAAGTCTTCTACTTGGCTGATTTATTTCAGTAGTATATAGAATTTG
This sequence comes from Dasysyrphus tricinctus, assembly GCA_963921185.1. Lineage (NCBI taxonomy): Eukaryota > Metazoa > Arthropoda > Insecta > Diptera > Syrphidae > Dasysyrphus > Dasysyrphus tricinctus. Next base: position 79,238,943 of record OY992531.1, read on the forward strand.
TATTATAAAACCTTCTTATATAGAAACTATGCCTGGCCCAGGGCAAAAAAACTTCCAGCAGGAATTCTAATCTTGTTGGATATAGTTTACAGTGGATTTTCGTTGAAAAATTCATGTAAGTTGAACTGAACTTAATATAAATTGCGTATGACAAAGCCCTCACTATGTCACTGATGAGTTCAAGTGAGTAAGCCGAACGAAACGCCAATTTATAGGACTAAAGGCCATAAAAAGCTATTTTGAAAATTAAAAGTTGTCTACTGGGATTCGATCCTGCAATCTTCTGATTACCAGCGCTATACCTTAACTACTGAGCAATTTCGCAATACAGTTGTGCAATGTTGAAAATGAAAAAACTTTATACTTTAATTTTTCTTACTATTCTATGATGGGTATAAAATATTACTTTTTTTGTTTTTGTCATATATGGGGTATTTATGATGGGATAACAAGACTTATCCAACAAAGCTTTTACTAACGAGGGCCTCGCGAGTATTTGACAATTTTGCCTTGTCTAGATTTCCCTTACCGAAGCCTTTCCAGGGCCTCGATTAACTTGACAAAAACTTGCTATTTTTCCAGGCTTAGCTGTCGCGTCGCGCTTTTTGTACTCATTTTAATATTCGACGACTAAGTGATGGGCCGAGCATGCAACTTATCTGATCGTGGGTACAAAGATTGAAGCAAGAAGGCACAATGGTCCTGGACCATCAACGTCAGCAACAAAGCCAGATCATGTGTCTCAAGTTCGAAATTCAATTATTTTGGCCCATTATTTTCGACGAAAATATTGAAAACCCAAAATTGCATGTTTTCTCCACCATATAAAATGAATTCCTATATTATTCATGCACGAATTGTGATTTTTGTGCTGTGAGCCAAATTTTGCGAAAGAATTGGCTTGCTAACGATAATATTCACCAATGCTAGAGTTTATCTGCCTGTGACTAAAGTTGTTCGACATTATCATCTCGACATGTTTTCCGTCGATTAATTTGTGGGATATATACAAGGACGGCATGGCTGATGTTTTTTTTAGCTTGCATGGAGTTTGGAAAACGGAGACGCATGTTTGTGTGTCTGCTGGGTAAATTGGTAATGTCTGCCCCCAATAGCTTTATGCAAGATGCATTTAATGGAGAGTGGTGAGCTAACATGTAACAAGTTAAGAAACTCGGCGATGGCACAGGTGTTGAAATCTTACAAAATTATCATCCATGATGAATGCACAATAGCACAAAAGCAAGCATTGGATGTGCTTGATCGAACAATGAAAGATTTGTGGAAAAATGAGAGACGTTTCGACAATGTAATGATATTACTGGCCGACGATTCCCATCAAATTTACCGGGTATACCGCAATCAACGTCTTCAGACGAACTCAGCACTCGCCTTAAATAGTATCGTATTTCTGACGATTCGTTGACGACGAAAATTCGAGTCGCGTTGCAGAACAATCCATCAGACGATGATATCTCAAAACAACGGTTGGCAATAATTGTGAATGATCTGGTTGATGCTGCAACTGGCCTGATTTCTTTCTTGTCGAGTTTTTGTCAGTTCAGTTAATATAAGGAAGAACTCTTTAGAAAACTGTTTTGAGTTTGGGTCGCAACTATTTAAAGAACATCGATGGTTAAAAATTCATTATTAAAAATGAAATTGCAGACAAACTGCATTCGTCAAAGTCGCGTTACAAATGATGAAGAAGCAGCATACTACATATCCAATTGAATTTTCGAGTTCATTAGCTTACCAACACATTTTTTGTAACTCAAAGTCAGGTCTTTTGTCATAAATCTCCGCACTCTAAAACGAAAAGAAACAATGTCAATTTTCGGCGGAACGAAGTTCGCCGGGTCAGCTAGTTCGATATAAATTGTGACTGTGAGATGTTTTCCTTCTTGCCATTGAGCGATTTATTTATTAAACCGAAAAAAAAAAACACATTTTATTGTAGCTTTGAAGAATTTAATTTAATTTCCATTTTCCATTTATTATTATGTTATCTCCGAAACTTTTTCATTTAATCATTCTTAAAGTTTTATTTAGTTTTTTTTTATGAATATGCCGAAAGTTCCTGCGTTTTTTTTTTTCATTTGGCAACAATTTAAGTCTTATTTCACTATTTTTAAACAGAAAGTGTAGAACAAAAAAAATATATTCATCTCTGAGAATATGGAGCAAGCAAAGAAAAGCCCACTTAATTACCCATCTTTTCAAGCTACCATACGAGAAAGTTTTCATCTTATTTTCTTCTTATTTTTTTTTCATTTCTTTGCTTAAAGTTTTCAACGTTTAACACTTTAAAAAGAGAAACTCCTTTTTGGCTATGAGAATTTAGTGGAAATGGAAAAATAGATTTAAACGATTTTTTAAAGTTTATGTCCTCTACAGGAATTGTACTAGAAAAGTCTATTTAATCTTTCTTATAGAGATACAAACAAAAGACATTCTTTCAAAAGGGTTTTCGTCGCCATCATCATCATCATGACCTCCATAATGGTTGACGTAGAAGATGACATTTTTCTTCCACATCTCTTAACAAACAACAATATAACCGTCAGACAAAATACATTTACCCGTCACAATATAAATCACAATAAACTTCAACCTTTTCAACTAACGTCAGCATTGTCTCAGCCAATTTTTGCAACCCGCAGCTCTTGAAAGTAATCTCATCGCTACTTCCTTTGATCCAAAAAAAAAAAAAATATGGTCGGGTGGATTTATAGGTAGCAGCAAGAGGGGGCCCTGTCCGTTACTTTAAGCCCACACATTCATTCGTCGTTAATTGCCCGCAATTATACAATGAAAATGCCTCTCATTGCTTGACTTGTTGTTTACAGTTGCAAATTAATTACTCGCAAATTCTTAAATGAATGCATGATGATAAGTCATACCAAGTTTCTATACTTATTCGCCGAGACTTCCCGACATGATGCTAATGATGGACTGTTGTTCGGAGTCCTCCTTCACCCTTTTGATGTGATATATGCTTAATTGTATATACCTACTTGAGCAACTTCAGCAGACGACCTCGTGCCTCTTTGCTGATGGGATGTGCGTCGCATTGCGTTAAGTCGGTTGCTCGGAGAAGCCTTTGATTATGAACATCAGCAAGCGCCAATTAACTTTTTTTGCAATCAAATTGATTTTTATAGAATAGATGTTGATTTTATGTTTTGGCCTCTGATCTAATTGAAAACAAAAAAAAAAGATGTCAAGGAAGGACTTACATAGTTTTTTATGAGGGCGCCGTTGGTTTTTCAGTAGAATAAGGTTGTAATAGAAGGAATTAAATGTGAAATTGGATTTAATGCTGGAGACCGAAATAAAGGGGACAATACATTACATTACAGTAAATGTTATTTCAACATAATATTCTTGAAAATACAAAATCAGCAAGATTTTTACATGAACACAGTGCAGTGTAATTAAATTTTTAAATTTTCCTTAAATCGTCTTTCATATCGTTATGTTTGGTATACGTCATCAAAAAACAAAACATAAACAAGTTTGAAATTACAAAACGCCTGCCTTGGTTCACATTACCTACATACTCCAAAGTCCGCTCCTGTAAAATTGTTCAATATTAATTAGTTCTTTTGTTATTTGATATTTTTTGTCCATGTGACATCATCCTAGAAACAATATTAATTGTATACGAAGATCTTGAAGCCAAGTGAAGTACAATTGTATTTTAACAATGTTAATTCAAATCTTGAGTGAAATGATACTTTCTTGCTAATGATCCCATCCAGACTTGTTATTCTTGCTGTGCACGACTTATTAAATCATAATTAACCAAATTGATTGATTTGTGTGTCATAGAAAATGTTGTGATGACTTCATTTATAAATTCTAGAAGTCTTATTAAATATAAATGATTGTAAATGTATGACCAATAGAGTTCTGAAGAGCTTTTTGTGAAATTCTGAGATATGCTCCTCCAGTTAGTAATTTTTGAGAAAGAATAAGTTGCATCGAAGTTGTCATCAGTTGAGCGTGAAAAATGTATCAAGTAAAACGACTGTTTTCGTTAGGGTTAAAAGATTAAAATAATTTTTTCCTAGCCCCTTAAATTTAAAAAGAAAATTGTTCTGCTGACAAACAAATTTTTTGGAGTAGTTGGTATTTCACGTCGATATGGTCTGGCGATCGATTTTCGATAAAGACAAATTTTTAGTCTTGAGAGAGAGTGACAAATCTTTCAAGTATATCTTTTTTCGCATCATGCTTCTCATTCAAATTAGTCAGAAAGTTGTAGGCCCCGTCCATTCCTGTCGACAACAAGAGCCTCAAGAATAGTTACATAAGAGCGAGCTGTAGTTCTCCACGAGCTGTATGTCGTGCCGCCAAATTTATTTATTTATAAGCCTTTAACAGTCTTCTTCCGCGAAAAAATAAAAACGAAAATAAAGCGATTTTAAAGGTAATAAAATGGAATTCTTAAATCGTTAAAGCCTTTGATACGGAAGCCTTCCATTCTCTTCGATCTCCAGCACACTGCTTCAAGTCATCTAGACCAAATTTTCTGGCATCCGCGATGGTTGTGTCTTTAAACCGGAAGTTCAGTCTTCTTTATTCTCTCGAACCTGAGGGCTGGGATTCAGGGACTCTTATGGCTGGAGCATTACTGTCCATTCGCTTTATGTGGCCGAGCCAATAGTAAACGTGTTTTGATTTTCTGGACAACATCCACATCTTGATACAGCTCAAAGATTTCGCAATTATATTTTCCCCTTCGATCTCCTCGCACATAAGACCAAATATCCGTGGAAAGTTAAAGATCTCCATTGTCGTTGTCGTTGGTGGGATGAATGTTTGATATGAGGTAGATGAACTCCTTAACTACTTCGAAGTTTTTTCTATCAACAGTGACGTGTTTTCCTAGCCGATTGAAAGATCCTTCATTGTTTGTTGATAGCATGTATTTGGTCTTGTCCTCGTTTACTTGAAGACCAACATTTGTCGTGAAATACTCTTTAAGTAGTAACTACCTCGTGGCATGATGGTTAGTGCGAAGGCTGTCATGCCGAAGGTCTGCGTTCGATTCCCAGCCGTGCCACCTAAAAACAGACATTTTTTATCCGAGGTAATGCCTCTTGCGAGGAACTGACAAATCCTGTCATTGTCATGAAAAAGTGCTTCTCATTAAGCCGTTCGGACTTGGCAAAAAACTGTAGGTCCCCTCCATTCCTGCCAACAACACGCACACAGGAATGGTTGAGAGTTGTAAGTCACTAGGCCCTGATTCTCCATGACCTGTTGCGCCACCCAATTTATTTATTTTATTTTAATCTTTAACGGCCGATATCATAAGCATAGCCTAGAATTTGGAGTGATCTATTGAAAATAGTACCGTCAGTATTAACGCCTACCCTGCGCACTATTTGCTCCAGAACGAGATTGAAGAAATCGCATTATATAGCGCATCTCCTTGCCGAAATCCTATGCATGTTTGGAATAGTTCAGAAGAGCTTTTTTCCAATGTCACGTAATACAATATGGATCAGTTTTCTCGGGATCCCAAGTTCAACCATCTCCATATAGAGCTCCTGACGATGATTGCTATCATAAGCGGTTTTGAAGTCGATGAATTGATGGTGAGTCTCGACTTGAAATTCGTTGGTCTTTTTCAGGATTTGTCTGTTAGTGAATATTTGGTCTATGATCGATCTGCCCGGCCGGAAGCCAGACTGGTACTTGCCGATTGTAGTTTTGTAGAATGGCTTAAGCCACTCACGCAGTACGTTGGATCTTGTATGCGACGTTTACCAGGTTTATTGGTAGTTCCTGCAAGACAAAGGATCGCCTTTTTTGTAGATGGGACACATGGAGCTGATAGATCAGTCGTCGGGCATGCTCGATTCCAACCAAACGTGGTTAATCAGTTGATGCATGCACCCTTTCAACACATCCCCTCCTTGCTTGAGCTCCGCTGGTTAACCTTGTTGTTCTTAAGCTTTTTATAGCTTAGTGTACCTCTTCTAAACTGGGTGGTGGTAATCATGGGTCTTCATTGAATGGAGTGGGGCTCGCTTCTTGTCCTTTTTCCCCGCTCTACCTGATATACCTGAATACATCTACTTTTCTCTGTTTATCGGTGACTAGGTAACCTTCGCTGTTTCTTGGAGCCTGCGTTCCGGTTTTAAAGCCAGCAGCTAGTTGCTTGGCTTTTTATAAGATTTACGGGTGTTGTTTTGACTCTGCGAAACTTTTCGATCTCCTTGCGCTGGGACTCTTCTTCTCCTCTCTTCTCCTTGTTCATTACTCCTCTCTCGCTGCTCTGGTTTTCCGTTTCAGAATACTCGCATGTGCATGTTCAGTCACCTTTTGCAGCTGCACGCATCCATCATCATACCACGGGTTGTTGGTAGGCTATGGTGCTTTCGGTTGCTTAATTGATGATATCGCGATGCTGGGACCACAGTTGTTAGCGTCTATGGCAGGGGAATGTACAGCAGAGAGATTCTCGCTCAGATGGTCACTGTAGGCTCTGGTGACTCCATCAGATATGTATGCTAAAGTGACCAACGTCGAATTTCTTCTTCAGTTTTTCATTTTCATTTCATTTAAGAATCGAGCTCTAAACCTTGCCGGAACAAGGAAATGGGCAGAGTCGATGTTTGCACCTTGAAAAGTACGCACGTTTAAGTTGTTAGAAACGTGTATTCCGTCGATTAGCACATGGTCGATTTGCTTGGCTTATCGACCACTTGGGGAGCGCCAGGTTGCTTTGTTGATTCTAAGCCGTGAAAACCTAGTGCTACTCATCACCGTATTACGAGCTTTTGAAAATTCAATTAGTCGGAAGCCGTTATCATTTGTCTCTTCGTGGAGGCTGTGCCTCCTAACTAATCTGCCGAAGGTGTCTTCCTTTCCAATTTGAGTTTTGAGGTACCCGAGCAAAATTTTTTAAATCTTACTCCGGGAAAAAAACTCCTCCTTTAAAGAGCTTTCAATTTTATTGTGAGGGGCGTTTGCACATACAAGGATTATATTTTAGAAAGTGGCTTACTTATCGGTTTGAAGTCGATAAGTCTGCTTCTTAACCGATTTCCCAAGGTGAATTCGCATTCTAACATGTTTAGTCTTTCACCACAGCTGTAATAAATGTCGCAATCTTTTCTTTTTATCATACCTCATCCTACCCATAGTATCTCCTGGATTGCGGTACTGTCTGCCTTATACGCGGCAGTTTTTGAGTTGCACTTGGGATGTAAAGGGTTCTCACGTTCAAAGTACATACCTACTCTGAAATCGTTTTTCGTTGGCGTGCCGGGTCTTTCATGGAGCTATTGCTAATCTGTGCGTATCTTTAACTTAGCCAGAGATCTGATCACATTATGTTGTAAGACGAATGTCGTGTTGTACTTGACTTTCAGATTGGCATTGTTTTTTTTGTCTCAACTTAAGACTTCTAAAACGCTTCTCTCTAGAATCGTCTGATTCCTGATTGGTGAACACCGCATTTCTTATTTTTTAAACGTTACTGTCTTTCAATATCCATTTCTTGGCTTTTTAACAATAAATCACATGTTCTATTAAGCTTTATGCAAATGGTTATTCCTTTAAAAGCTGTTTTCGTTTCATCTAGAAGTGAACTGCGTCATCCGTTGATCCGAAAGATGATATTTTAAGTTCTGCTGACATTCGTAGGATCGTACCAGACGCTTTCTTTTGGTCTCTTGTGTTTTTGAAATTGCCTGAACAAACATATTGATAAGACACAAATTTCAAGGCGGCAAATTACTCATTCCCTTCCCTCTAGGTATAATTTTTTCAATCACGTATTATATCCACTTTCATTCCAATCATCTAATCATTGTTTTAATTTAACTGACTGACACTATTCATCAATCAATTATTTTTACTTTTTTATAATCATTATCATTTTTATATTTAAAGTAGCCTAAATCACTCCCTGGATGGTCCACTACATGTACCTTAAGTCCAGTCAAAATCTATTCCGCCAGTTTGAAGATTACCCCGTACAAACAGGCAGACAAACAAAATGTTTAAAAACTATGCATTTCTGTTTGCAAGCAAGCAAACAACTATGATAGCTCCAAAAATGCAAATCTCTATATTAAAGACAGACACCTAAATTTGTATATAGATTAATATATGTAGTAGGTACCATTTTCGTTGACATCCGTCTAAAAAATCCAACAATGTATTAGAAAACATAAATCCAATCAAAATTTAATAATTACTATAACAGGTCTTGTTCCGTTCCTAACAAGATACAAGAGATGCTATTTCCGAAAAACATAAATATCTGCCAACTTAAGTTTTACAAGTTGACGAAAACATACCACAAAAAATAATATCTATCTTTATATGTGGGTTGAAGTAACATGAAGAATCAACTAAAGTACTAACGAATTCATTGACGTAAAAACAATCGCCTTCGAGAAGTTTATATAAATGGGAAGAGTCCTACGCGCAGATTTATTAACTCAAACTGCCACAAGACGTCTCCTAACATCACTCTTGTGTTCTTCTCATTCTCGTTTATCAGCAAAACAGCAACTAGGTTCGTACATTCAATTCGACATCGACAAACTCTTGTGGGTTAACACACGCGAATCGAATCAAAATCGAAATCGACCTCAAAGAAGGAATACTGCTAGGTATACGATTGATGATGTCGACCACATGGTTCCATCACAAACAACCAGAAGTGGTTATATAGATAGATGCTTCAGAGCTTCAGGGTGGAGACAGACAAATTGGAGTTTGGGAGTTTTTCTCGCCCACCTGATCACTAGTACTGGTTAGGACTTGGAAGAAGAAATATGTAGTTGGTTTTCTTTTTTTTTCAAATGTTATTAGTTCAGGAAAAAGATTGATTGAGTTGCGAGGGCCATAATATCTATCTTTGAAGCTTTTTTACGTAAGAATTTCAAGATTTGTTTGGAAATATTTAATGAATGAAAATTTACAGTAAATTTCCTTTGAACTAAGTTTACATTTTAAGTGCTGTGTAGGATAGATTGAATTTTACTTTGTTAAAAGAAAAATTTTATTTCTGTGAAAAATCAATCACAAGAAGATATAATAAAACGCTCGAGTGAATTAGAGGAAAATAAGTTCCCCAAAATTTTATTCGTATTTTTGTAAATTTCTTACGAATTTATTTAACTTGTTTTATGAAAACTTAGTGTTGTACAGGGCTGTCGAAGTACTGCAATTGAAGTATTTGTACTGCTTTTTGAAACTCCGTACTGCCGTACTTCTAATACGACCAAAGTACTGCTTTTTTGAAAGTTTGTTCACACTACATTTTCAAATCATAATCATATCCAAAAAGTTTTAGTCCTTTTTATCTAATGTTTTCTTTTATAAACAAAACAGATACAATTGTATAGAATACGCTCACTATGTATATAGATGTATTGAGAAAGAACTCGAGTTCCATTTTTTACGAGTGCGTAGTTTGCAATATAGGCAGTGGCGTAGCGAGGGTTCGAGCCGTGGGGGGTGACTTTCATTAAAATGCCGACTTATTTTAGGAATTAGCCGACTTATTTTAAAAATTTGCCGACTGTATAGATTTAGCATTTTTCGGGTGAAACTCAAAATAAGGGAAAAGAAAAAAGGGATTTTTCCCGAGTGGAATGACATTCGGGCGAAACTCCTGATAGGGCTGATTGATTTTAGCTCAAATCTTCACTTCGCCACATACACTTTTGAGATTTCGAAATGCGAGATTTTTCAATGAAACCGCCTTCAGCTGATGTAAGAGATTTAAGAAACTTAGGAGCAATGATTTTCCATGAAACAATTTTAAAATCTTGGGAACTATTATTTGGTAGAAAAATAAGATATCAATTATTTTTGGAATTATGCATTTATTTATAACAAATAATAAATAACAATGGAATAAATAAATTAATATTATTATTGCAACGATTAATCTAAATAAGAAATAATTTTTAACAACGAACTAAATTCATGAACATTTATATTATTATTGCTGCAATTTTTTTTGTTTAGGTATAGGTATTAAACAATCTTTATAAAAAAATTAAAGTAACGCATAATTCTATCAGCATCAGCAGTTTAGTCATTCATAATAATAAAATACATTAATTTATTAATATTGCAGCAGTTTATTTATAAAAAATAAACAATTTTTAATAATATAGCTTATTATTTATAATAAATTAAATTTGTTAATAAAATTTATTAATTTATATTTATTATTATTTTATTGCAGCAACTTAATAAGTTGTAATGAAAATTTAATATTTAAATTTTACATTGTACTATCTAGATTATAATTCGGCGGTGTTTTAATAAGGATCATTCTTCAACGACTTCATTAAGAGTAATTTCGTCCACTTTATCTTTCGAAGAATAAAGCAGCATCAAATTATTCAAACGATCATCACCCATTGTCGTGCGCAAATAGTTTAAGACTAATTTTAATTTACTAAATGATCGTTCACAAGAAGCTGATGTCACAGGCGGAGTTAAAATGAAGCAAATGAGTTTGTGCGCTAAGGGAATTACCATTTTCAACTTGAACACAACTTTGGTAATGTCTTCGAAGTTTATACAATTTGTGGATGAATCAAGAAGAATTTGCAACTCAGAAAGAAAACACTCTGGATCTTCTTTAAAAAATAGGGGCTCCAATTTCATTATGGATTCCACTGATTCTATTGTGACATTGCCTCTGTCGACTGGAATTTCAAAAATCTTTTAAAAAGGTTCGAAATATGAAAAATTATCTTTTAAATTATCGTTTATACACGTCATAAAAACTTGCAAAACCGTTCCAAATTCTTTTCGGTAAAATGTTTGGAAATCGAAGTCGAAAGCTGATCCTGGATTTTCATCGATTCTTCTTGGTACACGGCTTGTTCTATGATGTTTAGTCGGCATATTTGCGAAATTCGCAATCGGCAAAAATGCTCGTTTTATTAATTTTTTTTTTAAATTAAGCTTCGTTGATTTGTCGACTCTTGAATTAGTCGGCATATTTGCGAAATTCGCAATCGCAAAAATGCTCGTTTTATTAGATTTTTTTTTCCAATTAAGCTTCGTTGATTTGCCGACTCTTTAATTATTCGGCATATTTCCAAAATCTGAAATCGGCAAAAATGTCGATTTGCATAGGTACATACATTTAAAAGTTTAAAAACCTTAATATAATGAAAATACAAACTTACTTTTTTTAACTTTTTCCGAAAAATATTGTAAAATTTCTGGTTTTATTATTTTTTTTGTTAATTGCTTGAATTATTAAATCTAGCTTCCTGAATTTGCCGACTCTTGAAAAGCGTGGGGGGGTGGTACACCCCCCACACCCCCCTCTCGCTACGCCCCTGAATATAGGCATAGCCTGTATATCACAAGTAAAAAATTCGTAATTCTGGAATTTTTCAGATTTTCTTTTCTGATCCGAAAAAAGGAAGTTTAAGGATATTTTGATGCCATTTGGAATGAAATATTCCACACACGTCGAAATGTAGTTTTTTCACCTAACTGTCAAAAGCAATGTTAAATTATACTAATGGATCTCTAGACCATGAAATTTAGATTTTAACGTACTTCGAAAAAACTCCTACAAAGTTGAATTTTGGTGGGGCTTTGTTTTGACGTCTTGAGCAATTTCCAATTTCTAAATTTTGGCTGAAAAAAAGAATTTTTGGAGGAGTAAAAAGTTGTAAAGTTCAGTTTTTTGCAAATTTTTCGAAAACTATCAACTTTTTGGTATGAAATAAACAAGGTAAAAGTTGCAGCTTATTCAATTTTATAAAAAATACAAATTACATGTTTTTTGATGCGTTCAATAGTTTTAGAGTAAATCATGGAGCCAATTTATGGAGTGGCAAATTTTGTCAAAAAATTTATTAAAATTGCATTAATCGATGAGCAATATTTTTTGTACTATATGCGCTAAATCTTCTCATTATAAACCAAGTTATTGTGGTGCCCAGGGTAAGTAAGGCCATCAACTGGAAAATTTATTGGCTTTAATTTATTTAAATAATTTTGAGAAAACGTGCACAAACACAACAATAGTTCTGTAGGTAATGAAATAATGAATACCACCATTGCAGTGCGCTAGAGTTAAATATGTACATAATTGGCGGATATGTGATAATTTTTAATGAACAATATTTGCATTTAAACAAAATTAAATGCATTAACAATTATGTTGGTAAATATTTTATTGCCGTACTGCAGTGTACTGCAATTTTTTTCCTCGAAGTACTGCTTTCTGTGAAATTGAAACGACAGCCCTGGTGTTGTAGTTTGAATAAGAAAAGTTAAAGCTCTCTTAGACAGACTAGGGTTGCCGTGCATCGAAAATTTGTGAGAAAAAATGAAAATGAAAATCTCTTAACTGGGCTGGGATTTATCTCCTCTTAATTCTTCAATTTTATTCTCTTTACAGACCCTCTTATCTAAACAATTGAACAACACAGAAAATGCGATGTGCATCAGGATACTTCCCGCACCGACTCCAGCTCTGTTTAACTAATCATTAAAAGATGAATGAAGTAAAACTCCAATTGTTCGCACATTTCGCACTTAAAACGCATTGCATTGAAATTTGAACGGATGATTCAGTAAATATCTTTCTTAAATTTGAGGTTGAAAGTTGTTTTATCCATGGGAAAAAACTGAAACTTTTTGGGGTTAATACTCGCAAAGTATTTGCACCTACAATTGCATATACACTAAATTTAAATGATATCTGTCTAAACTTTATGAGGTTTCCATAAAGGTTTTACTTACTTTACGAACTCCTGATCCGTGAAGCTTTGCATTCCCTCAGATCTTGGGCACGCTGTTTCCAGTCACCAAGTGCTCTGGAATCCCCGACGGCAATATGGTTTGATCTCATCTTCCTTGTCTTAAGACTCTGTTGGCTGTAGCATAGTTGTTGCAATGGTGGTATCTTTTAGATAATGAGTGTGCTTAATCCTCATGAGAGCTTTTGGGCTCATGGAGTTCGCAGTTGTATATTCGCCCTCCTCGCACACTGGGCAATTTATCGATCAAAGAATTTGTGTTTCGAAAGATCCCAGTATATCGGCTCTTTTTTTCTGTTTATCGTCCAATACTTGTTGCTGTAAACAAGGGAGGACTAGTTGTTTCAGATTTTTTTTGCAGCGTACACTTCGTCTAACACATGAAGAGTTTTTAACAAGCAGTTGTTTTTATTCTTCACAAGATCTCTACTAAAGAAGCATTGACGGAATTCATGTGTAATCTAACATTAGATGAACTTCTTGACTACCTCGAAATTATTGCCATCAATAGTGACGTTTAGCCCTGATTAGTGGTAGATGGATGCTTGTTTGTTTGTTGATAGGTACTTCGCATTGTCCCCTTTTACTTCCAGACCCAAGCCCCATTTGCACATATAACACCATGTGTTCTCTAATTTCACGCCATACAACTCGACCAGTTTTCACGGTATCTTGACATTGAATGCTATCATATGCGGTTTTGAAGTCGATGAGTTGTTTGTGAGTCTCCACTTGAAATTCATTGGTCTTTCTACAGATTTGCCTTAAAATGAAGATTTTGCCTGTGGTCGTTCTGTCGAGCTGAAAGCTACACTAGTGCTTACCACTTAAAGTTTTGCATAATGGCTACAGAGGTAGTTGGATATTGTAGGAACTGCGGACTTCGAGCTGTATCTATTCCTACACATCAAGTGCTTACAAAACCTCCAAGTTTGTAGCCGCCGGATACTGGTCTTGGCTTTATGTCATGACTTGCTAAACTTGTAAGTGCGAATGTTGATCAAGCAAAAAATTGCAACATTAATCCCATATCCCTACAAATTGGAGGTTAGTGCGTTGGGCTAACGACCCGACCACAGTAAAAAAAACCATTGTTATGAGAGAGAAGCGCGAAGCCTCGGAAAACGAGCCCCCTCAAATGGCAACCAGACCCGGAACGAAAATGGACTATGACCTACGAGTATGCACCTGGAATGTATTAACACTATATACGCAGGGTGCTGCCCAAAACTTGAATCTGTCCTCTCGCGGTACAAGGCAGATATAACCGCGATCCAGAAGATACGATGGAAAGGATCAGGAATAACGAAAAGAAAAGATTGCGACATTTTTGATAGGCTATCATCAAAGACGGCACATGCTAGGATGCGGATTCGTCGTGGGAAATCGACTCAGATCGAAAATCTGAGTCTAACAAGGAGGAGTTGTACGACCTCCGGAATCTGTCCGGAGTACGATGTCAAAGTCGTGCTCGGAGACTTCAATGCTAAAATCGGAAAGTAAAACATCTTTGGCGGATTAGATGGAAAGCACAGCTCCACGAAACGACAACAGATTACGGCTTCCGATTAATCGAATTTGCTGCAGCTCGTAATACGGTGATAAGTAGCACTAGGTTTCGTAGGCGAATGATACACACAGCAATCTGGCGATCTCCAGATGGTCGAACCGCCAAGCAAATCGACCACGTGCTATTTTGCGCAAGGTACGCATCGAACATCTTGGACGTGCGAACTTTCCGAGGTGCAAACAAACAAAGTTCAGAGCCCGACTGTCCAACGAAAAGAAAACGAAGACCGCCCAAAAGAAGAAATTCAACATTGCATGCCTTAGCACATCTGAGAAAGACAGAGACTGCAGTGAGCAATTGACCATCAGGAAACTCTGCCGCAAGCGTCAACAACCAGTATCGCGACATCATTTAGGAAACAGCCGAGACCACCATAGGCTGTCAACCATCCAGAAAAAAGAACCCCTGGTATGATGATGAATGCGCGGTATTGAAGCAAAGGACGGAAAATGCACTAATGCAAATGCTACAACTTAAAACAAGAGCAACAAGAGAGGAGTACCGTGAAAAAAGAAGGAAAGAGAAAAAAACCCTGCGCAGAAAGAAAAGAGCATCCGCAGCCTCTCAGCTCAAGTATCTTGAAGAGTCCAGTACCACAACCAACACCCACCGGTTCTACAAAACAACCAAGCAACTGGCATCTGTTTATAGGACTGGCACGCAAGCACTTCGAAACAGCGATGGGAACATAGTCACCGAAGCACAGGGAATTGTAGACGTGTTTAAGCAGCATTTCCAGAAACTGCTTTATAGGAATTATGTCGAGGAGGCGACAGGGGAACAAAAAAGTATAAATCCAGTCAATGAAGATCCAGTCCCAGCGCCCAGTACTGAAGAGGTTAAGAAAGCCATCTACAAGCTTAAGAACACCAAATCCGCCGGTTCGTATAGCCTACTTAGGTGCATGACTTGGTAGGGTGCATGCATCAGCTCATCAACCAAGTGTGGGCGGAGGAAAGTATGCCCGACGACTGGTCAAATAGAACCATATGCCCAATCTACAAAAACGGCGATCATATGTCCTACAAGAACCACAGAGGCATATCCCTGCTTAATGTTGCCTACAAGATCCTATCCAACGTACTATGTGAGCGTCTAAAACCTTTCTGCAACACTATGATCGGCACGTACCAGTGTGGCTTCAGGCCAGGCAGATCAACGATAGACCAAATTTTTACATTGAGGTAAATCCTGGAAAAGACCAACGAATTTCAAGTCAGGGCCCACCATATATTCATCAACTTCAAAGCCGCATATGATAGCACAAGTCGCCAAGAGCATCTATTGGCGATGTCGGAGCTCGGGATCCGGAAAAAACTGATCCAGCTATGCCGCATGACGTTACAAAATACGTGATGCAACGTGCAGATGGGTATTAGCTCATCCGAATTATTCCAGACGTGTACAGAGTTCAGAAAAGGAGATGCGCTTTCATGTGATTTCTTCAACCTAGTCCTGGAGAAGATAGTGCGCAAGAGTGGTGTTTACATGGAAGGCACTATCTTCAACAGGTCTTCTCAACTGCTTGGCTATAAGGACGACATTGACATCATCGGCCGCTCCAAGAGAGCTGCACTTTAAACCCTCACAGCTATTGATGAACAGGCGAAACGCGTTGTTCTTGAAGTGTATTACGAGCTTCTTGTTGCCTCCTCGTGTCTCGTTACCGAAACGTTTTCATGTGGTAGGCGAGTCCTTGCGTATTCAAAAGTCGAGCCTCTCTATCGAATGAATAAAACTCTTTTGTAATTAAATTGATATCAATGCATTTTATTTATTGACAGCTTTCTTACACGCCCTGTACACAAGTAATACACTTCGTCGAATTCTTAAAATGAGAACTTCCTCGCCTTTTAACTTGCCTTGGAGGACGTTATTCGTGAATTTATTCACCGTGAACCTGGCACAGTTTCGATTTCTTCAGATTACGCAGCATTATGACAACATATACAGCTTTGAGTTGCGGCGCGGCGATAAGCTGGGTTCATCCAACGAACTGACAAATTTAATTGGATAGTTTGTTGCTTCTTCATCATTTGTAACGCGATCAATAAATTTTAAAGAATTTATTATGTGGCTGTGATTTGATTTTGAATAATAAATTTTAAAAATCGACGTCCAATAGTTTGAATCGATGTTGGGGAACAGTTATAAAAAGTTCTTCCTTGATGTGAACTCACAGAAATTCTGCAGGATCGAAATCAAACCGGTTGCAGCATTAACTAGAATTTCCAATAGTTGTTTTGAGAAATAAATTACTGATGGATCGTTCAAAAACACAACTCGCATTTTTGGCGTCAAAGGCAGTTTCTTTACGTATCATTTCAGGCAATCTTTGATATAATTTTCAGATGTTCATCGCGAAAACATCGGTAAATTTGACGGAAAACGCCGTCCAGTGACGGAAAACGCCGTCCAGTAATGTCATTGCTTTTCCGAAGCGTCTCGTATTTTTCTTCAAATCTTTTATTGTTCGATGAAGAACTTCCAATGCTTGCTAATGTGCCATTGTGCATTCACCCAGATAATAATTTTGTCATTTTTCAACACCTGTGACATCGCAGAGTTTCTAAAATTGTTAAATGTTAGCTCGTCACTCATCGTACAACCGCCTTCCAACAACATAGGCGCCATTCCAGAAGAAACGACCGCAAGTGCAATATCTGATCTTGACTGAATTGAAATATGCCACCGCCGCACAGTGATATCAAAAGCGAATCTAGCGGGTCAAAAGTCCAAAAAAATTGCATTTTATATCAGGGCAGGTAGTACATAGGTTGATTAACATGTCGAGACAAAGAATAGAGTCAAAATAACTATTAGAAGACTTTAGTTTTTAAGCAACAATACCGTTAGTTGCAGACACATACCTAATTCAATCATTTTTCGTTCAATATTTATGATTACCTCTTATTTGTTTGAAAAGTTATGAACTTCTTTTTTGCTATTTTTCCCAAATGAACTAGGTATATTTAAGAAGGTTAGTAGTTCTATTTATTTATGATTTACGTTGTTTTAGATAAAAGAACCATCATGGCATTTTCCTTATTAGAAAGAAAAAAATTTTTAAAACATTTATTCTGTAGACTGCAACTTTTTCTGTACAAATCTGTACAAAAAGATTGAACTTAAATTGAGTTCCAGGATTAATACAGATAACATATTTTTATTTTTCATCTGCCCGTTTTTGCCCGTTTGGAAAAAGTAAAATATAACATCTTACAGGTTATTTGATGACAGTGGTCCAAATTGTTCGCCTAAAAAGTGAAAAATTATCAGTGGCAAACATCTCAGAGGTCAACATAATATTAGCTGATATAGCTTTTAACAATGTCGACACATCTGCAATCGCATCTGCACTGAACTCTCTGAAGGTAGATGGTTCGCTTAGTGAATTGATTAACCAAATGCTAACTAGCAGGGTCATCAACTCAAAACTGGGCGGCTTTTCCGCTAGAAGGTCTGTCAGTAGAGGCACGCCACAAGGCGGGGTCCTATCTCCTCTTCTCTGGAACTTGGTAGTTAATGAGCTGCTAACATGCCTGGAAGCGGAGGGCTACAAAGTGATTGCCTATGCGGACGATGTTGCAATTGCCGTATCAGGAAAGCATCCTAATACCTTAAAAGAACTCTTACAAAATGCTTTGAATAGGCTAACCAATTGGGCGGACCGGTGTGGTCTCGGTGTCAACCCTCATAAAACAGAACTTGTTCTATTCTCCAGGAAATATAAAATTCCGCATGTAGATCCTCCTTCTATAAAAGGTATTCCATTAACTTTTACTGATCAAGCGAAATATTTGGGTCTTATTTTAGATACAAAATTAAGCTGGAAACCTAATATACAAGAAAGAGTTAAAAAGGCCACAGTGGCACTCTTCTCATGCAAAAAGCCGTTGGGAATAAATGGGGCCTTCAACCTCGCATTACTCATTGGCTATATACGTCGGTGATTAGACCGATTCTCACTTATGGTGTTGCAGTATGGTGGACTGCTCTAGATAAAGCGGTAAACTGCGACAAACTTAGCTAAATACAACGCTCTGCTTGTTTATGTATAAGTGGTGCGCTTCGTACGACACCCTCTGCCGCTCTAGACGTTCTGCTATATCTGACGGCCCTCGATATTTTTAGCAAACAGGCAGGCATCATTTCATAATTAATTCTGTTCCCCTGTTGTCTTTGAAAAATAATTATTTGTCGACATAACCATGAAATGGCTATTCTCTTTATTTGACACTTGCTAGGCTATTTAGGTGTTTAAATAAGATTAGGCCACACACACCACTCGTTAACAAAGATTTGGATTTTTGACCCGCTAGATTTGCTTTTGAGCCCACTGTGCGCCGTTTCCATATTCAATTGCCTTCCTTAATGTGTCACACACGTTCTTTTGCAGAAGATTCAGCAGTAGGAAATTATTTGTGCAAACTGTTTCTCTCAAACCGTCTCAATCGAAATCCTGCTCGCGCTGCAGTTCTCCATTAAATGCATCGTGCATCGAGTTGGGGGTTGACATGTCACACATGACGCATGTCTTCGTTCTTCAAATTTTCTGTAAGCAACAAAAAGTCAGCCATGTCGTTGGATCATGTTCAATGTAAGTTAACCGCATTATATTGAGAAAAAACCGTTTCGTATCAATCGTCAATTTAAATAGATCGAATATACTACTCATATGTCAAATGTTATTCTGACAGCGTAACGCCATCTGTTGGAATGGAAATTCCATTTTCACGAGGGACATAATTTGCCGATTGTCAATTCCGCACTGTTTGTCATTTTTAGAATATTTTTTCTTGCCATAAATAATCGAATTTTCTGATATCTCCACCTGAGGGTATGCTCCTTTGTTTTTAATCCGCTTTAATACGAATCCAAAAAAAATGGTCACTTAAATCGGACTATGTATAGCCGAATTATGCGAAAATATAAAAGAATTCACTATAGATTGCCTCAGAATCTTTTAAAAAGAACGAACTTATTTTATCGAAGTCTCCATACAATAAGTGGGACTGTCACTCTTGAAATATACAATGATTGAGTGGCGTCAACATATTTGAAGTCATTAACTTTGAAATGCACTTTTATATTGTTCTAAAGTGGAAGCGAAATTGAAGACAACTATTGGCCTTAAAACGACCTGTTTGGCTTTTTAATAAAAATAAAATGTTCGTAATAATTTTTCAACATCACAAGTTCAAAGTCAATTTTCAATCAAAAATTCTTAAGGACGGACGCAGCAAAAAAAAAAACAAATTCAACTAATGACCGCGCCGTCTGTCAATCAACTCAATTAAGACTAAATTAATATGCACAATTATTATTTTTCAGGACATCCTCGCCTTGGACCCAATAATATTCCACTTTCGTTCTCTTTCGCGCTGTCAAATTTGATTTATTTCCGACCAAATTTAGAACTCAACATGATTTTCTCTCGGCCGTCGAAAGTGAATTCGTTTTAATTAAATACGAAAAAACAGCATGGGCTTTTGCATTTGTTTCAACAAGCTGCGTTTCTGCCTCACGTGTGTGTCGTATAAATTCGTATATATGCAAATTAAAGAGCCCATTCCGTTGCTTGAACATAAGAAAAACCCCTACTTCTGATACAATGTGACTCTTAAATGGTTCTCAGTGCGAACCAATTCAAGACATCATCGTATCTTTGGGACTTGATGGCGCGCGAATAATTTTCATGCATAAATTGATTGTGATTGTTGTATGAAGAAAATCTTGCCTCTTGCCATTTAAATAGCTTCCAATTTATATCAATTTACGTGGCATGACACCGTTTTGTGAACATCATGCTCTCCTCCATAGAGATCGCTTTTGTGCGAAAGTGCATTGGCAGAGCTCTATTCACCTATGTACGTGACTATACAACAAAAAAACGATACACTCCTCTATGTTAAGAATTAGTTAAGCTCGATGAGCTATGACACAAAGCCAAAATGAATGCGGGAGGTATTGTAACATATACGTACGTATATGTGCGCGAACGTAAAGAACTTCTGTCACTTATTCTCTTTCTTTGGCTGTGCAATAAATTTCCATTAAGCGCGATAATTTTCATGCAATTGAGATTGCATGTGACTTCCTTTTGATAAAAAACGAACGTATAACGAAACGTAGACCTTTGTCCTCAAGGTCTATCACAATTTGCCCGTATTTTTAGGTAAGATCGGATGGGATTATGAATTTACATGTATTATGTATGTGAGTGAGGCGAAGTTCACCAACTAAAATTGATTTTAAAATTTAGCGATTTCTGATTGATGTGCTTCATTAACACGGAACATAGGATGTGACGTAGTTAACCGTCAGCTGACGTCAAGACCGCTATTTTTTGTGATAAACAATCAATTTTGTCTCTAAGGAATACCAAAAATTAAACAAAATTAGTTAGGGCCAGTTTTTCAGTTCAGGGTTAGCTCTGAGTAAAATTAAAGTTAGCTAATCCTGAAAACAAATTAACCCCGAGTTAAGTCAGGAATAGTTTTTCAGTAGATGATTAACTTTATCTTTCAGTTGTCAAAAATCTAGGACCAACGATTGATATCACCTTTCTACGCATTCCTTCCTGAGCTAACTCACCAAACCAAGTAAGACGAGTTAACTCGGAGCTAACTTAGGATTTCAATTGACTGAAAAACACGTTTATGGAGTTAACTGAGGTTTAACCCCGAGACTAGGATGATCTCGCACTGAAAAACTGGCCCTTAGTAGCTTTGTGTATAGGTCGGGTTTCAGATACCACAAACTTGCAGAGCTCCACTTTACTGTTTTCGTGCTCTCTATCATCGCAGTGTCTGGTTTGATAAAAATTTTTTTTAATGAATCCAAAACTTGCTCTTATCTATGCATTGTGTTATTATAAAACCACGAAGTATTAAAATTCTTTAATTTACCGGGCTTTGCTTTTTCAGCAGCATTGGTAAAAATCCGAAATTTTTTGTTTTCAGAAATAATTCCGCACTTTTCTTCAACAGTTTTCTTTGACAACAGTACCTTGGTTGGAACGATTTGCGGGCTCCAAGGCATTAAACTCTCTCTTTGGATCCTCTTTCCCGCTTACGCAACTCCGTTAAGGGTATTTACAGTCGTCAGTAGGGATGTGCTAAAGAGCGATTTTCAATGAGCAGCGATAACAGAGAGCAGTATACAAAGTGAGCAGCTATACATAGACGGTATTTAGTCACTCAGTTAACGTTGAAGATTAATATTAATTAATATTTTTTTTACGTAGCCTTACTCTTTTGATTGAGGTCCTTTATTGAAGATTAAAAAGAAATAAACGAACCGACCCTAATCGCCTACCTCCAAAATTTTACAAAACTCAAAAGTCAGAAATTTTGACATTTCTTTTTTTGATGATTCGGAAAAGGGTATCTTTAGGGCATTTTGTTGACATTTGGATCGAAATACACTTTTTCCGTCAAAATATAATTCGCCACGCATCTATCAAGCCACTTACTGTCAAATTTGTTTGAAAAATGGTTACAATGTCGATATGAGTTGGATTTTACTGCTCCGGAAAAGGATAATTTTTGGGCAGTTGTGTATTGAAATACACAACTTCCGTCAAAATATAGTTCGTTTCCCATCTATAAAGCCATGAACTGTCAAATTCCATTGAAGGATGGGTACGATTTCGATGGATTAGAAAAAATTAATTTTGACAGTTATTTTACTGCTCTGGAAAAAGATCATTTTGGGTCAATTGGGGTAACATTTGGACCGAAATACACTATTTCCGTCAAAATATGGCTCGTCTCCCATCTATCAAGCCATGAGCTGTCAAATTCCATTTAAGGATGGCTACAATGTTCGATTTAATCAAATTTCGTAGAAACTCAAATAATTCAATTTCCCTTCCAGGTTATTAGAATCACCAAAAAACTTTAAGTTCAAAATTTGAAGAAAATCGCTTCAGTGGTTGAGGTTGTAGGTTGAAGAACTGACAGACAAACACACAGAATTGTGCCACCCACTTGTTTGTGTTCTCTATCAAAGTACTCATGAGTACTTACTTCCTTCGTAAACGATGTCACAAGGCCAAATTCAGGAATTAGTATTGATCATGTATTTGCCCGTTTCAAGAATATACCACCTATTCTCCTTGCTTTTTAATCTCACACGCAAAGCATCACCAGACATTTCGATAATTTTCATTATCATGCTTACTTCACAGTATATGCAGTACTAAAAGAGCAACCGTCGACTGCAGCAGAGATTGCTTTATAATTGAAAATTGTCGAAGATTTTAAATACCTTGGTGTTACTTTCGACCAAAAATATAAATTGGTCCAAGCACAACGCTATTGAAAAGCTATCTACTATCCTCCAGCCGCTGTTTTTATCACTTGAAAAAACACTGTTCCTTGAATTTATTGAAAATGGTTTACTTTGGCATTTTTCATTCAAAATTGCAATATGGAATATGCTGCTGGGGTGGCGCATACTTAAACAATTTTCAACAATTAACCGTCCTAAAATCAGCTGTACTCAATGTGAGTATAGCTCATCGTTTAGCGAATTCTATGGAATTGTTTCGAGGCTTGCAGGTTCTACCTGTCCGTCACTTATACTGTTTTAAAGTTTTAAAAGTTTTTTTTAAGCGAGCGAGTTACTTGCAAAGTCCGATTTCTGACATGAGAAGCATACGGAACTTTTCCACTTTCTTAAAGTGCCTCTACACTATCCCACAAAGTATTAACACATGTCAGAATAAAGTGGGAAGAAATTTCATACGACTGCCAAATTTGTGTGAAGTAACTGACTTTCATATTTTGCTTCCACACTTGCATCAAAAAATCAGTTTCACCATAACCTCAAACGCCCAAGTGGGATAAAAAGTGTGATGGTTTTAGAACCGATCCTAAATATTTGTATGTATTAATACATGTCAAATCGTGTCGGATGCGCTGTCAAGTTGTGTGTGATGAAATTTCATATTTTGTTTCCACACTATTATACATGATTTCTTCCCACTTTTTTGACATGTATTAATACTCAGTGGGATAGTGTGGAACGACCATTAGTAAATATTCCTTATTTTCGCACGACAAGCTACAGGAACTCGTACTCCATCATTTCTTGTAAACTTTTTAATACGCTTCCTTTGGAATTTCGTAAGATGAGAAATTTGATCGTGTTTTTAAGAGAAATAAAAGTATGGCTTCTTGCTTTAGACCATCAGGATATTGAAATTTTGCTACAAATATGTCAAACAATTTTATTAAATGTTCACGATTTATTATGTTGAAAAGATAAGTTTTTTTATTGCTCTTTAATATAGCTTATTTTCCTTGTTAAATCTTTTTTTTAACTTTTTGAATTTTTAAAACTTTTTGAAATTTTATTTACCTACCAATATTAATTTTTTTTTTGTACACCCCACACAAAATTAATAATTCGATGTGTCATCATCTCTATTTTTTTAAATAAAGATGCCACTAACTATTCTGATTACATTTGGAGCACAATATTGTAAATAGTTATAAGATAACTCTAGTTAAGCTTAAGTTCAAATTTATAAGAATAAATAATATTGAAATTGATAAAAAAAAAACAATCATAATGAACAATCTTATAAATTAAATCACGTTCGCAAGTCGAAGAAAAAAATATCTTTCGTGTAGATTGTTCGTGTGATCACGATCATTAACACTTTTCGAACACTTTGTTTTGAATTTAATAACTTTCTGAACGCATCCACAATCGCTATCGTCCATATAATTGATTACAATTATAGAAAAGTGGGTGGACTCCACGCCCCTATACAAAGGCTACCGTTGAATAAAAATTTCAAGATTCTACGGTATCAGGAAGTGCTCCATAATTTTGATGATCTATCAGTGTCAGTAAGCTGCGGTTGTAGCAATTTTTGAAATGATTTATCTCCGAAACCACTAATTCTAAAGAGTTCAAATTTGGTGAGGCAACTTCGTTTGATCAGCTCTGCAAATTCTGCGAATTCTAAATTCCTGACTTTTTTGTTACTGAAGTTAGAGGGGGTTGAAAATCGCCTGAGTATGTTACTCTAAAAAGGATGTACAGCCGCGAACTTGACTGGCATTTAAGGTTTATACCCTTCTTCATGTCAGTCAAGTTAGCCCCGCCTTTTTTTTGTTTTCAAAAAATAAAACTTGTGCTGCGTTGTGCTGCGTTGTGCTAGACTTGTGCTGTCGTGTGCCTTAAATAAAAAAATTCCATTTCAAAAATTCTGGTTTTTACGGCCGAATTCAAAATTTGAAAAAAAGTTACCCCCGCCTTTTTGTTTTTTTTTTTTTCAAAAAATAAAAGTTGTGCTGCGTTGTGCTAAACTTGTACTATCGTGTGCCGTAAATAAAAAAAAAACCATTTCAATAATTCTGGTTTTTACGGCCGATAAGCAGCCTAGTTTTAGGGATTCATGATCCCTAAAAATATCCAAAAACTCATAGTTTGAAATTATTTCATGCTCTAAGTGATTTGAGAACTTTAAGGCTAGGAACGCACTTGCGATTTTCTCTCGCAGCCACTAAAAAAAGTGATGACATCTTAACTAGATTTGTGGGTTCATTCACATTTGAACTCATGTGTTCTATTTTTTGCGACTGAATAATCGAGCGACAGAAAATTGCGGTCACTCAAAGTTTTTCATGATAAAATTTTTAAAAGTTTTAATTATGGTAAAATTCTCCTTCCACCGAAAGCAAAACTTAAAACTTTTCGCCAATTTTATAAACGTAGGCCACGAAGATGTGATGTTAAAAAAAAGAAGAAACAATACAAAAAAAGAAAAAAACTAAATTTTGCATCCAACTCTCTCGATGCACACGTGACTTCCATTTGAATTTGGTATATAGTGGTGAAAATGTCTGGCCAGAAAATTCGCGTAGGATGTTAGTAGGGTATTGGAAAGCAGCAAAATGTGTTGTAGTGCATAGAGCCTCCAGTCCAGGGGGTACGAACGTGGAGTTCAATTGCTTCGTGAATTAATTTTCAATTTTGAAACTCTGAATACAAGTTCGCCTTTGGATTGTTTTAGCCACGCAAATTGAAGAAGAAAAAAGGAGAAGAAGAGTAGGTTCGTGTGTTACCTACGTTCGCTTGATCGTCCGTGGTCTCTAATGGTTCCTAAGCGACAAGTTTTTGCAGTTGGAAGTTTATATAGTTGCATGGGCAACTAACCCACTCTTTGTCTAGATTTTTGTTTGCAGTCATTTTTTTGTTCGGTATTCAGTTGGTGCAAATCTTGATGGAGGAGAACTTGTTGTTAGCAGACTTTTAGACGCGCATTTTGCGCAGGAATGAATTCTCGAGTATGCACTAAGTTTGTTGTATGGTGCTGACGCAGTGGGGCACACTTTTGTATGCTTGAATGAATACTATAACTTCACATACTATAAAAAGAAACTTGCATCCACTTGTTATGGGCGAAGCTTGCTACTTTTGTGACCCCAACCAGATTTGAATCTGATTTTGGTCAAATTTTGTTAGAATTCAGTTTGAGTATGTGTGCACTACATTGAAATAAATTGGAGTGTGAAAACGTTTTATGCAGGAAATTTAGCATGAAATGCGAATAGAGGCTATAGTGTGAAGGTTATTTTGACACTTGGAAGTTTTATTATCTTTTCAATCAAAATGCCAACACGGAAATTTTCCTTCAAAAATGTAAAATTATTTCGTCATAAGAAAAATATCATTTGTATGTTTTCCGCCATTTTAAATTTAGGTACCTATGACGTATGAGTTAGTTTTTTTTTTCAAATACCTGCCATTTTCTAACAGCCATGAAGGTAATTTTATCTCTACACTATGATTCCTAACACTACATTATATTTCACATAATATAGGTACAATTTTTTTGATGAATTTTAGTAATGGCAGTATTTTTTCCGAAACAGGATACAGTTCAATATGTTAACTTAACGAAAAACATTAAGAAATGTAGTTAAAGATGTTTACATATTCAGTGGGATGTGAAAATATATTTTACTACACAACGTAGAGCATGATGTTCTCATTATTGTTTACATAATTTCAACTTAATCTTACTCTGATAAACATACTTCTCTATCACAGGTTCCTTATACTGTCAGCAAGAGTCACCTTTACCCCTATACTCGTCATAAAAATGACATCTGTTATTTATATTTATCATGTTCCAATGCATTTCTTCCACTTTTTGACTTTCCATTGATAAAGTTCGTATATGAGTTATATTTTCATCATAGAATTCTTAATGAGATGCCTTAAAATCATTTATCAAATTTATGTCAATATATTTTCTACATTACATTTGACATTAAACATTCCTTTAACCTTATCTCAAACGTGTCTATCAAAGAAAATAAGCAGTAATCACATAATAAATTAATATTAAATGTAAATCATAAATTTCCATGTGATTGATGCTAATTGAAGCTGATAATTTTAAAATAAATCTTCGACATTTACAATATGTTTTTTTTTTTTTTAATTAATGCAAAGTTGGTGGTTATAAATAAAAATAACTATAAAGTAGACATTAATCATCGGACTACTTTTAAGGCTTTGTTTGATATGAGAACTGCGTTATGAACTAGAATCTAAGCATTTGATATAAAATTTCATCAATAAAAAATGAATATATTAGTGACGTCAGATCTCGTGGAGAACGAGGTCCTAAAATTTACGCTATCAAATTTTCCTGTTTGCGTGTTGT
This sequence comes from Dasysyrphus tricinctus, assembly GCA_963921185.1. Classification (NCBI taxonomy): domain Eukaryota; kingdom Metazoa; phylum Arthropoda; class Insecta; order Diptera; family Syrphidae; genus Dasysyrphus; species Dasysyrphus tricinctus. The sequence goes on from OY992531.1 coordinate 79,265,992, forward strand.
TATTCGGCAAGATGGGATACAACCTAAAATGATCTGCCGAATGAGTAGCTCCTCGTAAAATGCAGTACCACAGAGACAACATTTTAGGTGGCAATGGACTGGATTCGAACACAAACTTTAGGCTTGATAGTCTAATGCACTTCCCATTTTATTTTTTTTTTAATTAGCTGAAACAAACTCATATCTCTACATATAAAACGTTACGAAATACATAATATGTTCAACTGAGTCTAATAAAGGGTCTTTCAATTAAGACGCTTGATTTTAGAAGCTAATATAACAAGATGTTTTTGAAATTTCTAATAATTTGATAGAACATTTCAATGGTATTGAATTCATAACTTCGCGTCGTTCAATTGTCCACCGTCGGGAAATACAATTTTCTATGATTTTGTTGCATAAATATTGATAGCATTTGATATTATTGACTTTGAGAACATCAATTAGTTTGCGGTTTATTTGTATAGACTTGCGATTTAAGATTGTCCCAAAGAGAGAAGAAGAAGAAAGACACAATTGAATGACTTAAATAATTTCTTGCTCTTACACCTTTTTTACTTGCGATATAGGTACTATAGGGCAAGTTTTGGATTCGTGCAAAAAAAAAAAATCGAGATAACAATCAAACATGACATTACGATGATAGAGAACACGAAAAAAGTGGGTGGCGCAATTCTGTCTGTCTGTCTGTCCGTACCTCAACTTACAGCCTAAGCCACTGAAGCGATTTTCTTCAAATTTTGAACTTAAGGTTTTTTGTAACTCTCCAGAGGGAAAATTGAAATTTTTTTTTAGCTCAAAAAATAACGGTACTTGCCATAAAACCGTTAAGGAAAAGCTTATTTATCTCAAAAACGGCTCCAACAATTTTGATAAAAAAATCAGTGTATTATAGTAGATATGATGTACCTTTTAGCAAGAAAAAAAATCACCAAAAACATTTTTTAACGGTACCTGCCATATAACGGTTTTTTTGATTTTTGGTTTTCTCATTAACCGCTTATCCGATTTCAATAAAATTTTTTGCACAAAAGCTTTGTTAGAATATTAATAATACTGCATACCAAAATTTTTGAAAAAAATAATTTTGGATTTTTAAAAAAATATTCAAAATTTTTTTTTGAAAATTCAATATTTCAAAAACGGGTTGATGAATTATTTTCAAATTTCAGTTTTAAATGTATATTTATATACATATACTCAAAATTGGCATACCAATTTTTTTTTTTGAAAAATGTTACATAAATTTTATATTTAAAAAATTAATTTTTAAGAAAATTGCTCCAACGATTTAAAATTTTTTTTTGCATATATTCATATTTTTTCAAGTAATCAAATGGCATACTTTTTTTGAGCTCTAAGTTATTTATCAGGCTGTTTATACAATTAAAAGATCGATTCAAATGCTTTTTTACACTTTTTTTTATAATTACTTGAATATTTTTTAAAGTTCTTAAGTTCCACACAACCTGAACATAAGTGCAAGTACGTGCGATCCAGTCGTGCATTTTATTTTCACTAAAAACCAACGTGAAGCTTTAATTTTTAATTCAAATGGAAGATTTTTCCCAAAGCCAGGCATTGTTTTTTTTTGTCAATACAAGTTCTATACCTATGCTTAACTGCAAACAAACTGCCATCATATTAAAGAGTAATTAGAATTTTGATTTAAGTCAAAAAATCGATATTTGGTGAACTAAACTTGACAAAAATTGCATATTTATTTGGTCCTCACGAGTCAAATGAGTCTTACTAAGAAACTCCAATTTTTGATAGGCAGTAAAAAGCTATTTTGAATACTTTTACAAAAATTACCTATTTACTTTTTTAACCTTTTTAATTAATTTTATAATAATATATTTATTTAAACTTTTATTTAATTAATAAATTTTATTGTGATACAAATAAAAATAAAATAAAATGAGAAAAAATGATGGCATTAGCAAATAAATCCCATCAGCCTACAGCCTTCTGTTATTTAAAATTTTAATATTCTCACAACTTTTTATACACATTCAATATTACAATATTTCTAAACGTTTCTTTTCTCTGTTTTCAGGTAATGAATACAATAATAAAAACAATATTTTGTCTCACGTAAGTATTAATGTAATATGGCAAAACCTGCATTAAAAATTTTAAATATTCTAATCAAATACATTTTTTTTGTCAATTGGAAACCACATTTTTTTGTTATTCTCAGTTTAGAACTCTCAAAAAAAAATATTTTAGTCGAAGGCGCCCTTTTAGGTTTGAGAATGATGTTCTGTTTGCCTTTATTTTGTTGCTTTATCCATAATCCATATTATAAGGTCGAGAGAAGAGGGTATTGCCCCCGTCCAGGCGGAAAAAAATACACATTTAAAACTAAAAAAAAAAATCAACGTTTAACACTTACAACGAAATGTTAAGGCTGTTTTAGTGAACAGTTTTTGAAAAATTAATTTTCAAACTTAAAATTTTGAAATAAAAATAAAAAAAAAACTATTTTTTTTTATTTTTCGTACCTAGCTAAGTAGTCAAAATTCAATGCTCTTATAAATTCTTATTCAAACAATGAAATGTGGATGGTCCTAAGACTTTTTAATTTTAGAAGATTGAAAAATAAAGAAACCAACTTCTAAGTAAATTCAATTAAAAACGAAGCTGATATTAATCAACACGTTGCTGAAATGATCAGCTGTATTCTTACTAGTTTTATCAGAAAGTCCTAGACCCATCTAGTTTTCTGTGCTCCACTAAGAACTTGAACAAGCATTGAATTTTGGAAAATATAAAGTAGTAGGTAGGTACTTAACTGCATAAAATTTTGAATAAAAATTATTTTGAATATTTTTCTTTAGTTTTCTTTTTCTTCAAAATTTTAAGTTTAAAAATTAATTTTTCAAAACTGTTCACTAAAACAACTTTATTTAAAAATAAAGAAGAGAAGTGGTTTCTGGCCTTACAAAAAGTATAACTTGTCGTTGGAAGTGTGACCGTTGTTCCATAATAATTATTTTTGTGTTTGAAGTTAATTTTTTAGAAAATTGCTCCTCCCACCTAAACGTAGGAGAAAAGACCCCCCCTCATATTAGGTTTTTTTTATTGTGTCGACTTAACCTTGACGCCCTATCTTTTTGTCACACCTTACAGTCTAGTCAGGATCACACTAAGAATGAAATTTAGTTTGAGAATCATTTTTGTAATCCTGTTGCTTGGACAATTCTTACAATTATTATTTAATGTGGTTGGGGTGACCCCCAGGTATAACATAGTAAAAGTTTTCACTATTTTCAATTTTCTCAAAAACTAGAAACCCTGCAACCGTCTAGTTTTCAGAATTTGACTCAAGACTAACAGCAAGATTGAATGATAAAAGACAATTTACTACTTGTAAGTGTAAAATAAATAAAATGCACGACTGGGTCGCACGTACTTGCTCTTATGTTCAAGACACTACGGGTTTAAGAAAATTGTATATAAAAACATGGAAACTATGAGAGAAAAATGAAGAGAAGCATGAAATACGACTTGAAATTGGCTAAAACAACTCTTTTGACAGTTTCAGGTGGAAAAGAAAAATGCCATCTTAATTCTTGATTGAATATAATTGTATAGGAAAAAAAAAATTAAAATCGTTGGACCGGTTTCTTAAAAAATTAGTTTTTTATATATAAAATTCTTATAACATTTTTAAGAATAAATTTTGGTATGCAAATCTAAAGTATATATTTATGTGTATATAAAAACAAAATTTGAAATAAAATTATCAACCCGTTTTCGAGATATCAAATTTTCAAAAAAAAAAATTGAAACATTTTTTAAAAATCCAAAAACTTTTTTTTTGAAAACTTTGAAATGCAATATTATTAAATCTTATCTGAAATTTGTATATAAAAAAAATCATTTTAATCCGCTTAGCCAAAAACGAAAAAATTCAAAATAAAAAAATACGTTCCATGACAGGTACTATTAATAATTGCTAAGTGTGAAATTTTATAATTTTTGGTAGTAGATCGTACTATTTTTAGTATATTAAAAAAGTTTAATCAAAATCGTAGGAGTCGTTTTTAAGCAAACAAATATTGTCCTTTGTGGTTTTTTAACTTTTGTATGGAAGGTACCGTTACTTTTTCATAAATGTAAATTTTTTTCTGAAAATATTGTAGAAAATACTGAAAAACTCTTAAATATCGAGTTTAAAAAGAATCTATCATATCGTTTTTGAAATATTTGATTTTCAAAAAAAAAATTTGAAACATTTTTTAAAAATCCAAAAAATATTTTTTCAAAAATTTTGGTACGCAAAACTGTTTATATTTTTTGGAAGCTTCTGCATAAAAAAAATAATTGAAATCGGTTGTATCGTTTTGAAGAAAATCAAAAATTAAAAAAATGGTTCTTTGGGAGGTACCATTAATAACCATTTTTGAAAAATGGTTTTCCACCCAAAGGAAGCCTTTACTAAAATAAATTTACTGATTTTTTTTTAAGAAAAGTTGTCGAGCCGTTTTTGAGAAAAATACGGTTATGTAAAATTGTTAAAAAAAATTGTATGGCAGGTACCGTTATTTTTGGTTCTAAAAAAAAATGAAAAAAACGTGTGGGCATAATCACCAAAAACCACTATGTACCAAGTTTGAACAAAATCGATCAAGCCGTTTAGGCTGTAGACGAACAGACAGACAGACAGACAGACAGACAGAATTGTGCCACCCACTTTTTTGGTGTTCTCTATCATCGTAATATCATGTTTGATTGTTATCTCAAAATTTTTTTTTTTGCACGAATCCAAAACTTGCCTTATAGTACCTATAATCGCAAATAAAAATGAAAAATCATTTAAAAAATTTTCAATTTTTTTTTTTTTTTATAAATTTTGAGTTTTCAAATGTATTGTTAAGAAATTGTTGACTTGATTTGACTATATAATAAAGGAATCTCTTTTGAGTTTTAAAAAAGGATGAAGCACAATATTGTAAGTATTTCCGTTGTTTTTAAAGAGCTATTTTTCTATTTTCAGTCAATGTTTAGGGAATTTGTCCCCCCTTATAGTAAGGATGGGAAAATACAGTTCCCCTTCCAAAGAATTTATTTCTTACGATATGTCCAAAAATGCTTTCATAAAGTATTGGCCTGTAACTTGGAAAAATTCTGTGTACCTACTTCTTACCTTTGAGGAAACAGTATTTTCATTTTTAACACAACCAGCTTTTGTACACCTCAAATAGCTCTTATGACGTCACTGAAATGACCATGAATCAATATATACGTACTTTTCCGGTCATTTCTGGGTTAATTGATCAAAAACCATTGATGTTGTAAGACGATAAATTTTTTTTTTTAATTTTTTTAATTTTCTACTCCCCGTATCTTTCTTAACCTTGCTCCTACCGAAAATATTGAGTATAAAATAAAAAATATTATTAGGACCTTTTTTGTAGGAAATTTATTATTCTTTCAGTTTGTAGTGTACACTTTTCCGCTCAAACGCTTAGTTTTTAAAATATTCCCGAAAAATTACAAAAGGGGACCTTTAACCCCCACTCCTAGCTATAGCTCGCGGCTCTGGGCTGGAGACTTTTAGTATGTTATACCTGGGGGTCATCCCTACTTCATTAAATAATAACCCAGACAGCATGATTTATTGCATTTATTTTATAATTTTGAGTCTTCGTTGACTGGGCTAGTATGAATTTCTTGAAGGACACAATCACGAAAATGAAAAAAAAATCTCGAAATTTCCAATTATTAATGAATATGAGCTCGGAACTCTTTCAAGAACGACTGTGTTAACAGTGTAAAAGTGTGGCCGTTGACATGCGGGCGCCTGACTGATAACTGAGCATACCCTTAGCTGAGCAACGGAGCTGCGTGAGTGGTACAAAAAGGGAGTTAAATTCATAAAAACCTTTTGGTTTATGTTTTTGTTTTCGGTATGCATATAAGTAAATAAATTAAGTACTTACATCCGACTCCCTTTAAGTCGAATTTCCCTCTGACTCGAATTTCTTTGCCATATTTTTGCATTCCCTTCAATTTTTCATACAAAAAAATCCTCTAAGCCGAACCCCCTCTGAGTCGAAATTCCTTCTAACTCGAATATACATAATGCTATCAATTCTTGGGCTTTTTTCAATCCCTTTAAGTCGACTTTTGTTTTTTTTTTTTCCTTTGTAAAAAAAACATTCAACTAAAAAAACTTACCCTCTCGCTATTCTACTAAGTTGCGATCACATTTTTTAGCCTAATCGTTTTGTCGGATAAAAAAAAGTGTTTTCGGACGCAGAGCAAACAGGTGGGGAAAATATATTCTTATCGCATAGGAGTTATATCCACTGGAAAAACCGGTTTGTTTTTTTTTATATTTTTTCAATTTTTATTAGTGTTTTTTGAAGAGCTGCATCTTGTAACAAAAAGCATTTTACAGCTTTATGTTTTGCATTGGTAAGATACTTTTTTGACTTGAAATGAAGTAAAAAGTGCATTTTTCCGAAATATAAACAAAAAGTTTGTTGTATGAAATTAAAAACAAAAATTTTTATTTTTTTGGAAAAATTTACTTTTATTTCACTTCAAGTCAAAAGCATATCTAACCAATGCTTGATTGTGAAAAAAGTCTACGGGAATTTTTGTTTTTATACGTAAGATTTTGAAAATTTGATGAAGAAAAACGGTAAGTTGAATCAATTTGAAAATTTTCAGGAATGTTTATGCTATTAAAGTCTACAAATCTGCATACCAATATAAGTGATGCAATCAAAATTTGCGAAGAAACATAAGATATACCGAAACGCCACAAAAAAGTCGATTTTAAGTACTTTTTTTAAACTAACGGTGAAGGATCAAAACAAATAACTTCAACAAAACTTTAAAAAAAAATCTTGTAAAACGCTTACTCAAATTTCCAAAACTGTCCTTGAATTTTGTATGACGTTTTTATTTGCTGGGATATTGGTGATGAAAGCCAAAAGTATACTTTTTCATAAAAAGCCAGACCCATGCAAAAAATATTGTACGACAAAAAAATTAAATTGAAGCTGAATAAACAAGTTATCTGACCATTGCATGTGATTGACTAAAAAAAAAAATATTCACAAAAATGAGGGCCTTCAAGAAAAATGAAATTTCTCGTGCCGCTTCTTGCAATAACGCAATAACGGTGCTTCAAAAAGAAAATTTTACAAACAAATCTCGAAACAAAAGAAATAAAGCTGTGAAATGCTTTTTGTTTCAACTTTATACGACCACACGTTATAGAGCTACAGCTCTTCAACAAAAACTAACAAAAATTGAAAAGAATCTTGTTCCTTTCATTTATTTGACTTACAATTTTAATAGTCTTCTTCCACTCGATCCCTTATTGTGTTTGTATCGAAAAATTAAGTTAAGTCCGGACAAAAAATTATTATTATATAAATTATTTTGATTATTTAAAAAAAAATGCAAATATTCATAACAAGTCAAAATATCCATTATCCTTGAGACATAAAAAAAAATATCCGATTCCAACAATATGATAACATTCAAATAAAAAGTCCAAAGAAATGCGAAATCCTCAGGAAATGCTTAGATTTCCAAAATAACAAAATATTATAGCCTTCGGCTTAGTGTAAGCTTTCATAGTATATTCGTTTATCTTTGTATGTTTATTATACTTACTCGCCCTTATTGTTTTCTCTAAGGCAAAAAGAGAAAGAAGTTTATTGCAAAATACACATTACATACTTTTTTTATTTCAAAACAAATAAAAAATATTTAAAGAGAATGCTGGGTTTTACCTTAGGCGCGCACATAAAATAAAATTCTTTTTTTTTCTTATGGATGGGTAAATACTTTTTGTTGCTTGGTATCTTTTCTACCCTCTACAAATTTATACCAACCATGCAAAAAAAAAAATTGATTTGCCCAACACACAAAGTCAATGGTTTCAATTCTTGAAATTGCTAGGACAGGACCATTTCGATTGACTGAAAACATATTGAATTGAATTTAAACAAAAAAAAAAAACACAGCCAAATTGAAAATTTGGTAAGTACGTGTCTATTTGAAAAAAAAAAAATATATATAAATAAAGTTGGAAATGCCTATTTTTGTAAAAAAAAAATATGAAAGAATAGTTGCAATGTATTGGAGGTTGCGATTAACAACAATTGACCAAAAAAAAAGATGAGTAATCTCCTCTGAACAAAAGTGTGGAATTATTGTCCTTTAGATGCGGTAGGGTAAAAATAAAATTATGTATATTGGCACTTCACTGTTATTTTCAGATTAAAATAAAAAGCGACAAAAAGCCTTACTTTTTATTTTAATTCTTTGTAGGCCAAGCCATTGACCATACCTGAGAGGAAGTTTTTGTGGTCAAATCGAGGTTTTTAGTTTTTTACTTTTTATTTTGTAATGGCCGAACTCGTTTAATTGGTTTTTATTATATTATTTTTTTTTTTTTTTTTGTATTCTTCGGTGAATCCTTGTGTGCATTTTTCTGATGTCATCTGCAGACTTTTGTTATAATAAATGCATTTTTGTTTGAGTTGTTCGCTATTCATGTGCATTAGCATGGTTCCTGTACCTGACAGGTATATTTGAAGCATAAAACGATAAGGGAAAAACTTCAAGTCCTAATAGAAAAAAAAAATGTTGATTTCCATGTAACTGCACTTGTATAATAATAACATAAAAAAATCAATATTTTTTAGCTTAAAATCAATATTTTTTAGCTTATAATAACTTCTATCGCCCAGCGGTCGAAAAATAAAACTTAATTTATTTTATAATTGAAATTTAGAAACAATTAAATTATTCTTTCCAAGTTATTTTCAGCTGAAATTTTTTTTTGTAGACTAATACGCTTATTTTTAAAGACACCCTTTCAGTATAATTAATGTACAAACGTTTTAACCGTTTAAAACCCATTAATATATTCTAATTCCATTGCCTGTAAAACATATACTAGGAACTATCCTTGGAAAATAAGAGTTTCAACCATTTTTCCAATAAGCCTTACCTGGCATCGCGGAAAAGAAATAATTAAATTAACCTCCTGCTTTGGCTAACATGTAACTCTAGTGTTTTTCTTGGTTGTATTTAAATTTCTTACAAGTTTGATCATTTAGTTTACATGCACCCGAGTAAATTGCGTGTGCAACATGACAAAAGTCTTACACGAGGTCGTTATAAGCCCGCATGTCGCCTTCGTCGTGCGTTGTTGTCATCGTCGTCGAAAGTCAAGTTCTCGACGGCTTGGAGCCAGTGGCATGTTATTATGTAAAAGCTTGTTTAATTGGAATTGTCAATATGTCTTCTTTTAGAAAGACGTAGACGACGAAAAGAAAAAAAAATACTTAAGCAGCGGCTTCTCCAGTATTGTACAATATGTCTACCGCCATTGTCCGTCACGTATAGTAAATGTAGAATGTACAGAGTTAATATTATGGATATGACTGACTACTTCTGTGTCGGTATTGTTTTTTTTTTTTTTGCATCTATGTCAATTTGGGTGCAGCGAAATGTCGTCATCGTTTAAAATGGAAGTGTGCTAACATACATGATGATTTTTATCGGTTCGAATTGAACATGAATGACATTTATTGGTCTGTTCTTTGATTTTCGTAGGGTGACAACAAAAAATAAGTAGGGACAAATTATATCGCCTCAAAAATAGAGCAAAATGAATAGTGAAGGGTGGGACAAAAGGGACGGACGCCTTTTTGAATTTGTACCTACATACATCCATAATTTGGCTTGAGCTACAGCCTAGACGGATGGGTCGTTTTGCTTCTAAGCTTCTACTCATTGAAAAGTTCTGTTCTCCAGTCAACACTACACTTTTTACGAGTATTCACGAATGGAGCTAGATACCTAGCTTTATTAAGGGACCTTGGCTTCCCATCGCAGTTTTAATGTTTACTTACTCTATATAGTCCAGTCATCACGTCGTGAAAAAGGGCCTGACCTTGCGCGCAGAGGCACTGTCTGATTTTTTTTCATGGATCGATAGAGGCTCATTTCAAAAGCTTAAATCCAAATTTGCACCACCTGACAACTTTTTTTACCAAAGTTATTGGTAAAAATGTGTTTTTTGCCATTTTTTCGTCTTTTGTGAATATCTCGGCTGCAGTATGTCGCACAGAAAAAAATAAAGTATGGATTTATTTATAATAAGATTAGCTATTATATTATAAAAAAATGTATTTGTTTAAACAAATAAAAAGAAAGTTATAGTAAGTTGAAGTAAGTTTTTATTGTTTGAAAATCACTCTTTCTTGATTATTATGAAAAAAGCTCATTTAACGATGAGGTTTTTATTTTTTACTTTTAAAGTCTTTGTAATTATCTACAATTTAAAAAAAAATTCAGCCCTTAACTACTAACACAAGCCGAGAAATAAATTTATGAACATAGGTAAGTCGGCGCCCCCACGCAATTTTATGTTTTTACGTTTTATTTTATATCTCAGCCCCAGTATGTCGCAAAGTTAAAATTACAAAATTGTATTGTTTATAATAATTCTTTCTATCAACTTGCGTTAAATTCAATTTGTTTAAACAAATAGACGAAAAGTTGCAGTCCATTAATAGGATTTTTTGGGTTGATTTTATACCTTTTTTCATAACTATTGAGAAAAAACTGTATTTAACGGTACTTTTTTCAGGTTTACTGTTTTTTGTTGTCCTATAAATTTTCTATAAATTAAAAAAAAATTAATCCATTACGACAAACAGGAAACAAGTTATTCATGAATTAAAAATGACGCGTCAGTTTACTAACGCATAACAATATTCTTTCTTTTTTTTGTGAATTCTCGACCTCTGTGTATGCATGGTATGGAATGAAACTGTATTATTTTTAATAATATTCATTATGGACTTAAAGGAATTTTATTTTCTTCAAGTAGATACCTACATACCTACAAAAGTTAAAGTTGGTAGTAACTAAGTAAATTTTTTTCTTATTCCGCCCACGCTAACTCTTTAACGCACCACCCAAAGGGTAGAGTATGAGGCGCGTTTTTTTAAATCTTGTGGTATCCCCTGTAGGCCTAATCCACTGCAAAGATCAATAATTAAATTGGTCTTATTCTCAACCGTTTTGGGCGTGAGGGTATTTCGTTTTCACTCTCTTCATTAGTGTTATGACATTCAAGGTCTGGTATCTGCTCTGTTTCATTTTCGTTAGGAAAAGCTGTTTTCGTGAGCACAAGGTCGTAGTTTTCCTCGTCTTCGAAGTCATCAGCAATATCAACTACGTTGTAGCAGCTTTTCCCGCAGCAGATCTTGCAGACGGCTGAACACTTCAGGCTTTTCGACATCCGCAGGTTGCACCGCATTGTTTCGTACACGTGCAGGAAATCATGCGGATTCTTCGGATTTAAAAATCTTCACGGTTTTCAAAAGGTTTGGAGCTTTCTTCAGCGAAGAGATTAGCTTATTTTTTCCAAATTTGAAAAAAAGCAGAGGTTGTGTCACAGCAGCGACATGTACAAATGCTGAAGGCTGAGGAAAAGTGTTTGTGTGTGTGCACCGATTCAGCTATGTATGTATATATTAGGGTGGTCGTTATAATGTTTTTTTTTTTAGTTTGGACCTAAATCAGCTCTAAATGAAGAAAAAAAATTCCCTTATTTTTTCAGATTTTTATTTTCATCCCCTATAGTCGCTGTAGGGGTTAATTAAATTTCCCCTTTTTCAGAGCATGTAGGTGAGAAGTAGACAAGAAAAAATCCTACCGGAGTGGGGCAATATCTCCCACCACTTTGACGGAAGGGGCAATTTAATAAAATAATTGCATAAATAGAAAAACCTAATTAATAAACAACGGCAATACCTGCTGTAATGTTTTGTAGCTTTTTGGAAAGCCAGAAGTTCATTTTAATAGATGATTATTAAAAAAAGTTCATTGAATAAACCATTTCAGCAAATTCTGTTTTCAAACCTATAATAAAAAATATAATAATTTTGCTTCAAAATGTTGAGTTTGAAACAATTTTTTGCCAAAACTGTTCATCAAAAAAAACTTAATTTAAAAACAAGCCGTAAGAATGGACTTCTGGCTTTCCAAAAAGCTATAAATCATAACTGTAAGTATTGCCGTTGTTTTTTAATTATTTTTTTTCTATTTTATGCAAATATTTTATTAAATTACCCCTCCCGCCCAAGCGGGGGGAGATAATACCCCCCTCCCATCGGATTTTTTTCTTGTATGGTTCCCACCTATATGCTCTGAATTTTTTTGGCAGATCTTACGCGCGAATTTTCTAGTATGCAGAAAAAAAGGGGAAATTTAATTTACCCCTACAGGACTATAGGGGATGAAAATAAAATCAGAAAAAATTAGGGAATTTTCTTTTCTTCATTTAGAGCCGATTTGGGTCCATCTGGGATAACCTTTTTTTTAACGACCACTCTAATGTACATATGTATGTTCTTTTATGGATTGCTCGACTCTCATGAATCTTACAAGGCTCAATTTTTGGTAGATAGAAGGTAGAGTACTCCCCGCTTAATTGCACCGACCATTTTGTCTAATTTTTTGATCAATTAACCGGGCAGTTCAATTGACCGAAACATTAACATGTTTTTAGTTTCTTAGCTATGGTTTTTTTGAGATCAATTAAACGGGAAAATCAAATAAGCGAGGTGCAATCAAACGGGGAATACTCTATACCTTTAACGTTCTTCTTGAAAAATCGTGGCTTTTCAGTCTCCCAGGCCTTAGAAAATGCAGACATCTTTATAATACAAAATGCACTCACGCCCAAAACGGTTGAGAATAAGACCAATTTAATTGATCTTTGCAGTGGATTAATGGTGCGGAAAAGAGTTAGCGTGGGCGGAATAAGAGAAAATTAACTTAGTTACTACCAACTTTAACTTTTGTAGGTATGTAGGTATCTACTTGAAGAAAATAAAATTCCTTTAAGTCCATAATGAATATTATTAAAAATAATACAGTTTCATTCCATACCATGCATACACAGAGGTCGAGATATTCACAAAAAAAAAGAAAGAATATTGTTATGCGTTAGTAAACTGACGCGTCATTTTTAATTCATGAATAACTTGGCTCCTGTTTGTCGTAATGGATTAATTTTTTTTAATTTATAGAAATTTTATAGGAAAACAAAAAACAGTAAACCTGAAAAAAGTACCGTTAAATACAGTTTTTTCTCAATAGTTATGAAAAAAGGTATAAAATCAACCCAAAAAATCCTATTAATGGACTGCAACTTTTCGTCTATTTGTTTAAACAAATTGAATTTAACGCAAGTTGATAGAAAGAATTATTATAAACAATACAATTTTGTAATTTTAACTTTGCGACATACTGGGGCTGAGATATAAAATAAAACGTAAAAACATAAAATTGCGTGGGGGCGCCGACTTACCTATGTTCATAAATTTATTTCTCGGCTTGTGTTAGTAGTTAAGGGCTGAATTTTTTTTTAAATTGTAGATAATTACAAAGACTTTAAAAGTAAAAAATAAAAACCTCATCGTTAAATGAGCTTTTTTCTTAATAATCAAGAAAGAGTGATTTTCAAACAATAAAAACTTACCTCAACTTACTTTAACTTTCTTTTTATTTGTTTAAACAAATACATTTTTTTATAATATAATAGCTAATCTTATTATAAATAAATCCATTCTTTATTTTTTTCTGTGCGACATACTGCAGCCGAGATATTTACAAAAGACAAAAAAATGGCAAAAAACACATTTTTACCAATAACTTTGGTAAAAAAAGTTGTCAGGTGGTGCAAATTTGGATTTAAGCTTTTTAAATGAGCCTCTATTGATCTATGAAAAAAAATCAGACAGTGCCTCTGCGCGCAAGGTCAAATGACCTAATGACTGGACTAATAGGGAGTATTGGTTTCCTGTGAACAGAAACGTTAAGGTTTTAATCAAATCTAACATTGATTGCTATGAGATCTTAAAAGAAGGTGTCTTCATGATGTCAGTGCAAGGCCGTAGCCAGCGAATTATTTCGGGGGGTATAAGAACTATACAGTTGTTTTTGAGTATACAAAGCTTGGTGGTGAAAAAAAATTGTACTAAAAATGTCCGTGCCTTAAACGATTTTTTTTTTATTAAAGCAAAATACAAATTCCAAACGCATTTTTTTGGCAAGAAAATGTCAGTGACATTTTTTTGCGTGAAAATAAATTCGTCGTTATAGCCTAATTTATAGTTCCCGTGCGCAAAAAAAAATCTGCAAATATTCTCGCACGTCAAAAATAATTGAGGTGAAATGCAAAATTAATTGTTTGCACAGTTGGTTTACAGTGTAATGCAAAAATAGAAAAACCATTGCTGTCATGGAATGTCATGCAAAACAATGGACCCGCAATTGTCTTGCATGCGAAAAAATGTGGTGAGTACATTTTTTTTTTGTGGTCGGTAAATGTTTTTCGCCTTGAATATTATTCAACTTGGTGCACAGAATAGGTGGAAAATCGTTTTGAAAATTTTGATTTTTTTTTTGCACCGGAACTGTAAACTGCTTATAAGGCCTAGTTTACAGTTCCCGTGCGAAAATTTATGCAAATATTTTCGCATATCAAAAATTATTCAGGTGAAATACAAATTTACTGTTTTGCATGATTCGTTTACAGTTTCATGCAAAAATTAACCATTGCTGTCGAAGAACTACAAAACAATTGGGCAATTGTTTCGCGTGAGATAAAGTATGGTGGATAAAAAATATTTACATAGCAAACAAATATATTCACCTCACAGCATTATTTGCATGCAAATTGTTTTTGCATCCAAAATTTATTGTTTTCCATTTTCAGGCCTATAATAAGGGGTTAATAAATGACTCAATGGATGGCTTAGGCAAAGGCAAACATTCTGCACCTAAAATGTTTTACAAAATACAGCACAGAATAGGTGGAAAATTGTTTTGAAACATTTGATTTTGCTTTTGCATTGGAACTGTAAACTATGTTTAGACGTTAGAGTAGCCAAAATTTTAATAATGTATATGAATCATTTTGTGTAGGGCATTTTATCTACCCTATCATGCATTCAGCCTTTAAACTTTAAATTGTGACGATCCAATTTTTTTTTTAAATTGAAGTTTTCTTCTTTAAATTTTTGCCAAAAATTGAGGGAATCAGAATACACGAATCCCATTTTAAGTTGACTTAAAAAATCATGAAGGAAGGTAGGTAGTAAGCTAAATAAAATTAAATTTATTAATAATTATCGGAGAAATTTGAGTACAAATTTCATAAACCCCTGTCGCCCCCTCAATTGTGTTGCTCAATCACAAAAATTTGCTGCGTTTTGCTGAATGTTGATTTTATCAAATCCAGGTTCATGTATTGGCTCTAAAAACACTGGGTTTGGGAAATAGTAAAGACCTAAAAACGCACTTCTAAGTACAACAGGGGCTTCGGATCATCTGATGTCCTACCAGCAGAGCTCTTCAAGCACAGAGGGGATGTGTTGAAAGAGTACATGCATCAACTCCTTAACGAAGTGTGCGTGGAAAGAAGCATGCCCGATGACTGATCTATCAGCTCCCATCTACAAAAAGACAGTTCTATATCCTGCAAGAACTATCATGGAGAATCCATGATAAACGTCGCATAGGTCGTACAAGGTCCTATTCGAATTCCGAAGTACTGTGTGAGCGTCTAAGGCCTTTCTGCAACATTACAATCGGCAATTTATCAGTGTGGCTTCCGACCAGACAGATCGACAAGATTTCTTCAATCTCGTTCTGGAGCAAATAGTGCGCAGGGCAGGCGTTAACACTGAAGGCACTATTTTAACTTGTTGGTCTACAAGTAAACAAAGAAAATCTTAATAACATGTTATCAAAAAACAATGAATGATCTGTCAATCGTCACTGTTGATAGCATCAACTTCGATGTAGTTAAGGAGTTCATTTACCTCGGAGTAATAATTAATCCTACGAACGACATTTTAGTAGAGATCCGACGAAGAATTACCCTAGTAAACCAGTGCTACTTCAGTTCAAAACTCCTCACTCGAAAGACGAAGTACACGCTGTATGAAACCATTATACCACCAGTTCTGCTCTATGGCCCTGAGTGTTGGGCGATAAGCCAAATAGATAGCTAGTACTGGGGTACCCGAGACAAACGGGTACCCGGGTACTCGAAGACTCGCCACTCAGGTACCCTGGTATTTTTCTACCCGGGTAGTTATGAAACCGGTTACTTCCCGGGTACAGTCAAGAGCCCTAATTCACAGCCGCTATCCATCTAAAAACGTATGAAGTACTGCCTCTTGCAAGGAACTGACAACTCCTCCAAGAATATCTATTTTCATGAATAAGTGCCGTTCGGACTCGGCAAAAAATTAAATAATTGTAAGTTCCCTACATTCCTGCCAACGACACCCACACACTGGTTCCTCCCGAGCTGTCACACTTTTAAATTTGTTCTGAACATAATGCCATTAAGAGACGAAAGTTTTAGAATCAAGAGAAACTTAATTTTGATAGATTTCTATGAAATATAAGAAAGGAGCAATTATAGAAGAATTGTGTTGAGAGTAAGTTGGAGGAAAAGTAGAAAATTGGTAAGTAGCATAAAAAAGAGAAATTGATTTTGGATACATTTTTGAGGTTTTAACACAGTGCGTTTGGGTTTTGCTACCAGACATTTCTGAAAACTGCGAAAAGTACCTACTAATCACAAATTTTTGATACCATTTTGTGGTTTCGGGACATATCTTGATTTTTTTAATAAATTCTTTGATCTTGGGCTCGAGAGTCATAGTTCTACTTTATTGCAAAGTTTCCAAAGCAGAATATGTAAATAATTTTCAAATTCCCCTTCCGACATATATTTACTTAAATCTTTCTTTTTATTTTAAAATATTTTCACCTTCGCTTTTGCTCCAAAGGCCATCAATTTCCTTTACCCAGAAAACTACTGGCGCCCTTTTACACTCCAGATACTCAACATTAAATCAATTTAGATATACATATATCTGAGAATGATTAAAGATTACTATTCTCATCGGCTTTTTGGGTCGAAATAATGATTTAATGAAAGATTATTTCATTTCCTTTTTCCCAACGTTTCAACGGTGGTTGCCGTCTTCTTCAGGGGAAATCTTTATTTATAAAAAAGAAGTTATTTGCACATAAGTGTTAGTGTATGTAGGGCGAACATGAAATGAACTTACATAAAGGTTGTTATTCAAAATTTTAAGCTACAATATTTGAAAATATTTTAAGAATTTAAACTTAAGGTTAAATTTCACTTAAATCAATTTATTCAATTTTTTTTTAATTTGTTATTAAAAGCTACTCGGTGAACACCCCTCTCACTGAGTGGTGGCAGAACTTTTTATTGCTTTTTTTTTTCTTTCTTAACAATTCGATTTCAGCTTTTCTTTTTATGAAATATTAAACGTTTGACTTTTTGTGTCGGTCACATGACCGACCGACACATAATTAATATTTAATATTGTGTGTTCGAAATAATTATAACTCCGCAAGATAAAAGTGCAACAAATTGGCGCCCAACGTGGGGTGCATATTATAAGTAGATCCAACTTCATCTTTCTACAGATTGTATGTACATATTTCTGAATCAATTTCAATTGAAATCTTTCGTTTAAAACAAATATGTAGTATCGTTTTCGTTAAATCATTTTAATAAGTAAAAGTGCGCTCAGTCAACTCTCCTTTCAATTCCATTTTCTGTTAAAGTTGTTCCAAAAGAACATTTACTACCGAAATTATGTATAATTATTATTATTATTATTTATTATTATTCTTAAATATACCTTACGGAATAATGTGTGTATTTTATTTGCAATTATACCATCCAAATCCCATCTTAACTAATTTTTGTCTATGTCACCCTTAAGCCCCGACACAAACACTGCTATCATTTGCACTCCTTATAGTCATGAGTTATAGACTTCCTTTGAAAACCAACATCAATGAAACGAATATATTACAATACATTAAAGGAAAAAGGCACATTCACTGGATACTTTGTTGACATCTGCGTCAATTAGACGCAGAACCTAAGCAATTATTCACCAGACCGCTGCTGCTCAGTTCCGTGCATTAACCCCAACTTCCCCATAATATCTATGCCGCCAATACGTATACCAATTCGACCTCCTGCAAAGCAAAAAAAAAGAACGTAACCGCGCCAATTTGCACTTCTTTTAGCTGGCAATTACCGTTAATTCTCTATTTCATGAGCACAACATACATTATCTACACCACACATCCTCAACCTCTCATCTTCATCACCTTCACCCCGCTGAATGTCATTTCCGGTTGATAGTCTCAATATTCTTTTATGTTCGGAACGGCATGTCTGCCAAATGCATCCGATGTTGGTTGCCCAACTTAAATAGGTTTAAATCAATTTTATAGCTTGAACTGCATAATCCTAATTTCCTATGGCTTGGAAAAGCTATTTCACATATTTCCGTAGATTTATACCGGCGCCAAATATATTCATTTCCCTCCCAAAAAACAACAACAACAAAACATTTCTATAGTTTTTCAAAAATGCAATATTTATCTGTTGTTTTCGTTGCACTTCAATCATCACTGAGTATTTTTTTTATGAAATTGGGTCAAAACAATATTGAACAAGCACAGGAAATATGCCACACAATTTGTGGGATTTTAGTTTGAAATAAAAAAAAAAAATAAAAACAACTCAATACAGCTCAGTTCACCCACGCTCTGCTACATTCACTAAAAGAAGGCGGGAAAAACTCTTAACATCTAGAAACTAAAAAAAAACAGCATATCAATTTCCCGAGTGCGCTATTTTGATTTTCTAGCGCGCGCATTATTGTGAATGAATTTCAAACTTGTTGTAAAAATTTAGGTACCTTTTTACAGCCCACACTATTTTGCTTTGTTTGATTACATGATACAGATAATCCAGTGCCGCCGTCCGTCGGTCGTTGTCGGCGAACACTGAAAATGATAGCATGAAAGTTTCGATGATTTTTAACGAGCAATGTAGTAACTAAAGGGCATGTTGTGGAATCGTTAAAAAATACATTTAATTTATATAATTGATAAACTTTTGGAACTGTCATGCTTTTTATTCGAGGCTTAGGTAGGCTCGTCGTAGTCCAGGGTTTTCCCGATTAAAAGCAGCTAAAACTCGGGTTAAGAAGGAAAGAACTCGGGTTAAACACTAGCTTTATAATATTTTATCTTTATTAATAAGAAGAAGGGGTTTACAATGTTACAATTTTGGTTCCTTCTGTCTTAAGATAACTAACACGGTATTTCATATAAATCTTATAATTTCGGTTTGTCTTATGATATAAATCAAAGCTGGGTTTTGTAGAGCTACAGGAGTAGACTCTGCCCACAAAATCCACTTAAAAGAAGCGAACCGGGGATTAAACGGTAGGAATCTGATTCCAGCCCAAGGCTAGTCCAAGGGAGAACAACGGGTATAGACCTGAACCAACTCCGAAGAGCAGGCAGGGAGAACAACGGTAGGAATCTGATTCCAGCCCAAGGATAGTCCAAGAGAGAACAGCGGGTATAGCCCTGAACCAACTCCAAAGAGCAGGCAGGGAGAACAACGGTAGGAATCTGATTCCAGCCCAAGGATAGTCCAAGGGAGAACAGCGGGTACAGCCCTGAACCAACTCCAAAGAGCAGGCAGGGAGAACAACGGTAGAAATCTGATTCCAGCCCCAGGATAGTCCAAGGGAGAACAACGGGTATAGCCCTGAACCAACTCCAAAGAGCAAGCAGGGAGAACAACGGTAGGAATCTGATTCCAGCCCAAGGATAGTCCAAGGGAGAACAGCGGGTATAGCCCTGAACCAACTCCAAAGAGCAAGCAGGGAGAACAACGGTAGAAATCTGATTCCAGCCCCAGGATAGTCCAAGGGAGAACAACGGGTATAGCCCTGAACCAACTCCAAAGAGCAAGCAGGGAGAACAACGGTAGGAATCTGATTCCAGCCCAAGGATAGTCCAAGGGAGAACAGCGGGTACAGCCCTGAACCAACTCCAAAGAGCAAGCAGGGAGAACAACGGTAGAAATCTGATTCCAGCCCCAGGATAGTCCAAGGGAGAACAACGGGTATAGCCCTGAACCAACTCCAAAGAGCAAGCAGGGAGAACAACGGTAGGAATCTGATTCCAGCCCAAGGATAGTCCAAGGGAGAACAGCGGGTATAGCCCTGAACCAACTCCAAAGAGCAGGCAGGGAGAACAACGGTAGGAATCTGATTCCAGCCCAAGGATAGTCCAAGGGAGAACAGCGGGTACAGCCCTGAACCAACTCCAAAGAGCAAGCAGGGAGAACAACGGTAGGAATCTGATTCCAGCCCAAGGCCAGCCCAAGGGAGAACAACGGGTTTTTAGCGGCGGATGCCAAAAAGGTTTTTTTTAAATGATACATGGATGCACCAAGTAAAGGACCTAAGCTTATCAAAGTTGCTAAAAACAATGAACCGCTGGAAACTTAACTCTCTTTAAAATTCGGAATTATTTATTAATAATTAGGAATTAATTCGAGGTAACAAGGCTCGGCTTTTCCGGATTTTTGTACCTCCTCATCATGATTTTTGTGCCACAAGACAGTGTGAATTGTAAGAAGGTCAAATGTAAAATCGTATGGCGTCGGCAGCACGGAATGCAATACGCAGTTGTTGTTGCTTATCAGAGTGTATACAATGGTATTCTGTGTGCTGTGGCTGTTGATCATTCGATGGGTGGTGGCGGGCGTATGTTATGCTGATATAAGGTGCTGGTAGTTGATGTAGAATTGAAGATGGCTGATAACTGGTCTATGGCGGTTTTATGGTGATGTAGGGTGCTGATAGCTGATGTTATTGGCGGTGGGTGTATTTATAAATGGACGGTGATGGATCGTTGAACGCTTGGTGTGGGGGGAAGTGAAAAGTGTAACACGTATAAAGAACAAATTGTTACCATCACACATTTTTTTGTCTTTTTTAAACCTCCCGCAACCTTAGGTGGTTGGGAGTATCTGGAACTCCCAAAAACACATTATTAGTCTTCAAAATTGATGGCTGGTCTAATGTAATTTGATTCAACAAAGTGACTTAGCATCGATTTCTGTATGAATAATTTATGTAATGATTACATAATATTTAAATCTGTAGTGACTACATTGATGTTTAGCAGCGTTTTGTAGATAGTTGATTCTATGGACTTATTACATAAATAAATAGTCACTTAATAATACTATGGATCCATTACAGACATATATGTAGTGAGTACATTGACAGACTACATAATACATATTAGCTTCGTTATGTAGATAAGTAATTCTATGGACTCATTACATGAATAAGTAGTCATTGAACAACTCTATGGATCCATTACAGATATATGTAGTGATTACATTGATACTATACATATCAAAATGTCTTGTTAATAGTTATATGTATTTGGTACTGCTCCTTGTACAATGTACACACTACAATTTTTTTACTGTGTGTCTTAACTTCGCTGGTTTTATCACGCAGCTCGTTTTCCTTAAATTTTGAAAGAGTACAGTAGACGCTCGATATAGTGAAGTAATAAAAACCAAGCCTGTTCACTCTCTCGAGATTGTTCACTTTTTCGAGCGGAAGTTTTTTAAGGCTTTATTATGGTGAATTTGATCCAAAATGCATATTTTGTTCGATGTGAATGTTTTTAGATTTATTTAAGCGTTAAACAAAGCTTTATTAAAGGTCTAATAAGAAAACAGAGACAAATAACTGGACCAATACACGAAACTTGTATTCATTACATAACTTACTTTGATGAATAAATGTTTCAATTTAGATTGCAGGTTTTAAATATTTATGTTGTCATTACATCTTTTGCTGTAGCTGGTCCATTATTATGTATAGTATAACCGTTTGATTACTCGAGGTGACTACTGATTCCATAATGTACATATGTATTGAGTACATTTTTAGACTAAAAATTGCCATGCAACCTGGACACCTAAACTGTACTCAGCACATAGAGCTCAAGTTTGCAAAC
This sequence comes from Dasysyrphus tricinctus, assembly GCA_963921185.1. Classification (NCBI taxonomy): domain Eukaryota; kingdom Metazoa; phylum Arthropoda; class Insecta; order Diptera; family Syrphidae; genus Dasysyrphus; species Dasysyrphus tricinctus. Next base: position 79,287,973 of record OY992531.1, read on the forward strand.
TGCAGTGAGCATACATTTTACACAATATTCTTTCCACTGAGTACATTTTCCCCTGTCTTTAGGATGAAAACACTATTTAATGAAAAATTCATAAATTATGACATGAAACTCGTCGCTTTGATCTGATTGGATAAGATCAATTTTCATTTAACAAAAATTCTCATATTCAACCGATTTTAAAAGCTAGTACATTCGACTCAGTCGGGCATTTTATTATTATTATTATTTTTTTTATTGACTTTCCTTGCATCACCCACATCTGAAAACTGAAAATGACCACTTTCTTCATTTTCATTCTCATTTTCATTGGATTGGATGGATGAATGTTATGTTAACTTTCAGGGAGAATTGATTCACATATTGAAAATCATATCGTGAAATTGCCATTCACAGACTATAATATTTGTCAACTGATTGAGGAAAAGCAAGTTTTCGTTTTTTTTTCATATATTTATTTTTTCCATTTATGGTGATGGTGACTTGTTAGCACAAATCTGATGTGACCATCAGCCATATCACCATCGTTGGAAATGATTAAAAGTCATTTTACGAGGTTAACTTCTTTCGATTATGATTATGATGAAGCCCCCAGAAGTGTGAATACTGAATAGATTGTTGTCTGTAGGCTATATAAGTATAGATTAGTCGACTGATTCGATTGTGAAGTTGATAGATCTTTATTTTGTGGATAACTATGAAGTTCAATTTTAAGAAGTGAGCTTATACGAAAGATATTTGAGGTCAAGGTCAGGTTGGAGGTTATAGAAATAGGCCAGGAAAAATAGGTTCCGAGGTTGAAAAAATTAATTCATGAAATATTAAAATTGGAATCGACGCAGAATTGCAACCTCTATAACATATCCAAAGTCCCCCAAAATCCCCGCATTGGCTTTTTGTGTAGATGCATTTGAAGAGGTGCAGACGGGGAGAATTTGGAGGTCTATCAAACTAAAATATTTGTTTGGGTAAAACCTGATCATATGATACATGCTTTAAGGGTAGTTTTTAACGCTGAATCTAATGAAACCAAATTTTTTTGTAATGATGACTTTTTTTCAGGTACAACAGGTAAAATATTACCGAAAACCGTTTGAAAATAAAGGTATGTTAATGAAACTTGGAATAAATGTACCATTTGTCATACGAATTAAGAATCAAGACAGTTCTTAAAAATATCCATGGTGAAATCGTGTTTTTTTAAGGGGGAGGGGCAAGTGTAGAATGTTGACCATAACACCCACGAAAAAACACTTACACTCATGAAACTCGCCAAAAATATTAAATTTGTCATGGCAACCAAGAATCAATATAGTCCACATAAATATATTTGCTCTGGGGTTTTTTTTTTAAAGAGAAGGAAAATCTGGGAAGAAGTTGGAAGATTTGAGCCAAAATTCCGATTTGGTGTAATTGAGGTATATACATAAAGTATGGTATATGATTTAAGGGTATTTTTTAACGCTGAATCTAATAAAAGCAAGACTAAAATGATACAAGCACCTCTAACAAAGTTATGGGCCTTTTCAAGCAAAAATTAATTTTTGAAATCGTATTTTCCGTAGAACAAGTCAAAAGTTAACAGTCACCAAAAACACTATTAGAACAAAAATATTTGTATGGACTATTTTGATTCTTGGTTGCCATGAAGAGTTTAATATTTTTGGCGAGTTTCATGAGTGTAAGAGTTTTTACGTGGGTGTTATGGTTAACATTCTTTGTTGCCCCTCCCCCTTACAAAAAACACCCTTTCACCATGGATATTTTTAAGGACTCTCTTGATTCTTAGTTCCTATGACAAATGAAACATTCATTCCAAGTTTCATTTACATACCGTTATTTTCAAAGGTTTTTCGGTAATATTTTACCTGTTGTACTTGAACAAAAAGTCATCGTTACATAAAAAGGACAATAACTTATTTTTGGGTGGTTGTATCATCTTGAATTTGATTTCATTAGATTCAGCGTTAAAAACTACCCTTAAAGCATGTATCATATGATCAGGTTTTACCCAAACAAATATATTAGTTTGATAGACCTCCAAATTCTCCCCGTCTGCACCTCTTCAAATGCATCTACACAAAAAGCCAATGCGGGGATTTTGGGGGACTTTGGATATGTTATAGAGGTTGCAATTCTGCGTCGATTCCAATTTTAATATTTAATGAATTAATTTTTTCAAGGTTCCCCATACGATTTGTGCTATTTTTCCTGGTCTAAAAGCATTCTTTAGGTTGAAATCGTGTGAGAATTCGTGCAAGAATTGTTTCTGAAAAGCCTTCATTTTAATTACTTGACTCTTTTTAAGAAGCAATATCTTTTAACTGATCGCCCGTATGGGTATGGGAAAATATGGTACCTATAGGCTAAGATCCCGCCATAGAAGGACCTGCTCTCATAATGGGATCACCTGAGAGGTACACTGTTCTGTAGGTAGTGCCTAAAAAAACAATTAGCGCATGGGCCTAGCAGAAGGCATAGTGTTGCTACGCCTTGGAGTTAAGTTTTTGGGTGTTTTTAACTATCAGACCCAGCTAAGATTGTAAGGTACTCTGAACTTGATATATAAAGAAAATATCATTTGAAAAAAAAAATTATTTAAAAATAAAAAAATATGTGATTTTTTTAAACTTGAAATTTCAATTCGGTTAATTAGGGTAAACAGGGAAAATTCAAGAATCTATTTTCTAAACAATAACTGATGGAGAGTTGATTCTTTTTGTGAACGGTAGATGCTATAAATATAAAAAAAGTCGCATACATACAAAGTTTTAAAAATCTACTACTTGAGATAGTACCTATATTTGAAAGTCTAGAATTGCAAAATGGAGATTTCAGAAATTATAATTCACCATAAATCGTTTAATTAAAATGACGTTTAATTACAATAAATATTATATTTTTTCAAAGATAATAAAAATATTAAACATATTTCTCTAATTATTTTATTGAAACCTTTTTGGTTGGGTTAATTTAATAAAGGAGAATGGGCAAATTTGTATGAAACATGGGCGTGAGCGGCCAAGAATGGTTTTGTTATTTTTGGATGTGTTTTAGTCCTACAATCACTGTGCAGAAATTTTTTCATTGTGGTGTACTTCAAAACCGAAAAAAATGCATTTCTGCTCTAACACTTTAATAAAGTTTTGAAAGTTTCTGGCTTCTGACCAATTCAAAAATAGAAAAAGGAAGTGGAACAAGAAATCAAGACAGTCTCAAGAATATTTTGTATATAAAAAGGGCCATATAACATCATTAATAAGAAGATTAACCATAAAACTAAAATATGTATTAAAAAATCACAATATTAAAAATCCTGAGTAAAATAATATATTTAAAAAATTACAATTACAAAGTTGTTGAAATACGTACTGGGTCTGTTTAAACCCGTAATGCGGCCTTGGTTTATTCTGAAACCCCGTTAAACACACTACTATATTATCAGTAGACGTTATGAAGTTAGAATAAAGCATTACACCCACTAAAAATATAATCACTGCTCAATGCAATTGCATTATATTAACATTGAAATATCTTCTTTTCTATATGAAATGCAATGTAACGTCCATAGTGAAAGTTGTTCCTGAGTAGCATACCTTTCATTTGACACTAATTTCATTAATGGCCGCTAACGCCCAAAACTGCCCATTCTCCTTTACATATTAAAAAAAAAAAATGTTCGATAATTTTCATTTTTATATTTTTTTTTACTCGTTGGTATTTGCCTCGAAAATTACCTAAAACTAGGGCACATTTCGTATATATACGATTTTTTCAAGATATTTTCGAAAACTTTATCCAGACTTAAGGTTCCCACACTCAATATTTAACCTATAATGTAAGCATAAATAATTTTATGAAAACTTTTTGGCCTTTGGGTAATTTTTTAAAATAATAATATCTTTGTAATTTTAGTCTTAGAAAAAATAAGAAAACGTTTTTTGTACAAGCTTTATATAGTTTTCGAACGTATGGGGTTGTTTTCGAAAGCATTCAGTGGTTATGAGTTCCTGCTACTGATCTACAATTTTTGTATAAAATTTTTTGGGTTGGTTACGAAATCCCCATTGACAAAATCTCGAAATGGCAAGAAATCCCGGAAGTCACAATCTTGAATGGCAAAAAATGATAATTCCGAATGCCATAATTCTGAACACCCAAAATCCAGAATGCCAAAATCCCAAAAACAATATTCTCTTAGTACTTTTCCAAGAAACCAAACTGTTTTGTATGGCAGGACTTCTGTAAACTTTGGCATCAAGACCTTAGGTATCTCAAAAGAAAAAAATCTACAGTAAAAGACATTTCGAAATAAACAATAAAAATCTTGAATTAAAAATTTCGAACGTACAAAGAACAGGTGCAGTGCAATAAGACCCGTAGGTCTTATTTCCCAGCGTAAAAGGAAAAAGCAACCGCGGGTTTTTCATCTTTTTTGAAATGGCAATAAGATCCACGAAAAAAAAAAGAATTAAGAACCGCGGGATTAAAGCCCACACTTAAAGTATGATTTAGACTTTCGACTCCTAAAATCAGGTCCCAGGAAATGTGGCACCACATGAAAAAAAAAAATCGTGCGATATTTCTCAGCTATTCTGTTACCCAATGAGGGGTTTTCAACCATCAAATTGCGCGATTTTCTCAGGAATTCCGATGCTTTTCAAGGTAAAAGTTGTGTTGAAAACCATCATCGATGAACAGAATATTGAAAAGTATCATCAACAAAAAACGGAATAGATGAACAAAATCTCGCGATTTTCTGCTGCTTTTCAACACGAACCTTAAATTTAAAGTTCAAAGTTAAAAGTTCAAGTGAGCTCAACTCCATGATTGCGTTTCGCCCAGGTACGATAGTTGGGCTCATCAGTTAGATGACTATCGTACCCTTCTAAGAGCCCAACTATCGTACCTGGGCGAAACGCAATCATGGAGTTGAGCTCACTTGAACTTTTAACTTTGAATTATATATTCGGTCACTCCACTTAAACAGAAGAATTTCTTTTCGAATTTTCTTCATATTCAATTATCTTAAATTTAAAGTTTCAGTAGGGAACAGAATAGCTGAACAAATCGAGTTATCTTTTTAGCTATTCTTTTACTGACTGATGCCATTCAATATAAAAATCGTGAGAAAAAGGCGACAACAAAAGCGGTATTTTGAAAGTACTTGGTCTTCGATTGGCGGATTTCCACAAAGCACATTACTATTTTGTTATTTTTAAGCACTTTCTAGTAAATTATGCAAAATGAAATAAGACCCCAAATAGTGCGTCAAATTAAAATGAAACCAAGCAAGTTGGGGTCTTATTTCACTGGGGCTTTATTTCATAATAAAACAAGACCCTAAAAGTTTAATGAAATGAGGATGCAAAAACTGAAATAACACCCTAAAGTTTTGGAAATGACAATCCACGGGCTCAAATACCGCGGGTCTTGTTGCAATGCATCCTAAAAACACGATTCATAATACCTAAACTCTGTCCAGTTTATATTTTCAGTACAGGGAAGATGAGACATTTGCCTTTCACTCTGACCATAATGGGTTTCAATAAGCTATCTTTATTTTAAAGCTCTTATTGGGTTGACTTATTGAGTATTATAAGTTTTGCCACAAATGTCACAGAAATATCAATAGGGTTTCCAACTGTTTATTAATATTTATAGTCAAAACAATGATGACCGCAATGAATTCAATCTATCTTTTTCCACCAAAAGGTAAGATAACAGGCGCGTTTTTTTACGGGTGTTCCCAGTAGGGCTTCGCCTTTTTAAGGTAACTTTTCTCCTACCAGAATTTTTTTTCATTTTGATACAGAAAAAAAAATCGCAGTTTTTTATATCAGATTCTGTGTTATTTTCATCAAAATCAAAAAATTTGTTCAACCATCTCCTGATTTTTCTTTCTTTCTTAACACCTGTGTCCTTCGAACCTACTAAGCCATTCGAAGTTAGCCTTCAAACTGTACTTTTTTGTGCTTATTGGTTAATAGACAATTGTTGATTGTGATATCCAAATTGGGTTGAGAAAGTTTTCTTTTCGGTATTATAGGATAAAAGCGGGTGAGATGGCGCAGCGGGGAGATGGCGCACCTTTAATATCTCGTACATTTATTATTCAATCTAAACGAAGTAGCCTGTAGGTACTCGCTGATTTTTCCATGACGCAAAAAAAAAAAAATATAACGCCAAAATCAGAAAGGGATTTACCTATTTAGAAAAATTTTTATTGAATTTTTTGTTCGGTTCTGTATCTAAGTTGGTTAACGCTTGGATGTCTACTATACATCAATAGATATACAAAAGTATTGTCTATGACCTGTCTATGATAACTTTGTAAAACTGCCATCCGTTTTTTTGTATGCGTTAAAATAAGTAAATATGACAAATTGGGATAGATGGCGCAGTTTTTTGAGGGTGAGATGGCTCATTCCACAGGTCACTTTTTTGCTTTGGTGTACTGTGGCCGTATACCATCTCACCTGCAGAACGATATTTTTCAAAAAATTCTAACTTCGTTATGCTTTGCTTTGTTGTTTGAAATTTTCTTAAAACGCCCGTACGGGATACCAGACATATGTATTTACATGCACAGTTAAGTGGTTGCGAACGCAAACTGAAAGTGTATTTTATTGACTTTGGGGTTATGCATTTGGCATATGTTTGGTAAACCATCTCCCCCACCCTATAGGAGGAAATGGTTTTTCTTAATACTTTTAAATTTTTCAAATAAAAAATAAAAATAAAATTCATACAACTTTGAAAAATTAATATTATGTAAATAATATAGATAGTAAAGAATATAAATTTCAAATTAAAAAAGTGACAAGTGCTTTACTGTGGGAGATATTGAAAAATCAAAAAAGGTATGCCTTCTCACCCGCTTTTACCCTACAATTCTTGATTTTTGTGCATTCTAGATTTGTGTGCATCCGAATTTTTTATTGAGAGATTGCTTGCATTCGAGATCCCAAAATGGACAAGCCATAAAAAACAGTTTGGTTTCTATGATAGTACTGTAATAGTGCCTAGTAAAAAGTATTAAAATTGCATATTTTATGTCGACTGCATTCGGGATTTTGAGTATTCAGGATTCTCATTTTTTTGCAATTTGGGATTTTGCCATTCGGGATTATTTATGCCCTCTCATTTATAATGCTCACACGATTTTGCATTGGATTTTTCGGTGAGTTTTCCTTATGTCAAAGTGAAGATGGTTGTATTCAAAAAACTTCACTTGCATTTATTCCGCAGATTTTTCTTGTTGCTGTCTATTTTTCCAATAATTCATCTCAAGAACTTTTTGAAGTGCATTAAAATTCCGAGACAGAAGGAGCTTCTGACTAGAACTAGATGGGGTTAGTTTATGTATAGAATATAATATACAAGTATACCGACAGTAGTTTTTCCCTAATTAAGATCCCTGTTCAGATCTTGTTTGAAAGCTATTCTATTAAGGAACTCTTCTTTTGTTTGCAAAGTGTGAAATTTTACTGAAACATGCTTTCCGAACAATCTTATGAGAGAGAAGTTTCTGATATCGAAAGGATTTCTATTGTTGTGTTTATTGACACGCGCAAACCGGTTAGCCTTAACCAAAATATGACATCAATGAAAAAAGAACACAAATTGCAGTTGACAACAAAAACTGAACTCTATAGAAAATTTTGTGTCATATATTTTTTTTCTCAAATTGATTAACGAAACAACAATAGCCAATCATATTTTTTTGTTGCAAAATCTTTCGCACATTCCATCCCCTGGCGACCATAACCAATCAAGCTATGCAGACAACAATGCCATTTTGGTTTGTGTCATTCCATTTGTTGAATTCATGACAAAGTGCAGTGGCATAATAAAGCCCTCAATCTGCTTAAAATCACACATTCCATATTATAATTCAACATCCCGCTGCAGTTTATAAATTACAAATTAATATTCATTTCTCTCATTTGGTTGGAAATAATATCCCACGACCTAACGCACCCTAAAAATAAAAATTGAACACAAAAAAAAATCAGAACTCACAATTGATGTGCATCGTTTGTGCAAACATCAAACTGAGATTTCCTCTGCAATATAATGCTGCTGCTGATTTGCTGATGATGTGCTGCTCTAGCATCACTTTCCGAAATCGTGTGATCTGACAACGCACGATTTTGTGTGACAAACGATGATGTTTCCATCCGCTCTGTCATCTAAAGAGATAGAGCACAAACCTATTTACCCAGTTCCACACCAAATGACATACAGTGGGGTGGACAGTGTGGAAGAGTCAAAAGAATTTGTATTTGTTTTTTATTGTATTACAAACCAATGACTCCATAAAAGCTATTTGATTAAATGTTGTTAAATGCACTAAATCAAACACCTACTGTATTCTTGTGAAATACCGGTTCACTATAGAATATTCGAGTAAGAATGAATCATTATTACTTGTGAGTAGCAATTTTCCGGCGTGATGTTTAAAAAATTACATTCTTCTGCTAATAGTTTAAATAAAAAAAAATAATATCAACAATTAGACTTCAACAAACACTCAACCTTTGAGTAGTAGCAGTTAGCAGATATTAATTAAAATTATGATTAATGTCGAGTTAGCAAAGTTACAATCGCCGATTAAAGAACGATTTGCTGGATAATTTGCCTTTAATTTGTCATTAATTAGTTTTTCGTATAGTTAATGGCTAATCATAAAGCTAACCATTTTGCGCTGCCTTTGACTTCTTAAATGTTCAGTTTTTTATTTTTGAAATTGTGAACGTTCGACTTGAGCCGAACTTTCTACTAAGTGAGTCCCAACTCCAAAGTCATAACAGGGGCCAACATTTTTAAGAAACGAGAAAAATTTAGATATGTGTTGTCTCAGTATCGGTATTCATTTGAATCTAAAAGCTGCAAAATATTAACTTTGAATACTTATATTTTTTTTTTATTTAAAAAAGAAATTTTTATTTTTACCTTTCCTTCTGAAGAAATCGAGTCCTCCGAACTCCCGTTAAATGTCGGTCCAAAAAGTTTATTCTCATCATTTTTCCTATGTCGTGGCCAGACGTAGAACTGTCAAAATGACATTTTGCGTCCTGGCCACATGACTGCTGTTGCAGTGTGAAAAAGTTTTACATTTGATAAACTCAATTAGCTTTAATTTTAAATAACAGCTGTGGAATGTAAAGTTATAAACTCCACTTCGATGATTTTGTATCAAATTTTTATTTTCACTGAAACTGGCTTTGTATAGGGTGTTTTTTTTTAGAGGTATATAACTTTAAGTTGGCAACACTTTTTTAACTAGCGGCCATTTTGTCAGCTGTCAAGGGATTCATTTTTAGTTTGGTTGGCATTTCAACATGAATAGACTGACGCCTGAACAACGCTTCAAAATTGTGCAAATTTTTTTTGAAAATCATTGTTCTGTTCGAAATACGTATCGCGCACTACTGCGTCCATTTTACGGTTTAGCGATGAAGCTAACTTTTAGTTGAATGGATACGTCAATAAACAAAACTGCCGTATTTGGAGTGATTATAATTTTCAAGTTTATGTTAAGACACCGTTGCATCCACAAAAACTGGCTGTTTGGTGTGATTTATGGGTTGGTGGAATAATAAGTTCGTACTTCTTTAAAAACGATATGCTGGCCAAAACGTTACAGTCAATGGTGACCGCTATAGAGCCACGATTACTGACTTTTTCGTTCATTAATTGAACAACCATGATGTGCAGGAGCTGTGGTCTCAACAAGACGGCGCAACATAACACACAGCTCGTGATGCCACTATTGATTTATTGAAGGAAACGTTTGGCCCCCTAAATTGGCCTCCAAGATCGTGCGATTTAACGCCGCTTGACTATTTTCTGTGGGGATATGTCTACGCCGATAAGTCCGAAACGATTGACCATTTGGAGGACAAAATTCGCCACGTTATTGCCGATATACGGCCACAAATGTTGGAAAAAGTCATCGAAAATTGGATCTCCAGATTAGACTACGTCCGAGCCAGCCGTGTCGGTCATATGCCAGAAATCATATTAAAATTATAATGCCAGAAGATTACCTTTCGAATAAAGTAAATTTCATGTCAATTGAAATAAATAATCTTTGTTTTATTCCATTTCTAAAAAAAAACACCCTTTATTTTAAACCTTATTTTTTGGAAAAAAAATTCAAAGCTCTACCAATCTCAAGCTTTTCCACACTTCACCAATTTCGTCTCTTGCAGCTGCCTAGTAAACATTTCGTGTGAAATAAAATTTTCATGCGAAACCACAACTTATATCGTAAACCAAATCTAAAATTTAATACTATTTAAACAGTGTTTTATTTGTTTCCCTTCTCATTTTTCTTCTAATTCTCATTTTTAGAACTTAAAATACGCCCATAAGTAGGTTGTGGAATGCATTACCTTTGTTCAAAATATGACTTTTCATAGATTGTGGAATATTTTTTATTGAATTAAAAGAAGTGTGTACTAAATGAAAAGAACTTAATAAGTCCCACAATTTCAAAAATCCACAAAAATCCCAGATCATCAGGAAAAAATTGCGTGAACTTTTCAACTTAAGCTGCTGCACCATTTATTTTATAGCAAAACTTCCATCTCGACCAATTTAAAACCCCATCACATTTTTTTTTTATTTTTCCTTTGCGGCTGCATTTTTCACACTTTCTGAAAATAAATTTTCATGCAAAACCGTCAGCGTGAAATTTTTAATTATATCGTACATTCCACAGCTTATGTCTTCCAAAGCAATTTTTCAAAGTGTATAACTTTTTCACATTGCATTAACTTTTTCATTCCATGTTAGTTGACTACTAAGATATACTACAAATATGGTCTGTGAAAAATTGTGAAAGGTAAATGTTTTCGTTTCAAGAAAGATAAGTCACTTCTCCCTATTAGGCTTCAATTGATATTAAACAGGTTCCACAATTTCTAATTTAAAAAGCTCAACCACACTGCAAAATGCTGACATAGCTCTTGATATAAAAGTTCGTTTCCATTTGGGAGCACTTTCACTACAAAACTGTCGAAAGTGATGCTTGGATAGCTGTCTACCTCTTTGTGAGCTAATTTCATGACCTGAGACCTGTCCGTAGTCTTTTTACTTTCAAATGGATACGCGTTTTTAGAAAAACTTCAAAAAACTTCATTCCACCATAGCCACAATTTCAAGCCTTTTTGTAAACTTGTGATGACCTTTCGAAATGAATACGTTCCACAATTTTCCTCTTGCTAAATTTACAAGCGCTAAGATTTTTGATTCAATCCGTCGTATTGGGAAACTCACTCGAATAAATATTTAGCTATTGCTACTTTTGCCTGAATAAAATTTCACTTCCAGTACATGCATCACATTCCGCCTCAAACAATTCATTCCAACATCAGAGGTTTTTCGTGTGAAACTCAGGACAAGTCAAAAAAAAATTGTAAATGATGTTAAACTCACAATAAAGGACCAAATTGAAGTTTTATCGTTTAAAATTGTTCATTTCACGTGAAAATTTGTGAGTGAATAATAAATATTTCATTGTCACTCGAACTCAAATAAAATCAAAAGCTATTAGATTTATACTGTCTTAAAACAAAGTAAAAATAAATGTAATACGTTCCACATTTTGGTAGCATTCAAAATGAATACATTCCACAAGCTTCTTGTGACCACACTTTAAGTTAAAATAAAGGAAATCGTTAAAACTTTCAAATAAAACTTGCACAACAGTTACTATTTGGACACAATATTGAACATGCCAATCTTTCTCTTTTGGGAAAGAGGCTTCTAAAAGATTGTGGAACTCATACTTTTCGTTCCACTAGAAGTGGAATTCAAATTTCTGAATCCATTAGTTGAATTTAGTTCAAATTTGTGTACTATTTGGTCCCACTGTCCAATACAAAAGAGGACCCTCCAAAGTAAAATATTAAGAGTTTTTGTTCTTGTCTGCCACATTCACTTTTGACCAGTTTTTTTTTAATCTAGGTCCACTCACTGTCGGTTTGTCCGTCCAATTTTCAAAAAAAAAGAAGAAGACAGAAGTTACAGCAGTTAATGCTCAGCGTGTGGCTCGTTCCGTGTCGTCGCCGCCATCATCATGATGTTTAATGCACAAGTCAAGCAGAGGAGATGATGAAATGAGAATAAATGTGCGTCTATTCTGGGACAGCCAGGTTGGTTCCAACGTAACGTTCCAATTATAAACTAGAAGAAAAGTTTAGAATCTATTTTGCATTTATAATTAAAAAAAGGCCAAAGTGAGTAAAACTTTGCTGGCCCCTGAAATTTAGTTCGCATGGCACACATAAAATTACCCCCTCCGGAGCTCTGAGGTGTATAAGCTTGATGCACATGAAGCACTGAAAAACTTTGAATCGAATTATCGAAACTGCAATGTCGTTCACAGGAAACTATATGGATATACAGCAATTGCCACCCGTGGCGATTTAAATGTGCGGGTGCGATTTTATGAATAGCGAAATGCAGTTTTAAGCTTCTCCTTCCACTGAATGAATGTTTATTCAAACAAATTGAGACCGGGAGTCATATATACTCGCACATACACAAGTTGTTTCGTTCGTCCATATTGCAGAGGGATGATTTTGGATTTGGGTTAACGACTTGCTGTTGTATGCAACAAGGGTACGAAATGTATGATAGTTAAAATTGCGTTTATCGAGAAGGGAAAACGAGAATATTTCTATACCAAATAAGAATAGATGGGATGCAACATTTTAGAGGACATTGCACATAGTTTATATTTAAATGGGAAATGCCATCATGAGTTATAAATTTCATGTGGTGTACTTTATTGCTTTGGTAAAATGTGACCATGGAAAGATCAAATCAACCGCAAAAATGAGAAACAGAAAATATCAGGTTGAATAGGAAAACTGAACTGTGCTTATATGACCCAGAAAATTGCTACAAAGATTAAAATGTTGGTTGAAAATTTGTACATATCTATTTGGAAAATATGAATTTAGAAATTGATTTAAAATGTATTTAAAAGTTAATTAGTTAATAATGTGACAAATTACAAATGCGGATTGAATAAAACTCGAAAATACCTGGTTTTGGTGGAGTGTGCCTATTTGTTTGCTTTAAGGCCATAACTGGTATAAAATAAACAGATTACTTATGCAACAAGTAAACTAAAAAAAAAGCTTTGAAAAAATCGACATTAATACATTTATGTGAAGAATATGTTTTTCAATCAATTGATATGAAAATATATAACAAATTCAAGCATTTGGGGAGGATTTCATATTGAAAAATAATTGGTATAAATACAAAACTGCCATCTAAAATCCACAAAAAGTTAATTTTTCACACATATTTTATTATTTTATTACGTTTACCGCTTCTATTCAATGAATAGTAGACCAAAATATCACTTGGATTTGGATTTATTCATCAGATACTTCGAATAAACTGGTCTAATGCATTCAATTCTCTGTTTCCAACGTTGAGTTCTGAGTATGTATTTCATTTGAAAAAAATCGATTTGTTCACAAAAATATCACACCAATCTGCATTTATATATCCATCAAATTATTGGTATAAAACGTGCATTGTTATTTTGTCAGACGTTGGTGTCCGTCTTATGATTTGAGTTTCAGATTTTTGTATTAAAAATATTCTATTGGTTGACAAGAATATCACAGATTTGAGTTTAATCATTTGATGGTTGGTATAAACTGGTCTAATGTATGGAGTGTTTTGTTATAAAGCTTGAAAGTCGCTTCTGATTTGTTTATTTGAAAAAAAACGAATGACCATTCGCCATAAATGTTTGTTTGAATGGTTTATACCAATAAACAGATAGAAAAATTCAATAATGGCGAATAACCACTCGGTTTTTTTTTCAAATAAACAATTCAGATACGACGTCCAAGCTTATTTCCAAGAATACCACACAGATTTTTATTTATTCAACTGATAGTTGTCATATAAACTGGTATAAAGCATGCGGTTTTGTTTTATCAATCATCGACGCTCGTTGTATGGTTAGAGTTTCTGATTTTGTATTTAAAATATGGATTTTTTAACACAAACAACAACAGATTTGTATTTATTTATTTAATGGTTGGTATAAACTGGTCTAATGTAGGCAGTGTTATGTTTTGCTGCTTCGGTATTGCTTCTGATTTGTTTATTTAAAAAAAAACTCAGTGTATATTCGCCATATGTGTTTGAACGGTTTATACCAATAAACTGATAGAAAAATACAAATATGTACACTTTTCAACAGTATTTATATTTGTATGATATTAACATGAAACAGCAAGACTTACCTAATCTATAAGAATCGTTGACACTTTTCGACTAATTCAGGCGTACATTAGGTAGTATGTAGACAGTTTTTTTTATACCATTCAGGGACTCATTTCGAATTCTGTTATTTTTAAAACTTTCATAATCTCCAAACTTCTAGAAATTTGAAAAGAATTTACCTTTTACTACTAACGAAAAACTGAAATTATCTTTCACGATTCTTTGAAACTAACTCCAAGTCGCTGCCCTTGAGGTTTCAACCTCTTAATAAAACGTGATGTTTCATTTTCACACGAATTAATTTTTACAACAAAAAAAAATAAAAAAAATCCATAACAGATCGTAAACAATACTGAAAATCAATATCAATTTTATTAGTCCTTCTTCCAAGAAGCAAGCTATTGAAGTGGCTACAAAGTAAATTAGCTTTTCATCCCTTCGATTTCACAAGAATGGCAAATAAAGTTAAAGTCATCGCGTCGTCACGATGCTACCGTCTATAAATTTCTTAACTCTGTGATAATGCACGTTTCTTCTTTTTTACATTCCTTACTTCACCATCAAGGGCAAAGGGAGGTTATAATTTAATGAGAATTTTATATCACGGAAAAAGCAAAAATGTAATAGAACATATTTTTTTCTTTAAGAGAATGACATAAGATTCCAAGAGATGAGCGATAACATCAGGCAGATACCAAAATAAAAAGAAAACGAAGTGAAGATATTATGCTGAGCTAGTATCTGCATCACTTTTTTTTGTGATGATGTTATTTTGTCTTCCTACAAATCATTGAATCTTTAAAAATACAGAGAAGTATAGAAATAAGATTACAATCCCTTAAAGTATGCTGCTGGAACTTTTTTTCGTCAAAAGAACATCATTGGATCAAGAGAACTTTTTACATTTTTGGAAATGACGTAAATGTGATTATCTGCAGGCTTATGATGTTTGTTGTAAAATAAAATCATTTCTGCTAAGCTGTTCTCTTTCCCCGTTAAGCTAACCCCTAATTTGGGTCATTGTGAACCAAAACATCTTAAACTTAACAACAACCATTCAAAATCTACTCCAAAACATTTATTTTAAGTCCCTTACTCAAGTGGAAATATGTGGAGGAAGATATAAAGTTCACTGAAATCTTTGAAGATGTTTTACGTCCCGACTTTAAAAGCGATTGCCTAAAAATACGAGAAGAAGCCAAAATGGAAATTCAAAAAGTACAGAAGGCTTACAGAAGTGTTTATATTAACACAAAAGGAAAAAGTCTATAAACAGTACAAAGATCATTACTCAGAAGCCATTCAGCGCACGCTATTTCTAAAAAGGGTTTAATATATGCTGAGATCTTATGAAGGACTATATCGATTCAAAGTTGGAGATTATGGGGCCTTAATTTTAACGTCGACTGTGACAGATTACATGGTATTTTTTCTGAGGATGAAGATAATGATTTTGAATCCGATGTCTTTCTATACCTAAGCTAACGAATGATTCAGAATTACAAAATTTAGGATAAAAGTAAATATATGCAAAAAGTTAAAATTATTCGAAATTATTTAATATTTCTATTTCAGTTTAAAAATACTTTCTGTATCGAACGCATCCCACTTTTGACACCATGTAGAGTTGAAATACCTTCAATTAAGATTCAGTAAATTCAATTTTTTTTTTCAATAAACGTTATTTATTCTTAAGTTAAGTACTGAGCTGTATTGCCGCAAAAGGATTGCCACAATTCCCGAAACACCGTGCCATTTTGTATCATATGAAAAAAACGGGAAGGATTCGAGAGGAGATATTGGTGCACATTGGTTTTGAAGCTATGAATATGAAAATTGGAAGGAAATATCGAATCAGTTAAAGCATTCCATATTCGAGTTGTTTGGCAATTCGTCCGAAATTAGGCTGAAGGGTATTTTGATGTGCATTTCTAATTGTTAAAGAAGAGAATTGAAACGTAAAATAGCAATAAAATAATGAGTGACACGAAACATTGCGGAGGTGTTCGAAAAAGATGCAAATGTTTCCGTTATATTTCCAAAGCCTCTTATTTTCGATAAGAACTCTATTAGTCCAGGCAATATATGATTTAACATGGGCAAAATTGCAACAGAAGCTTTTTTAATCAATTTATAATCAGTTACCACTACTGAAAGACATATCCAAAATCGGACAAAATCCTTCCATGGGAACACCCTGAAAAACGGTTTTCAAAATGGCGGATTTATTGGTTTGTTGTTTTTGGTTGTTATTTTTACTACGCTGTGATTTTTCCTTTCAATTATGTTTAATTATCGCTGGTGGATCCACTATGACATTCCCGAGTCATTACCCCCTCCCCCAGTCATGACCCTTCCCCATTTATGACCCCCCCCCCCCCCCCACTCCCTTCAGAGCCCTAGAGAATATGATCGACGCGACCAATCTTCACGAGTATAGAAAGAAACACCCCCATTTATGATCCCCCTCATTAATGACCCCCCCCCATACATTTATTAACATACATATATACCATATCTACCATAAAAATAATTCTATTTTATCTAAATATACGTTAAATCACAAGAGAAAATAAATGTATTTATTCAGTCCAGGCAAACTAAGCTGAAAATACCGTGAACATGGGCAAAATAGCAACAGAAGCTTTTTTAATTGATTTTTTATCTGTAAGCATTACTAAACAATACACCCAAAATCTGACAAAATCCGATCATGGGAACACTCCAAAAAACGG
Organism: Dasysyrphus tricinctus; assembly: GCA_963921185.1. Lineage (NCBI taxonomy): Eukaryota > Metazoa > Arthropoda > Insecta > Diptera > Syrphidae > Dasysyrphus > Dasysyrphus tricinctus. Next base: position 79,304,976 of record OY992531.1, read on the forward strand.
ATTTCAAAATGGTGGATTAACTGGGGTGTTGTTTTAGTTTAGTTTAGTTGATCATGAAGCACCCCAGTCATGGTATTCTCTCTGCTCAAAAATCTTAATTTTCCAATAAAAAAAACTGTTCACAAAAAGAAAAAAAAGAAATACACACTATTCACGACCCCCCCAAGCCATATGTCTCCTCCCAGCAAATGATAAACACGACCAATCTTCAGTAATGGTTCTAGAAAATGAGGACATAAATACATAAATAAACCTATTGTAAGCTTTTGGCACGCTTACATACACACATATATTCTAGGGCTTGAACAGTTTCTTAAAATTCTTTCATTAAATAGCTTTGCTAGGCCTGAAAAATATATATATAAATACATTCCTGACCTAATAGAGATTACATTTTAAGGATATTTTACACTAAATTTGGAGTTGGTCCACATCTTACTACGATGATTTAGTTTGATCTCATTGCCCTTTGCATGGTAAAAAAGCAAAATCAGCAGATCAATGTCGTCTTCTATCACTTTGTATGAACACGTTCTGAAGATGAGTTGCGGTACAAACAATATCCACATCAGCATCCCCATTTGCGTTACTTACAGAAGATCCTTGTTTCTTCAGCAATTAACCAAGCAAGGCAATTATTAAAGGTTGCTTGTTATTTCGAACTTGAATCTGTTCTGCCGACTAACTTGATGACTAAGTCCGGGATGCAACTGTAAGTTTAGGTACATATCTCATCGTAGCCTTTGAAAAACAGGAAACCAACCGGTAGATTTTGTCCAAAAATTTGCAAAACCATGGATTGGGCTTGCTACTTAAAAGTAAAGGTTAGGTTAGGTTAGAAGGGGTGATGATGCGGCAAGCCGTATCACCTCACTCGGATCTCAATGGATCCATTGTGCTCCCCACGATGTGGATAATGCAGGAAAAAGAGGGATAAGAGGAGGGATTTAGTGGACGTTTTGGGAATGGGATGCCTCCTTGAACCATCCTGAGATCTGAATGAAGTTCAGGATGCTCCTTAATGGCAAAAAAGAGATTTCACCCAGTTCGTCGAAAAAGTATTCTCCGAGGGCTGTTTTCCTTTTCATGCTAGGCTCGGGCATTCACAGACGAAGTGAAAAGAGCCCTCCTCCGCCTCTTCGTCCCGGCACCCTCTGCGTAAGTAAAAAAAAAAGGTTGCATATAGTATTATTGGGGTACCAAATTGAAGCTAAGACTGTCGATATACGATATTGATGTTTGGACAGCTATATTGGTTGTCTTGAGTTGAAATACTCTTTTTAAAAAAGGTGTTTTGCTTATACTTTCTGTTCAAAATTCGAAATCTATTAAAAATTAAATGAAAGTGGTAAAGGTCACTTTCTAAGCTAAATTTTTGATATGATTTTACCCAGTTTTACTGTTTTGTTTTATTTAAAAAAGCAACGAAGCAACCTAGACAAGTCTGCCAACAGACGGTTTTGGTATATGATAACACTTTAGCTATCGGTTACTATTCTGTTTTTCAATAGGTGGCTATCATGAAATGGGTTCACGCGGCTGCCTCCTGGACTTGTTAGGCTCAAATTTAATATCTCTACTGGTCTTTTTGTACCGTTCGCGTCATTCTTGATATACGTCCTTTACTGTAGAGGTCCACGTTTAATTGTAATAAAACCCTGCAATTTTAAGAAGAGCTTGGGAGCTCATGACTGGTGGGGGGAGGGGCTAGTTGACTGCGTCATGACTGTGCTATTTTTTTTCAGTATCTGTTGACTGTAGAAGAGTATTTTGTCGTGTCTATAATTTTCTCTTGGGCTCTAATGAGATCATTGTTGAGAGGAAAACATGGCTGGAGGGGGTTTTGAAGGAAGGAGGTTTTGAAAGAAGGGGAATCGTAAATGGGAGGGGGGTGTCTTTTTTCCTCAGTTTCTTAAGCTTTAAGTGAATAGTCGAAGTATCCATTATTTCCTCTGGGGGCCAGATATGGGGGAGGGGGTAACTGGGAATATCATGACTGATTTTTGGCCCTCTCCTAGGATAAGCAACTGATTTCTGCTCAGAAAAACAGTAAAAAAACTGCGTAGTGAAAATAATAACCTAAAACAGCACCCAAATAAATCCGCCATTTTGAAATCCGTTTTTGAGGGTGTTCCCATGAACGGATTTTGTCCGATTTTGGATATGTTGTTCAGTAATGGATACTGAACAAAAGTCCATCAAAAAAGCTTCTGTTGCAATTTTGCCCATGTTTGGGGTATTTTTAGCTTAGATTGCCTGGACTATATTAAATGCTTTTGAACTATCAAGTGCAATAGTCACACTTTTTCCAAAACGATGTAAAGATTTGTTCCACTTCTCGGTGAGATAGTCGTATACCATCAGATTTCCAGTAGACCTATTGCTACGAAAACCGAATTGTTGGTCATTAAGAAGCTTTAGTTCTTCGAGACATTTCTTAATCTGATAATTTATCAGTGTTTCCATAGCCTTGGAAAGATGGGACGTATGTATAAGTACCTACATTTGAACGATAGTAAGAGGGAGAAGAAGAAAAGAAGGCTGTACAAATTCTGTTTTCCATCCACTCGGAAAGAGACCAGTTAAGTTTAAGTAGAACAGATGGAAAATCCTACACAGTGGCTTTTCCAGCGTTGAGGAACACCTCTTCAGAACAATAGGTGGTAAACTAATAGATCGAAATCCAAGGACATAAAAAGTCAAGTCATTTGCGTAACATTGTAAGTCACATCAATAATAGCCTTTGCGGTGTTGAACCAATAACCGATTGTCTGCCTACCTAAAAATGTGTCGAACAGGTGTAAAATTTGACTTAAATTTCTTACATCGATTTATTTCAATGTCTATTGGTCGGAGGGAAAAAGTGTGCATTCAACAAATGTTTAGCTTGCAATTTTGAACAATTGTTGTCATAGGTCAAACTATGTAGTAAGTCCCTAAAAAGATAGAGAGCAATTAAGTTTTTAAACATTAACAGCCTTATCAATAAAAAGTGCTCAGATATCTTCTAATTCACAAATTAACTAAAACGTCGATCAGAAATTAGTTCACGAAATAAAATTTCATATCAATAGAAATATAAACTGCTAATGCACGTTTCGTTCAAAAACTGAAAATTTGGCCCTTTATATCTTTTCTTCGTGTTAAGATAATGGGCAACAAGTCTTGGAATGGAGTCGGACAGAGCATCAAACTCGTTAAAAGTTGAATGCATGTCCAAATTTGGGCTTGATGTGGCATCAAATGTATTTTGTTATATACATATGTATTTGAAAAATGGCGCCCAATCTCTAGTCCAGTCAGGAAACGGAAATTCCTGCGCTTTTTGTGGTGGAGGACCTTACTTTTATATTTGTAATTTGTTTTTGACATGCTAAGGATGTTATTGATCTTGGGTGTCATTGCTGTAATCCTGTCGCTTAGACGCCATTTTTTTTAAATGGCGCCCTTATCTGTTGAAAATGGTAATATAAAAAAAATTCGTGCAAACTATTTGGAAAATTTCCACAATCAAAATAACGGTTGACGTCTTAAAAGATAGGTTTTAAGTAGACGCACCTTCGTGTAAAATGTCAGTGTTGCCACTTTTCGGGAACTTTTTTTATGTCAAAAGGTGGCAGTTCCTTTTTTGGTAATTTTTAATATTTTGAACACGAAGAAACAACATGCGTTTGGCATCTGGAAGCCTCTTTGCATCTTTTTTCATATTCAAAATATTATAAATTACTAAAGAAGTGGAAGTCCCACCCTTATAAGAAAGTCTGTTCCCGAAAGTGGCAAAATTTAAATTTTTACCAAAAAAGGTGCGTCTACTTCACACCTATCTTTTAAGACATCAATCGTTATTTTAATCAAGGAAATTTTTCAAGTAATGTTCGAATTTTCTATTATACCATTTTCCACAGATTGGGTGCCTTTTTTGAAAATGACGTCCAAGCGACAAAGATGACTCCCAAGCTAAATTCCTACCTTAGTGTGTAAGGAATGAATTCTAATCTTACAAAAAAGTTCCCCGCCAAAAAGCACACGTGATTCGGTTTCTTGACCAGACTATACAATGGGTGGGCAAAATAGCACATCATCATGTCATGAATCAGTTTAATGAGAGCTTAATTCACTTTCTAACGACACGTTGAATAAAGAATAATCTCAATTATAAGAAAAGTGGGCAAGGCAAGGGTTTTAATAAAACAATGAAACATTTCTGTGTAAGTATTAATAAGGCACAAACAAGCATGTTGTTGTGTTTTTTATTCTTTTGACTTAACTTTGAAATAGGTTAACCGCGAACGCAACTTTGGATATCTATTATCATTAGCTGGTTTTTTTTTAAGGTTACATACAAAAAACGACTTCCTTCAAAACACCAAAAAATCTTAACTCTGATGAATGAATGAATGAATGAATTATTAAGGGATAAGCGCACTAAAGATCTATTGTGCCCCCTTTAAGAGTCTAGTGAGACGGCTCATTCTATAACTCTCCCTCCAGATTGGTTCCTTTTAGGAACTTAAGTATTTCGGGTATTTTCAGAGAAGGAAACTCTCTCTCTCGTCTATCTGGTAATGTCCAAGATACCTGTGTCTTTGATGCGCGAGTGCATCACATTTTCCTAATATGTGGTCCGCTGTTTCCTCGTAGGTGTTGCAGAATCTGCAAGTTGCGCTACTCGCTAAACCGAGGAGACTGATATGTCTTCTTAGCTTGCAGTGCCTTGTGAGAATACCCGTTATTATTCTGAGGTTGTTCCTACTTAGGTTTATGCAGGATGTGTAACGCACTTGGTTATAACTCCCAAGCAATAGTTTGGCCTGCCTCAATTTTGGGAGTTCTTCCCAGATTTTTGATCTTTAGTCTCCTCTTCTGATTTGATTTTGTATTTGATCACGTTTTCACCTACACCGCAATAGGGCTCAGGTCCCATAAGGGTGTCTGTTGCTCCTCTTTTGGCTAGGGTGTCTGCTTCCTCGTTACCATGAATACCAACGTGTCCTGGTACCCATTCAGCTTACCCACGCACTCCCAAAACAACTTGGAGTCGATGGTGTAAGAGCCTAGTGCTTTAAGTGCAGCTTGGCTGTCTGTCATGATGGCGATGTTCTGATTACGGTATTTTCTTTCGAGGTTCTTTTCCGCACATTTTCCTATCGCGTTAACTTCTGCCTGGAAAATGCTAGTAGACTGTCCCATCGGTACAGAAAGTTTGGTTCTTGGTCCAAAGATTCCTGCACCAGTCCCTAAAGACGTTCTCGAACCGTCGCGTCGGTATACCATTTGATGGCATTCTCTTTGAGGGTGTAGTTTGTCGTTTCTCCTACCCACTCTTTTTTGTTACTCAACTCCGTTTTGAAATTTTTCACGAAGTTGTATTTTTTGATCAAGCCATCTCTTGGAATGTCAAGGAGGTTTGTTGCTGTGGACTGGGTAAAGTTTTCTTTTTCCCTAATGCCTATACATTTACCCTTCCCAGTTCCCTCTTTGGCGAATCTCATGATAGCTCCCTGAGCAACACTTTCAATAACCACGTGTAGTGGAGAAAGGTGGAGTATGACCTCCATAGCTGCTGTAGGGCAAGATCTCATTGCACCAGTGATGCTGATGCATGCAAGCCTTTGAATTTTGTCTAGTGCTTTCCTAGTAGTCTGTAATTCGGTTCTTTTGTGCCATGCTACTGCACCATAGGTAATGATGGGTCTTACCATCATGGTGTACATCCATCTAAGAATGTTAGGCTTACACCCCCATGTTCTTCCTACAAGTCTTTTGCATATCATTAGGGCCTTTGTGGCTTTCCCGACTGTTAATTCAATGTGTTTGTTCCAGAGGAGTTTGTTGTCTAGTGTGACTCCTAGATATTTTACCTCCCTCTTCGTTTCTATGACTTGGTCAGCTAACCTTATAGGTTTCATTCGTGGCAAAAGCCTTTTCTGTGTAAATGGTATGACCGTCGGCGTCGTTCCTACCGATAGACACCATTTTCTTGTAATTGTTAGTCCTCTTTGTACTATGTCAAAAAGAGTTTCTTCGTACTTCCCAAGGGCTCTTATGACGATATCGTCCGCTAAACCTAAACAGCGTATGCCTTGAGAAGTCAGACTTTCTAGTAGCTACTCTGATATAGAGCTCTCGATGTCAGGCGGACGATTAATTGCACGGGTACCCGTGACACGGGTACACGTGTTCGTTTTAAATACACGTATTTAAAAAAAAAAGTGCTTCTTTTTGGTGATTGCCCGACCAAAGACACAACGACGTTGGTGTCATCTCGCTAATCTCTCGCTGTGGTTTTCAGTATCGTGGTCATTAAACTCGTCTCGCTGTGGTCTCGTCGTGCTCATTTCCATAGGGATCTGTGTCCTGGTTTTCGCATTATATAGTCCTGCTTTGGTCTCGCTAAAACATTTACAAATGTTTTTTTTTTGGCATCTAGCATGTTTTACCATCATCTCGCTTTGGTCTCGCTAGAGCCTCGAAAAAGTCCTTTTTTCATAAATAAGGTTTTGAGAAAGGTAAAAATAAGCTTGAACCGTAGTTTTTTAAGTCCATATGTGGTTTTCTGTATCGTGATCATTGAGTTCGTCTCACTGTGGTCTCGCCGTGCACATTTACACTAGAATCTGTGTCGTGGTTTTCTCGCTATGGTCTCCCCATGACATTTATACGTGGTTTTTAGCATTTTAGCATTTAGTCTCGCCAAAACAGTTTTTTCATAAATAAGGTTTTGAATTTGGCATGTTTTGTCGTCATCTCGCTTCGGTCTCGCCAAAGTTCTTTATTTTTATAAATAGGCTTTTGAATAAGGTTAAAATAAGCTATGTGTCGTGATTATTGTGTACGTCGCACTGTGTTCTCGCCGTACCCATTTAAACTTTTATTAATCTGTGTCTTAGCTTTCTCGATATGGTCTGACTTTGGTCTAGCCGTTTCATCTACACGTTGTTTTCTCATTGTGCACGTCTTATATTATTCGTCTTGCTTAAGTCTAGCCAAGGTTCGACTGTCATAGTAATAAAATTTTTCTAAGCTTAGTAACTACATTTTTCAAGCTGCTTACAACGGAACCTGACTGGGCCAAGAAAACTGTTGACATTTATATCTGCCTGCCAACTGAAGATACCCTATAAGAGGGTGAATGGAGAAAAAATCCAGATGAGAACGAATGAAGCTGGTCACTCAAGGCACTGTTGTTCAAGACAGCTGTTGGCTATCATTAAAAAAATAGTCAAGAAATTAAGCAAATCTAACACATAGGACTATAACGGGATGAAACTATAACTACGAACCAGAAAACGTAGTGTAAATGCCCACGGCGAGAACACGATGAAATGAGCACCAAAGCCGGAAATGAGAAAACTACATGTTAACGGCCATGGTGAGATGAATGCCATGGCAACAAAAAATCCACGTGTAAATACTCTCAGCAAGATGACACCAAGAAATTGTCGTGATAAATCTTTGAAAGTTACATTAACTCAGTGAAACAAAGCAAAGGGGGCGTGGCAGGGAAGTGGAAGTTTCTTAAACCAATTTTAAATATTTTACCGTTCAAAAAAATAAACTGAAAATTTCATCAAAATCGTTATAGCCGTTTCAGAAAAAAACAATTAAATAAAAAATCAGTGTTAGGTATGTGAATAGACTAGTAGAAATTCGTATCTTAAATCAAATAATAATAATTCGTAAAAGTATTCAAATAATAACTGTACTTATTCTCAACGTCATTTGCATCAGAAAACATCATAGAAACGATTTTCATAATAATTACACGTGTATTGCTAATTACACGGGTAATTATAACTATGTGTAAATATAAGAACACGGGTTCATGCACGGATAATTAATTACACGGGTAACACGTGTATTTAAGTACACGGCTCTACTCTGAAATCAGCTTACTGTGGGCTTAACGAAAAAGCCTCATAAAATTCATGTCCCATACCATAGCAATATGTACTACCCAAAGACTCGAAAAGTTTACTCAAACAAAAAACAACTTCAAATAAGTTGAGAAAATTCGAAATTTATCAAAATCAGCATAATGATATATTCTGTACCTATGCATCAGCAATACAGAAAAAAGTTGCTTCATTCTAAGTTCATCACACATCAAGTCTCAAAACCTCTGCAAATAAATCCTCTTTTATGCTTTTGACTGAGTTCCTCCTTGAGACTAAATTTTACTGTTTCTTTCCTACTCCACCCCCTCCACAAAAAAAAAAGAATACAAATAAAACTTCACAACTCAGCAAAATTTATAACCTGCAAAATCTACTCTTGAAAAACTGCTAAAGCGTTTTATCCTTAAATGACACAAACAAAAAAAAACAATAAGGAGTCACTTTATACCCGCCTCATAACATTGCATTTGGATGTGTTCCAAACACTCCTGAAATGTCTCTTCAATGAATAGCAATTGGTTTCCAAGACAGTACTCATTTATAACTCCCCCTCCACCCCCATTTTCACCCCTACCTATGTATCTCTGTGTCACTGACAACCAAAGATAAATAGATACAATTGTTGCAGATATAGAATTTCTAGATACGTTGTATTTTATATCGACCGAAAATATACCATTGTCACTATTTTTAGTGCCAGAAACTGAAAAAAGGAGGCTTTGAAACCCCACATAACATACACAGGTCCAAGGTGACGATAAATTCAATTAAATTGTATCTCGACAGAATGGGTATAGTAGTGGGTGAAGTCTCACTATTATTGGAACACCCGTAAATTTATGAAGCTTCCACCTTTATTTTTTTAATGCGAAACGTGTTCAAAAAATAGACAGAATAAAATTTACAGTGGGGCTGCTTGTCCCTAAAGTAGAACTAAAATGAATGTAAAGAACTTTTGAAAAATTCTCGAATTTAAATAAATTTAATGTTACAATGAAAAACTTAAAACCTAACTTTAATAACCATATTTTTATATACTAGCGAACCCGTGCCTGCATTGCTTCGAATACATTTTCATTTATTATTTAAACAAAAAATCCTTGGCACTCTTGATATAATTAGGACTTGTTTAAAAATTATTTTACTCAAGCTAGTTAGGCACTTTTTCAAGATTATCGAAGACCCTTTTGAACTCTTGGCCCTAAACTTAGGCAAATTTGAAAAGGATTCAAAATAAGATCCCTCGATGAACACTGTTTTTGAATTCGAGTATCCAAATGGGAGAGAAAGAACAAAGAAAGCATTCCACCCATATTCGTGCGATTTGATTTACGAAAGAATTTCTTTACCAGTACGTTCGAAGTTGGGCTCCATTAAATACTTCTACTCGCATCTTAAATTGCTAATTTAACGGTGGAACTAGAATAAGGGAAAAGTACTATCTAATTCACGAAAAGACCGTTTAAAGTTAAGTTTTAGTTAAGTTTTAAGCATGTTGCTGGGCTACCTATGCCCCAATGTTCACCAAAGCGGTTAAAAAAAATAAGCTACAAACCTAAAACTAAGCTACGAGTGCAATCAAATATATGGGTGACTGAAACCGTACCGTATAGGATAAAATAGAGAAACGTTTAATAGTTGTTTAAACGTAGACATTTTGTATATCTTTTTTGGCCTTGCTGCCAAAAAGGACACCCATTTTAAAATTGAGCGAACGAAAAAAATCCCTATCATTCAGTTTTATTTTTTTTTCCTTGGTCGCACATTAAATTAGGTTAGAACCGCACAAAGAGTTTTCCCTCTGGGTGTTGAGGATATACAAAGCATTTGGAATACTGAAACAGGCATAATAGAATTTTCCCCAAAGACCTTCAGTGTGAATTGTAAGCGACTGAAAACATAATGCGCTTTGGGTAGAAGGTGGGAGGTGGAGATGGAGGTGTCTGCCATTCAAAGTTTATTATTGCATGGAACCCATACCCATCAGAGAAGAGGATTGTACTGTAGAAGCTTGGATGGTGCGAAGGAGGCAGGTTTGAGCTACAAAAGTATGTACTGATTGTTTGAGAACTTTTGTCGGTATAGTGGCTGTGGCATGGTATAGATATTTTCAGTTATTTTTTTTTTACTTTGCATAAATACATAGCGATACCTATGAACAAATCGGTATACAGAGAAGAAGAATTCATTTTTTAGTCTTTTATGTGAAAATTCTTATAAATGTCATGGCTATAAATAAAAAACATTTCTATTTAAATACTTTAAGTTGTAACGAGACAGAATTAGACTTTACTTGTCGCAGAATGACAAAGAAAGTGTATTTTAACATCTCGTCGGCACACGTTTGTATATTTTTATCCGGGTTTCAATACCACACTGATGAGATAATGGATTTTAAAATTTGCAATTATGTACATAAAATTTGTTTTGCTTTTGCGGGCATATACAAATACATATTATTTTGATGTGGTTATAAAAACATTTCAAAAGAAATAAATGTGAAAGTTTATGATCACTTCTTTGAAAATAATAATAAAAAGCATAATGTTGTAGATGAAACCGACAAAGTGACATTTCCGGTAAGGAAAAGTTAACAACACGAATACATAATGATTTTGCCTCACAGATGATGAAATAATTTAAGCATGTCAAAAATTGGTTCGACTAGAATAACTATGCTTAAATCTCATGCTACATTTCCACCTAACGCTAATCTGAGATTCAATAAGATTTACCTCAAATCTTCTTAAAATCTCGAAGACAAATTTATTTCGTAAATCTTGAAGATTAAAAATTAATCTTGTCAAATCTGCCCAGGGCACATACTTTTATAAATAATAAACGAACTAACCTTTTCTTATATGGGGCTGAAGGATTCAGAATTCAGTTCTTCACAAATTCAACATTCTATCTCACTTCCTCTTCATAAGAAAAAATGAAACACCATTTGCATTTAAAAAGTGGCTGTTAAAGTAAATCTTTTTTAGATCTTTTTGTGCGGTGGAAATACCAAACAGATTTATTCAATCTGACCTGAGATAAATCTTTTGTGGAAGCATAGCATTACAAAAAAGATATACCTAGACCGAAAGCCCACAGCAGATTTTGGCAAAAAAAAATGTGTAGGCGTCGAAAGCTCTCTCAAATGCTATTCAAAAATCAATGTAAATGGAATTAAATGCTCCAATTTTGAAACAATTTTCGAAGATCAGAGGCCATGTCCTGCTAACTTAAAATTGGTTTTTCTCAAAAAATTCCAACTTAGCTGAACATGGAAATGTATGGGAAATTGAATTATTTTTTTTGTCTCAGACTTTCGAAATGTTTCGAAATTGGAGCATTTAATTGCATTAGGTAAGCATTTAACTAATCAAAAAGATTTGAATTGAAAACTCTAAAAGAAAATATTATTTAAATTTTTTTGTTGTTGTGAAAATCAAGTATTTTTCAATTTTGTTTTTGATTCGCAGAGCATTTAAATAGCTCATTAATATAGGACTAGACCCAATTTTCGTACTGAATGTTTTAACCATTTTAGGAAATTGTTCTACTGCCATCAAAAAATATATGTTCTGCTCACCTTGCTGTCCAATTTATAAGGTTGCAAGTACAGGCCTTATAGAAGAGCTTTTTCAAAAACAGTGGTGCTTGTTGCTTCTTCCACGACACTCAACTTAAGAAACTATCACTGAAATAAAAAACAGAATTTCTGAGTTAAATAAAAATGTTTGTGCAATCTTCATTGTATCCACTACCAACATGACCTATCTGCTCCCCGGCCGAAAAGAGATAGGAGACTGATCGCCAATTTGCCATCAGCCCTTAGGCTAGGAACGCACTTGCGACTTTAATCGCACGAAATAAAACACATGAGCCACAACGTGAATGAACGCACATGCGACTAAGAAACTGTATTGAGTTGCGGCCGTATTTTTAGCCGAGGTGGCAGACAATCGGAAGTGCGTTTCTAGCCTTATTGATATTGGCGTAAAATTATAGCGAAATTGACTCGACACAACAAATTTACGATGTCAAACCAACTTTTATGTTTAAAAACAAGCTAAAATCACCAAACACTGATTTTAATTTCTTAGTGTCACACTAGCTCGTATGACATCTGTTGTATGAACTGTCATTGATTTAGGCGAGTTCAAATTTTATTTGTTAAGAAAATGTGACACAAATTATCAAGTGTTTATAGTTCAGGAAAAGTTAGAGAACTGGATTTAAGTTAAACAATTGTTAATTAGTGTCATGCTAAGGCCCTTGGCTAGTAAAAAAAAAAAAAAAAAAAAACAATTTGAATCAGAGTGGGGAAAACCCTTAAAACACGCGCCTGTTATCTTACCTCTTCGTAGTGTGCAAAAAAATTGATTCAATATATTGCGGTCATTATTGTTATTGACTATAAAATATTAATTAACAGTTGGTAGCCCTATCAACATTTTTGTGTGATTTGTGAAAATTTGAATATATTCTATCTTCTCTGTACTGGAAATATAAATTGGACAGAAAATATTTAAATTACACTCTGCAACTAAGAGGAAAACTTGAAGAGTCAAATAAAAGTACCTACTAATTTGCATTTATATATGCTTTCCGGCCACTCGAGTAGCACTTCAACTCCATCTTGAGCATAGGGCAGCAACAAGGGTTCCTCCTTCTGCCTCGGTTCGAAGCAAACGGTTTAAGCTGCAGCAACGTACGAGTATCCCAAGACCTATAGCTTCTACCAAAACTGTTGACCTACAGGTTGGTGTTGGTTTTCCGACAAGTCTTCCATCCAGAGGATTTAAATATATGGCCAAGAATGTCTACATCCACTTTTTGCTGACGGTATATTCGGCAACTTAACGTTGGATATAGTTTAAGTAGGCTGGCCACGATACCAAACCAAACGATACTCTTATAAGTACCGTCTCGGTATTGTTAAAATCGAAAAATTTCAGTATCGTCTCGGTATCGGTCTCGGTCTCGTATAAGTCAGTGTGGTCTCGGCCTCGGTCTCGTATAACAAGGTCTCGTCTCGGTATCGGTCTCGTCTGGTTTCGGTCTGGTGTCAGTCTTTTTTGTTGACTTGACTACCTTAAAATGTATACAATATGTTAGATAACTAATCAGAACTAAGCTCAGGTATTGTATACTAAGCGTTAGCCGTTTAAAAGTTTGATCCATATCAGTTAAGCAATTAATGAACAAATAATATAAAACGTTCTATTGGTGGTACTGGTTACTTAAAAATGGGTTGGGTAAAATTGTTAGGTTGGTACCCACAAGCGTGGCTCGTGGGTGGCTTTTACTAAAGTTACTTCACCCAGGTAAAAGTCTTGAAATTTTATCCGAAAAAAAGCATAGGTAATACAAATGGGCGTGCCACTAGGTGGTTTTCACTAAAATCATTTTCTAGACCTCTGCTGAAAAAAAAACAAACTCTGAAAGTTTCATCCAAATTGTTAGAGCCGTTTTCAGGATTGTTTACTTGTAATAATAAATAATAATATTCAAAGATCCATTTTTTTCTGCCGATACCAAACAATACTACCGAGAGTCTCGGCATATTTCGGTCCCAAAAGTACGATATCGGTTCGGTATCATCTCGGTATCATTTCGGGTGGTATATTTTAGGCTTCCGATACCGATAACAAACGATACCGAGACTTATTTCTGGTATCGTCTCGGTATCGTTTGGTTTTCCGATAGCGATACCAAACGATATCGAGACTTTTCTGGTATCGTGGCCAGCCCTGTAAATAATGAAATTCGAAATTTGAATCCGCTGAAAATATAGTTTGAGGTGAAAAATGCCGTCTGAATTTTTGATCAAATATGAATGTATTGAAAACAAGTTTAAAATCATTGGATCGGTTTTTCAAAAAAAAAAAAAAATTTTTTAATGTGAAATTCTTAAAACATTTTAAAGCAAAAATGTTGGTAACAAATCTCAAGTATTTGTGCATATAAAAACTAATTTCCAAAAACATTTTTAATCCGTTTTTGAGATAATGAATTAAAAAAAATATTTTTTTTTTTTAAATTCAAAAATTTCTTTTTGAAAATTGAAATTTGAATATGCAATATTTTTTCAACTTGTTTAAAATTTGTTTAAAAAAAAACTAAGTTTATATTCGTTGAAATGATAAAATAAAAAAAAAAAACAAAGACCTTTTAGGGGATACTTTGAATAGTTGTCTAGTGTAAATTCTTACAATATTTTGTAGTAGAACGCACTAATTAAAGTAGATATCGATACCTTCCCGTAAGAATGTATTAAGCGACATTTCAAAAATTTTAAAGGCATCGAGAAAAACCTCGCGTCCAGTTATTTATTTATGTATTTAAAAAAATAAAAAGACTTGGAACGGGATTTTCAACTCAAAATGCCTCTAAAAATCTGTTTATTACAACAAAATTCCCAAATAAATAACTGAATAAGAGGTATTTTAAAAATTTTATTTAAAATTTTGAAAATGTCGCTTAGTACATTCTTACGACAAGGTATCGATATGTATATCGACAAAAATTTCATCAAAATCGTAAAAGACGTTTTTGAGAAAAATATGATTTTTTAACATTTGTATGGAAGATGCCGTTACTTTCTCTTAAAAGTAAAATATTTTCTTTAAATATTACCCACCTTCACAAACATCGACCACGTTTTAAAAAAAATTAAGCTTTCAAACAATTTTGTTTTGGAATATTTTTTAAAATACAAATAATATTTTTTTGAAAATTTTGGTACACATACATAAATATGTACATTAGGGGTGTCGGAATTTGTTTTTATTTTTTATATTCAAAATGGGTATTGTGGATCTCGTAAAGGGTTTCGAAAGATGAAATTTTTGTTCTGGGACATTTTCCAAAATAGAATTTTGAGACCCCGCGGCCGTTTTAGTTAAAAAACAGCACAATTCGAAAAAGTGGTCAGGAAAACCGATAAAATGCATAATGTTTTATTTTGGCTTTCTTTTCTCATTTGTATTGACCGAATATCAATTAAAAAATGCTGCATAGTGCTAAGAAAGCAAGTTTCAACCAATTCGAGCATTCCATTTAGAAAAAATAATCGAAAACATCTAGAAAATCGATGTGTTTTTTATTAGGTAAAAGGTTGTGTCATGATATTTTGACAAGCAGATTTTAATGCTATTTTCTCAGCAACAGGTTACAAAAGCAAAAAAAAAATCATTATAAGGTACTGTGACCTCATATAATATTGTTTTTCAGACCGCTTTTTCGAATTGAGGTTTTTTAACCTAAAAACGGCCACGGGGTCTCAAAATTCAATTCTGCGAATTGTCCCAGAACAAAAATTACTTCTTTCTAAGCCCTTAACAAGATCCACAATACCCATTTTGAATATAAAAAATAAATAAAAAATCCGACGCCCCTAATGTACATCTTTATTTTCTTAAAACTTCTTCATACAAAAAATACTAATACCATTTCCGAAAAATTGAAAATCAACAAAGTGGTTCCTTTGGTGAAACTAAAAAATAACAATTTTTTGAAAAATAGTTTTTAAGGTACAGGTAATTTTGCTTAAATTAGTTTATGGGGATGCTGTTTAAGTAAGCTGTCGCTAGACTAAACTGGAGCTTACCTAATGAATGAATGAATCAATATGATAAACTCCAGATTTGCCTAGCAACAGCTTATACAACATCTATGAATATTTCCCATTGAATTTTTCAAGGATAAGTTATTGAGCCGTTTTTGAGAAAAATACGATTTTTTTACCTAAATTTAAAAAAAAAAAATTATGAAAAGTACCGTTATTTTTGGTTCTAAAAAGGTTTGGGGTCATAGTTCTGTCTGTATCAAAATTCTGATTACAAAATTCTGTTCTCCCAAATTCTGTAAAATCAAAATTGTGTCAAAATTCAGTTTCCAAAATTCTGTAAACTTAAAATTCATAAAAAAAAAACAAAATTATGTATTGAAAAATACATAATTCGGTTTTCCAAAATTCTGTATTTCAAAATTCGGTACTCGAAATTCTGTAAATGATAAAAGAAATAATATTATTTTGATAATTAAAAAAGTTTAGCTTTCGTTCCACCGGATGAAGTATCTCTATACTACGCCAGCTTACATAGTATATCGAAGAAGACAATAACACAATAAAAATTTCAACTTGCGCCCATGTTCTGTAACTCGCATCAATAAAATTATAATAAAATACATGAGTTATATTCCCTTCTTTAATTTCATCGATGCGAGAGTTACAGAATGTGGGCACTAGTTTGAGAAAAGTTATATTGATTGAAATAAAACATCAAATCCAAATAAATCGCCTGAATTTTGGTCGTTTATGACAACCCATCGAGTAGAACGGAGAACTTTCCTAGAACTGAAAATAGTTTCGAGGCTTTGGACCAGTCGCCTAAAAGTCGTAGGAAGAAGTAAAGCCAGAATTTATAAGCTTATTGATGGTCTAAGAAAGGAACTTTTTTGGTCAAATGCGCTAGTAGCTTGAGTTCAGAACTGGGAACATATGTCATAAAGTAAAAAAAAACATACTCAAAATAAACACATTAAGGGTTTGATTAAAAAAAAGCTGAGCTTTAAGTCACACTGAATATTAAGGTTGTAGTGCCTCTTGGCTTGATGGTTAGTGCGTAGGACTGTCATGCCGAAGGTGTGGGTTCGATTCCCAGCCGTGCCACCTAAAAACAGAAATGTTTTATTCGAGGTACTGCCCTCTTGCGAGGAACTGACAAATCCTCCAAGAGTATACTTGTCATGAAAAAGTGCTTCTCATTTAGCCGTTCGGACTCGGCAAAAAACTGTAGGTCCCCTCCATTCCTGCCAACAAACACGCACACAGGAATGGTTGTGAGTTGTGAGTCAGTCACTAGGACCTGGTTCTCCACTAGCTGTTGCGCCACCCAATTTAATATTAAGATAAGCCAAGAGTCTACATCTTTATTTGATTAGTTTTTTTTTTAGAGTTTTGTTTGTCTATTAAACGTGCTTCTTTACATTACCTAATTGGTAATATTTGTTAATTGTATAAAAGTTGTTCAATTACAAAATTTGAATTTAAAAGATTTCCACACTCTTTCGAATCCATTTAACGCTCAAACGGGTGTACCTCAGGGAAGTCATCTGGGCCCTTTTCTATTCATTCTCGCTATAAATGATGTTGTGTCATACATACGTTCTAGTGGGAAATTCTTATATTTGCGGGTGATATGAAGATTTTCAAGACAAAAAGTGCTGACCATGACCACCGTCTCTTTCAGGCTGATATTGACAGCTTTAGCCTATGGTGTGATAAAAACTGTCTTTCCCTAAGCCCTGTTAAATTCCAAACAATTACTTTCTCTAGAAAACGAGTTGCAAGTGCTTTTAGTTATTCTATTTCTAAATTGCAGTAACCAGAGGCAATATTGATTTGTTTTTTCTAATTGAACTTTGAATTTGATTTCAAACAAGGTATCCGTTTTTAAAATAGTCCATACAAATTTTTCCAACCTTTTTTCTACTAAAGTGAATTTTCTTTATGCATTGTATTTACCACCAATAAAATTGATTTTTTTTTTTATTCCAGAACACAACACCACTGTGGGATGACTTCCTAGCAAAAGCAGGCAAATTACATGCGTGTCTTAGGTAAGTGACAAGAAACGGTTTTGAATTTATCGCTTTGATAATTTTTGCAAATAAGTCTTGATTTTTGTTTCGGTTCATATAAATTGCACTGTCTTACAGCCCAACACTTGAAATTCTTGTTGCTTATTGCTTGAGTTTGAGTTGTTTTTTTTTTTCATTGATTCCTCTTGTCATGGTAGCGACTGCAAGAAAAAAAAATAAATAACTAGTTCCTTACGTTCCAATTCCCACACAAAAGTGTCGGTCACCTGAGACTGAGACGTCTTGTTCGCTTGATATCCGATAGGTACTTCATCTGTACTTCTACCTATAGCATCAGCCACTACCAGCACCATCACTTCTAAGCACATTCATCTTCTATGTAGATGAAAAATAGAGAACACTTCCAGAACAGGCCGTTCGTTCAACCATCCATGGACGCACGAATTCGGGGAGAAGAAAATTGCAAGACATTACCACTACACTTTGCAAGGTCCACGGGGTTCCAGTTCCCACTGGAGCAGAGAGACTCTGGGCGATGTTGATGACGCGGGCGCTCGTTGATTCCTGCACATTTCTATAGTTGGTTAGATTCACTGTTCCATGGCTGATGCTATGGCCTATGTAGCATGCAATTATTTTGTTGCAATTTTCTTTAGATTTTTTTGACTTTTGAATTTTCGTTTTGCATCTTCTCTTATATATAGCAGCGGGAATTCTTCCATTTTTTTTATCGATGATTCAAAAGAGCAAAGGGGATTAGAGGTGTATTACATCAAATGAGTTGCCTGGATTGCTGTTAACTTTTGCGGAGTGAGATTTCAGCTATTTAGGTCAGGAATAGGTTATAATTTAACGAGTACCGACAGCGCGACGTTTCCTTGTTGAGGGAAGGGAGGAGAAGTTGTGTTTTTGACTAAAACACAGCTCACTGTAGAGTTGTGCTTCTGAACCACTTTGATCTATCTTACTATAAGCAGGTGTTTATGTTACGAACGTAAGTGTCTTAATAGAAGGGAACTTGTTTTGTATTTAAATTGGAGCCAGACATTATGTGTTATGAGCTCAGTCAGTTCAGAGGCGTTGTTTTATCCTTGGTGATATCTTTAGGAGCTCTCTAGCTCGGTTTGTAGTGTGACTTTTATTTGATTGAATGTATGTAGATATGCAGATCGAGATTATTTTCTGATTTATGATTATTACAAATTAAGGAGTGCCGTTGATGGAAATAGTCTGATTTCCTTGCTGTAAACACTGGGTTTCTTGATTTTTGTTCCCCCATCTATTTAATTGAAGCAAAAAATAAAAATAACTGTGATTACATTGTTAGAGTACAGATGTCGTAAAGTGAAGCCATAGTTTTTTTTATCACGTCACAGGCCTCTTATCCTATATATGCGGAAAAGAAATAAAATGCACGACTGGGTCGCACGTACTTGCTCATTTTCAAGACACTGCAGGTTTACAAAAATTGTATATAAAAACATGGAAATTATGAGAAAAAAATGTAGAGAAGCATGAAATTCGACATATAAATTGGCTAAAACAACTCTTTTGACAGTTGACAGAGGTGAAAAAAGAATGTCATCTTAATTTTTGATTGAATATGATTGTATGGGAAAAAATAATTAAAATCGTTGGAGCGGTTTTTTTAAAAATAATTTTTTATATATATAAAATTCTTAAAACATTTTTAAGAAAAAATTTTGGTATGCGAATCTTAAGTATATAAATATGTATTTAAAAACTAAATTTGAAAAAAATGTTTTTGAAATATCGAATTTTCAAAAAAAAAAAAATTTTAAACTTTTTTTAAAAATCCAAAAACTTTTTTAATTGAAAATTTTGATATGCAATATTATTTAATTTTATCTGAAATTTGTATATAAAAAAGTTCATCTAAAGCCGTTTAGCCGATAACGAGAAAATTCAAAATAAAAAAATACGTTCCATGACTGGTACTATTAATAGTTGCTAAGTGTAAAATTTTATAATTTTTGGTAGTAGATCGTACTAATTTTAGTATACGAAAAAAGTTTAATCAAAATCGTAGGAGTCGTTTTTAAGCAAAACAAAATTTTTCTTTGCGGTTTTTAAACTTTTGTATGGAAGGTACCGTTATTTTTTTATAAATGTAAATTTTTTTCTGAAAATATTTTATAGAGTATACTAAAAACTCTTAAGTATCGAGTTTCAAAAAAAACTATCATGGCGTTTTCGAAATATTTGATTTTCCAAAAAACATTTTGAAACATTTTTTAAAAATCCAAAAAATATTTTTTCAAAAACTTTGGTACGCAAAACTATTTATAGTTTTTGGAAGATTCTGTATAAAAAAATAATTGAAAGCGGTCGTACCGTTTTGAAGAAAATCAAAAATTAAAAAAATGTTTCTTTGGGAGGTACCATTAATAAACATTTTTGAAAAATGGTTTTCCATCCAAAGGAAGCTTTTACTAAAATAAATATATTTAATTTTTTTCAAGAAAAGTTGTCGAGCCGTTTTTCAGAAAAATACGATTATGTAGAATTGCTAAAAAAAATTGTATGGCAGGTACCGTTATTTTTGGTTCTAAAAAAATTAAAAAAACCTGTAGGCATAATCACCAAAAACCACTATGTACCAAGTTTGAAGAAAATCGATCGAGCCGTTTAGGATGTAGACGACCAGACAGACAGACAGACAGACAGACAGAATTGTGCCACCCACTTTGTGGGTGTTCTCTATTATCGTAATATCATATTTGATTGTTATCTCAAAAATTTTTTCTGTACGAATCCAAAACTTGCCTTATAGTACCTGTATCACTTGATGCGATTTTGAAATAAAATTATGAGTATTCAAAGAAACGAAACCGGTTAATGGGAGGACTCTGGTCCTATATTGCAGAATAGCTTGGTTTAGCAGTGTTTGGGTCTAGATTGTCCTGGGAAATTCAATATATGTAGGTACTCCAAAATGGCTGTTTGGTTTCCAAACCATTTTTGAGATTACTATGCATCATGCGTCTCTCCTTAAAAACCATATTTTTTTTTTAGAGGTCCTAAATAAAACTCAACGTTTGGAAAGGTCGGTGTTGGGGTGGCAATCTCGCACATCAAATCACGCAAGTCGAATTGAAAATCCCGTCTGTCAAAATCACTGACGCACGGCCCCTACTTGGCGTTATTTATATCTCCGAGAGTACTTACACATGGTTTTGTCGTTTGTTGCCATAGTATTCATCTCGTCTTGACTGTTTGTAAAGATCATCTCGTCGGGGTCTCGTCTGCATTTACACGAGATTTTCTCGTTTATGGCTGTATTTTCATCTCGTTTTGGTCTTAATTGAGAATTTTGCTTAAAGGGCTCTTTTAATAAAGATATTCAACATGTTGTGAAATTTATTTACGCGAATTCTAAGTTTATGATGGTTAATGAATTTAGGATGGCGGAACAACAATCCGCAAACGCAAACAATATTGGAAACAATAATTTGTACGAAATTATTGAATTAAAAACGAAAACGAATGCACAGAACCGGCGTGCGTCGCGACGAGAAACTTGAGAAGATGACAAGCTGTCAAACGAATAAATTTCACAACCGACAGCAAATAAAAGTGCTGCCACCCGTAGCTCAGTGAATGGGGTGGGTTCGATTTATCGCAAGATTTTATTAATCGCGTTCGATTAATAAAATTCTTTACGAATAAAGTTGATATCAAATTTAAATTTATATTAAAGTACAGGGTGTACTTAGAAAAGAATGGGCGCCAGGAAGTATTATGGTACTTACAATCACCTTTAGGAAAATAGCTAAAAAAGAAAGAAGAATATCTCCCACGAATAAATAAGATGTTTTATTTTTCCTTTTTGGAATTTTAAAATGTTTATTTGTGGAATTGGGATCTGGGAAACCTTTATAAATATAGGTGAAAAACCCAGAATTTTTTCGAAAACAAAATTAAAGTTAACAAAGGTTCTTTGGAAATTGGCAGAGGGCCAATTTTCCAAAATGTAAGTAACGAGAAATTGAAAAGATAAAATCAAAAAAAAGAACAATGGAGTGCCACAAAAGACACAAAGAGAAGTCACTTTGGGAAAGTTCCCGAACAGGCAACGGAACTACAAGAAAAACAACGGTCGCGAGTCCCGCAATACCGGGAGGACAAAGAAGACGAAGCGAAGGCCTAACCGGTTAAAACTTGCCACTTTTCAGGCCACAAAACAAAACGGAAATATGGATGAATATATTATAAAACCAAATACTTAGCTTTTCTTTCGCAACGGATCCTATCTCGAGTCTCGCCCACCTGGCTGAGTCCCTCCTGTACAGATACGTTCGCCTCTGGGAAAAATACTTTCCTCCTCACTGAAGATAGTTCCCCTATCTTCCTTTAAAATTCCCCACGCTGGGAATTTCTAACAAATAATCCTTTTTTTTTCCAAATTCGGCAGAATGCAAATCGCTGATAATTTTTCGCTTTTTTTTTTTTTCTTTTCAAAATCACCACCAAACTCTTTCGAATAAAATCCAAAAGTGACCAAAAATGGCGGACTTGGCTCGTTTCTTTTTCCACGACCATATGGCCATCCTACTCTGATCTTTAGTCCGTGGTGGTATTCTGTCACGGTCTAACTGCGACACCCTGCTTTTTCGCAGGGGTGCATGCCGTTGTCGAACCCAGCCACGCATGCGATCTCTTTCATGTTGGTGGTATGAACACCAACAGTGGCTCAGTGGACGAGTTCAGCCCTTCTATGTCAAATTCAATTGGTCTAAAAGAAAAGCGAAAAATTATTCAAAACCACGCACAAAGTCCCCAGCCCAGACCGGCCCAGACTACGAAGTAAGAGGAAAATACTTTTCCAGATGGGATCACTGTCCTTTCCCCACAAAAATTACGAGATAGGATCCGATGACTTACGCGAAAGTTAAATTACTCTAGACCGTAGACCTTCGCGCAGAACTTAAGGGGAATAGGGAAACACGTCGCAAAGTGATTTCTCTTTTGTGTTTAAGACACTTTAGGTTGGGCATTACACCATACTAAATTTAGGGTGGTGTGAACTTGGTGTCACACATGTCGTTGAACATGGGTCAAATTCGTCATGCTTTTCAACCCCGTGTGGACTATCTGTCGCACACTCAAAGAACTGATGGACCATCTGTCATACGGCTAGAATTGTTGGTGGCAGGTGTGAACCACCTGTCATTTCTTCAACACATCGTTCGTGCGGACCAGCTGTCACACACCGACATGTTATTTTTGTAAATGTGGACCGCCCGTCACACAATAAATTCGCAGTTGTACGTGTGGACTACCTGTCTGACACATTTAGGTTATTCTGTGGACCGCCCGTCACACAGTGTATTATGGGTCGTACGTGTGGACTTAACGTCACACAACTTAAAAAAAACGAAGACCTATGTTTGTTGCATTTCCAAGATACTTTAAGAGTAGGTCTCTGGCTGATGGACGCCAGGTATTTACTGACTCTACAAGCATTTTGGAGCTGCGACTGAAAAAGGAAAGGCTAAAAATGATTAGTGGGATAGAGTAGGCAGGTGAAACTTGTTGTGGTAAATTTTACCGCAACAAACAGCTTTCTTGAACGATATCACCTTGTGTGGCCAACTTCGCGGGCTCTCATCTAGATTTCTTACTCTCTTTTTGGATCCTCTGCTCCGATCACGCAGCTCCGTTGCTCCACTTAAAGTCTGCTCAGTCGGTAGACAGGTGTCAATGTCAACAGTTTTCTTGGGCGAGTCAGGCACCGTTATCAGTAGCTTGAAAAATGTTGCTTCTTAACCAAAATGAAACTTTAATTACTATAATAGTCGAACCTTGGCGAGACAATAGCGAGAATAAAGCGAGACCAAGTCGAAGCTATAACAAGACATACACAATGACAAACACCACCTGCAGATGTCACCATGAGGCAAAAGCGAGACCTGAGCGAGTAAACCACGTGTAAACGGGCACGGCGAGACATCAGCGAGTTAACACCGAGGCAACGAGTCGTTAACTTCGACATACCTTTTCCTAACCTGAACTGAAAATCAATTCTTATCTCATCATGACGATTAGAGTCTACCCTGACTGAAATATTTAGGATAGCACCGCTTTAACTTTAGCATACAAAATTAATTAAACGAAACAAATGTCAGACCTAGACCAAAATGAAATTTGACGAATTAATTATCTCTCAGTGACAAACCGACTGAAAATAAAGGTCAGCAGTTATATCAGATCTCTTGTTTTTTCTCACGACATCTTAAACAACCTTCTGATCTTTTCAGTTCATAAAGTTTTTGAAGTGTTTTTTAAACGCAATTGGAGTATTTATTCTAATTTTCGAAATTTATATCTCTATTATGATTGTCAATTATCAATTTGATAATTGATAAATATTAAAATTTGGAATTTCAAAACTCAATGGTTAAAAAACTGATCAACACTATTCATTGAAAATTATCTGTTTTCTTCTTCCCAGTCTACATCATTTTCAGTGATCAAAACTTTTATCCATCACTGTGTAAAATATCGAAATTCAATAGTTTTATCAATCATCAACTGATAAATTGATAATCGTTATAGGAGGGTTAGACTTTCCAAATTTTTGTTTTCTATTGAAATCGGTTTACAAAATGTCACTTGAACTATTATCTCTGGCTGTTTATTTTATCTGAAAATTAACAGACTTATTCATAAACGCATTTTAGAGACTGCATAAAATAACAAGGCCTCTTAACGTGCAAATCTTATTCATAAAAGTTGGGTATGTGACTTTGAATAGATCCATTTTAAACTTAACGCGTTTAAAGGTTGAATAGTGTTTTATGAATAAGAATTTACGCAACGTTAAATAGAGCTTTAATAAGGGCTTATTCAGTGCGTAATTATTTACCCGTTGAGAGGTGTTTTAGCGAATTCTAATGAATACGACCGTAATTGTTTTGCAAAAGTTTTCTCAAAACAATAATAAATTGAGTGAGTCAAAACTTTTATCACATTTTTGGTAAAAGAATAAATTTATCCCTAAAACATCATTAAAATTACAATATCACTTTATTTTTTGTACCAACACAAAGTAGTTTTAGGCACGATTTTTGTACTTTAGCTTCCTGACAGTCTTGTATATGTATCCTTCATCATGAACGGCCTCAGGCGCCTGTTCCTGGGGTGGAATATATTGGGATTCTGGTTGTGGTGGTGGAATATATGATGCTGCTGGTGTAGCACTTTGTACAACTGGTGCTGGTGGGATGTAAGATGGAGCTGGTGCGCTGTACACTGGTGTTGGTGGGATGTAAGATGGAGCTGGTTGGGATACTGGTACTGGTGGAATGTAAGATGAAGCTGGTTGGGAGACTATTGCTGGAGCTGGTGCGTTGTACACTGCTGGTGGTGGAATATAAGATGGAGCTGGTTGGGAGATTGGTGCTGGTGGAATGTAAGATTGAGCTGGTTGGGAGATTATTGCTGGAACTGGTGCTGGTGGAATGTAAGATGAAGCTGGTTGGGAGACTATTGCTGGAACTGGTGCGTTGTACACTGGTGCTGGTGGGATGTAAGATGGAGCTGGTTGGGAAACTGGTGCTGGTGGAATGTAGGATGAAGCTGGTTGGGAAACTAGTGCTGGAGCTGGTGCGTTGTACACTGGTGCTGGTGCTGGAGGAATATAAGATGGAGCTGGTTGAGAGACTGGTTCTGGTGGAATGTATGATGGAGCTGGTTGGAAGACTGGTGTTGGTGGAATGTAAGTTGGAGCTGGTGCGCTGTGCACTGGTGCTGGTGGAATATAAGATGGAACTGGCAAAGAAACAACAGGTGCTTCTCGGATGATCTGAGGTTCTGGTAATGCTGGGGGAATGTAGCTTGGTGCTGGTTGAGCTACTGGAATCTGTTGTGGAGCTGCAGGTGGAATATATTGAGGTGCTGGTGTAGCTGGTGGGAGATACTCCAGCTGAGGAATATCCTGTGCTGGTGGCAGATAGTTCTTTGACAAATGCGAAACATCTGCTACCACAAAACCAACAATAGAAACAAGGACTACGAACAATTTCTAAAAATAAAAACACAAATTAATCTAGAATAAAAAAATCTTTCATTCAAATTTTGAAGTATTTTACCATCTTGGAAAGGCTTTTGTCTGCCTGAACCTGAGATCACTCAATTGGATAATGACTACTGAACATTTGTGTTCATATTTATATATAAACGGGGAATAACTATATCAAAATAAACCAAAAAAAAAAATAAGGCCTTTATGCATACTTAATGACCCTTAACGAATGGTCGAACATCTTCGAGTAAAAATTTGAAGATCATCACCATATGAAATATTTTAATTAGTTTAATAAAACATTTGAATCAACTAAACAACTAATTTATCTGATTTAAAATCATGAGAAGCAGGCTAATTTTAGGCAGACTTTGACTTTATTTACTCTATAGTCTATACGACGAACTAATTAAAGCAAGTTAAAAAAAAAATGCGTAGAAGCAGTTAACAACGTGCGGCAGTGGCAGTGATGGCCTCTGAAGGTAATGAATTAGTCTGATATCACATCTCATGGTCTTGTGCCCTATCGTTTAAGATCAAAATATGTATAAGTTATACAAAATTAACTTGTACTTCGCGTGGCACGATGTTTTAATTTCTTCAAATATATCAGAGCTCTGTGCCAACGATGAATCTTTGAATACATTTTCAAATGCGTGAAATACAGTTTTGATGAAAGACTCAATCCATTTCGTTCTATTTATTAGATTGATTCAGGAATGTCAAGGTCATGCTAGAACTAGATTGTAAATTGTTGGATTCTTATTTTATGTGGTTTAATGGACCTTACCCAATCAAGGGAATAATTGAAAGAAGTTGATCTAAATTTATCTCTTATTCACTATGATTGAGTGTTTATTTTTTGTTTATTTAATTTCATAAAGCCTTGGAATAATTAAACAAAAGCCTATGAAAAGCAAACTGACAACAGAAACTGATTCAGTATTTGGCCCTTCCACTTCATTCAAAAGTTCGTGAATAAAATATTTAAACATATGAGTCGAAGGGTTCTTATTCCTGAATCAAGCTTACAACTTCATCAGCACTCAAAAGCGAATAAAGAACAAAAATTAAAATGTTTCCTGCAGATTATTTTCACAGCGGAATCAAAATAAATTGATACCTTTCACTTTTCACAGCCCAAACTCCGCCAAAACTGATGCTCCAGCAAAAAAAAAAACTCCCCCACAATTAACTATAATAAAAAAGCAAATTGTGTATAATAAAGGGTGATTTTTTAGCTGGTTTGGTTTTGGCAACACTGGTTTTGACAGCTGACGTGTGTTTAGTACCTTGTGTCACTGTCAAACAGCTTCAGTTTGGTTTGCAATTTAACCATGGATCGTCTTACAAATGAACAACGCTTGCAAATTATTGAATTTTACTATCAAAATTCATGCTCGGTTCGAAATGTGTTTATCGAAAAATTGTGTTCAGCGATGAGGCTCATTTTTGGTTGAATGGGTACGTAAATAAGCATAATTGCCGCATTTGGAATGAAGATCAGCCAGAAGCATTGCAACAGCTACCAATGCATCCCGAAAAAGCCACTGTTTGGTGCGGTTTATGGGCCGGCGGCATTATTGGGCCATATTTCTTCAAAGATGATGCGAATCGCAGCGTTACTGTCAATGGTGAACGCTACCCAGCGATGATAACAAACTTTTTTTTGCCCGAAATGGAAGTTCTTGACTTGCATGATATGTGGTTTCAACAAGACGGTGCCACATGCCACACAGCACGCGAAACAATGGCGCAATTGCGAGGCGAGTTTGGTGAACAGTTAATTTCACGTTTCGGGCCAGTCAATTGGCCGCCTAGATCGTGCGATTTGACACCATTAGATTATTTTTTGTGGGGGTATGTCAAGGCTAATGTCTATAGGGACAAGCCCGCTTCGATTGACGCACTGGAAGCCAACATCCATGCATTCATTCGTGAGATACCGGCCGATATGTGTGAAAGAGTATGCCAAAATTGGACTCAGCGGATGGGCTACCTGAGACGCAGCCGCGGTCAACATTTGCATGAAATTATCTTTAAACATTAAATTGCAAGGTTCAAACTATCGATTCAAATAAATATTTCATTCATTTTTTCGAATTTTTTGTGTTTTTTTTTTTTTTTAAGTTCTAAACCTCTTAAAAAATCACCCGTTAAATCCAGAGCACAGTAGATTACCCAACAATCTTTATTCAAAAAATGTCCCTTTTATCCTCTCCTATGCACATGAATTCATATTCACAAACTCATATCTCTCAGAGTGAAATCTTCACTCATAAAACTGTATCGACCCGCAAATTATCTCTATCTATAGGTACCGAACGCGTGTCGTTTTCATAAATTTTCCAAATTCAAATATATTCACATTCTCCGCCTCCTCCCCCGCATATATTTGTATCACTGAGGCGGGTTTTTTGGAGACATGCCAAATATTCATCATCATCATCATTGAACGTTCCATTGTCGAGAGTGTTATCAGAGCCCAATTATAAAGGGTTATGCCTCTTGGTTTTTGCGTTGATGTTGGCGATATAATTTACGCTTGTAAGGTCGGTCATAAACATAAAACATAGAGAAACATCAATGAAGATTGTTAGCTTTTTTTAAGGTCACAACATGTAGTTGTGATTATGACTGTCGCATTTGTATGTTTATGACGAACTTTTACTCTATCATCATGTTGACGGTTTTAAGGCTTTCCCTCTATACTTTTAAATGTAAACAAGGTTATTTTTAATTCGCATCCTTAATGACAGGCTGGTTACATGTTTCTTTGAAAGTGTTTGGTTATTATTGTAATAATTTTGTTTTGAAAATTAATTACAGTGCAACCTCTCTAAATTGAAACCGCATACGTTATTAATGGTGGAAGTTTAAAAAAAACTCTTATTTACTTCTCTTTTGCGGGCACTTACAGCCCCAGGGATTGACTACGTCCTCAACCAACAAGTCTCTCCAGTCAGCTATGTCCCTAGCTGGCCGCCTCCAATTACGCACAGCAAGTTAATTGAGATCGTTTTTCACTTGTGTGCGCCACCTGTTGGGGGATCTTCCTCTGCTTCGTTCACCATCAAAGGTAGATTCGATTGTCGGACTGGTGCGTTGCTGTCCATACGCTCCACGTGTCCCAGCCGCGGTATTGCCAATTATAGCCCGTAGAGTTCAGGGATGAATCTTCTTCTCCAGACTCCTTCAATACACACAAGACCAAAAATCACTCTAAGAATCTTTCTATCAAAGCATCCAAGGTCATTTTTATCCGATTCTTTCAAGGTGATGCATGCTTCTGTCCTATGCAGCAGGACAGGGATGATCCAGGTCGTATATTAAGGCTTCTTGGTTTCATGAGAACGGCCTTACTACTTAAATGCCTTCTAAGTCCGAAGAAACAGCGATTTATAAGGCTGGCCAAAACCTGAACAAGGTACAGAGACTTGCTTGAATAGGAATAACGGGGGCTCAGAGGTCTACGCCACAAGCACGGTTGGAAATTATATTAAATCTTCCGGCACTAGGCGAGTACATATGTAAGATGCACAGCAGAGAACTGTGCTCTTGGAAGCACAGCACTCCTATGGTCACGGGTCTATCTTTCACCAGTTTTTAAAAAGGGTAACAGATCTGATATATGCAATTACAGGCCAATCTCCAAACTATCTTGCATTCCAAAGCCTTTCGAGCAAGTAATGTGCGATAGTTTGACATTCAACTGTAAAAATATAATTTGCAATCAACAACATGGATTCATGCAAAAGCGATCGACGATAACCAATTTACTTGCATTCTTGCATAAGTGCTCTACTGCGTTGGAACATGGTCAAGAACTCGACTGCATCTATACAGATTTTTCTAAGGCTTTCGATCAACTTTCTCATGACATCATCACGTTTAAGTTAAAGGTGTTTGGGTTTCCTCCTCAACTCATCACTTGGGTTTCTTCATATCTCCATAATAGATCCTATCAGGTTAGATTTAGGAGCTCTGTCTCCAACCCTTTCTTTGCCAAATCTGGAGTTCCCCAGGGTAGTCATTTAGGCCCACTTCTTTTTATCTTAGCTATCAACGACGTATCCCTCTGTATACGTTATAGTGAAATTCTTATTTTTGCTGATGATATGAAAATTTTCAAAAGCGTCAAATCTATGAGTGATCGTTTACTCTTGCAAGGAGATATAAACCGTTTTGTTATTTGGTGTAATAAAAACGGTTTAAATCTCAACCCTATTAAATGTCAGGCGATGATTTTTTCTAAAAAAAAAGTTCCTAGTTCATTTGATTATGAAATATCGCAGTACACATTGCGTCGTGTTGATAGTTTCAAAGACCTAGGGGTTCATTTTACTTTTAATCTTGATTTTACGAAGCATATCAATTTAATCGTCAACAAGGCAAACTCTATGTTAGGGTTTGTTAAACGATGGTCTAAGGAATTTCAGGATCCTTATGTTACCCTCGCTCTCTACAACAGTCTTGTTCGCCCTCATCTTGAATATGCATCACAGGTATGGACTCCTTTTTACGATGTCCATAAGAATAGACTAGAAGCAGTGCAGCGTAATTTTATACGTTTCGCCTTGAAAGGACTACCGTGGTCCGATCCTTATAATCTTCCTCCTTACGAACAGCGGATTAAGCTTCTTCAGATTCAAACTTTGGCACAAAGGAGAATTAATAATGATATTGTATTTATTCATCAGCTTTTAACGGGTGTTATTGATGCACCTGATATATTATCTTGTACTAGCCTTAACTACCGTGGGGGAGGTCACAACACTCGTAGTCTAGAACTAATGCATATATCTCAACACCGTACCAATTATGGAATGCATGAGCCTTTTACCCGCATGTGTAACATTCTGAATTTGAACTCAAATTTTTTTGATTTTAATATAAGTAAGAATAGACTCAAAGCTTCATTGAAGACCAGTGTACCACGCTCCTAAATGTTTGTAATTGTTGATTTTTTCAATGTCATTGTATTTGTTATTTTATAATTATTGTTTTTATTTTATTTTGTAAAGTGTATGTCTTAAGTAGTTTGTTGCTTACTAACTACTAACACTACACTAAGTGATGAGCCTGATAAGCCCTTAATGTGTGTTTGGCAATTCTTTGGTCGCAAGATGTCGCTTGTACTAAGCTCTCTTCGGCAAAGATCTGATAGTGTAAAAAAAAAGGTATGACACAGTGGCCGGACTTGATGTGACGACTGACTACATACCGCCTTCAATAGATTTTGACAAACACTTCTCTATTTCAATACCCGAAAGACATGGATGGAAACCCAACTCACTAATTAGTCAACAGGGTATCTCCTTCTATACTGAAGGGTAAAAAATGGAAGAAGGAACAGGAGCTGGGGTGTTCTGTGAAGCTCTTAATATTAGAGAATCGTATAAGCTCCCAGATGAGTGTAGTGTCTTTCAAGCTAAGATTTACGCTATTATTGAAAAAGTGGCAGAAATGCTACACAAGAAAAAACTGAGCTCGTTGGAGATCACATTTTTCGTGGACAGCTAAGCCGCAGTCAAAGCCATAGCCAGTGTGACTATAATATCCGAAGCAATAGCAAAATACCGAGGCATACTGAACAATATTTGTAACTCTAACCAAGTCAAACTCTGCTGGGTTTCTGGACACAGCAATACAAAAGGGAATGATTATAGCAAGGAAAAGGTCAACATCAAATAGAAACAATAGTAACCAATTAGATATGGGACCAGATATCCCGATCGGCGTGATTTAAAGAAAAATAGATCTAATAACGAAAGAGTAAATCAATAACTCCTGGATGTCCAGGAATGACTGCGTTATCTCTAGAAGGTTATGGCCTAGAATTAATGAAAAAAAGACTCAGTATATTTTATCGCCAGCAGAATGGGGCGTTCGCACCAGCTGCCAAGATATCGAAGAAATCGATCCATTAAACACCTGCTCTGTAACTGTCCAAACCTCCAAACTAATCGCCTCTGTTATTTCGAAAACAGGTTTGTTGGAGACCTGGACGACCTAGAGCAGGTCTCAATGGAAAACATGAAGAAATTCATAGAAGGTACAGGCTGGTTCGCAAACGAACCAGTCTATGTAAACCAAAAGCTTAAGAGCATTAGGCCACCGTGTATGCAACGGCCTCTGTGCCATGCACGCCCCTCCTAACCTAACCTAACCTAGGGCTGGCCACGATACCAAACCAAACGATACCTTTGTAAGTATCGTCTCGGTGTCGTCTAAATCGAAAAATTTTAGTATCGTCTCGGTTTCGGTTTCGATCTCGTTTAACTCAGTCACTTCTCGGCCTCGTATAAAAAAGTCTCGTCTCGGTGTCGGTATTATCGGTATCGGTAACGTTATGGGTATGGATTTCGGTCTAGTATCATTCGCAACAAAACTTAAATGCGTGACTTGGTAACATGTTTCTATTAGGTATCCGACACATAAATTTTGACGCAACGCTCACAGGAAAAAATGCGCAACTATTTTACAGTCCGTCTGAATAGGTTTTAAATCGAAAATTTAAATATTTTGACTTGTGGTCATAGTCCACAAGTCTCAAATGTGTTATTTAGAACTTTACTCATCGGACGTTTTATACCGTAAGCCAAATAAAAAGTTTGTTCCATATTAGTTAAGCAATTAATGAACAAAGTAATTAAAAAAACGGTTCTGTCGAATAATTGATTATTAAAAGAATGAGTTTGGTGAAATTGTTACAAAAATCGTTGGAGTTGGAGCCGTTTCCGTGGAATCAAGATAAAAAACAGTAGGCGTGGCAGTGGGTAGATTTCACTTAAGTCACTTCCTCAAGCTAAAAAGAACTAAGTCTGAAAATTTCATCCCAACCGCACGCAACAACAAAGCATAAGAAAAATGGGCGTGGGAGTGGGCAGTCTTCATTAAAATCATTGTCTGAACCTTCTGCCTGCTAACGAAAAAAATTGTGAATATTTAGTTTAAATCTTCAGAGTCGATTCCGAGAAACCAATTACAAGAATAGTTCTTTGTAATAATTTAAATAAAAATATTCAAAAATCCATTTTTTCTGCCGATCCCAAACGATACCACTCTTGGTCTTGGTAAAATTCGGTCCACAAAATTAAAAAGTACAGTTTCGGCTCGGTTTCGAATGCTTTGGGGCCTTTAACGTATCGTTTCGGTTCCCGATAGCGATACCAAAGGATATCCAGACTTTTCTGGTATCGTGGCCAGCCCTAGATAAAGACATAGTGAGCTGTGTATGGAAGTATAGTTGAACGGGCTTTACCAGTGAACGATGTTAATTACATCATATTGCATCGCCTTGCCCTAGACCTTTCTCAATATCAAACGGCTCAGTGGTTTTCTTACCGGCTTTGACGGAGCAGTGCGACGAGTTTGGGCAACGAGACGATTTTGCCAAAATAAGACATGGCTCGATAACAAGATGTTGTGTATCGACCAGGAATTCCTGACTTTTTTGCCAAATCTGTTCCATGGTTAATTTGTCAGGCTGAAAACCACACTGAAAGGTGCCGATCAAATCGTTGAAAATAGGTTTTAGGTGATCACACAGTATAGCCAACAGGATTTTGTACGCGATGTTTAGGAGAATTTTTCCTCTGTAGTTGGAACAGGTCAGAGCATCTGCTTTTTTGTGGAAGAAGCACACTATATGCAAAGGTTCCATTCATCGCGCATTCGTTCATGTTTCATCGTACCAAATTTTGCGGATAAATTGGTGCATGCTCCTTACCAAATCATCTCCCGCTGCTTTGAATAGTTTGGCTGAAAGTATATCCGCCCCAACAGCCTCGTACGATTTAAGTTTGGAAATCGCTAACTTCACTTCCTCGGTGGTCGAGTGAACGCTACTGTTGGTCATACGTTCAACGGGAGGCTTTGCCTAGTAGCGGAATGTTCGCTATCTTCGCCGTTTAGTAATCGCGAAAAGCGTGTTCCTATCAGATCCTTAGCACTGACTGTGTATCTACTACCATGTTCCCGTTTCCATCTCGACAGGCTTCCGTTCTGGCCTTTTATAGCCTTGGTTAGATCGTTTCAAACTTTGGAAGAACTTACGAACATCACCCCTACCTGTACAATCCTAAATAGACTCGACCTCCCGCTTTTCGTGCTCGCTTTTTTTTCTGCCTGAGAAGTCAGTGCTCATCCCGCTGCATTGCTAAGTAGGCCCTAACCTTAGCTGCATGCGCCAGTCAGCACTTTTCGTTGAGTTTCGTTGTGGTGGCCTGGTGAAACCCAGTAAATCAGTGGTGACTGATGGCTTGTTGACAATTTCCCTACTGGTCCTATGGTGACGAACTTGCTGATAAATTAAGAGGGACGTGGTCGGCAAAAGTTCTGGTGATTTCTTGCGATTTTAACTTTTCGACATCAAGTCTTATCGAAGTTATTTCTTATTGAAATTATTAAACTTATTCAACGAAAACTCGTTGTTTGATGAATTGCTTCACTAATTTAAAATTTTTTTATTGCAAGTCAAATTAATTTAAAAATATAAATATATAGGCCCCTATTATGACTTGCGATTCGCCGAGTCGAACGTTCGACTCAACTCGAACGTTCGACTTTTCAAAAATAAAAACTGCGATTTTGTTCAAAGTCACCAAGAATTACAGTTCAACATCGACGATAGAGGCGAAAGTTTGCTAAAGGTATTGAGTGACATTCAAATTTTCCTAGTTTTAGCCATTTTAGGCGAGTCGCAAACCGTAATTCCACAAAGTCACATTCGAACGTTCGACTCGGCGAATCGCAAGTCATAATTGGTGCCAGTTACCTATATAATTTCAATTCCGTGACTGGATCTGGCGACGGTTTCAAAATTTAATGAGACGAAAACGAGACTACTTATTTTTGTTTTTTTACGAGACCAAGACGAAATTTACAAAAATCAAGTCTCGTTTGTCTGTGCAGCCCTAATTCTGACTTTGAGGAACATCAAATTCATAAATCCAATCCAGTCTGAGAGACATTGAAAAATTAAAGTTTTCATTTTGCTACGCAATAGGGAGATTTTACTGTACTAAACGGATAAACATAACAAGCTGACGTCAGAAAAAAAGTGAATTTGTTTACATTTTTGGCATCGCGTCGGTCGTCTATAGTCGTAACAGAGAGCGCACCCCGAATTTTGTTTACGCAGAATAAATTTATTTTTTATTTTCAATTTTTAAAAGAAATCAAAATAAATTAATTTTTTTGTTGTTTCTGTTTCTTTGCAGAGCTGCCATCCAGGCTATTGCCGCGTATTTGGATGCCTTCCAAAAAATCGCAGACGCCGCAACAAATTCACGAGGTAAGTTTTTATCTGTTTTTTTTTTTCTTTTATTTTTATAAAGAGTTTTTGATCTTCATGTCATTGTTGTTGTATTATAAAGAAGGTTGTTGAAAGAGCTAAGCCTTTAGTATTGCGGGAGTTTTGATATTTTTTTTTCTTATTTTATTTTTATTTCCCATGCCAGACTTTTGGCAGTCGATTCGAAAGATATTTTTAGATGACATTACTTTTTTTTTTGTATACCTATAGCGGCAAAATGTGTTATGCAACCATTTGTTGCCGAATTGATTCAAAAAAAATGGTGAGTTGGGAAGAAGAGAAAAACTGTAGGCCAATGGTTTGACTTCTGGCATGGGATTTGTTTGCAATGCGACAAGGAACTCAGACTTTCCTCGTCTTTTATGTTGGATTTTTTTTTTGTTGCGGTTGTAATGCCAATATTACATACGTTTGTAATTACTCATGCAGTAGGTACGTATGTATTATGTTTTGTTTTTTTGTTTTCAAAGATTTAGATTTAGATTTTATAATTTCAGAAATGATTAAAGGTGATGTTTGTTTTATAGGCTTTGAAATATTTTTAATTGTTCCGCATTTAAAATTGAAAAGTGAGTGTTTACATTGCTATACTCTAAAGTCTAAACACTGAAGTGGAAAAAAGTAGAACGCATTATGTTTTACAACATCTTATTTAAAAAAAAATTATAAACAAAATTTGTCTAAAATTTTATTTTAGAAAAAACATTCATAGATGTAGGTATGTACGTTCTCTACATTTAAGAGCGATTTTGTATGAAGAGGTAGGTAGGTAGGTATACTACACGAAAAAATAGGTTTTAAGGGACATTATTTGCCTTGGGATAAAGCTGTGAAATGGTACAAAAAATTCATATCTGTTTTCATAGCAAGTTTTTTAATCTCATCACTACACGAAAATGTCTCATGCGATTCTCGAACTCATTATGGTTTCTTTCAAAGCATGTCTGTTTGTATGTTCTAAAATGTAGTAAATGTTACTCCTCGACTCCACAAGACACAAATTTGTATGTGTATACGTAACAAATCAGAAGTGTTCAATAGAGAGACACAATTCATTTGAAGTTGCACCCAACATAGCTTCTATTTTATGATTTGACCTCAGAGAAAAATTATGCCTTGTGAAGTTCTGTTATTTGTTTTGATGAATTTAATCCTCCCACAATTAGTGCATGGTTTGAACAACATAATAAGTTTCAGTTAATATCCTTCCCAATGGAGTATTTCTAAAATACTTCCTTTTTGGAAAAAAAAAAAACCAAAGGCAACGATTACAAACCATCGGTCTCTATTCTACCATTTATATTCAAAGTTATCCAGACGCAATGTCTTGAATGCAGTTTGGGTTTTATAATTGCAATTAATTCCTTACATACTAAGAATGAAATTTGGCGCAGGGACATAAGGCCCAGGGATACTCACTTTGGTGGGACTTCAGCCCCAAATTCAATTTCAGCTTTATGACCCACTCAAGTGGGACATAAGCCCAAAAATGATAAATTGGGCGTTTTGTCCCTGGGCCCTATGTGGCTTGCGCTGAAATTTAGCTTAGAAGTCATTAATTTTTTATTATCCTGTCGCTTGGACACCGCGCTATTTTTAAAAACGGTGTTCAATCTGTAGTCAGTCAGGAAACCGAAATCCCTGCCCTTTTTGTGGAGGGGACCCCATTTTTATATTTGTAATTCATTTTTGACATGCTAAGCTTGAGAGTCATCGTTGTAATCCTGTCGCTTCGGCGCGGCGCCACTTTCAACGCTTCTACGCCACTTTCAAAAATGGCGCCCAATGTGCGGAAAAAGGTAAACTTAAAAAAAAACTCGTTAATTACTTGGAAAATTATCATGATCAAAATAACGATTGATATCTTGAAAGATAAGTGTTGAGTAGATGCACCTTCGGGGAAATTTTCAGTGTTTCTACTTTTCGGCAACATACACTCTAGATGTGTTGGGAAAATAACTGTAAACGTCTTAAAAGATAGTTGTTGGGTAGACGCAATAGCGGTTGAAATTTCAATATTGCCACTTTTCGAGAAATTATTTTTTGATGCCAGATTGAGGGATTTCCTTTTTTTTTTTTGTTATTTAAAAACATTTTAACATGAAAAATGTTTCGGAAACGCCTCAAGACGCTAAACCTGTGTTAGAAACATAACGGTTGATATTTTAAAATAAAGGTGTTCAGTAGAAGCACCTAAAATGTCAGTGTTGCCACTTTTTTAGGGAACATATTTTTGTATGTCAAAGAGTTGGACACCTCCAGATGCCAACGCATGTTCATCATCATCGTGTCCTGGAACCCCGACTGGGGCAAAACTAAATTTTACCCCCTTTTACCCCCCCCCCCCCCCCCCCAAAAAAATTCAGCCCCGGCCCAAATTTACGGAACCTTTTAGAAAATGTTTAATACGTCAAAATGAAGCTATCCACCAAAATTCAGCTCTGTCGGAATTTTTTCTAACTTTTGCCATTTGTTTGTCTAATTTCCCTGGGCTAATAGTCTTCAAGCTAGTTTAGTTAATGCATGTTATTATTGATTTTTTCCACAAACGCGTTTGAGTAAGGTCCGTCTGCGTAGACTTGTTGATATGCGTCCATCATACCATATTCAATTACCACGACTTATAAGCACTCTCCGTGCTCAACTGCCAACCAAAAAAAAAAATTCGAATCGTTTCCGTTATAAAAAGTAAGTATTCGCCACAGCACACAAATCTAAGGTCCGTCCGGATCCGTCTCTGGGTCGCTCAGTTTTTTTTTGGGCATTCTCCAATAGTATACTTAATGATTTTAAGACGCTGAATTCAGAATTCAGTACCTACATCCTTTTTTTTTCTCTTTTCAGCAGGGGCTTCACAATTTAGATCAGAACATGGGAAAAGTTCAAAATTCAAAAAAACCCATTGTGCAATTCAGAAACTTAACCCATGTTTATGTTTGAAATCTCTA
Organism: Dasysyrphus tricinctus; assembly: GCA_963921185.1. Classification (NCBI taxonomy): domain Eukaryota; kingdom Metazoa; phylum Arthropoda; class Insecta; order Diptera; family Syrphidae; genus Dasysyrphus; species Dasysyrphus tricinctus. The sequence continues at coordinate 79,342,788 of OY992531.1, forward strand.
TAGGCAGTACCACAGTGTACCAAATTTCATTAATATTTATCAAAAATTGGGGTATAAAATTATTTTTGTTGCCAAAATTGAACAAACTGACCACTGCGTTGGTTTTTGCTTCTTAAGGCCAAACGGCTTGATCCAATTGCTTCTAATTTGATACAGAGCATTTATGTATGATTCTAGAAGGTAAACTAAGAACGTTCTTGATGAGCTACAATGAAAATTTTAGTTAACCCTCTAGAATCATAAAAGAATGCTCTGTAACAAATTTGAAGCAAATCGATTAAGCCATTTAAGCTTTAGTTCGATGCACTGAGGTTCTAGTTTTTTTTTCAAACTCTCACAAAAATGGGTACAACGGCTTTGATAGTTTTTTTTTTCGTTCCTGTGAGATCCTAAGTAATTGTAATAGAATAATTGTTTTTTTGGAGAAAAATTTCAATAATGGAAATGGGTTTTTGGAGAAAGCTGTACCTACTATTTTTAGGTTATTAACGAATAACTCGTTATGGATCTGTTGATTGTTTGCACGGGGTAGGTACTTCAACATATCAAATAATATTGCATTCCAAAATTTTAGAAATGATTTTTTTCTAAACCAAAATTCAAAAAATATTACATTCTTATTACGAACTTGTCACCACTTTTTCGTTAATAATGTAATTGCATCAAAAAACAAATACGTACCTACAATTATATTTTTTTCTTTCTCGAATGTTCATCAAAATCAAAAAGTAGCAACCTTTTATTTTTTCGCTTATTTTTTGATCTTACAAATATTTGCTTCGTTGAAAATGGGCTTGCCGAATCGGTACGTTCGGTTTCAAAAAATCAAAAAATTGTTTCCTTCAATGGGGTAGCTCTTTAAGAAAAACACGAGTTTTTTTTCGGTTCGATGCTTTTTCGTACAAAATTTTTAATTTAAAACACTAGTATAAACTGCTACCTCATTAATGCTATCTCTTATATGAGAACAATATACCTACCTCGCACGAGATTTTTTTTTTTTTGCGTGCAACAATATCCAGACATACTCGTTACGCGTATATCCTTGTATCTAGAAAGCACACTTCCTCTATTAAAGCCATAAAATATATATTTTTTTTCATTTTCTATTGCAAAAATATCGGTGCCAAGAAGAACTTGCAACTATAAGAAATTACGATGCAACTCACTTCACTAATTGTCGTCATTTCTAATCACCACATCAATCATTTTCTTTAAGCCTTGAAATATCCATTAAATATTCTTCCTTTTCTATGACCATAGCCAAGCCAGTTAAGGCCACTTCAAATAATTTATTTTCCAAAACAAAATCTAAGTGTCAGCAGTCCAATTCAAGCTGGCAAAGAAAAATATAAACATTCCGTCAAAACTATAAAAAATTAAAAAAAAAAAAAAACAGTCCAATCAACTGTCACCATCCATTAAAGTCAACTCATAAATTCAATCAGAAATGAATATTCAAATTAATTTTATTTTTAGTCCTCGTTTTTGTCTGCAACTTCGACGGCCGACGATTTGATGGCTTTATAGGTGGATGGCGTATTTAAACGCAACACATAAACTAAATTATCATTCCCCATCCATAGGAACAGGTTTCTGCAAATAAAATTGTATCTTTTGCGTGCTGTGCCTACTATAGATGTGTTTCCTCTATGACTAAGAATAATCACAGAATATAAATCGTATAGAAAAAAGATAGAATCAACAAAATAGTGGCAAAAAAAAAACTCAGTCTCCTCGATAAGATTCCTTACTGACCTGGATATGACTTGACAAATGGACAGGGGACTCTAGACAGACAAGACTTAGACTCTCTCAAGTTTTAGACGAACCGTGTGCGGTGCCAAAGACAGAGAGTCCATTCACTTTGTCACAACCAGTGGCGGATTAATGAATTTACAAACAGATAAGATACTTAGGGCGTCAGGGTTTAAAAGTCAATTATTGCGTGTGGATTTTTGTATCACACTTAGAAGGCACATATATTGTCCAGTTCATGGTAACATCAAATAAAATATTTCAAGATAAAGTTTTTTTAAATACGTGTGAATAAGATTTAACACGGTTCCTCAAAGAAAGTTGCCGATATCTTAAAAATGCTGTGGCGAAAATTATGCTATTAATAAATTCTTTTGATTGATTTTTATTGCGTTAAATGAATCTGAAATTCATGTTCATTCTCGACAAGCAATCTCTGCATTGTATCACACTTTCATATTTTTTGTTTACACCTAAACAACTGTGTGAACCCAGAACCGACCTCAATCTTCAATTAAAAAATTTTCAAAATTTATTTTTTTTATAGCAAATTTCAAACAAAACAAAAAAATATTTTCAGTGCAGCTTTCGTTTACCCACCGGTTGGTTATTTGTTATAAAAAGAATCGTGTTTCCTCTCCCAGAATAAAGAAGTTATTCAATATTCTTTTTTTTATAGGAAACATTAGAAAACAAAGTCTCATATAAATGAAAAATACGGAAGGTGAGGCAAATTTGTCCCCCATTATCCATAAAAAATTGCTCCTCGTTTTTCATAAAAAATTGCTTTTCCACGTCAAAAAAATGTCAACATATCTTTTTTTATAGCAAACATCCTAACACTACAAAAAGTAATCCAGCTTCTCCAAATGAAAACTTAGGATTGTTTGGGTCAAACGCCTGAATCTGTCCCCGCGTACCTATAAAAAAGTGATCTCTCCACTTTCAAGAACAAAAATACCCAACATTTATTTTTTATAGCAAATATTAAAACAAAAATATCGTTCAGCACCTCCAAATTAAGTCTTAATATAACCGACCCATAGTCTTTTTTCCACCTTTAGAAAAAAGAATATATTTTTTTATAGCAAAAATAACAAAACAAACAAGTCGTTAAGCACCCCCAAATGACAACTTTTCAACATCCAGGAAATAATATTCAACATTTCTTTTTTTTATAGCAACCATCAAAAAAACAAAAAATGTAATCAAGCAAAAATAGTGATTTTTCCACTTGCTGTCAATGTTTGTCCATCAAAAAAAACACCATAAAAAGAATATTCACCATATCTTTTTTATAGCAAATATCAAAAAACAGAAACCCGTCAAAGCAGTGCCAGTAAAATTCGTTGACTAAAGTTATAAAATAATAAAATACATTTTGTTGGCAAACAAATAATTTTTGTATTGCTTTGTTTTTGTAGTTCTTTTCAGAAAAAAAGCTATGTATGATGTGTCATATGAATTATTGCAATACAAAAATGTAAACTTTTTCGGCTGACTCAAGTCTCAGTAAAATTTAAACCTTCCCTTTACGACACCACAATAGTGAGCTGGAGATGTTACTTCTCGAGAACTAACAGTCAATGCCTCTATTTTTTTGAGATTGATAACTGTCTGCTTTCCAGAGCTAAATTATAAATCATTTTGTGATGTTTAAATTCAAGCAGTTTAGCATATAGAGGTAAATTATCAAGATCCATTTAAAATTTTAGGCAGTAGTTTGCTTTTAAAAATAATTTCATATAATCAGCATATAAATGAGACATTGACTCAAATTTATAGAGTTAACAATGTTATCAATTAAGATTATAATAAAAAGCAGTGGACCAAGGTGATTGCCCTGAGGCACATACACCTAATTTACATTTAATTGGATTTGTGAGGTAGTGTATTCTTCAATTTTGATTTTTTGTGTCTTTCCTATTAAGAAGGGACAATTAAAAGATATGCTACTAAGCTTAAGTGAATAGCCAATTCGTGTTTGTTATAGATTAGACTCAGAGAACGAGACTCTACAACACCAAACAAACAATTTTTTTGAGTTTTTGTCGGGCAAAGTACACTTGCATTTGCAATAATTACATTTATTTTTTGTAAATTTATGAAAAAAAATGTGTAACTTAATGGAAAATGTTTTAAATTCATTGTTTTATTGAAAATTAATTTTAACGTTAGATGTTCCACGTTCACGAAAATTAAAAAAGGAAAAATTGTAAAATTGCATCGTGACTCCATGGTGGGTCATTAACTGAATTCTGTAAAATCTATTAAATCAACAGAATTGTTAAAATCACAATTAATAAATAGCACTGACACGTGACAACCAAAAAAGAAGAGAAATATGCTAATTCTGGATGTCGATTTTCCCGAAATTCTCCATGTTGGGCGCCATTTATGTACGTGTTCCACTTCAAGAAAATCTATCTAGTTTTTTTTTTAAATTGCAGAAAACTTGCAAATTATTCTTTAAATTTCTAAGTTTTTTTTCGAACCTGTTTCAAAAATTTTGAGAATTTTTGCCGAATCTAAGATTCCGCATAAACGTTTATGTTGTTACATTAATCAGTGTAGATACTTACTAAAAAGGGCTTAAAATAGAGATTTTTTTGTACAATCATTGGAGGTGTCATAAATATTCTAAATTATATTTTTCGGGATTCTAGGCTTATTGCGTTGGGCGCCATCTTAAATTTTAAACAAACAAGGTTTTAGTTGAACTCGCTCAGTTTCAATTAAAAACCAAATTGCATTCAAATAAAAAGTTATTGCAAATTTTATTCTGCTCAACTTGATTCATTATCAATTTTTTCATGCGGTTGACACTCTTCGACTTTTAACTATAAAAAATAAGATTATGTCGTATTATCTCTTTTTTTTTAAGTGCATTCAAAAACTCTTGGACCGATTTTGCTGAATTTTTTAAAGATTTTTCTTATTAACGGCAGAAAATTAGTAACTGCCTGTCACCACGCCCACTTCTTCAACTTATTCAACGGCTCCTTAAAGCTGCCACTTTGCTTTATTTAAGGTTTTTTTGAGCCCGAAGCATGACAGTGTAGTTTTTCCAGCTCAAAAGTAGGCGGGAAAAATGTGTGTGATGCAACTTTGATGAATCTAAAATTTTTAGATCGAAAATTTGCCGTTAGTCGTTAATTCGTTGTAACGATTTCGAATTTATTGTTCCATCTTTTCTATATTTTTCGATATAAAGTTAGCAAAGCACCCTGTCGAAAATCGGTAAAATTTTCTTTTACCTGATGGTTTATGGCTTCATAACAATTTGCCCTTAATTAGTTATGACAATTTGGAATTTAATCGTGCAATGTTTTCTATGTTTTTTGATTGATAGATTGATATCAATTAAGCAAAGCGCCACATTAAAAAGGGGTGAAAACTGCTAATACCGAATGGTCTATGGCTTAATAATTTGTCGTGACAATTTCGAATTTAAAGTTGTTCGAGTTATGCCAAGTTAGCAAAGCACCTTAGAAAACATAGAAAACATTGAACGAAAAGTTTGAAATTATCACAACTAACTAACGATTAATTAACGGCAAATCATCCACCTACCCATTTTTAGATTCGTCAAAGTCGCTTTGCTAACTTGATAATCATAGAAACTGTTTAACCCAAAAATACATAGAAAACATCGCACAAGAAAATTGATTGTTTTACTAATGTAATAACTATCGGAAAATTACCAAGCGTAAAAATATAAAATTTTAGAAGTTTTAACTACTTAAAAAAAAACATAGAAAACATAGAATGACAAATTGGAAATTGTCACTGCTATAATGACAAATTATGCACCTAACAATTTTTCGATCCGTGTGAGTTGTTTTGCTAACTTGATATAAAGTTAGCAAAGCACCCAAAAAAACATAGGAAACATTGAACGACAAATTCGAAACAGTCACAATTAATTAACGGCAAATCACCCACTTTTTCATTTTTCGATTCGTCAAAGTTGCTTTGCTAACTTGACACTCATGCCGGAAAAATTATCCGCTATTATCATGCTGAAACTGGTTTTACTTTATCTACTTTTTAGAGCTTCTTGCTGCTAATTGGAACAAACTATGAAAATTATTTAATTAAAACCAATTCGCTTTATATTTAAGATGGCGCCCTATGCGAATTGGTTAGAATCCGGAAAAGTATAATTTAGACTAATTGAGTAAAAACTTAGCACAAATCGATCCAATTTTGAGAAACGGTACAAATAATTGTTATTCATGCGTCAATGAAATCAAAGAACTTAAATATATTAAAATAATAGCTACTTGTGTTAGTCCCTGACTTTTGAAATAATAATTTTATTCCCTTGGATCGAAACTCTAGGTACATGTATCCACAAGTTTCCAACTACTATACTTTACTATAACATATGCCAATTATTTTCTGACATTTCATTTTTTAATCTGACTATTAACAAAATGTGGCCCCATCATCATCGGTATGAATTTCCTTAAGCATTGAAATGGCAAAATCCGATACTGATTGCGCAGCTATCACAGCAAATATATTTATAACATAAATAAGTTTTCCTAAGCACGTTTCGCAGTGAAGGTGTGAGGAGGAAATATCAACAACAAAAAAACACCCAACTATCAAGAAGACATTAAGGTGCTTTTGGTTTTGCTATAGCTTGTTCATGTGACCATAGCGAACATTCACCTGCTACATATTTTATAACTGCACAAGTGCTTCCAGTAGTACAGTAGTAGCTATACCTTACCTACGTTTCAAATGCACAATCCGTCTTTTCTATATTTGTATCTATTTCTCTGCATTTTGACGTAACAAGCTACCACCACTGACTTGATGTTGCTGCATCAAGTTCGTTGGTCTTTCGCGCTCAAACAGAAAAAAAATGTATTCCCCAACTCGAATCGGGTTCACGTTGCACTGGAAACAGAACTGCAACCAAGAGCGCTGCAAAACCAAAACAAGTGGAGCAAGCGTGTTAATAATTCATGAAACTATCTCAGGGTATCCAATATTTATTTGGTTTCTTTTGTTTTTTATTGATTTTGAGAGCTCATAACTCATAGTGCCGGCCATACTAGTGGAAAGGAAATTCTATGGAAATACTTCATTGCAAGACAGAGAATGCGATGTTGTTGTGGTGTGTTCTGTGTGATTGTTCCAGTGGAACCATCAACGACATTTGGAAGGAAAATGTTTGTTTTTTTTTTTTTTATTTAATGCAATTTGCAATGGACTTTGGAATTGCAAGAATCTACTTAGTGATGGAGGTTGAGAATTTAAGCTAAGTGGGTGAAGTTGTTTGAAGGAAATCCGAGAAACTGAAATCTAGATTTACGGTTTCAGGTTTAACACTGAATGATTGTATGTAATCTTTTGTGGTTGCACAAGTTATTTCCTATTCGTATACTTACAAATCTCACTCAGTGTAATGTTTTGCTGCCGGAAATTGAGGGTTTTTGAACTTAGAGTCATTAAGAACCACAGGTAATTTTCTTTTATAAACGAGCATGAATGAAAGAAGAGATATGAGTTGCATCAAATGTCTTTGACTTTAAGAGAATTTGAAAATTGAGCTTTGCAAAGGTCTCCAAAACAATAATAACAAAAAGTTTCAAAACGGCAATTTTTTTTATACAAATAAAGTATTGAACTTTTTAGTATTCAACATTATTTGAGATCCTCAGGAATATTTGGATAACAAAATGGTCTTATGTATGATTACCTAAGTGCAGTGTGGGCTGCAAAGTGGGAACACTATCGCCAGACTCATTTAGTGGCGTTAAGTCTCTTTAAGGGCTTTCCCATAAAGATGGGTAGATATTAAAATTGAATATATACACCAAGTTCTGTATGAAATATTAACGAATTTTTGTTTAATTTGAAATATCTATTAATGACATATATGCCGTCGCAGCTTCACTGGAAGGTGCTCATTTAAGAGGTCAATATTTCCATTACTACCGAATAGATTTGGTTGATTTTGAATGATGGCATATACTTTGTTGTCATTAAAGGCACCGGTCATTTTTTGGTGTAGACCAAAGGCTCAAGGAAACTCCACAATACAAGGTCTAACGGGTTCAAATCGCACAATCTCGGTGGCTATACTCTATCCAACAAAAATTGTCAGTACAGGGAAGATAGGACGTTTGCCTCTCAGTCTGGTTGCATTGGCTTGCATACATTTGTCTCAATTTAAAGCTCTCATAGGGTTTCCATACTTTGAATTATAAATTGCCACAAATCGAAGAACAATGTGCATATGGTTACCATGGATACCATTTCAAATATATTAAAAAAAGATCAATTTATCTTTTTTTTTCCCACATCACACCCTTTTAAATGAATTTGATCACGTAACGGTTTGTGAACGTTTGAAAACTTAACACAAATAACTTTTTTTTGTTCTTAGAGACTAAAACTGTACAAATTTTAACTGAGTTTTATAGGTGTATTCAGAAATACAAACAAATAGTAAGAAGACAATCAAAACGACAACACTGTTGGCTCTCACCCTTATAAATTTTGTTCTCAAAAGCTTCAAAACCGAAAGTTCTTTCATAAAAACCACTGAAAAAGCTCTGTTGTATTGTTGCGACTTGGCAAAGGCAACTCCTGTTGGAATTGTAATTTTATTTCAAACAGCGAAGGTAGGAGCGAAAGCGAGTATACGATCAGATATCAGAATGCTTTTGGCATTGAAAGACGACGGTCATGTTGTAGCGTAGAGAATGTTTCAAAGAACTACAACAACAATTCCTGTATGTTAATCAGTGGCTTAGTATCTTTTTCAGTGGCAGATTTGTTATTTTAGTTTTATGATGGTATGCACAGGCACCACTGTTTTGAAAAAAGCTCTCCCATAAACCCTGTACTGACAATTTTTGCTGGACAGACTATAGTATACGTAAGTCGTGTCTTTTGGAAAGCCATTCCCAAATATTGCTCGTTCAGAAAGTTCATTTTTGTATAATTTGTTTGGCACGAAGCGCCGTGCTTCAAGCCTGTTACAGATCGTGTAGTGCATCGTTTTGGAAGCGATATCTCTCAAATTAGGCTGACTTCGGTTTGGATTATTTAGAAAATAATAACTTTAGTTTATGTGAAATTGCTATAAACGTTCAACTGAGTTCCCCCTCCTCCAAGCTAGCATAAGTGTAGGAGGGGTTAAACCAATACTATGTTACTTTGCCTTCAAGTATGGTGAATTACTCGCATCATTTTGCGATGCGTATGCTTTCGATGTACATATAGACTTTTTAATGTAAACTAGTTTTTATAAGCTTTCTATCGTTAGTTATTTAACGAATTCAATAAATACGACCGATTTGGGACGAATTTTGGAGCTTTACCCTAGTAAGCAGGCAATGTCCCCTCCTCCAAATCGGACAATGTTTACATGGTGAAAACACTTCTGGAAAGCTACCTCAATTTATGAACATACTATCATTGTACAAAACCTCAACCCGCCAGGTTGATATTTTGTGTTGGTTTTAGTTCCAGCCCCATTAAAGGGGGTAGAGGACAGAAAGGCGGAGGAGGTAAAATATTAATGGTCCCGAAACCGAGACCAATTCATTGAATCCCATATCGATGATCAAATATGTATATTCCATATAATGAGAAATGACTGTTATTGTACCTTCACCTTTTCCCGCCCAAACGCATTTAAGGGAGGGGGGGGGGAAGGTAAATGAAGAATGTTTTCCTGTGTTTTCAAGTATGCTGAATCCAGCGAGACCCCTTACCCAATCTACAGCCCAATACAAATAGTAAGTTGGCAACCCCCTCCCCAAAATCTGACAGTGTTGCCAGCGTTTCAACGATATTTTAAAATTAACTTAAAATATATGTTATTAGTGTACAAAAACTCAAGTCATCTTGCTGAAATAGAAAGTTAGTTTTAAGTTACCCCTTCTCACTACTGGGGGAGGGGGAAGAGGGGGAGAATAACATGGTCCTGAAGCCGAGCCCAATTCATCGATATCCCTATCTATGGTCAAGTATACACCATTTTTGAGAAAATGCTATAATAGTATTGACACTCCTTCCCGCCGTCGTGGCAACACTTCTTAAAATTTACCTTAGGGCATGTTCTTTTTGTATAGTGAAGCTTTACCTGTCAAGTCAAAATGAAAGGTACATAGGTATATTCTTATATCGTGCACTAACGTCCCTGCTATTTCTCTTATTTACTCAAACTAAAGCGAGTTTAAAAAAAAAAAATAATAATACATAATAGAAATTGCTCCAAATGGCGTACAAATTGGCACAATCTGCACCCAATTTTTTTTTTTTTTTTTTTTTTTGCCTAACGCTGGCTCGGAGCGATGATGATGCCATCGCTTGGGCCCACAATTAACAAAAAGAACAGTGACTTTGCATCTCCACTTTGTAAACCTCGTGTAAATTGGCATCAAAATCCACCATGCTTGTTGATGTGCTGGATCATCAATAAAAAAGGACTTTGTCGTAAAATGGGCGAAACGCACGCATCGTGCCACAAAATAATACATAATAATAAAAGTTATCGCTTGTACGTGTTGCTCGACGGTGCAGAGTTTTAAGAGATTGAAATTTTTAAAAAATGCAGTCATTAAAAATTATTAATTGAATTTAATTAACAGATTGCCTTCATTGACTTCACTTTGAGAATTGAGACTTTGACTTCAAATTCTGCAATCACCATTCATTTGATATTGATATGACTGGAATCATATTTTTCTCCCATTCATTTTACAGCAATCAATTGAATGCAATCTTTTGAGAATTCATTAATTCTTTTTGCATTTTTCAAATTCTTTTTCATTCTTTTACATTCCTTGCATTCTTTTGAATTCCTTCGTATTGCATTCTCTACATTCATTTGCATTTTTTTGGATTAATTTGCATTCTTTTTCCAAATAATGCGAAACAATGCAAACAAATGGAAAAGAATGCAAATAATACAAATATGTAAATGTAGAGAATACAAATAAATGTAAAAAGTGCAAATGAACTTAAAAAACGTAAAAAAGCTGCAAAAGATGAATGCAAAACTGCAAGTGAGTGTAAAGAATTCATAAATAATGCATGAATTCTCAAAATTCAATTGATTGCTATAAAATGAATGGGGGGAAAATGATTGCAGTCATTTCAATGTCAAATAAATGGTGATTGCAGAATTTGAACTCGAAGTAGTCAATGAATGAAATATTTTAATAGATGTCAAAAAAGAAACAGACAAAATAACATCATAAAACACAACATAGTCACCATGTACTCTCAAAATCTCCCCGTTCTAATGGAAAAAAAACTTTTTAACACACTTAAGTTCTTGTTGTTCATTCAATTTTCTATATTAATAAATTTTGGTGTAACCTATAAAATGTCTGCTGTTATACAAAACATTCTTTCAAAAAGTCAACTTTTGTGATATATTCAACACACGTCGCATATATTCCCATGCATCGTTTGATAATTAATTATTTCAATTTCAAAAAAAAAAAAATCAATTATCACATAAAACGACTCTTCGTCAACACTCATTACTTTTTGTAAATGTAAGAACTTATTGATAAATATTAGAAAATTTCAAACAAGTTATTAAAGCTTGAAATTTATAAGAATCCTTGGGGTCACGTCTGTTTTGGGATCATATAATGTGAATTCGTGATCAGAATGAACGGGTGCGAGCAAAGCGTTTCAATATGTAAATTGAAGAGTATTCATCTTATACATATCTTTAATGTAGGTTATTACCTTGTTTTGAGTTGTAGCAAGGCATATATCCTACAGGCTATGTCAAATTTGCCATTGGCAATCTAAACTTTGAAGATTTTATGCTTAGAACATTAAGTCATTTGATTTCTCTATTGTATTCTCTAGAGTGAATTATTAAAAAATCATTTCGGGAAAAAAAACAAGGTATATGATTGGTGAAAACTGATGATTGTCTATACTTCTTTACGTGAGGTTGCCACAACAGTCTGCTGAACAAATTGCTTCTAGTTTTGATTCATCATTGTGTTTCGCTTAAAGTTTGCTGAACACAATGATGATGATGGTAGCTCATTAAAGCCGAGTATCGTGAAGTTTGTAAAAAATCGATTTTTTTCTAACTTTTGAAAATAGGGATAATCAAAGGTTTACTAAGGACGGATGTGAGTTCAGGACATCAAGACCGTGTCGTAAAAAAGTAATTTGACCTTCAGGCAATCAAAACTGTGTCGCCTGGACTCAGTTAACATCTACAAAAAGAATTTCTTTTCTAACGCATGTGGCTGTGGCTTAGGTCCCACGGTTTTTTTTTTACAGACAGTTCCACTTTGTAAATTGCTATAATCTTAAATGCTACATATTCCTTGGACTTTTATGCTCAGTCAGAAAAAAGTCACAAAAAAAAAGTTTTCGTAGTCGCAATGGCAATTTTCGATTTCGTCGAAACGAAATGATCCATTTTAAAACCCCCAAGGAAACATTGTCTTTTATACATACATTTATGTACATTTGACTAACACTTTGGGCTATTTGTGGTCAGCTTTGCCTGTTTTTGTTTAGTTCTTTTCTGGTTACCGACTTCTTTGCTCTCATTTTTCACTACCTCCCCAAGCCACAACAATTTACTCAAATATCCTTGTTTATCTAAAACCACAACAATAAAAAAAGTTTTGTGTACAAACAAAAAGAGATAGGTAGGTACCAAACAAAGAGAAAAAAAAAACTTATAGAAAATATCTAAGAGATAATATTATGTACATTCATTTCATATGCTTCAAGAAAACTACCCTATTTGAATGATGGCACTAAAATATTTGAACTCGTGGTAGTTTCAATTACCTCAAGAGTCCTAATGAAATCAATACCAAACACAAATCAGGGGACCCCCTCCATTGGCAGGGCTTAAAACTCAAACATAAAGTTAGTTGATATTCCGCGCCATAAAATTTGTATCAGTAGATAACAAAGAGATATTCTCAGGGATGGATTTAACCATGATGCAGATATAACGGGATATAAATATTGGGATTTCTTGTTTATTTAAAAAAAAATGTCGTTGTTTCACTAGCAAATGCTTGTTTTTTTTACCACAAATCTTGCTACACTTTAATTTCTACAAATTCAGATGCAGTTCTTGAAATCTCATTTTAAACTTTTTACAATTAGTTTTTTCTCGATTTTTTTACTTATTTTATCAATTTGAGGAGCTATGGTAGTTATGACCAGGAAATGATTTTGCTGACCAAAAAACAACTAGAAAAAGGCAAAGTAAAATTCTTCAATCAATCATTAAAAAGAGAATCGGCCCTATCGAGGTAACCGTCGGAGCGGAATTTTCTCCGATTTCCTACGAATCGGAGACATTTTGCTTCGAGGTAGTTCTCCGATCAGCTGATCGGAAATTCTCTCCGACGAAATCCAACGCATGCCATTTGTATGCGATGTAGTACTTCTAATGGTTTTATTTTTGACGGATACAAACACAATTTCTTCCGAAGTCCTCCGACAAGTTCTTGTTGCGGAAAGTGTTTTCTTTTTAAAAAAATATATAATTTAAATGTAAATAATAAAGAAATAAACTTTATTTACGTTGACTTGTCGACTTTTTGTTTTAGGCCGAACGAAAAAACGACTCCCCAGCAATATGAGCGGATGGTGAATCTGCTCAGCGAATGTCCCGATATTGCTCAAAATTATACAAAAAGGACACCAGAAGTTGTGGCTGTGTTTTGAGAAGATCTGGCCAATCAGATAAATTTTGGCCAATCAGATAAATTTATTGGGACCAAAACAAAGGGATGTTGGTAGATGGAAAAAAGTACGTTCGTGATCTTTTGTTTTGTGAATTGATCCATTTCCATTGTGATTAATATTCACACTTTATATTTCTTTATTTCGTGCCCTTAGCTCGTTGGATTCGGCATCCAAAAATAATGCTACACTCTACACTATCTATTTCTTGTTATTATTGCTTGCTTTAAGTTAAATAAATAAATAATTTGTGTTTCAAAAGTTTTGTTTTCTTCAAATTATTCTTCTTTAGACACTTCAAACGGAAACAAAACACATATGTTTGGAAATAGGGAGGGGACTTTATTCGATCGTTTGATTTTAAAATCGGTGCATCTAATTACATTTCTTAAAATCGCTAGCGCATTATAGTAGTTGAAAAAATACTTTTTATTGACAGTAAATTACACTCTCTTACGGATTTTTCATGGTTTAAAACGCTTATGGTGTTTATTTAATAAAAAACTATCGAAAATATATCGCATTTTCGATATATCTGTTAATCTGCACATCTCTGCCTGGAATTTATATCCATCGCAATGCGCCGTCGCCTTCTGTAAAATTGCTTCCGATGAAAGCTACTTCGAACCGAAATTGAATTTCTGATGAAGGATGCGTTGCGGAGAAAATTCCGCTCCGACGGTTACCTTGATAGGGCCGAATATTTACCTATTCGTAGCTTAACTTTTAGTTATGGTAGCATTAAATTAACTACCAAGAGCTTTTTAATATTCTTAGGCAGCAGCCTTTTACTATTGTCTCTAAGAAGCGCCTTGAAGCAGCTAAAGGATCCTCTGCTTGGGCAGAAACGAGTGGAATCCATTTAAGACTCTCTACAACATTCATTTCAGTGTGTGCGAGAAGTTTGAATTGTCAATCATTCCTGGATTTAAGCATTTATTTTCTCAACAGTTTTAATACTTTCAACACTACGTTTGCAGTCGACCCTTCCGACTTTTCCATGAAATGATGATTTTGTGTCAGAGATTCTTGGACGAAAATCAGCAGTCTGTCAAATTTTAATGAAACTGTCTCTGAGAAAAGAAAATTGCCGAAAAAGTGTGGAATTGTACAGTCGCAACTCTGGCAAGAATTTTCATTATTTTTGTATCATGACTTCTTACCTATGTCAACCCAACATTTGACCGACCAAACTATTTCTGCCCAAAGAAATTTCTTGGACATAATTTGTATGTGAAACAACTTAACCAAACACAAAATGTCTTGCAGGCATATAGTTAAAATTATTTAAAAAAAAAATATATGTAAAGCCAGGCAAGACAGTAGAAGAACATGCAGTAGGAGAACATGCGGTGAGGCTGGGTATTCCTTACAGTACTCTATGTCGTATCTGCAGTGACTAGCAAGAAATGGAAGCAGTGTTTATTTTTTTTTTTTTTTTAAAGGTCCTGCTCTGGCTAAAATGAGAGCACAATCGCTTGTAGTGGCATTTTTTGACGACCTTAACGAACTTTCCGAAATGAAGATCAATAATTTGATCTTTTCTTAACACGGCGAAATGAATCTAAGGTGAAAGTCGATTGCTTCTGTATCAGTTCCCTTCCAGACCCCAACGTCCCTGAGCAATCTGAATCCTGGTTTCTATGGGGTATCAATGACAATGATGATATACACGGGGTTAGAACGATCGCGTTTTGGGTGCCATTCTGCTATCTGCCGAGCTTGGCATAATGTAGCTGGCTCGGTGAGAAGCGATCCGAGTGAGTGTCTTAGGAGATCCAGAAGGAAATCTCACATCCAATCATTTAACCGGACGACCCCCTGAGGGATCATATTCGTTGATCTGGAAAACCCAAAAAAATACCTAACCCGGCATTTTGCTGTCAATATCAAGGCGTCGGAGATGATCCTCAGAGGACATGTCCACAAGCCCTTAGGTTAGGTTAGGTAGAAGGGCTGACAGTGGATCTCGTTACCGTCACACTTAGATCTATGTAGATCCGTTGTGATACCCTAGGAAATTGTATTCCACTTTATGTAAAAACCTATGTGTTCTGTTAGCAGTCAAGCCATTTAGAGGCGTTGATGAAATTCAGAAGGCTATTAGCCGAAGTTCCAGAAAGTTCCTCAAGGTCGTCGTAAGGTATCCTCATGTGCTTCTCGTCACTGCATCCTCTGCAAAGGTCATCAGTACTGAGCCTCATTTTCTTTTTATGGTATCTCAGTAGGTTGTGTCCGGTGATTATGCTGACAAGGGAACGGAGATGTTTCTTGTCCATTTGCATAATTTTGTCTGTTCTCTGCTTATTGAAATTTGGCTATAACTTTTTAGTTGTGGCGCATGCTTCAAGCAGATTCCATCTTTCATTGGTTTTTTCTAATATTTTGTTACCAATATCCTGTTTGATGCTGCAGGTTGGTACTTTGATATTTTGTTCGGCTTGACTTGAATCAAGCGACGAACCCGTTCTCGCCAGCTCATCAGCTCTCTCGTTTCCCTGTACATCACTGTGACCGGGAACCCAGCAGAGTCTAATGTTATGCTGCATGCCAAGAACCCTAAGCTCTTCGCGACAGCAAGTCACAAGCTTCGAATGTATCTCGGTGGCAGAAATTGCTTTTGTTGCTGCTTGGCTATCAATAAGGAGGGTGGTATCAGCTCGTGGTATTGCCATCATTGATATTTGCGTAGCTGCTTTTGTCACTGCCAAGACCTCGGCTTGGAAGACACTGCAAAAGTCCGGAAGTCTGAAGGAGCTAGCTAGTCCCAGAGTTTCCGAGAAAATTCCTGCACCAACTCCAGTGTCCATCTTCGAACCATCAGTGAAGACAGTTATCGTAGATGCATTACTGAAAGGTTGGTTGTTTTCCCACTCCTCTCTATTAGGAAAAGAGGTAGTGAAGGGTCTGTTGAAGTTTAAATGGGGTGTTGTGTAGTCTGTGCAAACATTATTTCCCACATATCTCTGCAGAATCTGAGTATGGCCTGATATGCTTTGCTTCCAGCATTTAGTCTGGCTTAGGCGCAGGGCACTGTATGCTGCAGATTCTTGCACGAATAGATCTAGGGGTCTCAAGTTGAGTATAGCTTCCAGTCCCGCTGTGGGAGTGGTTTTCAACGCCCCCGTAATACCTACGCATGCTAATCTTTGAACTTTTGTCAAGGTTTTCAGGTTTTTTGCTTTCTCAGTCGCGTTCCACCAAACTAAATTACCGTAGGTAAGTATCGGTCTAACTATTGCCGTGTACATCCACCTGATAATTTTTGGATTGGGTCCCCAGGATTTACCAAAGATCCTGTTGCAGGAATAGAACGCAACCATAGCTTTCCTTGCTCTCTCTTTAGTGTTGAGACTCCAGTTCAGTTTCTTATCAAGGATCACACCCAAGTATTTGGCCTGATCCGAGATTTTGAGTGGAGTCCCTGCAATTGATGGTAATCTAAACATTGGTATTTTTCTTCTGTTAGTGAAGAGAGCCAATTCAGTTTTCAATGGATTGACCATTAGACCACAATTCTTTGCCCATGTGTTGACCTTTGACAGGGCATATTCTATTTGTTCACTAATAGTGGATGGGAATTTACCTGTCGCAAGTAGTACTAGGTCATCTGCATAAGCTACTGCTTTGACTCCACTATATTTCAGTTTTACAAGAATTTCGTTCATAACTAGTATCCAAAGAAGAGGAGAAAGCACCCCTCCCTGGGGTGTTCCTCTGGATGTGGATACTATTAAACGTGATTCTCCAAGTTCGGTATTAATATGCCTGTTTTTTAACATGCACATAGTCCAATTTATAATTGACTTTTCTATATTCAGCTCTACAAGGGCTCTCTTAACTGCGTCATTTTCCACATTATTGAATGCTCCTTCAATATCTAGAAAGGCAGCAAGAGTGTATTCCTTGTCTTTGAGAGTTTTTTCAATTGTATTAACAACACAGTGAAGTGCAGTTTCTACGCTTTTGCCTTTCGTATAGGCATGCTGCATTGGAGAAATCATCTCCGGGTTCAGTGAGCTGCGAATATAGATGTCCATTAATCTCTCGAAAGTTTTAAGAGTAAACGACGTGAGACTGATTGGTCTATAGTCTTTAGCCTCCGTATGGCTGGGTTTACCAGCCTAAGGGATAAATACAACCTTGACTTCACGCAATGCTTGAGGTACATATCCCCATCTGAGGCTACTTGAGAATATGTTTTTCAGGTGTGAAGTAACCATAAGCCCTTACTTTAATCCACTTTCATCCACAGGTCAAACGAGTTATGGTATCAAAACGGCGCAATCCAGTGCTAATTTGGCGAGTTGTAAAGTTCGTGCCACCATTTCCACCTATCTTCCTTATCAGGAAGGGGAAATGTTTTAATGTCGGTCGAAAATTCTTCCAAAAAACTGCCCAATGTTTGGAGTGTGCAAACAGTTGCTAACAATTACCACCTTTGGTTAAATTTTGGAACAAAGCTAATGTTAACAATAAATAACAATACGTAGATATACTGGCACTCAATACTACCTTTTTTTAGTTTTAAGATTTTTTTTTATACTAAAAATAACCACCTCGGAAAAAGAAAGCAATTCCTGTAATTTTTGCATCAACAGAATACCAAGTCCTTCAACACTTCTTAAGCAACGGGAGCAGTACTTTTTATTGGTTCAAGTTTGAGATTTCCTTTTTTCTAACTTCAAGATTTAGCGTAGATTGCTTATTTTGTAATTTTTTTCCTCAAAGAGCTAAAAATTTAACTTTTCAGTAAATGATGATATTGAAGAAACAATATTTTGCTATCAACAAAAATACCAAATTCAACAACGGAGTTTTGAAACAATCTTCTTGGTAAAATTACAAGGTGCGCTTTCCCCTATAAAAATTCAGAAAACTCAGAAATGTATGAGTAGATTTGTAAAGCTTTGTACTCAAAAATAAGGATAGTTCTGAAAAAAACAACTTATTACAAAACAAATTTTTGATTTTGCTAAATTTTCCTTAAAGTGCTTAGGATTTTTACTAATTGTACATAAATACATGGAAATAATCAATCATGCCGTTCTCAAGAAAATCGAAAATAAAAAAAAGTGGCCTTTGGGTGGTGTCATTAAAAAAATGGTTTACCACCCCAAGGTAGCCTTTACTAAAAGTAATTTATTAATTTTTTTTTTAATTTCGGAAAAATACGTGTATTTAAAATTGCTTAAGACAATAATTGTATGGCAAGGTATCATTTCTGGTTAATTTTAGTTGATACTTTCCCTGAGTGCACAAAACTGAGTAACCTTATCTTTAGCAGACAATTTAGAATGTAAACTATCGGAGTTTTCCACCTCTGAGCTTTTTATAAGGAAATGTGTGTTAAATTTATCACTTCTATAATTTTCCAAAACGTTTCCATCTATGTGAGCATAAAAACTATTAAAAATTACTTATGGTTTGCTTTTTCTTCTACTATAGATAATCCAGCACTGCATACCCTGGCCGACACCCAAACAGTTTGGTTTAAAGCCCCCCCCAACTTCTGGTGTAATTTTTCTTTTCTCGAATTTTTTTTCTTTTTGCGTAAATGCGGTTCACTGACAACAAAACGGGGATAAGTTTGTCCGGTCGAGTGTGTAAGGTGAGGGTAGGATATTTACAAATAAGAATACGAACCCACCTTGCAAATCCCCACAAGCTTGCACTTGAAGATTACACTTGGCACGGGCAGCAAGCAACCATGCAAGCTATACTCGTACACATCCAACAGGGAAGTGAATACGACACAAACAAAGTACTTTTGAAGAAAAAAAAAATCTATGTAGGACAAAAGACTAGAAAAATTAAAAAAAAAAATTAAAAAAAAAAATCAAGGAAGTCCTAAAAACGTTCGTAAATACATTAAAACAACTTGACACTATTCCATCCCCCTTGGCCAATTGGCTTGCTGTAACTACATACATACTATTTATGTATAATGTTGTGCGCAAGAATATAGTTTCTATAATCCTCTTCCTGGAGAGTTTTTGGTGCTTGATACAAAAGTCATCATCAGGGTGGGTGTTGAAAGAAGCGCACATAAGGAGAAGCAAAGACACAAGTACCCAGGATCAAGTGTTCCGTATAGAAGCAAAACTGTTACTTACTTTTCGCCGTACGCTATAGGGATAAAGCAAACACGTATGGTATCCCTAATTGCACATTCTCGTAACTCAACAGGAATATGAAGGAAAAAAAATTAATTACACTCCAATTTTCAGGCAAAAAAAAAAAATCTGAATTTAAGTACAAGAGGGTGGTTAGAAGAAGTTAAGAGGGTTTGGCGTCTAATTTCATTTCTTCGTTGTGGAGTTGAAAGTTTAAGGGATTAGGAAATTTATTGAGACTAATATCCTGGATAGACATTCAATTATTTTTGGGATGTTTTTGCAGACCTTTTTAAAGGGACTCTAATCTTTGATAGGAAATAACATTAAGTGCTTTTAAGATATTCCCAAAACTGGAACTTATGGTATAAAAATAAATACAACGTTAAGAATGTTTCTGGGAAGAATCTTCCATTAAAATAAAAGAATTATGGCTGGCATCTTGTGGAGAACCAGGGCGTAGTTTAACATACATTGTTGAAAGATTTGATCCGTGGTTCAAGATGTTTACCCACCAATTTCGGCTTGAACCTCAATTAATCTGCAGAAATTGGTGGGCTAAAATCTTAAACCGCGGATAAAATCGTTTAAACACGATGGTATACATGGCCCGTTCAATAATATCGGATTTCCATTCGTCGTTGCTAACGGCTTATTTCTGAATTTTTACTTATTTCCCATAAGAAGATGAATATATCTCTCCAACATTAAATGGCAACGTAGCCCCTGTCCCAATTGTTGGCTTATTTCTCATTTAACTAAATCGTATAATGGACTAAATTCCCATGGACTTATACCCTATTAAATAGTTTCTTTAAAAAAAAAAACTAATCCTTTCAATTTCTTTTTTTTTAGGTGCTTCCAAAGAAATCGGTACCGCTCTGACACGTGTCTGCCTGCGTCACAAGGCAGTAGAAACCCGCCTGAAAACATTCACATCAGCAATCATGGATTGCCTGGTATTACCTTTACAGGTTTGTTTTTACTCATTTAAAAATTCACTTTGAAACCTTTTTGTTTTTTTAAATAATTAACGAATTCCATATTTTTATAGGACAAACTAGAAGACTGGAAACGCCAAGTCGCCACAATCGACAAAGAACATGCCAAAGAACACAAACGATGTCGTGCCGAGTTGAAAAAACGCTCAACCGATACACTACGTTTGCAAAAAAAAGCCCGCAAAGGCCAGTCGGATGCCATACAATCCCTGGTCGATTCACACATGCACGATGTCACGATGCGTCGTGCCGAATTAGAAGAAGTCGAAAAGAAATCACTGCGTTCTGCAATGATTGAAGAACGTATGCGTTATTGTACGTTTGTTTATATGCTCCAACCAGTGGTTAAGGAAGAATGTGAAGTTATGTCTGAATTGGGTCATTTGCAAGAGGCAATGCAATCAATTGCTAATGTTACCAAAGAGCCCAACATCCTGCCACCATCATCTGAAGAATTAATACATGATGCTAAATCAACTATGAATTTGTATCCGGAATCGCCTGGTGGTGGTTCGGGCTCGCAAGGTTGTTCCAATTCTTTGGGATCACGAAAGAGTTCGGTGTGTTCGATAAGTTCAATGAATAGCAGTGGTTCTAGTGGATCGCCTGGGCATCATCATTATCCACGATCCTTGTCGCAGGTAAGGGAATGTGTAAGAAAAAAAAAAATATGAGTGTTAAGCTTTTGTTGTTAAAAATGTCATTTGAGTTTTTTTTTTAATTTTTTTAGTTAATTTCGCCTACGATTCGCCTTAAGCCTGGTGAATCCAGTGATAGTGGTTTTTGCTCATCGCCAGCTTTAACTTCTCAGGTTTATTATTATTTTTTTTTTCGTTATTATTTCATAAATTTTTATTTTTGCATGCTCGCTCTTGCAAAAGCTTTTAAAGCTGTGGTTTGAAATTCACTTATTGGTTATTTGTTTTATATCTTAGGCTTCAACTGCAACAAGTCAGTCACATGCTGTCTCTACATGGCCACCACATTCCCAAGACGTTCCAGCCACAGATCGTCCACACACAATATCATCGGCATACGAAAAAGGTCACCAGCGTCCGGCTTTGACAGTGTATACTTTTCAAAATCCAGAAACCATAATGGAAGCAGCAACAACTCCTGTTCCAACATCTCAGAAATCTCCAGGAAACGTCCTTTGTCGGCCACCACTGCCAGTGGTAAGTTGTCATTAAGTTTAAGCTTTTGCAAAAGAAAGTTGAATACAGCCATTAGGTACATACATACATTGAATCGGGATAAAATTGGCATTACAAAAAAGAACTTCCAAATTCTTACATTTTCGTTCACAAAAAAAAATCTTAACACATCCTTTGACATAATTTTAATATTCTTTCCATGGCCGCAGTCAGGATATCGGCCGGTAAGTACGAGACCCCCGCCTCTGGCTAACTGTCAGCGTCTCAGTCTTTTCTATCTGCCTGCGCCTGCTTGCCCGAATATGATAACTACATAAAACCATTTTTCTCAAGGCTCTATTATTTATCCTATTTATTTTTTTCTTTTCTTTTGTTAAAGCACCTTTAGATAGTACTTAGCATACCCCATGAACATGACCCTTCATCAATATTATCGTATCAATAATCATAACCTTCTTCGCAGTAATAAAATGCTGCATTCTTTCTAATTCATGGCAATTTTTTTTAATCCTCATAATGCCAGCTTATTCTTCCCCGAAATTCTTGGTAGCTAATAAAAAAAAATGCAATGATACTTCTTCATTTGATCTTCAGTCATAGCGACTCATGCGTCATATGCATTCAATAATATAGTAGCTGGAATAATCTTTTTAATTTTTATTTAAACTTATACTGAGATATCCGCCAGCATCCTATCCTGCAATGTTCTTAAACAATTAATAATAACAATTTGGACTATTTTTCTTTTTACAGAGATGCTCATCACTAGAACGTCCGCTATCAGCGAATAACAATGCACGCAACGGTACAGTTTTACTACCACGCCAGTGTCCATCACCGATTCCAGCGCATGTAACTAAAGGTAAATTCATCTACAATATTAACGCTTGACTAAAAAAAAACTAACTTGCATTCATTATTAACACTTCAGAGCTATCACATCTGCCACTATCACAACAGCAACAACAAATACAGCAACAACAGTATCTGCAACAGCAGACTCAACCACAACCAACTTATGTTAATATGTCTGAGCTAGCCACAATGGCAGCCCAAAAATTAACAAATCAACAACAACAGCAGCAGCAACAGCAACAACAGCAAATAATTAACCAATTGCAACAACATCAACAGCAGCCTGTTCAACAGCAGCAACAACCACCACCACAACCACAACAACAACAACAAGCGAATCATTCTGTATTGCAACAGCAGCAGTCGACCGATTCTCACAGTTCAGTTTCATCAGAATCCTCTCTAGCTAACCATCCGAATCATTCCTCATCGAATACTCCCTCCTTGCATAGTCATCCATCCATTGAATCACATCAAACTAATGTCGGTTACAGTACATACACACCGTCCAGTGGTGCATCCACACCACATAATCACTATTCGCCGCTGTTAACTAATTCGCCTGCAACACCACTATCTGCGAATGCACCACTAGTTATGGGCTATATTAATCCATCTTCAAATAATAATTCCTCATGTTCTCCAACATCGTTGAATTTGAAAGATGACGATGCTGGGGAAGCAGAGGATATTTTGAAAATCACAGAGACTGACAGTTCAACTAATAACAGTACTAACAATGCATTTAATAATTCAATTGACCAACAACAAAATTGTACAATTGCATCATCAACAGAGCCAAATAATCAGGATTCAACTGAATGCGATGAGCGAGTAAGAGCCTCGGTATTGCAGAAGGCTTCGATGTTTGAAAAACAAGCGGCTGCTGTCAATAGTAGTCCAGTTCTACCGCTGACAGGTGGACGAAGTAATCATTCGATATCGTCCGGAGAGAGTGTCTATTCGACACGAAAAGATGAACTTACAGCAAATAGTGGTGCAAATGATCATGCAGCTGCAACAAATGAAAAAGATAACGGTAAGTTGAGAGTTATACACATAGAGAAATGTTTTTGTAGTTGGAATTTAATAATTGTTCCCAAAAAATATTATATTCTGGTTGTAGATTTAGTTTGAAATGTTTAGATTAAAGCTCGATAGTAAATATGTATTGTACATTATGTAGAATTAACGTATAGTAAAAATTATGATAACTGACCATAAATATAAAGGTATTACTTTTCAAAATCGTATAAAAATCAGTTGAATCATTAATGGGTTGGGCTAGAAAATCATGCTACACTAATGGAAAACTCAAAATGTTAAAATTTGGGATTTTTCCGGAAAGGGTTTTCGAAATTTAAGATTTCAAATTGGATTTCTTTTTAAAGTGATATACCTACTTGACTTATCAAGTGCCAACATTTCGGTAGTTTTCTGCTTTTGGATTAGTTTAAAACCTTGGCTTGAATGGTCCCAAACCTGCTTTTTGTAAACCATTGGTAGATCACAAGTTAAATAAGCAAGACTAAATAAATATTAAATTTTGATTGACTTATGGGGTTTTGGTATCAGTTGAAAGTGGAAAGTGCTTACGGTGCGGGGTGGCTCGCTGTTTGCATTCTTCACTTATTCTT
Organism: Dasysyrphus tricinctus; assembly: GCA_963921185.1. Taxonomy (NCBI): domain Eukaryota; kingdom Metazoa; phylum Arthropoda; class Insecta; order Diptera; family Syrphidae; genus Dasysyrphus; species Dasysyrphus tricinctus. The sequence continues at coordinate 79,367,033 of OY992531.1, forward strand.
CTTAATAGTGTCAATAAATCGATTTTTCGACAAATTGGGTTTTGCTTCATCACTATCGATTTGTTGAAAGTAGTACAAGGCTATGTTGCAGTTTTTTTCTTTTTGTTGATGCTATTCTAAAAAAAAAAATATTATAATAAAGCTGCTGGGTTCCGGTATGTTAACATCAATTTCCATCTTCTTATTGCATATGAAGCGTGGAGTAATTCACGTAAAGTATCTTTCACCTAATCATTTCTAATATCGGACAAAAACAAGGGTCTTTAAATTTTAAACATCCAAAACCGACGTAACTCAGGCTCTCTTTATGCATTAAACACATTAAATACATTTTTGAGCCAAATGACATGGGAAATAAATTTAATCAAAATTTTATGGTAGAGACCAAATACATAATAGTATTCCGAAGGTTATTTATGTTCTAAACCCCAACTGAATTTTCCTTTAGATTGTTCCAGAGAACCAAGTTTTTTGATACCATATCAATTATAAAGCACAAAAAAAAAATAATAAAAAGTAACATGCTCTGATGATATCTTAATGCACACAAACAAACTATTAGCCAAGCTATAACAAGTTTTTAAACGAATGATGAAAAAAATTAACAAGCTCTCATGACACTTGAGCACACATATATACCGTTCTTGAGTGTTAAATACCTTAACTAAAACAAGTCTTTATATGAATGAAAATATAATAAAAATAAATTACGTATACGCCAGGGTGAACCAAACACAGAACTACTTTTTACTGAATCTTGAAAATAAATATTAAATTTTTTATTTGTCAAGTTCTGTTCTGATAAATTATAGATGTTTAAATGGATATCACTATTTCTTTAAAAAAAAATGTGGTTTCATTGCAAAGCTCTAACCCACTTTTCACGGTGTATGTCATCTCTAATGAAGGTTATCGTTTCTAATCAATATTGATTCACCTGCACATTACGCGCCGTGCCAGGCGTCTAATAGATTCTATATTATAGTTTCGATGATTCCATCCCGTTTGACATGAAATCATCATTCCGTTTTATTTATTCATTAAGACAGACATTACGGAATTATTTATGATTTCGTTGTCGTTGCCGGTATGAAAGGATTGGCAGAGTTATCTGCAATAATTTTTAAGAATTACATCACGTAAGTGCAATTAAAACAATGAAAATGATAAATGAATTAAATTCCTATAAAGTCTTATAAATTATTTATAAATCAGTTTGAATTAAAAATGAGTCGGTGTATAAGCCTTTATTGCTAATCAAAAAAAAAAAAAAACTAAGTAGATTAAGAAATGAGGATAGAATGATTTAATATTAAAATAAAATATGATTATGTATTATTTAATTAAAAGGTAGTTATTTTAAAGGAATGAAAGTTATATAAAATACAGAGCATATCATAAGTATGATAAGTTTAACAGTTAGGTAAACCTTAAGTGGATGTTATTAATTAAAAATAATTAAACTAAGATGATTAATCTTTCGGAGAATTTGAAAAAGTAATCCCGGAAACTTAATATATTGCTTGCAAACGTTAAACAAATTCTTATTATTAAATATTTAATAAGTTATTGAGGATGTAGGTCTCATAGGATTCGTTAAGGGAAATTTCAAATGGAATTAAAAACAGGAACATTGAGATGAAAGGCTGCTATGTAGCAAGAATTCTAGCAGGCTGACTAAAGTTTGTAAATTTGTAATATGATTTTCACAGGTTCTGATTAAAACTACGACGCAGTTTTTTAGTGGGGTATTAGCTTTAACTCAACAAATATTTCTAAACAAAAATAAAAATAACTAAAATTGAAATCAAATGACGAAACTTAAGAAGTCACTATTCATCCTCTCACTATGGAAAGCGTGATGGCTCGACATTGAGGATGGCCTAGTGCATAGTATCGTACTTTAATTTCAATAGATTTTTGGCACGAATCGGTCAGGAATTTTGTTTGAGATAGTTCAGCGTTCACTCGCCAAATTTGGTGATTTGAACTTAAGATCTACATTGATGCAAAACATGTCCCAGGAGTTAAATAGGGTTTTACCAGCAAAGTAGGATGATTTCACACTGAGACCCTGGATCTATTGGCATCCAAACGTTGTAGATATACCTATATCTATCAAGACTCCCACGACTTTCTGTGAGTCATTTCATCCCTCCTTAATCTGCGTTAACGTTTTGATAATTTATAGTAGTTATAGATTAATTTAAATCCCGTCCCTTAAAATAGCATTCTTAAAGTCCAAATTTCGCTCTCCATTCAATTTCAATTACGAACTTTTATAAATAATTTCTTTTTTTAATGGCATTTTAAATTTAATGGAAAGTGAATAAATTGGTCTTAGGTCTTAAAAACAACATTTGATTTTTCTTTTTGGAAATCAAACAATTAGAACGTGACTCTAAGAAAATAATCTCAATTCTAAACAGTATCAAGCTAAATCTACAACCTTATAATCTACCCTTGGAATAGCACGTTACAGCACCTTTTCTAAAATTATAGCACCGAAACGAAAAACCTATATTATAAAATTGTAGCCTAAAAGGTTTTATATATTTTTTTTTATTTTAAAGTAAAAACGAATGCTTTGTGATTTTTTTGTTTTATTAATTTAATTTAATTTCTTTTTCTTTTATTTTTTTTTTATTTTTTCTTTTATTCACCCGCTCAATACACTTAAAACAAACAAAATACACACCAATGATCCCGTAAATACAAATATATAAAATAAATAAAACAAATATTCCTTATTATCCTTCTCCAATATTGTTCTCTCTATCCGCAACAAAATGTACACAAAATATACATTCACATACACACACACACACCACACTCTTAACAACATACGTGTAGACCAAATAGACAAACTTTACGAAGACTCCATTCAAGAATTAAATGATCTTATTGGCGAATTAGACTCCTTTCAACGAGAACACGAAGCCCGTGAAAAATCCCATAGCAGTACCGATAATGACAATCCATCAGCAGCAACTCTGAAGGATGCTATAACCACAAACAATGCGCAGCAAACAGCAATAACAACAGCTAGTAATGGAAGCGGAACCGATGTGGATTCTGACAAGATCTCTATCGGAAGCTTCAATTACTCGACGCAAAGCACAACAGCCAGTGATGCAGCCAAATTCGCCTATTCGGACTCTGAGCTGAGTCGTTTTGTGAGTGAGACAAGTTCATTGGGATTTGAGAATCCTACATTTGCTCATTTCGTACAATCCGAAGCAAATGGCGATGATTTATCGATTGCTGGAGAAGATTCCATATCAAATGCACAGCGATCATTGAACGACAACGATTCTGGGAGTGGAGTTGTTGTGATCTACGATCATACAATCCCTTGCACTCCGGACATTGATTACGTTAAACAAAATTCCGAAATCGTTGTTCTTCGTACTAAAGATCCACAAACTCCAGAACCATCGTCTTCGTCATCGTTGACAGCGTCTTTAGCACAACAATCAACCAGTGATCTGGAGAATCCCAAACAAAGGCTTAGCTCGTTTCGCAGCGAACAGTATATAACACCGCCGGACAATAACAATCGCAACACACTTCTCAACAATAATCAAGGTACGAAAACGCTGAAGAAGCCCACGCAGCTTCCATCAGCCGATAGTAATAGTAGTAGTGGTACAGGTGGCGAATACAAGCTGTCCAAGTTGAACTTGAACCGTATCGTCGATAGGAAAATACCAAATTTAAATAGTTTAAGCAATAACAATAATAATGAATTAAGTAAGAACAACAACAACACCACCACCACCATTTCACCATTGAGCAAAGACTTTAAAGCGAGTTTAGATGAGAAGCTACGTTCTCAACAGCAAAAATTAGATTCAAATCAGCTAAAACAACCATCACAGCAACAACAGTCACCTAAACAACAACAAAAAAAGTTGAATTTGAAAATTATTTCAAAACCATTACCACCATTACCACCACCAACTCCACATTCAATACCATCAATGCCTTCGCATCAAATCCTTAGATCACCATCATTGTTGTCATCTTCATCGGCGGCAACGCCAGTGCAGTCGTCGTTGCATCCACAGGTGGCAACAACGGCCTCGCCACCAGTGGTAGCAACGGTGAAGCCGAGCATCTCACCACGACCGGCTTCGTTGTCGGGTTTGTTTTTTTGATTTCTTTTGATTTCATTACGTTTCTTTTGTTGTTTGTTGTTTAATATTTTTGTTTTGTTGTTCAATATTGTTTTTAATTTTAACCAAATTTAATATATGAGACTGATAATATAATATTCAATGTTCAAAAGTTAACTTATCATTAGAAGTCTAAGGGCCGAACTATTAGCTGACATACAAAAAATATAACACTGAGCAAGAAATTATAATAATAGGTCTCCCGAATTCCACCAATTTTATTTTATTTTTATATGAACTTTGACAGAACCCTTTATTAAAGAACATATATTCATCGTATTATCAGGATTATAAGCCCTCGGACTATAAATCCGCAATGGACTTTAAAAAAAATTGATTTCTGAACAGTAATGGCCTTTTCGATGGCAATCCAGAAGCGTTCGGAATGCGTGTAAACCCTTCTGAAAGTGTTCTATTGGCATTCAGAATGACAGTTCTTCTCCTGAAAAGAACAGAAATAGATTCTGGATTTCATTTCAGAATCGAAACCAGAACAACTCACACATTCAAACACATAGTTGTCAAAGTGTTGTCAAATATTCAAAAATTTCACACATTTTATTGTTTCTAAAAAAATTATTTTCCGTTTAGAATATTATTTTCCCATTTTCTTTATTGAAAATTATCATACTCGTTCACATTTGTTTCCGCCAAGTTTCCAAATGTGAAGAACTGATTCCATCCGCATGTGAAGTTGTACAAATACAGGGATACGAAAACTTCAGAATCAAACTACATGTGCCTGTTTGTTTTATTGGCGTTCGGGATCGGAGAGTTCTTCCGAATTGCCAATCGAAAAGGCCATAATTTAAGACATTTTACTTCGCAAAATTAGGGAAAGGTTGAATGTTGTATAGCTTCCTTTTGATATTCTTTAAAACTTTCAAAAACTCCCATCGATAGTAGTGGTGCTTGTACAATTTACAGGGGATTGAAAGCCCCTTAACCACTTTTTAGTAAGAAAATCTCGTTAACGGTTACTTTTAGAAAATTTGAAGACTAAATTGTAGCCTGGAAATTTTTGTTTACAAAGATTCTTTCATAAGTTATAATTGCTACAAAGTTTGAATTAATGTCATTTTATTCTTATAATGCAGTAAACTAGCTGGTTTTGAGGTAATATAACATTTAAGGCTTAAAGAAGGTTATAATTGGATTGCCAAAAATAAAATTTAACCAAATCTTAAAATAATATTTGCTTATCATGCGTCTGTTATAGGACTCAACATGGATCTTTACAGTCCGACCTTTATCTTTATAAGACCAATGACTCCCCAATGCTGTCACTTCGCTCACGACAATATTTTTTACAGCTGGGGTGATATATTTGTTATTATTAGTTATGAAGTTTAATCTGGTACTGTATTTATTTCATTAAAAAACATCCATTACTTAGATTTTTTTTGAGTTTTAGAAAGTTTATTTTTTGTTCAACTTTTTGTGTCAGTATCATTAGACAAATCAGTCTCATATAGTTAGATCACAGCCATATCTTAAACATTGTCTCTGGGCACTGACCTATAACCTTTAAATAAATCTTGGTGATGGATACTTTATAACGTGCTTACTTATAAAAAGTATAGGTACACTTGTGCTTCCTGTGATGTTTTAATTCGCACTTAATAGCCAAATTCTTAATTTATAGATGCATCACTACCTTAACCCTGAAGATCCTATTTTTCCTTTCGTCTTTGGTTGACAAAAACTTTTTGTTTAAATATTTAATTTAATTAATTTTGTTTCTTTATTTTAGCTTTAGTTAATATATCTTTGGTATTTTGTTGTTTATAATTTTTGTTGCATTTTGTTGTTCATAATTCATTATCATCTATCTCGTTCATTTACACACAAAATATACCAAAATTTAATTCCAAAATACACTTAAAAATACCAACAAAAAAAAATAAAAATACACAAAAAAACAATAGAATTACTGTAAAAACAAACAGAAATAAATTGGCAGAAAACAGAAATACACATACTATAGTCTTATTGAGATGATAAAATGTATTAAATCATAATAAATAAAAAAAGAAATAATTATTATTGGTGTCTTGTATGGTTAATTTACTGTATATGCGTACACTATATATGTATATATAAAATACTGCATACATTAATATTTGTTGAATGTTTAAAACTGTAAGAAAAATAATTTAAAAAAAATCTAAAACAATTAATACATTAATCATAATAATAAATTTATCTTCTTTTTTACATTTTACTAATATTTATTTTCTATCCACAAAAAAATATAATAAAAAACAGGCTGTGGCACTCGAATTGCAAGACGTTCCTCGGTGAATACAGCTAAACCACCACCGCCAGTAAGACGTAGTTCATCCGTAACACCAAGTCATAATCAATCAACTCCGGTAAGTACATTAGATATTAATTAGAAAGGAATATAAATGTTAATAGTTTTTATATTTTGGATACTAGAGTGTGGTTCTTTTTTTTTTATTAAAACCAAGTAACACATAGTAAATAAACCTGACGCTTTGCTTGAACTGTTTTTTCCGTCTAAAATATTGTCATTCCTAAAAGAAAATATACAAATAGATACATAGGCACATATGTATGTATTTTATAGTTAAATTCGAATAAGGCTTCCAAAATGACTATTCTTACTTCAGTCATATCAAATAGCTGCAATTTTGGATCTTAGTTTTAATGTAAACATCTTTTGATATATAATTTTGAAAATAATAATTATTTTAAAGAATATGGCTTCAAATTCTTCTAGAATTGCTGCTTGAAATAATTGAATGCTAGTCTTTTAACACTACGTTAACAGTGGTCTCCTACATTCGTATATAGAAACATTTCTCTTAAACCTGGAAAGTTGACTATTTTCATGTTTCAGCTTTCCATAGACAATAATATTGACGCAATTAAATACTTTGGGTGGCTATATTCAAATATTTTTCAACCGAGCCCCAAGTTGACTAAATATCTATAAGGGCTTCTGTCGCTGTAACTCTACACTGATAACTTGCTCGGCTTTTTTTTAACAATAGAAATACGTGTTCCGTGTTCATCAAATACTGCCGCGGCCAGTAAATGTTGTTTCGTATTCCTAATACAGTTTTTGGCTAAATGCATGATCGATTCTGATCGAACTTCACAAAATTGCTTTCGAATCAATGCCGAATATTGTCTCAAAATTTGAGCTCAATCGGTTCGGATGTTTCGGAGTCCAAAGAATACATACAAACATAATGTAGGTTCATAATGTAAGTACATTAATGAGTTCGAAATTTTTTATAATTATAGTTAATTTTTCTTGATTTTGAAACATTTAAGTCATCGTTTTTAGTTAAAATATTTTCTTCATAGTCAAAATTACACAATCATAAATCCAAAACAAATATCTAATTGAGAAATTCATCATAAAAATTCTTAAATTGAATTGGACTAAAATAAAAAAAATAAAAACAAAACTACACCTTACTATTCCCGATGCCTCTCCCAAACCAACCAATTTCTTACCATGAATCCTAAACAAAAAACGAAACAAACTACCGCCCACAGAATTCACCAAATCTAACTCAACAAAATACAATGAATAATTCGGTGGAGAATCTACCACCACCACCAGCATATCTGTTGGATCGACAACATTCGAACAGTGTACCACAGACAATAGCATCAGCTGCTGCTTCATCAATAAAAGTAGCTGAGACTGTTAAAGCATTATCTGCGATACGGCATACGCCGGCGAGCCCCAGCGCTATCAGGAGAGCACAAAACATGTTAAATCAACAGCAGCAGCAACAGACTGCAACGATTCAGGTGAGACATGGCGTAGACGATTCCCCAGCAATATATCCTCTAACATGACTTTTTTACGAATTTTTATTTTAAATATTTTTATGATTTGAATTTTAATTTATTTATTATATCCTTCCATTCCTTTCCGAACATACAACAAACAAAAACAAAATCAGAGTCAAATCCATGAGAACAACATTTATTCAACAACTCCCCTGATGCATGATGCTTCCCCAGTAGTAGTTGAGAACATATACAATAAATCACCACCACAACCACCACCGAAAACACAACAAGTCTACCAACACTATCAACATCCTCAACCTCATTCACAAGCATCCCAACAGCAACAGCTGGTGCAGCACTATAATCAGAACAATGATCGAGTCCAATATCGAAACTATAACCACCAGCACCAACAAAGTAATCATCATCATCAGCAGCAGGTGCAGCAATCTCTACCTTCACCACCACCACCACCGCATGAGCAGTCAATGGTACCTCCACCATTACCCCCACCAAATCCCCAACCGCCAAAACACCAACAACACAATACAACGAACACAAACAATCATAACAATTGTGATAGTAATTCTGTAAGTTTTATTTTTTGTTTTGTTATTATTTCTTATTCAAGAATTTTCCATGGGATACCTTAGGGTTGCCAAAGTAGGCCTGAGCTTTAAAAACTTGTGCATTATATGTATAAATTTCAAGCTATCTTATAAATTTTCTGTTCTCTTTTTCAGTCCTTCAGAACGAGTTGCAACTCACCAGGCATTTATGCTCAGCCAAAGCAAGTGAGCAATATGTCCAGCTTCCGCTCGTCCAGTCCAGGACCACAGCTGCAGCAACAATCAAACACTCCACCGGCCCAGCCAAAGACAAATCCTATTCTGATTGCTCAACTAAATGCCCGACTCAATAAGCAGCAACAGCAATCTGAATATGGAACTTACCAAATAGCAGCGCACCAGCAAGACAATAATCGCTCAGTGACTAGCGCCCATCACCAGCCTTTGTATGGATCCACACCAAGCTCACCACATCATCAGCAACACCATCATCATCACCACCAGCAGCAACAGCAACTAAACCAAATCTACAACACAGCCACGACAGAGCAGATATACTCACGCCAAGCGAACGATCGTTATCACCAAGGTCAGCAGCAACATGCACACCAGCAACAACACCAACAACAACAACATCAACAGGCGCAGCAACAATACGATGGTAAACAAAATCAAATCTATGGTATCACTCTAAGTAACTCTTCCACCCACCACCACCATCACCATTGTAATAATCCACCATCATCACACATCTCATCTTCTCTCTATCACCCCCCATCTCAAACATCACAATCATCTTCATCTCAATTACAAAATGCAGCAGCCCAAACCATGTCGTTCACCCATCCTAATGTCAATCAACAAACAGTTGCCGCTGCATCAGCAGTCCATCAGCATCACCATCAACATCAATATCAACAGCTTCACTATTCTGGTCCTCCTCCCCAAGAAGAGCCACCACCACCACCCATTGCATCGGCTACCATGCCGAGGAGCCTTCGCGGTGCAGGCATAACCTCCACCTCATCCAATCATATCGCTGTAGCTTCTTCTGCTGCTCCTTTAAATGCTTCATCGACATCTACTATTCCAAAAAATCATCATTTACGTTCGCAACAGTATCACCATCTCCAGAGCAGCAGTTCCACCAATAACAACAACCACTCAACACAACGACCACAGTCCAGCGGTGGTGTTCATCTCCATCACAAACAACCACCAGTTCCGACCAGGCACAGTAGTGCTCAGCAAAAGATCTTCGTCACTACAAATCCCTTTATGTCCACAACTGCGATTCATTGTAGTCCATCGTCCAATGCTCCAATTTATGGAAGCAATTCAGCCGTCGTCGGCGGTGGGGTCAGCGGCATTGCCGTCGGTTCTAGACAAACCTCCTCATTTGGCCATGCTCAGCAGCCGCATCAGCAACAACATTACCAACATGCGGTCTCTGTAGGAGCTCCCTCGGGAGGACAGTATGCGACGAACACAAGTAAATGAAAAACAGCCAAAATCATAACACCTTTGGAGAGTGATTTTGCGTTTTGGGTTTTGTTTTTTGTATAACTCTCTTAACATCAATATTTCGTGAGAGAAGTTTTTTTGAAACTTACAATTCTGTGAGTTCGTTTTTGTAATTTGATGGAGGAACAAATGACATCTTCCTTGTATGTGTGTGTGAAACTCTCCAGCTCTTTGGCCATATGGAAGGAAGAACATTTTCACCAATATGCTGCATTTTGTTTGATGCTTGATATGTTTTTTTTTTTTCTAAAATTTTTGTTCTTTTAATATTTTGATCTAGCTTTGGTTTTTTTTGTTGTACTAGGAAATACTTGCAGCTTGCCAAACATTTTGTTTTGTAAATCTTATTGTTTTATTGCTGAGATTTTAATCGATGCTGGTTTTTCTTTGATTTGTCAAGACTCAATTTTGAATTGAATGTAGGAATATCTTTACCTATTTCCATAATTCAGTCTAAAAGTGCGTTTCCATTGGAGAGTTTTCACTACAAAACTCTATCGATGGCTCTCGGATAGCTGTCTAGCTCTCTGCGAGCTGCTTTCACAGCAGTGTCCACTTGTAAGTTTTACTCTCGAGAGCTGCTTGAGAGTTGCGCGCAGTCTTTTTACTCTCAGATGGATAGGGTGCGTATTTCCTTGATAGATAAAGTTAAACTGAAAATACTGCGTTGAGAGGTGATTATATTTTTATTTTTATTATAAGTGCTACTTGTACAGAAAGGACATAATTTAGGAACGCGTTCTATAAATCCTTCTATATATTTTTATTTATATTCTTATTCATGTGCTCAACTTCATTCTTTTGTGCAGTTTGATGTGTTTGCATATCAATAAGAACTTTGATTTTTAACATGTATACGCCACAGTGACCCAGTATTGCCTACAGTAATGATGCCTTTTATCTGTCACCATATCTCGCGGAATTTGCTTTTTCTGGCAACTTTCGAAACATATAAGATTAAGAATTCATCATAATTTAAAAGGTTTGGGGAATACTTATATTGGACATTCCTGCCAATTAAGAACACAAGAATGGTTTAAAGTTTTGACAAGCCACTAGATTCGAGCTGTCGTGATATCAAACTTATTTATTTGTTAAAAAATACATTAGGCGCGTCTCATCAAAAAAAATCTCACTGAGCGCTCAATTTCAAGTCGACGGAGGCGGAATGATTTGGTGGGACAAGATTCTCCAGAAAAATTGTATAAAGAACATGTGTTGTACTGAAATTATGCGAACAAATTTCAACTTTGCTTAAAATATTTAAAAGTTAAAGCACAAAACTTTATGAAATTAATAAAAAATGATACAAAGTTCAATTTATTTTCATTTTTATGAACATTCCATCTTTATTTTGTCGTATTTGCACCTCACCGAGAAATTGCAAGTTTGGCTTTCAAACGAACAGCTGTTTTGGCTGAGAAAGAACATTGAGAAATGAATCCAAAAAATGTTCGTCTCAGTAATCTTCTTGTCAATATTTAGACTTATTTTATTTTTCAAATTGTGTGGAAGTACTTCTAAGTAGCTCCTGTAAGATTGCATGCATTATTTTTTCCTTTTATGTATTTTTTCAAAAAAGTTGTTTTTCTTAAGAAATCGTTTTTGTTAATATATTTGACTTCGAGTATTTATATCTCACCCTTATATATTCACTATACTTAATCGGACTTATTGTAGGTTTCACCCAAATAATATTCCACCAGAAAAAATAATGACATTTTACTTTTTACTTATTAGGTTTGTTCAATGAAGAAAAACTGGATCTGGGGGTCAATTCTTGATCTGTGAAGCTGTGAATTGATTAAAAGTATATACAAATATACATAGAAAAATTTATCACTTCGCAGCTTCACACATCGAGAATTGACCCCCAGAACAGAGCAGAAAAGCACAAGCGTGTGAAAACTGTCAGGACAAGAAAGAACAGAAAAGTGCAGCTTCGTATCGACGGGATTGACCATTGGCTTTCAGCTGTCCAATTTCAAATTAAAAAATGTTTCATTGTTATTTGTTTGCATTCTCAATTCAAATTTAGTGTCAATCCACACTTTTTTATATTCTTTCATGTCTTTTTCTTTATGTTAAGTTTTAGCTTATAGGGTTTTCGTGTGGTAATCCGGAAGAGGTCTCCGGAACTCTCCGATCCAGAATGCCAAGCGAACGAGTTGTAACACTTTTTTTTAATCTAAAGTTTAGGTTTCGTTGTATTTGTGCATTTGGGAGATGAAACGTTCAAACAGCTATTTCTCCGAATGCCACAATAACTAAAAGGAATTTCTCCACCTGGGAGGTTTTACTTTGAGTAAACTCCTCACCTAAGATCAAATTCCAGAGAATCACATGAAGACTACGATGAATGAGAGGATGAAATGTTTAAGCTATCCATTTTTTCTATTGTTTGCTTTTAATTTAACATTTTATTTACATGCAAGATCACGATTCAAAATTTAAATAACGAAAAAAAACGTTTAAAGATTGCGTATGTGTGCGTGCTTCTGGCTTTGATTTCTTTTTCAAATCCAGAATCGAAACAAATCAGCTGGTACTTTGACATTTCTCACTCACTTGCTGCACCTCAAAAGTAGGTGCAGGAAATATTGTTCTAAACTGTTCTGAAAAACTTCATGGAACACAAAGTGACAGAATGTAGAACAGTTTGGGGCAAGGTTTTTACTCATGAAACACACAATCCTGTACTTTTCTGATCTTTTCTATTCGGAACAAATTCATTAAACACACCTATTGTGAATTTCACCCGGTACGTATGACCAATCGTGCATTTTCGATTGTTTTTTTTCAATAAGAAATGGTATTTAGTATAATCAACCTCGGCAGTTGCAATTATCAAAACCAAGATTTATTTATCTGCCGTACTTCAAGCAATTGTAACCATTGTTCTCAACAGAATTTTATGACATCTCGGAAAAGATATTTGGATCTTGTCCTTGACTTTTTCCTTACTTAACGTCAAAATGTATTCAAATCTTACTCAAGTGAAATTTAAATAGATGTTAAATAATCTGCTTTGTTTTAATTTTTGTTATATTATTATTTAAGCTGGCAAGCTAACATACTAAAGTATACAAAATATTCAATCTCTGGTTTTTTCAGCTTTAATTATACATTTTGCTCATTTATCTATAAGATTTTCTTAACAATCAATATATATTATGTTGCAAATGCATTTTTCATGTCATTTGTTGTTTTTATTTTTTGTTTACTATTATTGATTTTTCTCATTTCCCGAGTGTGATGGTTTTTAATCCTGATTTGCAAAAAAAAAAAAGACTAAAAGCTTTTTTCTGTTTTTTAATATTCAAAAAATGTATTTTTTATTTTAAGATATAATAAATAATTATTTTCTACTTTTTCTTTTGTATTTGTTTTAGACTACTCGTCGGTGAATAACGATAAATCAGGTAGCATCCGATCAAAGACCAAAGCTGAATTCTTAGAGAATCTTAATGCAAAATTGGCCAAACAGGGCATCTCTGGACGAGCATTCGCTGTGCGAAATCTAATCAACAGTAAAGCATTGGTAATGTCTTAAATATTTAAAAAAAAAAAAATTTAAAAACAAAATTCATCTATATATTTGCTTTTTATAAAAAAATATACAAAATTTAGTGTTATCAAAATCCGAAAAATTTGTCACGTCCAAGTTCACAATATCGACGTTCGTCTAATAGTTGCGAGCAAAACTAAAAGACCTAAATAAAATTTTAAAAAAAGTAAGAAACAATATATTAAAGGGATTCAAAAAAAATATTGTAACAGTGTTGTTTGGTTATGTTTTTTTTTTTCGTTAAAACACTAAAACAAACTAATGTTAAAAAGGGCCCGTTTGCTCAAACCAATCATTAATATTTAATTGCAACAAAAAGTACTGGGCTCCATACTGTAAGCTTGCTATGTTACGCTCAAATACTTTATTTTGATTCGCTTGAGTAAACGAAATTAAATTAAAATTAAAACCAACCCAGAAGTTACCATATCTCATTTGAAATAACACACCTAATATTTAACAACTTTAATTTGTTAAATTCCTTCGAAAATCCAACTTATCGATAAATTATATTGTTGGTTTGGTATATTTAAATAGCCTTAGAGCTTCTTCGTTAAACTTTAATTTAAATATGTACAAGAAGGAACTAAAGTTAGGTGAATTTAAAATAATGTAACATTCAAACGATACATATGAGTGGAAGGCGGAAAATAGGGACTGCTACTTCGGTTCCTGGAAATCCAATTTCCTTGCTAAAACTGTTTTAAAAGAAAACTTAATATATAATGTAAAAAGATTAAAATTCTTATAAGACTCATGTCCCAACTTGTAGGTAACGCATTTTTAAATAAAATAAATAACTGGCCTAGGACAAGAATCTATTTCTTAACGAGCCCCCAAAAAGTTTTGCATTGATTCTAACAAGGAACTAGCAAGGGTAATTATCGCTAGGCCTCGCTAGTTATTTAACCTAATTCAAAATGTGCACATGTTATGAATAAATTTACCCAGTTTTTTCTTTTATGTAAAAATAATTTTCCTAACAGCTTCTAAACAATTTCGGTCATCTTAACACAGCTTTTATTGTTTAACATTAATTTAAATTCAAAAATTAATTTATTTTTAAACAAATTTTTCATTTTTATGTTTGCAGCCCGATCCTCGATTGTGTCACGAGTCCTTGATGGATCAAATCAAACGTGGCGCAAATCTCAAGCGAAATCAAAAAATTAACGACAGAAGTGCCCCGAAAATACACTAAACAATAAAAATATAATTATTTATAATATACATAATACGCTAAACTATTTTTTAATAAATAAGAAACAATTTATACATATATTTTAATTATTGAAAGTTGAATTTTTTTCTTTTTAATTAATTTTTGTTTTGTTTATTTTTTTTTATGAACTTTACTAACTTATTATTTATTCATTCAAATGAAATAAACATTTATATAAAAGAAGATAAAATTAAGTTTAATTAATTTATAATATGTATACATATATTTTTATTCAAAACGAACATACAAAATTAAATACGAGAAGAATATTGAATTACAAAAAGAAAACCATTTAATTTGTTGTAGTGGAATTAGTTTTCATTTATTATTTAATTAAAAAAAATGAGAACTGTTTTTTTGTGTAATCAACTTTGTTTTACAAAAAATATTGAAGAAAACATTAAAAATTGTACCGAATATTTATAAATATGTATAACTTACTTTATATAGATATTGTGAAAAAATGTATTGTATGGATTAAAATGAAAAATATTAACAAAATAAAATTTTTAATATTAAAAAAAAAAAAAAGTAATATGGATGAGCAGATTATTTTTAAATATGGGATGTGTTAATGTGTGAGGTACTAATTATAGTTGAAATGAACTTATTCGTTGTTAGATGTAGATACCTACTTCAATTTCTTTTATAAACAAAAAGTGTACATTTCTCTTTTTTGTTATAAAAATATACATACATAGTTTATTTTGGTTCTTTGTTTGGCGTATAGTGTTGCCGAAGAATATACATATTATTTTACTGTCCTTCAGTCATCTTTGTTCTCATTTAAAGAATTTATCTACCTTAATATAAAATACACACTGCTCGAACCATACTTCCTCGAAAAAAAAATAAAATAAAACAAATATCTTGCGTTATGCGTTCAATAACATATCTTTTATGAAACATTTTTTATTACATACATATTCGGCTACTTGCTGTACATATAATGTTTTTATACCTTTAAAATATATTAAATTAACAAATAATTCTTCAAAATAAAATAAAATATATATACAAAAAAAAAAACAAGGTGTCAATTTAAAATGTTATTAAAGATAAAGAACTGGAATTTTGTGAATAAAAAAAGTCTGACTTCATATAAATTTTCAGATCATGTGTCAAAATTTTGAAATGATTGTTTATTATCAAAACAAAAGTTGAAAATTGTTTCCAATATTAAAACTCAAAAAGGGTATTTTTCACAAACATTATTATTATATTTTATACTGATTTTCTTTGGCCAATTATTTTGTCTCTTAAAGGTCTAAAATATCTTGAATTTCATGTTCCATAGTCTGTTTGTATAATTAATGATAGTTTTTTTTATCAAACTAATCGATAGAAGTTTTCCTTGCTTAACCATGCCGATGAAATTTCATGATTGGTATTAGTCAAACTCAACACCACTTTGTCGTAAAAAAAGTAAAATATCGAACGCTTTTTTGCATTCCTTGTCTTGTAAATCTTGCTTGAAATCGAGATTTGAAAACTCGATCTCAGACCGAAAAAAATATCTATTTTGTTGGTCAAATGAAAAATTAAATACCCTGAGTGAAAAAAATTTAAAAAGAATCGATTTTTTTTTGTTCAATGAAAAACTACCTTTGACTGGAGATAGGAAAAGGTCTAAAATATCATCATACAGTCTACTTCACTTTTTGTTTGCTTAAAAACTAAGATCGATTACAACAGCATACCAGGATTATTATATAAAACCATGAGAGATTTCGGCATCCAAAAATTACTATGACCAAGACCATGAGAGATTTCGGCATCCAAAAATTACTATGACCATGTACTTTAACAATGATAAACTTATCAAACCAAGTTAAAATCCTAAATAGCTATCCAGACAATCAACATCCATAAAGGGATGGTCTGATCTGCCTCCTCTTTAACCTAGCGATGGAGTTTGGGGAAAACTATTCAGAAGATGGACTTTTGCTCCAAGGATAATGCTGTACAAGGCTATAGTCCTAAAACTAATGGATCTATGTGCTAAGTAGTAAAACCGCCATTCGAGAAAAAAAAGCTTGTGGTTGCATAATGGCAGAACTCGTATGAGCGAAGAAAAGCCGGCTTTGTAAAACATTTTATGGTAGACAACAATGGAGCAGATTTTTTATATGTTGGCAGAGACCAAGATGCCCGGAGCTCTGGAATATGCAGCTGGGTGATATCAACTCGCGATCGAGATAGTTGGAGAGACATACAAATGTAGGTGAATAAGAACATACATTGGGTGTTATGGCGTAAAGTAAATGATACTTTCCATCCGAATTTATTGGTATCGGAAATAAATTTTAACAAAACTGGGTTATGTTGAAAGTGTTTTGATTCGATACAAGAAGTGTGGAAGCATAATATGAAGATAATTTTCAACAGTTGTCTTCACAAATTGCTCAGTCAGACATATAGAACTATCTGATTCTTCCAGGTAACGTACGTGTCAAACATATCGAGTTTCGACTCATTTTTTTTTTCTTCAATCAAAACAAGATTGAAAACTTAACACCAAATCAGAGTTTTTAGCGTATCCTAACAAGACAAATAGTGATAGAAGGAAACAAAACCCTGAGCATTTTCATATAGTCGTTAACTAAAATGGTTAAACGAAAACAACTCTTATTCATAAAAATTAAAGAGAGTTGAGTATTCAACTAACAATTATGTAGCTGCAAAAATTGAGATTACAAACCATAAGAATTAAATTAATATCAGAACAGTTTCAACACTTATATGAATAAGTTCATTATTTTGTCAAGCTATGTAATAGTCTTTGTTATATTTGTTTGAAAATTTATTTTGTTAAAAATTAATTAAGAAAAAACCCCTTGAAATAACCTTCCTTATATGCTTTGGATCTACCATTTGATTAAAAGTGTTATTTAAAACTCCGAAAATCAAATAACGTTTTTCTTTTAGCATCAATTTAAGATTTCTTTAAGGATAGCATTTCAATTTCAGGCTCTGTAGTAATAAACACCTAAGCCTGTAATATATGTATGTCAATTAGCATGGGTTAATAAACATAGATTTATATCATCTACCGATAAGTAACCAGATACAAACCTCTGGCTGATTATGGATTTCATTGCTTATCGTTTCTTTTTCGATGTCCGATTTCCGATTCGGTTATATCGCTTTAATTTTGTTTAAGTTATTATTAATGGAACCAGTTAAAACATTTGTTTTTAGAAAAAACAAAGAAGTTTTAGAATATTTATTCTATAAGGAATGTGCTGCTTTAATTCTTGCTACTAAAATTAGCTATAAATATGAATGTCTTATGGAAGACTGAGTTGCATTGTATTTACGGTATTTTACCCCGAATTGAGTTATATCTACGACAAATTTAACTCAACAATTGTATTTTTACTATGGAACACATGTGCATATCTTCAGTTGAGTTTCCCTCTAATCCTCTAATAGGCATTTTATATTATGTCAAATAAACCACTCTTAAAAGGCGTACATGAAATTTGTTTGAGTTATCGTAACCCATATGGAAAGTGTATTATATTTTTCTGTTCAATTTTGAAATCATCTTGTAAAGGATTGGAAACTAACAAGATTAAACAAGATGAATTAAAAATAAACAAGCTTACAAAAGAGTCAAATTCATTTGTTAGCTTGTCAACAAAATTTTAGTTTTAGGTTTGTGTGTTTTGCAGTCTATACTGTACGTATGGATATTAATGAAACTCCTTATCAATTTGAACGAATTTATAACTAACCTGATTTGTTTTTATATTGATGGATTATAAAATGATATCTATTGTCCTATTAATTGATACATGAAATTGCAATATATTTTAAACAAAAATTCAAGTGAAAAGTACCCTTTTCAAAATTATATCAACTTTGTTATGGTAAACTTTCAAAAATAACATACCCCACAAAATTTTTACTTAATGGACTGATGATTTATTTGTATTATCTACACAACAATTATAATAATAATAAAACAAAAATTCTTCCCAAAGACTTAAAATAACAGAAAACATATAATAAAAATACTTACACCTCTTTGCCTACAGTAAATCTAGCACTGAGGTATTCAAATTTATTTCTTAACGATTATATAGTCAATTTCAAGCAGCATCTAACGAACAAAGCGGCAGTAAACTACCTATGCTAAAACTTAAAGAATTTAATATAAACAAAAAAGCTTGATTAACTATATACGCAAAGTGCTTTTAAATCGAAACAATAACATTTAACTTCACATATTATTTGAATTTGAAGAAATAATGTAAGTATGTATATGTAGTTTGTTTTTAGTGCATATCAAGCCAAATTGTTATACTTTTGCTTTTCAAAAGTGGTGACTTTTACTATGTGTTTTTTATTAAAATTTATTTGAACTGTTTGGAATTTTGAAAACCTTACTTTTATATGTCCTTTGTAATAATTCCACCGAGCAAATATTTTAATTCTCCCTCAAAATCCATTTGACCGACTGGGAGTTGGCAACTATTTACTATATACAATACATCACTATGTAATATCATTCTACCTTCCTTGACATAAACATATTTTTAAAAGTACATAAATGTTTATTTATCGACCATTAGCTAGAGGCTATTATAATTCCGTTAAAAATACATATAATAAATTTTATATTATCACTCTTTAATTTCACTTTTATGAAATTAAAATGTGTAAACTACTTTACTGCTGAGTAACTACATTATTGTGTATATACAAATAATTTAAAATATTTAACAATTTTTTTTAAGATTATACTCGTTTTAATTGTATGCATAAATATTAAATACATGATTAACATACTACTACTTCAAACAATAAAAAGTAAAACAATAACTATATTTAATTCTGTGTATCTTTTGTAATGGACTATATCATAACTAATAACGTAAAATAAAAAAAAATAACAATTCATATTAAACTAACATTTAATACTAAAAAATTAAACTATCTCAATAAATTTGTATTAAAATGATAATTGTCAAGCTTAGGTATTTAATATAAACAAATTATTTAAAATTAAATTTAAACATATTGTAATTCAATAAAAATATTATATATACCTAAATGTGGAAAATAAAATACTTTAAACGAGGTCTGTAATAAACAAAAATTGGAATCTAATGTTTGGAGGTGAAATAAAAATATACACATAAAATGTGAAGCTAAAAATGTTTGTTTTGTTTTATTTTGGAATATCACAAGCAAATAGTCGTTCTAAATTTTACTCGAACAAAAATAATATTTAGGAAACAATCAGCCTTATTATGAGTTTCACGTGAACAACATTCCGCCCGGAAAAATTGAAATTTCGCTTTTCGCCTATTGTGAGTTTCATCCGAAAAATGAAAATTCGCCTTTTTTTTATTATCCGATGGAAATCTTCAAAAGACACTCGGTAAGAATCGGTACCAAGTAGTGTGGGACTCTTACCGCACTAAAACCACCGGTGAATCAGGACCAATCTATGTGTTGGAGCCGAAAACTTAGTATTTGTTTTTTAATATAATGTAAATTAATTTGAACAAAACTGTTATACAATTTGAATTATATAATTTTTAAATTTTAAATCTGGCGCTCAAAATTATACCAATCGCCATATTATTTATTATTTAAATTCGCCTTTAAATTCTCTCTCATTTAAAACTTAACGAAAACTTTATCTATAAATACCTTGTAAAAACTTAAAATAAATCTCTTTGTATTAAAACCCTTAGGGGAAAATCTCGTTGTTTTACTCGCCGTTTCGCTAAAATAATTCTTGTCGCTTTTCGCTTGAGTCTTATGTTTTTTTTCGATAGCCATAATTTTATACAAAAAACGAACTATAAAAAATTGTATCTATTTGTTGCATCGTAATTTGGCTAGTTTCGCTAATTTTCGCGTATTTGTTCGTTGAAACTTTCGCTACCGTTTTTCTTAAGTCGAAGAAAAACGCATCAACCAGGACCTTCCTATCCTAGTCGTTAAAGGAAAAAATAGAGATCCTAGGTTGACGGTTAAATATCCTTTTGACCGTTCATTTTTTGGCGCCCAACGTGGTTGAAAAAGTAACCATCGTGAAATTCGTATATCTAAGGTCGCTTTTTGGCGCCCAACGGGTTAAAAAGCGGTAACCCACATAACACCGTAAAGAAAAAGAAAAACCTCAAAGGTTTTTTATTTATTTGTACGGTTAAAAATTATATTGCACTAAAGTGATAAAAACTATAAACTTATAAACTTATTAAAATCTAAAAACTATAAAAAAAAGTGCAAGACATTAAAATCATTCTCTCGTCGTGCTTTCGGTTTCGCGAGTGCTTGGTGTTGGTGAAGTGGACGAAAATCCGAGGAGAAAGAAGAAAGGAGAGCCAAAAACCCTCATCAGACATCCAAAGGGAATCTACAACAGCTTGAGGAACACCGGAAAAATCGTGGGAGAATTGTGGGAGATAAGTATAGCATCTCTCACCAAGGTATATTTGGTCTAAATTTATTCAAATGTGCGTTAATGCTAAACAATCAAATTTAAAACTCAAATCAAAATTCAAACTAAGATTTAAAAATATAAAACGCACCTTCGGCATAAATAAGACCTGCAAATTGACCAAAATATAATACATTTATATATTTATTATAAATTGAACAACATATATCGTTAATCTTATAAAAATAATTCGTTTTAAAATCTAAAAACTAAAATTAAATCAATTTTGCATATCAAAATTCGCTCGCTGATCAAGCACCTATCCGCATTACCTGTGGTGCTTTCACCAGAAAAAATATTTTTACAATCCACAATAGAGAAAATTTACGTTCCACTTTGTGTATGTTACAAAAACATTGCAGAAAAGCTTTCGCTGCAAATTGCCGAATATAAAAAATTATTTCGAACTTCTTAATTCTAATCCACCACACCATAGCTATCACCTCATCGTCGCTCGTTTTCTCGTTTTCGAACTCTGTCGTTCTCTCAGAATCCACAATCTGCACACACAATACACACCTTACTTCAGTACAACGATCTTCATTTCGCCCACGCACTAAATATTACCACTGTTAGAGCTTTTTGTAATCGTTGTCATCGTCGTCGTCGTCGCGGGAGATCTTGCTTCACGATCATTACACTGAGTAAAAGCTTTGTATTGCAGTTGATTTTTTTCGCCTTTTAACCCCAACAAGTATCAATTTCTTGGACTTTCTGTTGGATTTAATTTGAATTATAGCAATTTTTAATTCAAAATTTCAAATTTTGCATCGCTTCAAACATCTTAAAGAATTTGTAAAGCTTCCACATATTATTCAGTTTGAATTACAATCGTACTGCAAATAAAATTTACTAAAGTAATCATAAGAGTTGTAACAGAGTTGCCATCTCGCATCTTTTAATTGGATTTAAAATATTTTAAATATTTAAATTATTTTCGTTAATTATTTTGTCGCTGTTAAAAGAATCTTGCTTCGAATATTTTCAATGGCAACCGAACAGTCTGGTGAGGAAATATTGCAAGAATTAAGGCAACAAAGAGCATCCTCCAAGGGAAGCTTATCTCGTATAAAGAATTATGTTGAATCTAATGCAAATTCCTTAACGGCAACTGAGCTTGAGTGTCGACTTGGAATTTTAGAATCATACTTTAAACAAATTCTAGTATATCAAACTAAAATAGAAATCTTAGCTCCCAATGATTTGTGTCGAGGTGAAATAGAAGATTTATATATCACCGCAAAACCAAAATTCTTTCGCTTTTGGGAAGTGGTAGGCGAAGTAGTATCGCAGATATGACGTTATCCATTCCGCATCCAACTAGTCATCTTCCGAAGCAACGTCTACCAAAGTTCAGTGGGAAATATTCGGAGTACAAAAATTTTATAAATTCATTTAATAACCTTGTGGAAAATGATTTAAGCTTAACAAAAATTGAAAAGTTTAATTATTTGTTGTCATGTCTGACAGACCAAGCTCTCGGCACAGTTAAATCTTTTCAAGTTACGGAAGCAAATTACCCCAAGGCACTTCTTAGTCTAAAAGAGCGTTACGACAATGACTGTCTTATTTTTCTGGAATACATATCACAGCTAATTGAATTACCTAAGGTTCCAAAGGCTTCTTCTGTTTCGTTGAGGAGTTTAGTTGACAATATTTCTGCGTTGTTTAGCTCGTTACTTTCGATAGGTTCGTTCGAGGATATTTGTAACGCCATTATTATTCACATTGCTATATCGAAAGTGGACCCAGAAACACAGTCTAAATGGGATGAACAGCTCGACTATAAGAAGCTGCCTGTATGGAAAGAGTGTGCAAACGTCCTTAGTAAGCGATGTCAATTCCTGGAGGCTAGAGATAGCAAACAAACTCGCTTGGAGCCAGCTTTAAAACCAGTTACTAAACCAAGGCCATCATCAAGCAACCATCGACCACAAGCATCACTTGCTGCTAGCCAACGATCTTGCGTCTTTTGTGGAGACAAAAACCATTCAGTTACGAGTTGTAAAGGATTCCTGGAGCTGTCGGTAATGGATCGATTTTGGAAATCGAAACAATTAGGCCTCTGCTTAAACTGTTTAGGAAAAGGTCATAACGTGTCCAAATGCCCATCGAGTTATAAGTGCCAGACTTGCAAACAGTCCCATCACAGCCTTTTACATAGAACTCAATCTACAAACCCTATTTCTAGTGCTGATGATCCACAAAATCATACTCCTAACCCAAATGCCTCAGCTGCAGTGCATTCTGCATTGGAAAAGGACCGTTTTCCTGAAGGTCAAGTTATTTTAGCAACAGCGTTGGTTCTTGTTAAGGATTCTTCAGGAGGTTTTCAGTTGGGTAGGGTTTTACTCGACTCAGGTTCTCAAGTCAATTTTATGAATGAGAAATTTGCAAATTCGCTTGGTCTTAAAAAGGATAAAAAGAATGTTGATATCGTAGGCATCGGAACAACTGAAACAAGAATGAAACATCAAACACAAACTACAATTCGTTCAAGGTATAGCAACTTTGAAGTCTCGTTAGAATTTTTAGTCGCACCCACTATTACGGGTTACCAACCGGAAGTAGCGCTTAACGTTGGTAGTTGGAATCTTCCTTTGAACTTAGAGCTTGCAGATGAGAGTTTTAATAAACCTGCTCGAATTGATTTGTTGCTAGGAGCTGAAGCATTCTTTGAGTTGCTCGAAACAGGTCAAGTTAAACTCGGCGATGGACTTCCATCATTACAAAAAAAGGCTCTAGGATGGATTGTATCGGGTAGATACAAATCACAGTACGAGGAAAAGCGGAAATCGTGCTTCATCAATGCTATGGATACTTCTATGGATAAGTACTTAGAAAAATTTTGGGAGTTGGAGGAAATTCAAGGTCTTCAATCGAGATGGTCTGAAGAGCAGATTGAATGTGAGGATCATTTCAAAAATACTACGGAGATTCTTCCTAGTGGTCGCCTTATGGTCCAATTACCCTTTAAGAAAGATCCTGCCTGTCTTGGAGGCTCCTACGACATTGCCTTTCGAAGATTTCTATCTCTTGAGCGTAGATTATCCAAAAACCCATCATTGAGATCACAGTACACAGAGTTCATGAAAGAATATGAAGCTCTAGGTCATATGTCGCTTGTTCGCAATCCGAATCTTGAAAACACCCATTATTATTTACCACATCAGTGTGTTGTTAGACCTGATAGCGTATCTACGAGATTACGCGTAGTCTTCGACGCATCTTGTCGCACATCATCGCAAATCTCCCTAAATGGGATACTCATGGTTGGTCCTACAATACAGGATGAACTTCTCATTATTCTTCTTCGTTTCCAACTTTATCGATACGCCTTAACAGCGGATATAGTCAAGATGTACAGACAAGTCCTTGTACATCCATCGCATAGAAGGTTTCAGTTCATTTTATGGAGAGAAAATGAAAAAGTCCCTATACAAACATATGAGCTGAACACTATCACATACGGAACGTCATCTGCTCCGTTTCAGGTAATTCGTTGTATTCAGTTTTTGGCTGATAACAATCAAGAGCGTTGGAGTCTAGGAGCCGCATGTCTTAGGTCTGACTTCTATATGGATGACATGCTTACTGGTGCAGACGATTTAGAAACTCTAGCTCGAAAACGGAACGAAGTCGTTTCAATTTTGAATTCTGCTGGATTAGAACTTTCTAAATGGAACAGCAACCATGCTTCCTTAATCGAGGAAACTATCAACAAAGAAATCAAGCTTACTGAAGCCAACTTAACAAGCACTTTAGGCATTGCTTGGAATCCTAGTGCTGATGAGTTTAGTTTTTCGTACAAACCTCATCGAATATATACAAAATATACCAAGAGATCAATTCTCTCACTCTCGTCGTCACTTTTCGACCCAATGGGATTGCTTAGCCCCATTATAATTCGCGCAAAAATAATACTGCAGCAGCTTTGGATAGACAAGCTTGATTGGGACGCATCTATTCCATCAGCAATTGATTTTGACTGGCGTCAATTCATGGAAGATCTTCATTCGGTTCAAAATCTTGCAGTTCCCCGATACGTTTTTATTGAAAATAAACAAGACTTCGAAGTCCATGGGTTCGCAGATGCATCTATGAAGGCGTATGGATGCTGCATCTATCTGAAAAGTTCGGATTCCTGTGGGTCAGTAACTGTGAAATTATTAGTCGCCAAATCCCGAGTTGCACCTGCGAAAAAGAAGCAACTACCTCGCTTAGAACTGTGCGCAGCACATCTTTTAGCAAAACTCTGGGTAAAAATTCAAATGGTAATTGGTGCAACTTACTCAAAAGCCTGTTTTTGGACTGATTCCACGATTGTGTTACACTGGATTTCTACACATTCTTCGAAATTAAATACCTTTGTTGGTAATAGAGTAGCGGAAATCCAGGATACAACGAAGGAGGTGGTTTGGAAACATGTCCCAACCTTTGACAACCCAGCCGATATAGTCTCTCGAGGATGTACTGTGGAGGAGTTAAAGGACTCAATTTGGTTCAAAGGCCCAGCGTTCTTAGTCGAAGAGGAGGAAAATTGGCCAACTACATCAGGAATTGTACCTTCTCCAGAAGAACTTGCGTTGGAAAAAAGAAAAACCGGCTTGAGCTGTTTTAAAAAAGAACAAGACTATTATCTTGACATAATCGATCGAGTCAGTTCTTACACCAAAATCGTCAGAATCTTCGGATATGTTGCCCGGTATCTCAATCGATTGAGAAAGCTACCGCCACCAAGTGATTATCTGACAGTTGAAGAGTTGGATTATTCATTACTTATCATAGTTAATGTCATTCAAAGGACATATTTTGCAAAAGAAATTGAAGCAATCAAGTCAAATTCGAAAATCAAAGGAGCAATACAGTGGTTGAATCCTTTTATTGAAGATAAAAATGGTTTACTTTTGTTGAGAGTTGGTGGGAGATTGAAACATTCGAATTTACCTGAGGAAAGTAAGCATCCCTTGTTACTTCCAAATGATTGCGAATTTACCAAAGGATTCATTCTTCATCTACACTATTCAAACTACCATGCAGGTGCAAAAGCTCTGGTAGCTTTATCTAGACAAAGATTTTGGATAGTAAATGTTAGACATTTGGCACGAAGGACGGTTCGAAAGTGTGTCCATTGTGCAAGATATCGACCAAAATTATATGAGCAGGTAATGGGTGATTTGCCTGTAGAAAGATTAACTCCATCGCGTCCGTTTTTATGTTGTGGAGTAGACTTTTGTGGTCCTATATACACCTACTACAAAATTCGAGGTAAAGTGCCTTACAAAACTTATGTTGCAGTTTTTGTCTGCTTCTCTTCTAAAGCAGTCCATTTGGAAGCAGTGTCGGACCTTTCATCTGATGCTTTTATAGGAGCGTTAAAAAGGATGATAGGTCGTAGAGGTCTCCCTAGAGATATTCATTGTGACAACGCCACAAACTTTGTTGGCGCACAGTCAAAACTTAGAGAGCTACGCGATATGTTAATCAAAAAAGCCAATCAAGAAAATATTATAAATTTCTGTTCTAATCAAACTATAAATTTCCATTTTATACCCCCCAGGGCACCCCACTTCGGTGGAATTTGGGAAGCGGCCGTCAAAGTAGCCAAAGGTCATCTCTATCGCAGCCTTGGAAACGCAAAACTTTCGTTTGAAGAGCTGACGACTGCACTTGTTGAGATCGAGGCCATAATGAACTCGAGGCCAATTACACCTTTGTCGACAGATCCCAACGACTTCGAGGCCCTAACACCAGCGCATCTTCTCATTGGGTCATCTCTGAAAGCGATTCCGGAACCAGCTGTTGAAGTTTCCGACATAAGCTATCTTCAAAGATGGCGGCGAATCAATGACGTCAAAACTCATTTCTGGAAGAGGTGGTTATCCGAGTACGTCCAAGAACTCCAAGGGCGTGCAAAGTGGACTACGTCAAGCCCAAATACTGAAATTGGCAGCCTAGTCATCATCCATGAGGACAACCTACCGCCCCAAAAGTGGCTTTTGGGAAATGTCACAAAAACTATCGAAGGTCCTGATGGTCGTGTCCGAGTTGCCGATGTAAAGACATCTCGTGGAGAATTTCGAAGACCCATTCGCAAATTAGCAGCGATTCCATCTTGAAAGGAAGTCCTTTCAAAGGAGGCGGAATGTTGGAGCCGAAAACTTAGTATTTGTTTTTTAATATAATGTAAATTAATTTGAACAAAACTGTTATATAATTTTTAAATTTTAAATCTGGCGCTCAAAATTATACCAATCGCCATATTATTTATTATTTAAATTCGCCTTTAAATTCTCTCTCATTTAAAACTTAACGAAAACTTTATCTATAAATACCTTGTAAAAACTTAAAATAAATCTCTTCTTGTATTAAAACCCTTAGGGGAAAATCTCGTTGTTTTACTCGCCGTTTCGCTAAAATAATTCTTGTCGCTTTTCGCTTGAGTCTTATGTTTTTTTTCGATAGCCATAATTTTATACAAAAAACGAACTATAAAAAATTGTATCTATTCGTTGCATCGTAATTTGGCTAGTTTCGCTAATTTTCGCGTATTTGTTCGTTGAAACTTTCGCTACCGTTTTTCTTAAGTCGAAGAAAAACGCATCAACCAGGACCTTCCTATCCTAGTCGTTAAAGGAAAAAATAGAGATCCTAGGTTGACGGTTAAATATCCTTTTGACCGTTCACTATGAAAGATCGACATATTATTTTTATTTCTTAATCGCATTGGGGGAAGTTTTAAGTTATAACACTTTCCCATAGCTTTTTAGACCATCAGCTCATGAGGCTTGGTTCTTAATCTCCGAACATTGTTTCGTACATTTAGGACGGTCTCCATTTCAGAGTTGGTATGACTTTGCAGTCTCTGATTGTGTGATACAGCGTGTTTTTTAACCACTTCTGTAACCATTTCAATTTGAAGGTCACGATGTAGATCGCTATTTCTTATATATACCAAGGGGCATCAATTATTCCACGAAGGACCTTGCTTTAGAATTTTTGGATGGGTTCAGCATTTGTTTTCTTTGTACAGCCCCATAGTTGGATGCCATAATGTCCAAACGGGTTTCAATATTTGCTTATATAACATTAGTTTGTTCTGGAAAGATAGGTCAGAGTTCTTTCCTAGTAACCAGTACATTTTTCTGTACTTCAAGTTTAGTTCTTTTCTTTTTGATGTGCTCTTTCCATTTAAGCTTTTCATCCAAAGTCATTCCCAGGTATTTGCATTGTATATATATTATTATAGTACTATCATGAAGAGGAACGCTCGGCCTGACACCTGGGCGAGGCGAGTATGAACTATGGCTGTGGCGAATTAAAGAGAGGAGAATGGGCAGATAATTTAGGAAATAGTGATGAATATTAAGGCTTAGAGACTAACAGAAGATAGAGAACAACGCATACAAAATTTATGGGAGTCCAAGGGAGACAAGAAAAACATCAATTTCATGCGTTTTTCTTTATCAATTTTCGGTAGTATGGTTGTATTTTTTGAAAATTAAGATTATATTGGACTTTTTTTGTTTGGTTGTATGAGTGACTATAGAAAATTGGGAAAATAGAAATGTATGAAGAATATATCTATAACCACAGTGCCACTAAAAAAAAATGTTTTTAATGAAATTAATAGGGAGGAAGTTTTTCAACTATGTAGGGAGGTATTTTCTATAAAATAAAGTAGGTTAATTCTTAATAAAAATGAATCATAAATACAAAATAGTGGTCGATAACAATGTTTATAGAGTTCAAAACATTGTTATTTGCTTAAATTACTTATTACATTGAACATTTTTTATGAAAAAGTATGACAAAAGTCTAGAGCGTGTAGGTTAAGCCTAGATAAGAAAAATATTACTTTGGGTGGAGGGTCCATTTCCCCCCGTTTAGGCGAGAGGGTTAATTTTCGAAGAAATTGACTTATAATAGAAAATAAATTATTACAAAATAACGGCATCGCCTACAATGCCATGCAATAGCTTTTTTTAAAGCCAGAGAATGGTCCTTTAATTATATTTTAAAATAAAGATGTTTTTATAAATATGTTGTTTGAAAATATTTTTCAAACTAAAAATTTTGAAAAAAAAAAGAATTTTTTTTTTTTAAAGCAACTTTTTTCAAAATTTTACCTAATTAAGTGTATTTTTGTTTAATATTTAGTAGTAGAACAAACTTATTTTAGTATACAGAAAAAATTTCATCATAATCGTACTAGCCGTTTTTGAGAAATAAAAAGATTTAGTTGAACAGATATAAAAATTGTATGGCAGGTTTACCCATGAAAATAATTGTTACTTCAAAATTGTTCCCTACTGTTGGTAATTTTATATTGCAAATTTGTTGGATATCTTAAAGCGTGCATTTAAAGACCTCAATCGTGAAGATCCGTTAAGAACTTTTGAAGTTGAAGATTTATTAGTGAAACCATTTTATTAAATTTGTAATAAGAAATGATTTTGTGAAAGTCATTCAAGCCTACATAGTGTCATTCTGGTTGAACTGATCGCTAAACATTATCAAACATTATTTTAGAAGATGGTTGGAGGTACAAATGTGTAGTAGATTATTTTTCATAATTTTGAATTTTTTCATCACCTTTTGAGTTTTGAAAAGTGAAAATCGATTAATTTGAAGCTTGCAACTAGCGTAAATTTTCAAATATCTCCACATGGCGGTGTTGTAGAAAATTGAAATTTTTACCAGACACTAGAATATACAATAGCTATCACTCAGTAAAATTTCAAGTTTTTCTTTTAACCCCTCAAAAAGCTAAAAATTAAAAACCTCTAAAGACTCACCCAAAAAAAGCATTGTTTTTAAAAAAATCATTAAGCATGAAAAGTTATCTTTATCAAAAATTCCTTAAACACGGATAATTTTTTTTTTGTCTACTTTCCGTGGGTATACATTTTATATTCATCCTACGTTCCACTATTCAACAGCAAGACATTTGTCAAAGACCTTTTTTAACATTTACATTTTTCAAAAATTAATATCTTCTAAACGGGATTTTTTAGAATTAAATGTTCGTCTAACAACCTTCTTAGAATTTTATTTTCTATCAAAGGTGAAAAAATCAACTTTTTATCTCTTCCCGTTTAGAAAATAGATTTTCGACCTTCACTTAGTTTTCCCCCCTTTTCCCCCCTTTAAATATTTTAATTTACAAAACTAACTCCTTATTGGGCACCTACATAAATGCATGCACTATAAAATATATTAAGAAATCATATATCTTATAAAATAAGTTAGTTAATCAATATCTATATTGATACACACTTTAAAATTGATTTTGGAACAAAAATTGGAAATTTTAATTCGAATTTCAATTTTTGCAAGAAAATAAATGTACCTATATCTATAGATATGCCTACGTGTTCATTAATTCATAAAAGAAACCAACACCATTGTATAATTTCGTATACGTGTATGAGCATTTTACTTATTTTCTCTACCTCATTCTGTCGTTGCCATGACACTAACAGCTGACGCACCCATCTCCCTTATCCCCCTTATTGTTGTCAGAATAAAAAAATATAATCCTCTCTGTCTTAAACCCCTGACATCAGCAATTCGCCGTGGTTAACAGCGCCGAAAATGTCACCGAAAACGAGCCGAGTACGAAGCTATTTTTTCTGTTCCATGATAGTACTATAATAATATATATACAATGATATTTGGCGGTATTGGAGTAGGGAACAGCTGTACTGTTTATATAAATTGGAACATTGTTTATGTTTTTATTTGTAAAGTTTATATGCGTCGATTTTATTTCGTTTAGTTTGATGCGCCATATCTGCGTGCAATCACTAACTTTATCGAATGCATTTTGCAATTTTTGTGTAGCCTTCGTAACGGATTTATCTGGCACCAATATTGCAGTATCATCAGCAAAGGTGGCCATGATAGCGTTGATGTCCACTGGAATATCCCTTGTATATAACAGATACAGGGTTGGTCCTAGGACACTTCCTTGTGGTACACCGGCTTCAATTTTCTTTAGTTCCGAGTAATTTTGGTCGTACCGTACTTTAAAGAGTCGGTTCGTAACGAAGGATTTCAGTATTTCGTAGTACTGCCTGGGAAGGTCCCTATGCAGTTTGTACTCAAGTCCCAAGTGCCAAACCTTGTCAAAGGCTTGAGCAACATCTAAGAATATAGCCGAGCATATGTACTTGTTTTTTTCAAGTGCCTTTTCCACTTTTTTGTGAGTACTCATTTCGGGCGAAATGTATCGTAATTGAGATCTTAGACTATCACTTTTTTTTTTGAAGGCGAATCAAAAAGTGGTATTGGTGCCCTTTGTGCAAGTTTTTTTTTTATTTAAGGCCAAGAGAAGTTCGGGCGAAACTCATAATAGCTTTAAAAATTCCGGGGGAACAAAAACTTTTCGGGTGAAATATTTTCCGGGCGAAACTCATAATAAGGCTGAATGCATTTCACCTACTTATCACTAACAGTTTATGATACTTGGTAATGCATCGATTGAAGGGTGATTTTAAGATGATAACACCAATTAAAGGTGTTATCACTTCTCTCAGACCAACTTATCGAAAAGAATGCTTCCAGTATATGCATCTGCTAATTAATCAAAACATATGCTTGTATCGAGTTTGCCCGCTTCAGATGAGTTGACGCTGAGCGGAGGCCGAGCGGACGCTGAAGCGGGCGCCGAGCGGACGCTGAAGTGGGCAAACTCGATACAAGCATATGTTTTGATTAATTAGCAGATGCATATACTGGAAGCATTCTTTTCGATAAGTTGGTCTGAGAGAAGTGATGTCACTAAAATTTGTTTGTTTAGGTCCTGTGAACACAAGCTCGATGCAAACATAATTTTGTGTATTGTCAGGTTAATTCAGAACGAAGCATAGTTTTCGATTTGGTGGTCTCAGCGAAGTGCACAATCGTTGTGTGTCAAAGCAAGTTAAAATATCATCGAAAAAAATTTACTCTATGCTATATTTCCACTTAGATGAGTCATAATGATTAAAATATTATTCATCTGTATTTAGGCGAGTTCAGGAAAATGAGATCTCAGAGCCCTCAGCAATCTCAGCCTCGTGAACAGGATTCCTCAGAAATTTTGCAGTCAAATAACTGAGGAAAGAAAATATTGGATTCGCTTGCTCATTTTTTTCCTGAACACGCCTATTGTATTAAATTTTTTGGAATCATAGGTTAAAATTTTGAATTTTTTGAAATTATTACCTCTATAGGGTCTCTATTGAGGTTGTACATCGAAGTTTCGAATCTTTGAGGCTGTATTTTTGCCAACACCTTCATTGAAACCTACTAGAGGTGTAGTTCCAAATTATTAACAAGCTTATATGTGTGCAGCTTCATTAATATTTCGCCAATAAGGCTTCCTAAAACTCCAAAGCAAGAGAAAAGCTTTCTTTAAGAAGCTCCATCAAAAAGTTTGTTAAGGCCTGCTCACAAAAGCCTTAAACAAGCTGTTATTTTAGTTTGAGATTTATTTATTTCGATGAGATTATTTCAACGAAATGATGTCAACTAAAATAAAAAATAAAGTACGATACAAGCATAAGCTGTGCTTAATGAAGAAAAACTAGATCAGAACAGCACAAGTGTGTGAAAACTGTCAGAACAGAAAAGTGCAGCTTTGTGTTGACCGTTGCCTATCAGCTGTGCAATTTCAAATTTAAAAATGTTTCAATTGTAATTTATTTGCATTAGTTTTCAATTCAAATTTACTATCAATTCACACTTTTCATATTCTTTTATAAGGGTATTCATACAACAGCGTAAAGTCGTCGTAAACATTGTAGACTTCGTAATTCTGTCACAATTTGTATGGAGAATTTGACAGATTTACGAAGTTTACAACTTTACGATGTTTACGACGAGCTTACGCTGTTGCATGAATATCCTTTATGTCTTTTTCTTAAGTCTTAAAATATAAGAAAAGTACATCTGTGATAAATTTTAGCTTATTATTATCCGAAACAAACAAATCAGCTGACATTTCTCACTCACCTGCTCCACCTCAAAAGTAGGTGCAGGAAATATTGTTCTTAACTGTTCTGAAAAACAAATTGACGAATGTAGAACAGTTTGGGGCAATGTTAACATTCATGGAACACACAATTCTGTACTTTTCTGATCTTTTCTGTTCGGAACAGATTCATTAAACACACCTATAATTAGTTTGTTCTGAGAGACGCATTCTGAGGCAGTGATTTCGATTAGTTTGTCTTAGTGGAGTAATTTCAAAATGAATCATGAAAGCGAAGATTTATCTGTACAGATTTATCAATACAAATTATTATTTTTTTGTTGTTTTCCAAATAGATAGTAAAATGATCTCTTTTCATAAATTATTATGGGTATTCATGCAACAGTGTAAAGTCATTGTAAGCGTTGTAAAGTTTAAAACTTCGTAATTCTGTCACAAGTTTAAAACTTTACCACGTTTACGACGACTTTACGCTGTTGCATGAATACCCTTACTATGTACTTAATAATGAATTCAAAATCTTTCAAAGCACTATACGAAATAGTCTAGCCTCAAACAGATGTGCAGCAGGTCTGCACGCATCGCTGCGAGTAGAGCTGCACTCAAAACACATGTGCATACACTTAAATATTTATCTTACAAAGGACTCCATCACCCTTTTAGTATGAAATTTTTCGGTATTTCTAAATAATTTGTATACACAAATGTAGTTTTGTATTTTAACTTTATTTAATTATCTTAAACTTGTAGATCCGAGCTTTAGAAGCAAAGTTAAAATTTTTTTAAGCTACCGAAATCGAAGTTTTTTAAAGATTTTTTTATTTTTTGGATTAAAATCAATTTTAAAGTGGAAAATTTAGATAAGTGGCCCTGCCGCCTCTCACGTTGCATTTAACTATAACAATAATTTTGTAAACATAATTTTTCAAAATTGTGTAATTTTTCATTCACATTTACATTTTGAAAAGTGAAAATCAAACCGATGTAGGACTCAATCTGCTTTCTAGTATGAAATAAATTAAATATTTAAAAAAAATTATACAAAAATGTAGCCTGACATTTATCCTTTCCATAAAAGCCTTAACTTTGAAGATCAGACGATCAAAACTGAAGTTATATGCTTTCCAATCGATCAACTTGAAGGCTATTTGTGCACAACGGAACTTTTCTCCACTGAACCTGGTCAGCGGTCGACGAACAACCACTTATTGCTGCGGAGCTGCGCAGCAAATTTAGGAATAGAGACATCGTGCAGCTCTCAGCTGCATTCAGCTCTTGAGTTTTTCTGCTCCCATAAGAACCTGTGTTATTTTATTTCGCTGCATGAAAAAGGCTGCACGTGTGTTTAAGCCATAACAATATAAATAGTCTTATATGTTGTGAATGTTAACAGTTGACTACGGTCATTTTTAGTGACCCTTAAAGATGCAAAATAACAATTACATTATGCTCTTGAAGGTTATAAAGGATAGGACTCATTGTATAGACTATAGAGAATTAAATTTTGTTAGCAGATGTGAGTATCTATTTTGATTCTTTGTTTCTGTAATCTAAACATATGAATATCATTTCATAAGGCGGAAATTATACTTTCACTTTCATGTCTAGGAAATTAAATTTTCTATGAATTCTCTAATGAATTTATGGAAAAGAATTTATATAATTATACATAAACAAAAGTAACAACTCACTTCAAAAAAACGAGAATGGTCACCTTATGTTAAATCTTGTTCAGTAATCATGTGGAAGTCACAACGAAGTTCTTAGGAAGCTAATTTCGGTTTAAACTGATTCCAATTTGATGCCCTCTTAATATACAGGATGTCCCGTAATGAGTGGATAATACTGCAACTGGTGATAGCAGGCCTTATGACTGCTCAGAAAAAAAATATAAAAACAAATATTTTTCTTGTGGTCTCCATGGTATAATTTATTTTCGAAAAATGTTAAAAAATTCAGGGTCTCCTAAAATACCTAATTACAACGGCCACCCATAAAGGGTTCTTATTATTTTTGTATTTTTATAATGTTCTTGAATAACCGTTCTAAATGATGGGTAGTAAATTTTAACACCAGCTGATGCATTTTTTGTGTTATAATTTTTTTAAATTATTTTCTTATTCAAAAATAGTTCAATATTTTTTTTCACCCAAGTTTGAAAAATAATAAAGGGGAAAAAATGTATAAGTGGCAAATTTGATAAAAATTGGCCTGTTTAATGTACTTTCCAGAATGGTATAACACATGTTTGTGTCTACAACCATAACCAATAAAATTGGCATTTAATCTACTAAAGTATTTTTTTAACATTTTATCAGATGAAATTAAGTTACTAAATTAAGTAAACACTACGACGACGAATGAATAACTCATATTATTTTTTAATTTTTATTGCATTTAAAAATTACCGTTCTTAAATAAAGGCAGTAAAATTTAACACTAGTTGCTGGATTTTTTTTTAATAATTTTTTTAATTAATAAAAAAATGATTAAATATTTATTTTCATCAAAGCTTGTAAGTTAATAAAAAAGGCAAAAAACTTATCATCCCGGTCCTGATGTATGGTGCAGAGGCATGGACACTGTTAACGGTGGATGAGAACGCGTTAGGCTGTTTTGAGAGGAAAATTCTCCGGGTGATTTTTGGTCCCGTCTGCATAGATGGGGAATGGAGAAGAAGATACAACAGCGAACTGTATGGGCTGTACAGCGACACCGACCTAGCCACAAAAGTAAAAAAGCCAACGACAGAGATGGCTGGGTCACCTAGAGCGAATGGACACCAATGATCCGGCCCGGAAAGTCTTTGAATCGCAGCGAAGTAGAGGTGGACAGCGTAAAAGGTGGCGCACGTAAGTGGAAGAGGACCTCAACCAACTTGGCGTGCGAAACTGGAGACAGCTAGCTAGAAAGGAGAGGA
The DNA here is from genome assembly GCA_963921185.1 of Dasysyrphus tricinctus. Taxonomy (NCBI): domain Eukaryota; kingdom Metazoa; phylum Arthropoda; class Insecta; order Diptera; family Syrphidae; genus Dasysyrphus; species Dasysyrphus tricinctus. The sequence goes on from OY992531.1 coordinate 79,403,237, forward strand.
GAAGGGGCGGAGGCGGAGCGGATGCTGAGCGGAGGCGGAGCGGATGCTGAGCGGAGGCGGAGCGGATGCTGAGCGGAGGCGGAGCGGAGGCGGGGCGGAGCGGATGAGTAGCGGAGGCAGAGCGGATGCTGAGTGGAGGCGGAGCGGAGGCGGAGCAGATGCTGAGCGGAGGCGGAGCGGATGCTGAGCGGAGGCGGAGCGGAGGCGGGGCGGAGGTGGAGCGGAGGTGGAGCAGAGGCGGAGCGGATGCTGAGCGGAGGCGGAGGCGGGGCGGATGCTGAGCGGAGGCGGGGCGGATGCTGAGTGGAGGCGGAGCGGATGCTGAGCGGAGGCGGAGCGGATGCTGGGCGGAGCGGATGCTGAGCGGAGGCGGAGCGGATGCTGAGCGGAGGCGGGGCGGATGCTGAGCGGAGGCGGAGCAGAGGCGGAGCGTATGCTGAGCGGAAGCGGAGCGGATGCTGGGCGGAGGTGGAGCGGAGGTGGAGCAGAGGCGGAGCGGATGCTGAGCGGAGGCTGAGCGGAGGCAGAGCGGAGGCGGAGCGGATGCGGAGCGGAGGCGGAGCGGAGGCGGAGCGGATGCTGAGCGGAGGCGGAGCGGAGGCGGAGCGGATGCTGAGTGGAGGCGGAGCGTATGCTGAGCGGAAGCGGAGCGGATGCTGGGCGGAGGTGGAGCGGAGGTGGAGCAGAGGCGGAGCGGATGCTGAGCGGAGGCGGAGCGTAGGCGGAGCGGATGCTGAGCGGATGCTGAGCGGATGCTGAGCGGAGGTGGAGCGGATGCTGAGCGGATGCTGAGCGGAGGCGGGGTGGATGCTGAGCGGAGGCGGAGCGTAGGCGGAGCGGATGCTGAGCGGATGCTGAGCGGATGCTGAGCGGAGGCAGAGCGGAGGCGGAGCGGATGCTGAGCGGAGGCGGAGCGGAGGCGGGGCGGATGCTGAGCGGATGCGGAGCGGAGGCGGAGCGGATGCTGAGCGGAGGCAGAGCGGAGGCGGAGCGGATGCTGAGCGGAGGCGGAGCGGAGGCGGGGCGGATGCTGAGCGGAGGCGGAGCGGATGCTGAGCGGAGGCGGAGGAGGTGGAGCGGAGGTGGAGCAGAGGCGGAGCGGATGCTGAGCGGAGGCGGAGCGTAGGCGGAGCGGATGCTGAGCGGATGCTGAGCGGAGGTGGAGCGGATGCTGAGCGGAGGCAGGGTGGATGCTGAGCGGAGGCGGAGCGTAGGCGGAGCGGATGCTGAGCGGATGCTGAGCGGATGCTGAGCGGATGCTGAGCGGAGGTGGAGCGGATGCTGAGCGGAGCGGAGGCGGAGCGGAAGCTGAGCGGAGGCGGAGCGGAGGCGGGGCGGATGCTGAGCGGAGGCGGAGCGGATGCTGAGCGGAGGTGGAGCGGATGCTGAGCGGAGGCGGAGCGGATGCTGAGTGGAGGCGGATCGGAGGCGGAGCGGATGCTGAGTGGAGGCGGGGCGGGGCGGATGCTGAGCGGAGGCGGGGCGGATGCTGAGCGGAGGCGGAGCGGATGCTGAGCGGAAGCGGAGCGGATGCTGGGCGGAGTGGATGCTGAGCGGAGGCGGAGCGGATGCTGAGCGGAGGCGGGGCGGATGCTGAGCGGAGGCGGAGCGGATGCTGAGCGGAGGCGGAGCGGAGGCGGGGCGGATGCTGAGCGGAGGCGGAGCGGAGGCGGAGCGGATGCGGAGCGGATGCTGAGCGGAGGCAGAGCGGAGGCGGAGCGGATGCTGAGCGGAGGCGGGGCGGATGCTGAGCGGAGGCGGAGCGGATGCTGAGCGGAGGCGGAGCGGATGCTGAGCGGAGGTGGGGCGGAGGTGGAGCGGATGCGGAGCGGAGGCGGAGCGGATGCTGAGCGGAGGCGGATAGGAGGCGGAGCGGAGGCGGAGCGGATGCTGAGATGAGGCGGAGCGTATGCTGAGCGGAGGCGGAGCGGATGCTGAGCGGAGGCTGAGCGGAGGCGGAGCGGATGCTGAGCGGAGGCCGAGCGGATGCTGAGCGGAGGCGGGGCGGAGGCGGAGCGGAGGCGGGGTGGAGGCGGAGCGGAGGCGGAGCGGATGCTGAGCGGAAGCGGAGCGGATGCTGAGCGGAGGCGGAGCGGATGCTGAGCGGAGGCGGTGCGGAGGTGGAGCGGAGGCGGAGCGGATGCTGAGTGGAGGCGGAGCGGATGCTGAGCGGAGGCGGAGCGGAGGCGGAGCGGATGCTGAGCGGAGGCAGAGCAGAGGCGGAGCGGAGGCGGAGCGGAGGCGGGGCGGAGGCGGAGCGGATGCTGAGCGGAGGCGGAGCGGAGGCGGAGCGGAGGCGGAGCGGATGCTGAGCGGAGGCGGTGCGGAGGCGGAGCGGAGGCGGAGGCGGGGCGGAGGCGGAGCGGAGGCGGAGCGGATGCTGAGCGGAGCGGATGCTGAGTGGAGGCGGAGCGGATGCTGAGCGGAGGCGGAGCGGAGGCGGAGCGGATGCTGAGCGGAGGCAGAGCAGAGGCGGAGCGGAGGCGGAGCGGAGGCGGAGCGGAGGCGGGGCGGAGGCGGAGCGGATGCTGAGCGGAGGCGGAGCGGAGGCGGAGCGGAGGCGGGGCGGAGGCGGAGCGGATGCTGAGCGGAGGCGGAGCGGAGGCGGAGCGGATGCTGAGCGGAGGCGGAGCGGATGCTGAGCGGAGGCGGTGCGGAGGCGGAGCGGAGGCGGAGCGGAGGCGGGGCGGAGGCGGAGCGGATGCTGAGCGGAGGCGGAGCGGATGCTGAGCGGAGGCGGAGCGGATGCTGAGCGGAGGCGGAGCGGATGCTGAGCGGAGGCGGTGCGGAGGCGGAGCGGAGGCGGAGCGGATGCTGAGCGGAGGCGGAGCGGAGGCGGAGCGGATGCTGAGCGGAGGCAGAGCAGAGGCGGAGCGGAGGCGGAGTGGAGGCGGAGCGGAGGCGGGGCGGATGCTGAGCGGAGGCGGAGCGGAGGCGGAGCGGAGGTGGAGCGGATGCTGAGCGGAGGCGGAGCGGGTTCTGGGCGGAGGCGGAGCGGATGCTGAGCGGAGGCGGAGCGGATGCTGAGCGGAGGCGGAGCGGATGCGGAGCAGATGCTGAGCGGAGGCGGAGCGGATGCTGAGCGGAGGCGGAGCGGATGCTGGGCGGAGGCGGAGCGGATGCTGAGCGGAGGCGGAGCGGATGCTGAGCGGAGGCGGAGCAGATGCTGAGCGGAGGCGGATGGAGGCGGAGCGGAGGCGGGGCGGATGCTGAGCGGAGGCGGAGCGGAGGCGGGGCGGATGCTGAGCGGAGGCGGAGCGGATGCGGAGGCGGAGCGGATGCTGAGCGGAGGTGGAGCGGATGCTGGGAGGCGGAGCGGATGCTGAGCGGAGGCGGAGCGGATGCTGAGCGGAGGCGGAGCGGATGCTGAGCGGAGGCTGAGCGGAGGCGGAGCGGATGCTGAGCGGAGGCGGGGCGGAGGCGGAGCGGAGGCGGGGCGGAGGTTGACCGGAGGCGGAGCGGATGTTGAGCGGATGCTGAGCGGAGGCGGAGCGGAGGCGGAGCGGATGCTGAGCGGATGCGGAGCGGAGGCGGAGCGGATGCTGAGTGGAGGCGGAGCGGTGGCGGAGCGGAGCGGAGGCAGGGCGGAGGCGGAGCGGAGGTGGAGCGGAGGCGGAGCGGAGGCGGAGCGGAGGTGGAGCGGAGGTGGAGCGGAGGCGGAGCGGATGCTGAGCGGATGCTGAGCGGAGGCGGAGCGGAGGCGGAGCGGACGCGGAGCGGAGGCGGAGCGGATGCTGAGCGGAGGCGGAGCGGATGCTGAGCGGAGGCGGAGCGGATGCTGAGCGGAGGCGGAGCGGATGCTGAGCGGAGGCGGAGCGGATGCTGAGATGAGGCGGAGCAGAGGCGGAGGTGGGGCGGAGGCGGAGGCGGAGCGGAGGTGGAGCGGAGGCGGAGCAGAGGTGGAGCGGAGGCGGGGCGGAGGTTGACCGGAGGCGGAGCGGATGTTGAGCGGATGCTGAGCGGAGGCGGAGCGGAGGCGGAGCGGAGGCGGAGCGGAGGCGGAGCGGATGCTGAGCGGATGTTAAGCGGATGCTGAGCGGAGGCGGAGCGGAGGCGGAGCGGAGGCGGAGCGGAGGCGGAGCGGAGGCGGAGCGGATGCTGAGCGGATGCGGAGCGGAGGCGGAGCGGATGCTGAGTGGAGGCGGAGCGGTGGCGGAGCGGAGGCGGGGCGGAGGCGGAGCGGAGGTGGAGCGGATGCTGAGCGGAGGCGGAGCGGATGCTGAGCGGAGGCGGAGCGGATGCTGAGATGAGGCGGAGGCGGGGCGGAGGCGGAATGGAGGCGGAGCGGAGGCGGAGCAGAGGTGGAGCGGAGGCGGAGCAGAGGTGGAGTGGAGGCGGAGCGGAGACGGAGCGGATGCTGAGCGGAGGCGGAGCGGATGCTGAGCGGAGCGGAGGTGGAGCGGATACTGAGCGGAGGCGGAGCGGATGCTGAGCGGGCACCGAGCGGATGCTGAGCGGAGGCGGAGCGGAGGCGGAGCGGAGGCGGAGCGGAGGCGGAGCGGAGTTGGAGCGGATGCTGAGCGGAGGCGGAGCGGAGGCGGAGCGGATGCTGAGCGGAGGCGGAGCGGATGCTGAGCGGAGGCGGAGCGGAACGGAGGCGAAGTGGAGGCGGAGCGGAGGCGGAGCGGATGCTGAGCGGAGGCGGAGTGGATTCTGAGCGGACGCCGAGCGGATGCTGAGCGGAGGCGGAGTGGAGGCGGAGCGGATGCTGAGCGGAGGCGGAGCGGAGCGGAGGCGGAGCGGATGCTGAGCGGAGGCGGAGCGGAGGTGAAATATTATATAATTTTATCCCCCCCTAAAATCATTTTCAAAACACTGTCAGGAAATATGTAGGTAAAACATAACGAAATAAAAACATTTTTCAAATTTTGTTTTAAACGTAATGATATATGAAAACAAGTTGTGAAAGGGTAGCTTGTCCCCCGTTTCCAATATCATTTTAAAAAATGTATGACATATGAGAAAGATTTCTAAAAACAAATCCCCATAAGTGATTTAATTATTTTTGATGATAGGGCAAAAAATCGAAAAAAAGGGGTTTTCAACCCCCTAAGCCACATTTTCACATACACACATTTTTTTTGTGGTTTTGGATTCCTTTAACCTTTATTTATGTCAAATATATAATCACATCATCAAAATTCTGAAAATACATTACATTTTTATCTAAAAATCTATAGAAATCAGTCAAAACATTTTCGTTTTCTTAAACTTAAGGCCATAAAAAAATAATAACGCTTCAACGAATTACTTGGGTGTGTTACTCCTTTTAATCCTGCCGACGACTTAGCCCCGCTATCCAGGTGACAGGCATGATTTTTCTAGTAGTTTAAATGTTGGACTATCAAATGGAATCAATTCCATCCTTTATCAAATATGATAATTTTTCGTTTTTTTTTTTTTTTTTTTGCATCTGTAGGCCGCCGGCAGGACTATTTGGCCCCACTGCCAGGTGACAGGCATGTGTTTTTTTCTAAGCTCAATGCCAACTAGCATTTCAAGGTGGTTCATCCTTTATCAAATATGACATGTCACCCCATTTTTTTAACAACTATCAAAATTCACCAAAAATAAACGCCCCAATGGTGCGCCTGCAGGCATCGATTCTACTGTTGTCAAGCGTTAAATCTACACGACTTAACTAAATTCAACCTTTATCAAATCTTTCAAAAATTAGTGTCACCAGCTCCCGACTATAACTTAAAATAATCGAATCCCAAAGTAACCAAAAGTACCCAAATCCAAAAGTAACGACAGGTAATCAAAAGTAATCAAATCCAAAAAGTAACGAAAGTAATCAAAGAAATCAAATCCAATAGTGAGATCTGAGATCCATCAGAGTACAAAACGGATATTAAAAAAAATTCACTTAAGGCTAAGATTACACATGTAAGTTTTACTTACCACTTATGTAAGTCTTACAGAAGCAACTTACAAAAGGCTTTACTTTACAGATGAACTTGCAGTAAGAAATACTTTCGTAAGTTTAAAAACTTATCACTGCCGTTTGAGTAAGCTGTGAGCATTCCGTTGGAAAAAACGGGTCTACCACGATATCTAGAAAACCATAATTGAGAAAGCAAAAATCTCTAAAGTAAAAATCTCGAAAAATAAAATCTAGAACTAATAAAATCTCGAAAACAAAAATCTAGAAAGCATAATCTTGAATTACAAAAATCTAGAAAAAAAAATCTCGAATGCAAAAAATCTAGAATAAATATTAATTCTAGACTTAGAATGTCTATCTATCTAAAAGAAGTTACAATTTTGAGCTTTGCAAACAGCTGGAAATTTAAGAATGACATTTATATTTATACCAACTTAAGTTTTTGTTTTTTAAATAATGTCGTTTTCGATTGGATTTTCTGACTGTTCTACTCCTTTTTGATTCCAATAAAATATAAAAACATCGTGTTGTCAAATTTACACACACACTACTGAATGACGCCATATTATAAAATGGCTTCTTCAAGCATTCATCACTTTTGACAAGTAGTGCGACGAAAAACTGTATGTGTATGCATGTGTTCCAAATCTACTCCTTCTTCATTTCGGGAACAGAAAAATACTCCGAAAACAGTACTCCAAACAGCCAATCGAATGCTTTTGGAGTAGATGGAGTGAAAATGGAGTAGAAAAGGTGTACTCCGAACGTCCAATCGAAAACGACATAAGTTTATTGATTCAGTTTTTTATATTTTTTAAGACTTTATTTTTGTTGAGGTGACTGGTAAAAGAGTACGACTGACTGAGGTGGAGCAAAAGTACCTTGAACAGCCTGGTTCTCGGGTTCAAAGGTTCTTAATTCTCTTCTTGGGTGCTTTGTTCCGCCCAGGAAACCCCGTTGCACCGTTTAGGTTGTGCTCCATCGCCAGGTTGGCACCTAGGGGAACAATTTTCTTGGACAGCTGTATACTTTTGCACTGTCACACTCAAAACAAAGTTTATCTAAAAATGTGCCACTGCCAAACTAAAAGCCGACAAAAACTCGACACTCTGTGACAATGTCAGACTGTTGGCATGCCTGGAATCACTGCTATTAGTTTTGAATTCTAGCTTATATTTTTATTTATTTTTTTGATATATTTTTCATGTTGTCTTGTTATGAAATATATCTGTTGCATTTCAATTGTTAGATTTTTGTTTGCCCAGAAAAGTCAATAATTTGATAAACTGAACCTAAAATACGTGTTATCAGAGACTTAACTTTTGAAATAAGTAAAAAAAAAATCTCGAATTTGTTTTTATTTTTCGAGATTTTTTCGAGGGATTGGGTACGATATCTCGACTTTTAAAATATCGACTCCATAAGATCGACTTTTAAAATCTCGACAGAAAAAATCTCGACTGGTTAAAAGACCGACAGATCAAAATATAGACACAAATTTTACCGACTTTTTAAAATGTCGATTTTTCAAAATGTCGATTCTCAAAATGTCGACAGTGATCGAGATTTTATGAATCGAGATTTCAACAGTCGACATTTTAAAAGTCGACATTTTGATCAGATCATAGTTTAGGGAATGATGTTTACAAGCGCGCGCTTGTAAACATCATTCCCTAAACTATGATCTGATCATTATTATCTAATATCGCATTGTCATTGTTCAATAAATCGCATTTTTTGTAATTTAATATTTGTTGTCTATATATTATTTTGACGTCTTAATTGCCCATTATTCAGGGTCTGTAATGTGTTTTAATATTAATACAATAATAAAACATCCAGAAAATGAGGCAGTTAAAAGTTCGAAATATAAGGTATAATGTAGGTAGGCAACAAAAATGCGTTCTATTGAACTTTCTTGAAGCTAAACAAAAGGTAATATAAAATTAATAACTACTTAAATAAGTTAATTATTATTAGAATCAAATAAGAACTTGTGTCTTAAACATAGTCTTAAATTTTCCACAGCATCAAAAAACTGTTAAGTTCCTGTTAAAAAATCAGACAAGAATTTATGATTCTTGAGTTTATAGTTGTTCCGTGCAAACATTTAAGGCAGAGCTTTGTTCTTTAGGTTACTTTCAAATGACCGACAGACAAAATATCGACAAGTCAAAATGTCGACTGGTTAAAATGTCGATTTATATTTTATATCGACTTTTCTGTATGGGAAAAATTCCGACAAGTCGATATTTTTCTCGACTTCTATCAGGGCAGTCGACTTTTTGTCAAATCGACATTTCAAACTGTCGACATTTTAATAAGTTGGCAAAAACAAAGTCGGTATTTTAACTTTCAAAAAAGTCGATAAAAGTCGACATTTTAACCAGTCGACATTTTTTTTGTCGGTCATTCGTACGTAACCCTTTTTCGAGATCATGTCTTTCGTGATTTTTGTTCATTCTAGATTTTTGTGCTTTCGAGATTTTTGCATTCGAGATTTTAATATTTTTATTTCGAAATTTTTTGCATTCGAGATTTTTGTCATTCGAGATAACGTCATGATCCCGGAAAAAACGTGTTTATACTTGTAAGCTTTTCTCTCAACTTACAGCTTACGTAAATTGATAAAATTTACTGTAAGTCACTTACAGAGCTGTTTACACTAGTAATTTTTCAAAAGTTGCTTACGTGAGTAACTTCCGTAAGTAAAACTTACATGTGTAATCTTGGCCTAAGATGTGGGTTTATTTAGAAGCCCATAACTTGAGTTCTAGGTGAAGGATCCTCAAGGTTGCAATAATTAAATGAAGGGTAAATAATAGGCTACCATGGAGAGGTGCTTTATAAAAAAAAATCGTTGTGGGGGAGGGGAAGGGGTCAAAGACGAAATCATTCAGAGTTTTAGTTTCATAAATTATTTAAAAGAGACGAATACAAAGTTATTAAAGTTTTGTGAATCATACATATTTTTTTATAAAAACCATCTCCCTACATCCCTACATACATTTCTTTAGTTACCATTTTTGACCCAAAAACCACTTTTTTTTACTGTTTTTGTCTAGAACTACAGGATTTACGTAACAACAAATATTGATCAAATTTTTTACGAAAAAAGTAATCAATCAAAAGTAACGATTACTTTGGAAAAAGTTACGAAAGTAACGACTTTTTACATCACTACTCATAACCTATATGGTTCACCTCGTAAAAATAAAACGATGCGGGTTAGTGCAAAAATAGTGCTGTATATCGATCTCTTTTTTTCTTATGTTTATTTGTTTTTCATTTAAAGCCTGTCTCTGTTCCTCTCTATTCCTAACACTGCTGACAAATCGCTGACATCATTCACAATGGCCTGTATCTGGGTTATTAAAATTTACCTCGATAGAAACCTGGATCTCATGTTGTTTTTGTAATACATGTTAAAAAGATAACCTCGACCCAGACCCGGAGGTATTAAAACGCAGCTAAAATCATCATTCACAAAAGCCACTCCTCTCGTGCCCACTTTGAGAACATGAATAAGTAAAGTAAGACTTCGGTAACTTAACTTCAGCCAATAGAATCACACTATGCTACTAAGAAAACTCCGCATGCACTTCAACAGGCCTATGCATATCAGCAATATTCCAATACTATAGTTTGACACAGATGTGTTTGCTTCCAAGCCTATTGTTCTAATCGCCAGGGTTACTCCAACAAGTGTTGCTTCTCCAACAGACAACACTACCCAGATTTGTTGACCTACCGATATCGAATTCGAACATAGCGTCTACCGTTCTTCCCGCAGAGAAGCTAGATATCATTCGAATAGAATCACATCTGCCATACTGCCATACCAATCATCGCCGGACTCCATGAAAAAAATCGAGATAAATGCGATGGGGTAGTTTTGTAAAGAACATGCAATCCCTTCAGATTATGTTGCCATTCATAACAACAATTTGTAGCACGCGGAATAATTAGAGGATAGCTTCTTTCCCAGACATGAAATAATTAGCACCAACGCTAATTACAAAAAAAAAAAAATAAATAAAATAACATAAATGCATTACATGCCTCTTTTTTCATTGCCTCTAATTTGAAGAGGCCTTAATGGGCCTCTGGCGTCACAGGTGTGTCATCATGAACGAGTCTAGTAAAAATTAAAAAGGTTAGATATAATTGAAAAAAAAACTTTATCCATATATTATACCTTGACTTGACCATTATCTTCAAATATATCATCTTCCGGGGTTATAACAGATCCAGGAGCAGATACTGGGATTAAATTTTATTAAGATGCAGCAAAATTCTTTTAACCTGACAAAATTTATCTGCAGACTTCTTCGCACTAAGCTATTCGGATAACTGAGAATAAACATCGGAATTCGGCCATTGGTGTGACCACTATCTTTTTCACAGTGCTGCCAACATGGACAACTTTAAGCCAGATAACCCTTTAATTTACATTTAAGTTGAAGTTACTCATTCAAAGCTACCTGTAACTGTAACAATTCAAAACAATTTCTGAGCAATAGTTGGTAAATAAACCTTTTTTATTTTAGTAAAACATTTCGTTTCTTATGACCCGTCTTAATTTCTTAACATGCATAATCCTTTGAATATAGTTTTTCATTACAAAGTATGGAATATCATTTCGGTTGTTGTAAAGCATTAAAATATAAATATAAATCACAATTAACCATGATTTTATAATTATAAATATCGGTATATATTTAAAATAAAAAAACCACTAATTAGAGAAACAAAAATTAACTGTCCTCGAATTTTACAAAATAAATCAATATAATCATCATTTCGACTGAGCTTTAATTTGTTTTTTTTTTTTTTTTATGTAAAGGTAGATATAGACTGTCTTTTTTAAGCTACACTTTTTGACTTAATCCTATTGCGAATGTTAACAATCAAATAAATGTTAGACCTTTCCTAGAAAGTCATGAGCGTATGCCCTTTTCCGGTAGCCCTTGAAGGCAAACAATTTAAATGCAGCAATCATCATGACAATACAGAAACCATACAATAACATTCCCATTCGCATGTCCATGTCCGAGAAGACATTGCCAATCATACGCTTCTGACGTATCTTCTCAAGACTATCTTGAAGAACATCCGGATCGTCTAAGCCGAATCGACTGACATAAGCTGCATTGTTGATATTTTTGAGGAAATTTAAAACTGCTGCTCGATCCCAAACCAATTGCTGAGGATTGGAGCTGGAGTTCTTTTGGCACTGTTGACAACTTTCTTTAGTGGGGAATTGAAGTTTTGGGAATTGAGGATCTTCGGTTTCATCACCAGCTAGGCGATCATTGACTTCGTTATGAGCATTCCATAGCCAAAGAACTGCTTCGTCTTTAGTGGGTGTACTCCATATTTTTCGTCGCTTGGCCATATCCTGAAACAAGAAAGAAAACGTTTGAATTAATAAAAATAATCATAAGCTGTTGAGATTTTGAACATGTATACATAATAGTCTAAGAGCCGGAAGCAAATTTTTTGGGTGAGCCAAAATATGAGTATTGAGGATTTGGCAGGATTTTTTCAACGCCTGTGTTGGGGACGAGGGGATGAAATCATCAGTTTTCCAATGCTTGTGTCAAGGAAACAACATTTCAATTCATTTATTAAAAATAAAAAATGATAATCTGTAATTTTTCCTAAGTTCCCAGACTTTAATTTTAACGACCCGATTAAAAGAACTCAAGATATGAGCTTTTTAACCGAAATACAAATTTCCAAAAATACTAATGCCATTTGAAAATTTTTTGCATTTAGAAAAAAAAAAATATTAATGCAAAATCTAAAATTTGTTGCATTAAAAAAAAAAAAGTTGATATGTTAATGTAAGGATCGTTTTATTATTTTAGAAAAAGTTGCTTGCGTGAGTAACATTATGTGCAAAAGTGAAAAAATGTTTTGTCTTCTTTCAATAAACTATACGCAATTCTATCTTCTATCTCTAATTTTACAAAAGTAAAAGTTAAAGCGTTCTTAACTTTTACTTTTGTATAGAAAAGTTAAAACTACTTCATTTTAATAAACAGTTTAAAAGCAGACTCGAACTAATTTATTTTTGCTGAATTAGCCTTTTCCATTTTTGAATGCAATCAAATATCATATGCTTTTTCGCGGCAAGGTGTTGCTACCATATCGATACCTTCCCGTAAGAATGTATTAAGCGACATTTCAAAAATTTTAAAGGCATCGAAAAAAACCTCTGGTCCAGTTATTTATTTATGTATTTAAAAAAATAAAAAGATTTGGAACGGAATTTTCAACTCAAAATGCTTCGAAAAATCTGTTTACTACAACAAAATATCCAAATAAATAACTGAATAAGAGGTATTTTAAAAATTTAATTTAAAATTTTTAAAATGTCGCTTAATACATTCTTACGGGAAGGTATCGATATGTTTGTATTTTTTCACTTTTGAACTCTTTGCAAGAAGTATCTAACCCCTTAAAACTTCAAGTGTAATCTTGGCCTTAGTCAAGAAGTAATACAACAAAGTCTGATAATCATAACAATGTACATGGTGAAGGTTGCATGTAAGCAAAGCAACCATGGATGTTTTTGAGATGTTCTCCACACCGATGTTATCCACAAAACCATCGTTATGGCGAAGTAAAAAGTCACTACTTGCCAATGCTATTTGGCAATTTAAAGTTTAAAAAAGATGCAATTAAAATTTTTTTTCAAGAGCCTGCTGCATTATTTAATAAAATGCACAGCTGGGTCGGTCGCACGTACTTGCTCTTTATATATTTTAATCAAGTTAATTAATCTAGCGTACAATTAGTTTTTACGAAATTTAAATTAGCTAAAACAACTCTTTTGATAGTTTAAAAAAAAAATAATTTTTACATATCAAATTCTTAAAACATTTTTAAGGAAAAATGTTGGTAGCAAATATTTATTATTTATTTATGTGCATATAAAAATGAAATTTCAAAAAAAACTGTCAATCCATTTTTGAGATATCGAATTTTCAAAAAAATTATTTGAAACTTTTTTTAAGAGTTCAAAAATTGATTTTTTAAAAATTTTTATATGCAATATTACACTAGTCATAGAAATTAAAGGAACACATTTTTTTCCAATTTGTGTTGGTGTTTTTTGAAGAGCTGTACATATCTTTGTGAGTAGGACCTCGTGGCATAATGGTAAGTGCGTTGGACTGTCATGCCGAAGGTGTGGGTTCGATTCCCCGCCGCGCCGCCGTCCCACCTAAAAACAGAAATGTTTTATCCGAGGTACTGCCTCTTGCGAGGAACTGACAAATCTTCTTGTCATGAATAAGTTCTTCTCATCTAGCCGTTCGGACTCGGCAATAAACTTATAAACTGTAGGTTCTCTCCATTCCTTCCAACAACACGCACACAGGAATGGTTGAGAGTTGTAAGTCACTAGGCCCTGGTTCTCCATGAGCTGTTGCGCCACCCAATTTTTTTTTTGTTACATACAGCTGCGGTCAAAATAATAGTAGTACTCCTTCATAAAAAATCAAACTTGAAAAAAAGTTGATCCCTTAATTTTTAACAAATTAATACCCATGTGATTTTCAAATTGGTGTTTTTAAGCTTTTATTTTCGAAAGAAGAAAAAATTCCAAATATAATATTTTATAAGATATTTTCAAATTTATTGAAGAACTTTTGAAAAACAGCGGTCAAAAAAATAGTAGTGCGCAGATAATACACCTTTAAATATCACAAAAAATCAAATTTAGGGCAAAATTTGTATCATTAGATTTATTTGAGGGTTTGAACCTTAAACTCACAGTTAGTCGCAAGTCCCTTGTTGGAAAAAAACAGCAGCACAACCGCGTTGCATCGAGTTTATCAGGTTTTCACACCTTTCTACGCTTATCGAGCTTCATGAGTGCTGTATAGCTTCCCCAAGGGCTTTATTGTCAGTTGGATGGCAACTAGCAACATATTTATTTGCATCGCACAACAAGTTCTCAATGGGATTTAAGTCCGGAGACTGTGCGGCCAGTCCATCACATCAACTCTATTTGCCTGGAATCATTGCTTCGCAAGTTTACTAGTAGACTTTGGGTCATTGTCTCACTGAAAGACACGTTTCAGTGGGTTTTTCATCTTCAGCATAGAGTAGCATTACTTCCTGCATGATCTTTATACAGATTTCTAAATCCATGATACCTTCAATTTTGTGTATTGGAAAAACACCATAGAAGGAAAAACATGTCCGAAACATTATGCTGAGTCCTCCGTGTTTAAGTGTTTTTGCTTTGAAACGTGGATTATATTCTGTGTTTGTTGGCCTTCTTACATATTGATGAGGTCAATTTCCACCATATAAAATAATCTTGAGCTCGTCTGACCACAGAACATTACTCCGATTTGATGCAGGCCAGTCAAAGTGGTTCCTTTGCGAATTTCAATCATTTTGTTACATTGTTTTTTGTCAACAATGGTACCCTTCCAGGCTGTGGGCGGCTTGAACATGTTCTCGTGACTTTCTACGAACCGTTTTATTGATGGCAATAACATAAAATATGCCTTTAATTTCAGAAGCTGGCGTAACGGGAGTGATGTTTAAATGCCCGATGACTCGTTTCATCAACTTTGGTGGCAAAAGCGGCTTCCGCCCGCCATTTTCTGACTTTGGCAGTTAAATAATGACTTTTCTTACTATTGTTGGTGAGCGTTCAACTTGGCATTGAACCAGCGCATAAGTTTTGTCTTTCGATATCAGTCTTCTAACTAAGACACGCTATTCCGGTGTTCGGTGTTTGCCTCTGCCCATTGCTGGCAAAAATATGACCAATTTTTCAATAAAAACTATGAAGATGTTATGGATAAACAAAAACCAACGTTTTTTTTAAATGTTTAATTTAAGAAATTAGGGAGAAAAATAATATTTCTTCACATAAACCGTTGCACTACTATTATTTTGACCGACAGAATTCGTAGCTTTGATTAATAACGGTTGCTTATTTGTCATATTACCGTTGCAAATAAAAATTTATGTGTACCCGCTAATGTTTTTAAGTCAAAATGCAACAGTTTGTTACTATCAACGCAATTCAAAATTTACAAAACTTAAGTTACGCAATTCTTTTACTTGTAACGGGTGATTTTTTAAGAGGTTTAGAACTTTAAAAAAAAAAAAACACAAAAAATTCGAAAAAATTAATGAAATATTTATTTGAATCGATAGTTTGAACCTTGCACTTTAATGTTTAAAGATAATTTCATGCAAATGTTGACCGCGGCTGCGTCTCAGGTAGCCCATCCGCTGAGTCCAATTTTGGCATACTCTTTCACACATATCGGCCGGTATCTCACGAATGAATGCATGGATGTTGGCTTCCAGTGCGTCAATCGAAGCGGGCTTGTCCCTATAGACATTAGCCTTGACATACCCCCACAAAAAATAATCTAATGGTGTCAAATCGCACGATCTAGGCGGCCAATTGACCGGCCCGAAACGTGAAATTAACTGTTCACCAAACTCGCCTCGCTATTGCGCCATTGTTTCGCGTGCTGTGTGGCATGTGGCACCGTCTTGTTGAAACCACATATCATGCAAGTCAAGAACTTCCATTTCGGGCAAAAAAAAGTTTGTTATCATCGCTCGGTAGCGTTCACCATTGACAGTAACGCTGCGATTCGCATCATCTTTGAAGAAATATGGCCCAATAATGCCGCCGGCCCATAAACCGCACCAAACAGTGGCTTTTTCGGGATGCATTGGTAGCTGTTGCAATGCTTCTGGCTGATCTTCACTCCAAATGCGGCAATTATGCTTATTTACGTACCCATTCAACCAAAAATGAGCCTCATCGCTGAACACAATTTTTCGATAAAAAAGCGGATCCTCGGCCAGCTTTCCAAGAGCCCATTCACCAAAAATTCGGCGTTGTGGTAGGTCAGCTGGCTTTAGTTCTTGCACCAGCTGTATCTTTAAAGGCTTTACGCCCAAATCCTTCCGCAAAATTTTCCACGTAGTGCTGTAACAAAGGCCTAACTGCTGGGAACGGCGCCGAATCGACATTTCGCGGTCTTCTGTCACACTAGCTGATACGGCCGCAATATTTTCTTCACTACGCACAGTACGTAAACGTGTTGGTGGTTTAATGTCCAACAAAGTAAATTTGGTGCGAAGTTTGGTCACAATCTTCCGAATAGACTGCTCAGAAGGTCGAGAATGCCGACCATTTCGAAGCCGAACATTTCGAACCGAGCACGAATTTTGATAGTAAAATTCAATAATTTGCAAGCGTTGTTCATTTGTAAGACGATCCATGGTTAAATTGCAAACCAAACTGAAGCTGTTTGACAGTGTACTAAACACACGTCAGCTGTCAAAACCAGTGTTGCCAAAACCAAACCAGCTAAAAAATCACCCGTTACTACTATTATTTTGACCGCAACTGTACATATCTTTGTGATGAAAGGTCGTATTGAGTTAAAACAAAAAGCATTCTAGAGCTTTATGTTTTTTGTTTCGAGATTTGTTTGCAAAAAAAATTTTTGTATGTACCTTTTTTTTATTTTTTTTTGAAGGTCTTCATTTCTGTGGATATTTTTTTTTTTAAGTCAATCAAATGTAATGGTCAGATACCTTATTTATTTTTTGCTGTCGTACAATTTTTTTTTGCATGGTTAACCTGGCTTTGAATGAAAAAAAATACTTTTAGCTTTCATTATGCAAATATCTCAGCAAATAGTAGCCCTGTTTTTTAGTGCATTTTTATCTTCGCTTAAAAAAAAGTTACATGTTAAATACAACAACAGTACGGATTTATACCAAATTGTTGTTGTATTTAGCATGCTACTTTTTTGTAAGCGAAGATAAAAATGCACTAAAAAACAGGGCTAATGTCGTCATAAAAATTCATAGACAGTTTTGGAAATTTGAAAAAGCGTTTTACAAGATTTTTTATAAAGTTTTGTAAAAATTATTTTTTTTTTAAATCCTTCACAGATAGTTTAAAAAAAGTACTTAAAATTACTTTGAATGGTCTTTTTGTAGATTTTTTTTTTTTTAAGACATCTTTATTCCAGTAAATTTTCAAATTGATTCATCCAAGCGTTTTTCCTCACCAAATTTTCAAAGTCTTACAAGCCAGTTAGAGGAACAAATTGTGTTGTTCCTAAGCAATGCACTGTCGTCATCAAAATAACAAAAAAAAACACAATTCCCGTAGACTTTATTCACAGTGTTTTGCATTAGTTTTTAAGTGCCAATTGAATACAAATTTGAATCGAGTTGTAAGTCGAAACGAAGTTGACGAGACTACTGCGAGAATAAACCGAGATCAAAGTGAGACGGATGAAGATGGCCATGTAAATGGGCATGGCGAGACCACATAAGACGAACATAAAGACCACGACACTGAAAACCACGTTTGGAATGTTTAACCACGGTTTTAAGCTTATTTTTGAACCACTTTGAAAAATTTTATTTTGAAAAAAAAAGTTAGGCGAGACTGTAGCGAGACCGAAGCAAGAGGAAGGCGAAACATGCTCAATGCCCAAAACCAGCGAGAAAACCGCGACACAGATTCCCGTATAAATGGATATGGCGAGACCACAGCGAGACGAGCTTAATGACCACGATACTGAATAATAGGTCTGGACGACCACGGCGAGAGATCAGCGAGATGACACTGAGACAATTTATCGTCGTCACCGTTGTCGTCGTCGCTTTCAGTTCAAACCAAGCTATCCAACTCGATTCGAAAACACAACGCATGAAAAGTGTCGCAAATTTTTGCTTCAAATCGATTTGGAAAATTTTCGGTTCGATACCACTACTTGAAATGTCAAGAAAAAGTGAAAAATATGAAATTCAGTTTTAGTCTGGATTAAATAACTTAAACTGGCCTACCGAGAGTAGTTTATATCTAATCGGATTAATTGGGATTGGATTAAAAAAAATTGATTTAAGTGTGGATTAAACGAGTGAATAATATGAAAGTGGATTTAATTTTTGGATTTAAATTACTTTTAATCTGAATTTAACGAGTGGATAATATGGGCCTTAGATATGTACCTATTGTTTATTTTATCCAATTATACCTATCAAAATATTTAATTTGAAAATTTATTTCTCCAAATATAAGGCTTAACTGGTTGAATAATAGATTTGAAATTAAAATCTTATTTTAGTGTCAAGTTTGCGTTGGTGTTGACTCATGAATGACTTTTATTGGTTTTTCTAGATATGGGCTCAAAGATGAAATAATAGAATTTTTTTTAATTGAATTAGGTTAACTGTGAATATACCGATACAAAAGTGTAGGTAAACAAAAACCAACGCTTCTGGTTAAAGAGTTGAATGAAAAAATCAACAAAGTTTACGATTATCACTTATAATATAATACAAATGTACTTTTGATTGTTATTGACTCAGTTGGGGTTATGTCATGGGGAGTTGATGTTGATTATATAAACAAATTGATTAAACAGATTGTTTTTTTACTTGTTGATGTAAACATTGCTAATCTTGACACTGAATTTGAATTTTTGTATACAAATAAATAAAAAATCTAGATACTTTTGTCGTACTTATATTGAATAAGTACGACAAAAAAATCTAGATTTTTTGTTTTGATTTGATTCGTCGCGTCGATCTATGAAAACTCCCTAAGTCCATTTTTTTTTTTCAAAACTGAGAACCTCTCGTAAATATGACATTTTTATTAAATATAAACTGGTAGGAAATGTTGCGTTGTCCACCATTTTGAGAAAAGGTGTTGAAAAACGTAAATGCAATTTTTTTAGTAATGGACAGAGTCGTGAGCTTGTGATTTTTTGGTTCTCATCTTGTTAGATAAAGTTCACAGTGACTTTCTATAAGAAAATCAATGTAAGATGAACTGAACGTAACTCAAATTGCGTTTGTTTAAACGCAAATATAACTTTTGATTTGAAATGAGAACTGCTTTTTGGTTCGTTTTAATCTTAAATTAGAAAATACATAACCGATGTTGATGATTTCACCAGATGATTAAGTGAGTTCCATTTACAAAGTGATTTCCTTGGTGAACATTCATGACATTTTTCACCTAAGAGTATAACGGCGTTCTGAAAAAGCAACTCCACGTACTTAGTGATATTCACGGTATGTTTCATCAAAAACAAATCATTATGAAATAAACAAGTTACACCTTTTTAGTGATTTCACTACTGAATATTCACCAAGATAATCACTTCGTGAACACTAATGCCAACCCCATGTTAATTTCCTCGATGCTTTCACTTCAAATTCCTTGGGTGTAGCTTCAAATCCTCCAGGAAATAGCTGGGGATTCCTTGGTGAATGTTTGAAAATTTCCCACTGGGACATTACATCTTAATAGTCCGGGAACCCACCGTAAGATAACCTATCTCATCGCAGCCACGAAAAAATTGGATGCCAACCGCAAGCTTTAGTCCAAACATTTACAAAACTGCTGGTTGGACAAGCTTTATCTCGTCGCAATGGTTAGAAAATGCACTTTTCAGGTTTCATTTTCCGCTAAATGTTCCTATATAATATAAGCTACTTATATAAATATGGGGTATCAAATGAAAGCTAGGATTGTCCTCTACGCGATACCAATGGTCGGACAGACTTTTTTTTGGCTGTTGCCACGAGTCCGACCACTTTCTTAAAAAATTGTATTTTTTTAACACTGCGTTTTACATTAGGGAAAACATGAGTAAAATCATATCAAATGGTTAGAAAAGTGGCCTTAGCCACTTTTTTTCATTTTCATCTTAGGATGCACAAAATCCAAAAATTTAGAAAAGTGGTTGGGACTAAATCTATCGGTTCGCATCCAATTTTTGCGTGGCCGCGAACGGTCGGCTCCCGGACTCTAATTACATACTTATATTCAGCAAGACACGAGCAGTTGTTGTACTTTTACTAGTGGCACACTTGTTTGTTGCCCAAAATCCTTATTCCGACGTTGTTTTTGGAGGATTGGACACTCCGAATTCCTAACTGCTGAGTTTCTTTTAATCCGTTGCGCTTCATTCTGACTTTAAATCTTAAAAATCAGTCACATTTGAAATTCAAACGAAAGTATTTTTAGTTTTGACTTGTTGTCAAAATTCTTAATTTTCAGTATGTTTTTGATGTTTAATGTTGTTCTCAAACTGTGAGTGTCTGGGCTTATGTGTCGGATATCTATTAGAAACTTTAACCGGAACATTTGAAACTGGCCCTAAATGTTTCCAATAATACGAGTTACATATGAAATGAAATCTGTTTTGTCTTTTCAATTTCACTAAAAGGCCGATACCTTTTAATTTTGTTTTTTGTTTTCTTCTTTTAAGTTTCATATGTCAGTAATTGATGCAAACATATTAGCAATTAGCAACTTTCCAAATATTTTTAGTCGAATCATTGCAACTAAAGCACTACAAAGAAACTTGAAAGTAAATGTTCCAATTATTATACGAGATTTTTAAATATTAAAGAAAAAATAAATAAATATTGGTATCCAGTATATTAGTTAAAAAAAAAAAGTATTCAAACTTGTACCTTAATTTGTTTGGAAGCATTTGCATCATTTTTTAGCACGATTTGCAACAACAACAAAAAACGTGATCGTGCCATTTCGTTATCTCTTATCTAAGTAAAAATATTGGTATTTAAATTTTTATCGTGACTCTCCCATTAGGTTTCATATTAATCATTTCGATGCCCTTGAAAAATTGTCACTTTATTTGTTGTGTCTTTTTAAGAATCAATTACTTGAAAATCTTCGGTGCCAATAATTGTGAATAAAATATTTTCAAAATACAAATTACCTCCATTTCATGCAATATGATTAAGACTTTCATTATTATTCTTTGTGCAAATACACGAAGGGGATTCACATTAGTTATGTGAAAAAAGCAAAAACAAAAAAGTGTAGATTCGGTAAGAGATAAAGCTCCTTCAGACGGAACTGGATTTAATTGCTATTACTAATTTACTTGGAAATGTCTTACATTCAGTAGATGAACACGAGTTAGAAATTATTAAAAATAGTATTACCGAAATTTGAAATCGGTGGTGGGACGCAGTAGGTACACACAATGTTATGGCGTCAAGGAGTACCTACTTTACTTGTTTTTTTAATATTTAGCATATACATACATACAGTAGGGAGCACAAATGAGTACATGTTTGTAATTCGCGCACTTATTGATGCATAAGAACAGAAATAATAAAGCAAATTGAAAAATTTTTTTTGCTCTGTATTTTAAGTTCAATTCTCAAGAAAACGGTATATAATACATAACGGAAAGGAGCAAGTTCTAAGAAAAAAACAAATAAAACAAAAATAAGTCGCATGTACTCAATTTTGCACCAAGCGTTAATCAGCAAAAATATCGAAATTTGCTGTTAGATTTGCAAGTTTTTGGTTTGTTTATGACTTCCTTTATCTTTTGTAGTTTGAGATAATGTTTAATTGCGTATGGTTAGAACTTTCACCAGCGTATTTTAATAAATGAAATATATAATTATAAAAATTTCATTGCTCTTTAAGATTCAGTGGCGTAGCGTGGGTGGTTCGGGGGGGGTGCCCCGGTCGGCACTTACTGGGGGGCGGCAAATTTGGTGGCAATTTAAATTTTTTTTATTTAATAAATAAATTTTACTGTGAAGCTTCGGCGCTCTTAAAAAATTATTCATTTCTATTATAGAATTCGCAATCCAGGCGGGAAGCTACTCGATCAGTAATGCTTTACATTAGATTTCAATAAGTGAATCTCCCGATCGTTATCCGTTCAATTGTAATACCGACGCAATGTGCTAACCCACCTTGCTTCCGCTTCCATTGTAAATTCCGTAATAAGC
The DNA here is from genome assembly GCA_963921185.1 of Dasysyrphus tricinctus. NCBI lineage: Eukaryota > Metazoa > Arthropoda > Insecta > Diptera > Syrphidae > Dasysyrphus > Dasysyrphus tricinctus. The sequence goes on from OY992531.1 coordinate 79,424,943, forward strand.
ATGATTAATTAATTTTGCCCTTCCCAAAATATATCCCGGGCGGTATTGAAATCAAAAATCATATCACCAACCAAAAATTATTATCAAATTCATTTAAACAATAGAAAAAATAATATTTGAATGCAACAACAACAACTTGAGTGAAAGGCGAAGAAAAAACACAAACAAAAACGAGTTGACTGCTCTTCCTTTTACTTTCTGAAACATTATGCCGTCTTACCAAAATAAAATAACGGGAAAAAATTTCGTTTGAACTTTGCTTTTCTGTAAAGATACCTACCTACTCGAAATGTAGTAATCAGAAATTGTTCATGTGAAAAGTTTGAAATTTTTTAAAGTTCTTATGCTATTATATACACATCATATACATCCACAGTACACAAATCTAAGGTATAATACTGCGCAGGTTGTCAGTCGGAAATAAAAAATGGCTGTGAACGTGAGGAAGAAAACACATGTAATAACAACAACAAATTCAAATTGAAAATGTCAGAAATAAAAATGGCTGGGAATGTGATGACTTAAATACACGTAAAAACAACAACAAATACTGACATTTCACACAAATTTTGATAAATGCGCAGAAAAAACAAAAATCAAAACTCTTATGATATTACCTTTAATATGTGTACTGTGATATACATCCACGTAAGTCTAATTAAAATTCTGATTCTCAAAGTGTTTGATTTTTTAAATGGGTTTGAATAAAGAAAAAGTTTATTATCATGAAGCTATCTACTTTTCCTGATACCTACCTATAAAAATGTTTGTTTATGGGTCATTTATCATTTCTTTGTTAGACGTCCTCGAAGTAAGAGTTTTCGAGTGCAATTTGCCGACACAGCATTTCAAACATTTTATTTTTATTTATTTTAAAATTTGTACACTAGTCAAAAATTTGACACCAAAACGAAATACCAATAGTTTTATAACAATAATGTAATGATATGTAGGTATTTGTTATTTGACTAGTTATGAGTTATGGTTATGACTTCCTAGCAAATAACACTAGAAGTATTTTTTTGTTTGTTTATTCTATTCTTATTTTTATTCTTTGAGAACTAGAGATGTGGGCCTCGCTTTTCACCACATTTTGCCATTTATGAAAAGCCACCATATAAAAAAAGAATAATTACCTACTTTGTTTTTAATCAAGATGACTTTTATTTTAATGTCTAAAAATGATACTTATATTTTCCTAAATGAATTGTAAAGGCTTTCGTTCAAGTTATATACAAACTGTATCCAAAATTACATAATTTATACTTTTCCACCACTTTTCTGTGTTCGACTATTTCACCAACACTGTTAGGATATAAAAATTAAATTTTATTTTCAACCATCTATGTATGTATCTTTACTTAAAAAAAATGTGCAATAATTATGTTTTTTCTGACTGACATTCAAAAATAATGATATGTTCTCGTATACATATGTGACAATAATAAATTTAACTTTGCATGAAAAGTTTTTTAGCATTTTTATGTCAATGTATATATGTATATGTAATTTTTATTTTTTGTCTGTCTTGAATTTGTTTGTTTTGAATACATTTTGGGGGCGGCAAATTTAGACACCGCCCCGGGCGGCAAAAACCCACGCTACGCCACTGTTAAGATTATGAGGAAACTATCACGACAGATTGAGGACAGTATTGTAGTCATGACAAAGAGTGGCTTCTCGCCACAAATAATAGCTAATAAGCTTAAAAGAAGGCAATCGGTGGTCATAAAAGTCCAGAAAATGCGAGTTATTGTTCCTAAAGAACAAGTCAAAGGCCGCACACAAATTTTGACGGATGCGCACGCACCTCGCAGGATATTAGAAATGAAAGGGAACAAGTTTTTAACACCAAATCATGCTTCTTTAGCAATAAATAAGCCCGTTAGCCGAGAAACTGCAAGAAGACCCTCAACGACATTGATTATATCTCAGCGGTTAAAAGAACAAAAGCCTGCATTGTCGGAAAAAATGCTAAGGTGTGGTTAAAGTTCGACAGAGAACACAGAAATTGGACATCTGACCACACTACACGTTTCCAATTACCTACTGTCCAATTTCTGTGTTTTCTGACGAACTTTAACCACACCTTAGCATTTTTACTGACAATGCCGGCTTTTGTTTTTTTAACCGCTGAGATATAACCAATGTCGTTGATGGTTCTTCTTGCAGTTCATTGACTAACGGGCTTATTTATTGCTTAAGAAGCATGATTTGGTGTTAAACACTTGTTCCTTTTCATTTCTAATATCCTGCGGGTGCGTCCACATCCGTCAAAATTTGTATGCGGCCTTTGACTTGTGCTCTAGGAACAATGGCTCGCCTTTTCTGGACTTTCATGACCACCGATTGGCTTATATTAAGCTTCTTAGCTATCATTTGCGTCGAGAAGCCACTCTTTGTCATGACTACAATACTGTCCTCAATCTGTCGTAATAGTTAACTCATTATTTTAAAGAGCAATGAAATTATTATAATTATTTATTTCATTTATTAAAATATGCTGGTGAAAGTTCTAACCATTCGCAATTAAACATATCTCAAACTAAAAAAGATATAGGAAGTCATAAACAAACCAAAAGCTTGCAAATCTAACAGCAAATTTCGATATTTTTGCTGATTAACGCTTGGTGCAAAATTGAGTACATGCGACTTATTTTTGTTTTTTTCTTAGAACTTGCTCCTTTCCGTTATGTATTATATACTGTTTTCTTGAGAATTGAATATAAAATACAGAGCAAAAAAAAAATTTTCTATTTGCTTTATTATTTCTGTTCTTATGCATCAAAAAGTGCGCGAATTACAAACATGTACTCATTTGTGCTCTTTACTGTATGTATACAATTTTTCGAGCACAACGCAAAAACGAAAATAATTTTTTTTAATTCAAATTTTTAAACGAAAATGTTATATGTTGCTGGACCTTCTATACAAATTTTTATCGAAATTGGTCTTGTTTATAAAAAGAATTCAAGCAAAACATGATCTTCGTTACTTTTTCAACGCTTATTGACAAAATCATGGCCTCTAGGCATCGATTTATAGCTGTATTTCAGATACTTAGGGTTTGTTTCACAATATCTGATTAAAGTTTCAATTAGACTACTTGGAACTTATTCGTCAATCAAAAATCATATTTATGTTTCACAATATCCGAATAGGTCTAACTAATAATTAAAGTTCTCAGTATTTAAATTACCAGATGAGGTACCGATTATCGAATTTAACTGGCAATTAAAATATTCACAGATGCGAGGGTGACCTTTAAAACGGATAAATATAAAGGTTTGGACTTAAAGGGGATGTATTTGAAGCATTAGAAATCTGATTTGAAAGTGCGCATGGTGTGATACAATTTTAGAATTATATTAAATAAGGGGTATTGAGGATGCGATGCACGTACGGACGTGCTTTTGTATCTTTGTAAAAGTGTAAGAGTTCAACATTTGACTGCAATATACCACAACAAATTATGCTGAATAAAATAGTGCAATCGTTTTTTTTCAGTAAAGGTCACGGTTTTTATAAACATTTCTATGGGCCAGTTGTAAAATCCTGGTTGAAATTTTGATCCGTGGTTCAGCAATTTTAAATCTGATTTCTGAGGTTCAACTATGGTTCAAGTTTCAATTATTTGATAAGGCCCAATAACATCTTTGAACCATCGTTGAACCACATTTAACTCGCCGAAATCTGTGAGCTTAAATTGTTGAGCCACGGATCAACCACGTTCGAAAACATCTGGACTACCAGAGTTCCTATAAATATTTGTTCCTGTGCATGCATAAAAAAACTATTTAAGTTCCACTTAACGACTGCAAAATGCGATAAAAATTCGCAGTGTTTGAGGGCCTCTTTAACGTCTGTCATTATGTATGTATACTTGCATTCACCTAGTCACGACTTTACATTTGAACACCCAAAAAAACATATTTTCCGAAACGTCTGCGTCTGCCCGTGGTTTTGGGACCCACGAGTGAAGTTAGTCAAAGTGTGACGAATTTGAAGTGGTTACTCTCACTTAATGAATTTTCAGAAAAATTGTACTTTCGATGCAGTTTTCAGTACTCACTACATGCAGCAGACGAAGGTATTTGGTATAATCTTCACCAAGTTTTCATTTACTACACAATTTGTCTCGAAAGTCTCGGTCTAATTTTGATGATGTTTAATTATTAATTATTTGAATATTTTCATTCTGTCAAAAATATTTTGTCTGGAAAACTGGAATAACTTATGGATAGCTATTTGACACATTATTTAAATACTTTGATCATTGTGAAACGCAAAGTTCGATAATTTGAGGATTAATTTTCCGGATAATTTAATTGTCGAATAGCAAATCAGAACTTTACTCAGACATTGTGAAACAAACCCTTAGAATATTTAACCTTTTCAAACCTTCGATTGTTTAGCTTTTATAAAAACTTAATATGGGTATTCATGCAACAGCGTAAACTCGTCGTAAACGTTGTAAAGTTTAAAACTTCGTAATTCTGTCGCAATTTGTATGGAAAATTTGACAGATTTCCGAAGTTTAAAACTTTACCAAGTTTAAGATCACTTTACGCTGTTGCATGAATACCCTTGATATTTCATATAATAAATATTAAAATGTATTTAACGTGGCTTTTTAAAAGCGAAAAATATTGGTATTAGATGACTCAATTGTTAATATAACGGGTGATTTAAGAGGTTTAGAACTTTAAAAAAAAAAACACAAAAAATTCGAAAAAATGAATGAAATATTTATTTGAATCGATAGTTTGAACCTTGCAATTTAATGTTTAAAGATAATTTCATGCAAATGTTGACCGCGGCTGCGTCTCAGGTAGCCCATCCGCTGAGTCCAATTTTGGCATACTCTTTCACACATATCGGCCGGTATCTCACGAATGAATGCATGGATGTTGGCTTCCAGTGCGTCAATCGAAGCGGGCTTGTCCCTATAGACATTAGCCTTGACATACCCCCACAAAAAATAATCTAATGGTGTCAAATCGCACGATCTAGGCGGCCAATTGACCGGCCCGAAACGTGAAATTAACTGTTCACCAAACTCGCCTCGCAATTGCGCCATTGTTTCGCGTGCTGTGTGGCATGTGGCACCGTCTTGTTGAAACCACATATCATGCAAGTCAAGAACTTCCATTTCGGGCAAAAAAAAGTTTGTTATCATCGCTCGGTAGCGTTCACCATTGACAGTAACTGCTGGGAACGGCGCCGAATCGACATTTCGCGGTCTTCTGTCACACTAGCTGATACGGCCGCAATATTTTCTTCACTACGCACAGTACGTAAACGTGTTGGTGGTTTAATGTCCAACAAAGTAAATTTGGTGCGAAATTTGGTCACAATCTTCCGAATAGACTGCTCAGAAGGTCGAGAATGCCGACCATAAAATGGAAGCAGCGCGCGATGAACATTTCGAACCGAGCACGAATTTTGATAGTAAAATTCAATAATTTGCAAGCGTTGTTCATTTGTAAGACGATCCATGGTTAAATTGCAAACCAAACTGAAGCTGTTTGACAGTGACACAAGGTACTAAACACACGTCAGCTGTCAAAACCCACAGTACACATATCAGGTATTATCTTGCGCATGTGGTCCGAAATGAGAACTGTCAAAGAAATTCAAGATGGCAGCCTTACGTGACCTCTTCCACTGCATTACAACAACAACGAAGAAAACAAACACAAAAGGATAATTTAAATAGCACTAAAAAAATTTGTATAAACACTAAAAAGCTTGAAATAATTGTATTTGTATTTAAATAAGTAACAAATGAACACATAACACACAACAAATTTTGATGTTTAACTAGTCGGGGTCACGTAGAGTCGCCATTTTTCACTGATTTTGATGGATGCGCAGAACTGAACAAAAATGAAAACGCTAATGATATTACCTTCAATATGTGTACTGTGGTCAAAACCAGTGTTGCCAAAACCAAACCAGCTAAAAAATCACCCGTTAGTTATTTTGTGTTACTGTAGCTTACGTTTCAGATTGTGGGACTCTATATTAATGTTATGCTATCCAACTTTGACGGTGCCTGCGTACTACAGCTGCTAATGTTGGAGCACCATTGTATTCAAATAGTAACTTGGATTATTAAGCAAAATCAGGTTTAATTAGCAACGTACCTATGTATATATAAGGTGATTTCGATTTGTATTTTCTTAGAATTACCAGAAAGCAATTGTTAATGAGGTCATTATCAAGATCAAGACAAAAACAAAGGTAGTAACGTAAGATTGTTATACAAAGACTTTATTTATTATTTTTATTATTATTCTCAGAAGTTGTATGCAACTTGATTTATAAATTCATTGTATTATTGACAATACTTGCTAGAACTGTAACCACTTTTCACGAGCTGTCCTGGTAAGTCACGAAATATACAAGTACATAATGTATTGTATTGAATCTTCTTTATATCAATTCAATTTGAATAGTTGCAATTCAAAACAACATACATAGGTATTGAGAAATTATTAATAAATTTTTCTTAGAATTGTTCCCAAGTAACTACATATGCATATAGTAAATTAAAAATAATTTAACATAATCGTATGAATCAATACAAATTTTTATTTTTTGTTATACCATATCTGAAAGAACTAACTCTCCCATTTACAAAAACAATCTATCTTGAATTATACATTTCAATACCTATTTGTATTCCACATAGAGAAATTTTACCTTAAAATCTATGTGTGAACTCAAAAACGTCAAAAACAAATGTTAAAAGTAGATGATGCTGATGTTAATGCATCTGCAAAAACGTATGAAACATGTTTTTGATTCTGGTTTGTTTGGAGTTTGAGCATAATTTGAAGCAAATTTATAATAAACAAGGATAGGATTATCGTATGAAAGTATCGACGTTATACAAATACGTTTCACTTCCTCCTGATTCCAAAAATTTATATACAGTTGCGGTCAAAATAATAGTAGTACAAGTAAAAGAATAGCATAACTTCAGTTTTGAAAATTTTATATTGCGTTGATGGTAAAAAATTGTTGCATTTTGACTTAATAACATTTTCTTAATGAGCGGGTACACAAACATTTTTTTTCCAACGGTAATATGACAAATAAACAACCGTTTTTAATCAAAGCTAAAAATTCTTCCGGTCAAAATAATAGTAGTGCAACGGTTTATGTGAAGAAATATTATTTTTCTCCCTTATATCTAAAATTGAACATTTCAAAAAACGTTGGGTTTTGTTTATCCATTACATCTTCATAGTTTTTATTGAAAAATTGGTCATATTTTTGCCAGCAATGGGAAGAGGCAAACACAGCACACCGGAATAACGTGCTCGTATTAGAAGACTGATATCGGAAGGCAAATTTTATGCGCAGGTTCAGTGCCTAGTTGAATGCTCACCAAAAATGGCAAGAAAAGCAAGTATTTAATTGCTAAAGTCAAAAATGGCGGGTGGAAGCCGCTATTGCCACCAAAGTTGATAAAACGAGTCACCAGGCATTTCAAAATCAATCCCTTTACGCCAGATTCTGAAATTAAAGGCAAATTTTGTGTTGATGCCAGCCATGAAACGGTCTGTAGAAGTTTACGAGAGTATGCGCAAGCTGCCCACAGCCCTAAAAAGGTACCATTGGTGACAAAAATCAATGTAGGAAAAAGATAGAAATTCACGAAAGAACCATTTGATTAGCCTCCATCAAATTGGAGTAATATTTTATGGTCAGACGAGCCCAAGATTGTTTTATATGGTGGAAATGGACCTTGTCGTTATGTATCAAGGCCACCAAATGCAGAATACAATTCACGTTTCAAAGCAAAAACAATTAAACCCAGAGGACCCAGCATAATGGTTTAGGTATGTTTTTCCTTCTGTGGTGTTTTTCCAACATACCGAATTGAAGGCATTATGCATCAGCAAATCTGTGTTAAGATCATACTGGAATTAAAGCTACCGTATGCTTAAGATGAAATGCTACTGAAATGGGCCTTTCAGTGAGACAAATGACCCAAAGCCTAAGTAAACTTGCGAAGCAATGATTCCAGGCAAAGAGAGTTGATGTGATGGACTGACCCGCACAGTCTCCGGACTAGAATCTCATTGAAAACTTGTTGTGAGATGCAAAGAAATATATTACTAGTTGCCAGCCAACTAACTATTAAGCCCTTTGGGAAGCTATACAGCACTCAAGGAGCTCGATAAGCGTAGAAAGGTGTGAAAACCTGATAAACTCGATGCAACGCCGTTGTGCTTCTGTTTTTTCCAACAAGGGACTTGCGACTAAATGTGAGTTTAAGGTTCAAACCCTCAACTAAATCTTATGATACAAATTTTGCCCTAACTTTGCTTTTTTTGTGATATTTAAAGGTGTATTATCTTTTTCTTTTTTCGAAAATAAAAGCTTAAGAACACCAATTTGAAAATCACGTGGGTATTAATTTGTTAAAAATTGAAGGATTAACTTTTTTTCAATTCTTGTTTTTTGGTAAGGACTTCTACTATTATTTTGACCGCAGCTGTATTTTACTTTGCCATTTTTACCCGTTGATGCCTTTTTAATTTGTTTTCTTTTTTTTGCTAATTTTTCCTGTTTTCGCATTTTTTCTATAAAGTTCATTGCTTTTAAGGATACAAAAATAAAAATAAAGTAGTTTGAAGTATTTGTGTACCTACGTAATTTTTTAACTAACTAATATTGGCTTGGTTCCGAAGATTTACAAAAACTGCCAATGTTACTATTTATAACCTATGACGATCTTCAAAATTCATGGTATTGCACTCAAAAAATATTTTTTTTATTGCAAATATAAGCCCTTAAATAATCAATTTTTTTCTTTTTTCTTGTATCATCAAGCAACTTAAGTAACTTACTATTACTACTTTCTTTGATGGAATCCCCTACACAAAAAAAAAATCGTTGAATTCCCAATAGTTTCGGTCAAGCTGCAAAAATGTGCAATATCTAAAAAGCCAGGAGCCTTAAAAAAATGGCAAACTAAAATCTTGAATAACGAATTCTCGCATTTTTTCAATTATCTCGAAATTAGAAAATAAAATATTTTGCAACAAATCAAATCAAAATTTCCATATCAAAATCTCGAAATTTTAGTAAAATTCGCTCCGAGTTTCGAACTGAAAATGAAATAATCTCGGAGACGAATCTCCTCACGCAAGATTTTTGCAAAAGGAGAATGGGCGTTTCGTCCCATATACTTACATATGCTTATAACACTTTCTGATTTATATCATTGGAAAGGTCTCAATGACTGCTTTTATTTTGTGTTAAGGACATACGTCTGTATCTCGTTCAAGGAAATTGTTATAGCCAAATAAATGTTGCATTGCGCTATAACACCTATGTATATGTGTGTGTGTGTTCAACTTGTGTTGCCTTATGAGTTGTGACGTAAATATATGAAAAAAGTCCTAAATTTGCAGAATTTATGAATGCATTTTTTGAAATTTTTACGTTTTAAAATAGGAAGATGTTTTGGGGTCAGTAACATGATATGAAAAAAAATCGTATATTTGCATTTTTAAGGCCAAAAATAAATTTTACAAAGCGCTGGTGCTGTAGCGTGAAGTTAGCACCGCCATAATTTGACTTAAACAGAAAATTGTGCTGTATTATGCTCGACTTATGCATTTGTGCTGCCTTGTGCCTTGAATTTGTCAACCATCTTCTTCGAGTACATGTTATGCTCACATATGTAGATGGTTAAAAAGAAAAACAACCAAGATTGGAGACCTTTTGGTGATTACCGGAGATTGAACGATGCCATGGTACCGGACTGTCACTCGATCCACCACATACAAGACTTCTCCATGAATGTTAATGGTTACAAAGTTTTTTTAAAGTTAGACATTGTGACAGCATACCATTTATACACTCACGACACCTTTCGGTCTTTTTGAATGGCTCCAATGCCATTTGGATTTCGAAATGCAGCACAAACGTTTCAGCGTTTTCTTTAGGAGGTTTGTTTCGGGCATGATTTTGTTTGCGCGTACATTGATGATCTTCTCATTACCAGTAAAAGCAAGGAGGAACACAAAGAAAATTTGGAGCTACTTTTCCAAAGGTAAGAAGAATACGATGTAAATATCAATCTTTCAAAATGTGTTTTCGGTGTTTCCACCTTGGAATTTTTAAGCCATAGGTACAATCAACACTGAAGGAGTTTCTCCTTCAAGAGATCGCGTTGAAGAAATTTTATGGGGTTTTCTTTTGGTAACAAAAATTGATTTTTTTTCCCCTTCAGATCTGTCAAAACAAAGATTTTGGCAATTAAAGCCTTCCAATGGGCATAAAAATCAATTTTTTTTTTTATCGAAAATCAATTTTGCAGATCTGGATTTTTCGGCAGATTTACCCCTCTTTTACTAACACCATTACACGCCAGAACAATTGAAAGCCATCAGTTTGACATGTCTGGATCGCTATAGCTTCACAGACACAAATTATTCACCAATACACTGAAAAAGAAAAATCAATCTGAAATCGTATACCATTCGCGACGAAAAAAAATCAATTTTCGGATCAAAATCTGAATTTACCAAAAGAAAACCCATAAAATTCTCCAACCTTTACACCAGTCAAAATGTGTTTTCGGTGTTTCCACCTTGGAATTTTTAAGCCATAGCACTGTGGTTCCACAGTAGGCCATAATTCGAAAAAAAAATTATTACAGTTTCTTCCAAAAACCTTTCAAATCAGCTTAGAAAAACCAAAACTCAATATAAGTAATAAAAAAAATTATATTTTTCGTCAATACCGTTAGATATTTGTTTGTAAAGTGATCACTTCGTACAAACATTATAGCATTTCAGTTTTAGTTCATTAAAATAAGGGCGACTGCAATTAGTTTTTGCTGTTGTTAGCATTGTCTGTGAATTGTTTTGTTTTCTTGGAGGTATTATTAGATAGTGAGCCTTTCATTATGCATTTTTTTGAGCCGCTATACGAATAAATATAAGAATGGTGTGGCTGCGAAATTGGGCTTTAAAAAAACTTAAATAAAACTGCGATCTGTGTTTTCTTTTAAGCTTTTAACTGTTACGCCCCGCTACGCCCCCAAAAAATTATATACTGCAGGAAAGGTACATTTATCTACTTTTAAGTTTAAGTTGATTTAGCTGCGGAAGCTTGCGGATGCACTTTTTATTGAACTTTAAAGGGCCCTACCTCTAACTGCTTTTATTTCAGAATCTGTCTGAGTATGTCCATTTACTGATATATTTGGTCCTTCAGCATGGGTTATAGTTTGTGGAATTAAAAGTAATAAGTCCTCTTCCTAAATTAAACCTTAAAACAGTCTTTATGAGTCCTTAAATGCTGTCTCAAATGAAAATTACACCGCGATTACGATTAAAATACGAGTAGATTTTTGGAACAGATTTTGTCAAAATATATTTACGTTTGCCTTAAAGTGTTCAAAAATAATTAAGAGCTGATATTATCATAATTTTTTTTGTGAAATAAATAAAATTTAGGAGTGAAAACCCTTCATGAAATATGATAATTTTATGTATGTAAATTAAGAATCCACATAATCAAAGAAGATCTTTTTTCTGCAATGCACTGTGGTTCCACCGCCACCGTAGGCCATAATCCCAAAAATTAATTGTAACGGTTGTTATAAAAAGACATTTAAATAAGCTTAGAATATACCAAACTAATTATAAATGAGAAAAAAATAATGCACTTAAGTAATACCGTTAGATTCTTATCTTCAAAGTGATCACTTTGCAAAAACATGGCATTTGAGGTTTAGTGGCCCAAGAGTAAGCGTGCTTGCATTTATTTATTATTTTTACTTTGATATTTTGTGAATTTTTTTTTGTGATGGAAATATTAGTTGAAGGTGACTTCCGTTATATATTTTTTGTGATCCATTATTAAATTGTATATAAAATGAGGTTTAAATAAAATTAAACTTAGGTTGTGTTCTGTGTTTTGATTTAATCTTTTAACTGTTATGCCCCGTTATGCCCCAACAAAATTTATAGTTCCAGAAAAGTTAATTTATTTACTTTTAAATGCAAGTTTAATCAACTGCGGAACCTTGCGGATGCACTTTTAATTGAGCTCTAAGCGACCATACGTTTTATTGTTTTTATTTCAGGGCCTTTCACAAAAGTTTCAGTTGCAAGACTATTTCTTCTTCAGCATTGGTTGAATGCTTCTGGAAGTGAAAGCGAAAAGTCCCGTTCCATATTAGACGTCTTTTTAAAACCTTTAAAAAACGTTCCAAATGCTGATTATACAAAATTGGAGACTAGAATCGTATATTTTTGCAAAAAACTTACGTATTTCTGGAAAAAGTCCGATATCACACCCTTTTACCTAAGGTACCTCTGAAACAAAAGAAGATAGAGCGAAACTGATTTCAGATTCATGATCAGAGAGCCCAATTTACCCTATGACCAAATATTTCAGGTTGATATTATGCCAGCAAATAATTATGGCCGCCTTTGTTCGGCAGTGGAACCACTGTGCATAGGTACAATCAACACTGAAGGAATTTCTCCTTCAAGAGATCGCGTTGAAGCAATCTTAAATTCTCCAACCTTTACACCAGTCAAGCAAATTCAACGTTTCATTGGGATGAAACTATTATCATCGTTTGTTAGACACCACATCAGCCGCAGAGGGCTAGGACTACTTGTAGATTTTCAAAACTCCAAATACTGCAATTTCACATATTTACTTAACCACCGAAATGGATATCCACCTCATTCGACAAGTTTAATTTTTGATCGAAATAGTCGTTAATGGATAAATTTAACAGGAGACGTCCGTATTATACCATATTGTTGTATTTAACATGCTACTTTTTTCTAAGTGAAGATAAAAATGCACTAAAAAACAGGGCTATTATAACTTTGTTTCTTATGCTCGGATTTTCAAGATTAAGATATTTAAATATCAAACTACATTTTGATGTATAAAAACTATTGGGAAGTTAGTGTCAAAAAAATTTCACACTTAAAGGGGTGCATGAGTCTATGACGTTTCGGATGTGGCGCGGCGTTGGGGACTGCAGAAGTGCAGACATGTTATAATTTATACGGCACAGCACCACAGATACATACAAAGCATGATCAAGTTTTGTGTGTTCGTCGTTTACCTCTTAATGTTAGTATTCACTAGTTTTTTTTTAACGGATCCAATACTAGCCCAATTGACATACAATTTTCTTATTTGTGTTTTTTGTTTTTATTTTATGGGTAGTTATAATTAGTGTTGGTAGAAAGAGTGTTTTTTTTTATCTTTATGACATCAAATTTTGCTATCAGAAAAAAATATAAACGAAGAAAATAGAACCCAAATGAGGGTTTGTGGGCTTAAAACAAATAACTCTTCTTCAAAATATGTACAATTCTAATTTTTATACAAGCAAATAATAATAATTCAAAACCTGGTCGACCTATTTATGCATATGTATGCCTTAATAACTGGCAAAAGTTTAATTTAATATTTAAACATGGATTGCATGCAATACTAGGGCCTTATCATTTTGATGAAACATATTGTATGTTCAGAACAAAATAATGCTATTAAAAACCCATATCAGATAACATTTTACTCGTTTTACTGTCGTAAGATATCATTTATAAATAAAAAGTGTTGTTAATTAACGAGACAATAATATTGCTCCTAACAAAGTTTTTTTTACGTTTCAATTAGCGAATACATTTGTTACACATTAGATTCACTATCGATACAATCAGGTATTTGCATTTACTATTTACTTACAAAAAAGGCACAATTATTATAATTTAAATGAGCATTTGCGATAAGTTCAATTTTGAGATAATAACACAGGCCTACGCGGTTTTTGACACGGACAGGTAAGACTCGTTATAAAAGTACCTTTTGGCGCTGAGTCCAAATCCGTCAACAGTTTTCCGCCACCACCTCCGGTTTTTGAGATATTTCCGTTGTAAAATTAAAAAAAACGCAGGTTTTCATTATTTTTAAGGTAACATATTCAACGAGCTGTTAATTTTTCAAACAAAATTTACAACGATCTCTAAAAGTACTGATCGTCTTCTTCAAAACTCAGTTTAAAACTTTCCAATATCTGTTTAAGGCTTTGAGAAATTTCAAGCTAGTTATTGTAAGTCTTCACCTGCCCCTACAAAATAAGACTGCCAAGAAGCGGTTTAAAATGCTAAACAAATACATTTCATCAAAATAGATTTCTCGGAGAGTAAAAAAAATACATATATTGGAAATGTTGATTCAAAATAGCTTTTTATGGCCTTTAGTCCTACAAATTGGCGTTTCGTTCGGCTTACTCACTTGAACTCATCAGTGACATAGTGAGGGCTTTGTCAGACGCAATTTGTATTAAGTTCAGTTCAACTTACATGAATTTTTCAACGAAAATCCACTGTAAACTATATCCAACAAGATTAGAATTCCTAATCATTAAGCTGGAAGTTTTTTTGCCCAGGGCCAGGCATAGTTTCTATATAAGAATACAAATTCTATATACTACTGAAATAAATCAGCCAAGTAGAAGACTTAGCATTAAGGATTGGACTTGTTGAATTATTGATTCAAAATAGCTTTTTATGGCCTTTAGTCCTACAAATTGGCGTTTCGTTCGGCTTACTCATTTGAACTCATCAGTGACATAGTGAGGGCTTTGTTAGACGCAATTTGTATTAAGTTCAGTTCAACTTACATGAATTTTTCAACGAAAATCCACTGTAAACTATATCCAACAAGATTAGAATTCCTAATCATTAAGCTGGAAGTTTTTTTGCCCAGGGCCAGGCATAGTTTCTATATAAGAAGGTTTTATAATACAAATTCTATATACTACTGAAATAAATCAGCCAAGTAGAAGACTTAGCATTAAGGAAGGATTGGACTTGTTGAATTATTGATTCAAAATAACTTTTTATGGCCTTTAGTCCTACAAATTGGCGTTTCGTTCGGCTTACTCACTTGAACTCATCAGTGACATAGTGAAATGTTTAAACTGAGTTTGGAAGAAGAGAACAAATATTTTTACGAACCTTTACAAATTTCGTTGAAAAAAATATATAGGTAGTGAAAAAAGGGACACGACTAACATCTAACAAAGGATATCTCGGAGAGTAACAAGGATATTGAAAAGATTTTAATCAAATTTTGAACAATAGGAACATGTAATTGAATATTCCTTTTCTGTACAAAAATAATGATTTTTTAATATTAGTATCACCGACTTTATGTTTCATCAGATTAAGTTTCTTCATTTGTGTCAGTTTAAAGTTAATTTTGAGGTACCTCAGGTGAGTCATCTTAGACCTTTGCTGTCAATCAATCAATAAATCAAATCAAATAATCAACTCCATCGCGGATTGTGAACACCTACAAAACGATTTTCAAAGATTTTGGGAATGGTTCAATACAATAATAAATTCACAAGTGTAAGACAATGTGTTTGCTAGCGTTATTTATTTATTCATTTTGTAAGACCATCTGTTCAATTCGTCAGTAGATTGTATTAGTCTAGTTTTCCTGATCACTATAATAAATATGTATACGTATGTATATTGTTAAAAAGCTAATGACAATACCTGGTTTCGTTAAAAGACTGCCACGTATGTTCCATGATCCATATGTTATTGAAATTCCCTATGTTTATTTTGCTGGGCCAATCTTTGAACAAGGATGCGTATCGGCGCCTACCGTACTTCTTTATTCATATTAATAGAACAAATAGAACAGAAAGTATTTAACGAAGATTTAAAAAAATAAACGTTTTTACCAGGTAAGATAGAGTTCAATTACCTCTAAGACTGCAGTTAATAAACCTTCTATTTGTTTATCTGTTCACAGAGAGTATTTGCTGTTTTTTTTTTTAACTTGAATAATGAATGAATTTTCTTCTTTCTTCATCTCCATCGGTGATTTGTCGAACAAATTTCAAAATGAGTCAGACTAGTCTAAGAAGAAATTTCTTTATTTGCACTGTTTTTGTAGAACAAGCTACGGTACACAGTGGTGCACTTTATATGGGAGAGCGTCAAAAACACCATTAAAACACAACCACTCAATCGATTATGTCTAAATTTTTACATATTATATGAGATAAACTATGACAAAATTAAATTTCCGCCCGATTAAAAAAATATTAATATAATCGTCAAAGTTGATTAATACCTTAGTTGCATTCCTTTGAAACCTGATAGATAATGTGCTCTTTAATAAGCCAACCATACAAACCTTCTTTTATGCCCACAAATTATAATTTTCTGGAATATTATAGTCACAGCGTGTAACTACATATGTCAGTGTAACATTCAAACGAAAGGGCAACAAAAATTGTGTTTGGGCTTATGTATGTATTTTGGTCACCCAATAAAAGAAAGAGAAAATTTCTTATTATAAATATTTTTGTTTTTAAAGGTTAAAAGTAACAGCTTTCGACTGAAAACAATAAATTCATGATATTATTGAATTTCCAAATTAGAAAATATGGCAACTTTAGGTTTCAATGTAATGTTAATGTTAACATTTAACGTACCCATTGAATTAAATCAAACAAATCAGTTAATACTTTGACCCTAAAATACTTGATTTAGCTACACGTATGAGGTGTTTTTCTGCGATTACTTCCTAGTCAGCTTTTTTGTGTTTGACAGCTGGCTGACTAGATAAGAGATTAGACAAGGTGAGAATAAATCGAGACAAATTGCAACAAATATAATAGAAAATAGAATAAGTGTTAGTGAGTAACTATTACAATTTTGTTTTAAATAATATTAATCGACAGTCAAAAATCATGTAGCGAACCATAAATTCGCATTCTAAGATAATAATAAAAATTACTTTACAAATTTAATACAAGCTCGTTGATTAAATTTCGAAATAGTTTTATGTCAAAAATCTTTGCCGGCGGCGGTCATCTCATTTGGAAACTTAAGAATAATCAGTTAAGAAGGACCAGGTAGTAAGTATGATAAGGGC
This sequence comes from Dasysyrphus tricinctus, assembly GCA_963921185.1. Lineage (NCBI taxonomy): Eukaryota > Metazoa > Arthropoda > Insecta > Diptera > Syrphidae > Dasysyrphus > Dasysyrphus tricinctus. The sequence goes on from OY992531.1 coordinate 79,441,911, forward strand.
ACGAAACTCTATATTTTATTTGCTGACGTGTGATAATAATCCAAATATAATAAAACAATACATTTACATTTATACTAATTTGAATTAATAATACTAAAAATCTTTTGTTTATGAGGTCGTCTAAGACGCGAAAAACAACATTCTGTTTTCATAATCAAAAAAATAATAAAAAAAAATGCTTAAATGCAGCAGTTAATTGATTTCAGAAGACTTTTTTCATACAACGACAAGTGAAGATAATTGAAAGTTATAATTACTTAGTCAAGCTTATTCTTGCCAAAGGACTATAGTTGAACTAATTACATGGAACCCGTGTTTGCCAAAAAGTTTTTTAGTTTAAAAGTTTACTTGGCTCAATGGCCATTAAAATTTATAAAGTGTTTACATTTAATGTTAAGTTAAATTTACATTCAAATATTTTTCTAGGAATTTAAATTAATTGAATATTCTCAGGCAGAGACCCTTCATGGATTGGGAGCCGGATAAGAGAAGAGAAAATATTAACTTAACTTAATTATTTCTTTTTGAAAAACAATCTTTTAACATTGATGAAACCTTCTAGTGTAGCAAATCTTTGTCCCTATTTCAATATTGTAAGTAAAAATGAAACGTTACAAGGTACTTTTGAGTAGGCGCAAACCAGAATCAAGTACAAAGGTACTACCATCTACATATACATACATGGTCTTACATAAGTTCAAATAGATGTAAAAATCATCTAGTGAAGTCATTTTTGCGTCTTCCGTTGAAAGTATCTTTCAAACTACCCATGAGTACTTTTAAAACTTCAAAGGAACATGGCAAAACCTCTTCAGAAAGTCAATTTAGAAAGTACATATTTATTTTGATTTTGACAAAAAAAAAAAGTTATTTTGATTAAATGTAGACTGTTATTAATTTCTATGTAGAATGTATGCAGATATGAAAGTTATAATAATTGACAAAACGCAACAAAAAAAACATCTTTTGTGATCATTAAAATTGATTTGATTTAATATTATATTAATTGTTATCAATATTTGTAGTGTATTTTTAATTATTTTTTTTTATTTGAGATTGTTTAAGGTGAAATTGAAGTAAGTTTTTTTTTTTGCTAACAATAGATAAAAGGATCTAATTAAATCATAAGTGTTTTGAATTTGAAACAATCGATGTGATATTCATAATGTGAAGTATTCTCTGAACACTATAGAGCTCAATTCACAAGTAAAGTTAAGTTATTTCTATTTAGCACTATGCTCATTGATAGATATGTATCAATTTCATTAAAGAATATTTCCTTAAAATAGGTAAAAGCGCTACAATAGTTCTATGTACATTAACTATTTTAATACATATATAAAATTTTGTCTGTTCTATGTAACTCTGAGCGGTTAGAATAAACAATAATATTATGTCCGATCATCGGGTTTTCTAGAGGACAATCTAAGCTTTCATTTGATAAAACATTTTTATAAACGTGGAATGTAACTTGAAAAATTAATTATATCACCAAATTGAAAATAAAAAGCTGTCGACTGGTATTCTTTTTTCAAAAGCCCCGATGAGATATAGGTAATCTGCTGCTTCCTGGACTAATAATGAACTTAAGAATTTAAATAGTTTGTAGGGGTAAGATCATAAGTTATTTAAGTTTTAAATATGGCCCTAAGTGAACTAATAACTTTTTTGGGAATAATTTAAAAGAAGGCTTTGTAAATTTTAAGAATTTGTGTCTAGCTTACAATTAGTAATAAGTTTACAGAAAAAAAAAATAAAATAAAAATAGACCAAACCATCGCGGATGCCAGAGCACTTTGTCTGAATGACTAGGAGCAGCTTGGTCGGGGTCATATAGTTCCCAAAAATATAAAAAAAGGCGAGCGAGCTAAAAAATCAAAGAATAGTGCTAATGGTGTGTAGCATCTAAAGTTGGTGGAATTAAATAATTTATATAATAAATATATTCCTTAATTTTATTAATATTAATATTAATATTTTATTACGATTCAGTTTGATTTGTTTGAAGTTGTTATGCAGTTATGAATAATTTAATTAAATGTTTGAATTTTATCTTTTAATGAGAGTATTTAAAAACCCCTATCTTGATGATCTGTTAAGAATTTCTTAAGTTATAGATTTATAAGACGTAGCATTTTAATTAATTTTTAAATTAAAATTGATTAAATAAAATTGTTTAATCAGGCTAATTTTATTTATGTAGGTAGGTACTTTTGAATTAAATCAGTTTAGAAGAAGATTAGCATTTTTTAATTGGATTTTCTGAATTATTTATTCAAAATAACTTTAGTCCACAAGATAGTGTTGGATTAAAAAAAAATGTTACATGAACCGAACTCAGCAAAAAATGCGTACCTACCGAAAAGGTCCTCACTATTTAGCAGATGAGTTAAAATGAGAAAGCCAAGACGAAACCCCAATTTTTGTGGAATAAAAACCACAGCTTCAAATCAGTTAAAATTTTGGATTTTTTGTAAAAGTACAAAAACCGATGGCTAATTTTGGGAGTGGATGTATAACCAAAATCTGAGATATGAATCTCGATAGGGGTCATTGCCGCTTCAATTCCCTTTTAAAAAATAGAAAATGATTTTCTGTCCTTTCCCTTCTAAAGACTTTTATCTTGATAATCCAATTAGTAGAACTCATTATCATAGCTTTTTACTCAAAACTAATCGGCCTTTTTTAGAGATTTAGTTTTGTATAAGTAACAAGTAACGAATCAATAATAGGCATCGCTCTTTTTATTTACAAATTTAAGGTACTAAATAAAAAAAAAACATAAGATTTCAAATGACCATTGATTAATTTTTAAAATTTAAAGTTTTTCTTCTTACACCAAGGAATAATTCGGACCTAGCCCATTCTTGAAATGCAAACAAAAATGCAAATTTGTAGTCTTACTGAAAGTTCCTAGATTCCTGAGATACACGTTAGTAAGTTAGCAGCTCACTCGATTGCACCCATATTTGCTGAACTGCGAAATCGGGAGTAGAAATGCAAAAAACCAGCAAAATCTTGTTAAGGTCACATTTGCCTAGATGAAAGTCGCTCTGCTTACTTCACAGACGTCAAAAAAACGCTAGGTTTTAGGTCCTGAGGTCTACCATAGACCAAGTTTTTAAGGCAGTAGCTGCTTATACATACAAACGTACAGACAGAATTGCTCGAGAATGCTAATAAGAAAATTAAAATTAAAATGCAATTCTCTCATTTGTTCAAAATACACTCTTGAAGCCTTGATTAACCCTCAATTTTATCAGACGAACAAAAAATGTGTTTGCTTCATTTAAAGATTTTAATCAGAAAACCACTAGTTTGGTCCCACTCTTTGTTGTCTAGTCCTCAATAAAATGCTTCAAAAGCCATTGAAATAAAAATCAAATAATGAAAGCAAAATCGGCGTTAATTGCATTAAGTTTTTCTCATAGCCCTGAGAAACTTCAATGGTGCAGTGCAACGCACCTATGTAAATTGTTTTTTTTTTTTAAATAACTACCAACAATATGGTGCAATGCAACACACCTATGTACATATGTAAATTGTTTATTTTTAAAAATAACTACCAACAATATTGTGATTGTGACTCAGTTTTCTTTAGTAAATTTCTTACTTTTTTCAGTCTCACCTCTCCCATCTTTTGGTTTATTTTGCAACAATAAAAAAGTTTTGCTTTAAACCAGAAGTAAATTAAATAAAAAAGGAATTTAAGTCAAGCAAGTTACTATATACTGGTCATTCAACCGGTTTTGCTTTTGGTTTAGAGCTCCCCCGTAGTTACAAAACATTGCAAATAAATAACATGCAACAGAGTAGCCCTGTTCTTGCCACTGGATTTGTGAAACAAAGCGTTTCTAATGGCATTTATTTATTCATAATAACCTGCCAGTATTGTTGAAGGCCAAGCGAGTATAAATTGAAAGGTTTCCTTCGAACTCACCTGAAAGTGTTGCGAACAATCTGTGCACCCAAAGAAATACTTCACAAAACCATGAATGGCTGAGAGCACCTCCAACGGGTCCGAGGATTTGTCTTGGGTGGCCGCTTGTGCCGTCAAGAAGTGGAAGAGCTTCCACAAACTGCAAGTGAATCCTCGTAGCGCTGGTTTCGATCCAGTGCAACCAACATATCGACTGGACGAATAAATCGGTGGCAATTCATTCTCCAACTGATGAACTTTGTCTTCGAAGTCTTTGCCAGATATGGCTTGGTTGTTCACAGCTACATACTCCTGCAGCCGATTGATACAGGTCTGTCCGGATTTTCCGAGTGGATTGTATCGTTGCAGGACATTTATGAGCCTTGTCAGGGCTAATAACCGTTCTCCGGAAATTTCGTTGACTCTGGGAATTTCGTTGTTTAAAATGTGACGAATAGCTTGCTCCAGATCGGCCTGGTAGGTCATGTGCTTGTTGCGCTTCACTTCGTCGATTATTTCTTTGTTCTGACGCTGCTCCTCTTGTAGCTCTTCATCGACGAGGGTGTTCTCTTTGCCCGGACTGGGAGTAGGAGCTTCTGGTTTTTGGGACAACTTCTTCATCTTAGCAAAATGCTCTAGAGCTTCCTTGTAAGCTTTGGGGGTATTGTCCTGATAGGGGAGCGTTTCCATATTCATATTGCGATCCACTGCACAGAGACGACTGGTTTTATTCATGTGGAATTGCTCGGCTAGCTTCTCATCAGTTATCCGCCGAATCTGCATCTGAGGATAACGATTAAAGTTCAAGATTGTCTGGGCGCTTAGACTGGTGGAATCATCACCGGGACTCAAGATGAGAACAACGAAGAAAACTTGTTGCGGAAGCTCTTGGAAGACATTGAGAGCCTCATCCTCGGTTATATTAGAGAAATCCGGCCAATTGTCGTTAGGAGCAGTCTCATTCATGACCAGCTTTACGACTTCATTCTTTATTTCCTGACGGTCTTGGGTATCAATTGAAGTTCCGTAGTTGTTTTCACTCGGTTGATATTTGGGACCAAAGTATCTCATAGTTGGATAGGCCATCACTTCGTATTCTCGGCAGATATCGTTGTTTTCTTCAGCGGCACAATCGATGGCCTGTATTTTGACAACATCTCGCCATGGCCAGCAATCTTCGGCCAATTCTTTGTACACAGGAGCGAAGCGCTTGCAATGTCCACAATAAGAGTTATAGAACTCGACGAGGGAAGAATGATTTTGATTTATGACGGAACTTTTGAAATTCGTGTCATTGAGAATGTTGACTTTATCTGTAGAATTGTAGAGACCGAGATTGGAGGGAGTTTCACGTTTCATCATTGCTTCATAGCGACTTTGTGGAACCCCCGAATGGCTAACAGGTAGAAATGCACACAATACAATGACCAGAACACAGGAACTTACTAAATGCTGCTTCATGTTGCTTAATTTATTATTTGGCTGGCCGACACTGGAAGACGAAACATTTCACGACGTACGGCGCGTTTTAAGAAAAACTTTCAACTTCTGAACGACACGAATACAATTGCCGTTTAGAACTGAAGAGCAGAAATTGTTGATCGCTTACTTTTATAAATTTTATAAAATATAGTACTGGTGTCGGTGTATAGAGAACCATGGACGAATAGAATGGCTAAAACAAATTTATGGAAATACTTTTATATGACTTGGTTGGTTTTTTTCTCGATGGTGTTGGTGGCTTTTCTCTTTGTTTTTCGAGTACTTTTTTAGCGTTGACGTTTAAAAGTGACAGTTGGTGGTTTGACAGTTAAACAGCTGTTAAAATGAACGTATACAGAGAAGAAAGTTTACCAGGGATAGTAAAATATATTCCATGTGGATTGTATTAGAATTGCATAGGGTGGAAACAAATTTTTTAAGTATTTTATGTGTATTTACACGGAAAATCTATTTAATTGGTTAAGATTTCTCCTTTTATATGTAATAATTTTAATTAATTTATATTTATATTTGATGTGAGACTACAAAGCTGTGGCTCCATTGGCAATTTTTGAGGCGATGGTAATTGGAATGGGAATAAGGGCAATTCATAGCTTGGGTGGATATGCTCATTGCCAGGCAATTTCAGTTATAATTTTCAGTTACAAATAGTTGACTGTAGATGCAGTCAAATGATGCTCAAATGCCTTGTTTTTGATAATATGGAATTTAATTCACTCTAATTTATCATGTACGTTCTCATATTCTACCCCTTAATTAAAAAAATCGATAAAAAGCCAATCGAAATTACGGGGAACCCCATATTGCCTCGACGATGGAAATCAATGATTGCCCCTCATTGTCTAGGCAATATTGCCATAAGCATTGACAAAGCGTCTCCATTTGCATTATTCAAGACAATAGCAAGGAGTGAGGCTATTTATTGCCTCAAATATTGACAATGGAGCCACTGGGTAAGTGTCTTGGATATGAGAATTACAAAAGGTCGGGAATTTTTACATTTCTTTGTGCTTGCTTATACTATGCTCCCACCAACCCGAAATTTGAGATTTCAGCAGAAAAATTTGTAGATCTCGATTTAGTGGAACGGGATTGCATTAAAGTTTCGTTGAAATCTAGAGATTTCAGTGAAATTTAGTTGTAATTTCCATGAAATCTTTTTCCATCAACTTGAAATATCAAACGTTTTAAACCGAAATCTTGGATTTCATTTTGGTGGGAGCACAGCTTTACACGTTAAGAACGAAAGTAGTGTTCAGATGTGAAGAAAATTATTCTGTCTCTTTCTGTTTTTTGAGATTTCATAATGAAAGAAACGACTTGATTGGTTGAATTGGAAAGGAGAAGTAATACAAAAAAGAACGTCAATTTTCTATACACTGAATATTTTCAAATATTATAAAATATTTCATTCCCCTCTCTCTTCTGCAAATTAACCCGATCACCTTCACAAATCGCAGAAAACCCTTGAATTTCTTCACGTGTGTTCAAAGACTTTCTAATGTGTAATTTGTTTGGGCATCGAAAGATGCGAATTTCAATAAAATATAAACCAGTAAACTGGATCCTAAAAATAAATTATCAGGTTAAATTCGAGCGAATAGCTGCGTTTTTTGCATGTCCATATGGAGTTTGGCGAAAAACAAGACATCGGGACATTTCAACATTTGTTTACCTTTTGCCTTGTTCTGCCATTTTGCATTGAACTATCTTACCAATAAACATTTGGCATTTCTATATAAACTATCGATAACACAACGACAACCGTAGTTTGGCATTACCGTTTTTATCGGGACAAAAGCTAACTCCAGTTAATTATCTGGGCATAGCTAACTCTATATGGACGTATGTAGTAGTTGTTGTATTTAACATGTAGCTAAATTGTTTTGCTTTGCTGTCGTTTTTTTACACAATTTTATGAGGGCATGCAAAAAAATACAACTAATATCATTCGCTACTTTGTGGAATGCGTCCTGATGTTGTGGATTGCTAATAAGCGTTTGACAATAATTATTAGATGATATTTGCGCTTGGATTTGCCTAAAGGCTCTGCCAAGCCAACGTTTTGATATGATTTTGCGTTGGCCTAGGACGACGACCAACGTGAAATATTCCGAAGGTCGATGAAACGTTCGCTTTTGTTGTTGAGCTGCGAATAGCTAGCTGCGCATTGCGAATGTTCACGAATTTTGACATTCATTTCACATGAGTGGTCACCGACAAACTGGTATTGTCAAAAACATATAATCTAGTAAAGTAAGTGCTAAAAAAGTTCCTTTGTTATTCCAAATGTTTCGCGATGGTTTGCGAGAACCTCTAAACAAATTTATTCACGCTCCTAGGTAGCAGTTCATAAGGCAAATAAAATAAAATAAAAAATACAAAAGTTTACAATTTAAATAAATAAATAAATTTAAGGCCATGTTTTTGTTTTAAAATTGAAGTTAAAACAAAAATCATCAAATTTATTCGCATTCGCAAATCACAGCTTATGAAAAGCACTTCAAATTGCCTAAAAAGATTTATTCGCATTCGTTTGTCGCATCTAAAGAGCTATTTTTCTAATTTTTTTGCGATGGTGTGAGTAAAACTGAACGCAAAACGAGGAGGACAGTACTGAAATATAAAAAAAATAAAAAGTTGTCTTACCAGGGATTTGATTCTGCGATCTTGTATATTGAGCTATTTCACAATACAATTGTGCAATGTTGGAAGGGAAAAACTATATACTGTTTTAATTTTCCCTACTACTGTATGATGGGTGTATTATTTTTTTTATACAGGGTGTCCCGGACCTGAGTGGAAGTATTTAAGAGTGTGGTTCTAGGGGTTATTCTAAGAAAAAAATTGTGTGGGGGGAAAGTTGTATCTCCCCCCCCCTGAGGCAGGGGGGATGCATTTTCTGAAACATTGACTTTAAATGCAAAAAAAACATTAAAAATCAACGAAAACACATCTTATAATGTGTTATAATTTTTTTTTTAAAGGTAATACTCCATTCTTGAATTTGGTTTTTAAATCAAGTTGTTTAAGCGAATACTTGTTGAGAAATTAAATTTCAAAGTCAAAATTAAAAAAAAGATGTGATTTTTTTTTCTTAAGTAGATATTTTTCAAAATTTTACGTTATTAAGTGCTTTTTTTGTGTTCAATATTCAATGCCCTCATTATTTTTTAGTTCATTACCGAAAACCAAATGCAAAAATCTTTCTTAGTTTTTGAGAAATTAAGAAATTGATATTCTCTGGTTAGAAATGGTTAATGTTTGACAAACAAAATGGATGAACAAAAAAATCGAAATAGATTTGGAATTAAAAATCAAGAACAAATTGTGATTTCATGAGATTTATTGAAAAGAACTTTTATTAGCACTTTGAAAATACATATTTTTTTCAAATTAAATTTCATTTTACTTCATTCAAGCACAAAATGGAATAATTAAGCAAAATATTTGCAATTATTTGCAATCTTTTTTTTCATTCACTACAAATTTCTTTATTATAAATCGATCAAATCGGATAAAAAATATCGCAAAACGACGATTAAATCAATTAAATTAATAATATTTATTACAAAAATGAAATCAATTCCAAACCGAACGATCGAGAAGCAAACAAAAAATAAATCAAAATGAAACCATTGTGATTTCAGCTGCTTTTGACAGATTAACCCTTTAACTCATATCAAGGAGATGAGTTGGAAGAAGTTACTCAAAGTTACTTTTTGACACTTTAACTTTGAATTTAGGAACGACTCAATGACGTCATAAAGTTAAATAAAGTAACTTTTTTAATTAAAGGAACAATGAAAGTTAACTATTACTTACTCTGTGCAGCAATGAATACAACGGCGTATACAGAGGGGGGTGGGGCAGTCACGGTGTCATGGAAAAATTAAATCATGGACCAGCTTTTTAATTAATAAATTTATTAGTACTGATTTGGGTAAATTTTTGTCGGTATGAGAATTTTTTTCCGTCAACAAGAGATAAGTGCCTTTGAGCACTAAAACGGGTTTTTGTAACTGCCCAAACCCCATAAGTACCTCTTAAAACGGGGCATTTATGGCGAGGCACTTATCCGGGTTTTACTGTATCCGCTAAATTGCATTTTTTAAACTGGGTATGATGCAGTCTTATGTTTTCGGGCGACGTATATCCATCAAAATCATCAAGTTCACGTATTGCTCTGACGTAAACGCCAAAAATTGTGATTTACGTCAATGCCATACATTTTACTCAAATTTTTGTTTAATAATTTTTTTGGATTATGTGTATACAAAGGTACGTACACCATTAGCAAGAAAAATATTTCTTTTACTTGCAGTTCGTACATAGGATTGGACATGCCACGGTACTGACATTTGTACTACACTTTTCCAAGCCATGTGGAAGAAGTAGCAAATTTGGTCATGATATCGAATGTAGATTGTAGTAAATAGTCATTTACACAATTCAAACCAAAAATATATACGAACACTTTACATTAAATAACAAAAAAAGCACTGGACACAAAGAATCACAGTTGGGACGGAATCACCCATATAGGGATACGCAAATAGTTGCCCGGAGACCACCACGAGGAGGTAAAACAAGCACTTTACCGTGGCTGATTGTTGCTCTACTAGCCCAGACTAAGTTCTGAGCAGTCAATAGTTTCCCGATCAGGCACGATGCAGGTCCCTGATTTTGAGCGCTAAGCTATTTTACTTGTTTTTTATACAATTTAAAGAACGATTTAAATGCTTTTTATGTATTTTTCTAATTTTTTTTTATATTATTTATATATTCTTTCTATATTGACTTGCATATTTTAAAAGTTCTTAAATTCCAAGCAACTTGAACATAAGAGCAAGTACGTGCGATCCAGTCGTGTATTTTATTTATTTCCTGAACATTTTAAATTTTCTCTTTTCGAAATCGACTATCCAGAAGTGTATATCGATTTCAGCAAAAACTCAGAGGCTTTACTATACATCAGAACCAATTTCTAGTCCTCCTGAGCTACTTCTGAAAAAAAAAAAAATTTTAAAATCTGTGAATGTGAAGCCTTTAACGAGAAGTATAAACTTTTTCTTAACGGTTATATGGCAGGTATCGTTACTTTTGGAGCTGAAAGAAATATTTCAATATCCCCTATTCGGAGCTAATATATTTAGTTAGAAACCTTAAATCCTTTGGATTGGAAGAGAATCGCTTAAGTGGTCAAAGCTTTATGGCGAGGCACAAACTTTATGCACTGGACAGACTTGCCGTATATTACCTACATGTATCGGTAATAAAAAGGGCGCATAAAGAAGTCTTATTAAGAAACCTTTCTTTTGCGCCTGACTAAAATATTATCTCTTTGGGAATTTTCGTGTATGTAGATATTTGTCGAGTGGCAACCATGACTTCACCATCCAAATCGAAGTATAGTTTGTGTAGATACATTTCATCAGAGTGGTTGTTTGCCACATGCACATCCATGGACAACGGACGACGAACGGTCAGTTTTGTTGGTTTTGGTTTTGGTTGCTGAATGCTGATGTATCGTTGTATATTTATTTATTCCAGCAACAAAACGATGGCTCAACTTCAAGATAGGTACTATCGATGGAAGTTGCATCTTTTAGTCAGAGTTCGTCTGTCTCTCATGCGAGATTGTTGTGCGAAGAAAATTGAAATTGTGTCTAATTCACCATATACCTACTTATCAGAGTTTTAAATTCCGAAATAATTTTGTGTTTTAATATTCCGTTATTATTATCAACGATTTGTGGATATCTTTTAATCGAATTAAAATTAAATTAAATTACCTAGAATACATTGATGACGTATTAAATTTAAAACCCGAAAATCCATCGTCCACTAAAAATTGAACAACCGGCTATCTATCTTTTGTCCATCGTGTCGTCATCGTTGCGGTCGCCACCGATGGTGTTGCCACGGTATTCTTATTCGAATATCTTAAGACCGGCTATAAACAAAATAACGAAGAAGAAAAGCTCAAGCTTAAAACTCTAGACTAAACGCAGCTAGAAATTTAGTCTCACATAAGCAGTCAACGTTAACGGTTGATAAAAGGTGTCGATTTGAATTTCCTTTATACCTACCTAATTGTCGATAGATATAAGATAAAATATCTATTTTTTCGAAAAGAAAGTATCTTTCGCGGAGATTTTAATTTAGTTCTATCGGATTTCAACATTTTTGATTTTTTTCAATTCAGATTCAAAGTGATTAAAAAAAAAATTGAGAAAATTTATGAAAATAAGGATCAAGAAACTTAATCGAACCATCTTAAAACATTCAAACAGGTGTAAGTGGAGAAAAGATAAATTATCATCTACGAAGAAGTAGTTAGTCTTCTTCTTCTTTTTTAGTGATTCCATAACGATTAATAAATACATTTTTGTGAGTTTCTTTAGTGTTTGTGTTTTTTGATGGAATTTACGTGTTGAATATTCAAATATTTACGAATATAACCAACCGCACTGTTGTTGGAACATCTTAGCTCGCGTGCTATTTATTTATATATGTATCTTTTCAATGTTTTGAATTTAAATAACAGTGTTTTGAATATTTTATGGCTTTTGATTAATTAAAATACGAATTAAAGGTGTCATACATACATACGCAAACGTGGAGATATCTTTAATAAACCAACAAAAAAAAAAAAATAACAAAATCTACCTAAATATTTTTCGTTGTTATTCTAAATATTTGTATTCAAATTTAAATTTTGTGTATTTTTTTTAAATAATAATTTGGTGAATATTTAAAAAATACAATTCGTGTTGTGGTTTGACTAATTAACACATTAATACCTATTTCGTCCACGGCAGAAGTTTTTAAGAGGATTAGACAAAGTAAGAAAAAATCTTAATTATGCTTTAGTTATTATTTGTATTTTTTTTTTTTTAACTTTGTATGTTTTTATTAAGTATGATGGTTTAGGCACTTAATAAAAATGGCTTTGTATGTACTTAAAAATACAAAATATACGCTTGAGCCGTGGAAATATGCTCTGAAAAAAAAAGCTTAAAATGTAATGTAAATCATAGAAAATTAAACAAAAATTCATACTTTTTCCATGCGATTACAACAAAATATAAAATCTACTAAAATAAGAAAGAATAAAACTTAACTTTTTTGATAATTGAAAATAAAATCAGATATTCGTTCATTAAGTCGTATGTATATGATTTTGAGTCTTCATAATGTTGATCAACTTGGTATTTGTTTTTCGAAAAAATCAATTTCAAAATATGTAGCTTTTAATGGCATTTGGTCCTAACAATTGCCATTTCGTACAGAGATCTCACTTGGACTCATCAGTGATATAGTTGAGTGCCTTTGTATAATTCTATTTCATCCTTTTCACTTTAATATTTTGGCCGAAATGATTTTAATGTACAATATGCAAAAATATGCTCTCACGATAGAATGTCATTTTAAAGAAAATTTCTCGATTCGAAACAATCTTCTTCGTTAACTCTTTCTTAGGTTATCTTATCAAAAATATGAATTAACATAGAAATCTTAGCCCTGGTAATAAGATTAGGTGAATTTTAACCTAATCCTGACATTTAACACATTTACACACTTACTCACATTTAGAATGTGAACTTAAGTTCAAATTTCGAAATAACGTGGGGAGATTCTGAATGTAGGGGAGGGTGGGGTTAAAAGTAACAGGGGTAAAAAGTAACAGCTAAAAAAAACAGGGTCCCTCTCATTATTAAGAATCGCGTAAAAGAGAAAAATGTTCATTTTTTTCATATCTACCGTCATATCTTCTTCAGTTGCCGATTGGACGTCACCGGTAGATATTATGCTAGTGGTGCCCAAAAAATGCAGGTTTGTAACTTTTGTTGTTGTTGTTATTTTTGGTCTATCTCCTTACACGAAAGGGATATAGTGCTGAGTTTTTTTGTGTTCATGCATTTGTGTTTTGGCTATAATTGTGTGTATATGTTATGTGTATGTGAATTTCGGTTATTTTTCAATTTTTCCCTCTGTGTTAAATTTCATGCTGGGGCTAATTGTAACATTTTTCCGGGGCAAGTTGTAACATGTTAAAACCTACCCCGTATATGTTTTTCACACTGATATTTGTGAACAAGATCGATCGAAAATGGTTTCTATGTTTTTTTTTTTTTGTGTCTGTTGTGGATGCACAAATGGCTCGCTTATATGGTTTGTTGTTACTTTGGTTTCTCGACTGGTGTTCTATGAGAAATATTTATGCATCTTGCGCCGCTCTAGGATACGAGACAATAGTCGAGATGCCATTTCCACCACCATCACCAACAGAACAAAACGGAATAATATCTTCTTCTGAACAGCCCACAACCAATGAACAAGGCCCTCAGGCAACTCCTTTGGCTCCCCCTCCTCACTGCTCACCAGGACCATCGGGACTTAAAAGAGTTTATTTTAACCCGGAAGAAATTAGGCCTTATCCAAAGATACAACCGCGAAAAAAAATAACTTCGATAAAGTCAAGGAAGTCTGCCATTTTAACTGATACCCCGGAGAAACAAGCACTTCTCGATGAAAGAAACAAAACCTTGACCAAAAAGGGAGCAAAACTCAAGCAAAAAAAAAAAACAGGTGAAGAAAAAAAATTTAGCCTCTTCATCCGAAGAAGAAGATGACCAATATTTGTGCCTTATTTGCTGTGAACCATTTTCTCAGAGTATGTTCTTAAATCAACTAATATAAAATATTTTTTGGAATAAGTATTTAAGTTATTAAATGAAAAGTTATGTTTTTTTTACTATTTATTATTACTTATTAAAAATAAATTAATATATAAAAGATAAAGGTATTATGTCTCCTTTTTTTTGAGCTCTTGTTACAACTTACCCCGGTATATGTTACACTTTGCCCCATAGGCGGGGTAAGTTGAAACAACACGATTTTTTTTTTGAAAGCCATATCTTTGCACATCACGATTCTGTTTTGCTGAACTTTTTTGATGGATCTTGTAGTTAAAACATTGCTCTTTAATTTAAAAAAGGTTTGGTTGACTTATTTCTAAAGCTGTAGGAGGACCATCGGTTTTAGTAAAAAGTGTTACTTTTGGCCCCACTCTCCCCTACCTACATATCTATTTTTTCACTTTAGTGATGGATTACCGTTAAAGTGCGAAAACCGTTGTAAGCCCGTTAAAAGAAAATCTTGTTTCGTGTGTGAGCTTATATACTTAGCAAGACAACGAGGCACTTTCGTTTGTTCCAAAGAAATCATCCCCTTGGTGAAAAGTATAACAACAAAATATTTACTCAAAGAAAAAGGATTGTGACATTAAAAAATTCGCTCGAATTTGACACGATATCTAAATTCCACACTTTAACGGAGTCGTAATACGTTAATTTGCAGATTAACTAGTCAAAGTGCGGAAACATCCTCATTGAAGTAAAATTCCGCACTTTAACTAGTTAGCGGTAACAGATATGCATTAAATGTCTCTAAAATCATTTGGACTTTAAATACTATATTTTTTTTTTATTAAAATTATCATGATCAACAGTATTACATTTTTTATATTACGGCAGGATTTAAAATATAATAAACCTCTCCAAAATATTCGACATGATTTAGCTCTTAGCCATTAAATGAAAAAGCCAAGGAATCTCTTACCATTTTGTGGAACTTGTAGAATTTAAGTGGTCCTTCTACGTCCAAGCTAAAGTTTGGAATATGTTTTAGAAAATTTTACTAGCATTTTACTTATAAAGGGTCCGCCAAATAACTTTTTTTTTGAAAATGCTATAAAAAAAAACTACTGAATATTTTCTCAAATTTCTTTTTTTATTTGAAAGTACAATTCTTCCGGTTAATAATGAAAAATAATTTCATTCAAATGGCTGCTTCGCTAAGTGGGCCTGCGATCGACTTAGAGAAGATGCCAATTTTGCCAAAAAAATCATCTTTTCAGATGAAGCTCATTTTGATTTTGGCGGGTATGTAAACAAGCAAAATTGTCGCATTTGGGGCACAGAAAACCCGCACGCCATTGAAAAGCCGATACACCCAAAACGAGTCACTGTTTGGTGCGGATTTTGGTCCAGAGGCATAATTGGGCCATTTTTCTTCGAGTGGCCATTACAGTCAATGACGATCGTTATCGGGCCATGTTGAACGAATTTTTGTTCACAAAAATTGAAGAGGAGGATATTGACGACATTTGGTTTCCACAGGACGGCGCTACGTGCCACACAGCCGAAGCTACACTCCATGTAGTAGTAGCATTTTCAAAAAAAAAAAGTTATTTGGCGGACCCTTTACGTAAATACATTGAACATCCTTCGGTTATCCTGGCCGCTTCGAGCCTTTCAATTTTTTTTGGTTCAATGTTTTGAATTTTATTAACAGACATACCACATACCTTTAGATTATAAGCTTTTTGTAGGTGCAGAGAACTAAGTCCCCGGCAACTTAGTCCACCGAGGGACTTAGTTCTCATTAAGTTCAGTTATAGGTTATAGCTATCATTGAAACTCATCATTGAAAACTTTAATGATTGATTTTGAGACGTTTAGAAAGCAAAATCATTCATTATTTTGATGGACGATTAAAGCTCAAGACTTAATTAATATTTCTAGTCAAACAAAATTTCAAATAGAACCCAACTTTTCACAAAAATTGGCTTTTAATTTTTAAATGATCATTGGTAAAGTAGTTCAATCATTGAAATAAGAAAAGTCTTTTTATGTGGAAAGTTGGGCCTATTTAAATAATTTTTTGGCTAGAGATATTAATTAAGTCCTAACCTTTATTTGTCCACCAAAATAATATATGATTTTACTTCCTAAACGACTTAAAATCAATCATTAAAATCAATGATGAGATTCAATAATAGCTATAACTGGCACCTAAATCCACTTTAACGAAGTGGACTTAGTTCCCAGGCAAGGCAATTAAACAGTGAGGTTTGTATGGGGGGCATGCTCCCCCCCCCCACGACCCCCTGCTTGGGCAAGACTGGGTGTATGCAAAGTTTCTTTTGCATTTAAAGAATCTGGATGTATGTAAAGAAACTTTAAACTTATCCTATTCATATATCTAACAATTGTAAGAAGTATTTTTATTTTACTAATAAGATTGATTTATTTCTTTGAAATGGGAATACATAAATCCACATTTAAATGGAAGTAAAACCACTCACTTTTTGAGGAATTTAATTCGCACCTTCTATGAGAACTGAGTCCACTTCATTAAAGTGGATTTAGTTCCCATTTAATGAGAACTAAGTCCCTCGGTGGACTTAGTTCTCTGCACCTTTTTTGTAGTCCTATAATAAATCGGATAAAAGCTGGCATTTTTACTAAATAAGGTTCACCAACTATGTTATTTTCAAAATCCACAAAAAACTAACAACAGTCGTATTAAACTTTGTCCAACTTAAGACAGCCGTTCAACTTCAAAAAGTTATTTTAAACTTTATTCTCTGTTGCCTTAAAGTTTTCTTACTTGACATACAAATTGGTTGGGTAAGTCTTGACTTCATTAACTAAATAAAATATCTTTTCAACTCTTAGGAACTGTCCATTGAATTATTACATTATAAGGCAGTTTTCGTTGGTAAAAGTTGTTGTAAAAAAAAATTACTAAAAAAACACCCTGTCTACAATAACTCTCTGATTTTTTGTCAAAATCGTTAGAGTCACATCGTGTATCTTAGGAACCAAGCATGCTAGGACCTTGTAGCTAGTAAGGCTCCAAATTTGCATTTTTTTTTTGCATTTCAACGATAGGCTAGGTTTAAAATTTGAAGTCCTTAGTCCTTAGAACTTTGAAAAAAAATGTATACTGACCTACTAACATAACAGTGATGTTAGCAGGTCACAACGCGTATATCATGAACTAAGCATGCTAGAAACTTAAAGTAAGGTTCCAAATTTGCAGTTATTTTTTGCACTTCAAAGATATATGGTAGGTTCAAAATTCGAAGTCCTTTTTTTTGAAAAAAAAAAAAAAAAATCATACTGACTTGCTAACTTCGCTGTGAATACGGTCCAGATGTCATCATCCCAAAATGAACAGAAGTCACGCCATACAAAATAATTTGGTTTCCTTGAAATATTACTTATAAAGTATTGAAATTTGGGATAATGTACCCTTCCCTTTAGGTTCATGCCTTTTAGATGAGAATTATTTGAAACATGGTTCCTCTTATCTTAATCAAAGAATGGAAGTAAGTTTTTCACCAGTTTTTAATCATTACAAGGTTTTCGACACGACTAAGTAAAAGTTGATATAAGGGTATTTTTTTGTGCTGATCTCAAATCCGTTATCCGTTTTTAGCTATCAGCATTAGAAAATGCAATTTCACCATTTTTGGGGCTATGTAACTTTGCAAATTGATTTTATATTTTTTATTGTACAGAATTCTGAAAGTACTAATCTTAAAAATTCAGCTCTTATCGTTCCAATATCTATTTTTCCTTTTTGAGAAATACTCAGTTTCATTTTTCGATATATTTTGACGACTTTACCAAGATTTTTGGTCTCTTGAACGTGAAACGGACCAAAATTTGTGTAAACCGTGCAGTTCCATTGCACTTAATTTTAATTTGTAAGAGTTATTTTAAATTTAAAAAAACCTATGGTCAAAAACGGGTGATTTTTTAATTTATTTCCAAAAGTTGAGCTGAAATCGAAAAATGGATTTCAGATTTGAAATCTACAGCAGAAACTTTTCTTAGACTATATTGTACCTGCTCCTGTCGAAAACGAGGTAAGCCTTTTAGGAAGTATTTTTTAAATTTGCATGCAGTCAGGTGAGGACTTATAACTAATTTAATATCAATCAAAAAGTAAAAGAGATATTGGAACGATTGTATTTTGAAGATTAAGAAAAGTATCTTCAGAAATGTTTTGGTATATCGTCAGTTCAAAGGTAAAACTCACTAACTAACATTTTACAGGTTTGAAGGAAATTAGACTGAAGCATATAGTTTTTGAAGCTGAAAATTCAATTTCCAAAAATTCTTAAATAACGTTCCAAGGTATACCTTTCAATGTCCTTATACAAAACGTGCAAAATGAGGCTTTTTGCATTAAAAAAATGTATTTCATTCTCATTTTCTTGAACTTTTATTTTGCACTTAGTGAGTTTTACCTTTGAACCGACGATATTAAAAAACAAAATCGATTCGCATAGTTACATAACCTCAAAAATGGGAAAAAGGTTTTTTTTCTTTCTAACGGTAATATTTCGAAAACCAGAGCTGATATCGAAAAACGAATAACAGCGCAAAAAATTACCCCTAGAACGACTCCTACTTTCACGTGTCGAAAAGTTACCGATATTTGTAAAGCTGTGTTGTTGTTTCACCTAACTACTGCCCCAAGAACTCAATTAATGTAGCTGTAGGTTGTAGCAAAAGTTGAATGTTGCTTAACTGCTGCAACAACATAATATATTTAGCAGAATTTGCAGCTGGGTACATATTGAAGCGTTGTAAACTATTTTCGTACCTTTCTACTTTCACAGTACAGCTACATACCATTGTGTTTGGCCAATTAGACAGGTTCCCAAAATTTTTATCATCACATTTCCAATCACCCAAACGTACCAGTTGAACGAATACCATGGTCGGTCGATGGATTTCGATTCGTTTGACATACAATTATGTGTACATACATATATATGTATCTGGTTTGGTCGACCCATGTTTTAAATATAAGTCCTTATATGATTTCAGTAGACCTACGTTTCGGTACTTTATATAATATAGGGTTAATATATGCAATACGCCCCATGTGACAAAATTTTTAAAATTCACTACACTAAAAATGAAGGCTATCCAGACACAAAATTTGAAAAATACGGGTAATATTTTTTTAAATTATCTTTCTAAAAATATATAAATATTTTTTATAGAGCATCATTCTGATTTTTGGTGAATTATTTCTGAAACCTCTATTTTGCAATTCTCGACTTTCAAATGTTCATATCTCGATTTGAAATTTTTTTTTAATTTTTTAATATACATCGCAAAAGAAAAAAACTTTCTATCTTTTTTCGTTTGGAAAATAGGTAGATTCTAGACTTTTCTCTTTGTTTACCCTCATTTACCCTACTGAAACTTCGAATTTAAAAAAATCACGTAGTTCATAATTTTTAAATAAAATTTTCTTTATATAGTATTTTTTGTACATCCTCAAGGCTTACCATCTAAGCTGGGGCAGATAATTGAAAAACCCCAAAAATTGATAGTAATTGCTTGGCAACCCTATGCCTTGACCACTTTTCGACAGGCAACCCTTGCGCAAATTGTTTTTTAAGACACTGCCTACAAAACTGTATACCGCTCATCTGGTACCTTTATGAGGGTAGGTACCTTTGGGAGGTGGTCTGAATATGGAAATTGCCCTATTTCCAAGTCCCTAATGTACACTTTCCAATCTCCACCAATCAAACTGTAGTCAATGGGCACGTTCCGATGGTTATTCTCAGTTATCCGGATAGCTTTGTGTTGTTGTAATCCCTTGTTAAAAAACAGCTAATGACCGCTGACGCAACAACAACTCAAGTTATCTCAAAATTTTTAGGGTAACTAGATAGCATAGCGAATAAACATTGGAACGCGGGGAATGACTGACGTTCCCTGCTGGCCCACAAAAGTGAATTCTCCATCTTTGTCCTAAACGCTAGTTCCATTTTGTATTCGCAAGCCAAAAGAACTGCAAAGGTATAGTAGCTTTTTACCTCTTGGATGACATATTTTATCCTTAGAAGATCTAACAATCCCAGCTAACTGACCTTTGCCCCATTGTGCAGAATAACATTGGCTACAGTTTGAATCCTCACATTTAAAAAAAAAAAATGTTTTTTCGAGAAATTGGGGGAAAATCTGAGTTTTAACCCCCTTACCCCTGATTTTTTTTCCCCCATTACATAGGTCTACTTTAGACCTTTGAGCAACTTAAGTTAGTATTTCCAAATCTAAAGTGCAACTTTACCTATTCAGGACGTTCAAAATTTACATCTTATGTATACAAGGTAGAATTTTTGTAACCAAAAATGTTATCAAGTTATACAAATCCTTCTTTTTAAGAGCTTATAAGACCAATTCTTTAGAATCTCGTTCATCAATTTGTAGTTCAAGAATTCCCGTTCATTAAACTGCGAATGGAAATAATTTTATCGCTTGAACAGTCAACAGTTTCTTAAAGTAACATGTGTCTGTAAATATTGTATTATTCATACAATCTCTCTGAATAATATTTCTTGGTCTTTTTATGACTACAACATACATATTTATAACTCAATTCTATCTGTATAGTTAGTTATATTTCTTGAATGTAGACCACGTACTTGACGACCTATTAAGCCTATCGTTTTGTCGTGAATTAAAATAAAAAGTAAAAGTACAGTTAAAAATAAAAACAAACAAATCACAATGGCACCTCCAGGGTATGTAAGATGTGATCGATTCAAGACTCAAGAATTAAGCGAATTTTGAGATGGCACCTTTAGATGATTTCTAACCATCCTGCCAAATGAAAATGCAAGTTTAAGGAGTTTATTGACTCATTTTTGATTAAGAAATGGCGGCTTTAAAGTCTGCCAACAATAAATTCTAAATGAAAAGTTATAAGCTCTGATAAGAATGATAGTGAGATTCATCTTATTCGTCATCTTATCGGACCTAATGTTGCTATAATAGCCTCATAAAGGTCAATATCGCTATTTTGTCATTCGCGTTCGTAGCTTATACACGCTTTGAGAATTTGCTGCTTCACGCATGTAGAGACTGATTGTTGTTTATTTTTATTTCCATCTAGACTAGAGCTAAAAAGACCTACACTCTGATAATAAAGATTTGTTTTAGTTTTTTTTTCTTTTATTTTTTATTGCGGATTTCGATTTTATTCAATGAATGCGCTGACACTTAGTCAAAAGGAAAATTTATGATCATTTTAAGATTGAATAATGATGACGGAGATTTAGGCTGTGGTGGCAATCGTACACCACTATACTTGACAGTTTAAGAGAGGTAAAATGATAAATGACAATCGGGTTTGGGTATTAATTCGAAGCCAACTTTCTAAAACATAAATAAACAACACTTTATAAACAAGCCTTATGTCAAATAGATCAGCAATGATAGGTAGGTATACATTATTACCTAAATATATACATAAAGCTACAACTTCATACATAATGTGATGACAATGCTATAAGCCTTCCATGACAGAAGGTAGGCAGGTTGTTTATATGACTATATCATTGCAATAAACAGATTTTATTGCAAAATAATATTTATAAAGCCATTACAGATTTATTAACTTGAATGTCACCCAATGTAGACCATCAGTCAATTTGGACAAAATTTGGGCAATAATCCTAAACAAACAAAACTTTTGAGACATAAAGGATGTTCAGTGATGTGATAGTAAATGTGCGATGTACGGTGTACAAGTAATAGATCTTATATAAATCTTGATCTTTCAAAAACTGAGTACAACAATCTAGGCTTTTACTTCCTCTATTGGACGGTAGGGCAAGTATTGGTTCCGAGCGAAAAAAGTTGAGGTTTCATTCAAATTTAACATTAAAAAGTGAGTGTCGTCATAATACCATCCGTTGTGCGTCCGTGATGCGACTGTTCATCTATCCGTCTTCAAGTCCATACTGTTCATCGAGCTAGATGCTGAACCCTGAACGGGTAGACCGATTTGCTTAAAATTTCGTACACAGTATTTTAATATGATTCCCTACAAGAACAATGTGAATATTGTCTTTTATCTTCAAATTTCTCAGAAACAGCTGCAATGGTTTTGATTAAACTTCGTAAATAAGGGTATGAAATGATTGTAGCAAAAGTGAATTTAAACAGGATTTTGAGTTTTTAAATTAAACTATGAGCTTTTTGAACTATGCAAACAACTACCTATGTATACTGAAACACAATCCACACAATCCTCTTTTTCGGATTAAGTCGAAATATTATATCGATCGTAGACAGAAAACTATTATGACCAAAGTTGTAGATAATTAAATTTTAGACAACTTTTATTAAGTGAATTTTCAGTCAATAGTTGAGTTATTTAACAAAAACTCGTTTTTTCTTTATTCCAAGATGGCGGCCAACGCAATAAGGATAGTAGGTCGAAAACTTTTTGTAGACTCTTTATGAACCTTCCTAATAAAACAAATATCCCTATCTAATTGTTTGCATTATTTTTACATTCCGACTGAGCTACTACCATTTATGAATAAAGTGGATTTCTCAAAACCACCATAAGAGGCCAAAGGACAAAAATTCAATTTCCCATAAATAATCTACTTGCAACACATTATTACAAGAAAGTTCAATTAATCTTTTCCATCAAAAGATTACATCGTGTGTTCTATCTTAAAGAAGTTAAATATTTCATCTTAACTAATAAATTGATTGATCTATCAGATCTGACAAGTGATTAACTTTAATTGACTTGTGTTATTAAGTTTCATAACAATATGATTGTCTATAGGGAAAGAAACAACTTATTACTGTGATATATGTATAGTGGAGCGGATGAATGGTGATGTACCTCTCTCTACTCTGCTACTCATCATTCTGTGCTATAGGTATATCTATAGAAAAGTTGTTGAATAGTAAATCCATTTGGAATGAAAGAATATACAAACATCTGTATTTACCATCGACGACGAGCTGATTCATATTTGCATAGAATCGCGTATCTTCATTGATTCAATGATGAGTAAGAAGTGCAGCTGTCCTAAACTTCGTAATAAAACTCAACAAAGTACACGAATAGGTCGTTTGAAGTTGTTCTTACAGCAATAGAGTCCACATAATTCATGTAAATAATTTTGAAGATATTTTAGCTTTAAGTGCCTTGCATATGAACTGCGAAAAGCGAATGGTCATTTTGACATTTCATATACATGTTTAATTTGTTTAATCGCTGACAGATTGGAATTGTTATGGAAACGGGTAGTCAATAAAATGGGTGCCAAACATAATTTGAGGTTAAATCCGAAAGAATTGTTCATTCGCGTGGATTGCAAAGAAGAGTTTGACAGTTCGCAGGAAATATCTTGTTGGTCACCTAGAAAAAAGGTGTGTTCATTAACTTGAAATTATTTATTGCAAATTTTAACAAATTTTAACAATTTGCTGTCAGAAATCATAGAATAAAAACCCAAGTTTGGGAAATTTTGTAAAAATTTCACGTTACCAAACAGGCGTATTATAAAAATACTAATTTTTACAATTAAAACTAATTTTAGGCAAAGTGTTTTCTTTTTAAAATCGTAGATAGGATCGTTTATTCTCTATTTCGAAAAGGTAAAATAACAATTAGTTGATATTTGTGCTTGAAATTGTTTAAACAAATTTATTCGCACTCGCTGGTCGCAGCTCTACTCATGATTTCCTGCACATGCTTACTGCTTTAGGATTGTTCATATGTGAATGAATACCCCACTTCGAGCAGCCAGGCTATCTGATAATAATAAATCAATAACAATAAGTTTTTGACCTTTGAATAAATTTCAGTTTGTTCTTTGGAAGTTTTTAATGCTTAGGGAGTTCATTTGCTCTGGAAATGAAACTCAAATAAACACCTTAATTTTGAAAGCTTAAAACAAACTTTTAAATGTTTAGCTAGAACTGCGGTTCATATTTACTGATTGGTTAAAATGTCTTTCTTAATTACCATCATTAGTTTAGGTTAAATAATATTGCTGTCATATCGTCGTTGATACATATTTATCGCTTATAAGAAAACCTCGCTCGGAAGATACTTGAACCAAAGCACCGTATACTTTCCCATATATTTTAATGCTGAATTGTGTGTTTATACGAAACACGTTTATAAGATAAAGAAACATTTCTCAAACACGAACTTTCTTTTTTCCACGTAAAGTTGGTTGGATTTAAGAAAACTCACGAAACAATATGAACAGACCCTTAAGAAAAGTTCAAAGCAAACTATGAAAATGTCATTTATGATGCAATTTGACATTTGAAGAGAAATTCAGTTCAGTCTTCATTTTGACATTGAATATATCCGTATAAGAAACTCATTTCTTATATCCGTTCAAGGATATACAAAAAAAAACTCGGTTATAAGGATCAAATATTAAGGTGGGTCCACACTATGCCGATCAACATTGTTGGTCAACATTGTCGATCAACATGCTAGTGTGTACGTGAAAAACTTTAGTACCAAACATTTGTGTGGTTTGGAATTTTCTGGTCGATGCGTCAGGATACAACCGAAGGGTTCTGGGTTCGAGTCTTGGTGGTACCCAACTTTTTTTTCTTTTTTCTTTATAACAATAAAGTTAAAACGATATTATTAACATTAAATACTTATTCACAACAAATATTGCATTTTTCATCTAGTAAAAATGTGATTAATAATGCACAAAACCAATAAATTTTGTTCATGAAACTAAAACCCTACAAATGTTTTTAATAAAATGAAATTTATTGAACAACTTTGTCGATTGCTTTCCATTTGAATCGGGTTACGTTCGGGTCAACAAATGTTGATTGGCTTTGTCGATCAACACGTCTACACTTACTCAACACTGTTGATCAACGATGTTGATCTACACAATTCGACATAATTTGGACGCTTCTTTATGCAATTCTTGAGTTACTTATTAGCGTTATGTACTGTACTACTTAAAATGATATCTCACTTCTGAGAATTTTCAGGAGAACAAAAAAAAACTGTTTAGGGGTTATTCAAACTCTGGCTTAAGTAGGTAACTCAGTTCTGAAAAACTTAGCCGAAATATTGTGGAATCAACATTATATAAAAACTCGAGTTAAAGTTTAGTTTTTTTGTTGAATCCATAACTTGACCCTTACTGCAAGTAAGATAATGGAAAAAATGTCCATAAAAAACCAACGAGGAGGCATGATAGGTGTTTGCTTTACTACAATGTAGATATTATTATTTGAAGAATTGATATTATTGCGAAAATGCGATGTTTGTAAAAGTTGAATAACCTATACCAACACGTACATTTTCGGGAAATACTGAGAACCCTGAAAGGATATTTACCTTTTTCACTTTTACTTTAAAATTAATTCAAGGAATTTGTCTTATTTCTTCACTATATTGATAAGAAAGTTTATCTCCACACGAGACTTGATCGATGAAGAAGTTTTATTATGTGGCTGGAAGAAAAAATAAGTATTTTGTGTGATAAATTGGATTTTTTTGACGAAAGTGTTATCATCAGCTTTTAACCAACTATACACCTAATGGGACAGAAGATAAACTTTTTTACTGTAACTGGTTATATAGTATAGTGTATAGGTCAATATAATGATTTTTGTATATATACCCCTTATCCTTATTGTTGGAATGAGTGCTTTGGGTTGTCATGCTGGAGGCCTGGAATCTAATCCCAGCCTATTTCACATATCAAATAATTTTTTTTTTTTTTTTGTTTAAGGGTATTGAAAATTCTAATAAATAAAATGTTTTCTTAACGACATAGTTCCTTCAGCTTTCATATTTTTCCACATCCCTGATGTGCTTCAGATGTGAAAATTCAGCGGCAGATTATCCAAAGTTGTTAGAAGCTGCTTTAGCTGCACAATCAGAACTGAACCCAATTTTATTTACTGAAAGGTACAATACAGTCTGCAGTGTGGACCAGATCTTTAACCAGTAAGTTGTTTTCAGTTAGCTTGATCCCTAGTTAAGTGAGGTCCGTCCAATAAGTTTAAAATTCTTGCATCATTATATTTTTTAATTTCCGTTGTGGTGTTCGCAGCTTCACGGACCTAATTATCTGTTTCCAATTTTGCAAGCCAAATTTCGTTGCGATCCAATTGCGTGCGGCACCTGATTCACGGGCATCCTCCATTGTATACCATCAACCGGTTTTGAACCGGAACATTTTGGTCTTCAAGCTTTTTCGGTAGTTCGCCCTTGCAGTTCGTTTGCATTCTCCACCAATCACCGTGTTTGCTAACGGGATCAAAAGTCACCCAGAGAATTTTCCCGTCAAAGCAGCTCAAAGTGTTATCGTCCACTTTTGGCAATGATAAATGTCTTATAAAAGGACTCTTGAGTTCCTCGAGGGAAGATTTGTTACAAATTGCTTTCTTAGCCCAAGAATCAGTGATTTACGCCACTTACCCTTCAACTTTAATATTTACTGACAAAAATGGTATTGGCATCGTGCTGTGTTCTTCAGATTATTTCAATATCGTCCGTGTATATTTTTTTTCAAGATCTTCCCCTGTAATTAGAATATTTGGCTAATGGTGAACTTTCCAGTTATAGAGCCTCATTGAACATTTTGTCTATAAAAGTTACAATTTAGTGTTTTGAGAGAATTCGACACACCTTATATGATTTTACTCGGTCAGTTGAATATAAGATGACGAAAAGTTGCACTGTCCTCCTTTTGAAAGTGAAATTACCACAAGGTTTGCAATATACTTAGATTTTATTAATAAGAACTTATGGTTTCAAATTCACAGACTTATATCGGATGGGCTAACCATACCCACCTATATCTACGCATTCTCTTTTGATTAGAATCTTATAATTTAATTTTCATTACCACTGGCTCTTCTTTGTATAATGAGTTGTGTATACTCGTAATGTTGTTAACTACTTGAATACTAACTATTGTAAGAACCTATTTTATGTATGCATTATGTTAACATCAAATGCTATTTTTAACTTATAGTCTGAGATCTAAGGTTGTATTTAAGAAATTCTTATTATAACTCAAAATATTTTTTAGATCACTCTTTGCTTAAGACGAATCATACGGTAAGAACGCGTTAGCGTTAGCGTTCGAATTGAACTTTTGCCACCACCCATAGCAAAAGCACAAACAACAAATTTAACTTTTTATGCGCGAAACAGATAAACCCAGCACCAGCACCAGCACTGTCAACAGAGAATAGCAAGCTGGCCAGCAAATATTTTTCAAACACATTGCCATCATCACCGACATTTCATGTGCTTGACATTTCACATAGAAACGAAAGTAAAAACAAAAACAACAAGTTCCATTCCCAAGGTATTTTATTTTTTTGCAGTAATGCAGTGTGGTTCCACTGAATTTTGTTGCGGAAAAGTTGTCAGCAATGCACCAGCAACAGCAAATTTAGGACTTTGGTCTAACGATGCTGTTGACGTTGCTGGTGCTGTTCTTATCTGTGCTGAACGATTTAAATACATTGGTTCTAAAACAATGACCGCAGCTGTTGCTGGTGCTGGTTCAATCTGTTTCACGCTTTGAGGTTTCTCTTCAATATGATTTATATAACGTTACCTTACGCCTGCGAAAATGTATCTTTATCATCCACCTACTCCTACACGCCCACTTTTGGAAGTTTCATTATAAAATTTCAGCTTTCTAGTAGGGACGTTTCTAAGGAAACAGTTTTAATGTGTAGGTATAAAAAAGTGGAAGTGAGTGAGAAAAATTTCTCTGATAAGACTAGAATATAACAAAAGTGGGCGTGGCTGTAAGCCTTCTCTAAGAACAGATTTTGAAATTTTTTTACAATAGCTTAGTAGTAGTTTTCGAATGAGCTTAACTTCATATTAAACAAGATAATACGACAGTAAGCTTATTTTTTGGATGAGGTCAAAAATTCCATTATACAAAAATTTCATTTCTTCATTCAAAGTAGTGGAAAATAAAAATTTGATACAATTTTTGTTATTTATGAATTTTTATTCTTATGAAAACGAATTCATTAAAAATGAAAAATGGCACCCAAAATGTGTGTTAAAATTTGCGGGGTTGACGGCATCAACCTTATGAACCCATTGTCTGATTCACATGCACCAACATATGTATATGTTATTTATTACAATAAACCAACTAGCGATGGTCTAAGTAGTGTGTTAGAATTTCAGTTGGCAGCCACTACCTCAACCTTACCTTATCTAACCTTCAACGCTAACTATTAGACTATTAGCACCGTGATTTCTGCCTATCTCAAACGTCTGCTTAAAAAATCTCCCATAGGCACACCATAGACATTCCAATATAAGTTTAATTTGCATAGAACGTGTATTACAAGCAATGCACAATTTATATACCCTGGCCCTGCCCATCATGCATGTGTGCAACATTTCAATTCCTATATTGCCCCCCTCTGTGCTCAAGCACTCATCATCGTCGTCGTCATCGCACATCTACCAGGTGTCTTCAATACCAAAGACACCTTTTTTTTCTTCCAAAGCCTCTTTAAAATTCTCTAAGGACAAATTTTTCTTCAAAACCAACGAGGAATAAGATTCCTCAACTTCAAAAAAAAAATCAACTTAACACTCGACAAAAAAAACACGAATACCTATTTTAAAAATGAATGCAAAAATGCATTTACCACCAAAACTGGTTTCATTAGTCCTCCCTCTTTTCTGCACTATTACCTTAAAACTAAAGTTACATGTACAATTTATGAGATAGTACGAACAACACCGAAGAATGCCTGTTAAGAATGATAAAAAACCAACCAAGACCACGAAGATTCTACAAAAAATTATAAAAAAAAAAATAAAAACAAAATATGAACGAAACAAAGATTCAAAATTCCAGACAACAACCTGCAAGAAAGACCATCAAAAAGGTAGAACTGCAGCAAATATTAAAAATACAAAAAAGAAAAGGAATGAAAAAAAGATATACGAAGTAAAAATCCTTCAGGACAAAGATGACTTAAAACCACATTTGCGGATGCCGCTCCATCGATTATTCTCAAGCCGTTGCGTTGCTATGTATATTGCCGCAGAAAGCCTGAATATATTCTTGCTCCAAAGCCAGTGTCCTTCTTCTCAATGTTCATTCAGCTATGGTTGCCACAACTTATGGACTGCAAGAAAAAAGAATAACACGCCACCGAAGCAGACTTATCGGCTATCGGTGGTGGCGGCTTGGTTCTTTCTGATTCTAGCATATACGTCGTACAGTGAACTATAAATATAGAAAAACTGGCGGAAATGTTTTTCAACTGATCTTTCCGTTATTGTAATTGAAAATTTCACAGGTATCTACATACATTAGGTTCGTTCGTTGAAGTTTACCCAGGGTTGACCTAGGTTTTCTTGACAACCCGGAGAATTGTCAAAAAACCTAGGTTTTTCAATTCTCAAAAAACACCAACGAGCTTGCAATTGTAATGATAACACCAGCGAAAAACAAGAATTTCTGAAATCTGATATTTAAAATCTAAAGTTTTGCTGCAAATTGAATACAAACAAATCAATGTGTCTATTTTTTTATTTTCGGTTTCAAAAATAAACAATAACCAGCAGCACGTGAATGAATCCACAACAAAACAAATGATTCACAACTCATGTCATTTCGACAGTTTATTCGTTACCTCAACTCGCCCCAGAAAAAACTTAGTTCTATTTCAGGGCGACCCCAGGTCTCAAAAAACACAGAATGTGCTTGTCAGGGTGAGTTCAGGTTTTTCAAAAAACGCTTTAGGTCGACCCCAGGGTGACTTCAGGGCTCAACGAACAAACCTATTGTGTAGGATTATAATAGTCGTGTTTTTTTCAAGTAAAAAAAAAACAATGTTGGGGTTGAACAGTTTACATGTTAAATACAACAACTATTGAGCCTTTTTGGGCTTAGCTAAATTGAGTTACTGGCACAAACTTCATACTATTTGTTATCGATATTTTATATGGAAACTCCATTTTGTATTTGGTAATGGCATCACTAGGCCCCAGAGCGTTATTCTTTTTCATCAAATTCCTCTGGGCTTGCAAAAAACCCAACTAATTACTTCTTCGTTTGGAAGTCCAACTATGCAAAGAGTAAAACAGAAAGCAAAAGGAGAACCCAAATATTGGATACCTCAAAAATATTGTGACGTTTCCATGCAAACTTTCGATAATAAAGTGATAATCTGAGCTGGTAAGACAGTTTTTAGAGAAACCTAAGCCTAGTACATGCTTTTGAATCATGTACTTGCTTGCCCCCCCCCCCCCCCCCCCCCTCCTAATCAGAATACATTTTATATTTATATTTATACATCAGTCAATTTTTCTAACATAAAAATTAACTTCAAGTCACTGATCGGCAAACAAATTAAATTCACAATGGTCCCCCAATTTTTTTAACGTGAAATTTCTTGCAAATCTTTACAAATTTGTACAATTTGCTGTCAGAAAAAAACCTAAGTTTGAGAAACTTTGTGCAAACTTAACGTCACCAAACAGGCATTATACACCTGTTTGTTAACGTCAGCAAGTTTCTTGCTTGGTTTTTTTCTTCTATGGTTTCTGACAGCAAATTATACCTGTATGGCAACGTAAAATTTTCCCCAAGTTTCCCAAACTAAACTTGGGTTTTTTCTTCTATGGTTTCTGACAGCAAATTATACCTGTATGGCAACGTAAGGTTTTCCCCAAGTTTCCCAAACTTCGGATTTTTCTTCTATGGTTTCTGATAGCAAATTGTGAAAATTTGCAAGAAATTTCACGTAAACAAAAGGTCTGTTCGTGTACTTCCCACAACTGCCAATTTTTACCCATTTTAGTCCAACGCTCTTTAAAGGTTCCTATAAAAAAAATTAAATTGACAGAAATTTGGACTTAAATGGGCAGTAACCTAACTAAATCCATATGGTTTGGACTACTTTATGTGTGCAAATCGCCAAGCTTCAAATTCGTTTTCATGCAATTCTATTTGGACATGTCTAAGAGTTGCTTTCCCAAAAGTTTTTACCTAATTTTTTCGAGTTTAAAGAAATTGAATTTCTACCTGACTTTACAATGCAAACACCCCAAGGTTCGTCGCGTCGTTCATCGTTGTATTTAGCATTGCAGCCAAGCTACAAGACGTATACGAGGTAACGCGGTATCTTTGGCGTCACTCTGTCTGGCAGGTATTTGGGGGATCAAATGGTAGAAGAGTGGGCATGGGCATCATGTCTCATGTGTGTTGTTGTTGTTAACTCGTTTTTTGTTGTTTTTCTTTTGTTATTCTTTTATCTTTGATGCCTCGTCTTGTTCCTCGCACTCACGCCAGATTGTCTGGCTTGGTCAATAGAATTGTAGATCGGAATCGGAATCCCGGAGTAGCCTCGCTGCGCAGCGGCATTGTACACATGAGGAATACCGAATAGGAATACATACATACATATATAAGATCCGAGGAGGATCCATCCATCCATCCATCCAATCCATTCAAGAAGGTTCTCTCTTTTTCAAAGCATGTTGTCATTATGTCTGATAGCATTATCTATGCCTCTTGTATAGCTAAGCTAAGATATTACGATTTTTTTTTCGCTGCTGCAACAATCTTGAGAAGCGTTGTTGTATTTTTTTTTTTATCTGTCTTGTTTGAAAGTGAGAAAAAGGACATGGGGATGTGTTGGTGTGGATTTAATCACGGCATTCGTGAATTATTTATTTTTTTTGTTTTTTTTTTTTTTTTTATTATTATTTGTCTTATGTTATTTGTTTCTCCTACATAGTATCTTTACATAAATTTATGTACATAAATACTTCGAATTTATTTTAATTTAGTTCTTTTTTTTTTGCGTTTGTGTGTGTGTTAAGATGCTTTTACACTTCTTGATCAGTGCAACGGAAAAGAATTATATTGATAGAGATCTTTTTTATGTACATAGGCATGTACATATATGTATGTATGTAGGTATGTACATATGTTGTTATGTTTATTTATGATTATGATCATTTATCTTTTTTGTTCTTTTTTTAACTCATTTTGCTGTTGAATAATTTTTGAACAAAAAAAACAAAAGGTAGAGATGGGTACCTGCTATACCTAGGTACCTAACTAAATTGAATAATTTATGACGCGTTATGGGAAAAGACCGAATGAAAGAACTTGATTTTATAATTAAAATGGCACATTGTCGATGGAGAGATGAAGAATGTGTGAAGGTACATCAGATATAGGACGATAAATAATAGGGTGTGCGGAAACAAGTGTTGATAATTATTATACTTTCGTTTCTTTTATATTTTTTTTTCTTTTCACAAGTTTTTGAGAAAAATGTACCTAGGTACATATTTTTTTTTTTTTTTTGAAAAAGTGGGGTTGATAGGAGGTAATGTGTGTGCCTTGAAATATCTGATTCGTTGCTTCATTACATAAATTAATCTCTACCGTTCAGTTTCCTACCTAGGTAGGTACCTACCTAGTAATTCATTTTTCTTCTGGAAGTCCAATTTTTTAATTTCTTGAAGTTATAATTTCTATATTTTTTATTGAGTTTATGCAGCGAAGTTGCAAATTTTGGTGCTCAGCTTCTTTTGGAAGCCTTCTTTCATTAAGACACGGAGCATGGCATAGGAGCTTGTGTAAGGCCTAATTGCAAAAGCCCAACTTTGTTCGAAATTGCCAGCTAAATATTTCTTATATGCTCACTTTTTCCCCCGACCAAAAGGCATTGAAATAAATTGATGAACAAAGGGGAGGCAGACACACGGCTAATGATTCAACATATCGAAAGATATTATTGATATGACTTACAAGTTACAGCTATAAGCAAATGACTTTTTATGTCCTTGGCTCTCAGTCTATATAGCAAATAACTTTTTTACTTGCGATATAGGTACTATAGGGCAAGTTTTGGATTCGTGAAAAAAAAATTCAAGGTAACAATCAAACATGACATTACGATGATAGAGAACACGAAAACTGAACTTAAGGTTTTTTTGTAACTCTCCAGAGGGGAAATTGAAATTTTTTTTGAGCTTAAAAAATAACGGTACTTACCATACAACCGTTAAGGAAAATCTTATTTATCTCAAAAACGGCTCCAACGATTTTGATAAAAAAAAAATCAGTGTATTATTGTAGACATGGTGTACTCTCTGGTAAGAAAAAAATCACCAAAAAAATTTA
Organism: Dasysyrphus tricinctus; assembly: GCA_963921185.1. Classification (NCBI taxonomy): domain Eukaryota; kingdom Metazoa; phylum Arthropoda; class Insecta; order Diptera; family Syrphidae; genus Dasysyrphus; species Dasysyrphus tricinctus. The sequence continues at coordinate 79,475,174 of OY992531.1, forward strand.
CTAACGGTACCTGCCATATAACGGTTTTATTGATTTTCGGTTTTCTCATTAACCGCTCATCCGATTTCAATAAATATGTTTTAGTACAAAAGCTTTGTTAAAATATAAATAATACTGTATACCAAATTTTTGGAAAAAATTAATTTTGGATTTTAAAAAAAGATTCAAAATTTTTTTTTGAAAATTCGATATTTCAAAAACGGGTTGATGAATTGTTTTAAAATTTCAGTTTTAAATGTATATTAATATATACTCAAAATTGGCATACCAAATTTTTTTTAAATTAATTTTTAAGAAAACGGCTCCAACGATTTTAAATTTTTGTTAGCATATATTCATATTTTTTCAAGTAATCAGATGGCATACTTTTTTTTTGAGCTTTAAGTTATTTATCAGACTGTTTATACAATTAAAAGAACGATTTAAATGCTTTTTATACTTTTTCTATAATTACTTGAATATTTTTTAAAATTCTTAAGTCCCACACAACTTGAACATAAGAGCAAGTACGTGCGATCCAGTCGTGCATTTTATTTCTAACTTATCTATTTTTTCTCTATTTTGTTTGCCCATTTATTTTTTCTATCTATAGTTATGTACAATTAGGGGTGTCGGAATTTTTTTGTATTTTTTATATTCAAAATGGGTATGGTGGATCTTGTAAAGGGTTTAGAAAGATGACATTTTTATTCTGGAACATTTTCCAAAATGGCATTTTGAGACCCCGCTGCCGTTTTTAGATAAAAAAACAGCACAATTCGAAAAAGTGGTCAGGGAAACCAATTAAATTTGTGTCGGTAAGTTCTCAAAATTACTTATAATGTTTTATTTTGGCTTTCTTTTCTCATTTGTATTCACCGAACATGAATTTAAAAATGCTGTATAGTGTTAAGAAAGCATGTTTCAACCAATTCGAGTATTCCATTTTGAAAAAATAATCGAAAACATCTACAAAATCGATCTATTTTTTGGGGGGATTTAATAAAAAAAAGTTGTCATTATATTTTGACAAGCAGATTTTAATGCCATTTTCTTAGCAAAAGGCTACAAAAGCAAACAAAAATCACTATAATATAATTTTTTTTTAAATATTTAATTTATTTCATACTAGCTGGCCCACCCTGGCTCCGCCCGGGTAGATACAAATTTCGAGAACAAATGAACAAAACAAAATTTTAATTATTAGTCCTCCATTAATTGAATTCCGGATAATCGAGACTCGACTGTTTTTGTTTTATTCTGTCAGAACCAAATTTCATGATTGATTGATTTCTTTTCAAACTCTATTGTTTTTTTTACATAAAGCAGGTACCCAGAGTGTGCTTCTGCACCTTTTTGGCAAAACGCAAGACTGAATTTACCCAAACTTGACAAAAACACTCCCAATACCAAACAATTCCTGAAAAGAATCATCCAAATAGGTCAAGCAATTCTTGAAAATACATTGTGGTGGTCAAGAACCGCCACGGTTATGATGCTTGTTGGTGGCATGTAGTTTGCACAGCTCAAAACAGTACGTCGACAAAGTTTTGAGCAAAGCTTTCACCACCTCTGAGACTATATAATTATTGTTCTAATTTAATTGTCTAACACTTTTAAAATCGATTATTTCTACTTGTTTATAGGTAATCATTTCCCATAAATTATTTTTTTGTTTCGACACAATTTTCCCTTAATTTCATTGTTTTTCTAATATTTCAAAGAAACCGTTAAAATGTTTGCAATTAAAAGTAGCCTAGATTACTCCTTGAGTTGTCCACTACATGTATGAAAAATCCCGTCATAACCTGTTCTGCCGTTTGGAAGGTTACCGCGGACAAACAGACAGACAGACAAAAAATTTTTAAATGATGCAGTTATGTTTCTTAGCAATTGAACAACCACCTAAGCTCAAAAACTTGAAATTATTTCAATATTAACGACAGACACTCCAATTTTATTCATATGTATAGAGTATAGATGTATAAGATGTATAGATGTATAGATGTATAGATGTATAGACTAGAAAGCAGATTGAGTCCTACATCGGTTTGATTTTCACTTTTCAAAATGCAAATGTGAATGAAAAATTACACAATTTTGAAAAACTATGTTTACAAAATTATTGCCTCAATTCTCCTCTACAAATATGTAAAAAGTTTTTTATAGTTAAATGCAACGTGAGAGGCGGCAGGGCCACTTATCTAAATTTTCCACTTTAAAATTGATTTTAATCCAAAAAAATAACAAAATCCTTAAAAAACTTCGATTTCCGTAGCTTAAAAAAATTATAACTTTGTTTCTAATGCTCGGATCTACAAGATTAAGATATTTAAATAAAGTTAAAATACAAAACTACATTTGTGTATAAAAATTATTTAGAAATACCGAAAAATTTCACACTAAAAGGGTGATGGAGTCCTTTGTAAGATAAATATTTAAGTGTATGCACAATGCACATGTGTTTTGAGTGCAGCTCTATTCGCAGCGATGCGTGCAGACCTGCTGCACATCTGTTTGAGGCATAAGTTACTGTGACCTCATATAAAATTGGTTTTTCAGACCGCTTTTTCAAAGTGAGGATTTTTAACCTAAAAGCGGCTGCGGGGTCTCAAAATTCAATTTTGCCAAAGGTCCTAGAACAAAAATTACTTTTTTAATATATTCAATACATTGAGGATTTAACACTTGGTGGAAATTAATCTTGGACATTTTAAAATAGATTTAAAGAAACACTTGTTTTATTTTTCCACAAATTAAATTATTTTATTGAATATTGCCAACGCGTTTCGTCTTAGTTAGGACATCATCAGGGCACACTGAGTGCCCTGATGATGGCAATATTCAACAGTAAAATAATTTAATTTGTGGAAAGATAAAGCAAGTGTTTCTTTAAATCTATTTTAAATTGTCCAAAAATTACTTCTCTCTAAGCCCTTTACAAGATCCGCAATACCCATTTTGAATAAAATAAAGTTCCGACACCCCTTATGTATACATATCTATTTAATGACGATTTTGAATTTTGTTCAATACCCAATTAAAAGGGTATAAAAGAAGGCTTTCCGAATAACAACTTTAAGACTTGGAAGCTAATTAAAAATCCCTATTTGCCTAACTGAAAACTAATGCGATGCGGGCCGAATACACTTTTTATAGTTACCGAATGTTCACTAAATTCATTCAATCTTAAAACATTTATTAATCTTAAAACATTTATATTGTATTTATAGCTCTAAGTTTGCTTGAATGAATAAAAATCTTATCTATCTATCTAAGAAATGTCTGCGAGACCAATTGAAGGGAGTGCGCTAGTTGCTAACATCGGTAAAGAACTCATACCCACCTGGAAAACCAATCTAGTTTTTATCAGAGAATATCAAATAAAGAAGCCAATCCTCGGCTGTCAATTTGATTTGCCTGCAAGCTGAAACGAACAGCTGTGATGATTAGATTTGCAAAGTATTAGTGAAAAGCAGTGCAAAACGCACACATAGAATCAACTAGTCATTCAGCACAGGTCTTCTTGTTGTTGCAATTCACATCTATTTCTTCGACACGAAATTACAAATACAACAATGTAAACAAATTGGTTTTGGGGGATGAAACGTACGAAGGATTGGCTTCTTTATTTGATATTTTCTGGTTTTTATTGAGGCCATATAGCCAGTTTTACATTGATGCTAACAGGGGCCTAGCGAGGGTGATTATCGAAATTCTCTAGGGCCTCCCTGTAATATAAACTTTTACCTCTGTCTATCTAGAGGCAAAAAAAAACTGTCATATCTGAGACTCCGTCCCGGGATTTTCTGTTTACGCGCCCAAATTTACTATCCACGAGTATTTGACAAGTTTTCCTTGTCTAGATTTTCTCTACGAAAAACTTCTCAGCGCCTTGACTTAGTTTGGCATAAACTTTTCATTTTTCCTAGTGGGTTCAAACAAACTATTAATTTTTCTTTATTTTCAAAGAGATAAAACCAGAAGGGGCAGTGGCAATAGGTATACAACTACAACAGTGAAAACTCCCTTAGCCGAATAGTGACGATGACGGTCCGTTCTAGGAAATAAATTATTTTTTTTTTAAGAATATTTATAGCAAGCTAAAAATGTTCTTTGTTCTATTTAAACTTATTTAAAAAGATAAATAAAACAAAAAATAAATCAGGACAAAAATTCTTAGTTCCTTAAAACATCAGTACCTACTAGTAGTTGGAGTTTTTAAGATTTAAAACTCAATTGAATATCTTAAATGGAAGCATTGAGTAAAGCAAAATTTTCAGCTCTCATGCGAAAAAAAATCAAAATTTTAAAAACGATTTTCCATCTATTCTTTGCCCCAAATTGAATAATATTCAAGGCGAAAAACGTTTGCCTTGGCCTAAGCCAGCTATTGAGTCATTAATTTACCCTTAATTAATAAACTATAGGCCTAAAAATGGAAAATAATTATTTTGGATGCAAAAACTATTTGTATGCAAACAATGTCTTGAGTTGAATATAATATAATATATTTTTTTCTGGAAGTGTAAGCATACCATCGAAAAAAAAATTGTATTAACCACACTTTATTTTGCATGCAAAACAATTGCCCGTCCATTATTTTGCATGACATTCCATGACAGCAATGTTTTTTTTTTTGCATGAAACTGTAAGCCAATCATGCAAACAATTAATCTTTCATTTCACCTCAATTCTTTTTGACATGCGAGAATATTTGCACAGGTTTTTTTTTTTGCGCACGGGAACTGTAAGCTACATAGGCTTAACGAAGCACAAAAACATACAAACATCGATCTTAAGAAATGGAAGCTGTTTGATGTTATACTTTTGTACCTTTTATAGGGTGAACTTTCTATTACGGAAATTTCAGTGACATGATTATTTTCAGTGACATTAATTTGATATATTGGACAGTTTTGCAGGGGAATAAAGTCTTCCAAAACAGCTTTTCATGTTTTTTTTCAGTTTCCTTTCCCGAACATGTCGATATGAAAGCTGTACACTTTCTTAAGAACATATAGAAAGAAAACTGTGCAGGATGAACTTCAGCAGTATTCATGAAAAACTGTTTGGTGACCTTAGACCCCGGGTAATATTAACTTAAATAACTGTCCAAGAAAAAATTTTGAGAGTCCATAGCAGATTTTTGGCCCTGGAATTTATGGCCTTGTGCAAAAAAAATTACTTTTAAAACTGTCCAAAAGCGGCCAAAAAAATTAAATATATATCAAAACGATATTTTATGATAGGTAAGGGCTCTGCATTCTGTAAACGGTGCGGTGGTACGGATCTGGACGTTAAGGCTTGTGCTGCCTTCGGGTTGGGGTCGAAATTCTGACTGGGTCAAAATTCTTTTTACAAAATTCTGCTTTCAGAATTCTGCTTTTCAAAATTCTGCTTTCAAAATTCTGCTTTCAAAATTCTGCTTTTCAAAATTCTGCTTTTCAAAATTCTGATTTTCAAAATTCTGTTTTACAAAATTCTGCCAATAATAAAAAGAAGGTTTGGAAAATGTTAAAAAGCGCGCGCTTTTTAACATTTTCCAAACCTTCTTTTTATTATTGGCAGAATTTTGTAAAACAGAATTTTGAAAATCAGAATTTTGAAAAGCAGAATTTTGAAAAGCAGAATTTTGAAAGCAGAATTTTGAAAGCAGAATTTTGAAAAGCAGAATTCTGAAAGCAGAATTTTGTAAAAAGAATTTTGACCCAGTCAGAATTTCGACCCCAACCCGAAGGCAGCACAAGCCTTAACGTCCAGATCCGTACCACCGCACCGTTTACAGAATGCAGAGCCCTTACCTATCATAAAATATCGTTTTGATATATATTTAATTTTTTTGGCCGCTTTTGGACAGTTTTAAAAGTAATTTTTTTTGCACAAGGCCATAAATTCCAGGGCCAAAAATCTGCTATGGACTCTCAAAATTTTTTCTTGGACAGTTATTTAAGTTAATATTACCCGGGGTCTAAGGTCACCAAACAGTTTTTCATGAATACTGCTGAAGTTCATCCTGCACAGTTTTCTTTCTATATGTTCTTAAGAAAGTGTACAGCTTTCATATCGACATGTTCGGGAAAGGAAACTGAAAAAAAACATGAAAAGCTGTTTTGGAAGACTTTATTCCCCTGCAAAACTGTCCAATATATCAAATTAATGTCACTGAAAATAATCATGTCACTGAAATTTCCGTAATAGAAAGTTCACCCTATAAAAGGTACAAAAGTATAACATCAAACAGCTTCCATTTCTTAAGATCGATGTTTGTATGTTTTTGTGCTTCGTTAAGCCTATGTAGCTTACAGTTCCCGTGCGCAAAAAAAAAAACCTGTGCAAATATTCTCGCATGTCAAAAAGAATTGAGGTGAAATGAAAGATTAATTGTTTGCATGATTGGCTTACAGTTTCATGCAAAAAAAAAAACATTGCTGTCATGGAATGTCATGCAAAATAATGGACGGGCAATTGTTTTGCATGCAAAATAAAGTGTGGTTAATACAATTTTTTTTTCGATGGTATGCTTACACTTCCAGAAAAAAATATATTATATTATATTCAACTCAAGACATTGTTTGCATACAAATAGTTTTTGCATCCAAAATAATTATTTTCCATTTTTAGGCCTATAGTTTATTAATTAAGGGTAAATTAATGACTCAATAGCTGGCTTAGGCCAAGGCAAACGTTTTTCGCCTTGAATATTATTCAATTTGGGGCAAAGAATAGATGGAAAATCGTTTTTAAAATTTTGATTTTTTTTCGCATGAGAGCTGAAAATTTTGCTTTACTCAATGCTTCCATTTAAGATATTCAATTGAGTTTTAAATCTTAAAAACTCCAACTACTAGTAGGTACTGATGTTTTAAGGAACTAAGAATTTTTGTCCTGATTTATTTTTTGTTTTATTTATCTTTTTAAATAAGTTTAAATAGAACAAAGAACATTTTTAGCTTGCTATAAATATTCTTAAAAAAAAAATAATTTATTTCCTAGAACGGACCGTCATCGTCACTATTCGGCTAAGGGAGTTTTCACTGTTGTAGTTGTATACCTATTGCCACTGCCCCTTCTGGTTTTATCTCTTTGAAAATAAAGAAAAATTAATAGTTTGTTTGAACCCACTAGGAAAAATGAAAAGTTTATGCCAAACTAAGTCAAGGCGCTGAGAAGTTTTTCGTAGAGAAAATCTAGACAAGGAAAACTTGTCAAATACTCGTGGATAGTAAATTTGGGCGCGTAAACAGAAAATCCCGGGACGGAGTCTCAGATATGACAGTTTTTTTTTGCCTCTAGATAGACAGAGGTAAAAGTTTATATTACAGGGAGGCCCTAGAGAATTTCGATAATCACCCTCGCTAGGCCCCTGTTAGCATCAATGTAAAACTGGCTATATGGCCTCAATAAAAACCAGAAAATATCAAATAAAGAAGCCAATCCTTCGTACGTTTCATCCCCCAAAACCAATTTGTTTACATTGTTGTATTTGTAATTTCGTGTCGAAGAAATAGATGTGAATTGCAACAACAAGAAGACCTGTGCTGAATGACTAGTTGATTCTATGTGTGCGTTTTGCACTGCTTTTCACTAATACTTTGCAAATCTAATCATCACAGCTGTTCGTTTCAGCTTGCAGGCAAATCAAATTGACAGCCGAGGATTGGCTTCTTTATTTGATATTCTCTGATAAAAACTAGATTGGTTTTCCAGGTGGGTATGAGTTCTTTACCGATGTTAGCAACTAGCGCACTCCCTTCAATTGGTCTCGCAGACATTTCTTAGATAGATAGATAAGATTTTTATTCATTCAAGCAAACTTAGAGCTATAAATACAATATAAATGTTTTAAGATTAATAAATGTTTTAAGATTGAATGAATTTAGTGAACATTCGGTAACTATAAAAAGTGTATTCGGCCCGCATCGCATTAGTTTTCAGTTAGGCAAATAGGGATTTTTAATTAGCTTCCAAGTCTTAAAGTTGTTATTCGGAAAGCCTTCTTTTATACCCTTTTAATTGGGTATTGAACAAAATTCAAAATCGTCATTAAATAGATATGTATACATAAGGGGTGTCGGAACTTTATTTTATTCAAAATGGGTATTGCGGATCTTGTAAAGGGCTTAGAGAGAAGTAATTTTTGGACAATTTAAAATAGATTTAAAGAAACACTTGCTTTATCTTTCCACAAATTAAATTATTTTACTGTTGAATATTGCCATCATCAGGGCACTCAGTGTGCCCTGATGATGTCCTAACTAAGACGAAACGCGTTGGCAATATTCAATAAAATAATTTAATTTGTGGAAAAATAAAACAAGTGTTTCTTTAAATCTATTTTAAAATGTCCAAGATTAATTTCCACCAAGTGTTAAATCCTCAATGTATTGAATATATTAAAAAAGTAATTTTTGTTCTAGGACCTTTGGCAAAATTGAATTTTGAGACCCCGCAGCCGCTTTTAGGTTAAAAATCCTCACTTTGAAAAAGCGGTCTGAAAAACCAATTTTATATGAGGTCACAGTAACTTATGCCTCAAACAGATGTGCAGCAGGTCTGCACGCATCGCTGCGAATAGAGCTGCACTCAAAACACATGTGCATTGTGCATACACTTAAATATTTATCTTACAAAGGACTCCATCACCCTTTTAGTGTGAAATTTTTCGGTATTTCTAAATAATTTTTATACACAAATGTAGTTTTGTATTTTAACTTTATTTAAATATCTTAATCTTGTAGATCCGAGCATTAGAAACAAAGTTATAATTTTTTTAAGCTACGGAAATCGAAGTTTTTTAAGGATTTTGTTATTTTTTTGGATTAAAATCAATTTTAAAGTGGAAAATTTAGATAAGTGGCCCTGCCGCCTCTCACGTTGCATTTAACTATAAAAAACTTTTTACATATTTGTAGAGGAGAATTGAGGCAATAATTTTGTAAAAAAATTACTTTTAAAACTGTCCAAAAGCGGCCAAAAAAATTAAATATATATCAAAACGATATTTTATGATAGGTAAGGGCTCTGCATTCTGTAAACGGTGCGGTGGTACGGATCTGGACGTTAAGGCTTGTGCTGCCTTCGGGTTGGGGTCGAAATTCTGACTGGGTCAAAATTCTTTTTACAAAATTCTGCTTTCAGAATTCTGCTTTTCAAAATTCTGCTTTCAAAATTCTGCTTTCAAAATTCTGCTTTTCAAAATTCTGCTTTTCAAAATTCTGATTTTCAAAATTCTGTTTTACAAAATTCTGCCAATAATAAAAAGAAGGTTTGGAAAATGTTAAAAAGCGCGCGCTTTTTAACATTTTCCAAACCTTCTTTTTATTATTGGCAGAATGTTGTAATACAATTTTCTCATACTTGTCTCATCATAAAATAGGGAAAATTTCTTGAATTATCTTTTAAGACTGCTCTTTTGTCTAAAACAATAATTGTAGGTATGAGCATAGTTTATAGTTCCGTGTGCATAAAAAACAAAACTTTGTAAACAATTATGCACCTCAACTGTGCAAAACTTCTATATTATTCTAGACGAAATTTTTTTGCCTTGGCCTTAGCCTCGCATTGAGTCATTAACTTACACTTAATTAATAAACTATAGGCCTAAAAAGGAAAACAATTATTTTTGGAAGCAAAAATCATATGCATGCAAAAAAAAGCTGTAAGGTGAATACAATTTTTTTTTTTCGAAGTGTGAACCAACCATACAAAATACTTATTATTCACCACATAATTTTAGCACGCAAAACAATTTCCGGCCAATCGTTTTGCATGAAATTCCATGACAGCAATGGTTTTATTTTGCATGAAACTGTTAACCAACCAATATAATTTTGTGTTTAACCTGAATCAAACTGTAAACTAGGCTTTACTCAACTTTTGCACTTACATTTACAGCTTCATTAACCCGTTAAAGTACAAAAAAAGTAAAATATAAGTTGTGCGTGGATAGTTCGTTTTAGAAAAATATGTGCAAATAACATAAATAAATGACGAGCAAAAACAAAATCTCTTTCAGATTGGAAGAAAGTATTGCCCTGAATTGTCTAACAATAAAGTTAAAAAATAACTTTTTTCTTTTCCGTCTTTGAGAAAAACCAGAATTAGCAGAATTTTATTGATTAAAATTTATAATACAGAATTCTGAAAAACAGAATTTTGAAAAGCAGAATTTTGAAAGACAGAACCGAAAAATAGCAGAATTTTGAAAAATAGAATTTTCGTGCAAAAAACAGAATTTTGAAAAGAAGAATTTTGAAACCAGAATTTTGACCCGCTCCCGCTGCCTTCAGTACTCTGTCCCCAATTTGAAAATCCGGTCAAATCTCCATACGCACTTAGTTGAGATTCTTCGAATCCAATATCAAATCCGTGCTGCTATATTCGAGGAAACTGCAGCCTTTTGTGAATCGCTGTCTACGCCACATCATAAAAATACGCTGGCCGCAAATTATATCAAGATAGGACTTGTGACGTAAGATAAGTCAAGAGCGGCTGTACGTCGACTTAAGAAAGCGTAAATGGCAGTGGATTGGTCACACACTGAGGAAACCAAACGATGAAATTGCAGAGCAGTCCATTTAAATGGAAACTTTGGGGTACACGGAGGGTTGGAAGACTTGGGACAACATGGAATTCAACTGTCTTAGCAGAAGCAGAATCCCAGAAGACGTGGCCACATAAAAAAAAAACAAGGAGGATATTGACACTTTTGATCCAGAAGTGGGAAATCAACATTACATATACGACGACCCGACGATGACCCAACGTCGTTTAAAAGTATGTAATGTGATTTTCTTAGCAAATAAGCTGATTCTTACAAAAAATATGTGGGAATAACGGTTGAAATGGACTAAACACAGACAGCCAGTCTTTATGTGCTTAGCCCATTTAAACCGTTTTTCCTCCACAGCTTTTGAAAAAATTGACTTTTTGCTAGAGGGCAAGTTAATCCCATTTCTTTCAAATTTCAAATTCAAATTTCTCTTTAATGACTGAGAGGCTTGAATAGATATTTGATATATAGATATAAAAGTAAGTTAGAAAAAATTGATGATTATCTTTCTATTTTCCAACCAATTTGACTTATCAGTGGTAATTTTGTCATGTAAAATAATTTACAACGTTAACGACAATGTTATAAAATATGGCTTTTTAAGTAGATATTCATCGACTTAAAGTCGACCAAAGCTTCAGTGGTAGGTACATGTCGTTGTTTGGAAAATTGTGAAAAACATATCCGAAACTGAGGCACTCTTTTATTCCAAATTTTCTCGGAAATATTCAAGTTATTTGTTTCCTAGCTCAGACGTTTTATATACCATCATGACATCGTGTATATGTAGGTACCTACATTTGTATTTTGATGTTAAGCATTCGGAAATTAAATAAACCAAATCGCAAATAGGTTTAACCTAAACGCAAATAAGTTTCACCCAAGCGCAAATAGATTTAACCCAAACGCAAATAGAATTAACCCAATCGCAATTCGCTTTAATCAAAACGCAAATATAGTAAAACTATACGCAAATAACAAAGGCTTACAAGGTTTTCGACACGACTAAGTAAGAGTTGATCTAAGGGTAATTTTTTGTGCTGAACTCAAATCCGTTATCCGTTTTTCGCTACCAGCTCTGTTTTTTGGAATATTACCGTTAGAAAGTACAAAAAGACCCCTTTTCGCCATTTTTGGAGCTTATGTAACTATGCGAATTGATTTTTATTTTCTTTTTAATTGTACAGATTTCCGAAAGTAAGAGTCGTTCTAAAGGTAATTTTTTACGCTGAACTCAAATCCGATTTCCGATTTTCGCTATCAGCTCTGGCTTTCGAGATATTACCGTTAGAAAGTACAAAAGACCCCTTTTTCGCCATTTTTGGGGTTATGTAACTATGCGAATTGATTTTTATTTTTTTTAATTGTACAGATTTCTGAAAGTACTAATCTTAATCTTCAAAATTCAGTTTTAATCGTCCCAATATCTCTTTTACTTTTTGAGAAATTCTCAGTTGCATTTTTCAATATATTGTGATGAGCAAGGAGAGCGACTTCCCCAAGATTTAGAAAGAATAGAAAAAACTTACAAAGGTTGAGGGGATGATGGTATGTTAAGTGACTATTGTTGGTCTCTTGTACGTGAAACGGACCAACAATTTAAATAAACCGTGCAGTTACATTACACTTTGTTTTGATTTGTAAGAGTTATTTCAAATTAAAAAAAATAACTATCGTCAAAAACGGGTGATTTTTTAATTTATTTCCAAAAGTTGAGCTGATAGCAAAAAATGGATTTCAGATTTCAAATCTACACTAAAAACTCTTTTTAGAACATATTTTATCTGCTCTGTTGAAAGCGACGCGACGTAAGCCAAAGAGAAAGCATTTTTAAAATTATATGTAGTCAGATGAGGACAAATAACTAATTTAATATTTCTCAAAAAGTAAAAGAGATATTGGGACGATTAAAGCTTAATTTTGAAGATTAAGTTTAGGTAGTACTTTCAGAAATCTGTACAATTAAAAAAAAATAAAAATCAATTCGCATAGCTACATAACCCCAAAAATGGCGAAAAAGGGGTCTTTTGTACCTTCTAACGGTAATATCTCGAAAACCAGAGCTGATAGCGAAAATCGGAAAACGCGTTAAATAATTCCTTTAGAACGACTCTTACTTTCACGTGTCGAAAAGTTAACCGATATTTGTAAATCTGTGTAATTTAAACTATAAACAAATCATTTTAACCAAAACGCAAATTGAATTAACCAAAGCTTGATTTATTGTTCCAGCTGTACTTTTTGGGTCTAATGGATTTTGGTATTATCCATAATTTAAAAAGCCATTATTAAGGGATTGGCCTTTTATTTTTTCTGTAAGTTCTTGGAAAAATCCGCAGAACTAGTTGAATTGACAATTGTGGTTTTGTTAAAATCTTATGGTGAACTTATTCCTACTGTTATAACCCTTCAATTTCTTCACAACACAGCTGGAACAATAAGCTGAGCCCGGTTTAATTTAATTTGTGTTTTGGTTTAAATGATTTGTTAATAGTTTAAATTTTGCGTATAGTTCAACTGTATTTGCGTTTTGTTTAATTCGAATTGCGATTGGGTTAATTCTATTTGCGTTTGGGTTAAATCTATTTGCGCTTGGGTGAAACTTATTTGCGTTTAGGTTAAACCTATTTGCGATTTGGTTAATTTAATTTGCAAATGCTATATATAAATCGAGTTTTCTTCCCCGAAATCAAAATATTTTTATTAAAAAAAAGTATTGGAATTTATAAAACCAATACAAAAATGTTGACCACATCAATCCGGATCTGTCATTCCAAAACCAAAAAAACCCTATTATTTACCTTCATTATTTATCAATAACAAGCTTTGATTCGTTCCCCTGAAATCTTCCATATTATTTGTATTCATTTTAATGTCTTTCATATCTGTCATAATATTTATACATATACATTTAACTCTTGTTATTTTCTTTTTTTTTCCAGATCCGCTTCAGCATACCACATACCTTTCACCCAAGTTAGATGACATTCCTGACGAAAGATTAATTATACTCCCGATATAACGATAACGTGAATAAAAATAAAATAAAAGGTCATCCGTCTATATAGTAGTTATCTGATTTCAATTTGGGAATTTTTTTTGTTATTGTTTGTGTATCTTCGCGCCTCAAAATTTATCTTTATACCTACAGTATAAAGTAATATTTAAAATAAAGTGTTTGATTATTTAAATTTACTTTAATTTTCTGTAATTTATTGTTAAAATTCAAACGGTTAGGAATTTTGAATAATTAAAGAAGTTTTTTTAAGTGATCAGTTGGGTTATAACAACGAAAATAAGAAAAATATATTTAAATATGATTTTAAGAAGTTGCTTCACCCTGCTGCTATTGATAATTTCGGGACTAACAGCGACACCTGCCAAGGATAAACAAGAACCCACGGTAAGCTCGTAAAATGTTTGTTTTGTATGTATCATTTTATAAGCATTTCCCGCTAAACTATCAAGGTTTATTTGGTTATAGCTATAAATTATAATGCCGCATTTACATGAATGACAAACTGACATTATTCTGGCAATTATCTATTAAAATACGCAAACGAATGAGAAAATTAATTCTTTTGGTCATTATACTCGCAGTTTTTCAGTCGCGTAAATGCGGCATAAAACTCACGACTAGGTAAAACATTGTTGGTTTGGAAGTTGTCCATACAACTGAAATATTTAAAAAACGAAAATCTCAGCTATACCTAAAGAGCGAGATTATCCGAGGTTGCGAGTTAAACTCGAGTTTATTTAGGACAATAACTAAATCAAGTGTCAAAATGATCTCAAGAAAATAAAATTCAAATATTTTCAGCGCGAGGTAATTTCGTTAGGTTTCGACTAAAGTTCCATATCAGGCCGTGAGCGCAATAGTGGCTTAACTGCAATTTTATTGAAAATGAAAACAAATCTGCATTCAAATTTTTCAAATTAACGTCTTCATTTCATTTCATTTCATTTCATTTCACGTTGAAAACCTGTTGATTTAAATAGGCAACGTAGATTTAGCAAAGCCAACTTTGTTTCAAAGCGAAACGTATTCAATTTTACATTGAAATCAACTTTTGTAACATTTAAAGTACACTCAACGTAGTTTTCGAATTTCCATGCACGTATTTTTAAAGTGTTGCATAGTTAGGCCAACGTAAATGTCAGATTTATTAGATTTTTTAATCACTTTTTAATTTATGTTTTAGCTTAATATATAGAATTTCGAGAGCGCTTCGTAATTTCACGAAGTATCTACAAAACATTTGTGAGCAAAACTAACGCGCACTCAAAATTCACTTACATTTAATCGAAAAAAAAATATTACTTTTCTCATATTTATTTTTGTCATTTGTTTAATGAATTGGTTTCCATTTTATTTTAAATCATTAACTGGACGCGTTAAGTAAAGTAAAATTTAAGTCTTAAAAAAGTATTTTAAAATTTGTATGTATTTCAATCAACGATGCTTGTAGTTTAATCGAAGTTGATACATATTGTTTTAAAGATGGATGAATTCAATTCAACGATGATGACACCTCAAATGAAGAGGAAAAAATCAAATTATGAACATATTTGTTTTAAAAGAGGGAAACACTTTGAATTGATGTCATGCTACTTTGAATTAAAAATTTTCGTCTTCGAAGCCAAAGGCCAAACAGCAAAAAACTAAAAGCTTTAGTGCAAGAGTGGCCTATCTTACTCAAAGGCCGCTATTGCGCTCGCATATTTCATTTTATTGTTTGAAACTTTAAGTTAGGCCAATTATTTAACTTTTTTCTCACAGGTGACACCAATGCAATGAACTAAACATAAGTCAATACCCTGATAATCACCCTCGATTAGCCATAAAGTTAAAGTTTCATACGCTCAGAGAGAAAAAAACTATTTAATGTCATAAAAATTATCAAAAAGCACTTCTTCTCCACTTTGAAATTGGAAATTTCAAATAGAATGATCTCTAGAGAAGGACTGAAGGTTAACTGACTCAAGATTCATGAGCTTCAATATTTTAAGACCGACCCTACATATTGTTTAAACATTTTTTTGATTTTTTTTTTCAACATGTTTGTTTTTCGAAAAAATAAATATAAGCCTAGTATAGACTAAGAGCCCACATCAGATTTTGGGTAAGAATGGTATCAAGAAAAGAAGAGTTGACAGCTTGAGTAAAACTTATTCAAGAAATCAAAGTCTTGCGGTCTATAACCGGGGATTTAGTGATTAAACACTGTATCGAAAAGAAACTACTGCTTCGAGAATAATAATTGTGGTAACCAAAGTTGGTTTCACCCCTTCCTGGGTAATGGTCCTCTGATCATGGAAGCCGAGATCATTGGTGTATATAGTTCGCCCTGCCCAGACCCTTTTAAAAACCCGTTTTTCGCTTTGAACTTTGATTTTTTTTTCTGGCAGGGCTTAATATAGACTCAAATGGTCTCAGATTCCGTGATCTGTGATCGTTATCTAGGGAGAGATGCAATTGATTTCGATGCAGTGTTTGATCACTTAGTTTTACTCAAGCTGTCAACTCCTACATTTCTTTTTTTGTATTATTCACACTTAAAATCTGCTGTGGGCTCTCGTTGTACTAGCAAGCTTTAACCTTGATACTTGATATCCGATCACAGGAATAACAATTTACAAATACTACAAATGCTTTTATGGATTTTTACACATCTGAAAGTGAATAAAAATGTGAAATTTCAACGTACTTAAAAAAAAATAAGAAAAAACTCATAGAAATCAGTCTAATTTACAAATGATTGGCCTATCTTTACAGGATTTAAATTTTTATATTTTTTCCTCTGTGCCATAGTGGCCTATCTGACTTTAAAATCAGTTATAACGGTATTTTGAAGGATCATGGATACAAAATGAATAACCTTTTATTTTTTATCATATTGCAAAAAGAAAATCAAGCCTATGTTTCCTTATTTTAAAACAACAAGTGTTTGAAAATAACCTGTTTCTTATTTTTGCTCAACTGCAAATAATGAAAAATGCAGTTAGGCCACTATTGCGCTCATGGCCTCATATTTTCATGGGAATAATATTGATGCTTAGATAAATGAGCTCCCAAAACGCACACTACGTCGAAGTTACTTATGTCACCAGTGGATTTTTGTATACCTAAGCAGATATTTCGATGAACAGATAGGTATTTGCTTGTTGATATCATTAGTATGTACTTACTTGTAATTGTCCTCGTTTGCTTCAAGGCCAACAAAATTCACCAGTTCTTCTACTTCCTTGAAGGACTCTATAACGAACCGTTTAGAGAGCAAACGATGACTTTGATATCCCCTTGGTATGCCATGTTCGGCCTAATTCATGCTTGGCTTTTTAATTGCGATATAGGTACTATAGGGCAAGTTTTGGATTCGTGAAAAAAAAATTAAGATAACAATCAAACCTAACATTACGATATAGAGAACACAAAAAAAGAGCCTAAACCAATAATGCAATTTTCTTCAAATTTTGAACTTAAGGTTTGTTTTCTAACTCTCCAGAGGGGAAATTGAAATTTTTTTAGCTCTAAAAATAACGGTACTTGCCATATAACCCTTAAGGAAAAGCTAATTTATCTCAAAACGGCTACAACGATTTTGATAAAAAAAAAATCAGTTTACTTTCTGTTAAGAAAAAAAAATTACCAAAAACATTTATTAACGATACCTATGTATATACCATGTAATGGTTTTTTTAATTTTCGGTTTTCTCATTAACCACTTATCCGATTTCAATATAAAAATATTGCACAAAAGCTTTGTGAGAATATTAATAATACTGCATACTAAAATTTTGGAAAAAATAAATTTTGGGTTTTTAAAAAAAGACTAATTTTTTTTTTTGAAAATTCAATATTTCAAAAACGGGTTAAAGAATTATTTTTAAATTTCAGTTTTAAATGTATATTAGTATACTCAAAATTGGCATACCAAAAGTTGTTTTGAAAAATGTTGTAAACATTTTATACCTGCCTACATGTATATGTATTAAAAATTGATTTTTACAATTTAATTTTTTTTTTTTAATACATTCATATTTTTTTAAGTAATCAAATGGCATACCTTTTTTGAGCTCTAAGTTATTTATAAGACTGTTTATACAATTTGTTGAAAATGGAACACACATAAGAAAAAGATGATGAAGTGATCAATGGGCGTGTTCCCCCTTTGGCTACATTAGCTTGAGTGCCCTGCGACTGTTATAGTCCTTCAGCCTTCAGCACAACTTTGACATTGTACTCCGCACAGGCTTGGTACGTTCCTTTCTGGACGTCATTATGCCGATCTCGTTCCTGGGTTCGATATTGCTTCATCGGTACGGGCTTTAAGGCATGTGTTTTGAAAAATGTTTTTGATGCTGAAACAGCTAACTTGAGCCGATAAATTTTTAATTTAATTGCCGTTTTTGACCACCCTTTAACTTTTTTTGCCTATCACCTACAATTTTCGAAAAAATTATTTTTTTCAAATTTGAACAGTGCCGTAAGTTTCTTTTTGAACACCCCTAAGGGTTTTCGGTACTTTTTGCTTTTTGGTACTTTGTGTTTAGGTATACTCTGAGTTTTTCGGTACTCTGGATACTTTCAGTTGTATATTTATTAGATTTTCTTAGAACACGCTTGGGCAGCTGTTCAGCTAGTCAATGCCCAAATAGCTTAGGCAACTTGTTATTTATAAACGCATTCCAACGATTGCCCAAATGTGACCTCATTTATTCAGTGACATGCCTGTATTTATTCATTTTTGAATAAATTAATGAATTTTAGTATGCTTTGGGACACGTTCAACTAGTTTTTCATTCTTTTCAAAACTAGAAAATTAGAAAACCAGAAATATTTGCCTACCTTATTCATTAAACGTGTCTTCTTTGAAGTAAGATTTGGACAGCCAATTTCAGTGGCTAAGTTAGCCAATCGGTGCTAAATGTTTATAAATAACATTTTGGAGTTGGACAGTTGTCTAAAGTTAGACATTGCTTGGAATGGGTTTACCACTGTTTGAGTTTTCGATACTTTGGATTTTTCGATACTTTGGGTGCTAAATGTTTATAAATAACATTTTGGAGTTGGACAGGTGTCTAAAGTTAGACATTGCTTGGAATGGGTTTATAAATACCACTGTTTGAGTTTTTCGATACTTTGGATTTTTCGATACTTTGGGTTTTTCGGTACTTTGGGTTTTTCGGTACCTTCTTTGGGGTGTTTGGTTCTTTGGTTTTTTCGGATCTTTGGGTTTTGGTTCTTTGCGTTTTCGGCACTTTGGGTTTTTCGGTACTTGTGGGACCTTGGCACTCCATATGTGGGATATTCGCAAAATACCACAAATGGGATATTGGTCAAAATGGATCAATTTGTTTTAGAAATTGGTAAGCCATGGAAAATTTGTACTCAATGTTCCAAGTTTTTTAATGAATTTTTAAAGTTCTAGGTTTATTCATTTAAGTGATACCTAGAAAAAAATTAAGAAATTTATACAAAATCTATCCCTAACCAATTACTGAAACTAGACGACCTTTTATCAAGTTTCAGTGCCCTTTCAGATGGTATATGTAAAAAATTTTTACGAATATCCCACAAATCGTCCCTCATCTTACGAAGTGACGTAACTCGCAAATTGACGTTTTGGAGATTTGGGCATATATGTGCTTGGTTAACTTGATTGCATATTTCTACATCATTAGATTCCCTGAAAAATGTCTGGAACATGGTTCAATGCGTTATGACATAGTTGGCATAACTGCAATTTTAGGAAAAAAGTTTTTCACGAACAGACGAAACTGCAATTATGTGGGTAGCAGTTTTACGTTTTATTGCAAATTATTGTGTAAATAAAGTGGTTTCAGGGACTAGGTGCATTTATCGGTGAGTAGAAATAAAAACGCCTTAAGTTTATGCTAAGATGTTGCTACTGACCTATCACTAAATAAAATGTAAATTGCATTCGGTTCTTCCTGTTAACAATACTCTGTCAAACAAAAATTGTCAATACAAGGCTTATGGGCGAGCTTTTTTGAAAACAGTAACACCTGTGCATACTGTCACAACACTAAAATGTCTCACTAATAAGTTTTTTCAAAACAGTGGTGTCTGTGTATACTGTCACGACGATAAAACTTGTCACTAAAATTTCTCACGAACTGACGTATCTGGTTGATCGATTTTTTGTAACTGTTTTTAGTATCGCATTTACATTGAATCTCATATCATTTTAAACTTTAACATATTCTTGTAATCTTACAAAAAAAAAAATATCAAAACCGTTGTAAAACACAGAAGTAACGCTTATAGAAGGAGGACACAAAACTAAAAACTGCTCTCCTGTAAAATATTGAAAAAGCAGATACGTCAGTTCGTGAGAAGAGGGACGAAATGAGGTGTCAAAAATCACTATAACCTTGAAAAATTTTTAAAAATTAATTTAAAAATATCTATGGCTGACCAAGAACTGAATTTAGCTGACCTTTCATAACTAATTAGAATTAGATGACACACTTTCTTTTGCGAATATCCCATATATGAGAGATGTCAAGAGCCGAAAACGTGATGCAAATTTCATCAGTAGTATCATCATTGTTTTCCAAAATTAATGGCAACCATCATTCTGGAGCGGATAAAGGTTAGAATCGAGTCTACACTCAAGAGGCATCAAGCTGGTTTCCGCAGTGGGCGGTCTTGTGTCGACCATATCAACACTCTGCGTATCGTTCTTGAGCAGTCTGCGGAGTTTCAATCACCGCTTTACCTCATGTTTGTGGATTTTGAGAAGGCCTTTGACCGAGTCAACCGTGAATGTATATGGAGATCACTTCTTGGTAGAGGAACTCCCCCAAAAATTGTTGCCATTATAAGAGAGTCCTATAACAACGCAAGATGCTTTGTTTTACACAATGGGCAGCTATCCGACTCTTTCGAAGTGCGGCAGGGTGTGAGACAGGGAGATGTTCTATCGCCAATTCTCTTTCTACTGGCGATTGACGATGTCTTGACGGCCAGCGTTGGAACATCAGAGAGGCAGGGCATTCAATGGAGACCGTTTGAAAGGCTTAGCCACTTAGACTATGCCGATGATATATGTCTCTTGGCAAATAACATCAGCGGGCTGAACGGGATGTGTCAAGCTCTGAAGGTAAAAGGAGAGGCGAGTGGTCTGAAAATAAATAGCAAAAAGACAAAAATAATGCTCACAGGCCGCTCCACACATCAGCGTATTTTAGTACAGGAGACGCCAGTTGAAGAGGTTGAACAATTTAACTACCTTGGAAGTATTGTTTCAGCAAATGGTGGTACTGATCTGGACGTTCAAAGTAGAATAAATAAAGCTCGCGCAGCCTTCGGTTCTCTCTCCCAAATTTGGAAATCATGTCAAATCTCCTTGCGCACAAAGTTGAGATTCTTCGAATCCAATGTCAAATCCGTGCTGTTATATGCTTGCGAAACCTGGAAAGTCACGACTACCATCTCAAAGAAATTGCAGGCTTTTGTGAACCGTTGTCTACGCCATATTCTAAAAATTCGCTGGCCACAAATTATATCAAACGAGGAATTGTGGCGCAGGACAAGCCAGGAGCGGCTGGACGTTGACATAAGAAAGCGTAAATGGCAATGGATTGGTCACACACTGAGGAAACCAAACGATGAAATTGCAAAGCAGTCATTTGAATGGAATCCTCAGGGTGCACGGCGGGTTGGAAGACCAAGAACAACATGGAAATCAACAGTTCTAGCAGAAGCAGACTCCCAGAGAAAGACGTGGCCACAGTTAAAATATCTATCTGCAGACCGAGAAGGATGGAAACGATTTGTTGGCGCCCTATGCCCCAACCGGGGTTACAGGACTTGATGATGATGATGAGTATCATCATTATTATTCCATTACCAAACCGCATTAGATAAAAATAAAAAAATCTTAACTTTTCTTAAGAAAATTTCCTGTTTTGAATATCCTATATCACCCCCTTATGCCAGAAGCATGAAGGTGCAAACTTGAAATTTTTGCGACATCGTGTTTGAATGTTGTACTGAGAGCGAAGTCTTCATTCAACTTAACAACCCGACTCCACATCAGGAGATCATTTTTCTCAGATATTTTTACCTAATTGTTTTATCTGCGCTGGGCAAAACATGCTTTGACATTTCTTAATTATTAATTCTTACCACTTACCATAACTTTATCCTTTAGTACTCGTACCAACTTTTTATGCCAAATGTTCAAAAAAAGATTTGTTTAAAATTATAAATAAAATAATTATTCTGAACTTTATACCTAAGATTAAATTTTAATGGCGTCAAGTTGGGAATTTAAATAAAGTAAAAAAAAAAACAATTCACTTCCAAATGGTTTCATGACTATTATCTTTCGGTTTAAAAAAAAATCACATAAAGAAGATGATTGACCTGAACAAATTAATATATGTATAGTACCGCGGACGAGGGGCGTTGTGGAATCTGACTGTTGATAATAAAATATTTTAGAAATATCTCTGGTGTAAGAATATGTATGTATGAATAAGTACCTACTCCTACAGAGAGTTTTTTTTTATATACAGCACATACCTATAGCAATAATATGTAGGGATTTCGAATAAAAATCAAGAAATCGTGCAAGTGCCATTCCCTGCAGGAAATTAATTTTCAATTATTTCCAATCATTAATTAAGTGCATTAAATTGGATTTGGGTATTTATAATAATAATCCATGCAAAATTAAAGATTCAATTTTACATTTATTGGTGGTTAATTTAATGACGTTTGACTAATTCTACGCGTGATTTTGCGATTAGCGAAACCTTTATGAAAAAATGTTACTTAAAAAAGTTCATAGCTTAAGCATCGCATCAGGCTTTGAGATATTGATAAAAGAAAATTCTATTAAAGGTAAATATTTAATACGTCGGTGAAGCTAACAGGGCAACTTTCACCCACGCAAACGGGATCTTGACACAAGTTTGCAGTTTTTTGAATTATTGTTTGCATTTATATTCCAGATTTTGCAGTGTACCAAATAAAGGTGCAGTCGAGTGATTTTCTAGCTAAACTGTGAAGTTAGCAGGTGACGTGCGTCGTGTACCTCTGGAACCAAGCATACTAGATACTTGCAGTAAGGCTCCAAATTTCCAGGTTTTTTGCACTTCAAAGATAGACTAGTTTCCAAATTTGAAGTCCTTAATTTGAACAAAAATGCATACTGACCTGCAAACTTCAGAAGCTTCCTTTTCTTCACCATTGACTGTGATGAAAATGTTTGCTTATTTAAAGTAACTCCAGTAGAAAATAACGTGTTTCTAATATAGAAATTGTAGCGAAAAGAATCATGGTGGTTGAGTGGCATAAGACTCCCTTGCTATGGCTGACCAGACGTCCTCTTTTAACAGGACATGTCCTCTTTTTGCTTAAAAAAAGTACGGTATCTTTACATAAAAAAACATGCAATTGTCCTCTTTTTTTAAAACTTTATTCAACACCAAATCAAAAATTTTCTGCATCTTTCTAGTGTGAACACGACCTAAAAAATATTTGTTCCTGCACTCATTCACTTCTGAGCACAACGCCATCTTTATTTTTCAAGCTGTCATTTGACAGTAACCACTCATTTGACATAATACAACACAACGGTTTGTTTTGTTTTGTTTATCATGAGTGCGTTTTTCATGTGAAAAGAAATGAATTAAGAAATAAAATGCCAAAGCATAAATGTATGTTGAACGAAGAACTGCAGAAAAATATCAAATGTTTTGACAAAAAAATGTAAATGAACAACAATCGTATATTTTTTCAATTATTTATTTGAAATTTTTGAAGGTGTCCTCTTTTTCGTGGTTTTGGATCTGGTCACCCTACTTGCTCCTTTCACTGTATTGTACGGCTTCCCAGCTATATCTTATTAAAGATCATTATGCTAATTTGTTTTTTCTTAAAATCTTACTCGAAACCTTTACTAAAATACCTGGAACGTTAAAGATTTATAACAACCCTAAACATCACATCATAATAATTAGCCATTTGAATGTCCCAAAGCTGGTGCAAATAAAATACACTAAAACAAAAATATCGAAGATCTTCTCACACCCGAAACACCTTTTTTTACAAAGAAATAAAAGAGCTAATAAGATTTTTATCACTTTGCCGTCACATTTTAAAGCAAACATTTCCCTTTTCGTCCCTCCCAACGGCCGGCCGGCCGGTCGACCCATCAGTTAAATCAGATAAATTCGAATTCAATACGTTTTGGTTAATAATCCATAAAACATCCATAAATTCGATCAGAAAAACATCTGTGCATTCCTCATCTTAACGATAGTTCTCAGGTGCATCAACATATGCTTCGACTTCTCTATACATCGCACCACGCCATCCAATATGGTATTCCATATCAAATGACCATGCTGCTGTTGTGAACAACCACGTTACTTTCCTACTTGCCGAACGATCGACGACGAACGCGACGAACCACCAGCCGGGAAAGATAAATCAAAAACTCGGACTTTCAAGACTCTGCGGAGTCGAATGTCCGAAAACATTTAGCTACAGAGGTATATACATATACATACGTATAATTCTGCCTCTGCCTCAACTCTTTTCATGGTTAAATGATCCTGCAGAGGTGTGTGCTTTGTGGTGAGAAGAAACGGAATTCCCAAGAGATTCTCAGGTTCTCACCAGCATCAGCCCATAGTCGACACTCGACGTCGTCGTCGTCGCCAGCGACATGGCAGTGGCAGACCTTGTGGCTGGGCAGGGCATGGGCTCTTTATAGAGGTGTTCCACCGCACTGCGCTGCTGGTCTCCTACCCACGTTTATACTTTGTCGAACAACTGGAAGTCTTTTTATAAAAGTGCTGAGGATTTTGCCGGTTTCTGGTTTCTGTCTAAGTAAGATTCGTTCCCCTTCCCTTTCTGACCTAGCCTGATGATGATGGTATCCATGTTCTCGTCTTTGTTGGATTCTGTCAGCCTCCTCGGTTTAGATCTCTCACCTTAATTATTACTGTCGGTGTTTGTTCATCTTTACCTATTAAGGATTTAAATGGAATTTTCTTGGTCACAGGTCATCATTCTGTTCTCAAGTGGTTCTTCAGATACTTTTTGTTCACCTTCGATTGTTGTGGGATTTTGTTGTCATTTTTTTAGTTTTGAACAAGAGCATCTTATCGGGTTAGGGTTTTTCGTTTTTTTTTATATATATGCATTCGTGCGGTGATTCTTTGGTACAAAAAAAAAGTTTAAGAAATTTCGTAGACATCGTGGCTTCAGTTAATTTTTTTTTTTTTACGTTTGGGTATTCCTGTGGTTTTTTGGTTAGTTTTTTAAGTGGTCTTTCCCATTACGTTAGGATTTTCAGTGTTTCTGCTTTATCGAGTGCACAGGTGTGTTTTGTTGGGTTCTTTTTTTGAAATTCATTTTTTTTCTGGTTGAATTAATTTTGATTGAAAATTATTTTTTTGTCTTCTTTCAACTGCTTGACAGAATAATTTATTTGATGATGGTAGAGGAGGATATTTTATTTCTGTTTTCATTTTTTGTTTAGTTTTGTTTTGTTACAATTTGTTAAAGAATTGTGTGAGAAGAGTTATTTGAGAAGAGTTATTTTACTCGTACATTTATATTCGTTTCTATCATTCTTGAAGAATACTCAAACTGGTATTAATAGCTTCTTTTGTGTTTGATTTTATAACCTATACCTGGGGATTCATTGGCACTTGGCACACGACGAAAGGTTTGAAACTGTCGTCAAATTGAATATGAATTGAAGCTACCAATTCTTTTTCGATTTTTTATAAAAACTCAAATTAAGTTTAAGTTTCAATGTTAGGATTTAAAGAAAAAAGTCGAAACTGAAAAGTACAAATTTTTGATTACTAATTTGCAGAAATATGTCGGGTTTGTTTCACAATTTTGGTGTTTTTTTTTTTTATTCTACGCAATAGGTGTGTATGTAAGGTTAGGTTGAAGTGGTTACGAGCGGACCACGTGACGTGGCATGCTTGCCTTTTTAACAGTGTCCGGTTATGTAAGGCTTTGTATGAAAGTTGTGCTTAAACTACTTAAAGATAGCAATCAATTAAGCCGCTTCAGATCCAGCATTGTTCAGATCTTTTAGGTTGCCAAACAAGGTTTGTTCTTGTAGCATCTGTCTTCACCTGAAGTTTCCATGCAGTGATGGATATACCGACTTTAATCCTATATATATAGCTTAATATATACTAATGTTCCTTTTTTGGAGAATTAATCAGCTTACAATTTTCTGAAATGTCCCTATAGCTAGGCACCCAGCACAGGTGAATATATAATAACTATGGTGCACCATCTTTATCAGATATTAGGCAGTTTAGAGTTCCTCTAGAATTTTTTTTTGGGACAGGGTGCAGCATTTGTATAGGAACGTATGGTTTTCTGATGAGAAGATAATGCCGAATTTCATATCACATTTTCTTAACCGACGTTGGACTGTCATGCCGACGGTGTGGGTTCGATTCCCCGCCGCCGTGCCACCAAAGAACATAAATGTTTCATCCGAGGTACTGCCTCTTGCGAGGAACTGACAAATCCTCCAAGAGTATACTTGTCATGAATAAGTGCTTCTCATCTAGCCGTTCGGACTCGGCAAAAAACTGTAGGTCCCCTCCATTCCTGCCAACAACACGCACACAGGAATGGTTGTCAGTTGTAAGTCACTAGGCCCTGGTTCTCCACGAGCTGTTGCGCTACCCAATTTATTTATTTTTTCTATACCAATAACCTTCTCCCAGCTGGCTCGGTCCCTATAGCTAGCTGTCTCCAGTTTCGCACGAAATTTTGGTTGATCTTGTCTTCCACTTCCGAGCGTCACCTGTTATGCTGCCCTCCTCTTCTGCGTGGCCCCACGGAACTGGATTTAAAGACTTTCCAGGCCGATACATTGGTGTCCATTCACTCTTGGTGACCCAGCCACCTCAGTCGTTGGCTTTTCACTTTTATGGCTAGGACGGTGTCGTCCGTATTGTTCGTTGTTGTAACTTCTTCTCCATTACTCATCTATGCAGATTGCAGACGAGACCTTAATTCACCCGGAGAATTTTTATCTCAAAAGCGTTCACATCTACCGTTAATAGTGTACCTGCCTCTGCATCATACATCAGGACCGGGATGATAAGTGTCTTATACAGGGATCCTTTATTTGTTTCAGAGGGAGCTTTGATCCTCAAATGCATTTTTTAAACTCAAAGAAGAAGCAATTGGCAAGAGTAATTCTCCGTTTGATCTCTGCGCTGGTATTATTCACTGAGTTGATAGCGGAGCCCAGGTACAAAAGTCGTTGACCACATCGAAATTAAAGCTATCTTCCGCTAAATTTGTATTGGTTGTCCTTTCTTGTTGACAGCATATATGTATTTTGTGTTGACTCCATTCACCGTTAAACCTATCTTCTTGGCTTCCTTTTCAATACTCACGAACGCGCTGTTGACATCACGCTTTGTTAATCAATGCGGAAAACGCTGCAAGAAGAGAAGAAATCCAGGAATCGTACCAAATATCCAAAGATGTTATTGGGACAAAAAGCAACACCAATCATCTTGTAATAGATTTAGATGGCACACTTTTAGTATTAATCATCAGCTACGCAGATGGAAGGACCTTTTTTGTGTCTTGCTAAATGAGGAGAGTGCTGAAGTGCCCCACCTTAATAATGCGTAGGTCCTATAGGGATATTGACAGCGAACCCCTGTCAGAATCGGAAATTGTGCCTCCACTGTTGACGTGAATGTTTTGCACTATTCTTTCAAGAACAATGTTGAAGAAGTCACATGACAGCACATTGCTTTGCCTAAAACATTTTTTGACATCAAAGGTAATGGTGAGGTCTTTCCCGACTTTGATGTAGCAGTGTGTATTCTCCATTATCATCAGCACAAACGAACTATTTTTGGAAGGATCCAAAACTAGACATTGCTCTACATAGCTCATCTCTATAGAATATATTGTGTACGCGGCCTTGAAATCAATGAAAAGTTGGTGGGTATCGATTTGAAATCCCTGGGTTTTTTTCCAATATCTGCCATTGTAGTGCGAATATTTGGTCGATGGTAGACTTTCCTGGCCTAAAGCCAAATTGAAATGGCTTCAAGCGTTCACAAAGTACATCAGAGCGCAGAGAAGATCTTTTATGTGATGATAAAAAGACTTATGCCTCTGTAGTTGGTGCAGTCACGTAATGGTATTTACTTAGTTGCGAAAAACAAAACAAGCTTACCTCGGGTACGGATTGATTAACCTAGCAAACGAAATAATATCAAGGAGTTTTGGATATTTACGTGGAATAGTAGGTCTCTTAATAGTGTACGTGCTGGTGGAACAATTATAAGAGATCCTGACTGCTACAAAGAAGATACTACCGGAATCCAAGAGATTCGATAGGATGGGCCTTGAAAATCAAAGTTAACACTAACAAACTAACACTACTATGATGAGTTTAACCGAGAGCGGAATCAGTGTTTATTTGAGAGCTTGGCTTTCGAGGTCGTACGCCAAGGCAGGAAGGCTCCCCGCGAAACAAAATATTTTCCATACATTTCATACAATTTGTCATCTTTTGAATGCATCTCAAAGCTGGATTTCTTAACTAATAATAATTTTAAAGTAAATCTGCCCCCCCCAGATGGACATCCTATGTATGTCCTTAATGGATTTTTTCGTTAACAGCAGAATCAGCTAAAGGTCCTGACTTTTAATTATGTGAATGAATACCTCACACTCACGATAATCCTCATCAAGGCTGCATTTTGAAACATAAGCTTCATATGCGCATGCCCTGATAGTGGAGAAAGATTATGGCAACAAAGACACAATCTATGGGCTCCTGAACAAGGCATAAATGTTCAGTGCGTAAAGCTATAGCATTAAAACTAATATGTTAGTGATTTTAATGCCAAACAAGGAAGAGAAGAGATCTTTGGTCTCACAGTTGGAAAGTATAGCCTGCGTGAAATAACACAGATTGATCGACTTTGATGTTGTTTTACCCCCATATTAATAAACGGCGGATTACAACGTGCTATAGCGTTTCTACATCTGTTAACTAGTAATTCTTATTAACAAATGCGTAATAGTCTGTGACGTGTGTTAACGTACGGATAACTTTAACTAGCCAGATTCCAAGTATAATGAACGGATAACTTCTTAACACATACACGCACGCGTATTATAGCACCGTTTACTGCTACCAGTATACACTTCGTAAGGCAGTGCATGCATGTGACACATATATTAGAAAATCACCATAATTTGATGAAGTGGTGAATTTGGTGAAGTGATAAATACTGGAAAGATATCATATCTTTTTTAATAAGAAAAGTTATCAAGCGGACAAGTTGTCTATCCGTGTGCCAGTTAACACGTGTGTTAGGGAGCGGATACCAGTTTTTTATTAATACTGCTGTTAGTGTTTATGAAGTCCAATGCCACCCTTATTAAGCATTAAGAACCTGTGGAAATATTGCCAAGAAGCCATTGGGCATGTCGCCTTTATAAGCCATGAAGAAACCCATGGTTTGATGATAAATGCCGACAAGTGACTAGCATGTGCTGAAGTATAACCCGAAAAATATGTAAATTAAACGTTTCAATTTTCAGGGAATTATTTTCAAAGCTTACGGGATCACTTATTAAGTTTATTACATAATACTTCTTTATTCATACAAATTTTTTTTTAATAATAATTAGGAGTACTTTATTAATTAGGAGTACTTTATTCACTGTTCACTGTTAACCGAATTTTCAATTACTGGGCAAATTCAAAATTACAGACCAAAGGATCAACAATAAAAAATAGGCTTTCGTTGGCTTCATAGTCAGCACTAGCGCAAAGATAATTAGATAATCTTAAGGGCTCATTATTGAAGTCACCTATTTAACTTACGTATAGAGGAAAGGATTCAAGACGTCTACCTTCCTGATAAGCACTGGGACTGGCTTGATTCAGTGAATCTAGAATTTCAAATTCCTTTAATGCTGTTCCCTTATATATATTCCTGT
This sequence comes from Dasysyrphus tricinctus, assembly GCA_963921185.1. Taxonomy (NCBI): domain Eukaryota; kingdom Metazoa; phylum Arthropoda; class Insecta; order Diptera; family Syrphidae; genus Dasysyrphus; species Dasysyrphus tricinctus. Next base: position 79,504,720 of record OY992531.1, read on the forward strand.
TCAACCACTGCACTTTGATGCGTTTACGAGACATTCCCAGTCAAATGATATCTATGACAAACCATAAGTATTATGAAAACTCAGTTTAAGCGCCATTATGAGCTCAATCAAATGAACAATGTAATTAATTTTTTAATTGAAAACAACATCATTAATCAACTAACACACGATATGGCGGCATCTCCTGCATTGTAATTGAGCTTAAGCAGAGTGTGGGGCTGATACGGTGGACCCGCCTGTGACGCTATCAGCTTAAAATCTCTCAAAACCCCGACTACTATGACTACGACCACAAAAACGAAAACGCCAATAACAACAACGACGGATGACTTAATTCACTGAACGGAATTCAAATCGGATCCGCGGTAGCTCACTCCTTCAAGCAGTTTAAAGTATTTATGATGCGCAAAGTACAATGTCTGATTGATTAATCTGGGGAAGTGGCGCCGGCCGTAGTCGTAGTCGTGTCGGTCGGTGAACATTTTTATCCTATTCCGAACAGATTCGTAAAGTATAAGTCCGTATTATAGGTGCGTGATGCTTGGAATTCTATTTCAATATATTCATACCGACGGAAGTGCAGCCTAATAGTGTGGCACAAGTGTGCCGAGGTCTGTAAGTTGTCGTCATGTAGTCGCTTCGATCTTAATCGAGATGACTTGTTTTAGACAAAACATATTATGCGGTGCTTTAGTTTAGATAAATTCGATTAATAAATAATTTACGAGTGTTGACAGACATGTGAATTTTAATATTCATTGCGATTACAGATAGTTTTGTTTATAACATCCCCAAAGTAATGCCGGCGATGATGAGATTAGATTTGCATAGGTATAGTATATCTGGGTATGAGGAAAAAAGAACCAGTGAGCTTCGTGTTCGTGATAGACTTATAAATTATTATTAAACATTTTGTGCACTTAAGATTATGAAAGTTTGATGCCCTTATATAGCAAGATAGTTGAAATAGAATGTAATAGAATAGTGTCTCCAAGTACGAAACGTTTTTCAAACTTTACTTTAGGTGGTGCTATAGTCACAGCTGGAACATGAGGCTGTAATAGAAATCTTCAGTCAAGTTGATTCTTAGTGCATAGCACTGTCATGCCGAAGGTGTGGGTTCGATTCTCAGCCGTGCCACCTAAAAACAGAAATGTTTTATCCGAGGTACTGCCTCTTGCGAGGAACTGACAAATGCTCCAAGAGTAGGTATACTTGTCATGAAAAAAGTGCTTCTCATTTAGCCGTTCGAACTCGGAAAAAAATTGTAGGTCCCCTCCTTTCCTGCCAACAACACGCACACAGGAATAATTGAGAGTTGTAAGTCACTAGGCCTGGTCAGGGCCGGCCCGAGCTAAATTAGTACTTTACGCAAGCTTCAACATTAGCGCCCCTCAATTGCTGTTTTTGGTGGAAGAAGTCATGTTCTAACTACCAAAGTTGTAGACTTTGATATGCGTTTTTTTTAACGAAGTATCCCCAATAGACGAATGAGGTATCGCCAAGAGGTGAACAAAATTGGGAGCGGTAAGATATCCCGCAAACCAAAATCTCGAATAACGAAATCTCGCATTTTTTTAAAGGTCCCGAATAACGAAGTATCGGAAATTTAAAATCTTGTTTTTCATAATCTTGCAATTACAAAATCTCGCTTTTAACAATCTCGTATTCAAATCTCGCACCAAAAAATCTCGCAAACTTCAACCAAAATCTTGCAAATGAAAATCTCGTAAATTAGAATCTCACAGCAACGTATCGCTCTTAGCTTTGCACTGGAAAATACTAATCGTGCTAATTAATTAATTTATAGAACTCTATATATTTTCTATTTCAAGGCCCAATAAAAAAATTGATGCAATTTAAGCGTAACATATTACAAATTTACAACTGGTTATACAATCTCTTCGTTCTCTCTCGTTTTCTTCATAATAATTGAAATAAAAACAATAAAGGCTCTTCTAAACCAACGCGAAACATTCGCTGAAGACAGTTTTTGTGGTTGTTGAGCATTGTGTATCTGCCATATTTGTTGCGAATGATTCGCCATGATCTCGCGTTGGTTTGGGAGAGACTTAACAATTTAAAAACACCAGTATGGTCTAAAAGTTAGTGGTCACTGGATTTATATAATTTGCAGAGGGTATGATATCTAGAAAAATTTTATTGGATTGCATCAAATACATTTTGCGAGATTTTGATTTGTGAGATTTCGTAGTCAACCAAACAAAATCATGCACTTTGCAAAGATTTTGTGATTGAGTTTTTTTTAACTGTGGGTGTGAATTGGAAGCTAGGCATCGACTTGTTTTTTGAATAGTAGATCTGTCTTTAAACTCAGAATATGAACAGATATCAAGTTTGGTGTGAGCTTTAAAAAAAAAACTGAAAATAAAAAAAAATAAAAGGTAGGTAGGGGTAGTGGCTATCTTGATTGATACTTGCTCAAGGCGCCCATTGGGTTCAGCGCCCTGCGCATTTGCACCGCTTTCACGTATAGCTTATCCGGCCCTGGGCCTGGTTCTTCACGACCTGGGGGTCAATTCTCGATCTGTGAAACTGTGAAATGAAAACAAAGTTATCATTTCAGTTTTCACAGAGTTTTATCATTTTATCACTTCACAAACACGCGCAATGCGATTCCCGAACTAGTTATGAAAAACAGATGTCAAAGTGAGTACTAAAAAGAACTAAAATGACAAATGCTACCAATTGCTCATAGAAAAAGATGATTGTGACGTCATAGAAAGACCAAGATGGCGACTTAAGTGTATCCAATGAGCACAATTTGTTTCTGTTTATCATTTTTCTTTTCACAGGTTTTCACAGAATGAAATGATTGTGATAAACGAATTATCATATGAAAACATTTTGGCATTTTTTCACACTTGAGAATCGCATTTGGTGTGAAGGCGTTATCATATTTATCACTTCACAGTTTCACAGATCGAGAATTGACCCCCTGTTGCGCCATCCAATTCTTGTTTTTTTATTCACATTCTAAAGGTGTTTTTTTTAGAGGTATAGAACTTTGAAATGGAATAAAACAAAGATGATTTTTTTAAATTGACATGAAATTTACTTTATTCGAAAGATAATCTTGTGGCATTATAATTTAAATATGATTTCTAGCATATGACCACCACGGCTTGCTTGGACATAGTCTAATCTGAAGGTCCAATTTTCGATGACTTTTTCCAATATTTGTGGCTGTATATCGGCAATAACGCGGCGAATTTTGTCCTCCAAGTGGTCAATCGTTTCGGGCTTATCAGCTTAGACTAGCAACTTCACATATCCTTACAGAAAATAGTCAAGCGGCGCTAAATCGCATGACATTGAAACTATGCGGTTAACAAACGTTTCCTTCAATAAATCAATTGTGGCACGAACTGTGTGACATGTTGCGCCGTCTGCACATCATGGTTGTTCAATTGATGAACGAAAAAGTCAGTAATCATGGCTCTATAGCGGTCATCATTGACTGTAACGTTCTGGCCAGCATCGTTTTTAAAGAAGTACGGACCAATTATTCCACCAACCCATAAAGCACACCAAACAGTCAGTTTTTTGTATGCAATGGTGTCTCAACATACACTTGAATATTACCATCACTCCAAATACAGGTGTTTTGTTTATTGACGTATCCATTTAACCAAAAGTGAGCTCCATCGCTAAACAAAATTCGCTTATAAAAATTGGGGTCAACGGCAATCTTGTTTTGGGCCCATTTGGCAAAATTTGGAAGCGTTGTCTAGGCGTCAGTCTATTCATGTTGAAATTCCAAACCAAATTAAATATAAATCACTTGACAGCCGACAAAATGGCCGCCAGTTAAAATAGTTGCCAACTTAAAGTTATATACCTCTAAGAAAAACACCCTGTATTAAATCTGTTGTAATAAGTTAAAACAGCATAAGTCATTTTTTGTCCTTTTTCAGTACGAGCAAAACAAGTTTTGTTTATTTTTAAAACTAACTATTTTATTTATTAAAAAAAAGTACTGGAGCCAGGTAAATGAAATTTATTTTCAGAATATGTAGATAGTGGCAATACCCAGTTAATCCTATCTTTATTTTTGTAAAAAGCCTTTTATTCTTTTTAAGGGACTTTAGCTATTTAAAAAAAAAATACTATTTAAATGAACATAGTAGCTTACGTGACATAAGATATTTTAATAATTTCTTTGGTAATATATTTTAGAGACTTAAGTCAACTTCACAGTACACATATTAAAGGTAATATCATTTAGAGCTTTGATTTTTGTTTCTTCTGCGCATATATCAAAATTTGTGTCAAATGTCAGTATTTGTTGTTGTTTTTACGTGTGTTTAAGTCATCACACTCCCAGCCATTTTTATTTCTGACAATTTCAATTTTAATTTGTTGTTGTTTTTACGTGTGTTTTCTTCCTCACTCGCACAGCCATTTTTTATTTTCGACTGACAACCTGCGCAGTATAAACCTTAGATTTGTGTACTGTGAGTCAACTTAACCTTTTTTCAAAAAATTGGAACACAAGTTTTGAACAATTTATGTCGATTTATGGCGATGTATTTATATCTATCACATTAAAGTGTCATAATAGCTTATGTCAGGACCTAGGCTACTTTAAAAAAATGCATTCTTTATAAGATTTGAAAGATTTATGGTCAATGTTGACATAAGCTGTTATACAAAAGCAATTTTTGTCCAAGAAAACTTAAGCTATTATGTTCTTATTATTAAGTGTTTTATATTTAACGTAGAGAAATGAGACCTGGACTAAAAAAAAGTTGAACAAATTGTGCATTTTCCAAGTAAAAAACTCGATTTTCACTTAAGTCGACTTGAGTTTTTTCAACTTATTGCCACAAGCATATTAGCTCATTACCTCTTATTAATATTGGAGATGAATTTGTCCGAAACTAAGACCTTCTTTCTTTCTTCTTAAGCAATGTATATTGTAAATTATTAAAAGCTCAAGCTCTTACTGTTCTTTTCCAACTATCCATTGCATTACTTGAGTAAGTCTTCCATAAGCTTCGGAAATAATGTTTCATAATACCTCTTCCTGTTCATATATTAGAAGAGGAATTCAACTATAACTTGGCGTAAACGAAACTGGAAACAGCTTGCTAGGGACAGAGCTGGTTGAAAGACGCCTATTGGTCGATGTGCTAACATTTTTTCTGGGACTTGAAAAAAAATTTAATATAATTTTTAAAAATCTACCAGTGACCAATTATAGAAGCTATAGTGATCTAGTGGCCTTTCAGATTTACATTTTTTTAGATAGTGTTCGAAAACTGATAAATACTAAAGCGGGCCATTCACGTCAAAACTGTCGCAAGAACTGTCCGACAAATTTCAGTCGTATACGACAGATTCTACTGTGAATGTCCTTGTTGTACATCGGACCGTGCGACTAACGACAGGTTGGAAGTCCGTTGAAAATTTTAACGAACCTTGCGACACGACCGAATGGTCGTATAGTAAATGGCAGTTTTTGAGACAGTCCTTGTGACCGAACTACTCAGTCTACGAATAATCTTCATAGTTTTTATTTTGTTTCTAGGTGGCGAAATAAATAAAATCAAATTGAAGGAATTTTTGACACACTGTTCGTAAAACTTGTTCGCAACGTGTGTGCGTACTTTCGACAGTCGTTGCAACAGTCCGATCGACAGCCTGTGTGACAGTCTTAAAGTGAATGGCCCGCTTAAAGCGGGCCATTCTCGTTGAGACTAGCGGGCCATTCACGTTGAGACTGTCACACACCAGGCAGTCGATCGGACTGTTGCAACGACTGTCGAAAGTACGCACACACGTCGCGAACCAGTTTAACGAACGGTGTGTCAAAAAATTCCTTCATTTTGTTTTTTATTTATTTCGTCTCCTAGAAACAAAATAAAAACCTGCATATAGTTTGAAGATTATTCGTAGACTGAGTAGTTCGATCGCAAGGACTGTCTCAAAAACTGCGATTCACTAAACGACCATTCGGTCGTGTCGCAAGGTTCGTTGAAATTTTCAATGGACTTCCAACCTGTCGTTAGTCGCACGGTCCGATGTACAATAGGGACATTCACGTTAGAACCTGTCGTATACGACTGAAATTTGTCGGACAGTCCTTACGTGAGTTTTAACGTGAATGGCCCGCTTAAGGTTTAAAAAAAAACTTATGTTTCAAAATATTGAGTTTTCAAAATTAATTTATTAAGATATTTTTGGATACCGAAAATATAAAAGTAATGTTTGGAAAAATGCTTGTACAACGCTTAAAATAAAGTTCAAACAAAATTAACCTAGTCATTCAGACTGTAGCGGAGTAGATGTAGATGTAGTAGACGCAGACGTATCGAACAGCGGAGTTTGATTCTTTAAAGGAGGGCCGTAGTCAGGAGTGGATCACAAGGGTTTGAAAATTCCTTTATGGAATCTGTTTGGGTACGCCTCCTCATTATGAAAACGAGTTTTCGGGATTTTAGGGCCGCCATCTTGAAAAAGAGATTGGTTGGTTCTTATTAAAAAAATAATTATTTGAGTGACCATTGTACTTTAATAAACTGTGGACTTATTTAGTGGGCCTGAGGTCAAAAAAGAGATGTTTTTATTTAATAACTCTTTCACATTTAATTTTACAACAAAATGTCCAATTAAAATTTTGAAGAGCTTACTCGTAGTTTTTGTAGTACCTCGTGGCTTGATGGTAAGTGCGTAGGACTGTCATGCCGAAGGTGTGGGTTCGAGTCCCAACCTAAAAAAACAGAAATGTTTTATTCGAGGTACTGCCTCTTGCGAGGAACTGACAAATCCTCCAAGAGTATACCTACTTGTCATGAAAAAGTGCTTCTCATTTAGCCGTTCGGACTCGGCAAAAAACTGTAGGTCCCCTCCATTCCTGCCAACAAACACGCACACAGGAATGGCTGTGAGTTGTAAGTCACTAGGCCTTAAACCCTAAACCAAGCATACAAAAAAGTAATTTTGTATTTCACCTCAGTAAATTTTGAAATGATAAAACATTTGCCTAGATTTTTGCATGAGAACTGTAAGCTAGGCTAAACGATGTAAACGATTATTTTTTTCACGCAAAAATATCACTGACATTTTTTTAACCTAAAAAAAAAATTGCGTTTGGCATTTGTATTTGCTTTAATATAAAAAATTAAAAAAATCGTTTTCAGCACGGATATTTTTTCGTTGAGTACAATTTTGTTTCACTACCAAGCTTTTTCACCCAAAATAACTGTATACTAAGCTTAAATGGTGAAATTTTCACTGAATTAGACTTGGTACTAGGTACAAGGAATGTTAAAAATAAGCTTTCGGGCCAGAACTGCGAAAAATGATAAGAAATGGTAAAGTTTAAATGGCTATATCTCTGTCAGTTTCGAATTAAAATTGAGTTTTGGACATGTCATATTTAAGCCCTGAGCCTCTGTTTTATTTTGTTTTGGCATGTCTTGAGCCCATCTTTGCTTAGAAAAAATGTATGAGCAATTAATAAAAAATTAAGAAATCTTTGATTTTTCGATTTTGTTTTCTGGGTTGTTTTCGTTAGGAAATTTAATTTCAAACAAAAAATTTTAAGTTCAAAACTGTCAAAATCGGCTTTGTTTCCAAGTTATACCAAACCATATTGAAAAATTGCCAGTGTTACCATTCTCTCAGAAACACAAGGTTTTATTTAGTAGCACTTTCAGTTTTAAGCATACTTATGCCCTAAACAAATATATTCAATAATAAAATCCCTTGTTCCTCTGCAACTTACAACTTACAAAGGTCAATAATAAACTTATTTTGAAAACTTTTAGTTGTAAAATGAAATGCGAACGTGTAAAAAATAAATAATAAACCAATCCGTTTTTCAAAATGGCGACTCTTACTTACTTACCCCAAAAACTCGTTTTCATAATGAAGAGGTGTATCCCAACCCAACAGATATCTACCATAAATCAAAATTTTGTCCATCGAAAAATGCGATTTTTTGACAAATTCAACTGTACTGAACGCAATGTTTTGAACAAAAAATTAAATTTTTTGTATAATTTTTTTCCAAAATCTTAAGTTCGAAACCTAATTTTAAAACAAAATTTGACTCTGTGAAGAGAGAATATAGTCAAAAAGATGTGCTTATTATTATCTTAGATATTTATTTCAATTTATAATCAAAACAACATCTCACACCAACATTCAATTAATTTGAAAAAAAAAAATCTTTTCATTTTACAACAAAACCAAAAGAAAAACAGCAGTTTTTGTAAGTTAATATATACCTACTATCGATTGTTTACGATTGCTTCTTTCTGATTTCATTAAGCCATCAATAAACAAAAAATCACGACCATACTTCCACTAATTTAATCTTTAAAACACAGTGATCTGATTTGATCGCATACCTGATACCATTACCATAGCCGAAACCGAAAAGATATTTATTTATACAAAAAATATGAGCCTCCGAAACCACAAAATAAACATCGAAATCGATCAACAGCACGAGTTAAATACATTTACGTCACGGTCCAATCAACTTGTCTTTTTCACTCGAATATAAATTGAACCAATATCGATTTTCTGTTTATTATAATTTCATTAAAATTTATTTAATTAATTAACTAGTCTGAGCGACAAAGTTGAAACTTGGAACTACAAGAATCCGGGTAATAGTGGAAGAAAAACAAAAAAATCAAAATACAAAATTTCTACAGGTTTCTTCATTTGCACGTACACATATCTACACCTACATACATATGTAAATATATATTAGGTATTTATATTTGCGGTTTTTCTCAGAAATTTAAAGTAGGCGCCAAGAAGTTCCATTTCATGTCAGATTTATAGTCTTATCTTTGCAATAAAATTATTATCAACTAATATCAACACATCGCGTCACTAAATTAAGGTTATGTTATTTTAATTTTTTTTCTTGTGGTACCTGTTCGAATACAGTGGCGTGAAATGAAGCCTAATAATAGGCTCACGAATTCATCGCGCACGTGAAGCGATTCATTTTGACGTCTTTCATTTGTATCTCACTCTCATCTTTTAAAAAGAAAGAGATGGCCAAGTGAAGCTGAAGTTTTTAAATTTTATGAAAGTTTCTGCCTCACCCCGTCATCTCTTTCCTTCCAATAAATAGGAATGAGATAGAAAAGAGAGCGAATCGCCTCACGTGAAGCTGATATGAACAACGCCAATGATATAAAAAATGAAAAGCCTCCACTTTTTTGTATTGAAACAATAGGCAAGTTCAGGAAAATGAGATCTCAGGGGGCTCAGTGTCAAAAACTGAGCAAGCGAATCCAATATTTTCTTTCCTCAGTAATTTGACGACAAAATTTCTGAGGAATCCTGTTCAAGAGACTGAGATTGCTGAGGGCTCTGAGATCTAATTTTCCTGAACTTGTCTAATATAAATGAAAAGATAGAAATGTGTAAGCAAAGTCAAACTTTCCAAAACAATAGGTGAGTTCAGGAAAATGAGATCTCGGAGCCTTCAGCAATCTCAGTATCGTGAACAGGATTCCTCAGAAATTTTGCTGTCAAATTACTGAGGAAACAAAATATTTGATTCGCTTGCTCAGTTGTTGACACTGAGCCAATTTATTTTCGTTATAAAGGGTGTTTTTTTAGAGGTATAGAACTTTGGAATTGAATAAAACAAAGAAAATTTTTTTAAATTAACATAAAAGGACAATCGGCAAAAATGTATGGAAGGTGGTCTAGGAACCAATAACAACGAGACGTATGTCGTTGGAAAGGTATTTTTATGCGCTACAATAGTCACTATGGTGACTCATTTCAAATCACTGTGTGAAATAAGTTATTCGTTAAACAACGTTTGGTTTTGGTACCATTAAGTGTGGACAAAATGTATACAAACTGGTCTTACCAGTACTAATAAGATGCATGTCGTTGAAAAGGTATTTTTATGAACAATAATAGTTACCACAACAACTTATTTAAAATCACTGTGGGGAAATAGTTATTCGCTGTTTTAGGGAATTTTAGCACAGATAAAATGTATGGAGCATGAGTAGCAATTAGCGAATAACTTTTTTCACACAGTGATTTGAGTTAAGCTGCCGTATTGACTATTGTAGTACATAAAATTTCCTTTCCAACGACATATGTCCCGTTGTTATTGGTTGAACTTGCCATCACACTTTTTGCCCATACTAAAAAAAAAAACATTTTTTCACACTAAAATGAACCACAATATTTCATTAGTTTACGAATAACTTTTTTCACACAGTAATTTGAACTGAACTAATATAAAAGATATTGTAGGTAATGCAAATACCTTTCCAATGACATATATATTGTCGTTTTTTGTTACACCAGTTTTCATAAATTTTCCCCATACTAAATATAATTTATTCATACTAAAATGCACCAGAGCACAATCCTATTTAGCGAATAACTTTTTTCACACAGTGATTTGAAGTAAGCCCCCATAGTAACTATTGTAGTACATAAAAATACCTTTCCGACGACATATGTCTCGTCGTTATTGGTCTTGTAGACCGTTTTGTCCTATTCTCCTTTACTTCATTCGAAAGATAATCTTCTGGCATTATAATTTAAATATGATTTGCGGCATATGACCACCAGAGCTGGTTCAGACGTAGGTTTATCTGGAGGTCCAATTTTCGATTACTTTTTCCATTTGTGGCCGTATATCGGCAATAACGCGGGGAATGTTGTTCTCCGAGTGGTCAATCGTTTCGGGCTTATCGGCGCCGTAGACTAGCGACTTCACATATCCCCACAGAAAATATTCAAGTGGCGTTAAATCACACGATCTTGGAGGCCAATTCACGGGTCCGTAATGTGAAACTATGCGGTTACATAACGTTTCCTTCAATAAAAAATGTGTGCCATGTTTCGCCGTCTTGTTGAAACCACAGCTCCTGCACATCGCGATTGTTCAATTGATGAACGAAAAAGTCAGTAATGATAGCTCTATAGCGGCCACCATTGACTGTAAAGTTGTGGCCAGTTATTCCACCAACCCATAAAGCACACCAAACAGTAAGCTTTGAATGTAACGGTGCGGTGTCTCAACATACACTTCAGGATTACCATCACCCCAACCATGATTTTCAACCTAAATTTGCAAAATTTGGAAGCATTGTTCAGGCGTCAGTCTATTCATGTTGAAATGCCAAACCAAACTAAAAATAAATCACTTGACAGCTGATAAAATGGCCGCCAGGTAAAGTAGTGTTTCCAACTTAAAGCTCTATACCTCTAACACCCGTTACATATTTTATTTTCTAAATATCTCTCAGCTATTTCCAAAAAAAATACAATACCTATATCACAGGATTGCAAAATATAGATTAACTTTTGGACACGGCAAAAGTTAACCGGATATAACCGATGTAAGTATGCTTCTTAGCATACTTTTGGGCGCTAAGCTCGAATCCGTCATCCGTCACCCGTTTTCCTCTATGGGCTCGGGTTTTCAAAATATTTCCGTTAGAAATTGACAAACAAACATATTAATTTCTCAAAATTGTTATACAGAGTGTGGCAACACAACTTCCTTCTTTAAAACTCGTGCCATTCAAGCCGTTAAAGTCGTAGTGGGCGTTCTCATTCGACAGGCATATTAGTTCTAAAGTTTTGTTTCCTTTCAGAAGCTTGCGTTTGTCTACGAAATATCGCAAATCAAAATCTCGCATTCGAAATCTCGCATAACGAAATCTCGCATTTACACAATCTCGCTTGCCATAATTCCGCAATTACAAAATCCCGCTTTGCATAATCCCCCAATAACGAAATCCCACAAATAAAATCTAGATATGCTACCTTCGAGATGTAAATGCGAGATTGTAAAAAGCGAGATTTTGTCATTGCGAGATTATGAAAAACAAGATTTTTAATTTTCGAGATTTTTTTTATTCGAGATTTTTATAAAAATATGCGAGTTTCGCTATACTTGAGATTTTGGTTTGCGGGATAGCGTAGCGCTCCCGTCTTCAAGGTCTATTTAAAGAACAGATGCTCTGTGGTCGCAACCTATTGTGCCTCCCTAAATTGAACGCATCATCAATTCTTGAAGGAACACGCATGTCAGACGCTTCTCGAAAGCGCTCCAGAGGACGCAATTGTTTTTTTTCTTTGTTGGTGATGAAGCCAATTTTCACTTGCGTCAGCAAACAGAACATGCGTTACTAGGCGGCTGACAATTCCCATTGGGATTATTGGCCCTTGGGTTTATGAAGAAAGTAAGGTCACAATGATAGTGAATTCAGACTAGTTTGTGAACGAACATATTGCAGACTCACTGGTACAGACTTGCGTACTTGTTGTGAACGTTTGACGTTTAAAACCACAATGCCTCCAATGGGGCAGTTTTCTTTTAAAATCGAACTGTCAAATGTTCACCAAGAGTTCCCGTACATTTTGCAAGGGAATTACTCGTGAACGAGAACTCTCCACACATCTTTACGAGCACGTTCATGGGTGCAGGAAAATGCAAATTTTGTATGGATTCACGACATGATTCACAAGAATAGGGTATAGCCTAGTACATACACGACACGACTTAATCTAGATAAATTAACAGAACTAGCAAGGCAAACTGTAATTTTAATAGGACTGACCTCTTTAGTTTATGTGATCGCTTACCATATAAAACCGATGGCCATGTTACTTTTAAATAAGAATCAATGCAACATACTTTCATTTTGTCTTATCTGTGAAAACTTCTCAGTCGTTAGCTCGTTAGGGATCCATTACACGACGACTTTTGGGTTATGGCTTCTTTCGAAATTAAATGAATGCTTTTTTCTAGTTTAATTCCGAAAAAATTATGACTCAAAAGTCCTCGTGTAATAGCAGACTTACTAACCTATGGACTCGGAACTATTTAAGAAAAACGATGAAAGTGTTGTTGATCTCAATCGAGTGACTTGGAGTGTATATATACAAGTATGCCCACCAAAATCAAGATCTTATCCGAAGACTCAATACTCAAAATTTATTTAATTTTCTGATTTCTTTAGAAATGTATAAATTAACAAGTAAAAATAGCTGCCAGACCTGTCTAGGTCTACAGAGGCTGTATGTACATCTGGACCATAATCAGGAAAAGAAGTCCAAACGAAGACTTGCGGCGAGACTAACAACGACAACGACGACCGCGACGCGACGCATGCCTACACATAAATTCCTTTGCGTCTAAAATGATCGTGACTTCGATACGATATAATATACTCGTAAGTTCACAATATACACACTATATCTTATGAATATAAACTTCAGTGTTACAAGCGCCAGTTGGCTTGACATCCAGCAATGCTATCAATCCATCGGACTAATTAGTCAACTCTAGATGCATTTAGACGAATCCAACACAACTATAAATGAAATGAAATGATTAATGACCAAGAATATGCGCCATGAAAAGAAACAAGTAGTTCATTCAATTGAACAGTAGTTGGTTTATAATCGCATTAACTTGAATATAGAAAGTCAGATAAAGTGCAGTCGGTTGAAGTTCTGAGAGAGATAAGTTGTTGTATGATATTATAGGTTTGAAGTCTGACGCGAATCTCAAAGTTGTCTCTCATCTCTCTATATGATTATAGCTTTGTATATTAGTGTCTTGAGTAGGAGTAACGTGTGCCACTCAAAGTTGCACAAGGAATTTAACGCCCTTCTGATATGGGGTTCGGCTTCGCTACTGCATCATTCATGAAGAAGCTTATAACAATAAGTAGTTAAGAATTCTTAAAGTGAATGACTGCAATAAAAGAGTCTGACAGTGTAATGTACAAGAGCATTGAAATTTCCGGACAAATTAAGTCAAGCTATATGACTAGAGTGGTATGCAGCACAACTAATTTAATTGTCAACAAAAAGGCTAATTGAGCGGAATGAATGAAGCCCACGCAAATGTTTCAATGAAACTTTCATTTTATATATGAGACATTTAATGTCACTTATAGATTATGCTTATGAAGAAAGTCTAGAAGGTCTATGATTTTCCATAATTTATTAAAGCCCGCGAAGTAACAGGACGTGATATGTTTCAAAATTTGAATTTGAAGTAGGATATCTAACCTTGGCAAGGTACACAGCTACCCTTTTGTCACCATTTATTGCGTATAGGACTATCACGCTAGCTGGAGGTCTGGGCTCAAATACAGCCTTACTCACCTTAATTTCATTTTAAGAGGTACATGCCTCTTGCTAGATTGTGATAATTCTTCCAAAACTATCACTTGTCAGTTTTTAGGAAAAAGTGCCTCCCTAGCAGAAAACTGTAGGTCCTCTCCATTCCTGCTGACTTGGAGCACGCATGCGGAATGGTTGAGTTGACAGTGTAAGTCACTATTATCCCCAGTTCTCGGCGAGTTGTCATACAACAAATTTGTTTAGCTTATCCAGTCTTAGTACATATGTATATAGTCCGAGAGACTTTTTAAGCTCAAGAAGCCTTTCATAAGTTATAAAATTGTAAATATAACAATCCTACAAAATACTTAAGATCAAACACAAAAAAAAACAAGTTACAAGTTAAGCCGTACGGCTTAGTGACATTATTGGGTTCGGTAGTGTGATTTAATGTATAGTAAGTATAACCAACATTTCTATAACCCAGAGCCCGTTAAGTTATACTTTGATCTTTGAGTGAGTTCTAAGCCTATTTGGTATTAATTTTAAGAAAACTGCTATTACATAATGGGGTTTAACCTACATATTTAAGTATATGTAGAACTCTTGTTTAAATTTACAAACCATCGATTAACAAAATCATATGGGTTCATCGAAACATGATACACGAACCTGGAGGTGTTTATGGATTTCACATAAATAATTTATCATGCAAATATGACAGTTGGTTCCTTTCAGCAATAAATCAGAAGACCCACGCTTAAGGCTATACTACCTACAAAAGCTTCCACTTCCAAGACTAAAAACAAGTTCATATAGAAGCTTGCCGATTACAAAATGCAATGGACTTGGTAAATAATACTACGGCATCAGTGGTTGATTTGTATTTTTGTTTTTTTGCAATTTCAAAAGTCACTGATGTCTAGCAACTGTGGCGCCTGCAATGACTGATTATAAAGATTTTATTTATATAAATTATATAGAAATTAATTTCGACTCACATACCTATCAATCTATTGAATCTTTTATTAGCATTAGAAGAGAAAACCTTAAAGTTGCTCTAATTTCGAAATGATAGGTTAACAATTTGTTTTATCACAGATTTATGACTAATTTATTCAAACATTCTTTTGATACAAAGTATTAAACAAAAGTATAATTATTAAGAGTATAGATATTTGATGGATATTGTTTTTTTTTTTAAGAAACTATACGTGTGGCTATAGGGTGTGGCAAAAATGTGTACCTATCTGCCTATCTCTTTAAATAATTGATTAAGTTAACTTAATTTTATACCAACTTATAGTATATATCTTCCTTTGGATAACAACTTTGTAAAGGGTGTGGTTTTCAATCTGACAATACTTTTTTCGGAGTTGGTCTTTTTGACAGCTGTCACTTGATTTATGCTCAGTTTGGTTTGCTATTTCATACTGAATAGACTTACTCCTGAACAACATTTGCAAATCGTGCAAATTTATTAACAAAATAATAGTTCGGTTCGGCGCTGCGATGAAAAATGATGAAAAATGAATGAGGAGGCGCAGGGACATAAGTCCCCAGGACAAAAGTCCCGAATTTTTGTTTCGGGACTTATGTCTCACTTTACTGGTTCATAATCCCCGAATCGAATTCGGGACTTATGTCCCATCCTACAGAGACATAAGTCCTGTATTTTTTAGTCGAGAATAGGACATACGTCCCGAATGAAACAAAAACAATTTTGTGGATAGGATAAATTCAAAATGTCTCTAAATCCAGATTCTTAAAATGCAAAAGATTGCATTCACCCAACCTCGCACCGACGACGCACCCACTCCAAATCCTATAATGTGCCCAAGCAGGGGCCGTAATGCTGGGTGCCAGTACTGTATTTATGTAAAGCAAGGCAAGTGTAAATAAGATCAGTGCTAGCACCCAGCATTACAACGAATAAATAGAGAGGTATATTTGGGGGGGGGGGGGGGGGGGCATGCTGCAACCCCCTGCTTGGGCCCGATAAAGCGAGGTGGGTGTATACAAAGTTTCTCTTGCATTTAAAGCTTGTAACTGTACTTTGCATTAGAGTAGGTACTACCGAAAAAAATAAATCGAGAGAACAATACCAGTTCTACCATTTCGTCAGCTGTGGTCTCTTTAAATTGTCTTTATAGGTACATATTCAAAAGTAGCAACAAATTATACGTGGGACATAAGTCCTGAAATGTTTTTTCGGGACTTATGTCTCAGTAGGGTGGGACATAAGTCCCGAATTGAATTCGGGACTTATGTCCCAGTAAAATGGGACATAAGTCCCGAAAAAGAAATTCGGGACTTATTTCCCAGGGACTTCTGTCCTTGCGCCTAATGGGGAACCATATAGAGCCATGATTAATGACTTTTTCGTGTCTGAATTGGAGGATGTTGATGTTGACGACGGCAAACGAAATAATCAACAACGCCTTATTGCTGACATACGGCCCCAATTGCTGCAAAAAGTGGTCAAAAATAGGGCCTCTCGGCTGGAATTTATTCGAGCCAGCCGCGGCGGCCACTTGCCCCAAATCTTTTTTTAAACATAATGGCAAACCCTTATCTTTATAATAAAGCTAAATTCTGGGCCAAACATTAATATGCGTTTTATTTCTTCTTGAAAACCACACGTCTTAGAAAACACCCCTTAGTGAACTGAAGGCATTTGTTTCATGTAATGTAATTCTACTTTTTTTTGTAACGATAATATTTGAATTAATAAAAATAAAATGCACGACTGGGTCGCACGTACTTGCTCTTATGTTCAAGTCTATGCGAGTTTAAGAAAATTGTATATACAAACATGGAAATTATGAGAGAAAAATGTAGAGAAGCATGAAATACGGCACTTAAATTCGCTAAAACAACTCTTTTGACAGTTTGAGGTGAAAAAAAAGTATGCCATCTTAATTCATGATGGAATATGATTGTATGGGAAAAAACCGCTCGTTGGAGCGGTTTTTTTTTAAATTAATTTTTTATATATAAAATTCTTAAAACATTTTTAAGAACAAATTTTGGTATGCAGATTTAAACTATATATTTATGTATATATAAAAACAAAATTTGAAAAAAAATTGTCAACCCGTTTTTGAGATATCGAATTTTCAAAAAAAAAATTTTAAACTTTTTTTAAAAATCCAAAAACTTTTTTTTCAAAATTTTGATATGCAATATTATTTAATCCTATCTGAAATTTGTATATAAAAAAATTCATTTAAATCCGTTAAGCTGATAACTAGAAAACTCAAAATAAAAAAATACGTTCTATGACAGGTACTACTAATAGTTGCTATGTGTAAAATTTTATAATTTTGTATGGTAGATCGTACTAATTTTAGTATATGAAAAAAGTTTAATCAAAATCGTAGGAGTCGTTTTCAAGCAAATAAATATTTTCCTTTGCAGTTTTTCCACTTTTGCATGGAAGGTACCCTTATTTTTTCATAAATGTAAAATTTTTTCTAAAAATATTTTAGAGAGTACTAAAAAAGTCTTAAATATCGAGTTTCAAAAAAATCTATAATGCCGTTTTCGAAATATTTGATTTTCCAAAAAAAAATTTGAAATATTTTTTAAAAATCCAAAAAAGATTTTTTCAAAAATATTGGTACACAAAACTATTAACATTTTTTGGAAGCTTCTTCATAAAAAAAAAGAATTGAAATCGGTCATACCATTTTGAAGAAAATCAAAATTTAAAAAAATGGTTCCTTGGGAGGTACCATTAATAACCATTTTTGAAAAATGGTTTCCCAACCAAAGAAAGCCTTAACTAAAATAAATTTATTGAATTTTTTTTAAGAAAAGTTGTCGAGCCGTTTTTGAGAAAAATACGATTATGTAAATTTGCCAAAAAAAAATGTATGACAGGTACCGTTATTTTTAGTTCTAAAAAAAAAATGAAAAAAAGTGTCGGCAGAATCACCAAAAACCACTAAGTACCAAGTTTGAAGAAAATCGATCGAGCCGTTTAGGCTGTAGACGAACAGACAGACAGACAGACAGACAGACAGAATTTTGCCACCCACTTTTTTGGTGTTCTCTATCATCGTAATATCATGTTTGATTGTTATCTCAAAATTTTTTTTTTGCACGAATCCAAAACTTGCCTTATAGTACCTATAATCGCAAGTAAAAAAATAGTAAATAGTATCTGTATTGAAAAATGTTTGCTGAATCACATTCAAGGTTTCTGGTTGAAGTCTTTTTCGCAGATCTGTGAGAACAAAATCCAGTAAGGTTGGCCTATCTGCTCCCCAGCTGAAAGGAGACTGATCGCAAATTTGCCATCAACCCTTATAGCCTATTGAAAGTGAGGGGTACAAAGGAACAATTACGTGCAAGGATTTTATGATTGAATATATTGTTTGTTCTGCCCATAAGCATGCTTAAACCCGAAAATACTACTAAATTCAGCCATGCGTTTCTGCGAGAATAATCACACAGGCCACTTTCCAATATGTTAGGTATAACTCGGAAACTAAGCCGAATTCGACCATTTAACTCTTAAAATTTTTTGTTTAAAAATAAATTTCCTATGGGAATGGATGGTTTAAAACTTTATATAAATATTTTGTTGTAGGAAAAATTAACAAAAATCATCCAAAAAAAAATCGAAAAATTTGAGATTTGTAAATTTTTGAACAAATTGCGCATAACTTTTTTTCGGAGCAAGAGTAGGCCCAAAACATGCCTAAACAAAATAAAGAAGAGGCTCAAGGCTTGAAAAGTAATTTTTATTCAAAATTGATCGGTATATACCCATTCAAACTTTACCATTTGTTATAATTGTTTGCAGTTTTTGCCCGAAAACCTCTTTTTCGGTACCTTATGGCAAATTTTACATTCGTAAAAATATTCAAACTCAAAAGATTTTGATGAAATGTGAAATAACGATTATTGAGAATATTTAAAAAGTAGGCAAGTTCACATTTTTGTTTCCGGCTGTTTTTTAATGCTTCTAGACCTACAAGCTGAACGGCTGGAAAGATTTTTATAAGACTTGGTACTAGGTACAAGGATAGTTTAATTTGTCATGTAGCACCAAAACACGGGCTTTCAGGCAAAATCTGCAAGAGATGATATGTATACAAATTTTGAAAGGCTATATCTTTGTTGATTTTACATATACAAACTACATATTGAACATGCCATATTAAAGATTTTAGTCTCTACTTTTTTTTTTTTAAGTATGCCTTGAGTCGATCTTTGCTCCGTAAAAGATTATGCACAGTGAAGGAAAAAAATTTTAAAAGTCTTTAATTTTTCGATTTCTTTTATGTTGGTTTTGGTTCATTTTTCTTGCTAAACGCGGTCGCTTTTTGGTTTATAAAATTTTCTAAAATATCCATTTCGATTGAAAATTTAGTTTTGAGCAAAAAGTTTTAAGTGCAAAATTGTCAAAATCTGCTTAGTTTTCAAGTTAACCGAAAAATATTGAAAAGTGGCCAGTGTGACCATTCTCGCAGAAACGCATGGGTGAATTAAGTATACAGAAAATAGGAGTAACCTTTCATACCCCTCTACACATTTGGTCTGACAAAGCGAGTGGATGAGATTTAGATTTCAAGAAAGCAATCACCTCTTTCATAACTGCCACAGCATCACATCCTCGATCAACGGGTACTTTGAAACTTCGCGAAATGAAGTTACGCAGTTTGCGGCTGTAGCATGGTCTCTTTACGTCATTTTCGATTTCTTTCTGGGTCTCTGTGATCACCACCTTGAATTTCGGAAAGCATAACGACACATACTTTCCTATTCCCACACGACCGACGCACAGTGGATCGACTCCATATAATTAGACGTAAAATAATCAACGACATAAATTGCAAAAAATTCAATTTCTTATTTATAACGGATAACTGTTAAGTCTGAAAACAATTTTTTTTCTTGTTTAAACCAATTTAGTATAGAATAAATGATCTCCAAAAGTGAAGGTGGAAAGTCTTTTTTTGATGTGGTGCGTTGAAGTTATTTAGACAAATAATTATTAAAATTACAATTTTAATTGAAATCGAAAAAAAAAAATGGCAGATGTTCGTGAAGGTATGTGCTTTTATAAATATGTGTTGAAATTGTCTTAATGTTTGTTTGTAAAATTTAAAAAATTGTGTCATTGAAATAGCAAAAAACATATTTTTTCCGTATTTATTTTGGAAAATCTAAATATGTGCTTAAGGTTGCTTTAAAAATAAATTAAGTGTTTTGGATAGCTGTGAACATCTTCTTTCTAGAAATATATGTGATATACCTCGCAAAGATTTGCCCACTTTTTAGAAATGATTTCTGCGTTCCAAGGAAGGAATTTTTCGAAGTTTGGTGTTTTATTTAATATATGTATGTATACCTACTATACATACATACATACAAATGCAAATATGTATCTATGTATATTGTTTAAGTACAAACATAGAATTTGTTTTTGTTTTTGTTTTTATTTTAATTTTATTTATTTTCTTTCTATTGTAACCATATTCTTAAGTTAACTTTCATACTACTTTATATTAAAATTAACATGCGGAACAATAGACATACAAAGATTTTTTGGAAAATATTAATACATATGAACATACATAAATTGAATTAAATAAATATGTAACTTGAAAATTTACCACTTTTTCATTCATTAGTGACGCCAAAAAAACAGGTGCTTTCTATGACATTATTGGCCATCTCATAAATGGCTTGGCGGACTTTGTACAAAGTTCTTAAGAACCATCTGCAACACTACCCGAACATTCCCTCAAAACTTGGTGTCAAACACTCCACTGGTACAAAAGTAGTGATTCATCAACGGAGTTGCTTTCCATATTCATAGATAGCTTACTGTCGCTTTTTTTTTTGTTAACTTATGTCACTATTCAAGATTTATAAGCATTTATGTAGATGGAAACAGATATTTTCCGAAAATATTAGAATTTTTCACGTCTAAATGTATGGAGTCGATCCACTGTGCGACGTTCGAGTGGAAGTTTCGGCCTTTTCAGTTAAAGACAACGCCTTACATATAGAACAGAAGAATCATACAATTTCTCTTCGGCAGCGACACGGTGGCAGCAGTAAGTAGTTTTATGTTTTCTCTTCAATCTTCTTCATCGGACTCACACTCTTCGCTAGGTAGTTCCTCAAACGCATCCAAGAAATTGATGCAATCCTTACAAATAACCATCAGGAACATATTATGTATCGTGTTCGTGACTCGTGAGGTAGGAAAGGCTCAACTGGCTACTGGGAGAGATGAGATACATACATCGTGATGTCCGCACATTACTCAAAAGCAAGAACTATAATCCTATAAGAGAAGGCTGACTGAAAATCTTGCTCTAGTTATTAATATCAAAGACCGTATAATACCGTATATATATAATACCGTATATTATACGGTCTTTGTTAATATCTAGCAGATTCTCGAAACCTTAAAAAGTTCACTTAGATTAGAAACATCAGTGTTATGAAGTATCGCTCCATTATCTTTTGTTTATGTCCACGAAATGATACATTTTACCGTCTGAGGAAGATAACAGAAACAGTTTCTACTTTAGGAAGAAGGCGTTCCCTGTTTTCTTCCACCTTTTTGAGACGTATTTGATTATTTACAAGTTGGGGTTACAATACGTATGAAAGAACGCGGTCGCTTTTTTTACGGCTCTTTTGTGATAAATATTATTTTGTATGTGAAAACACAGGCCTATAGGGTATTTGCTAAGATACTTGTGGCTGAAATATGCCCGTTAACGAAAACACCAAATCAACGTCAATTTGATCGTAAACTGATCGTCATTTTGTCAGACAAATATTGCTGTCGATCTATTTTTCAACGTCCGTCAGTCATTTTTTTTGCGAATGCCTTTGACGTTTATGGACACGTTCTCTGGCTTCAAAATGTTTTTGAGGTAAAATCAAATTTTTTACTGCAGAATTCCCTTGCAAATAATATTTTCGAACATGTGACTGTATTCTTAAACAAAATAAAATTTGTATTTACCTTTTCAAACTTGCAATTTGCTTTTGAAAAAATTCTACAAATGCATTTTGGACGTAGATAACGTTTTCGAAAACGGCATATAGTTTAATGTCCTTAGCATAGTTTTATAGGAACATGGAAACTTGCAGTCATCCTTGGCTGCCAAGAACAAATGTTATAAAAGTAAAACAATATTCTTTGTATACAATTTTGTACATAATATGCTTCGTTCGTTCTTGTGTCTTGTCTAGGGGGAGGGGCAGTTGCACCCATCGTCCTCCCTTTATCCGCCCCTGTATTCTACACACTAGTTAAACCATTTTTGCATCTCTTATATCTCGAAGGCAAACCAATCGTTGGTCTTCACTTGATTGGGGGGGGGGCGGCAACAACTGGAACAAAGCTATTATTTTCATCATCATGGATTATTTCGTGGACAACTCTTCTCAATTTTAAAGAATAATATCAACGAATATTTGGTAAATGCTTTTGGATTTAAATCCAAAAACGGGACTTTAAACTGGCGGCGTTAATTTCAAACTTCCCGAGAACGTTGAAGGGTTGAAGTGAATGGATATATGCGGTTTTAAATGGGTTCCACTTCCACTTATTTTCCCTAGGTCTTTTAAGAGACAATCTTAGAAAGATGTTACCTGAGAATTTTTAAATGCAGTTTTTAGTTTAATGCTATTATAAATGAACCATAAGTTATATTACATTAAATTGCTGCATTAAATCTATTAAAAAATTATGTTCTCATTTTTTCTTTTTTAAAGATAGAACTGCTGCACCCTGTATAGGTACAGACATTCGTCAATCTAGTTGTTACATAAATGGCAGCAGTTAAGACATTTTTTTTAGGTGGATAAAATTGACATTTGTAGATAAAACAAAAATCAAAACTGTGTTTGACTGTAACTTTCAAGGCGTATTAACTTGCTATTAAGAACTTATAATCTAGCACAAACTTCTATAATAAGACGCAAACGAAACGAAATCAAATCCATGGCCTTTTGTTGAGAGTGCATTGACAACGACCATACAACCAACGTGACTTTGGACATTTGTCATTTTATAATATTTTCCAAGAAATACATATCTTACTGAGTCTCCCATTTAGATATATTTATACTCGTATATTATCCTATATACAGAGCTCTAGACACTGATGGTATAATTTATTGACAAAATCATTGACGAATGCGGAATTTAAAACCAAATCAAGTGATTGGCATCTCTGTGCGCATGTTGAAATTTTAATTGACATTTTTTGATATTCCAAGTATCGACTTATCTATACTATTTGTATGGACATTTAAAGAAGGAGTGGCTAGGTGTGTGGTAAGATAATACTCGTTACTCGTAAAACTTTTTGTTACACGAGTATTACTTTATGACCATTTTGATGACACTCACACTGGATGGGACTCTGATGGTCTGGATTGCTTTCAAACGAGTATAGTCTGGGGCTTTTGTATGCAAATGGAATTGGTAAATCCTGCAAACCTCAAGAGGTATTTACATCCTATTCAGTTTTCATTATTTTATTTTTTGTTCTGTTTTAAGTCGAGCTACGTTTTGAAATCATAAACATTTGTAACAGGCTATATATGTACAATTGTACACCTTGCAATTTATTTTATCAGAACAAAACAAAAATTGTGTTCTGATGGTCTACGTCATCATTATTCCAGGGTATCAGAGTAAGGCCTTTCAAGTTATTGGGTTCTATGAAATGCGCTACAAGGGGTTTACCGAGCCGATTTATTTTTACTTTATAAGTGTTTGACCAACCCACCAGAGCCGTCCCAGATTTATTCTTGCCACTAAATCTGCTTGTAGGGTGATTCCATTGAGTTCTTGGTCGATGTGGTGAAGCGTTTCTAAACTTCACTCTTCCTGGCATGAGAAGCTACAAATTTTCCACAAAATGTTTCTTTGGAAAAAGCAAGGGAAGTCTCCGATGAACTTGATTTTTGTTATGAGAATTAATTTCGTCGTAAGTTGGGGCGCAAACTATCCACATGCACACAAGCGAGTACCTATAAGAGTTTAAACCTTTCAAAGGTGATAAAAATGATGAGATAATAAACATTAACAACAACAAATGTACATGTATACACATATGAAAGATTGATTTCAACTACATTATTTAAGATCTATCGTTTTCGTGGTAAACCTTAAATAGTAAGTACTATTTATACCCCCAATCATGACATCTATCTTCTTTTTTTTTATCATAAACGTCTTCAGGCTAACAAGGAAATTAAATATAAACACTGTAACCTTATCCCATGCTAATGATACTTAAGGATACTTATCGAATCTTTCCCTCTTCTCTTTCTTGTTTTACCTGTTTTTTGTTTTCTCTCTGTCAAATAGACGTTAGCAAAAACTGGACAAAAAAATATAATCACACCTTTGGCTAAGTGGGAGAAGTCTTAACTCTTAAAGCCTTTTATTGGACGTTCGTTGGTTGTATAAAATTATTAATTCGTTCAGAGGAGTTGATTGCACGTTTGGTGTATGCGCTGTATGCTTGAATATAAGGTGTCTTAAACTTCGATTAACGAAGAATACGAAAAGAGAGAAGACTACTCAAATAAAACAAAACAAAAAAAAAGTCAAAAGAAGAATTAAAAAAAAAAGAGAAAACCGAGATCAGACGTGTGTTTTGCCAGACAATTTGTAGCCATGAACGTTAATACTAAGAATATTGAAGTGTTTTCTTGGGATTCGACACGACACACTCTTCTTATTTGTCTGGTTTTGTTGGATTATTCATATTGAAGTTATTTTTTTTTTTTGTGGAGTGATTTATGATGTCAGGGTTGCCATGTAAAAAAGGTTTTAGATTTTGATAAAATATTAGATTAAACGATTTCAAATCTTTTATTTGATGATTGCCATAGATTCAAGAGAATTGAAATGTTTATCAAATGAAAACTTATAGGTAGTTTTTGTATTTTATTTCATACTATGGTGGCAAGAATTAAAACCGCTGGAGAACATAATTAGAGGCAATTTAAGGGATAAAAACAGAAAAACGCATTTATTTCAAAATTCCAAGAATGTAGATAGGTTTTTTTTAGTAGGATAGGTACAGTGTGTTTTGAATAATGTGTGGCAAAAGGCTAGAGCGTGTGTTAAGGGAGGCCTATTTCAGCCTGTTTAGACGGGAAGGACAATTTTCTAAGAAAACTAGTTAAACAAGAAAAAAAAATACTAAAATGCAATAGAAACACTTACAATAAATAACTCTTTTTATTAATAACTCTTTTATTTATTTCGCTTAATTCAAGCTTATATAATAATAACAATAATTAGATAACTTAAACCATCTAAAAACAACTTATTCTAACTAAAAACTAAAGAGAAGAGGGTTAGGGATAATTAGAGTAAAGGTTTTTTCTAAGGGAGGATACACTTGGGTTAAAATCAAGGAGATGCTGTGCACTATTGGCTAATCGTAACATTCTTGAAATTGGGTTAAAATGGGCATAGTTGGTTCGGTGAGTAGGAAGGCGAAGGAAGGGAACAGATCTAAGGTTACGTGGATTGGTGTTCATCATCGTGTCCTGTAACCCCGGCTGGGGCATAGGGCGTCAACAAAACGTCTCCATCCTTCACGGTCTGCTGCAAGGTACTTAAGCTGTGGCCACGTCTTTCTCTGGGATTCTGCTTCCGCTAAGACAGTTGATTTCCATGTTGTTCTTGGTCTTCCAACCCGCCGTGCACCCTGAGGATTCCATTCAAAGGACTGCTTTGCAATTTCATCGTTTGGTTTCCTCAGTGTGTGACCAATCCAACGCCATTTACGCTTTCTTATGTCAACGTCCAGCCGCTCTTGACTTGTCCTGCGCCACAATTCCTCATTTGATATTATTTGTGGCCAGCGAATCTTTAGGATGTGGCGAAGACAGCGATTCACAAAACCCTGCAATTTCTTCGAATTGGTGGATTGGTGTTAAAGAAAATTAATTCAAGAAGAGGCGGAGAATCGATGGCTCCTGTAATGACTTGGTGAACGAAGAGTATGTCTGCAACAGCACGACGTTTAGCAAGGGTGTTTAAGTCAATCAGTTGTAACCGATGTTCGTAAGGGGGAAGGAAAAGAGGATCAGACCATGGAAGATTTCGTAAGGCGAAGCGGAGAAACCTACGTTGCACAGCTTCAATTCTAGATGAGTGGGTGGTTTGATACGGAGACCAAACTTGACTGGCATACTCAAGAATAGGTCTAACAAATGTGATATGAAGAGAGATTTTGTTACGTATGGGCTTGAAAATTCTTTAGACCAGCGCAGCGCTTTATAAAACCAAAGGAACAGTTTGCTTTTGCAATAATATTATCTATGTGAGAACGGAAATTAAGCTCTTTATCACATAAAATGCCGAGATCGCGAATGGAGGAAACTGTGGGAACCGGGACGTTGCAAAAATAATAAGTACGAGATGGTAAGGACAGGCGTTTACGAGAAAAAGTCATGTGTTGACATTTAGTGACATTGAGCTCGAGGAAGTTTTTGGTGCACCATGTAAGAAAAGAATTTAAGTCATTTTGAAGCAGGGAAGAATCAATTGGACTATATATTACTTTCATAATTTTCATGTCGTCGGCATAGATAGAGAGGTTAGAGAAAGAAATAATGCTTTCAACATCATTAATGGAAAGGACAAATAAAAGTGGCCCGAGATGACTACCCTGAGGAACTCCTGAGGAAGCATATATGGGATCGGATACGGAACATCTTAAAACAACACTATATTGGCGCTTTTCCAAGTAAGACCTCACGCATTGGATGAACATCGGAGGAAACCCAAAGGCTCCTAGTTTAATATAGATAATTTGGTGAGAGATCTTATCGAAAGCTTTGCTGAAGTCAGTAGTGATCACATCAACATCGTAGCCTTTTTCCAGAGCACAAAGTGCCATGGAAACAAATTGAGTGAGGTTCGTCGTAGTGGACCTGCCCTTAATAAAACCATGTTGTAGTGGGGAGACTAATGACTTACAATGAAAACAAAGAGCGTCATAGACAATGCTTTCGAAGAGCTTGGCCTTGGGTATAGAAGAAAGTTTAGCTATCGGACGATAGTTAGAGATTTCGTTCTTATTTCCCTTTTTGTGAATTGGAAAAATAAATGAGTTTTTCCATAAAGTAGGGAAAACTGCTTGCGAAAGAGAGAGATTAAACAGAATTGTGAGAGGTTCGCACAACACGTTAGCACATTTTTTGAGAAAAATGGCTGGACTGCCATCAGGACCAGGAGAAAAGTCATCCTTAAGTAGTTTTATTTTTTCACTGACTGACGAAGGAGAAATATCAAGAGAGACTAGTAAAGTTTGCGAACTGCTTGACAAGTACTCAAAATATTCTAGATCAGGATTATTAACAGCATCGCTATAAGACTGACTAAAAAAATTAGCAAAGAGGTTGACAATTACTTCGGGATCAGCAGATGAGGTGTTGTTAAAATTGAAGGAAGAGGGAAGACCATCAGATTTTCTTTTTGCGTTAATGAATTGATAGAACCGCTTCGGCTCGGAGATGAGACAGGCCTGCATTTTGTCAAGATATGCATGTTATAGAGAATCGCAGAGGAGAGAGAAATTGGAAAGAGCTTGCTCGTAATTTAAATAATCTGAATATGTTCGGGATTTTAAATAAGTTTTCCATAACTTATTCCTTGTATTTCGAACAGTTCGCAACTCCTTAGAATACCAGGGGGATGATGACAAACAATTCTTTTGAGGAACGTAAGGGACACATAGGAGCAAACATTCAAAGATTGCAGTATAGAAGAATGAAAGGGCAATGTCAATGGGAGTTTTATAGTTCAAAAAAAAGGCTGAAATCAATATTGTTTAAAAGACTCTCGAGTTGATTTAAGTTGGCTTTCCGGAAATTAAAATGAAATGAGACTTCTGCATCAATGACGGATATACCTTGATGGACAGTGAAAAGAAGAGATAGAGGAGGGTGATATAGATCGAGGGTGGAAAGAAGATGGAAACTTTTGGTGACAATTGAGTTGCAAGGGTCAAAAGAAAAAATGAGGTCAAGCTGCCTCTCCAAGTTGTTAGAGATCCCACTTATTTGAAATAGGCCATTTTCAAATAAGCGATCCGTGAAAAGAGATTCCTTTTCTGAAGTAGTATTGCAGGGAACAAAGTGCAATTCATCCTCTGATGGAATCCAAACAAGATCGGGTAAATTGAAATCGCAGACTATGATGAAATCATCACTGGACTCCGCAGCCTCAAAAAGCGAATCAAAAGAGTCAACCATTAGTTTATATGCGAGGATGGGTTGTGTAGAGCGAATATAAGAGCAGATAATGTAGAAACACCGATTATAGACAGAGACCTTGATACACACGAATTCGAAGAGTGGCGAATTAGAGATTTCGACAAGGGTTGCATTTAGTCGGTTGTGAACAGACAAGAGAACTCCACGCCCACAGGGACCATCATATATGATTTGACCATCGGCTCGAAAGACGAAAAAGTCAGATGTGAATAGCTCACTGTCGAGAATACTGGGACAAAGGTTCGTTTTTGTTAGGGCAAAAATATCGAAAGGCACCCAACTAACAATTTAACTTGTTTAAGTGTTAATACAAGCTATTTTCTGGCTTGTATAGAAACTTAAACAGACCTTATGCAAATCATTTTGGCTGACATTAAACAAGCTATTTGATTCCCTTAAAACCTGTCATCACAAGTGGTATACAATCAAATTGCTTCCAATCAACTGTGTAATAAGGCCTTAAAAAGGCAAAATATTGCTCTAATAAACAAGTTATTATACGAAAGCAAATGGCTTGTATAGTAAGACCTTTGAAAGGCCATATATAGACTTTGCATTAAGGCCTTATAAAAGCCACTCAATGCAGTTGTAGTGAAAAAAAATTTGTTTGCTTTCAATTTTATTTAATATTTATTAATTTTATTGTATCGGTTTATTTTATCCACAGGAGGGGGCTTAAACTGCGTTTTTCTTTGTTCTGAAATGTGAAGAATTTTATTTTATATGAAAAAATGTTACTAACTTACATGACTTTTCCGAGGTTTGAACTCACGTCCTTCCAATTACCGATCCAGCGCGCTACCTACTAGGCCATCTCCAATTCTGAAGAGTCATGTACAAACTTTAATGAGTTGATACACTTTACGCATACTTCACAGCCTGTACAATTTTACCATCAAGAAATGAGTAGTAAAGGCTATGTGTTGATTTTATAAAAAAAACCTTATTCGTTTTTCTTTAATCTTGGTATGCACTTTTTTTTGTTTTAAGTGTGAATCAATTGATTCTTGAAGTATTTGAAAACATACATACAATGTACAAGATCCTTCAAGTCAATGTTTAAATCTTTAACATTTTTCATACATTCTTATGACAAGAACTTTGAAAATAAATGAGTAAATGATTTTAAAATATCACACGTTATACTTCCATTTCTATTGAACCAAAATTTTGATTATAAATTTTCTGACCGTTTGAAAGAAAAACTTAAACCCTTACAATCGTTCATCTCGCCTTTATGTTTTGGGTAAACATTTATTTGTTTACATAAAATTAGCTTTAGAAAAAACTTGAATTATACAAGCAAGTACCTGCGATTCATTCATGCTTAAATTTAACATCTGTCACAAGCAAAACGAAATAGTTCGCTAAAGAAAGCAATAATTTGTTAAAGTTTACTAGTAACATTTTATAAAAACTATATACTTCCTGACAGAGGGACACAGCTGTCACATCCAAAACGAAATAGCTCACGAAAGAAGGCAATCATTTGAATAAATGTGCTACACACATTTTATAAAAACCATATATTTCCTTACAGAGGGCACTATCTATGCATCTGTCAGAAGCGAAACGAAATAGCTCATGAAAGAAGGCAATCATTTCTAAAAGTTTGTTATTACCATTTTATAAAAAGTATTTTTTTTCTTACAGAGGACAACATTTGTCAATCTGTCAGAAGCAAATCGAAATAGCTAACGAAAAAAGGCAATCATTTCTAAAAGTTTGTTACCAACATTTTATAAAAACTTTATATTTCCTTACAGAGGGCAACATCTGTCACAAGCAAAACAAAATAATTCAAGAAAAAAGACACATTTTAATAGGTTTGCTTTAAACATTTTATTATATCTTTCAAAATGTCGGGTGTTACAAGTTTATTTAAGCAAGCCGTACACAAAATGTTTCTATTTACTTTCAGTAAAACAACTTGGACAGGCCTTAAAAAGGCCTTTTCATACTAAAGTATACAAGTCTTGTATACAACTTGCCAATCTCAATTTAAAAGTCATTAAACAGGCTATTATCAAAAATTAAATTGAAAAACGGTTGGCTTGAATAATAAAGCCTAATATTAGTTCTATGCGAGCTATAGTTTACCAAATTCGAAAAATCGGACCTTATACAAGTAAAATTGTTAGTTGGGCAGTTTTTGGGAGTTGAGAAACGTAGTAGAGGTTTTGGTGCGGAGCCCTCTAACGTTTTGGTAATAAAGAGATAGCGTAGTTGGGGCAGCGTCAGTATATAAAGTATTTAGGATAGGGTTACTATTAAAGATGAGGCTTATTACTGAAACTATTGAAGGGAGAAAGTTTTGAATTAACATGAGAAGCGTAAGTAGCAAGGTCTTTCCAGACTGTAGAACGAGAGATGTTAAAACCTTCATTAAAACGGATATATATATTGATAAGAGAGCTGTGGTCGGTTGGGAGACCTTCTTTTTGCATCGATACCAAGAGGTTAGTTTTGGTCTTACCGTCAATACAAACAGTGTCCGGCTTATCGTGTAAGAAAGCAAGGTAAAGACGTACATTATCATATCGTTTACTGTCACGAAGCCTTGCCATTATATATAAGTATGTCATGCTATAATTTTTTTCAAGGCAAAATTTCTTTTATGAGAATGGGCATTTCGTCCCAATAATTGTAAAACTTTCAGATCTTCATATATATAATTGGAAAAGTCTCAATGAGTGCAATTTTTTGTACAAATACTTTCACTGCACGAGATACAGACTTATGCCCAACAAAAAAAAATAGTACCTACTTTTTGAGACCTTTCCAATGATATAAGTCATAAAATTACAACGATGGTCCGGTCAGGAAACCGAATCCGGTACATTTTCGACGGGGACCTTTTTTTTAAACTGGAATTCATTCTTTACACAAAAGGGGGGGTTTACATAGACCAACATGCTCGACAGCATGGCTCGATGGAAAAAATAACTGTATACCCAACTTTGCGTTTACATGGATACTGATGTTGTCGAACATCATTATTTTTCATTTTTCGGAGCAAACGCACGCAGTATGTCTTGCAAAATTTTTTGTATAAACTTCGCTTTTTATTTCCACACCTCTGGTAAAGTCTCTTAAAATCCGAAAAACTTTCTCCAGAACTCATTATTACTGTTGCCATTTGGACGAGCCCAGCTGGTTGGACGAGCCCAGCAAGTTTTCAAAAAAATTTGAAATCCGTCGAGCATGTTGGTCCAGCAGTTGTTTTCGCGTTTAAATGATCGAGCATGACTCGACAGCTCCCATGTTGTCGAGCATGTTGGTCCATGTAAGCCTCCCTATTAAGGATGAAATTTACCTTGGGAGTCATTTCTTTAATCCTGTCGGTTGGACGCTATTTTAAAAAGTGGCACCCAATCTGAAGTACAGTAAGAAACCTAAATCCCTGCACTTTTTGTGGGGGGGATCTTACTTTTATATTTGTAAATTATTTTTGACATGCTTAGGATGTAATTTAGCTTGGGATCATGGTTGTTGCTTGGGCGCCATTTTCAAAAATGACGCCGAATCTGTGGAAAATGGTTAATTAAAAAAAAAACTCGTAAATTGCTTGGATGATTTAAATGATCAAAATAATGATTTATGTATCAAAATTAAGGTTTTGTATAGAAGCACCTTCGGGTAAAATTTCAATGTCGCCACTTTTCGGGAACATACTTTTTTTAATATCAACGAGTGGAGCTCCACATTTTTGATAATTTTTAATACTTTAAATATGAAATAATTTGCGAGATGCCGAACGCGTAATGGGAAATAAAAATTGATATTTAAAAAAAAAAAGTGTTGAGTGGACGCACCTTCCGTTAAAATTTCAATGTTGACACTTTTCACGAACATCTTTTTTTACATGTCAAAATTTAGGACTTCCCCTCTTTTGTAGTTTTCAATGTAAAAAAAAGTTGCAGAAACGCCTCTGAACGTCAAATGTGTTTTGGAAAAATAACGGTTGATATCTTAAAAGATAATTATTAAGTAGACGCAACTTTGAGTAAAATGGCGTTTTTATTAAAAACTACCAAAAAATGGAAGTCTCAACTTTTATCATAAAAAAGTATGTTCCCGAAAAGTGACAACACTGACATTTTACAATAAGATTTAAGTCATCAACCATTATTTGTCCAAAACACGTTTCCCGCCCGAAGGCGTTTCCGTAACTTTGTTCACGTAAAAAAATTCCAAAAAAAAGGGAAGTCCTACATTTTGTTACATAAAGAAAAGATGTTCCTGAAAAGTGGTAACATTGAAATTTTAACCGTAGGTGCGTCTACTCAACACCTATTTTTTAGAATATCATTATTTTCCCATTTGGCATCTAGGCGTTTCTGTTTCCGTTTCCGTTGACATAAAAAAGTATGTTCCCGAAAAGTAGCTACATTGAAATTTTACCCAAAAAAAAACACACAAAAAAACACAAAACCTTTCTTTTGAAAGGTGATCATGGAAATTTCGGAAGTAATTAACGAGTTGTTTTTAATTTAAGATTTTCCACAGATTGGGCGTCATTTTTGAAATTGGCGCCCAAGCCCATCAAGCAATAGGATTACAACAATGATTCCCTAGCTAAATTTTATCCTAAGCACGTCAAAAATTAATTACAAGTATACAAATAAGGTCCCCACCCCACAAAAAGTGCAGCGGTTTCGGTTTCCTGATTGGACTTCAGATTGGGCACCATTTTTCAAAATTGTGTCCAAGCGACAGGATTACCAAAGTGACTCCCAAGCTAAATATTTCATCCTTAATGTGTAAGGAATGAATTCCAGTCATAAAAAAAGGTCCCAGCCAAAAAACGCACGGGATTTTTCTTTTTTCAATTGAATATTTTTTGAAAAAAATAATTCTTAAACTTAAATTTGTTAAATAAAAATAGTTTTCAACCAATTTTTTTCAAAATTTTAAGTTATTTAGGGCTTGTTTCACAATGTCTCAGTAAAGTTCTGATTAGATATCCGACACATAAATATTGGCACAGGGTTATAAGTCCACAGAAGAAAAATTCACAATTATTGTCTTATGTTTTGAGCCACCTGAATGGGTTATAAATTCACAAACTATTTTTAATTTTTTAGTTGTGAACATATGACCCTGCCTCAGAATTTATGTGTCGAATAACTAATCAGAACTTTAATCAGACTATGTGAAACAGGCCCTTAGTATATTTTTCTTCAATATTCAATGCTCTTAAATAAAATTAATAAATTTGCTGGCGCAACAGCTCGTGGATAACCAGGGTTTAGTGAGTTCCAAACTCTCAACCACACCTGTGTGCGTGTTGCTCGCAGGAATGGAGGGATTAAACCAGTGATTCCCAAAGTGGTCCAGGTGGACCGGCAGGGTTCCATGGGAGACTTGATGGGGGTCTACGTTGGTATGATACAAAAATTGGGGAGGTTCACCAGTTGTAAGTTGGGGTCCACGAAGATCTATCAGGTTTCGAAAGTAAAGAACAATAATGTAGGCTTGGCCTTATTTGTCAATGCAGGCTACAATAATAAACAAAAATAAGGGAACAAAAAAAAATCAAAATTTGTCGGTGATTTTGCACATCCTGTATTTCGGTGAATAATGGTCGTATTGTGACTTTAAAAACAGTGTTTTGAAGCCTTAAGAATTAAGATTCTAATTTTTATACTTTTTGGCTATTTTTTTGGGGCTGCTCATGCAATCCTATAATAAATATTGTAAAAATAATATTGTAAATTTATTGCTTTTTTCAGTGCAAAGGGCTTGAAAAATATTTGTTGAGTTAGACTGGCATATGGGATCAGATAGCCTATTTATTAAGCATTAATTCCCTTTTTTAAAACCACCCTTAATTTTTTAAGTAGTGTATCTTAAGAAGATCATTGAATGTTACTTGTAAAAACATGCATATTCGATATTCAGTGCAACTCGTGTGGCGTCTTGCAAAGAGCCGCCTGAATTTAGGGTTGGAACTCAGCCACGACCAAAATTTCCATCATTACATCTAAACTCCACATTTTTTGACGAGTTTTGGGAATATGGTAAAAATGTATCAGCCAGGGGGTCTACCGAAACCAGATTAAGTTTGAAAGTGGTCTACGAGAAAAAAAAAAGAAGTTTGGGAACCTCTGGAGTAAACGAAGGATAAAGCTTTCCAATTGATGTCGCAATGTTTTGAATTTACATATGTATCATTAAGCTACATAACATCAATCACAATATAAAGCCATTAACACACAACAATACAAATTTTGACTTTAAAATATATTCTCTACCCTTCTTATAGATTTTGAAAATGAGTACTTACGAAGAAGTACCAAAAATTAGTTTTAGTTTTAGAAAAAAAAAATATTTTTTTTTTCGAAAAACAACACAAATCGAAAAAGTTTACATGTGCTTTGAAACCAGATAAAAATCTTCCGCGGAGGTTTTTTTTATCCTGAATCTCATCAAAACCTGAACTTATGATGCTATGTGGTTGGATTCGATGAAAAAAAGTATAATTCAAATCCAAATTATGCATCAACCAATCAATCAATTTATACGCATGTATACCTATGTACAAGTACATATGTATAGGTAAGTTTGTATATTTTCCCGAACTATCAACGCATAATACCTACTTAGTTTATTTTTTATTAATATGTATACAAGATACAACGACAAACCATCACGAAGCCGTATCGCTTTATACTTATCAATTCAATCAATCTAATGAGATTTGACAGTTTACATAATTTATAATGACTGATAAATGCCAGTTTGGCTACTGGTATTTTTTTCTTTCAAGCAACAAGTTATGTTGTTATACAAACAAAACCAGAAAATAAAATATTATACTAGATACATTGTAGTGAATTTAAGATTGTTTGCTCAAATACACTCGAGAGCTAATCATAGATAAAATAGTGATCAAAACGTCAACTTACTGTCAAATAAACATTAAAATTATCTTTTTTAATAAATCAACAGTGAATTTTACTAAACTACAAATAATGCATTCTCAAATAAATAAACAAACAAAAATTGTAAAGAAGATTGGATAAATGGGTTTTTAACGTAAATGATAACAATAATTACATTGTGTGACAAAATTTTAAATTTTGTCTCTAACATGAGAACAAAAATATATTTTTCTGATAGTCTTTGATGCACTGAATTTAAAACTGATCTCAGAATTGATCTAGCACGTCACGTTTTTGAGATATTCGAATCTAAATTTTGAAAATATGTATGTGTTTTTAGGAAAATTTGAAGTGATATTATTTTTTGAGTAATTTATTTCAAATAAATTTGTATTGTCAATCAGAAGTAGGTATAAGCATTTATCTTTGATATTCTTTTTGAATCTTTCAATCTATCTCAAAAATTTGACGGACACATTGCTTACGCAGTAAAACTTGTATTATGCCTTTTCGAACAGAAGACTCTTGCAGTTTGTGTTTGAGAGCATTCTCCAAATGCATTCTTAACGCTTGATGACGTTTCAAAAATGGCCTTTAACTGGCAAGGCCATTGGCCGAGTTGTGTAGTATGAAATATGAATTGCTCCTATGGAGCAACGCACCCGTTGCATTATCGTCGAGGAGGGTATAGTGCTTTTTCAATTTTTCAACCTTAAACACTCCTCTAGCACAACGCAAAAAACGAGTAGAATTTTCATGGCGTTTATCTAATATGTGTTAATAAAAAATAAATCCATAGGTACTATCTTTTACGCCCATATTATTCACTCATTTGATCCAGATTAAAACTTAAATCCATATTAAAAGTATTATAAATCCAAACATTAAATCCACTCCCATATTATTCACTCGTTTAATCCAAAGTTAAATCCAATTTTTTAAATCCAATATCGCTTAATCCAATTGGATTTAAACTGCCCTCCGGAGATCAGTTTAAGTACTTAAATCCAGATTAAAACACATATTTCATATTATTCACTTTTTCTTGACATATCAAGTTTTTGATTTTTAGTGCGCTCGCAGAATCTTGCCAACATAGTGAAATAAATTTTTTAAAGTAAACATGGAGCCTGATTTCACAATTCGTTATTTCGTTCGTTTCGTCTTTTTTCTTTTTGGCAGGTACGTCCTCCGTGATTACACACAACGAAAAAAGTCCATTCGTGATTTTGACTTTCTAGAAATTTGAGGTTCATTTATTGGAAAATAGGCAGTAATAATAATTAAAAGTATTTTTACATCACTTCTTGTTCAAATTTATACTTATTTAATTATGAAAAACAATTTTTAATCTCACTACTTATATTTCTTAAGTATCCCCCGCCTCTACTCGTTTGTCAAATCATAAACGTCAAAGTTCAACCGGAAAAAATCTCAAAATATTCAAACGTGGTTTCGTTACTTTATTCTCCCTACATTTCTACACCCCTCACCCAATGTGTCAAAAAGACGAAACACGAAACGACTGAAAAAAAAAAACGAATCGTGTAGGCTCAAAAAGTTTCACGGGAGAAATTTGACATTTTGCAAATTTGACATTTGGATTAAACGATCTTAATCTGGATTTAAATACATTTTACATCTGGATTAAGGGCATTTTAGATCCATTGGATTTAAGGCATGTTCAGAGTGAATAATATGGACATGGATTTAAATTTTTGGATTTAATAAATCCGGATTTAGTTGTTGGATTAAAATCTTCCTTAAATCCAATTTAAATCCAGAGTGAATAATATGGTGGTTAATCTGGATTTAAATACATTTTACATCTGGATTAAGAGCATTTTAAATCCATTGGATTTAAGGCATGTTCAAAGTGAATAATATGGACATGGATTTAAATTTTTGGATTTAATAAATCCGGATTTAGTTTTTGGATTAAAAACTTCCTTAAATCCAATTTAAATCCAGAGTGAATAATATGACGGTTAGTATACCCGACCTGTATTGCAGCGGAGTAGGGTTTAAGTAGTGCTTCTATGATTTTGAATTTAGAATCCCTTCTCGATGTCAGCGCAAATCGCAAAATATATCCGTGCTTGTGTGTGGATTTTTAAATATTTTTGTGTATCCGTTGATGGGGGTTAATTTAATTTAGTCCTTGCTGTTGGTAACCACGCTGGCCTTACGCATTTAGTTTTAAAAGGGAGAAGAAAATTTTATCTTATGAAGATGTTCAATTTGGCATTTTTTTTTTCCGCTTTTTTATTTGGCATTTTATTGCTAAGCTTTTTTTATTTGGCATTCAATTGTTTTTGACTTCCATTACTTTACATTAATTTAATGGAACAATAAAATTCCAAATAAAAAAAGCGAAACAACAAAATGCTAGTTAAAAAAAACAAGCCCATCTGCATAGTAGTTTCCAGATGAAACAAAGTAGTAAGACAACTGAAAACATCCTCCGTTTCAGCGCTTAAATCGAGGAGGGTTTAAGAGCACGATCTTATGGTTAATCACAAAAAACCCTCCTCGAGCACAGTGCAAAAATCGAGTAGGGTTTATGTGTACATTTGGATATTTCCCTTCAAGAAACCCTCCACGACGACAGCGCAACGTGTGTGCTGTGCCGTAGGAGCAATTCATAATACGCGGCCGAGTTATCTTATCCCAGCTAAATAAGAGGCTTTCACTCGAACGTCATGTGTGGGAATGAGAACTTACTCGATGTGCCATTATTCTTTTGGAAATTCGAGGTGGTGTTAAGCAGATCCAGAGGGAATTCAAAAATGCTGTAAAGATACCATGCTTACAGCCACAAACTCCATAACTTTATTTAACAAAGCTCCAAAGTACCCGCTGTTCGAGACACTGTGGGAGTTATGAAAAAGGTAATTTTGCTTTCTTCAAATTTCCAACTCATCCTCTCACATTAATTTGTGTTGCCAGATGTGTACAGCGATATGAAGTGTTCTCGAATTTCCTGTAGACCTCATTAAAATTGTGGAAACTCACGAAATCAGTTCCTCGGAAAAATATTTCTGCTCTTTTAGGTGGCGCAGCAGCCTGAATTAGTAGCTAAGTAACTGCTAATTTTTTGCACATTAATTTTGTAGGTTTTACGGACGGTCCCTGAAAGCTAAAACAAATAATTGTTGGCAACTAATTAACATTTAAAAATAATTAAAATTCAAGTTTTATTGTCACCTTTAGGACTTTATTTCAAATGCAATTTGCCCAAATGTAACAGTTGGGCTCATCATTTAGATCAGCTATACTCAACCGCTTGTGGCCCGTCGAGCTTTTTAAGTGGCCCACCTGGCATACTTACATAATTATGCGATTTCATAGAAAAACTTAATACTTCCTGATTTCGTCATCACTTTCTTTTATAAAATGAAACAATGCCCGAAATAATAAATCAAATGGGAAATAAAGCCCAAAATAGGAAACATTTCCAAACAAAGAGTGTTGTCAGTGAAAAACATCAAATTTGAAAAACAAGTGAAAAAAGCTCCATCGACATCCAATGTCACTTTGTCTTTTCGTTTTCACGAATGACTGAAAGCGTTTTCGCTTGGTCCTCCCGTAGCTTCCGGCAGCCTTTCAAATGCTTCTGAAAAAGTTCATTTGGCACGAGATTACAGTTCTTCTTCTGGAAAGAACAGAAAATTGTTCTGAATTTGATTTCAGAATTGAAATGAGAAACGTTGACACGAATCGAATCGCTGTTCCGGATTGCCAATCGAAAAGGCCATTAATTTGGAATTACCATTGTGCATTTTCATTGTACTAAGATTTGGAGTTAAAAGGAAACAATTAAGAAAAAATGGATAGGCCTACCTTGCTGTAGAATTTTTGCTTAGGTAAGGTGTTTACTCAAAATAAAAACCCAAGGTAGAGACATTCGTTTCTGGAGGAATATCAATATTCAGAGAACAGCCGTGTGAACGTTTGATCACCCAAATGCAACAACCCAGTGCACAAATACAACCAAACCCAAACTTCAGAATCAAGTAAAGGGTTGCAACTTGTTCGTTTGGTATCCTGGAATCTGGATCTAAGAGATGTGGAGGGTTCTTCCGGATTACCAAAAGAAAACGCTATGACAAAGCAAAAATGTTGCCTACGTGTGAAAGAAACTGATTTTGTAGCTGATTAAACTCAAATCGCAATTAATTTTGAGAAGTTTGACCGGTTTTGCTCTCGAAAGTGAAGACACAAACTAAAAAAAGCAATAAGACTGTGAAATGAGTGCCCACAACATACATTTTCCTCGTTCTACTTCAGGTAATAGATAATGTTCCTGACAGAAAAAAAAAATCAGAAAGTCGACGCTGGATTGAAAAATTAACATCTTGGATCTTCAAACGTTTGGGAATCAGCGTTTTCAATCCTACAAAAAATT
Organism: Dasysyrphus tricinctus; assembly: GCA_963921185.1. Taxonomy (NCBI): domain Eukaryota; kingdom Metazoa; phylum Arthropoda; class Insecta; order Diptera; family Syrphidae; genus Dasysyrphus; species Dasysyrphus tricinctus. The sequence goes on from OY992531.1 coordinate 79,544,425, forward strand.
AAATAAACGAATTAGTTTAGCATGCAGGAACAATACAGATCTTGAAAAAATGTTCTAAATTTCAGAAATCAAATTAGTTTTTGTATTAAAATGAATAAACCATTCAATATACATTACTGAACACCTAAGTGCAAAAATAATTTATGTTGTGGCCCGAGGCAAAATAGCTAAAACGTCTTTGTGGCCCTTTTGAAAAAAAGGTTGAGTATGGCTGATTTAGATGATGCCGAATCCTTCTAAGACGCAAAATTTGTATTTGTGTGGGTATTCATCAATTTAAAATTTTGCTTCTTAGAAGTCTTAGAAGGGTACGGCATCATCTATATATGTCATGAGCACTACTACATATATAGCTGACCTTAAGGTCACAAAAAACCTAAATTTGAATTTTATCTAATAGTCCAAAAATACAAAAACAGAAACAATACATTGGTGAATGTTGTGATATTCAGTCGAATTGAATCCGTACGGAATTGAAAACGGCCAACAAAATGGTACGGGGATAGAAAACGTCAAAAAAGTGGAGGATTCTCAATTGGGATATCTTTTTGATTTCTGTTTTCAATCTGTAAGGCTTCAATTCGACCGAATATCAGAACAGCCGTAAATTATCTTCTTTTTTTTGCGTTTTTAATCTGTGTATTATTATTGTGACCGATTCCCACGAAAAAATGCACCGCATAATATATGTAATATCCATACCAATATCAACTCCTGAGCTATACTTCTAAGCAAGCATGTTATTAATTTAATAATATTTTTAAAGATTACAAATGAGATGCAACAAGAAAATAAAAAATATTTAATATTAGTTTTTTTTATTGAAAACTCCAACTTTACCTTTTCTTTTGAATTTTTCTTTTGAAACATTATTCGCATTTTAAGTGTTCAGGGGTTCCAATGGTTAAATCCTCTCTATACATATACAACTTTATTTTAATAGTAGTCAATTTTGTGGATTTTTCCTGCAGAGAATGCAAGTAACTATTTTCTTCTTTAAAAGGGGAGAAAACTGTATTTAATCTATTTTTATTTGAATTTCGTGCACTTTTTATTTTTTTTTAACTTGTCTAATAAATGAGATGAAAGAACTAACCTTGGACGTAAATTTTTCTAAAGAGCATCGTGAACTGGGTGGCTGCAAAAAGTATAAAGATAACATATAAAAGCAAACAAAGGTAAAATGAGAACAGAATTTTCCCGATGATAGGTTAGCTGCATTGAAGCTGAATGCTATAAAAATACTCCCCCTTTTTAATTTTAAAAGATTCATAAAAGAACCTTATCCAAACGATATTTAATGAATTTTCTTGAAGAAGTTTTGTTGCGATTGTTGGTGTAAGTGTGAGGGAAAGTTTTTTTTATAGATTCGACCTTCTTCGGTTTCACTTTGAATGGAAGTTTTAAGGTGAAATTTAAAATGCACTCAAAAGGAAAAAAGTTAAAGAGTATTTTAAGTTTTGATTATGACGAGAGCAATTTCTTAAGGGATTTTTTTTCTGGGGGAAATAATCACCCGAAGAGTAACCTATGTATTTTAGTGATTACCTTTTTACTTGCGATATAGGTAGGTACTACAGTGAAACCTCCTTTAACGGACAGCTCTCTTAAGCGGAAAACTCTCTTAAACGGACAAATTCTCGGATCTTGGATTTAAATTCCATACATTTGACACTCCCTTGATCGGACGCGGACAAGAATATAAGCCATAATTTGTTAAATTTAATTCTATTAGGCGGACAAAAAATTTTTTAATATGAAACTTCTAACCAACAATCACATAACGGAATTTTGTCTGCAGTTATGGTCTGTTATTGTATCTTCTTGTTCATTTATTTCTGGTTTGTTAATGAATTGTGTGGCACCATTTTTAAAATTCCTTATCCAAATTAATATTTTTTTTGTGAAAGTAAGTTGTTTTCTGTATTTTTTTATATATCATTGTTTATTCTGTTGAATGTTTAATACTATACGTTTTCATTAGAGCCGAAATGAGGTAATTTCGCAAATCACAGAAAAAGTGTTTTCATTTGTAATCTGGTAATTTCGTTTGATAGCTCATTTCATTTTTGAATTTCAATTGGCTGTTTATCGCTTTTTGTTGTTGTTATCTTTTGTTTTCATGCAAAATATTTTCAGAGCTCTTCAAACTGTGGCTAATTGGGTATGTTCGTTAGGTTTTGACTTAATTTCCAACCTAATTTCGTGCAAATTTGGTTGAAACAAACTATCTCATTTCGAAATGTGAATTTGTATGGGAAATGAGATGATTTCGTATCGAATTTGGAAATTTTCTACGAAATTACCTCATTTGGCCTAATGAAAACGTAGTATAAGGGACAGTTAATATAATTTAATTTTTGTTATTTTTTGGAGCTACAAATATTTCCTTAACAAAAAATTTTATTTTTTGATTCTTCTCTTGGGCGGACAACTCGCTTAGACGGACAAAAGTGTTGCGACCGTGTCGCTGTCCGCCTAAGGGAGGTTTCACTGTATAAGGCAAGTTTTGGATTCGTGCAAAAAAAAATTTTTGAGATAACAATCAAACATGATATTACGATGATAGAGAACACCAAAAAAGTGGGTGGCACAATTCTGTCTGTTCGTCTACAGCCTAAACGGCTCGATCGATTCTCTTCAAACTTGGTACATAGTGGTTTTTGGTGATTATGCCCACACATTTTTTTCATTTTTTTTTAAGAACCAAAAACAACGGTACCTGCCATACAATTTTTTTGCCATTTTACATAATCGGCTCGACAACTTTTCTTAAAAAAATTCAAGAAATTTATTTCAGTAACAGCCATTTTTCAAAAATGGTTATTAATGGTACGTCCCAAAGAACCATTTTTTTATTTTTTGATTTTCTTCACAACGGTAGGACCGGTTTCAATTCTTTTTTTATACAGAAGCTTCCATAAAATATAAATAGTTTTGCGTTCCAAAATTTTTGAAAAAATATTTTTTGGATTTTTAAAAAATGTTTCAAATTTTTTTGGAAAATCAAATATTTCGAAAATGACATGATCAATTTTTTTGAAACTCGATATTTAAGAGTTTTTTAGTACTCTCTAAAATATTTTTAGAAAAATTTTTACATTTATGAAAAAATAACGGTACTGTCCACACAAAAGTTAAAAAACCGCAAAGCAATATATTTTATTGCTAAAAAACGACTCCTACGATTTTGATTAATTTTTTTTCATATACTTAAATTAGTACGATCTACTGCCGAAAATTATAAAATTTTAAACTTCGCAACTATTAATAGTAGGTACCTGTCATAGAACGTATTTTTTTATTTTGAAATTTCTCGTTATCGGCTAAACAGATTTAGATGATTTTTTTATATACAAATTCCAGAGATAAGATTAAATAATATTGCATATCAAAATTTTCAAAAAAAAATTTTTGGATTTTTAAAAAAAGTTTCAATTTTTTTTTTTTGAAAATTCGATATCTCAAAAACGGGTTGACAATTTTTTTTTTCAAGTTTTGTTTTTATATACACATAAATATATACTTAAGATTTGCATACCAAAATTTGTTCTTAAAAGTGTTTAAAGAATTTTATATAAATATAAAAAATTATTTTTTTAAGAAACTGCTCCAACGATTTTAAATTTTTTCCCATACAATCATATTCAATCAAGAATCAAGATGACATCCTTTTTTTTCACCTCAAACTGTCAAAAGAGTTGTTTTAGCCAATTTAAATGTCGTATTTCATGCTTCTCTACATTTTTTTCTCATAATTTCCATGTTTTTATATATAATTTTAAACCTGCGGTGCCTGGAACATAAGAGAAAGTACGTGCGACCCAGTCGTGCATTTTATTTTTGGTTGGGTATGAAATCTCGCAAATCAAATCCTCGCAAGAGATTTTGATTACAAAAATTAGTTTCTTGCAATGAAATTAAATTTTGCTAGTTTTCCTAACTTCTGCTAAATAAATCGAGTGACTATGCCTACTAACCTTTATGGTAGACCATATTTTTAATCATATTTTTTATTGTTTTTATTCCAATTGTTGTTAGAACCAAGAAAAAGAACTGGTGAGTTGTGATTAAAAAAACATTAAACAAAAAATATTAAGAAAAAAAGATTTATTGTAATTTGCAATTTTATCAAAAAATTAAAATACGTACAACCATCTTTAAATTTTTAAATTTTCACTTAAGATTGCCGAAAGCATTGAATATTAAAAACAAAAACTAACTTTTTCACGTAAAATTAAGAAAATTTTAATTAACTTTTTTTTTTTCAAAATTCTGAGTTTTACAATTAATAAAAAAAAAATTATTCATTGAAATGATTTAATTTTAAAACTAAATTAAAGAATGGAGTCCCAACTTTAAAAAAAAATATACCATGATCTTTTTGGTGTTGCCGTTGTTTTTTAATATTTTTTTTCTAGTTTAGGTAAATTTAAAAAAAAAATTACCCCTCCCGCCTAAATAGGGGAACATAGATACCCCTCTAATATGTTTTTTTTTTTCAAACCAGCCTACACGCTCTAGCGTTTTGGTGTATCTTAGTCTTATAAAATATCTATTTTAACTGATTTTATCATAGCACATTATCATGAATTTTCAAACAATGTGCTCCTGACTACAAAAGCAAACTTTTTCAAGCAAGACTATTTTTTATTTTAATAAGTTATAATGTAAGGAATAGGAAAATCATATACATATTATAATTCTTCTTCGATCTGTAGATTTATTTTATACATTTCCATTTATCTATATCCTCTCCACTAGTGACATAACAACTTAAATAGGCAAACGGTCTTAACTAATGAACCAAATAATATAAATAATTAATGGACAGAGCGAAGAAACTATAAGTTTTGGCATACAATTATTTCAAACTGAACAAAGACTCATTTTTTTCAAAATTTTAAGTTTTAAAACAATATTTTCTGAACCTATTTATTAAAAGAACTTTACTTACTTACTTATCCGGCTCCCGATCCATGAAGGGTCTCTGCCTGAGATATTGCGGTTTTCCATCGGTTGCGGTCCCTCGCACGCTCCCTCCAGTCGTCGAGACCAAGCGCTCTTGCGTCTGTGGTGACCGCCTGGTCCCTATAGCGGAGGTTCGGTCTTCCTGGTCGTCTCGAACCTGGGGGCTGGGATTCGAAGATTTTCTTGGCTGGAGCGTTGTTGTCCATTCGCTCGATGTGGCCGAGCCAATGTAGTCGACGTGTTTTGGCTCTTTGGACTACATCCACATCTTGGTACAGCTCGTACAGTTCACGATTGAATCTTCTCCTCCAATCGCCCTCTTCGCATATAGGACCAAATATCCGCCGTAGAATTTTTCTCTCGAAAGTGCCCAGTATCAATTCCCCTTTTTTACTTATCGTCCAGCACTCGGCACCGTAGAGTAGAACTGGTAAAATTAGAGTTTTGTATAGCGTGCACTTTGTCTTTCGAGAAAGGAGTTTTGAACCCATTTGTTTGGCCAAACCGAAGTAGCAGCGGTTCGCTAGGGTAATTCTTCGTCGGATTTCCACTAAGGTGTCGTTCGTGGGATTGATATTTGTTCCGAGGTAGGTGAACTCATTGACTACCTCGAAATTACTGCTACCAACAGTGACGTTTTGTCCTAGGCGATGGACAGATGAGGCTTTGTTTGTTGATAGCATATACTTTGTTTTGTCCTCATTCACTTCAAGACCAACGCGTTTCGCCTGTTCATCAATAGCTGTGAATGCTTCAAGTACAGCTCTCTTGAAACGGCCGATGATGTCGATGTCGTCCGCATAACCAAGCAGTTGAGAAGACCTGTTAAAGATAGTGCCTTCCATGTTTACACCACTCTTGCGCACTATCTGCTCCAGGACTAGGTTGAAGAAATCACATGATAGCGCATCTCCTTGTCTGAACCCTGTACACGTCTGGAATAACTCGGATGAGCTGTTACCCATTTGCACGTTGCACCGCGTATTTTGTAACGTCATGCGGCATAGCTGGATCAGTTTTTTCGGGATCCCGAGTTCCGACATCGCCAATAGAAGCTCTTGGCGACTTATGCTATCATATGCGGCTTTGAAGTCGATGAATAGGTGGTGGGTCTCGACTTGAAATTCGTTGGTCTTTTCCAGGATTTGCCTCAATGTGAAGATTTGGTCTATCGTTGATCTGCCTGGCCTGAAGCCACACTGGTACGTGCCGATCATAGTGTTGCAGAAAGGTTTTCGACGCTCACATAGTACGTTGGATAGGATCTTGTAGGCAACATTAAGCAGGGATATGCCTCTGTAGTTCTTGCAAGACATAGGATCGCCTTTTTTGTAGATTGGGCATATGGAGCTATTTGACCAGTCATCGGGCATACTTTCCTCCTCCCAAACTTGGTTGATGAGCTGGTGCATGCACCCTACCAGAACATCTCCTCCATACTTGAAGAGTTCCGCTGGTAGGCCATCCGAGCCGGCGGATTTGTTGTTCTTAAGCTTGTGGATGGCTTTCTTAACCTCTTCAGTACTGGGTGCTGGGACTGGATCTTCATTGACTGGTCTAATGCTTCTTTGTTCCCCTGTCGCCTCCTCTACATAATGCCCATTAAGCAGCTGCTGGAAATGCTGCTTAAACACGTCTACAATTCCCTGTGCTTCGGTGACTAGGTTCCCTTCGCTGTTTCGAAGAGCTTGCGTGCCAGTCCTATAACCAGATGCCACTTGCTTGGCTGTTTTGTAGAACCGGCGGGTGTTGGTGGCAGTGCTGGACTCTTCGAGATACTTGAGCTGAGAGGCTGCGGATGCTCTTTTCTTTCTACGCAGGGTTTTTTTCTCTTTCCTTCTCTTTTCACGGTACTCCTCTCTTGCTGCTCTTGTTTTCCCTTGCAGCATTTGCATCCGTCTCCTGCTTCAATAGCGCGCATTCATCATCATACCACGGGTTCTTTTTTCTGGGTGGTTGATAGCCTATGGTGGTCTCGGCTGTCTCTTTAATAATGTCGCGATACTGGTTCCACTGGTTGTTGACGCTTGTGGCTGGGTGTACGGCAGAGAGTTTCCCGGTCAATTGCTCACTGTAGTCTCTGGCTTTCTCAGATGTGCTAAGGCATGCGATGTTGAACTTCTTTCTTTGGGCGGTCTTCGTTTTCTTTTCGTTGGACAGTCGGGCTCTGAACTTTGTCACAACAAGAAAGTGGTCAGAGTCCACGTTTGCACCTCGGAAAGTTCGCACGTCCAAGATGTTCGATGCGTACCTTGCGCCAATTAGCACGTGGTCGATTTGGTTGGCCGTTCGACCATCTGGAGATCGCTAGGTTGCTGTGTGTATCCTTCGCCTGGGGAACCTAGTGCTACTTATCACCGTATTACGAGCTGCAGCAAAGTCGATTAGTCGGAAGCCGTTGTCTGTTGTCGTTTCGTGGAGGCTGTGCTTTCCAACTAATCCGCCAAAGATGTTTTCCTTTCCGACTTTAGCATTGAAGTCTCCGAGCACGACTTTGACATCGTACTCCGGACAGGCTCCGTAGGCTCCGTCCAGGAGGTCGTAAAACTCCTCCTTGTTAGACTCCTCAGCTTCATCGGTAGGGGCGTGTGCACATATTAGGCTGATGTTTTGGAAGGTAGCTTTGATGCGGATCACAGCCAGGCGATCGCTTATCGGCTTAAAATCGATTACTTTTGATCTGAGTCGATGTCCCACGACGAATCCGCATCCTAGCATGTGCAGTCTTTGGTGATAGCTGTAATAAATGTCGCAATCTTTTCTTTTCGCTATACCTGATCCTATCCATCGTATCTCCTGGATCGCGGTAATGTCTGCCTTGTACCGCAAGAGGACAGATTCAAGAGAACTTTATTTGAATATAAATCATAAGAATGGACTTCTGACTTTCCAAAAAGCTACAAAACAATACTGTACCTAAGTGTTGCCGTTGTTTTTAATTATTTTTTTTTTTTTTATTGAAACTCCTGTCCAAGCAGGGGGGGGGAAATATTACACCCCTCCCGTGGGATTTTTTTCTTGTCAACTTCCAACTTACATGCTCTAAATTATTTGGCAGATTTTACGCGAATCACCTAATAAATATGGATGGAAATAAAAATCTTATTTTTTTCCTTCATTTAGAGCCGATTAAGGCCCATCCAAGGTGCCTGTTTATGCAGTTTAAAAATAGAAAGTTCCTCTGCATATCACATTGGACGGTTTTTGAAAATTTTAAGAAAATGTTACTTTAATTTCGCGTCTAAAGAACTCAACTGACATCGTATGTTAATGGGAAACTTGGTTTGCTTGCGCCCAGTTTTTCATTGCAGGATTATTCTAATTTTGGAGTGAAACCCGAGGTAGCTCTTCAAATTTGGTGGGTTCAATCGAGTTTAAATTTAATCTTGCTTTGAAAAACTTTGCCTTAGAAGGTGTGTTTTTATAATTATTTTATATGAATTAATAGTGAAGCGATTTGAATTCCAAATTTGTTTGGTTCGACTTTATTTCTCAACTTCGGCTTTATTTCACTTTGATGTCGAAGCCAAATAAAACCGAACGCCACAATTTGGCGTTATTTCACATTAGTAAAGTGAAATAAGGTAAAGAAGATTTTGCATACAATTTAATGTTTTTAAGTGTAATCTGACTCCGTATTCAAAACAAAAAAAAGCCATCTACCCATTAGTGTAAAACTAAAAATTCGAATTAACGTACACAGCTGCAAAATATCACTTTGGTGAAGATAGTTTCAAGTTTTTTTTTATTAAACTGGCTCAAAAAAATTCTCATTATTCAATTTTGCAGATCTGACATTTTCGACAGATTTTCCCCTCTTTTTATCAACACCATTCTATAACTATACACCAGAACAATGGACAGCCATCAGTTTGACAAGCTTTGATCGCTACAGCTTCAATACACCAATACAGAGAAAAAAAATAATCTGAATATACGATTTCCATTTGCGTCGAAAAAATAAAATAATATGGTTATTCATGCAACAGCGTAAAGTCGTCGTAAACGTTGTAAAGTTTAGAACTTCGTAATTCTGTCACAATTTGTATTGAAAATTTGACAGATTTACGAAGTTTACAACTTTACCACTAGGCTATTGATTATGTCCTAAAAAACAGGGCAATATGGAAGTAAGACGTTCATGGAATTTTATCGTAAAAATCATCAAAGGGGTCATTGAAGATGAGAAAACCGCGGAGTGCTATTAAATTGGAGGGTGCATTTTTGAGAGGGGGGTGCAAAAGCACCCTTTTTGATTTTTTGCATATAACTCGAAAACGAAGCAAAATTTCGAGATAATTCTCAAAACCTTTTTTGTAGAGAATAAAATTTACCGTCGAAATGGATTTTTGAAAAAAAAATTTTTAGTTAGCTGATTTTTAAAAAAATCATTGCAAAAAAATGTGAAAAATCGCATTTTTTGTTTTTTTTTTTACGTATTTGCTTATAACTTTCTTACCAGCAGAGATAGGTATAGGCATTACTTCATTTAAAGGAAAGATAATTAAATTTTCTTTAAAATAAATTTAAAAAAAATGGTTTGGATAAAAATCGACCGAGAAATAGTCGTTCAAACTAGCTTTATAAATGGCATTTTTGGCTATTTTGATGGACTTGTTAGATAATACACTCAAACTGGGTGTATTAGGGAGTCATGACCAGTTGAGTCAAAAATAAAAGTAAAGTTTAAAATTTTTCGCACTTTTGGGGCTGCCATCTAATATTTTCAAAATTTAAAATAATTGTCAAAAACCAACACACTTGCTTTTACAAAGCCGGGTTTTGAACACATGTAAGCTTATACCTTCTCGAACATGAAAAAAGATAGTTCCAGACAAGTCTTGTGGTTGCAAGTCCTTGCCAGACCAGCTCAACTTTTTCAAAGTAGGTATTATAAGAAATAACTTTTTTTTAAATTTCAAATAACTGTCAGACCTTGTTCTACAAAGCCGGGTTTTCAATATATGCTAGCTAATATCTCCTTAAAAAGAGACAAAACTGTGCCAGACGAGTTTGGCTATCGAAAATGCATGCCAGACGGCCCTTAAAGTTATAATGTTAGTGATTTTTGTTTTCCTTTTGTTTTCTAATTTTTTAAATAATTATCAAAACTAACAAATCTACTTTAACAAACCGGGGTATTTGGTAGTTTATGCCTTTCGTTATATGGACAAAATAGTGCCAGACGAGTTAGGTATTCCAAAATAAAAAAAGTTATTTCCTTACTACTTCTACTTAGAAAATGTTTAGCTGGTCTGGCAAGGACCTTCAACCGTAAAACTGGTCTAATACAATTTTTTTTCATGTTCGAGTAGGTATACGCTAACATGTGCTCAAAACCCGGCTTTGTAAAAGCAAGTGTGTTGGTTTTGACAATTATTTTAAATTTTGAAAAAATTAGATGGCAACCCTAAAAGTGCGAAAAATTTGAAACTTGACTTTTATTTTTGACTCAACTGGTATGACTCCCTAATACACCCAGTTTGAGTGTATAATCTAACAAGTCCATCAAAATAGCCAAAAATACCATTTATACAGCTTTAAAAACTTTACATCAGCCTAGTTTGAACGACTATTTCTCGGTCGATTTTTATCCAAACCATTTTTTTTTTTTATTTATTTTAAAGCAAATTTAATTATCTTTCTTTTATATGAAGCAATGCCTATACCTATCTCTGCTGGTAAGAAAGTTATAAGCAAATACGTAAAAAAAAAACAAAAAAGCGATTTTTCACATTTTTTTGCAATGATTTTTTTAAAAATTAGCTAACTAAAAATTTTTTAAATTTTTTTTTCAAAAATCCATTTCGACGGTAAATTTTATTCTCTACAAAAAAGGTTTTGAGAATTATCTCGACATTTTGCTTCGTTTTCGAGTTATATGCAAAATAGCTTTTAGACCACCAGCTCATGAGACTTGGTTCTTTTTAACCTCCGAACACTGTTTTGTACATTTAAGACGGTCTCCATTTCGGAGTTGGCATGACTTTACAGTCGCTGATTGTGTGATACAGCGTGTTTTTTAACCACTTCTTTAACCATTTCAATTTGGAGGGAACGTTGAAGATCGCTATTTTATATATTCCAAGGGGCATCAATTATTCCACGAAGGACCTTGCTTTGGAATTTTTTGGATGGGTTCAGCATTTGTTTTCTTTGTACACCTCCATCCATAGTTGGATGCCATATGTCCAAAAGTGTTTCAATACTTGCTTATATAACATTAGTTTCTTCTAAATAGATAGGTCAGAGTTCTTTCCTAGTAACCAATACATTTTTCTGTACTTCAAGTTTAGTTGTTCTCTTTTCTTTTTGATGTGCTCTTTCCATTTAAGCTTTGCATCCAAAGTCATTCCAAGGTATTTGGCGGTATTGGAGTAAGGTATTGCTGTACTGTTTATATAAATTGGAACATTGTTTATGTTTTTATTTGTAAAGTTTATATGCGTTGATTTTGTTTCGTTAAGTTTAATGCGCCATATCTGCGTCCAATCACTTACTTTATCGACTGCATTTTGCAATTTTTGTGTAGCCTTCGTAACGGATTTATCTGGCACCAATATTGCAGTATCATCAGCAAAGGTGGCCATGATAGCGTTGATGTCCACTGGAATATCCCTTGTATATAACAGATACAGAGTTGGTCCTAGGACACTTCCTTGTGGTACACCGGCTTCAATTTTCTTTAGTTTCGAGTAATTTTGGTCGTACCATACTCTAAAGAGTCGGTTCGTAACGTAGGATCTCAGTATTTCGTAGTACTGCCTGGGAAGGTCCCTATGCAGTTTGTACTCAAGTCCCAAGTGCCAAACCTTGTCAAAGGCTTGCGCAACATCTAAGAATATAGCCGAGCATGCTTGTTTTTCTTCAAGTGCCTTTTCCACAACATCCGTAATTCGATGCACTTGGTCTATCGTGGAATGTTTATTTCTAAATCCAAACTGATGGCTCGGAATTAGTCTTCTTTCTTCTATTATTTTACTGAGCCTTTTCAGTAGCAGTTTTCAAAAACTTTTGCCATGATTGGTATAAGCGATATTGATCTGTAAGATGTTACTTCTGTTGGTAGCTTACCTTGTTTAGGTACATATAATCAATGACTTCTGCAATTTTAAAAAAAATTTTAAAAAATACGCCTGAAACATTGTGGATTTTGTTGTGTCGAAAAGTTAACCGGTATACTTGTAAACCTATGTATTTAATTCTTTTTTACTAATATAACCTGTGTTAAAAGCACATTTATTATTAACTACTTAAGTCTTGAGAAAAAAAATACACAAATATACATAAGTTAATTAAGTGCCACATCTTGCACCATATGCTCTAATATTTTCAAAGTCACATTCAGTTATAAAATATTTGCAGAACGAGGTTGTCAAATCGCTTGAATACTTCTCCGTTAATCTGGTAGCGGTTTTCATACCATAAATTATTTATTTATCGATATCTGTCACTATTTTAATAATTTTATTTATTTTTTTTTTTTTTTTCAAAGAAAAAAGTCCATTAAAATGTCATTCGAGGAGATTCCAACATAGAAACATTGCGGGCGATCAATTAAGATTCCTTATATCGAGAGTAAATAAGCGTTACAAAAAAAAAAAAAAAAAAAAAAAAAAAAAAGCAGACAAACGTAACTACATTTTAATGGCTTAAGTTTTTCATCTACTAATGCCATTGCAACATGTTGTTATCCACGCCAGTACTATTGGGTATAGAAAGATAAATAGATTGATAATAATTTAACAATGTGACAGTCTGTCGACAGGTTAGGATACCCCCCATTGAGTCGGCCGGCGACAGCAATTACTATAAGACCAAGAGAATTAGAGATAGACCTTTGCGCACAAGAGTTGGTATAGGAATAACAATATAGATTTTCAGATATGGGATTGGCAGGCAACCAGGCCATGAACTTATTATTTGCAGAAAAATGTACGACAGGTACAAAAATGACACTCGGTTGAAGTGGTGTGTAGGCGACCTTTTAGCAAACCTAGCAGGGGTCATCTTAATAGAAACGTCAAATGCGAAATGTCTCTTTAACTGGTAAATTATGTCGACACTTTATTTTGTGTTGTTTTTGATGGAATTGGCAAAAGCCTGTTAAGATTTGTATGTACACTGAGAGAAAAAATACTTTCAAACACATAAAGAAAAGCTGAACATACTCGTATCATTATTAGGGCTGGCCACAATACCAAACCAAACGAGACTTTTATTGGTATCGTCTCGGTATCGTTTAATTTGAAAAATGTCGGTATTCTCTCGGTATCGGTATCGGTCTCGTATTACTAAGTCTCGTCTCGGTATCGTATGACTAAGTTTGGTATCGGTATCGGTCTCGATTGCATTCAGGGTAAATAAGAACTAACTCCCAACATTTCTTCCAAATCGCTTACAAGCCGTTTACGAAAACTATGAAAATTTCATCCCAATCGTATAAGCAGTTCCCGAGAAACCAAGATATAATTAAAAATAGGCGTGGCAGTTGGTGCATTTTACTAAAATCGCTTCCTTAGCCTTCCTCCAGCTAAAAATGAGAATATCATGCAAATCGTTAAAGCCGTTTTCGAGACACCAAGAACAAAAAGTTATTAATTAATACTAATATTCAAAAATCTTTTTTTTTCTGCCGATATTAAACGATACCACCGAGAGTCTCGGTAAATTTCGGTACTTAAGGTTCGGTATGGTCTCGGTTTGGTCTCGGTATCGTTTTGGGTGTTTTGAAGCTGGTTTGGTCTCGGTATGGTTTCGGTTTCAGATACCGATACCAAACGATACTGAGACTTTTCTGGTATCTTGGCCAGCCCTAATCATTATTCAGCTGAAACATAAAATATATATTTCTTATGAAGTGAGAAGTGTTCATTAATCAGAAGATTCAAATTTTTCTGATTGATGGCACTGAACAGCAAAAAACCCAACGCAAAACATTCGCTGACCAGTTTTTTGTTGCCGTACAGCATTGTGTATCTGCCATATTTTGTATCGTTGCGAAAGCCTTTAAGAAACCAGCGCGAAATCGGAGCGAAGTATTCGCAACCGACGAAAAAAAAAATCTGAACTTTAGAAAAATCTTCTACCAAAATCAAAGTTGAGATTTAAAAAAATGTATGTTAATTTTTATTCACAATACTTTTCGCTGAGTGTACCTACGCAAACTCAAAGAGAAACTTATCGCAACATGGTGTGTTTAATGAAAATATTTTTCATATCTTCCAGATATCAGAATGTGCAGCAAAGGGAGGCGAGTGTGATGAAACGAAAGGTCGACCGGTGTGTGGCACCGATGATCAGACATACCCAACCCGATGTCATTTGATTCGAGTACAATGCAGTGGACACCAAGTCAGTTTAAAATATCGAGGCCCATGCAAAGGTATTTATGTCGAAAATTCACAAAAAATTGAATTTGTATGTATTTGAATTTCTTGAATTTTTCAGCTTGTATCGAAGCACGTGAATATGCGGTCAAACACAAAGCATTCGGCAAAAGTCCCCCCAAATTTATACCTCGCTGCAAGAGTGATGGAACATATGCAGCCGTTCAATGTTTGGGCGATAGTGGATGCTGGTGTTCTGACATCACAGGCAAACCAATTGATAATACTTCCGTGCGAATAGGCAAGCCTCGATGTCGAGAGTTCAACAAGGCTAATATTCGTCGTTCACCTTCACGTCACCTGAACCCCGGTGGTATAGGTGGTGGTGGTATAGCTGGTGCCGGAATTGGACCTGGGCGAGGAGTAGGACGTCGTCAGTGTTCTGCAGAAGATCGAAGCCTCTTCAACGTTAACCTACTTAAGGTCTATCAAAATGAATATCTGCGATCGGGCCTGCACAAAGATGCCTCCACTCCTTCAGATAGAACTGTTTTGGAATGGAAGTTCACTAATCTTGATACAAATGGAAACAACGTTTTGGACAAAAGTGAATATAGGGAACTTAAAAAAACCGTCAAGAGGGTAAGTCTATATACATACATAGACATACAGATGATACAAAAGTGATGCACTTGAATTTGGTTTTGAACTTTATTCAATGGGGCATCTCTCTTATAATATGATTGACATGTTAAAAACATCTTCGTTTATTCTTTTTTTATTTTTAATCAAGGCTGTTAAACCTCGTCGGTGTAGCAGAGGTTTTGGGAAATTCTGCGATGTCGATGATGATGATAAACTTTCGAGTCTGGAATGGAGCAATTGCATTAGCAAAGATGGCATAAATCGTAAGTTAGCTTTTGGTTTATGTTGAATGTTTTTGTATTTTTGTTTGTTTTGTTTTTTTTTTTTATTTTTACATTCATCAAAGTCAATTTTGAATTGAGGTTCTGGGCATTTTATGGTTTGCTATTTTTTTTGTATGTTATTTTGTATTGGATTGGATTAATTTATCTGTGTTTTGTCTGTTTAACACTTCATTGCTCATTGGAAAAGCATTCAAATAAAAAAAATTGAATCGTTTCAAAATTATAAATTAATATTGAATGCAATTTTTTGCTTGTTTTGTTATTAAAACTGATTAGTCTAATTTTAATTTATTTTTTAATTTATTTTAGTTAAAGCTTGTAAGCTTCTAAATATTCATGAAAATTGGGTCTGCATAGGTTATTTAAGTTAAGCCTTAAAATTAGGGAGGTACCATTTATGAAATTAAAACTGTTTTTGAAGAATTAAGAATTGATATTATTTCAACATGATCTCTTCTGTATCTATTATGTGGACGACATTGTTAGAGTTTTTAATACAAGGCACTGAATTATAACAATTTCCTTCTCTTTCATTTTAAAAAGGCAGCTTAACTTTCCTGTTTTGTGGATAGAAGTGAATGAATGAATGAATGCATATAATTTAAACATAGGAAAATAATTAGATGAGATCAATCGCACGACTTTTTGGTCGCCAGAAATATAACACATGAATCTGAATAAGGTTGAACGCATATGCTACCTAGAAATTGTGACGATTAAAAGTCGAAAATTTGTTCCATTTTTCTAGCGATTCGATTGTCGAAAGTTAAAATGAAACAAACGGACTCAGATGCTTGTGCTCACACTTGCGATTTAAAATGGCGCAACTAAAAATCGTAATCGCAACTAGAAAAAATCATGCACGTACTTGTGATTTTCAATCGTACGATTATTTAGCCACAAGAAATGAGACACGTTTTTAATGTGAATGCACACATATGCGATCATAAAATCGCAGCGATTATAAAAATAGAACCGGATCCATTTTTTTAGCGTTTTTTCAGTCGCAAAATTAAATAAAATGAAATTAAAAGGATCTGTTCGCACTTGTGACATGACATCTTGTATTTGTTTGCGTTTATATAATCGCTCGACAGATAACCGCAAGTGAGTGCAAGGAAATAGCTATTTTTTAATAGCAAAGACTGAAAATTAGAAGGTCATTCCAAGGCTTATCGTCAACAAGATATGTATTGTTAATCGTTGCGATTGCTTTGACGCATGTGCGTGCATTCACACTAAAAGTTGTGTGTTGTATTTTTTGCGATTAAAGAATCATGCGATAGATAATCGCGAGTGTATGGCCATAATATCTTGCAATACCGATTTTGTCATTGCACCGACTGAAAATCGCAAGTTCGGCCCTAGCCTTAATAAAAATAAAGTTATTATAAGTTATCTACATATGTAGAGCAGCCGGCTATTTGCATTATAAGTTTAAGACTAGGAAAACACTTGCGATTTGCTGTCGCAGTGACTGATCGCAGCTTAGTAGGATTTTTTGCTGTCATGTGCGTTCATTCACATTTAAACTCATGTGTTCTATTTCTTGCGACTAAATAGTCGTGCGACAGAAATCATAAGTTCCTAGCCTAAGTTTGTATGAAATTGTGTGGTTTGGAAATAGATCGTAGGAGTACAATGAATTCAGGATCAGCCTTAAATTTTAAAAGCAATAACTTGGAAAATATCTTTTTTCTTAGACTTCTTTACATTTAAAAAATGAGTTTCTAAAACCATGGAATGTAGTAGTAAGGATATTCATGCAACAGCGTAAAGTTGTCGTGAACGTAGTAAAGTTGTAAACTGCGTAAATCTGCTTTATTTTCCATACAAATTGTGACAGATTTACGAAGTTTAAAACTTTGCTACGATTACGACGGCTTAACGCCGTTGTATGAATACCTACCCTTATTATTTTTACTTGGTAAAAGTTTTTCTCGTAGAATTAGAGCATACTGAGCCATATACATAGAAATAACTCTAAATTCGTTTAAAAAATGTTAAAATGCATCAGGGTTAGGATTTAGCTAACTTTTCTTTTTTTGTGTGAAATCGTAGGAAAGTATCGGCTTTATATAAACACGTTTCATCTTGCTGAGTCCAAATATTTGTACATATTTTATTTTGCCTATTTTACCCGTAAGTTCCTTTTTCACTATTATGCCCTTTTCACCTTTTTTATCAAAGTTCATTGTTTTTAAGATCAAAAAAACCTTAAAATAAAAAAAGAGGTAGTTTTTAATGGGTTTGTAAGTACTTTTTCTATTAACTAACATCATTGAATGATTACAACTGTAATTATTATTCAATGCTAACTAACATTAGCTTGGTTTCAATTATTGACCAAAATAGCCAATGTTACTATTTTTCAACAATTTGTTCCCAATTTCTTTTCGTGCTCATGTAAGATGGTAAAAAATGTCCCCTTCCTGACAAATTTTGCAAATACCACTTTGATATAGGTCACATACCATGTTTTGCCCAAAAATCTCTGGAACAAAGCCATTACTTCCATCAAGGAATATCAATTGGGTAAGTGCCCTCAGTTTTAAGGATTATCAGCGAAATATTCATAGCATTGAAATGCCGATTGCAAATGAAATGTTGAAAAAGTTTATTGCTATTTGAAATGCAAATTCGGGACTTAAAGCTGTTGATCAGAAAAAATGTTGTAATGAATGGCGATGTCAAATCCAAACTTCCTGAACAATAACGTCGAAGTGAATGGATGTATTAAGTTTTAAATGGATTACACCTTCCACTCGTTTCTACACAAGAAGAGGCTCTTTAGAACTTTTTAGGCACTTTTAAGAGACTATCGTAGAAATATTAATGTTAGATGCTACTTCATTGCCCATTTTTGCCTTTTTAAGGATTTTATTTTGGCTTTTTAAGCTTTTAGGTCATAAAAATACTTTACCTGGTTATAATGAATACTCTGCAAAAAAATATCAAAAATTAACTTTTGTTACAATCGTTTGTGACATCACCGAAGGTTAGTTTGTTGAGCCAGCAAATTCTATGTTCTTTTGAGACCTACGCCTACGGTCGCCCTTATCTCGCCCTAAAGTAGAACTAGATTTTTAGCTGGGGCGAGTTGAGACAGAACAAACTGTAAAAGTAGCATGAGCTCCGACGCATTTTTTTGTTGTGGATTCAGATACTACAGGTAAATCTCTTGTTGTTGAAATAGAAATTCAAGAAATACACAAATTGACTTCAATGGGTGGATATTAACAAATAAAAATAGAAAATGGGAACTGTGGTTTTATCCACTTTAAAACAAATATTGTTTCTTTATCATCTCAACAATACATACTGTTGAAGACCCTTTGTGGTTTTATGAGAACCAAAAAAAAAACAGTTTTTTTTTACAATTCTTGGGGTTATCAGGAAAACCTGGGTCAACCCTAGGTAAACTTCAACGAACGAACCTAGAAGTTCTATGCTTAATCAAAATTCTTGGAGCCATTTTTGAAAAAAAAATTTAAGGAATCAAAATTGATTGTATCGCAACTCCTGTGTTTCAGATAAGCACAAGGACATAACAATGCTTTCTGCCAAGTTTTTGAGTAAATTGTTTGTAAGGATTTAAGCATAAATATAAATATAAATGTAAATATAAATATAAATATAAATATAAATATAAATATAAATATAAATATAAATATAAATATAAATATAAATATAAATATAAATATAAATATAAATATAAATATAAATATAAATATAAATATAAATATAAATATAAATATAAATATAAATATAAATATAAATATAAATATAAATATAAATATAAATATAAATATAAATATAAATATAAATATAAATATAAATATAAATATAAATATAAATATAAATATAAATATAAATATAAATATAAATATAAATATAAATATAAATATAAATATAAATATAAATATAAATATAAATATAAATATAAATATAAATATAAATATAAATATAAATATAAATATAAATATAAATATAAATATAAATATAAATATAAATATAAATATAAATATAAATATAAATATAAATATAAATATAAATATAAATATAAATATAAATATAAATATAAATATAAATATAAATATAAATATAAATATAAATATAAATATAAATATAAATATAAATATAAATATAAATATAAATATAAATATAAATATAAATATAAATATAAATATAAATATAAATATAAATATAAATATAAATATAAATATAAATATAAATATAAATATAAATATAAATATAAATATAAATATAAATATAAATATAAAACTACATAATATTCTCGTACCAAAAACTGCATTCTTTTATAATACTTCTTTGATTACTATGATTAAGCTCTATCTTTTGAAAATTATTGGCAATTTTTTAATTCAACAAACCATCCGTCGCTGTTACCAAGTTGTGGCAAACAACCAAGCACATACATATTCTAAGGACTTGAATCTTTAAACAGAGCTTAGAACTTAATAACGCAATCCAATAATGTCAATATTTCATCAAAATTTTTTAAATCGAATATAAGATTTTACACACAGAAAAAGATATTAGGACTTAGGCGTTAAAATAAGACATTTTTAAAAGGAACAAAATATAAAAATAATTTCTATTAGTTCCATTCAAATTTATAGCCCTATACAGAAATTTTCGACGCATGCAATAGATACAAGAAAGAAGTGTAGAAGTAGCTGTCATTACAATTTATTTTTCACAAGGTATTTAATTACTATTTTAAAAATTATTTCTAATGATAATTTTAAAATCCTCTCTGTCATACAACATTTATCGTGCTGATGATAATATTCTATTTTGACAGTTAGAGGCTTTCCCAAACCGACCTGAAACATTCGCTCACGACAGTTTTTTTGTTTTTTGGCATTGTGTATCTATCACATTTTATATCGTTGCGAATGATTCGCTATGATTTCGCGTTACTTTGGGAGAGCTTTAATCCGTAACATTGGGAATCGTTACCTTGAAAATATAAATACCACAAAATCTTGAGTCTCATTACTGGCAAAACGAAAATATTGATTGTTTTACTGAATGTTGTAACTAGCTTGGCTGAAGGTTAACGAAAACTGAGTAATCTGCCGCATGGTTTACTAAAGATGGTGCAAAGTGCATATGTTTCATTAGAGTTAAATATTTCACTGTTGGACCTGTCTCACTGCAAAGTACTCTTCTGTTACTCTTGAAATTGTGCCATTTTTCGATTCCTGAATTTGTGTATGGGTATGTTTTACGACGTTTTTTTAAGAAAAAGAAATTGGATTGGATGCTTTTAATATGCAGAAAACCTTTTACATAATATCTAACTTAAGTAGGATATATAGGGTATAAAAGGTATATTATTGCTACCGTCCATTTTTGTATGTAGAATATTTTCTTTTGATGTTTAAAATGCACTAATACATACTTTCTTGCTTTATCTTCTCCACAATTTGCTATTACTTTACACATTATTTTTTTGTATAAAACCCACAAAAATTCTCTTGCAATTTGGAATTTTGTTTCAAAAAATGGCTTTTTTAAACTTACACATTTCTTATACAACAAATTAGCACTTTTCTGTAAATGTATACCGATAAAATTGTAGCTATAGCTAAGTTGAAACTCCCATATCCCATTGTTATTGTTGTTGTTGTTGTTATTGTTTTTTTTTCTCATGTAAATGTTATGGTTAGTCCTTTTTTCAACAAACATACCCATACTATTACTACTACAATATATACAGGTCATCTCTACAACAAACAAACGCCATCTGTTATCAATAATCAGCAACCTCAAAATAAAAATAATCCTAGTCTCCATCAAAACCAAAATCACAAAATGCATAAATTTCCATTGGAAGAGCACACCAGTGAAGATGATAATGAAAGTAGTCAACCATTGGAAGACTATGCTGATTCCGGTGAATACGATTTCGATGATGACAATGGAACTATTAATAACATCAGTGATTCAGTAAAAGATTGTACGTATAATATAGTTGTTTTGTTTTGTTTTTTTTTTTTGTTGTTGTTGTTTGTTTTATTTTGTGTTTGTTAGAGAGAAACAAAAATATATGTATATGTCTTTATAGTTTATCTTATTCTTTCGAAGACAAAAACAAAAATTCATAAAACTTTTACTAACTCAATTTGGATTGCTCATATTATGTTTAACTCAAAATTCATTTTGCATTGAAACAAAATCGAAACAAAAACTTACTAACGCCCTCTACCGACTGATCCTTTTGGCCTTGAAAATCAGATAGTAATTTATTCAATAATACTAACCTATGTCATTCGAAATTCAAAATTATTTTCACCGTAAAACTTACTAATGTAATCAAGAGTAGGTTTTTTTTACATGCAAATATACGAACATCTAGAAAAAATCTTTTTATAGTAAAGAAGACTCTTAATTTTTAATATTATAGATCTTCGAGCCATTCTACAGGACTCAGGTCAAACACTTCGAGACTCAGATGGAGACTATGATTGCCAAGCTGATCGTATGGTTGCACTAGACGAACAAAATGGTGGAACTGCACTTTATGTTCCAGAGTGTACAGCCGATGGACGGTATCAACGAGTACAGTGCTATCGTTCGACGGGTTATTGTTGGTGTGTCCATGAAGATACGGGCAAAAATATTCCAGGAACTTCATTGAAAGACAAGAGACCGCAATGTGACTCAATATACCCAACAACTCGACCCATGAAAGGATGTCCAGAACCTAGAAAAACTGAGTTCCTGAAAGATCTCAAGGACTTTTTGAAAGACCAAATTGGTGCCAATTCCATAACAAGGTAAGTTTTCTGACATTTGGTTTTAATTCTCACATAAATCTCATCTTGATTTAAAAACTATTAATAATATTGTAGCTCCACAAAATGGAATTCTGAAGATGAAAGAATTGCTACTTTGAGCTTTGTGTTGCTGGATAAGAACAAAAATAAGTCATGGGAACGAAAAGAATGGAAAACTTTCCGAGAACTTGTTACAGCTAACAAGTAAGTTGAAATTGCATTTTTTAATTAAAAAAATAATTTTCTAATGTTCGATTTTATTACCTAGGACACTCGGAAAATGTGGTAAGAAAATGCCACGATACTGTGATGTCAATAGTGATAAGAAAATAACACTTTCGGAATGGCTTAATTGTCTAAATGCGCAGCGGACGGATGAAGATGGACAGCAAAATACAACTGAAAAAGGTACTGCTTACAACATGCATAAATATACTATGTATTTTATTTTTTACGGGGAGGATATATTGCTTGAATGCCCTCCCTGCGTCAAGCTATAACTTAATAAGGGTATTTATAATCTCTTTGGTGCATTTAAATTCTTAAATTTAGCTTTATATTATTGTTTTACTAATTTGATACACTATGGCGTATACGTGATTTTTTTATCAATGTAAATGTATCTTCTTACTATTTTATTTTATTTTATTTTTCTTTTACAGTAGTTGAAGCGATAACAAATAAGCCATCGAAGTTAAACGGACCAAATCCATTACAAACATATTTGATTGAGTAGTAACCTATCCTGAGTGTACCTACTCATTTCCTAAAATCAAATAATTTGAAACAATTCATAACCATGACAAAAAAAGCAGCTTTTACTCTGCATCTCTTGATTGCACAGACAAATTTTATGATCTAAAACGGATTATGAAAATGAGAAAAAAAGTATTTTATTCAACTCATCGTGTGCATTCGGTGCCATTTTATTGTTGTTGTGTTTATTGTACAATGATTAATATACATATCTATACGTAATTTTATATAAATATTTAATTTTGTTTCTATATTTAAATTTTACTCTTCAAATTTAACAAAATTAAACAATTTTGTAAAGCGCAGTATAATATACTTCATACAAAGGTCTCGTAGATTTATAAGTATTCTGTTTTTTTTTTTGTCAGAAAAGATTATTTTGTATGAAAAGATTGATGTTTATATATTTATGTATATTAAAAAATATTATAAAATAGTATTTAAAATTGATTCTTATTAAAAAAAAGGTAAAACAAAATTAAATTGAATGAATGCTGAAATAACGAAAAAGAGAATAAGATTGGGAGAGAACTCATAACCAGTGATTTTATTAATTTTATTTATAAGATATGTATGTGCATTAGTTTTAAGGCCGAAATTAATTTTATTTTGTAGATATTATAATATTATATATGTAGGTGATAGTTTTACTTAATAATAAATATATTAATATTATATCAAACATGTTTGTTCACATTTTCATGTTAATTTTAATATTTAAATGTGTGTAGAAAAACAAGATAAGGCAAATAAAACTCTTTTAAACTCCTTATTATGTAAATAATTTAAAATTCCCTTTTTTTTAATAAGTACCGCAGCTTAGCGTTGACAGAAAGAATCAAACAGCCAAAAGAAAAGGCAACAAACATTGTAAAACTGAAACGTTAAGAGGACAAGCTACCCTGTACTATTGTCATTTTTTAAAGGAAAGCTTGCTTTTAAAAATGTACCCTTATAGGAAATATTGAGAGTTTGGAACCCAGAAGGGCTCAAATTATGTATTAACCTATTGAGTCTCATTCCTTGCTTGCTCTGAGATAAACAAAATTATCAGTTGAGGCTGTTGTAGCCCATAGTAAATATTTAGGTAATGCGGCCCATAAAGGGGTCCCGACCGGGCACCAAAAGTACTCTCACACAATTCAAAAGAATACTCTAGCTGCTACGGCTCTGCTTAGCTATAAGGCACGTATGCGATGAAGGAAACTTCACAACCGGTATTGAGCTGTTGGAAACCCAAACACCAACATATGTACATTATACATAATAGCCGCATTTTATTATCCGCATTATCTCATCCGGATCAATTTCTAACACGTAATTGCAAAAACAACATGGGATCCTACTTTTTATTTATTTCAATGATTCAAAAATTACTATTGTGAATGTGTCTCAGTAGTGCCAAGAAAAGAGGCAACAGACACATGAACAATAAACAAACATAAGGCAAAAAGAGACGGATATATAATACTCCTGTCACTAAGATCCTGTCTGTTTTATTTATCATGATCTGATCCGGATCATGGGGATAATAAAATGCGGCTTATTTCAGATGTGTAAAAGCCAACCCTGAGGCCACACGAGCTAGTAATCGCTAACGAGTTACTAATACATCGAAACTTTTCCTACTCGCTAGTCAACTGGCTTGCCTTTTTCGAAGCCAGTTGTGAAGCGAGTAGAGCGGCGAGTGATTTGACAATTAATGTATGTACCCAACTCGCTAGCGAGTACTCGCTCGTGTGGCCTCCGGGCAGCGTTGCCATTAAATTTTTTTCAGAAATCTGCAATTATGACGAAAAAAATCTACAATGCAGATTTCTAAGGAATTCTAAATAAAAATATGTCTTCATAAATAAAGTTTTTTATAAAGATGTAAAGATGTTAATAACATAAATTAATTCAATTAATAAAAATAACATTGTTTTTTTATTTTATGTACTCGTGCACAGCAGAGTTACCTAAATACTTAAAGCATTTCATATTTTACTTTAAAG
Organism: Dasysyrphus tricinctus; assembly: GCA_963921185.1. Classification (NCBI taxonomy): domain Eukaryota; kingdom Metazoa; phylum Arthropoda; class Insecta; order Diptera; family Syrphidae; genus Dasysyrphus; species Dasysyrphus tricinctus. Next base: position 79,569,213 of record OY992531.1, read on the forward strand.
TCAGCGTAGTTGTAGGTAGTGATTTAAATTTATGGAATAGAACTTTATACTTTGCATACAGCAAAATTATTGAGGATTTTTACAGAGAAAAAAAGAAGAACAAAATATTAAAGTAGGTACGAGTGCAGACATAATCTGCGGTGCAGATTTTTGATTTTCAAAAGTCTGTTGACGAGATGAAAATCTGCAAAATGCAGATAAATCTGCACTAATGGCAACGCTGCCTCCGGGTAACCTAAGGACGTTTGATTTTTAAATGTAGTTTGGTGGATTTCGTTCGATATGCTGACTTTGAAAGCATCTTTTCCTAGAAGTTTATTTCTCATAAACCTTTGATTTAAGAAGAAGTCAAAAGATCTAAGCGATATTGGTGATCTGATCACATTAGTACTACACAAGATATTGATTCATCAATCAAATCACTGGAATGCCCATATTCGCAGGCGTTGTATGAAACTTAGCACCGACCTATTGGAACAATACATATATCATTGGTTTCCATAACATCCAGTTAAGGGCTTATCATCGATCTGTAGTGGCTCACGGTTTGATGCGAAAGACCAAAATTCGCACTAAACAGAATCTTTATTTCCATCATTATATCATCCTGTCCTAAATGTGACGATTTGGCTTGTGAAATGTTCACGAATCCATTTATCCGAAAATGGGCCTCGTCTCATAACTTAAGATGACTTTTTTTGGCGAGGTTCGGCTCAAAAAATTACGTAATGCGCAAAATATTTCTCAAACGGAACACTGATTTTGAAAAAAAAAAATTGTTGATTTGTATACGTTGTTAAATGTTATTATACTTTTCCATACTGATTTGCCATACGCTACTAATCAATTCGCTATAACCTACAAAAACTTCGAGTCACCCTCTATTGAAAGACCCTTTATAAAGAAATTATAAATGAAATCAAATGCTTTAAATAAAAGCTATAAAACATTTTTTTATTACAGATTAAATAATACTTTGTTAAACACAAAAATTATTCACCAAATTTACAAAGAAATTTCTTATATTTAATTTAATTAAATAGAATTTAATCTATTTGATTTTTTCCATGACAAATGGTCTATTCCTTGTTAATGGCATTCTCAAATACATTTTCACAATATATGTTGTCGCAACGAGAACCAATGTGGTAACTTCCATGATAACGAAATGCGATATCGAAGATCCAATTTCCAGCCATGATCCTTTATTTCGTACCAAATAGAGAAAATTCAATCCCATGACATCGCATATAAATAACATTGCAATAAATACTCTTTGTTCATTTAGAACTGGCCCAATTGTTCCATATATAATGACCACACTTAGCAACATGGGTAGAAATAGTTTCACTATCACCAAGCCCATGATGATGAATGGTGAGAAAGTTGTTAAGAAACAACGCATAACATTGGGATCGAATGAGCTAACCGAAGCAGTATTTCCGGTGCCAAAGAATGTGAACAAAGTGTAAAGGAGTATAGCCAATGCGTACTCAAATGATTCTGCTAAGTTATCATCAACTTTTGTATAGTCTAAATTAAGGCGATCTTTTTTTGGAGAAAAGCTCAGCAAAAGCTGCGAGCCAAGAAGAACAATAAAGATTACCTCAAAGCTGGTAGAGAGCAAGACGTAGCCTATGGATAGACTGAAGAAAACTATTTCTACTTGTGCTTTGAGAGAATTATTGGGCACATAGAATGGTGCTGCAAGGGAATGAGTTAGGAAAAGCCAAGAAATTACCCGGCAGATCAATGGCACTGATTCGAGATTGTTGTGTTTGAAGATACAGACTGCAGCATTAAGCAATCCAATGATTGCAACTACGTACATCCATCTGGGAAGATGAGATTTGACTAGAATTCCTCTTGTTAGGGTCAACACAGCTCCAATTAGTAAGAGGATGTCATTTTTTAGGCCCATTACATCGGAAAGAAGAGGGAAGATAGAAAGTATAAGACTCAAGCCGAGCCAGAGGTAAAACTTAATACCTTGTCCTATCATGGATTTGAATTTGAGGAAAGCAAACAGTAGAAAAACAAGCGTTATAACTTGCTGCCTGAAGAATGAAGTTACCATCAGGATAGCACCAAGTATTACGATTAGCATCATTGCTAAGTTCTTTCTGGTAACTAAGGATTTAAGCCATCGATGCTTGCCATGGGAGCTTTGTAATGCCAGTGACCACACAAAAACTGGAAGAATTATATACAAGCCAACTTCGACGGGGATCCTCTGCAGAAAAATGAATACCAGGAGCATTAAGCCTACTATCAGTGGTTTAATGAAACTTTTCACTGAAGACATGGGTCTTCCGCTAACAAAGAATGTTATCAAGCAAAACATCCAAATGACGAGCGACAAACTTGTACAGAAGAGCAATACGTTTTGGTAATAAGTGTGATAGTAATCAATGCCGTCTAGAGCGTTCTGCATCACTATGAATGATTCTTCAATTATTTTCTCGAAATTCTTCGATTCAAAGAGTTTTTCAATTTTTGCTCGAAACAGAGAAATTGATTGGTCATCAAGAGCTTTGTATGATGGCATATAGTTTGAGAAGACTCCTCGATTAAATGCTTTTAATAGTGCCTCAAATTGAGCTATCAATTGCTGGGCATTGATGTAGGAAGCTGTTGCCATATATTCTGATGATACGTTGAGTATTTCCTTAGGAAGCTTTCCGAAGCTGTTCATCGGTGGTGGAAGGCCAATAAGAGAAGACATAAGTGGTGCAGCTTGACCTTGTTCGATTGTGATTAGTGGGATGTCAACGTCGTCAATTTTAATAGATTTTTGGGTTCCAAGAGCGTCCTTCCAATTGTTGACGCCAGCACCCCAAACTAGAAATGGTGTTTCTGTTTCTAGAGGATCTCCAGAGCCATGAGAACCTGCAAACAAAATTGAGTTATGGTTTTTGAGCCTTAATAGAATTAATCATAAAATTAATGAATAAACAGTCTTAAAAATAGCCAATATTGAAGTACGAAGGAACTTTGTTCTCTATTATTTCCATGCTTGAGCTCAGAATTAAACTTTTTTTCCGTGATAAGAAATTACCAAGAAAATAATTTAAAATAAGTTAAACATCAATTGTCTTTTTAATAAGGCAAGTTACTAGAATCAGGAGAACAACAGTTCTAAGACAGTATTGCCTGGAATCCATGGTTCAGTTAGACATAAACCGAATAGTTCAATGGTACTGGGACGAATGGGAAAACAAACAATGAAAAGTCAATCAATGTGATCACTAAATACGGAAACTTACCATGATTGGTCATTCCATGGTCGGATGTTAGAACATATGCGGTCTTTTTGTCAAGGAATGTTTTCTCAAAAAGTTCATACATTTCGTAAACTCCTTTCTCGGTGCTTTGGAGAGTTTCTAGGAACAATTCCGATCCAGGTTTGTGAATATGGCCTGCAATGTCCAATCCCAGCAGATGTAAAAAGAACACCACACCCTTTTTACTTTGCAACGAATCAGCTCTTCGCTCCAAGAAAAATTTTACCCTCTCAAACACCCACTGATCCACCACCGCCGACGACTTGTCCTTACCAGTGAAATCATACTCATCATAGGCATCAATCATGAGCGTCTTTTCTGCTGTGATCTTTGAGAAAATGTGCAGTACATCCATGGCTCCCCAGGCGTAGGTATGAGCGCTGCGATTGAAGACATTATCAAAGTCAATGGGATTGGCTTTCCAGCCACGTAATACTGCAGATGGATCTTCATACAATCCGGCTATAAGTGCTATGTGTCCGGGACGAGATTCGGTGGGAACTCGAGTTTCTGATATGCCAACAAGTCCTTGGGAGCGGATGATCCGACGAATGTTTGGAATATCGCCACATTGATTTTTAAAAAATGATTCAGCTCGAAGTCCATCGGTGACAATCAAGACTAATCGATTGGCTGGCGGATTTGGTAGGCTTTTCTGAGGATTGAGGCCAGTTATCACCGGTGATCGGAAATAGATTACGAAAATCGAACCGAGAAGGGCGATGTGGACAAGAATGGCATGGATTATCCACATTTTGAAGAGTTGAATTATTTAGATAAGTTTCATTTTAAACGAGGAATGAATTTATGAACGAGAATCTATGAACTGCGTGCCATATCTAATATGAATTATATGAATATTTTTATGATAAAAATAAAAATGTTTTACGATAACTTCAATTTTGTTTATTATCAGACTTATGTTTTCTTTTCAAAACGTCAAACGTCAAAGTCAGTGTTCAGGTGCGTAGAAGTGAAATAAGTGTGTGGGTAGTGTAGAGCAAATTAGGGTTGTGGCACGACTACACTGTGAGGAAATGTCCCTCTTAGGTGCCAGTTATAGCTATCATTAGCTGTGTTTTTTTGCATGTCCAAATAAAATTGTGTGAAAAAAACGACAACAAAGCAAAACAATTTACATGTTAAATACAACAACAACTATATCCATATAGAGTTAGCTAAAGTGCCTTTCATATGAGCTGCGAATAGCGAACTGCGAATTGCGAATGGTCGTGAGTTTTGACATTTCTTTCACATGAGTGGTCGCCGACAGACGCGAATAGTCATGGAAAATAAACTAGTAAAATGGGGCTGACAAAATTTGAGGTTAAATTCGAGCGAATTTTTCATTCGCAGATTTGTGGAATGCGTCTAAATGTTGTGGATTGCGAATAAGTGTTTTGCAGTTCGCAGCAAATACCTTGGTGGTCGCGTAGAATATAAAAAAATGCTAAATTCAACAATTTAAACTAATTTTTGTTCGTGTTTTCTTTTTAAAATTGTAGATAGGATCGTTTATTCACTTTTTTGAAAAGTTAAAACACTTATTTGTTGATATTTGCGCTTGGAATTGCCTAAATAAATTTATTCGCATTCGCAGTTCGCAGCTCATGTGAAAGGCACTTAAGTCCAGATAATTAACTGGAGTTAACTTTTGTCCCGATAAAAACGGTATTGCCAGACTACCATTGTGGTTGTGTTATCGATAATTTGTATAGAAATGTCAAATGTTTGTTGGTAAGATAGTTCAGAACAAAATGGCAGACCAAGGCAAATGTTGAAATGTCCCGATGTCGTTTTTTTCACCAAACTCCATATGGACATACAAAAAAACGCAGCTATTAGCTGTGTTTTTTTCCTTGTCCGAATGGGCTTGGACGAAAAAAACGATGTCGGGGCTAAGCAATTTACATTTTAAAAGCAACAACAATTAAGCCCCTTTGGGCTTAGCTAAGCCCAGAGAATTTTCGGGGCTTAACTTAAGCCCAGACAAAAACTGTGTTACCGGCATGATTTTCATACATGTTATCGATAGTTTGTATGGAAACTCCATTTTTTTTCTGTAATGGCGTCGCTTAGCCCCGATGTCGTTTTTTTCATCCAATTCCTCTGGGCTTGCAAAAAAAACACACCTATTGAAACTTATCATTGAAATTTTTAATGATTGATTTTGAGAAGTTAGGTGCCAGTTAGGCGCCAGTTATAGCTATCATTGAAAATTTTAATGATTGATTTTGAGACGTTTAGGAAGTAAAATCATTTATTCTTTTGGTGGAAAAATAAAGCTAAAGACCTAATTAATATTTTTAGCCAAAAAAAAAATTCAAATAGGCCCAACTTTCCACATAAAAAGACTTTTCTTATTTCAATGATTGAACTACCTTACCAATGATCATTGAAAAATTAAAAGTCAATTTTTGTGGAAAGTTGGGCCTTTTTGAAAATTTTTTTTGACTAGAAATATTAATTTAGTCCTAAGCTTTGATCGTCCATCAAAATAATAAATGATTTTGCCTCCTAAACGTCTCAAAATCAATTATTAAAATTTTCAATGATGAGTTTCAATGATAGCTATAACTGGCGCCTTATATAGCTATCATTGAAACTCATCATTGAAAATTTTAATGATTGATTTTGAGACACTTACCCTGAGGCCACACGAGCCAGTACTGGCTAGCCAGTCGCAATACACCACATTTTTTTACTAACACATACAAACCAGAGCAACTGGCTCGTCAACTGGCTTGACTTTTTCGTAGCCAGTTGGGAAGCCAGTAGAGCAGCCAGTAACAGGGTTCGGCAGTACTATTTCGTAGCACATTTGGAAAAATAGGACTAAAACTTAAGTTTACTCACATTTTCTTTCACAAAATAGTAATACATATAATAAGAATCGGGGTCTGCATGCCCAGTACTTAAGAACTCAACTATTTATAAATTTGCTCAGCGATCTAAAAATGCTTGAAAATGAATAAAGCCGGAACCACACTTATCTCGTCTGTTGTGTTGTAGAGTCTTAATTCCGTTCGAAAAGAAAGCCAAAAAAACTGGCGAATGAATTGATTAAAGGCTCTCCCAAACCGACGCGAAACGTTCGCCGACCACAGTTTTTTGTTGTCTATTTAACATTGTGTATCCGTCGTATTTTGTATCGCTGCGAATGATTTGCTATGTTTTCACGTTGGCTTATATTTGAATATTTGAGTGTATTCACATCGGGTCAGAGTGCTTGCTCTTATACATATATCACCGTGGAAATTAATTCTGACATGCTCCGCATCGGTTTGGGAGAGAGCCTTTACAAATTGGCGAACATTCGCCAGGTGACTCGCCTTAACCATATAAATATAAAATTAAGTTTCTTCTTACGAATGAAAAACAAAACAAGAGTTTTTAGAATAAATATAATTTTGTCATAGAAATAAGTTAAGGCTCTCCAAAACGAACGCGACACATTCGTAATGACAATGAAACTTTGACTTTTGTTGTTTTTTGATAGTGATGTTGCATGGCGTCAATGCGTGTTTTTTCATTGCATTTTTATCTCCACATAAAAAGAAGTAGCATGTCAAATACAAATTCCAGATACAAAATTCGGTATAATTCCGTATTGTTGTTGTATTTACATGCTTCATTTTTTGTAAGCGTATTCAAAAATGTACTAAAACACAAGGCTAACAAAAATACGGAATTATACTAAATTGTTGTTGCATTTAACATACTACTTTTTAAGTGAAGATAAAAATGTACTAAATAAAACGTCTAATGACAGTTTACAACATGGCAGGCTTGATAAGTGAGCACAGAGTATTTAAAATGCCACTCCACACCACGCAGACGATAGATTGAAGTGGTTCCATCTCCAGTCTTGAAAGTGGAAAATCGTAGTAGTTAAATTTCTTTCCTTAAAATCGGAGTAGATTTGATCCATTTGGAGTAAGATCCGAACGCTTGCCAGTAGAGAAGCCAGTGTGGCATGCCACATACGTCACAGCATATACACGAATAGGAATTTGACAGTTAGTGTGTGTAGCCAACTGGCTAGCCAGTACTGGCTCGTGTGGCCTCAGGGTTAGGAAGGGAATTCGTTTATTATTTTGATGGAAAAATAAACCTTAAGACTCAATTAATATATCTAGCCAAAAAAAGAATTCAAATAGGTCCAACTTTCCACATAAAAAGACTTTTCTTATTTCAATGACTGAACTACTTTACCAATGATCATTGAAAAATCAAAAGTCAATTTTTGTGGAAAGTTGGGCCTATTTGAATTTTTTTTTTACTAGAAATATTTTTGAAGTCTTGAGCTTTAATCGTCCATCAAAATAATGAATGATTTTGCATTCTAAGGGCCTGTTTCACATTCTCTGAGTAAAGTTCTGATTAGTTATTCGACACATAAATTCTGAGGCAGGGTCATATGTTCAAAAAATAAAAAATTGCTTATGAATTCATAACTTAATCAGGTGGGTCATAAGACAATAATTGAGAACTTTTCATCTGTGGACTTATTACCCTGTGCTAATATTTATGTGTCGGATATCTAATCAGAACTTTATTCAAACATTGTGAAACAAACCCTAAACGTCTCAAAATCAATAATTAAAGTTTTCAATGATGAGTTTCAATGATAGCTATAATTGGTACCTTAGGCGCCAGTATAGCTATAATTGAAACTCATCATTGAAAATTTTAATGATTGATTTTGAGAGGTTTAAGAAGTAAAATCAGTTATTATTTTGATGGACAAATAAAGCTTAAGACTTAGTAAATGTTTTAAGCCAAAAAAATTATTCAAATAGGCCCAACTTTCTACATAAAAACACTTTTCTTATTTCAATGATTGAACTACCTTACCAATGATCATTGAAAAATCAAAAATTTAAATTTTCAATGATGAGTTTCAATGATAGCAATAACCGGCACCTAAAGGCCTGGGCAAACAGAACGCGCACTGGCAGTGCGGTTAAAAAGTCGGCTTTACATCACCCGATTTTTCCAGTACGATTTCTCCCAAAATCGAGTGAAATGTTTACATGAAATGATCTTTCCAGTCAGATTTCTGTCCCTGTCCTCTTCATACTTTATTGCTGTCCCTTTCATTTTGCATTCAGAGGTAGATGGCATATTATGACCAGCGTTGCCTATTACATTTTTTTTTCGTAAAACAAATCTACTGCCAATCAAACACTTTTTGGTTTTTCAAAAAAAACTAAAACCACAAATAATTTCATCATCATTGTTATTATTATTTCTCCTGAAACCCACCCTTTTAGTATCTTGCATATGAGCCATGTAGGAAGCTGAAAATTGCAAATAGTCGTGAATTCTGACATTATTCTTTCAAAGCAGTAATTTGCTTGGTCTTCGAATGACTTGAATTTTCATAAAAATAAACCAGTAGGAGGGTGATAAATTTGAGTGAGTTTCATCATTAGCTGCTTTGTGAAATGCATCCTGATGCTGGGGACTGCGAATAAAATATAAAATGCATAATTTTACAAAGTTGTTGATAGCATTGTTTATTTACTTTTTAGAGAAATTTAAACCAGAATTAGTTTATATTTGCTTTTGGAATCACCTAAACAGCCATCACTTTGACAAGCTTTGATCGCTATAGCTTCAATACACCAATACAGAGAAAGAAAAAATAATCTGAAATTGTATACCATTTGCGTCGAAAAACCAAAATAATATGGGTATTCATGCAACTACGTGAAGTCGTCGTAAACGTTGTAAAATTAAAAACTTCGTAATTCGATTATTGGCAACGCTGGTCAGCACTGAACACAAAAGACTCTGAATAAAGTATAAAAGAGAGAGAAATCGGGTGAGTTTGCCAGGAACGGACGATCTGGTCCTTACCCCTCACTTTCTACTCCCTTCACCCATGAACAAAAGATCGTCTGTGGAAAAATCGGGTGGTGTAAATGCTTACAAAGTCTGCTCATCGCATTCTCTGTTACTCAGAATCATATCCTAGGATTTCACCAAAAGATAATCTGGAATTTAAGGCAGAAGACTTAAGTGGTGTTTTATAGAGCTAATGAGATTTTAAAAAAGATCTTTTACAGCCCACTCAAAAGCAAAACGGTGTCTCTATTTTACTAATGAAGTCGAAGTGAAATAAAACATTTCGTTTGTGTGTCGATTTGTAAAACTATCAGCACCATGAAGATCTTACAGGAATAATTTTTAGTCTACTACATTAACTAAATGAATTTTTATGGTAAATCTTCGAGATATAAAGAAAGAAGATTTGACGAGAATCCAATTAAATTTCGGTTGGTTAACACGAAGTGCCGTTGAAACTGAAAACCCTCAAGAGGCGTCGTAAAAGAGAAATAAGGTTTTAGGCTTCGAAATTCTGTCACTATTCGTATGGAAAATTTAGCAGACTTACGCAGTTTACTAACAACTTTATCACGTTTACGACGGCTTTACGCTTTCGCATATTAAATTTCGTAAATCTGTCACAATTTGTATGGGAAATTATAGACAGATTTACGAAGCATACAACTTTACGCTTACAACTACTTTAAGTGGTTGCATGAATACCCTTATTATTTTAATTTTGGATACAAAATAATTAAGTTAAGAACTTCAAACAATCAAACTTTTTTAAAATTTAAAATTTTATTTTCTTAAATATCCTTTTTGTAACATGCAGTATATATTTTTCAAACTTAACATTGAATAATTTACTTACATCCTTTGAAAAGAAGGAAGTTTTTGTTTTTCCAACGAACATTACTTAAGAACAAAATTCAGTTATTTAAGTTTTTTTTAGAATTTAATTTTCCGCATCATTGGCAGTTGATTCGTTGTTCTCCTCCGTTTCTTGACTCTTGGTATCTTCTATCTCACGTTGTTTTTGTAAGTGTCGAAATTCGGTTGGAGTCAACATACCACGAAGTATGGTGTCATATTTAACACTTACTCCTTTTTTAGACATTTTCTGGAATAACTTCCAGCATTCACGTTCTTTAATAGATCGAACATGGTTGGGAAAATCAAAATCGACAGGTGATTCTGGACCAGATGAAGAGCTGCTGCTGTTGATATAAATATGGTTCTGTTTTATATCTGATTCATTTGACAAATCATCTTTGGTTTGATTTTTCGACAGTTGTGACATTTTGATGGTACAATTTTCAAAATCGCTTCGAAAGATCGATCCAGGGGGTGCTGTTGGTGGTCGGTTGGCTCGTAGTCTAGCTGCTAACGGTGCTATAGAGCCTCTTCGTAGCATATGAGGAAATTCTTTAACTGCCATTTGGAAAGTTGGCTGCTCATTTTCTTGAAATGAAACTACAAAAAAAAACTTTTTAGATAAATGATGAAGTTTAATACAAAAAACTACCTGACTTTCCTGTTTTCCTCAATGATGGCGCTCTGGTCGTTTGGCACTCGTCTGTCGATCCACTTTCTTCTTTTTCTGAGTCACTACCTTCAGAACTAGCAAGTGATACCAAAGTGATAACATCAGATGCTATTGTTGATCGTGAACGTGAAAATATCTTTTTTCCAGTTTGTCCAATGGCAGAGGTTGTCTCGATAACTATTGATTCTGCTTCACCTGGTAAAAAAAAATGTTTAGCCAGTGCTATACAAATAGGTGTGTTTTGTTGAGCTTCTCATCTCTCTACATTAAAAAATGTTACGCATTAAGTAATATTTGGATTTTCTCTTTTTTAGCTCAGAATAGAGCAACAAAAACCACACATACATTCCTGAGCACTGAACTGTCAATTTACACGAAAAATGGTATGAAGTTAGTTGATCATTAGAGAAAATTTTGAACTAGCACTGATTGAAAAAATGAAAGACAGGTTGAGGACTTCGATCTATCTGAGCTTATGCTTTGTTCCACCAAAGGTTTATCTCAGTTTGATTAAATAAATCTTTTTGGTGTTTCCACAGCACAAAAAGATTTAAAAAAGATAAAACCTGACAACACCTTCAAAAATGCAAATGGTGTTTCAATTTTTCTTATGAAGTGCGAAAGAGACAGAATGTTTGATTGGTGTCAAACAATGAAGAACTGAATCGAGTCTCGAATGAATCGTTCGGCACCATGTTAAAATAGGTTAGTTCGATTTGTAAAACTATTTGTCCTAGGAAGATTTAATAGGATTAATTTCTAATCTCCAAGATTTACGAAATATATTTGTATGGTTAATCTTCAAGATTTGAGGTAAATCTTATTAAATCTCAGATAAGCGTTAGGTGGAAATGTAGCATAAGATAATACACATTTTTATTGACAGATCAGTGTATTGCGCTGAGCTAAAAAAAGATACACCTAATATGGCTTGATTTTAAACATTAAGAAAAATGTGGACAGTAAGGATAGCTCAAGAAAACATACCTTCTCTGTTTTATTAGAAAGGTAGGCCTGCATCGCATGGAACATACCCATGTTTTTAAATGAATACTCGGAGTGTTTTCATGAAAATGTATAACCAGCAAATTTATACCCACTAGCAATGTGCCTGTTCACATACTGCCCTAAACTGCCATTTTCTATACAATTTTATTTGTATATGAACTTTGAAATAATATTTGACTAAAATTAGAAGAAATAGGCAGTCTTGGATAGTAAGCAAACAGCGATAATAATAGTTCATTTGTGCATATCATTTTTCTTTTGTTTACATGTTTACAAACAAATATACTTAGCATCCTTCATTAAAAACGGACAAAAATTTAATTTGCGAGCTGGCTATATACTTTTAAAGAAAACCCGGCTATTAATTATGATGCCTGTTCCTTTAGAATTTCTGTGATTGTATGACAGAACTTTGAACCAAAAATCACAGAAATACAATGTGAATGAACAAGCATATCTTAAGAAATTAGCTCAAAAAACACGTTTAATTTGTTTTTAACCTTTATCGCAGCTGGAGTTTCTCGGCAATATCCTTCGGCGGCGGGTTTTTCGTCGTGAATTCGCAAGCAAATTTTTTGTTGTGTCAGCTATTGATCGAACTGGTGCTGACATAGCACGTACCAATGGTGGTCGTCTTTGAATTGTCAAAGATGGAGATGCACTTAATGCCACGGAGTTTGGAGAAGGAACTGTTTGAATGGCAGTAGATGTGGAAAATTGTTCGCCTCTACTCGATTTAAACTGGGCTCGACGTTGGGCTGCAGAACTTATTCGACATTCTGATTGTACATTGTTTTTATTGATTACAGATTTCTTGGTATTTTTCTAGAATAAAAGAATAAAAGAAAAATACAGCTCAAATATCTACATTTTATTTCCTTACTAGGCCTTTAATGATTGGGAAATTTGAGTCCTATATCATGAAAGTTTGTGGGTGAAAAAAGTGTGACTCTCGTGAGGCATGAATAAAACATACAAAATTAGATTCATGAGTCGCCCTTCATGCCACCAATAATGAAGTTGGTATCTATTTATTTTATAGGAATCTCGATTTATAATTTCTCTTTTTGGTGATGATGCAACAAACTTATTCATGCAAATACTGTGAAACTCATTAATTTTCCAAATCCAAACAGCATTATGAACAATGTTCACATTGTACACATTCCAACGACTTATTTTTACGTTTCAAATCATATTGGATTATGCATGCTTGTGATGATAGGCATTATTCATGTCAAGTGTGGAGGTAGTTTTTCATTTAAAGTGAGCCATTAAGTGGGATCTAGATTTGATAATGAAACCTCCAACCAAAGAGGGAAACAATGTGAACATCGTCATAAGGTTATGCTTAGTTGTTATACAGTTTAAAGCCTACAAAGACAGCATGTTAGGTTGAAGCGGTTGCAGTGGGATGACAAATGCACATATATAGCCGGAAGTCCACCCAGACTTAAAGTAGAACTATAATTGCAGTACGAAAAGCAAGAAATATGTATAAGTCATCCTGAGGCAACAGGAACGAATAATCGCTAGAGAGTTTCTAATATCTACATTAAAACTTTTCCAGCTCGCTCGTCAACTGGCTTGTCTTTCTTGAAGCCAGTTGAGAAACGAATGATTTGACAGTTAAAGGCTCTCAAAACCAATGCGAATATACGATATTAAAAATGAAGTACACATAATGCAAACGATAAAGAAAAACTGTCATCAGTGAACGATTCACCTTAATGCACCAAACTCGCTAGGAAGTATACCTACTCGTCCGTGTGGCCTCAGGGTTACATTTTGCTTTTGTATTCGAATAGTGAGTCATTCTAGCTCACTTTACTGGAGCTGATACCTCTGTTGGTGTACTTCCCAAAACTGCCCATTTAAGTTCAAAGTTCTATCAATTTAATTTTTTTATAAGAACTTTGACAGAGCTTTAGACTTAAATTGGTTTAACAGTACCTTTATCCTGAGGCTACACAAGCGAGTACACACGCGTTAGCGAGTTGGGTACATACATTAACTGTAAAATCATTCGATTCTCAATTGGATTCAAAAAAGTCAAGCCAGTTGACAAGCCAGTAGGAAAAGTTTCTATGCACCTATTATTAGGCGTTTTCCTTTGGAGGTGGCGAAGTACTTGCAAGTACTTTGCCAGTTTTTTTCAATGGAACACATCAAACTGCTTTCCCATGTAAAATGTATCTACTCGCGCATGAGAGCATGTGCAGTTGGTAGTATTAGATTAGGGTTTTCATCTACTCGTAAGTACTTCGCCACCTCCAAAGGAAAATGGCTATTAATAACTCGCTAGCGTGTTGCTTCAAAGTAAAGATGTAGCAGAGCAGCACTACTAGGCACCCGATGTTCACCACTTGGAGGTGAGAGTAGGAGATCATAGACAGAGGTTCGCTTTGAAAAAAAAACTTGTGGACGCTTGTGTCCTCTTGAATGCACCGTGTCTACCCTTTGAACATCAGGCTTGTTCCATAGAGAAAATATCTTAGACTGTGCTCTAGTGGCCAATTTCATAAACAAACACTAAAATTACTTTTATCTAAACTGCTTCTAAATTTTATCAGACATTTAAAATTTTTCAGTTTCACCAATGTAAAAAAGGGATATTTTAGGGGTATTTTAATTTGACTGAGTTTGATCACATCCCTGGATTCTAAAAAAGAGGTTGTTTCCCTCGCACATGCTAAGTGTATGAGAAAAAGTGAAAAAGCATTATGGCTGAGGGACAATTACTCTGACAGGAAAATATCAGCTGTTGTTGACTGGAATGGCTTAACAAAAAGGACTTTTAAAATTTAATGAGACAAAAACGAGCTTTTAGTTTACAAGGGCATTAAAAATCTTCTTAGGCGCCAGTTATAGCTATCATTGAAACTCATCATTGAAAATTTTAATGATTGATTTTGAGACGTTTAGGAAGTAAAATCATTTATTATTTTAATGAACAAATAAAGCTTAAGACTAAATTAATATTTCTAGCCAAAAAAATAATTCAAATAGGCTCAACTTTCCACATAAAAAGACTTTTCTTTTTTCAATGATTGAACTACCTTACCAATGATCATTGAAAAATTGAAAGTCATTTTTTGTGGAAAGTTGGACCTATTTGAAATTGTTTTTTAACTAGAAATATTTATTAAGTCTTGAGCTTTCATCGTCCTTCAAAATAATAGATGATTTTGCCTTCTAAACCTCTCAGAATCAGTCATTAAAATGTTCAATGATGAGTTTCAATGATAGCTATAACTGGCACCTTAAATATAAAAGCATTTGGTGAAACCAAAAAACATCATTTAAAGGCTAAAAGGCTTTTTAAATAATTAAAAGCCTTTCGAGAAATCGGCCATAAGTCTGGTGATTTTTATCTTTATTTCTTTTTTTTTTCATTTTTATTGCATGGATGCTTTACAAATTTTAGCAAGTATTAACTTTGTTGCAATGAAAACGAATCATCTCACCGCACTCCATCTAGTACTTTAACTGACAGAACATTTAATAGTTGAGGCTCTCCTAAACCATCGCGAAACATTTGGTATCATAACCGAAATTTTCACCTGTCAAAATTAAATTATATGGCTATAGTTTACAGCAACTACACTATCGTGATGTGACATTGATACCAAACAAAAACAAAACCAAACGTTTATCTGTCGTTCTTTATGTTAAACTTAAACAAGAAATGCTTTTTTCTTTTGTCTTTAAAAAATCTACTTAATCGGATTAAAAAAGAGTGAGTGTCATTTGAATAATGACACTACCGATAAACAAAATGATTATTGATTATATGTGATCAAACCGTAAATATGACTTCTTTAATAAAAGTCCATCCTCACGTAAAACAATCGCATCGTACTTTTGTAGCATTGCATGTTTGGTTTGACCTGGATATCAAACCAGCTATTTTAACTTGGCTTGTTAGTTTGTTACGTACTGGAATTGGTCTTATTCTGAATTACCGTGTCAATTAATTCGGGATGTTTAATTATATCACGAAACCAAATACCTAGTTGTCACATCGATAAGTACCCTATTACACGACGAATTTTCAGTCATAACTTTTTTCAAAATTCAATGAGTGCGAACGAGAAAAAACATCTGATCTTACCTTCGCACTCATTAAATCTCGAAAAAAAAATCATGACTCAAAAGTCGTCGGTAAATAGGGCACTAAAGTGAATGTAGGAAGCCTTGAAGCTTAAGCTAAACTCAACTCAGATTGAGTAAAAACAAACAAATGTTTAAAAGAAAAGGTGTAGTACCTCGTGGCATGATGGTTAGTGCGTAGGACTGTCATGCCGAAGGTGTGGGTTCGATTCCCAGCCGTGCCACCTAAAATCAGAAATGTTTTATCCGAGGTACTGCCTCTTGCGAGGAACTGACAAATCCTCCAAGAGTATACTTGTCATGAAAAAGTGCTTCTCATTTAGCCGTTCGGAACCAGCAAAAAAACTGTAGGTCCCCTCCATTCCTCCCAACAACACGCACACAGGAATGGTTGAGAGTTGTAAGTCACTAGACCCTGGCTCTCCACGAGCTGTTGCGCCACCCAATTTATTTTTCTTATTTATTTATTTAAAATATATGGTGATTTTTGTTATAGAAAATTATTTTCCACCTTTATAACATAATGATTTTCAGCCCCGCCCAATTTAACAAAGTTTACCATATAATCAGCACCTTCTGATGAACTGTCAATATCACTGTTAATAGAATCATTATCAGCTGACTTTATCGTCTGCGTAAGATTTATACTCAGATTGATTTTATTCTCTGATTTTGATGAACCACCACTTGACTTCTTACTTCGATCACTAATCAAATGTTGACTAGATGCACTGCAAACAAAAAAAGAAAAAGAAAAGAATTTAAATCGGTTCCTGTAGGAAAAACTTAAAAGCAATAAAATACAAATCAACTCCCCGGATATAGAAAAGCATGCAATTAAAACATTATTAGGTAAAATGATTTTTTAGCGCCAATTGCAATCGTGTATGTATTATAAAGGTACAAATAAACATATAGCTATAGTATTATCAACATCAATCTTAGTAGAAGAACTTCAGAAAGTTTTCATTCTTGAATGCAAAACTTTGCTTTTTGTTCTTTTTGTGAAAAGTTTACCGGCTTTTCCGGAGTGGTTCATGTGGAGAATTAGTTTTCTTTTGCGTTATAGGTAGAGTCGTAGGGTGTTAAATGGAAAATCCTATGAGGTGTACATTCTAACGGAATCATCAGTTAACAAATTATAATGCGGCATGTGGATTTAAGTCAGAAATGATGACATGTCAAATCAATGTTAAATGATACTGTCACTGATAGTGCGGTATTTTACACGCAATAAAGAATTGAACATGAATATTGTTGTAATTTTGAAGAAAGTATTTATTGGCTTTGACGACATGACCTCTGATTGTTTTCTTTATCTCTACCATTCTTATAAAGTGGACTTTTTAAGCTAAAATTTTATCTTGGTCTTCGAACTTGAAGTGTTATAATTATTTTGGTTCCATGTACCATGTGAGAAACTTATTTTGTCAAAACTTTACTTGAGAAAAGACCCTTATATGGAAATGATTAACCCGATTTCTGTTTTAGTATGAGGAACAGCTGTCAAAAACTCCATTTCTTGTAGTAAGATGACTGACACTGATGGCATCCAGTCGATAGTGCAAACTTGGGTCGGTTGCCCAGTTGTGAATATTGCCAAAAACATATTGCCTGATGTGTACTTGTCCATCAACATAATAAGGTGCTGATCAAAATGGTGAGTGAATCCAACTTCACACCATTTTTCATCTCATTTGACAGCTTGCAATATAATTTGTAATCAAATCATTGAAACGCACAAAAAAATCATTCAAAATGTTGGTTAAAGATTAATAGCTCCGAGCTATAGCAGAAGAGGTCACCGCAACCAAAGTACGAGTAATTTAATTTTTAATACAAATAAAAAAAGACTTCACATAATTTATGTCTTTTATTTAAAATTTTAAAATATTGGTACCTCACATACACATTGGAATTGATGTTAAAGGGTTTTGTAAAAGTAACGGTCCATTTGCTTTAAAAAACTAAACAAACAAAATTCTTCTGATAACAAAAATGTTGCATTTTAAAATTTATAACAGATAAGTTGATAGCCCTTAGGTTTTTGCCTCGACCACATTTGGCGTAGAGTTAACAAACTTCGTTATCAAATTTAAAATGCGAATAGCGAACTGCTAATTGCGAATGGTTATGAATTTTGAAATTTCATTGATATAATTTATTTGTCTAACAGAGATGTGAATTGCCATAAAATATAAACAAATAAAATGGGCACAAAAAAATGTGATGTTAAGTTCCAGCAAAAATGCTAAATATTGTAATTCAATTTAATTTTTGGCCGTTTTTTTTATGACGTCGTGTGTTTATTCACACTGTCAAAAAGTTAAGACAACAATTAGTTGATATTTTTGGAATAACTTTAACAAATTGATACGCACTTTCAGGTAGCAACTCATGTGAAAGGCACTTTACTGTTAGATAAATGTATCGAGATGTCCAGATATTGTTGGAAAACACTGATTTTTTAGTATTGTCATATGTTTGGGGTCATTGCTGCCAAAAACGACATTTTAAAGGGCATATTCCTTAGCCCACAGCATCAGCATAATTAAGATAGATACCGTTACGAATCTTTTTTAATAATGACATCGATATGAAATATTATACCAACACTTTGACGATAAAACTCCTATATAATTATGCTGACACTGATATTTTTGTCATCAATTCCGATTATTTTTATTTTTGTTTCACCACATAGAAGTAGGTACTTAAATATCCAAACTGTGACATATCCTTATAAATCAGATTGCTGATTGGATTGTGGTTTGGATGTTTGACATCGTTCATTCCCAGTGGATGTGGCATGTTAGAACTGAAATGAGCTAGTTTCGCAAATCACAGAAAAGTGTTTTCATCTTAAACTTGGTAATTTTGATTGTCAGCTTATTTCTAGCCGTTTTCCTTTGGAGGTGGCAAAGTACTTATGAGTAGATGAAAACCCTAATCTAGTACTACCAACTGCACATGCTCTCATGTGCGAGTAGATACATTTTACATGGGAAAGCAGTTTGATGTGTTCCATTGAAAAAAGCTAGCAAAGTACTTGCAAGTACTTCGCCAACTCCAAAGGAAAACGCCTTCTTTTAAAACTTTCAACTAGCCATTAATGGATTGTTGTTGTTACTTTTTGTTTCTATTTCTATTTTTCATAAATTGAATTTTGACATTTTCATACAAAAGCATCTCGAAGCTTTTCGAACCTGTTTCCAATTTCACTCATCGAACTGCTAACTGCATAGAACTTAATTTTTCGAAACAACTTATGTCGAATTCCTTACAACCAAATAATCGATTTTTTTCTAAACAAAATCGATTTTATTCTGTCAAAACAAATCTAGCATTTTCAGCAAGATTTCAAATCGATTTCACACACACTTACAAGATTTGACATTTCTCTGCAGTTGAAAGTATTTTGCGGCGGGTTTAACAAATGTTCTAAAGTGTTCGTCGGTCATTTAAATAGATTAAAAGCAAATAAATCATTAAAACTAATTTTAATTCATCAAAAAATAGTAAATGGTCAGTTAGAAGTTATAAAAATATCAACTAACTTCGATTCAAAGTGCCCAAAGTCAATTAAAGATATAAATCGCGCGCTCGCCGATGTGTTTCTCGAATGATGTGTTTTTTGGATGAATTTGGGTTGTTTTTTTTTTACTTTAATGGCCACATAACTATTTTCTGTTTATTTTTGCTACTTTTCTTGGAAATGTATATGTTTTTGATCTAACAAAATGACGCGAAAAACTGAATGCACTTTGGAATATTTGTTACAAGTTTGTATGCGCAGTTTGTTTACTTTTTTGCTTCTGTCAAATGACACACACACAATCCCACATGAAAAATTTGATTTTGTGTGTGTTCCTTACAACCAACAAAAAAAATCGATTTGAAATTGTTGTAAGGAATTCGACATTACACATTTCATATCATGTTTATACAGGGTGTCCCGGACCTGAGTGGAAGTATTTCAGGGGGTGGTTCTTTGGGTTATTGTAAGAAAAAAATTGTATGGGAGGAAAGTTGTATCTCCCCTCCCTGAGGCAGGGAGGGACAGTTTCTGAAACATTGACTTCAAATGCAAAAAAAAACATTAAAAATCAACGGAAACACATTTAATAATTTGCTATAATTTTTTAGAAAGTTAATACTCCATTCTTGTATTCGGTTTTTAAATAAAGTTGTTTAAGCGAATAGTTTTTGAGAAATTAAATTTCAAAGTCAAAATTAAAAAAAAAAAATTGTAATTTTTTTTCTTAAGTCGATATTTTTCAAAATTTTACGTAATTAAGGGCATTTTTTGTGTTCAATATTCAATGCCCTCATTATTTTTTAGTCCATTACCGAAAACCTTATGTAAAAATCTTTCTTAGTTTTTGAGAAATTAAGAAAAAACAAAAGGTACTTTTACCACAAAAGCCCGAAAAAGGGTTAAATTATGGATAATTCATGAATAAATTAATTTTTTCAGGCTTATTCGGGAAAAGTACCTTTTGTTTTTTCTTAATTTCTCAAAAACTAAGAAAGATTTTTACATTTGGTTTTCGGTAATGGACTGAAAAATAATGAGGGCATTGAATATTGAACTCAAAAAATGCCCATAATTACGAAAAATTTTGAAAAATATCGACTTAAGAAAAAAAAATCACAATTTTTTTTTTTAATTTTGACTTTGAAATTTAATTTCTCAAAAGCTATTCGCTTAAGCAACTTGACTTAGAAACCAAAAACAAGAATGGAGTATTAGCTTTCAAATCAATTATAGCACATTATTAAATGTGTTCCCGTTGATTTTTAATATTTTTTTTTGCATTTGAAGTCAATGTTTCAGAAACTGCCCCTCCCTGCCTCAGGGAGGGGAGATACAACTTTCCCCCCATACAATTTTTTTCTTAGAATAACCCAAAGAATCACCCCCTGAAATACTTCCACTCAGGTCCGGGACACCCTGTATAAATGTTATGTGAGACAGTGCTGAGAACCGTTGAATAATTATGCTACATGTAGCATAATTTGTGGTCCTGTACGATGTATGATTGAAATTCATTATCATACGCAAAATGTATGATAATTTTTATGTGAGATGACAAAATTTAACTTTGGAGGAGAAACAGCCCTTAAGACCAAAGGGTTTTTCTAAAAGAGGAACCAATTGAATACCAGAATTAATAGGCAATAATCTCAATTGCTTAAAATGTAGCCATAATAAAGAATAAGAAACACATGGCACGAACATTTCGTTTTGCCTGGTTTTTCTCTATTTTCATTTCAAATGGATTTCATAAAAAAAATTAATAGTCAGGGAGCCGACTATACACCTTCGTTATTATCGTCCATGTACGTTGTTCGTTTTTGCCAGTACGCGGAACAACGAAGGTGAAAATGAAAACACCGAACTCGAACAACGAAGAAATTCAAAGTCATTTTGAATTTTGGATGAACCTTGCTGTTGTTCGTTGTTTGTGGAACAACGTTCACCGTATGAAGAACGAAGGTGTTAATCCAGCTTAAGATTTCCTATCTCATCCACGCAAAAAATTTTACTACTAGTTGTAGTTATTTTAACAACAACAACTCAAGTTATCTCAAAATTTTTGGGATAACTAGATAGCATAGCGAATAAACAATGGAGCGCGAGGAATCTAATTGCAGATTTAACCCACTGTGAACAAAATGGCCCTAAGTCCATGGGATAACAATAATAAGGTATGCTTGACAGCTCAGGCAACTGATTCGTGACTTCAATGCGAGTGAATGGCCACGTTCAAACACAGAACTAAAGCGATCTGGATAGGTTTGTGTTGTTGTAATCCCTTGTTAAAACACAGCTAATGACGAAACAGCTGTTGGCAGAAAAGAGATCCCAAGCTATCCTAAAAATTTTAGGATACAAAGCTATCCTATGAGAAATGTCAACAACAGCTGACTTGCGTTCAAACACATACATGGATACAAAGCTATCCTAGATAAGCTATCCCCTATCAATTCAAACATCGAACGCGCCCAATGATCCCTATTTGTTTGTCATATGGAAATGAAAGTAAACCATAAATTATCTATGTTTTGAAGCTATTTTCTACTGAAACTCAAAATGTCTGTTCGTGTACTTCCGAAAACTACGAATTTCTACGAATTTTATTTTTTTTTTTATATGAACTTTGACAGAACTTTGGGTTAAATTCGTAGATATTCGTAGTTTTGGGAGGTACGCGAACATATATTGTTGCTGCACCGCAATTGAATCTCCAAACAATAAATATCCAAACTTGAAAAACAATTTGATTTGATTTTATTTCCTATTAATAATAATTCACAAATTAGTAGGTACTAAAGAATTCAAACAAAAATTAACTTACAATTGGTCTTCTTATATACAACGGAATAGCAACAAATCTTCAAAAATTCTTTATTCAATTTATAACAATTTAATCAAAAAAAAAATTAATAAAAATATTTTAATTTAAGTTAAACTAAGAATTTTAAAAGTACATCTGAAATTCTTCAAAATATTAACCTAAAAAGGCGCTAGATCTATATAGGTTAAGTTTTACATTAAAAATGACATAGCAAAAATTGAAATACTTAAACGTTAGGTACTCTTCTAATAAAAAGAGACGAAAGTATAACACAAGAAATATGATAAGGTGCCACTTTTTTATAATAAAAAAAAGGAACTTATACGATGTACTAAAGAGAGGCTGGCTGACAGACATTATGTAACACAATAAATAATTATTGTTTTGTAATTATAAGTTGTTAAATTTCAGGAAAAACAGTAAATAATTTATTTTTTAAAGATATGCGTTGTGCAGCACTCGCTATGACACCGCACACGAAACAAAATACGATGACCCTTCATCTCATATACAACATACCTTTTTTTTATACCATGGCTTAAGTCCAAACATTTACAAAAGTGCTGGTCCGGACAAGCTCTATCTGGTCACAATGGTTAGAAAATGCACTTTTCTAAATGCTAAATGTACCAATAATATAAGCAACTTCTATAAATGGAGACAGTCTAGGCTTTCATTTGATAAAAGCTTAGACTGTCTACAATGATAACAATGGTTGGCTGTTGCGACGAGTTCGACCATTTATTTAAAAAATGTTCTTTTTTAAACACTGCGTTTTTATTATGAGTAAAATCCTATCAAATAGCTCGGAAAGTGGTGCTAATGACTTTTTTTTCATTTTCATCCAAGGATGTACAAAACCCTAATTTTAGAAAATTGGTCGGACTCGTGGCTGCAACAGCCAAAAAAAGTTTTTGATTCTTGGTTGCCATGACAAATTTAATATTTTTGGCGAATTTCATGAGTGTAAGAGTTTTATCGTGGGTGTTATGGTAAAGACCCTTTCCACTTTAAAAAAAAAACCATTTAACCATGGATATTTTTAGGGACTCTCTTGATTCTTAGTTCGTATAAGTGAAACATTTATTCCAAATTTCATTAACATACCTTTATTTTGAAAGGGTTTTCGGTGAAATTTGACCTGTTGTACCTCAAAAAAAGTCATCATTGCATAAAAAGGACTATAACTTTTGTTTGGGTGGTTGTATCATTTTGAATTTGGTTTCATTAAATTCAGCATTAAAAGCTACCCTTATAGTATGTATCATACGATTAAGTTGTACCGACACAAATATTTTAGCTTGTTAGACCTCCAAATTCTCTCCGTCTGCACCTCTTCAAACGCATCTACACAAAATGCCAATGCGGGGATTTTGGGGGACTTTGGATATGTTATAGAGGTTGCAATCATGCGTCGATTCCAATTTTAATATTCCATGAATTAATTTTTTCAAGGTTCCCCATACGATTTGAGCTATTTTTCCTGGTTTAAAATGTTTTCTTCACATATTATTAAATGTAATTGATATTTTTTGTAATCAATTACATTTGTGTGTAATGATTACAAAAAAAGTAATCATTACAGGTTTTTTCAATTACTTTTTTTTAGTCAATAACTTTTTTCCAATTACATGTAATTAAATCAAGTAATTGTTTTTTTTTCAATTACATGTAATTTGTAATTGAAATTTTCAATTACAATTACGTGTAATCAGTAATTGAACTTTTTCAATTACAAATTACATGTAATCGTAATTGATTTCTTTTATAATGATTACTACCCAACTCTGCTATAGGTACATTTCATAGGTGGTGTTCGGGATGAGAAGAACAGGTAATCTTACGGTCGGCCCCTGGACTATAACATTGGGAAGTTTAAAATAAAAAATATGAGCTTATTGATTTGAAGAAAAATAGTCATCTTGGCCCTCTTTTTGCATTCGACTATGCAAACTAACGGGTGATTTTTTAAGAGGTTTAGAACTTTAAAAAAAAAAACACAAAAAATTCGAAAAAATGAATGAAATATTTATTTGAATCGATAGTTTGAACCTTGCA
Organism: Dasysyrphus tricinctus; assembly: GCA_963921185.1. Lineage (NCBI taxonomy): Eukaryota > Metazoa > Arthropoda > Insecta > Diptera > Syrphidae > Dasysyrphus > Dasysyrphus tricinctus. The sequence continues at coordinate 79,593,422 of OY992531.1, forward strand.
ATTTAATGTTTAAAGATAATTTCATGCAAATGTTGACCGCGGCTGCGGCTCAGGTAGCCCATCCGCTGAGTCCAATTTTGGCATACTCTTTCACACATATCGGCCGGTATCTCACGAATGAATGCATGGATGTTGGCTTCCAGTGCGTCAATCGAAGCGGGCTTGTCCCTATAGACATTAGCCTTGACATACCCCCACAAAAAATAATCTAATTGTGTCAAATCGCACGATCTAGGCGGCCAATTGACCGGCCCGAAACGTGAAATTAACTGTTCACCAAACTCGCCTCGCTTCCAAGAGCCCATTCACCAAAAATTCGGCGTTGTGGTAGGTCGGCTGGCTTTAGTTCTTGCACCAGCTGTATCTTAAAAGGCTTTACGCCCAAGTCCTTCCGCAAAATTTTCCACGTAGTGCTGTAACAAAGGCCTAACTGCTGGGAACGGCGCCGAATCGACATTTCGCGGTCTTCTGTCACACTAGCTGATACGGCCGCAATATTTTCTTCACTACGCACAGTACGTAAACGTGTTGGTGGTTTAATGTCCAACAAAGTAAATTTGGTGCGAAATTTGGTCACAATCTTCCGAATAGACTGCTCAGAAGGTCGAGAATGCCGACCATAAAATGGAAGCAGCGCGCGATGAACATTTCGAACCGAGCACGAATTTTGATAGTAAAATTCAATAATTTGCAAGCGTTGTTCATTTGTAAGACGATCCATGGTTAAATTGCAAACCAAACTGAAGCTGTTTGACAGTGACACAAGGTACTAAACACACGTCAGCTGTCAAAACCAGTGTTGCCAAAACCAAACCAGCTAAAAAATCACCCGTTAGTTCTGACATGAATAAAATGTCCTATATTTTAACTTTTAAATAGTACCTATATTTTTCCGATATTATTTGATTGATGTAATCTGAACTAGAACGTACGCCAGGTGCTAGCTGATTTATATGTTTCTATGCAGCCCAAACAAGAACACGCAAACATTTTGTTAGTTCAGCTGGTATGTCAACAGTTAAGGCAAATATATGCTTTATAGGTTCTAAGCTTTAAAAGGACTACGACTTTTTGATGTAGTACTAATAAATGCCGAAGGACAAGCAAAGGGCCTAAAGTATAGAGATCTAGGCTTGATTGCCTGACAAATCAATCTCGATTCAAACGCTTATAATAAATAAACTAGGAAACAAAAAAAAGATTTTGGCAGCATAAACAAGTAAAAAGTTTATATAGTACCTGCTGTGCTGCTGTTACAGCCTCCATGATACCCTTTCCATTTATTCAATCAATCATGTTTATAATAGCTAACTGCCATGACGGCAGTTACAATCAAACCCAATTATGAAATATTGATTTGTTAGAGCCCAATCACAGTATTATTCCATGCAAAAATTGTTGTCCTATGTGTATGTCTAAGAGAAAATTCACTTTGCCAAAAATGTTGGCAGTGCACATACATACATATGTACATACTAGAGTTGAAGTAGAGGAAAGGTAAAATGTTGCTCTATCGTTATTAACAAATCGTGTGCTTAGTGCCAGTTTCATTTTCATTCAGTCTTCTAGATTTTCTTTGAAATATGCTTGTTATATTATGAAGCAAGTCTGCTAAAGAGGAGAAACCAACAGCAAAAATATTAAAAAGGATTTATCAATCACGCAAAAAATGACTTTTTTCCACTTTTACTTTCTGTTGCAGGAGAATTTTTCACATAACAGCAATAGATGTACATACATAATGTATATGTACATTGTCGGTATTTTTGTGCCAATAGTATTACATATTAGCAAATCGCGTGCCATAATAATGGCAAAATATTTAAATTCAAAATGACTAGTTATGTTTCTATCCTAACAATCTTGAAGGATACTTACCTACTTAATAAAACATAAAATATGAACTAAAATTGGAAAAATTAGTAGCGATACATGATTAAAAAAATACTTAAATGTTTCATTTCAAAAGCGAAATTTTCACTAATTTAATTTGTTAATACAAAAACCAACTTTTCCACAGTCAGAAATACTTTGCAGAGTATTGCTATAGAAGTCATTTTTTTGTTAGCATACGGTGCCACTTTAAAGCTTAAATTGAAACACACCATAGTAAATTTTATTTGTTAATTTAGAGACGTTTAAAAACAAAAATCAATGAATATTTTGATTCCAAAACATAGATTTTGGCTTAATTATTATTTCAAGACAAACAAAATTTCATTTCAACCCAACACTCCACTCTTGGCATCAAAATAATCATTGATTTACATAAATTCCTAAAGGTCTCAAAAATAAAAAAATAAAATGCACAATGATGAATTTATATAACACCTATAACTGGTGCATATAAAGCCTCTCCCAAGCCAACGTGAATTCGAAGCGTGAATGATTCGCTATGAAACATTGGTTTTGCAGTTTAGGCCGGTATTCATCAACCAATCAGAAACGGCTTTTAAGTTTATGAGGCTCCTAACTCATATTTGTGCAATTCACCAACCACTCAGCTTTTTTTCGAAGTCCGTAAATGAGAACAACTCTTTCTTCACCAGGCACCCCCAAATCTTGTTAAATCTTCCTAGGACAAATACTTTTACAAATCGAACTAACCTATTCCTGAATGGCGCTGAAGGATTAATTTATAGCTGAATTCAGTTCTTCACAGAGGAAACATTCTATCTCACTTCCTCTTTATGAGAAAAAATGAAACACCATTTGCAATTTAAAAGGGGCTGTCAAAGTAAATCTTTTTAAAATCTTTTTGTGCGGTGGAAACACCAAATAGATTTATTAACTCTGAGCTGAGATAATCCTTTGGTGGAAACATAGCATAACCCTACTTTGTCGGTACTTCTTGGATCCTTAAAAAATTAGTGTTGTGACTCCAGTGATTCTATTTTATTTCCACTTATTTTCTCCTGGTTTAGTTTTGTAAGTCCCGGGGTGGAGATCATTGCATGTTTTATTTTATTTTATATAGAGAAATCTTCTTACTTAATTTCTAGTTTCCCTAATTATTTCGTTCATACGTTGTTTACAGCGTTTGCGGATCCAAAATAGACTCCTTTGCTTGAAGGGAAGATATGTACGTTGAACGTTGCAATGCGTTGGATTGTATAAGCTGTGTTTAATGAAGCAAAGCTAGATCAGAACAGAACAGAAATGTGTGAAAACTGTCAAAACAAGAACGAACAGAAAAGTGCAGATTTGTGTTGACGAAATTGACAGTTGCCTATCGGCTGTGCAATTTCAAAATTAAAAATGTTTCAATTTTATTTTGTATGAATTAAAAATTCAATTTTATTATGAATACACACTTCTTATATACTTGTATGTCTTTTTCTTCATGTTAGGTCCAAAAATATAAGAAAAGTACTTCTGTGATAAAGTTAACCTAATTATTATCCCAAACAAACTGGTACTTTGAAATTTCTTACTCACTTGCTCCACCTCAAAAGAAGGTGCACGAATATTGTTCTAAACTGATGTGAAAAACTTCATGGGACACAAAGTGATAGAATGTAGAACAGTTTGGGGCAAGGTTTTTACTCATGGAACACACCATCCCTTACTTTTCTGCTTTTTTCTGTAATTTTCTGTTCGCAACAGATTCATTGAACACATCTATTATTTCCATTTTTTTTTAATTTTCACAATAAAATGGACTAAAATAAGCATCTTCACCCCGCGACTTTCAAAAATAAACTTCAACAAAAATTAAAAAAAAAAAAAAATCCCTAAAGACAATAGGAAATATAGCATGTGTGCGTGCGAAACTCAATTTTGTAAGGATCCCAGAAGTACCGAAAGTACCGACAAAATCATCATCGTGTCCTGTATCTCCGGCTGGGGATTAGGGCGTCAACAAAACGTCTCCATCCTTCACGGTCTGCTGCAAGGTACTTAAGCTGTGGCCACGTCTTTCTCTGGGATTCTGCTTCCGCTAAGACAGTTGATTTCCATGTTGTTCTTGGTCTTCCAACCCGCCGTGCACCCTGAGGATTCCATTCAAAGGACTGCTTTGCAATTTCATCGTTTGGTTTCCTCAGTGTGTGACCAATCCAACGCCATTTACGCTTTCTTATGTCGACGTCCAGCCGCTCTTGATTTGTCCTGCGCCACAATTCCTCATTTGAAATTATTTGTGGCCAGCGAATCTTTAGGATGTGGCGAAGACAGCGATTCACAAAAGCCTGCAATTTCTTCGAAATGGTAGACGTGACTTTCCAGGTTTCACAAGCATATAACAGCACGGATTTGACATTGGATTCGAAGAATCTCAACTTAGTGTGTAAGTCCTCTTTCACACGAAGAAACAAGTTGCTGGAGATTTTTTTGACGTTTTCTTTTAATCTCCTTAAAAATCTCTTGTACCTTTCACACAAGGAAACAAATCTCCAGGCAATTTTTGAAATTTCCTTTGAAAGTCTATTGGTTGAACGCACCTAAACCTAGATGTGAAAGGAAATGTCAAAAAATCTCCTCAAATCCTCGACCGGGGAGATTCCGTTCACCCCTCTTTCCTCCTGCCCTTCTCACCCAGGAACTTAAAGTTGCTGGCAACTCAGTTTCCTCGTGTGAAAGGGCACTAAGGAGATTTGACTGGATTTCCAAATTGGGGACAGAGTACCGAAGGCAGCACGAGCTTTATTTATTCTACTTTTAACGTCCAGATCCGTACCACCGTTTGCAGAAACAATACTGCCAAGGTAGTTAAATTGTTCCACTACTTCAACTGGCGTCTCCTGTAAAATAATACGCTGCTGTGTGGAGCAGCCTGTGAGCATTATTTTTGTCTTTTTGCTGTTAATTCTTAGACCACTCGACTCTCCCTTCACTTGCAGTGCTTGGCACATCCCGTTCAGCCCACTGATGTTATTTGCCAGTAGACATATGTCATCGGCATAGTCTAAGGGTTTGTTTCACAATGTCTGAGTAAAGTTCTGATTTGTTATTCGACAATTAAATTAACCGGAATTTAAATCCTCCCATTAATGAACTTTGCGTTTCACAATGATCGAAGTATTAAAACTATGTGTCAATTAGCTATTCGTAAGTTATTCCAGTTTTCCAGACAAAATATTTTTGACAGAATGAAAATATTCAAAACAATAAATAATAAACAATATCAAAATTCAACCAAGATTTTGAAATAGATTGCAACAAGAGATTTTTGGTGAAGATCATTACGAATACATTCGCCTGTTGCATTTAGTGGTACCATACTGCCAGCAAGTGGATTAATTAAAGTACAATTTTTCTGAAAATTTAATTTCATCAAAAAGAAAATTCCTTTAGTGAGGGTAGGATAACCACTTCAAATTCATAACATTTTGACGCCCTCTAATCGTGGTTCCAAAACGACGGACAAACGTTCCCGAAAATATGTGTTTTGTTTGTTCAAATGCAAAGTGGTGGCTCCTTGTTCCTTGCGAGTATGCATATGAAAGACGTTAATGTGACCCTCAAACCACCACCAGTTATATTCGATAATCGGTACTTCATCTGGCCATTAAAATACTCAGAACTTTAATTACTAGTTAGTCTTATTCGCATATTGTGAAACATAAATTAAATTTTTAACTGACGAATAAGTTCAAAGTAGCTTAATTGAAACTATAATCAGATATTGTGAAACAAGCCCTAAATGACTGAGCCTTTCGAACGGTCTCCATTGAATGCCCTGTCGCTCAGCTGTACCAACACTGGCCGTCAATACGTCGTCCATCGCCAGCAGGAAGAGAATTGGCGATAGAACATCCCCTTGTCTCACACCCTGTTGCACTACGAAGGAGTCGGATAGCTGCCCATTGTGCAAAACAAAACACCTCGCGTTGTTGTAGGACTCTTTAATAATGGTAACAATTTTTGGTGGAATTCCTCTACCAAGCAACGATCTCCATATACATTCTCGGTTAACTCGATCAAAGGCCTTTTCAAAATCCACGAACATGAGGTAAAGCGGTGATTGATATTCCATCGACTGCTCGAGGACGATACGCAGGGTGTTGATATGGTCGACACACGATCGACCACTGCGGAAGCCAGCTTGATGCCTCTTGAGTGTAGACTCGATTCTATCCTTTATTCGCTCGAGTATGATTGTTGCCATTAGTTTTGGGAAAACGGACAAAACGGTGATACCACGCCAATTGTTGCAATTCTTTAAGTCACCTTTCTTTGGCAACTTAACAATCACACCATCCTTCCAGTCCCTGGGATAGCTTTCGTTTTCCCAAATGTTTTGTATCAGCGGATGTAAAATACTAGCCGCTGCTACGGGATCGGCTTTCAGGAATTCAGCTGGTATTCCGTCCAGTCCAGCTGCCTTGTTGTTTTTGAGGAGATTTATTGATGTACGAATTTCCGATTCTGACGGGGGTTCGATGTCAATACCCCTATAGGACCTGCGCATCTCGTTTAGTTGGGGCACTTCAGCACTCTGCTCAACTGAATCCTCATTTAGCAGGGCACAAAAATGGTCCTTCCATCTACGAAGCTGATCCTCAATTGATACCAAAAGTGTGCCATCCACATCCATTACAGGATGATTGGTGTTGTTTTTTTTCCCGATAACATCTTTGGCTATTTGGTACAATTCCCGGATATCTCCTCTTCTGGCAGCGATTTCCGCATTATCTGCGAGTCCATCTACCTTCACCCTCTTGTCACGTCTCACACAGCGATGGACCATCTTATGTGCAATGCGGTACTCTCTTCGCAAGTCAGCCTTTCGTTGAACATCTGCTTCGGCATTTATTTGGATTTTCAACGATTTGCGAAGTTCGATCTTATCCCAGGTGTCTTGGGATATCCAAGAGTCTCTACGTCTCGTTCGTTTGGGTACAGTTTCGGATCCAGCCTCCATAAAAACACTTTTAATTTCACTCCACATCTCATCAATTGTTGAATTCTGGATTCCGTTTAATGACGAGGCTCTGTCGTTAAGGGTGGTGACATAGTTTCGACATATGTTGGGGTCATTTAAGGCATTCGTAATGAATTTTGAGCTCCTTGCTGCATCCTGCGGTGGTTTTTGTATGGCAGCGGTTCGTAGTTTGAGACTCATCAGAACCAAATGGTGGTCGCTTCCCACATCGGCATTTCTTATACTGCGGACATCACACATAGACTTCCTCCATCGCTGCTGAATCATGATATGATCAATTTGGTTTTCGGTTTGACCATCCGGATGCACCCAGGTAATTTTGTTGCACGTCTTATGCTTAAATACAGTCCCACCTATCACAAGACGATTCGCGTTACAAAGTCGACAAGCAAGTCACCATTTTCATTTCGTGACCCCCCGACTTGGGCATTGAGGTCTCCCATAACGACTATGATGTCGGCTCTCGGAACACTACTGTAAACCGAGTTAAGATGAGTGTAGAACGCGGTTTTGTCTTCCTCGGTCACTTCATTTGTGGGGGCGTAGCACTGAATAATTGTGACGTTACAAATTTTTGAACGAAACCTTGCTGTCATTAATCTCGCAGAAATGGGCGCCCATGAGATCAAACTACGCCTCGCTTCTTCGTTCAACATAATTCCGACACCATGCAGTCTTTGGCCACCCTCTCTTTCATCTTCGCCGGAATACAGCATTCTCGTCTGTCCAGTGTCTGATCTGTATTCAGCTCTTCCTCTCCACTTAGTTTCGCTTATGCCCAGGATACTGATCTTTAGGCGAAGCATTTCACGCTCAACCTGCTCGTATCTACCATCGCTGTACAAGGATCGAACGTTCCATGCTCCGATTTTCGTACGTATGCGGTAGCCAAAAGTAACATTTGCGCTTCTTGAAAGACTTCTTCTATTTGTCAACGATTCATTTATTATTATGGCGTCTTGATTGACGCTCGTACATGAAGGATGCCGCACCCCCAAATCCGATGTGCGGTTTACTGCAGCCGAAGCTACAGAAGGATTTTCTATAAAAAGATTACCTCTTGGGGACTCATTTCCATTTGTTGTCATAATTCATGTATTTGCATATATCCTTCCACCATGGTGTTTTCCAAGATATGATTAATAACATACATAAGCTCAGATTTGACAGGCACACCCGCCTTTTGTATGGTCAAACACATAACTGCTCGAGGCCGCCCACTGTGGGAAAACAGACGCCTTTTGTAGCCGCCCAATATGGGTTACAGACGCTACCTGCTGCTGCCGTTGGCCTTTTACCAAAAAAAGCTCCTCCGCCACCAGACTATCATGCCGTTGACCGCCACCTGCAGTTCATCCGCCTTAAGGGGGCTTTTAACCATCCCGAGGACAAGTTTGTGCCCTGACCAGCATAGCTGGGTTGTCTGCTTATCCCGGCATCCATTCGGTCGCCCTGCACGTTAGCGTTACCCGCCCTCTACCACGCGGAGGTGTGCATAGGGATTTTCCTATCATTGAGCCTAGGGCCATATGGCGTCCTAGCACTCTCAAGTACTTTTAGGGGGCAAAATGGGTCAGTGAATTTGCTTGAAGGGTTACTTCAAAGGTTTTCAAATAAGTTTTCGAAGAGAGCGCTCTAAAATTTTTGAGTGGTCGGGACCACTAAAACGATTATCGTTAACGTGATCGTAAATGATTTGCTTCACATAACTGAACCACTATCGTCTCGTCTATCGTTTTTTCAGAATACAATTTGGGAAAGTTTGGTATTCTCAAACTGTGGATGAAATGTCATATTGGCTGCCATAAATTATAATCAGCGTAGTATTTTCTTTTGTGGAACAAAACAAAGAACATGATGTTAAATTACAGTGGCTACTCAATCATTCAATTACAGTCGGATACGGATCATGAAAAAAGTATTAAGTGAGTATGAAAATCAATGTAAACGATAAATATATGCAAATGATACCTATTTAGCTATCGTCTCAACACTATCGTTTTGATTTGATCGCCCAAACGATAGTCATTTTCAGTTTTACGGAATGCAACAGCTTTGTAAATGCTTGGACTAAAGCTATCGGTTGGCATGCAATTTTTGCGTAGCCGCGATGAGATAGGTAATCTTAAGTAATAACTTTTCACTTAAAAATGTAATAAGAATAATAAGGGTATTCATGCAACAGCGTAAAGTCGTCGTAATCGTAGCAAGGTTGTAAACTTCGTAAATCTGTCAAATTTTCCAAACAAATTGTGACAGAATTACGAAGTTTTAAACTTTATTCCAATAGGCACCTGCTTTCCACTGCGAAAAATTTGAGTTTTGCAAAACTAAAAATTAGACGATTTAAAACATCCAAAATATGTACTAACAATGAGTTTTTTGGAGAACAAATTTATTTCTACAAGTAAATAGCCTCAAACATGTACATTAGGGTGGTCGTAAAAAAATGACACCTTGGAAGGGCCCACATTGGTTCTAAAATGAAAAGAAAAATTAATTCCCTTTAGTCGCTGTTAAACGGCCTAGTTTTTCGTTTTCACATAAAATCTACCAAAAAATGCTGTTGGAAGTAGACAAGAAAAAAATCACATGGGAGGGGGGTAATACTTCCCCAGAGCTTACAAACTCAAGAGTCGAACAGCGGAGTGTAGGATGAAAAGCAAAACGAAATTTTTCGTTCATGATTTTGCTGTGTCATTTTTGTTATATGCCTTAAGGTAGAACTATATTTACTATCGAAGGTTCCCTCAAATAGTCGGAAGAAAATAAGCGAAAACTCGTATACATACTTACCTACATACAAACAAGAAAATCATGTTATATGATTAAAATTGCGGATTGTGATTTTTCATCTAGTTTCTTTAATTTTTACTTTCAGAAGTGAAGGGCGCTCCTGAGCCAGTGAAAAAAACATATAAACTGCAAACTATCAACTGAGTTTTCCATACTATTTTGACAGGCATCTTCCATCAGTTAAAAAAAACGCATGTGAAAACCCAGCAAAAGTTATTCAAGCAATTGCTTCAAATATTATTGAATAATTCAACTTACTTATTTTTATTGTTATTGCTGCTTAAAAATGTCCCCGACTCAATTAACCTATCACAATCGAAAGTATTATCGGTCCAGGCTAGTTTTGGCCCTCCAGAAACAGCATTCTTTCCTCCACCAACTTGACTCGTCCAGCTTCCCTTTTCTCCGATCCCGGCGAAGGAATATTTTCTTGATCTTTGTTCACTTCGTCCACGAATACCGGCACACACTTGATCCACAACGGAACGTTGTTTTTGCAAATACAAAAACTTATTCCTTTCCGATGGTAATCTGGCCAATATTACCGAACCACTTCGATTAGCACTCTTTCCCCGACCACTACGATTATTTTCACTGTTGATGTGATTCGAGATTTGACTAGTAACTGCCGTACTCTCAACCAAAGATCTTTGCTTCCGCAACTGATGTGGATTCGACCAAGTCTGTTGGCTTCGATTAGTAGCGTACATTTCCGAAGAGGACATTCTTCAACCGATTAAATAATAATAAATTACTTAAATTGCAGACAGTGATCGAATTACCAATAGCGTTTGCCAAAAAAAAAAAAAAAAAAAACTAACTGCAACCTCGTGTCCTTTCGCGAAAATCCAAAAATGTTCGATTAGACTTTATGTCATCCAAAACGAACTCCATCCACGCATAGTCTTTAGATGATGACGGGAACTGTGACGGTTGGTATTGTGCCCGTAACGAGTACAGAACAAATAATCGAATAACAATATTTTTTATGGGTGGGTATTAATCAGGTTGCACAGGTAAATATTATAAATCTAGTTTTTTTGCCCAAAAAATTGGGGTGGTGTTCTAGTTTTCAACCCCTTCTGAGAGCAAACAATAACAAGAGCACACAGTAAAAATAATTGCAATTGATAATAATAATAATAAAATCGAAGTATGATCCACAGAAACCCAGGCGATATGAGGGCTTCTAAAGAGGTATATGGATTAAAGAAAAACTACGTCCTTCGATTGAAAAGAATTTTCACACAGTAAACTCAACACTCTATTGAAATTCTCTGGAAAGGAGTGCAAAACCGACGATTGTGTTCGGTTTGAACGAAGCAATGTAACTCGAAATCGAAAGCATTCTAGTTTTGTTTTTGGATACCATAGGACGCGCCTAGCGCAAGAAGAGAGAGTGAAAAGTATCTTAACAACAATGTTTGGAACGTTCAATGCCCTCCCTCGCGATTTGCACGGTTTCAACTATTTACCTGGCGACGACGACACGAGACAACAGTGTGCTCCATGAATAACTATGTACGTTAGGAGCATATACATATATACATATATATATATCCTTTTTATAACCCCCCATGTTCTAGGGTATATAAATATTACAGGTCTTGAAAGCATATAGATACAAAATCAAGAAATGCTAGTGAAGGATTTCATCTTTTTAATTTAGAGTTTCAATGCTCGGAGTTCTTGATTAATTGTTAAGATAATGCTAAAGAGAAACATTAAAATGAAGATTTCCCTAAAATAAATTTTGCATTTATGTTTTGACGAAGAAATCAAGGTTTGTATGGCCAGAGATTATATATATTAGTGTTACTCATTGTTTGTTTAAGCTAAACATACACGACAGAGCCAACTAGCCAAACGGCTCCAAGTCGATGCCTTATCCATGCCGGGCCCCAGGCCACCACCGATCCATTTGGATTATCAGCCTATCTGAAATCCAACCGAACCAAATGGATCGGTGTGAGCCATCGTGTATATGGCCAGCTTAGACTTGAATATCATACTAAGTGCGTGTGTTATTTGTCGGTAAGGGATCATATATCATCGACTTGGAGTGAAAAACAGCTGAGTCCTTTTTTGCATTTCTTACAAAAATACTCAAAAAAGTGGTTCATACTATTTCAATATACCAAAAATACATTAAGGTATTTTCATACACCCATTATTACTCAATTTAGTGAAATAAATTTAATCTATTCAATAAATAGATTTTTGTATTTGTTGCCATTTTTAAAGTGATCTATAATGCTCAAAAAAATATGTACATAGTTATCCACTTTTCCCTCTAAGCCAATGGTATGGCATCAAATAACTATCGGTGCACAGTAATCAAATGCGCTCCATTGTGTTGTTTATATAAAACAAGTCCAGAGTAATCTTAAACGAAAGCAATTAAATTTCTTTTAATTGGCGCCCAACGTGAATCATAATTTTAAACCAACAATTGAAGAACTTGAATTTTTTAAAATTAGACAACTAGAGACATCTTCTTTCTATAGATAAGAAACACACAATTGAGTTATCTTATAGATAAAAAGCTTCCAAAAGCGCAACTTCCAACATCAAATTTAGTGTAAATCAACACTTTATGCAAGAGTTTGTAGTTCTTCATATTAGTTTTCCAATCTTTACTGAGGTTCCATTCAATTGGATAAAATTCTATTTTCTTTCTTTTTTTGTTCTATCTCTTTGCAATCTGACATTAGTTTGCCTTACTTTAGGGGGTGCGTGGTGTTTATTTGGAGGTTTTCCGTTTGCGAAAAAAACAGTTTGTCGATTATTTTCGCCCTCACAAAAATTCAACATCAATACAACTATTGAAGTTGTTGTTGTGATTTTTAAAGTTTTTGTTGTTAAAAAGTAAAAATTCAGTTTTAGAATTTGGAGCTATTGACCCATTTTCGTTTGATAGTTTCGTTTTAGTCAACAAAAATTAAAATACATGCTACCAACTACTGTACTGTTTCCTGGCTTAAAAATCCCTTTACTCAATGTACATACATATGTATGGATGAATGTATAATCAAATTATTTTTCTAGGAAAAATATGATAATATTCGATATGAGAATGATGAAGGGGCGTTGAATGAAAGCACCAATGTATGATGGTTAGGATGGTGAAGGTGTTTTAGTTCACGTGCTGAAATGAGGAGCATATAAATAACTTGGCATAGTTTTTGAACTAAATTAGATCGCCTTTGTTTGTAAATTGTTGTGATTTTAGTACTTATGTTTTTCGACTGCAAAAAAATTATGTTTTAACTTTGTGTAGGTAGGTAGATTAATGTTAAAAAAACTGTATACAATGTACAATGTTATAATTTAATCATATTATGTATAGAACGGTATGTACATATGTGAAGCTTATACCTACGTATTATTTCATTAGCTATACCTACGTACATAATGTATGGTAATCATTATAGAAGTTAATTTCTTAATAAGTTAAATTGAGAAATTTATAAACTATGTAATGAATTATGCAGTGTCAACAAAGCTTGTCTTATTAAATAATAAATACATAAAGTATATAAAGTACAATTAAAAAAGTATAAAATTTCAAATATCCTATTCGTTTCTAAAGGTGCCGTCACACCGTGCAAGTAAAGTACTTGCAGCAATTTTTTTTTTTAATTTCGATTTTGAAATATTCGTCCAAGTACTTGCACAGAGCAGTCACACCAGGCAAGTTAATTGCTTACTGAAAAACGACTTTTAACTTGCTTGCAAAACGAACTTGCTGCAAGTACTTTTCAGGTCGTCACACCGAGCATGGATAAGTACATTAATTGCTGAAAGTACTTGCTGAAATTAATTGCTGGAATTACTTGCTGAAAGTAATTGCTGCAAGTACTTGCTGCAAGTAATTTATTAGTAGGTACTAGTGAATGGACGGGTGTATGGTTTTTGCCATTTTCAGTTCAGTTCCGTTTATTTTTTCATCAGCGAAAGATCTAAAATGAATAATCTAGATTTGGAAGAAGTATTTTTCGAAGAAACGGTTTTTGAAGAGGAAGAAGATTTGTTGAAATCGAGACAATTGCCTCTCGTAGAGACAATAATTTGGACTCTTCATCATTTGACACAACAAAATGCGGCTGCTGGAAAAGGAATTTGGATCCGTCCGTTTTGGGAAGGCGGTGCTGAAATTCAGGACTACGTCACACTCATGAGAGATTTACGAGCAGAGGGAGAAGAACTTTTTCGAAATTTTGCACACGTTTCGGCAGAGCAGTTTGATTTTTTGTGTAAAAAAGTGAGACCGTTTGTGGAGAAACAAAACACACGATGGCGTGTGTCCATTAGCGTTGAGGAAAGATTAGCAGTGACGCTAAAACACCTTGCACATCTTAGAAAAGGAAATAATAAGGAAATGATATTTGTCACATTTACAGTGTACGTGAACGCGGCAGATAGTTGTATATACGAATTGTCAAATCGGTGACTGAATAAAAAAAAAAAGAAAACAAAAAGTGATGCGAGCGCAAAAACATTAATAAAATATTAATTATTAGAAAAAAATATACTATTTGGAGTGATTTATTTGGAAAATGTGTATATTTACTTTTAAAAACAAAAAAACTACGAAGTGCATCGTGAAATTGTGTACAAAAACCCAGAGAACGGCGGACAAGAGCATTTCCTTTCACAGTTAAGTTTGATTAGATTTTTCTCTAAGAAAGTGATATGAATTGTTCGTATTTTATTTAATCACCAATTAAGGAATACATATTAAATGATTTATAGTTTAAATAAAGCTAAGAAATATATTAATTGAAAACTTGCACAAGGTTTTCCGGTAATAATTCTGCAACAAGAAATCTCAAACTGCGAATCTGTGAAACAGGGACGTGTTTTTTTTTTTGTGGTTGTAAGGCGCAACTATTTGTTTTGCGCCCCTTATATCAGAAAATTATTTTTATTATTACATGGATCTTGTACGTATGGAGTTTGTATATTTATGTTAAAATTTGTGCGTATATCTTCGGAAATTTACTCGATTTGTTTTGTTTTCAAGTAATTAAATTATAGTTTTGGGAGATTCTTTATTCATGACAATGCTTAAGTTGAATTTATAATGTTCATCTGCAACAACCAAATTTCGAAAATATAGGTATTACAACATTTTATCGGCGCCCTAGAAACTTACCATAAAAATGTAAGTATGTTTTTAAACATACCGCTGAGATGAAAATTGAATTCAGAAAATAACAAATGATTGTTATGACGCCCCAGTAAGTTGCTATTAAAAATCACTCCGTCCCTGTTGGAATGCATTTGTGTTTGTGAGAGCAAACACTATTATGAAAAATGCCGCAGTTTTTTCCAAGAAAGGCACTTCCTTATATTTTGTATTCTAGGTTGCACATGGCGATAATTATAACACACTATCTCAAGTGCTTCGCATTTCTCGGCCAGCAATTACGGAAATCGTTCCAGAGGTTTGCAGTGCTTTATATAGCAGACATGGGTAACTCAGCAAAATTTGCTGCGCTGATACACTAACTCAAGCGCAATTTACTGTATCAGCGTAACTCACTAACTCAAATTTTTTTATTGCTTCGTTTGATATACAATAACCCACTAACTCAATTGCGCAGGGCGGCTGTACATTTTTTTCTGAGTTACAGAGAGAGTTTTTTGTTGTTTGTTTCTATCTACCTACAGTTTGTGTTCGACCGATTGAAGAACCTTTTTTTGCACACTGCACAGTGCGCGTCACTTGTTTAAGGTCACTCTCTTTGCAACTGAATGGTGGAAAGATATTCTTTGTGAAAAACGGTTGTGAAAAGAGTGGCTGTGAACAAATGACACGCAGTGTATTTGTCGTCGGAAACAAGAATTTTGGTTTGAGAACTGAGACATTTGGGAAAAGGTTGTTAGCAGCGTTACCACTTCCGAAAAAAAAGTCGAAGTAGTTTTGAAGAAAAATGTGAAGTAGATTGAGAAAAATCGAAGTAGATTTCATAATTTACTTTTTTTTGTACATACATTTATTAAGCCAAGAGCCGGGTACTTTTTTCTTGCAATTTATTCCTGAACTGATTTTCTTGATGGAATATGTTTAGGGGTGCCCCCTGAATATAAATTCAATTTGGCGGACTGAGAAGCACGAGCATCAGGCGCCATTTGGGAAAACGCGTCTTATCATATACATATCTCGTGAACCGTGCATCGTTCGAATAATAATAGTAATCTTTTTTGAAAGCTAATATTCCATTCTTTTGTTTATTTTTCTAAGTCATGTTGTTGTTGCGAAAAGTTTTTGAGAAGTCTTATTTTAAAGTCAATGAATTTTTGAAAACAATCAACTTGAAAAAAATTTACAATTTTTTTTTAAAGAAAAATCAAACAAAGGAATGGAGTATTTACTATAAAAAAATATGTACTATTATATTCTTACGACGCACGGCTCACGAGATATTTGATAAAACGCCCCTGAACATATTCCATCAAGAAAATCAGTTCAGTAATAAATTGCATTAAGAACCTCCTTTTTTGTTCTGGCTCTTGGAGTATATATTTTGATTAAATTTAATTAAATTGAACTAAAAAAAACTAAAAACAAAAATGTTATTCTCTCAGACTTCAATCAACATACTTATATGTATATTTCAATATAGCTGAAATTATAAAACAAATTGCTTTTTTCGACAGTAAAATTTATTTGTTTCACTTCAAAACCACCTGGTTCAAGTATAAATTTTTTTGCAAAATCTATTGTTTACTCCTAACAGTAAACACCACTTAGTCCAGTCAATTTGTGCTCAAAAAGGTGCTTACCAAGCATGATACGTCAGGAAATTTTAGTCGCAAATCTACATAAAGTAGGGAAAAAATCAAAACTACGCCACAATTTGCATGGTAAAATCACAATATGGCTGCACTTACTGCAAATTCAATGAAATAAAGGAAAAGGAAGTAGATTTAGCTTTTTTTTTGTAAAATTGAAGTAGGTTGAAACAGAAAATTTTAAAATGAAGTAGATTCCCATATTTCAGTGATGGTGCGAAGTAGGAAGTAGATTTTAAAAAAATAAGAAAAAAAGAAGTAGATCTACTTCAATTGAAGTAAAGTGGTATCACTGGTTGTTAGTGTTACGCTACGCACTCAATTAAGCAATTGATTTACAGATAGAGAAATGTGCGCTACTGTGTTAGTGTGTTCCAACAAATAGACATGAATTCTTGTATGGATAATGGTGTCTGAAAATATATGGTGTGTTTCTACCTACATACTGTTTGACCAATTGAAGAACATATTGGATGCACAGTGCGAATCACTTGTTTAAGGTCAATCTTTTTGCAACCGTAATGGTAGAAAGATTTTCTTTGAGAAAAGCATTTCTGAAATGAGTGACTGCAAACAAGTGACACGTAGTGTTTTTTTGTTTTGGCATCGCAAACGAGAATAATTCCGGTTTTAGAAATTTTGAAAGGGGTTATATTATGTATCATTTGAATACTGATGAATAGAAACTGTATTGTGTTAATGTGTCATTTAAAGTGCATGAAATCTCAAGGCAAAAATTATTGAGAATTGAATGCAAACATTAGGGTATATATGTATATATATATATTATATGGTACATAGTTCCATAAGCATTTTTTTTTTTTTCAATTTATCCTAAAACATCAAAAATATGCTTTCTACATAAACAACAACATAGGCTGGTACATTCCCATAAAATTTCAAATAAAAACTTATTCTTTTCCACTCTTTGCCTTTAATTTAATAACCATGGATATTCTTCCCTACTTTAGAACACAAAAATATGGAAAAACATTTTCTGGAGCACCCTAGTGAAAAACTGTTTCCATAATTAATCAAAAAACAAAGTTTTCTAATAACAGCATCAAAATGTAAACGTATAAAAAATTCCAAGTGGTTTCCTCATTCCTTGCAAAATAACCACACAAAGCACAGCGAAACATGCCAAGACCAACTCATATTTAAAATGAGCTACGCACAGCCCTTTTTTCATTTACTTCATCGCATCGTTAATCTGTTTGTGTGGCGCGGCTAGCGCTGCGCTGAGTGCGCTTCCAGAGACAAAAAGTGCTATTCAACTAATGAGTTGGAGAGTCCCCTTTCACACGAAAAAACAAGTTGCTGGAGATTTTTTTGACGTTTTCTTTTAATCTCCTTAAAAATCTCTTGTACCTTTCACACAAGGAAACAAATCTCCAGGCAATTTTTGAAATTTCCTTTGAAAGTCTATTGGTTGAACACTCCTAAGCCTAGATGTGAAAGGGAATGTCAAAAAAAATCTCCTCAAATCCTCGACCGGGGAGATTTTGTTCGCCCCTCTTTCCTCCTGCCCTTCTCACCCAGGAACTAAAAGTTGCTGGCAACTCAGTTTCCTCGTGTGAAAGGGCACAGAGTTGACATATTGCACATTGGCGCTTTTGAGTTATTGAGTTACTGAGTTACACATTGCTGTATCAGCGCAGATAACTCAGCTGCTGCTTCAACTCACTGCGCCAACTCAGCGCTGCGTTACACATGTCTATTATATAGTACATTGGCACCAGAATATTTAAAAGTGAGTATTTTATTATTATTTTTATTTACATAGGTATTAAATTCAAAAATAGACAGAACGATACAAAATCAAAAAGCACCAAATGATGAAAAATTCCTAAGTTATCAAGCGTATATTGCGAAAAAAGTACTTGGGATAGCGATTGTTGACCCTCCTGTTGGTCCATTTGATGAAGTGGCGAATACACTTGAGAGATGTTTTGGACAGGTGGAAGGAGTTGCCCAATTCTGGCTATATTCAGAATTGGGTGATGATGTGCTTGTGCTGGAGAATAGCTCATTCTCAGCCAAGTCCCGCCTGGCTGATTCAGTCATTGAATCGGCTTTCGCGCGTTTGACGATATTTTCATAGGGAATAGGTATTGTTTTTAACTAAAATATTTGTTTGTCTTTGTATTATTATTTAAGATTAATTATTTGGGTACGCCCATTTTGCAAATATGGTACTGAAAATCTATACCAATACACTGATGAGAAACTTCCGGGCGAAAGAGACGATTTTTTTTAAAACATGCTTGCGCAAATCCTGCAAGTGGCAAGTACTTGCGGCAAGTGTTTTCAAGTGATTTACTTGCTTGCAAGCGCTTGCAGGACCAAGTCACACCGTGCAAGTATTGCTTGTGCAAGTACGATAATGTACCTACAGTTAAGACGTAAGATAGGTATATATCGAAATACTAGCGGGTTGAGGTAAGCAGGAGGGGTTTCATTCAAAGCGCAGGATTTGCGGAATTGTTTTTGTTTGTCGCCATGAGTCACTGGTAGGGAGCGCAACCGCGCGTTTGCGGTGGAGCAATATGTGAAGTGCGGTGAATCGTATGTACTTGCGCGTCGCGCTTTTTGTACTCATTTTAATATTCGACGACTAAGTGATGGGCCGAGCACGCAACTTATCTGATCGTGAGTACAAAGATTCAGGCAAGAGGGCAAATTGGTCAATAGACCTATTCCTGGACCATCAACGTCAGCAGCAACGCCAAAACATGTGTCCAAGTTCAAAATAAAATTTTTCGAAATCCACGTAAATCGATAAGGAAGATTGCGGCCTCAAAAGGAAAAAAAAAATCAACAGTGCATGTTATTTTGAAAAAGAAATTAAAGCTCCACTCGTACAAAATGCAAATGGTTCAATATATCAACGAAAGTGACTATCCTTTGCGAGAATCTTTCGCAAGAACAATGCTGGAACGTTTTCGGACAGCACTTACGCTTGCAAACATTTTATTCAGTGACGAAGCACATTTCCATATTGATGGATGTGTGAACAAAGAAAATATGCAATATTGGTGCCGCAACAACCCTAGAGAATGCAAACAAAAATGTTTACATTGCTTAAAAACGATAGTTGCATGTGTCATTTCAGCGAGTGAGCGGGGTCGCAAATGTAAGGGTCCGACTGCAAGAGTGCATTGAAAAAAACGGCCATCATTTGGATGATATTGTTTTTAAAAATAAAATCCACATTGTTACTCTGCATTTAATTGAAATAAAAATGATGTAGTTTTTAAATTGAATTTTAGAGTTGAAAATATTCCGCTGGGCACCCTTTTTCTATATTTTTTGTTAAATGAAATTTAATATATTTTGACGGAACTTCACTTATTTGAAACAAGTATTCATGCTATCCGTATTTCGGTTAATTGGAAACTCCCAACTTAACTGAAACAAATGTTCTGCAACTATCGTGTTCGAGTTAAGCGCGAGTCGATTGTATTAAAATATATCGTCGCTATTGGTAAGACCAGTTGATATTAATGTTACCCAAACTTTCTTTCATAATAAAATGCAAGAAATGCAATCTTATTTAGCGAATAATGATTTTAAAATAGCTTCCATATAACTTTATATTTTCAAAATTTAACTATTTAGAGGTGAAAATGTGGATTAACATAAAAAATGTTTAAAACTGCAGAAATTAAAAAAAAAAAGTGAAATAGTTCAAATATTCGCTAGTGGTGGATGGTGGTGGTAATTAATGACTAGACAGGCTAACAGGTCTAGCGCAGTTATAGATATCATACTTTCAATAATACACAATGGTTGAGTGGAGTGGGCCCATGGTATAAAAATACAAGGTATGTTGTATATGAGATGAAGGGTCGCCATATTTTGTTTTGTGTGACGTCATAGCGAGTGTTCACCAACACATAGCTTTAAAAAATAAATTATTTATTGTTTTAATTGAAATTTAACAAAACATAACTTCAAAACATAAATAATCTATTGTTTTACTTTGAGTTTTAATAGCAAATTGCTTCAAAATATAAACAATTTCTGTTTACTTTCTTTGCCATACATGACAAACAATTGAGATCATTCACTCGCAATGACGTCACGAGTCAACTGCCTGAGCTGTCAAGCATACCTTGTTATTCTTATACCATGGAGTGGGCCCATCAAAGTTGCTAAAGAAACTATTTTCATGAATAAATATACCAAGAATTTTGATTATTTAACGGCGATAAACATGGCCACTCATGAACTTAGCAGATAAGCAGGGCCCGACCCAGCTTTTTCGCCGCCCTGGGCAAAACAAATATTTGCCGCCCTTTGTAATGACGCCTTATAAACCATATATCACTGCAGAGATGAAGCAATTTTTAATCAAATTTTAAAAAAGTAGGTTATAATTTCGATCGGTATAAATGCGATGTGGTTGGAATTGTGTGATATTCACATCAAAATGTTAGTATACTAGGGCCTCTAAATAGGTTTATCAATTTTTTGAGTGTATGTGTATACCTACATACAGCATTTTAATAAATTTTTTTTCCTGACCTAAAAAATCTATCAACATCGGTTGAGTAGTTTAGAAGATAAAGACTAAAATGCTTTAAAGTCGGTTTATATTTATGTTTCTTTTCTAACATCGACTTACTTGAAATAATTGTTGCCTTCTGTTTAAATGGAAATAATTTTTTTTTATTTTAATGCAAAAAATATGCAGTCATTATGTAAGCCACACAAAGAATAAGGGCCAGTTTGTTCACACCTTGTCAACTTAAATCAATGATTATTCCAGTTGGTTATCATTGAATGCGTTTGTTTAGCAAAATTTTAAACAGAGAATCCATGATTTGAGCACTTAATTGGAGAAATCACTAATTCGCCGATTCTGTCTGATTAGCATGATTTAATCAAAGATTTTCTGGAATTTCGTTTGTTCATCATTGGTTATTTCCTGAGCGTAGGTATAAAAAAGAGAAACAAAATCTATTAAATTCCTTCGAACAAAGAACATGAATGAAGAGAAACCAAGCATCGTCCATCTTGCAAGAAAAAAATAAACAATTTGTACAGATTTTACTACAAATTGTAGTTATTTTATTTACTATCGAAAAATAAAGTGCTTTTTTGCAAGGCCTAATATAAAATATGCATAGAAAAACTACAACTGGGAAAAAATCCCATCACTAGGTTTCACAAAATGCCAGCACTACCTACACACTTCAACTATATATTTGGACAAAAAAAATCAATTAGCCGCATTAAAATAAATTCAAATTTCACGTGTGTAGCTATTCTGTATAGTAATTTAACAGGAAATAATCTTAAATTGAACACAACATTATATTTCAAGCACTGATTTTCCGTGTTTTTTTTTGCACAAAAAATGTTTTTTTCGAAAGCTCACTCACACTGAAATAAGTTAATGACGGAATATGTCTGACAATTGATTGACAGATAGACTGGAAAATGGAAAGATTATTGGAAAAACTATGATTTATTAATCAAACTGAAAATTGAGTGAACAAACACTCTCTGATTATCACAGATTCATAACTATGGGTTTAACAGAATCAGTGATAATCTAATTGCTGATTTAACCCACTGTGAACAAACTGGCCCTAAGCCTTATAAATACTAAAAAAATTAATCAAACTATTTTTGAGAATATTCAAGAAACAAACAGAAAAACGTTATTCCTCCTCATTTTTAAGTCCCAAAATCCATCCTTTAATTTCTTTTTTAAATAAAATTGTTTGTTTACGCATTTTTGAAAAAAAAAAAATTTTAAAACAAAAACAAAAAAAATGTTATTTTTGGCAATTTTTTTTCAATATTTCAACCAAGGTACCTTCTTGTGGATTTATTATAAACAAAAGTTTTTAAACAAATTGGCAACTGTTTTTCTTACAGTACTATTTTGCAAAAATAATATTCTGCAATTCGGATTGATTGAAATTTTTAAAATATGTGAATTAAACAAGATGTTCCCATTCGGTATTTTTTGAGAATTAAGGTCGCAACCGAAGAAAAAAACTGTCCCGACAGTTGATTATATGCCTGAAATCTCGGGCAAATCAGAACGTCTGACAACGCTAATATCTATTATGCTTCATACCAAATTATAATAAACTATACAAACCATTTAAGCTTATGACAATTCAAGTAGGAAAGGAAAGGACACAATGTTGGTCTTTTATCTTTCATCTTCATTATGCCTTGGTCAGTTACTAAATTCATAAAATTATTTTTTAATAGCTGCCAACCAACCTAAATTTTCAATTTTGCCGCCCTCAACTTTTGCCGCCCGGGGCAAAATGCCCGGCTCGCCCCCCCCATAGATCGGGCCCTGCAGATAAGAACAAAATGTGAGCTACTTACTATTCATGATGTCTCCAGTGATGGGGGGAAAAAATTGTTCCATTATACAGGGTCGTGTCCCAGTGGAAGTATTTTAGGGTGCGGATCTTGGGGTTATTCTAAGAAAAAAATTGTATGGGGGGAAAGTTGTATCTCCCCTCCCTGAGGCAGTTTCTGAAGCATTGACTTTAAATGCAAAAAAAAAAACATTAATATTCAATAGGGCACTCCACGAATACGTCAGTGTCAGGCAGCTTAGTCACTTTGAGGGAAAACAGTGGCGGCGGCGAATCTAATTGAATGCAAAATATTTCTTGCAAATGCTTAATAAACAATTATCGATCAAATTTATAAACTATTATCCACAAAATAGTGCATAAAAGCGAAATAAAAGTGAAATAAGACAGTAAATATCACAAATGTTTTCCCTCAAAGTGCCATTACAAATAGAAAGAGATAGCTTGGTAGAAAGCCCTATAGAAGCCGTTTTCCTTTGGAGGTGGCGAAGTACTTACAAGTAGATGAAAACCCTAATCTAGTACTACCAACTGCACATGCTCTCATTCGCGAGTAGATACATTTTACATGGGAAAGCAGTTTGATGTGTTCCATTGAAAAAAGCTGGCAAAGTACTTGCAAGTACTTCGCCACCTCCAAAGGAAAACGCCTAGAAACACATCTTATAATGTGCTATAACTTTTTTGAAAGCTAATACTCCATTCTTGCATTTGGTTTTCAAATCAAGTTGTTTAAGCGAATAGTTTTTGAGAAATTAAATTTCAAAGTCAAATTTAAAAAAAAAAATATGATTTTTTTCAAAATTTTACGTAATTAAGTGCTGTTTTTGTGTTCAATACATCCCAAGGGGCACGCTAAGTTTTTGATAAGTTGTGGTGACTTCTGAGTAACATAGTGACGGTCACATTTGTTAAAGAAGAACTAGTCACAGGAACACCACTGTAACCAAAAAAGCGCAGGGGTGGTCCTATTGTGCAACTAAATTCAAGTTACTTTGTAGTTACACGTAACACTTGTGTAATCAATGTAAATCGTTCAAAATAAGTTTCTTTATACTGGATTGCAACAAGTTTGAAAGGTTTCAGTCAAGTTCTTATTGACTTAATAGCAACAGATCAATTTGTCTTAGGGGAGTTTATGAACACTAAACTGAAACCTACATAAACTACATAACTAGTTTCAAATAAATATTTTTCAGTTTCAGAAATGTATTTCTTATTTAAATATGTAACTAAAAATGCAGTCACACATTTGTGATGTGACAACTGTTTTTTTTTTTCCTCTTTTATCAATAAATTGAAATAGGTTATATTAAATAATTAATTTTCAAGGTTGTAAGTATTTAATTTTCACTACGGTCGCAGTTGAATCAACTAATATTCATTGCTACCCCCTTCAAAACTTGCGCGCTCGTAAAATTATTGAATTAAAAGTTTTTTTGTTAAAAAATTAGTGCTCTTCTATTTTTTAAAAGATTTTTTTTGTGGAAATTATTATCAAATATTAAAATATTATTACATTTTATAAATTCTGAAAGTGAAAAATCTTGGTTTAAATATATTAAATTAAAAAAACAATTATAAACACCTAATTTCTTGTTTTTTTTTAAGACAGAAACATTTATTTCAGAAAAAAAAATATGGCTGATAGAAAGTTTCCTTTCTATAACCCCATAGCAACTGATCTTTTAATTCAGTTCAGGGTCGGATTTAGTGGAATGGTTCACATGAGTGAAATTCAGGATACTGATGTCAATGACGACAGCAGATAATATCATTATTAATTAATTTTTGACACGAAATAATCATTTTTGTTCCAGGACTAATGATTGTGAATAGTGTAAATTTAAGCCTAATTAGCCATGTTTTTAAGCGCATTTCTATCTTCGCTTGAAAAAAGCGAAAATAAAAATGCACTTAAAGGAAAGGCTTTTATCTGCTGGGGTGCCCAAAGGAAGCAAGATAAAAAATGATTGAGATGCTTCCGTCATTTTGCCAAGATATATGAAAGTGTACAGAAATTTAAAATCGTTAAATTAGTGAAAAACCTTACTAAACTAAATAAAAGGGTGAAATTAATGTAAATATAGTGAATAGGTATGTTACATGCAATACTTTATTTGAAAATATATATAAAAGAACATGCAATGCTGCATTAAATCCTGTAAACACACCTATAATACGGTGTAAAAAATTTTCATTTCACAGGTAAGTTTTGTCTCATATTTTTCATAAAGTTATGCGACGTGATGGTTTTTAGGTAAATAAATTATCGTAGAATACTTTTAAACTATTGAACACTTCTTGGCGAAGATAAAAAACCGACAAGATAGAAAGGGGCAACAGCAGAAAGACATCTAAAAATACTTTATTTAAAACGTTGAAAAAACTTTGCATTATGGCTGCTAAATGGATTTGAACGCCTTGCCACTACCAACAAAAACTAATTCGTCCCTGTGCAAAAATTTTTCAAAAATCTCTATTTGTTTTTTTTTTTTTTTCTTACTGCCTCACTCACCCTCGTTCTTTTTCTTTGCCTACAATGATCCTAATGAAACTGTGAAGAAACTAACATAAAGTTTAGTTCTAAAGAAGTTTCAGAAACTTCTTTGAAACATTTACGAACACAACATTAATAGAGCGTTCTTTTTCTTAACAAATCTTAGCTATTTTTAATTTGTCATACAAAAAACCTGTTGTTCACTTAAAATATTTTTTCTTTGCATTATAATAACATTTGTCCAAGTCGCACTATTTATGGATAAAATAATAAATTTTAATAAAAAATATCAAAAATGAAAATCTACAATAGAAAATACTAAATTGAAAATAACTACATACATAAATAAAAATTGCAAATAAATTCCGAATCCAATAAAACAAAACAATAAATTTTGGAATAAATGAACGATGAACGTTAACAAAAGTTCGATTTAATGAAGAAAAAGAACGCACCTCCTTTGAAACAACATGCTTTCCCTCAGTGACTGTTCAATAACAACGAAAGTGACAGACACAGTTGTCATACTAGAGTTGCATACAAGTCCTTCAATAACTCCAGAAATCGAAAACAGTTTTGTGACCGTCTGCATGTACTTCTTGTTGCATTTAGGTTTGTTTCTGCCATTTTGTTTTCAAGCCAAACAAACAAATATTTTTTTAACATGAACCTACATTAGGGTGTCATCAATTTTCCAAAATAATGTATTAAAGGTTAAATAAAATTTAGTGACCAAAAAAAATTTGACCAAACAAATTATTTCTCATCATTGAATTAAAAGTCATAATATTATTAATTAAATAATTAAAAGTCATAATATTTTATATAAAATTATTGTTTATAAGTTTTTGAGTGGGGGCTTTTAAAGGATTAAAGAACAAATAGAAACAAAAAAAAAAATGAATAGCTGCAGTAATTACAAAAATAAAATGTGAAAACAGCAATATCTATACAAATATAAATTTGTAAGGGTTATTGACAAATCGGACACAATTTTTTGGTAAAATATTTTTTTAGGACATTCATATTTTACTAAGGAGATGTCTGTCATTAAAAAAATATGTTGGGAAATAGACACCCTAATATATGGTAGTTATTTTTGAAGAATCTGACAGCAAGTTACAATGTAGTTGCATTTAGGATTTTATTTAATATTTCTGTCACTTTTTCACTTTGTTACAAAAGTGTTGTATATTAGTTTTACTGAATCATAATGATTAGACACTTTAGAGTTACTTTGAAGTAGCGAAAGATCAAAGTCGCAAAACAGTTTCGATTTTGTTTTTGAGAACGGCTAATTAAAATTAGGTTACATTGAAACACAATGGATAACTACTCAGTTACTATTAAGCCACGCCTATTTATTTTTAGTCTCACTAAATAAGAACAGTGACCTGAATATAACAAAGTTGGAACTCAAATAATTTAAAATACAATGAGAGCATTCAACAACTCTACAAAAACTTCCGAGTTATTCTTGTGAAACCAGATTTTTGAATTTCTTGTTGCAAAATTCAAATCTGTGCCCCTTGGGATATTCAATGCCTTCATTATTTTTTAGTCCATTACCGAAAACAAAATGTAAAAATCTTTCTTAATTTTTGAGAAATTAAGAAAAAACAAAAGGTACTTTTCCCAAAAGCCCGAAAAAAAAAGAATTTATTCATGAATTATCCATAATTTAACCCTTTTTGGTAAAAGTACTTTTTGTTTTTTCTTAATTTATGAAAAACTAAGAAATATTTTTACATTTGGTTAACGGTAATGGACTAAAAATAATGAGGGCATTGAATATTGAACACAAAAACAGCACTTAATTACGTAAAATTTTGAAAAATATCGACTTAAGAAAAAAAAACACAATTTTGACTTTGAAATTTAAATTCTCAAAAACTATTCGCTTAAACAACCTGATTTAAAAATCAAATGCAAGAATGGAGTATTAGCTGTCAAAAAACTATAGCACATTATTAGATGTGTTTCCGTTCATTTTTAATGTTTTTTTTGGTATTTAAAGTCAATGTTTTGGAAACTACCCCCCCCCCTGCCTCAGGGAGGGGAGATACAACTTTCCCCCCATACAATGGTTTTCTTAGTATATACCTACCCAGGAACCTCACCCTAAGATACTTCCACTCAGGTCCGGGACACCCTTGATCGGCAAAATTGATTTTAAATCAAAAAAATAAATAGTTTGTTTGCCGAATGGTACGCAAAAATTGATTTATTTTACCAATGGAAAACCCCATAAGATAGGAACTGCATTTTTACATCAAAATAATCACTGCTTACTTCCTACACGTCTCAAAATTAACAGTTAAATTTTTCAGTTTTGGTTTTTAATAGGCGTTTTCCTTTGGATGTAAAATGTAAAATGTATCTACTCGCGCATGAGAGCATGTGCAGTTGGTAGTACTAGATTAGGGTTTTCATCTACTCGTAAGTACTTCGCCACCTCCAAAGGAAAACGGCTAATGAAATTTCTGGCTCTACTTCAATTAAAAATCTACTACAAATTTAATTAAAGAGTCTAACCTCCGCCTTAAGGTAACACAAAACAAAAACGTCACTTGACGTGGATGATTTCGTGGCATTTCTGTCACTCGCTGTCAATTTTACTTTTGCCCAGCAGACTGAATTTTCCAATCATCTACCGAAGACCGATTTCTCCTCAGAAATTCTTTACTCTCGTGTTTAATAAATACAATAAAACAAAAATGTCGAATTTTCTTAACGTTGCTTTAATCGTAGTTATCTGTGCTTCGGCCAGTCTCGCTGGAACTTGTTCCAGCCCAAAAGTAACAGTGTCTTCTTTTAGTACCACCGATGCTACAATTCTCACCCAACTTGCCCACGTTGGAGAATTCACATTGAAGTGCTCCAATGGCGAAAAACCACAACTTTTCGCTGAGTTCGAATGTGGAAAAGTTGTTCCAGTTGCTCGTGTAGGAGACGACAAATATCAGGTAAAATATTTTTTTTTATTTTATCGATATTTTGTGATAAAGCCTATTATTCCCCCAATCTAGATAAGCTGGACTGAAGATGCAAAGAAGGGTAGCAGTGGCAATAAGGTTATTCGTCTCTTTGATGAAGAAGGCTACTCGAGCATTCGCAAGGCTCAACGTGATGGCGACAAAGTTGCATCAGTAAAATCCTTGACAGACATCACCATTTCTGTGCCAAAGGCATACAGCGGACCATGGGTTAACTCTGAATTGGTTGCTGCTCTCGTGGCAGCTTTCGTTTCCCACTTTGCCTTCACCACTAAGAGCAAATTGCAGGCGTAGAATTTATTGAATGAAATTCATTCGTTAACATTGTCATCAAGTAGTGCTAATTTATAATTCCCTTTCTTGTGAAGTTTAATTCATTTTTTTTTACAATAAAAAAAATATTAAATACAAACAACTTGTTTTTTTTTTCTTTCCTTAAGATATTCTCTAGGGCGGTTATAAAATTGATGGTTCTAAAAATATGCAAAAAATAAAGAAAAAAAACCTTCAAACTTATTGAAGGACACTTAAGTTTTCTGTTAATACATTTTAATGGCAATATGATTCAAATCGATATCTGAACAAATTTTACCCTTCTGGAGCCTTGTAGTTTTTCTGGCGTTTTAGTAAAATGACTATCGTAATAAGGGTGATTATCTAAAATTCTCAATCTCATGAAATCCCCAAAAAAATTAAATCCAACTGGACACGGAAGGGGGCTCCAAGGACAAAATCCCAATAAATATTTGTTCTCGCCAAAATCCCCAAATCTCCCCAACATAGTTTTGTGAATAGCATATAGACTGCGTCTTTGTTGAGATCTTAGAGTTGTTAGGCTTTGTTTATTGAAGAATTAGTTATTTTTATGGATGAAATTTTTTGGTTTTTATGATGTGGTAAAATTAAAAGAGAGCCACAACCTGAAATGGGCCATAGCCAACTACCTGGTGACTTTACATAGCCTCAGAAGAGCAACGAAGTTGCATGAACGGCTATCCAAGGCTACTGTTGTTCCAGAAAACTGATTGGTGCATGGCTGACATTTCCTATTTACCGCTTGGGGTTGAAATCGTTTTCAGAAGAGCCACAACACAAATTTCGGGTTTTGGTCGTTTCTTAAATGGTGAAACGCAAGTAGTTTTTTATTCAATGGGAGCTTCTGGGGATATTTTCTTTACTAGATTTTAACTGGGGTATATTTATTTGTGGATCATTGATTTTGGGAACTAACATCACCAACCCGATCGAAAATTCAGACAGCATTCTTTTTGTTTCAACTGCTTTACCGAATTTAAATATCGAATTTCAAAGCTTTTAAACAATTTTCTCCAATAATTTCCATGTCTTTAGGTGTATACAAGTTTAAAGACCTAAGCCTCTTGAACATAAGAGCAATTATGTACGTGCGACCCAGTCGTGTTCTTTAAGTTATCGACTCATATACGGTTAAGTGAACTTTCATACCCAAAGTTTTGCTTCGGGTTCAGTTACTTTTATATAATGTATAGAGAAGTCACTGAGAAAAAATTCCTACTGATGAGCCAACTATAGAGCTGCCAAAAACGCTAGCGCATAGATTTTACAATTGGACAAAAGGCTCTAAAGTCTATTAATTAATAGATATAATACATAATGTTACCAGTCTTTTCTTCAATTTTTTGCTTCATAAATTATGCACTTTGAAGTAATTTAGATTTCCAGTGGCATTTTATTTTAAAAAACGAATTAAAGTAAAAATTAAACAGAAAATTATTTACAAACAACCAACACGATCTCTGGGTATTAAACGCAACTCTGAGCCATGTTTAAGGAAAACATTACCCGCAGTCTGTTGTGGGCTGATTCCTACACCATCGTCGGTGATAATTGCACTTGTTGCAGCAGGAACTTTGAATTCCTCTGCGGCGAATTTCAGCACTGCTGTGAATGGAGTCGCTTCTGGAACACTCAGCACTTTGAAAGGCAGTTTTGGATCCGAAGTGAGAGTTATCTTAAAAGTTACCTTCGATTGACTCATTGTTGTGAATAAAGTAGTTCTTTAGTGGCGTGGATGTGGAATGCTTTTCAATTAAATTGAAATGGATTTGGTGAAGTCCTACGTTTAATGATACTTATAA
The DNA here is from genome assembly GCA_963921185.1 of Dasysyrphus tricinctus. Lineage (NCBI taxonomy): Eukaryota > Metazoa > Arthropoda > Insecta > Diptera > Syrphidae > Dasysyrphus > Dasysyrphus tricinctus. The sequence goes on from OY992531.1 coordinate 79,623,874, forward strand.
CTTTAAAGTAAATTGAAGGTATAAGCTTCTGAACTGAATAGACTTCGTCTAAAATTAAAGTAGATACCAGAAAATAGGTTAATTAAGACGACTCATGATTTTAAATAAAATTTACCTCGATTCGATCGCACGTTCGGGGACGTAAGCAAAACTTCTGAATTTTTTGTTTTTTTTTCCAGTTCTGTGACAGTTTGCTCTGTTTACTTTTTTTTTTGTTGATGTTACACCTGTCAAATGAAGGTTCGTCCGATTTACTTTTCAATTTAAGTTCCTACAACTGAAAAAAGACACTCATTTGCCGTTTTGCTTCGGAGGTGGCAACATAACCTCTGTTCGTGTACTACCCAAAACAGCCCATTGCCCCATTGTTCAAAGTTCTGTCAAAAACAATTTTTTGTATATGAACTTTGACAGAACTTTGGACTAAAATGGGTAAAAATTGGCAGTTTTGGGAAGTACGCGAACAGACCTATACTCATGAGTACTTTACTACCTTTTTTCAATGTCTTGTATCCTTGCAAAAGTGTAAAAGTGTAACACTTTCTTGCACTACAACAACAAAATATACTGAATGTCAAATTTTTACACTTTTACACTTTTGCTATACTCCAACCCTATTGTAAAAGAAAAATACACCATAGTAAAGTTTGCGCTTGTGTATTTGATAGCTCGCCAAATGTCATTCTTTTTGTCAGCTGATATTTATTTGTGAAATTTTGTGAGTTTGCTACAGTGTAACTATAGATAACCCGGAGGCCACACGAGCGAGTAATCGCTAGCGAGTTACTAATACATCGAAACTTTTCCTACTCGCTAGCCAACTGGCTTGCCTTTTTCGAAGCCAGTTGAGAAGCGAGTAGAGTAGCGAGTGATTTGACAATTAATGTATGTACCCAACTCGCTAGCGAGTACTCGCTCGTGTGGCCTCCGGGTAAGAGAAGTGCGTTCTTGATCGATTGTAAAAATATAAAATTTTACAATTTTACTAGGCTTGTTGCACCAGATCGTGAATACAGTCGACTCCGCTTAACTGGAACACGATAATTGCAGAATATTTGTATTAATTAAGCGGAGTTTTCAATTAACCGAACTTCGGATAACTGAAATTTGTTTCAAATAAGCGGAATTCCGTCAAAATATATAAAAAAATGTCATCGAACAAAAAATATATTATATTTATTTTGGGTTATTTTCCACAGCATTGGTCAATATTTTTTAAGGTTACTCCAGGGACGGATTGACAAGAATTTAGTTTTTGACATTCCAAAATCCGAGGGGTGTGCTCGATTCAAGATTTAGTGGCAGCGTTCAATAAGTTACAATTATGCGAAGTTGAATAAGTGCAAAATTAGCATTTGAGACGAAAATATTTGTTTCAATTATGCGAAGTTTTCATATAACCGGAGTTCAGTTATGCGGAGTAGTTTGTGTGAAAAATGCTCAAAAAAGCTCCGTTATAAATTTCTTGTTTCAGATAAGCGAGGTTTTCAGTTAAACGGAGTGCAGTTAAGCGAAATTGACTGTACCCCTATTGCTTTCCCATGTAAAATGTATAAACTCGCACATACGAGGATGTGTATGACGGTGTTCATACGAGCTTCACGTGAGGTGACTCACTCTCATTCCTATTTATTGGAAGGAAAGAGATGACGAGGTGAGGCAGAAATTTTCAAAAAAATTAAAAACTTCAGCCTCACTTTTTTCTCTCTCTTTTTTCTAAGCGATGAGAGTGAGAAACAAATAAGAAACGTCAAAATCAGTCGCCTCAGTGAAGCTCGTATGAACACCGTCCAAAGTTGATAGTACTATATGACGGTTAAATCTAATAATAGCTGCGTTTTTTTGTATGTCCATATGGAGTTTGGAGAAAAAAACGACATCGGGACATTTCAACATTTTTTGCCTTGGTTTGCCATTTTGTTCTGAACTATCTTACCAACAAACATTTGACATTTCTATACAAATTATCGATAACACAATGACAATGGTAGTCTGGCAATACCGTTTTATCGGGACAAAAGTTAACTCCAGTTAATTATCTGGACTTACCCTGAGGCCACACGAGCCAGTACTGGCTAGCCAGTTGGCTACATACATTAACTGTCAAATTCCTATCCGTGTATATGCTGTGACATAGGCGACACGCCAGTTGCCAAGCAAGTTGCTTTCAAGTTTGTTTATTTCGTTGTTGTTTTTTCTACCTTTGAAAACGATTGACAGAACAAAAACCTTCAGAAAAAATAAACATCAACAAAAGAATTAAATGAAAAATAAAATTACAAAAATAGGTAGGTACCTATTTCAAAATTATTTGCATGTTTTTTACAGAAAATCATTTAGATATTTACTGTATGAAGCAAAACAAACCTCCAACGATCGGCCCATTCCCAACACTCATTTCCACAACTCAGGAACTCCAAGGACATTTTTCGTGAGCAGCTGGTATCCTGAACTTGGGCATTATGCTGGAACTCTAAAACTCTAATCCAACCTAGAACTTCCACCAAATTAATTGCCTGCTGCGTAGCTCCTGCCACAGCAGTGGTACATGGCATTAAACGACGTGCCAGTACTTTTAATATTTCCCGCATTGACCATTTATATACCGATTCAAAAGTTCAGAAATAAGGACGTATGAAATATTACTTGATAGCCGCAGTTTGGTAAAACTATATCTTTGGTTGAACTAAAAGATAATTGCAAACTGGCAGCGCAGTCATTATGTAAAAGTGTCGTTTGGTTTGAGTGCGAATATACCGCCGAAGGAGATGTAGTGGGAACTATCCGTCGTTTGGATGCCTTAAGAGAACTAAACGGGAAAGTCTTAGAGACTTCAAAAAGTAAAAAATGAAATTTTATCCCAGATCTCCATATGGTAAGTCCAAACATAAATACTTTTCAAAATTCTTTTCCTCATTGAATAATAATTGTAGATTGTGGCAAAATTTACGGATATTGGATTGTCATCAATAACCTTGAGGTATAATACATCTGCGTGTAAGGTATCCTCTTCAATTATTATTTATCACTACGGCGAGGTGAGAATTTTTTCACCAGAAAAATAACTCGATCAGTTGCAAGACTGGCTGTAATATTTTAAGCTGGGTAACTTTGGACTACAAACTTGATTTGGGCTATGCAATGGATTATGTAGAAGCTTATGTTATATATAAAGGAAATTCATATGGCAAGAGGTGAAGGTGTCTATGAAGTCGGTATCGAGAAGAGAATGGGCATCATGCGTGTTAAAATAATAGAAGAAAATATTTCCGTCCAACTGATGTTGAACTATTTAGTGATGCAAGCTAAATGAGATCTTGGATAACGAATAGCATATAATAGCGAATAGCATATAATACTTTGTAAAGGTAACCAAAAGAAATAAAATGCTTTGTCTCACCTCTCACGGTACTTGCTCTTTATTAAAGATGTTTGGAATTTTAGAACTTTTAAAAATAATAGAGTATAATAATTATAAACAAAAACATTATAAGCAAAAACAAGTCGTAAAATAGGTCATAATATAGCAATATACCAATACAAACTCAAAATTTAAAATCATTAGAACAGTTTCCTTTTTATTTCTAATTTCAAAAACAAATCTACTAAAATTGCTCATAAATCTATTGTAAACTAATCGTAGTAAATGTCTAATTTTTGGTTTCTACTCTCTTGCTTGGTCACACGAACATTTAACTCAGCCAAGTTATCTAGAAGTGTTGTATCAACTTCGCCTACAGTTTGAGCAAAAAGTTTGTACATTGGCTCCATAATAAATTCAACAAAACAACACCGAGCTGAACATGTATTGTGTAGTGGTTTTTTGGTGAATTTAGATCTGAAAATTGAAAAAAATAATTTATTTAAAATATAATACAAGGTCTTTAATTACGATTTATTGTGGAAATACATATCTTCCCAAAGGCGTTGGGTGAATTCCACATTCATATTTGACTCCTTCGTTCGTATCGGCATATATGTATGCATAAGGGTGGTCCTTAAATTGGACATTGTCTTGGATAGCCCTCATTCGATTCAAAATATTGAAAAACAATTTCCCTAATTTTTACAGATTTTTATTTCACCCCCCTGGTCTCCCTTTTTTCACTTCAAGCTACAAGTAATGGAGTTAGGGTGATTCTTATAACACGCAAAAAAAAGTCGGAACTTATACATTAGATTCAGACGAAAAAAAAGCGTATCGGAGGGGGGGTCTATTCCCCCCCGTTCAGGCAGGAGGGGTAATTTTCTAAAAATTTGACCAAAAATTAAAAAAAAATATTAAAAAACAACGGGGCCACTAACAATGGCATGCTGTGGCTTTTTTTAAAAGCCATGAATCCAGTCTCTAATATATTTTTTAAATCAAGTTCTTATTGTAAATAGTTTTTGAAAAAATAATTTTCAAACATTAAAAATAAAAACAAAAATAATAGTCTTTTACGTTTGAAAATTACTTTTTTCAGAAACTATTTACAATAAAAACTTGATTTAAAAAATATATTAGAGACTGGATTCATGGCTTTAAAAAAAGCTATAGCATGCCATTGTAAGTGGTCCCGTTGCTTTTTAATAATTTTTTTTCTATTTTTGGTCAAATTTTTAGAAAATTACCCATCCCGCCTGAACGGGGGGAAATAGACCCCCCTCCAATACAATTTTTTTTTCATCTGAATCTAATCTATAAGTTCTGACTTTTTTTTGCGTGTTATAAGAATCACCCTTACTCCATTATTTGTACCTTGAAGTGAAAAAAGGGAGACCAGGGGGGTGGAATAAAAATCTGAAAAAATTATGAAATTTTTTTTTCTCCATTTAGAGTCATTTGATGCCTATCCAAGTTGGATTTTCAAAAAAACCCAAAATAAGGACCACCCTAGTATGCATGTATGTTGCTTCGCAAATGATTTAAGTGTAAAACAGAAACCGTAAATATTCTTTTCATGCGTTTGTAATATACAAATTTTGGCACTGATTTTTGTTTTTGATTATTCCTTAGAGTGGAGGATACATTTCAATGTACATAGGAATATCTATACCAACTGTATGTTCAAGAACACGAAAATGGTCCGTGGAGCTTACATGTCACTTGTTTTTGCTAAATTAAAAAATACTTTAACATTTAAACGCTCGAAATATTGTTGTAATTACCTTAATAAACTATTGACTTCGCCAATACGCTTAAGCTTAAAATAAGCTTCCTGAGGTGGAAAGCTTTAGCTCCAGAGTCCAGAATTAGCTGATCAATCTGAAAATAAAAAACAAGAATAAATTTAGAAATTATTCACTTAAAAAATTAATGTTTTCTGAAACTCATTAATGCGTTCAATAGACCGAGAGGCAACGACGTAAAAAGTCAAGTCATTTGCGTAACGTTGTAAGTCATATCAATGAATAGCCTTTGAGGTGTTGAACCAAGACCCGTTTGTCTGCCTACATAAACACTTGACCAACAAGTTTAGAATTTGCCGTAAATTGTTTGCATCGATTTATTTCAATGGCTTTTGGTTAGTAAGGTAAGCACATGATATGTTTTGAAATTACGCTGCCCTCTATATTTATAGGGACTGACTAACTACAGAAAATTGGACCTATATGACAGCAAAATATTCAAAATCACAAGCTGATTATTGTTTGCCTACACTTTTAAATTTAAATTCTATAGTTCTAAACTGCTCCCAAGCATATTTTCGCTAGTCAAGTCACATGACGTGAGAAAAAAGTAAAAGGAGTTGGCGCAAGTTATTATTGTTGTACTACGTGTAAGATTTTAACTGGCTGGGTTGAGAAGTCTCAACTAAAAACGACTAACGATTTACATCTTCACTTCAACTTGCAATAAGAGTATACTAGGAGAAGAAGATTATAAAAAAATATTCAAACCCAATTTGGGCCAATTTGGGATTCCCATCTTCTCTTATTCATATTTCAAGGCACGCATAGCTGCCTTTACTTCATCTGAAAAGTTAATGTATCCTGCAAACAAAAATAAAACAATAAGTTAGAAGTGAGAACAAAAATTAGTACCTATTCTTTATTCTACACAGCTAATCTGATGGAGTATCAAACATATTTCATCAAGAAACTTTTGTGCTTAGCATCTGGCAGAAAAAGAGCTCCTGCTATGTAAACAGAGTATCCGTTAAGCGCAGGGTGCTCTTTTCGGTGGTATCGCACTGAGGGTGAGACTCCTGAAACAGACAATCCACAAAAGTACTCTTGCCTGGTGCAGATGACCAATCAGGGTGACGTTGGTGTGTACATCAAATCAGCCATGAACCTTAAGAGCACTCGGTAAGACAAACATTTTTATGAACAAAATTCGGTGGACTTACTCCATTTCATAGGTGGTCGGTATCGGGTAGTCCTTGTTCCTTCAATTGAAATTTCATCTTCTTTACAGGCTCCATGAGAGGCTTATCTTAAAGGTTGTGCATCTTTTTCTTGAACAATCGTCTCTATATCGGGACCTTTGACCAACAGCTGTAGGATAGTAATTTTTGTCATCATGTAGAACTAAAGGCGGCAATTTCTTTATACTCTTCGTTTTCTGGTACGTCTACTTCCATAGCGTCATCCTAGAACAAAAATTGATAAGTTTATTATCGTTTCGCATTTTTTCAACAACATCGTCTTGTATGTCCGTCTGGCCATATGCTTTGATCATCGTCATCATCGCATACTGTCCAATGTAATTAACGAATTCATAAAACAAACTAAAATTCAGACCACACTTGAATCCAAAGCAAACTTTTTTTATTTATTAAGTTAAACGGAAATACAAAATGAAGACTTTAGCAAATATACAAAATACAAATTAATAAACTCGAAGACAATTGTCATTTTTGTCAAAAATGTTAGGACAAAGGTGTGGGGATATGAAATTTAATAGACCTGTCATACTACTGGCTGCTCTACTGGCTTCCCAACTGGCTACGAAAAAGGCAAGCCAGTTGACGAGCCAGTTGCTCAGGTTTGTATGTATTAGTACAAAAATGTGAGTGTATTGCGACTGGCTAGCCAGTACTGGCTCGTGTGGCCTCAGGGTTAGCTAACTCTATATGGACATAGTTGTTGTTGTATTTAACATGTAAATTGTTTTGCTTTGTTGTCGTTTTTTTCACACAATTTTATCTGGACATGCAAAAAAACACAGCTAATGAGTACTTTGCCACCACCAAAGTAAAATGGCTATTATCGATACATACCGACTGTCTGACACTCGTGAGGTATATCAAATTTGTGGGTATACATTTATCCGTTTTTGGAGCACCCCTACTCTCAAACCGTTGGTTTTTTTTTAACTTTTTACCGGATACTGTTTATTTTCATTATATGCTTATGTTTCATCAAAATGAAATCCGAGACTTCGGTTGAAAGCTATTAGGGGCATTTACGATTCGATGTAACTGGATCTTGTATCATTGCAAAAGTGTTAAAATGTAATACTTTCTTGTATTACAACAACAAAATATACTGAATTTCAAAATTTTCCACTTTTGCTATACTCGATCCAACCCTATAACTCTTCGTCTCATAGGAGAGAATTCAAGATAAAAGTGATTCCGATTTAATGCAGTGAATTGTATCTGAGTTTTGTGGAGTGGTTAGCAAGCAAGATATAGTTGGTGCAAAGGGGAGTGGGTTCGATTCCTGGACCTACCAACAAGCTTTTTTTATTTTATTTTATGTGCATATCTTTAAAGGCTCTCCCAAACCAACGCGAATTCGTAGCGAATCATTCGCAAAGACGATTTTTTGTTGTTGTGTAGCATTGTGTATCTTTCATATTTTGTATTATTGTGAATGATTTCGCGCCGTCGGCGAATGTTTCGCGTTGGTTTGGGGGAGCCTTAATGCTCACATAATTAATTATCCATAAAAGCACAAGGGGTGTAAAAGGTCGCTTTTCTTACATTGACATAATAGGTAAATGCTTTTTACTCTATGGAGTATTATGCAATATGCTTTTATGCGTAGGATGAATGAAAATGAAAAGCATCTATGAATAATTGCAGGAGTGAAATTATTAGTTGGGCTATTATACCACGTTTTCACTAAAACATAATCTGGGATTTAAGGAAAAAGATTTATGTGGTGTTTTCACCGGCTGAAAAGATTAAAAAGAAGATTAACTCTGACAGCACACTTCAAAAGCAAAAGGGGTCTCATTTTTTCTCATCAAGCGGAAGTGAGACAATAGGCGTGTTTTATTGGAAAAAACTATAGCTAGCACAGTAAAATTTCCCTCGGTAAACAACAACAACCCCAAAAGTGTCGATAAATAAGGCAGTATAAAAGTAAGTATAAAAGTTGAGATAAAGTTTCGTAAAGTTGAAACCAAGGCGGCGCTGAACTAAGTTATAAACAAATATTCATTACTTGAAGGTTGGTAGCCTTTGCTTTTATGTAAAGATTTGTTCGAGTTTTAAATGGGGAATAGTTTTGACATTAAGTGGCATGTCTGCCAACCTTCAAAAAAATACAAAGTGAATATAAAAGTGAGTATAGCGTTTTATTGGTGCTTGCATTGCTGCGCTAGCTATAAATACCAATAAAACGTGCCTAATGTTTTTTTTTGTCAAACATTAGAGAACTGAGTCCACCCACTGATGAATCCTTCAGCGCCATATAAGAATAGGTTAGTTTGATTTGTTCAACTATTTGTCCCCTTTCACACGAAGAAACAAGTTGCTGGAGATTTTTTGACGTTTCTTTTAATCTCCTTATAGGGTTTTCACACCAACCCCCAAAACAGGTTTTCGGCGAAAACTTTTCAAAAACGCGAAAACCATTCACACTGAACATTACACGTTTTCGTTTGACATTCCAGTTTTTTTTACACAAACCACGCACATTTTTTTTATTTTCTTCCATTTTTTTGAAATAAAAACGGTAACTGATTTTATAAACAGAATCCATATGAACAATTTGACTTTCCAGAAACAATTATTTATCAATTTTAAATAAAATTATTTATTTTGAAATTCGAATTTTATATTTGATATGACAGAATTCCGTCAGCTGTATTTCTTTTGAAAGCATCCCATCAGTTTCTTTTTTGACACTTCAATAGGTGCTGAACTTATTTAAAGGTATGTTTGTTTTGTTCATCTCTGAATTCCAACATGTTTTCGACTGGTTTTATATAAAACTTGTGTTTTACGAAAACCTGAAGCTACAAAAAAATGAATGATAAAACTTGTGTTTTTGATTAGGTTTTTCTCCAAAACCGATATTTTCGCGAAAACCACGTTTTGGGTTTGGTGTGAAAAGGCTATTAAAAATCTGTTGTACCTTTCATACGAGGAAACAAATCTCCAAATCGCCCCTCTTTCCTCCTACCCTTCTCACCATGGACCTAAAAGTTGCTGGCAACTCAGTTTCCTCGTGTAAAAGGGCACTTTGTTCGAGGGAGATTTGACAAGATTAATTTTTAATCTTGTAGATTAACGAAAACAATTCGTATGGTTAATCTTGGAGATTAAAGAAGGTTTGAGGTAAATCTTATCAAATCTTGGTTTAGTGTTCGGTGAAAACGTAGTATTTAGGGGTATTCATGATGTGATGTAACTGGTCTTTTGCAAAAATTGAAAATTAGACCGTCGCGTTCTTTCTCTCCCAGTAAAGTATTGACCGTCCCGTCGGATCGCGCTCTGTTTGACCAAGCCTTTAACATTTCCGTTTTCTTTTTTTGAATTTTGAAAAACATATTACAGTTTGAGATTCTCTCATGTAGTTAAGAAAGAAAAAAAAAGTTCATGGAAAATGAAACATTCCATGCTTCCAATATTCTTCAAATGGAAAAGTAAAAAGCGTGCTGCAATAAATTTTGCGCAAAACAAAAAAGAATTTCACAACGGCGAAAAGAACAAGCAGAGTACTCAACACTCAAGTAGTTAGTATCAGCGTTGCCCCCCTACTACAGTTGTAGTGTTTTTACTACATTTTATTTTCAAAAAAAGTCACTACGTACAATCGTAAAATATTCACAAAACACTACAATTTAAGAATTTCAGAAAATATAAAATCTAAACCAAAAAATTGATTAAAGTTCTGTTCGTATACTTCCCAAAACTACGAATTTCTACGAATCAAGCCCAAAGTTCTGTCAAAGTTCATGTATAAAAAAAAATTACTAAAATTCGTGGAGATTCGTAGTTTGTGGAATTAAACGAGAAGACTGATTGTTTGAAATAAAATATCTATGTATGGATTGTTGAAAATTGGCGGAAAAGTTAAATTATGATTTGATTTGAAAAACGCAAAAAACAGTGAATTCCCCTTCGCACCGCTAAAACATTAAATAAGAATGTTTTTTTCAGATTATAAACGATGTCAAACCCACTTTATATTTAAACACTTTCATTAAAGTTAAAATCGTCAAATCCTGATTTTAATTTTTAAGTATAACACTAGCTCGTATGACATCTGTCACATTTTTTCTCAGGAACTATCAATTATTTAGGCGAATTTAACTTTTACTTGTTAAAAAATGGCTTTAACGCTCGTGTTTATAATTAAGGAAAAGTAAGAGAGCTGCATCAAAGTTAAAAATTGTTATTAAGTGTCACGTTTATGCCCTTAAAATAGGGTGTTTATAGTTTTGCGCCTCTAATTCTAAAGAAAAGATAAACATCTGCAATATCTATCCTAATTTTGAAGTGATTTTATAGTTCCATTGTTTATAAAAGTAAAAATTTTGAATTATTTGATAAGTAATTTTTATTAAAATTTCTAAAATCCAATAGATTTAAACAATTCAGTAAGTGCATTTTTTACGTTTTCAAGTAAACTAAATCAGCCACGCTCACGCTACATTTTCAACCAGTTGGGGGGGCAACACTGGTTAGTATTAGTAGTGTACACCGAACTGAAAAAAATAAAAAGAAACAAGAAAACGAAAAATATTCTCTGCTCTGAAAATTATTTTATTAATTATTATTTACAAAAACCAAAAGTAATCAATTGCAGTGTGTTTGCAACTTGGAAATTAGGAAAAGAAATAGATTGAAAAGAAGATGTCCGACGAGGAATACGAATCCTCATCGGCGGAAGAAGATTTTTCAGCCAGCGAAGATGAATGGAAACCAGGGAAATCATCTTCGAATCGTCGTCGCCAAGCTTCCGATGAATCCGACGATGATGATAGTGATTTTGAAGATACTCCCAATTCCAAGAGAAGGTAAAAAATCGATTTTTAATTCCTATTAAAAGATGCATTTAAATGAATTGTTATTCCTTAGGGAGGCAAAATCATCATCATCCAAAACTGATACTTCAATGAAGCAGTCAAAGAAACGTAAATCCACTGGCACGTCTTTGAGGACAAAACTCTTCAACAAATACAAGCCACCGCCAAAGACAGTGCAGCGATCCAATCAATCAAATCAGGGCGAGCAAAAACAACCAAAACAAAATTCTGCGCAAGCAGAAAAGAAGGCGCCACGCGCCGTCACAAACAAAAGGGCTGTCCTTAGTGATTCCGAGAGCAGTGGCGATGATTATCTCGTCAATCCCGATGAAATCGACCTCAAGTCAAGTTTTTTCGATGTAAAACCATCGACATCGAATGAGAATCCCGATGCAGTACCAAAATTTGACTGCAATGCTGGCATGCAACTCTCGGATTCCGAAGAAAACGAGGATGATGATGATGATGAAACTGAGTCCAGCAAAGACATAACCATCACAAACTCACTTAAATCCACAACAGCTGCAAAGCCAGTTGATCTGGGCTATTTGCAGGACTTTGCCAAGAACATGGAAAAAGCAAAGGTCCAATACAAAAAGCACAAAGAACGCAGCCTCTTGCAAGAACAAGATGCCAAAGTGGATGATGTCTCCTCATTGCTAGCCATGGGCGAGGGCACATCCACCACATCTACAAAGAAAACAAAGAATCCCAAGAGGCAACCCAAGAAAACACAGCCAAGCCAGCAAATGGCAGATACTGATTCTGATTTGGAAGAAGTTGAAGGTAAATGCAAACATAGACTTATTTAGATTAAACACACAAAAATAACAAAATAAAATAAACATACGCTGAACGCCGTAATCGACTGACAAGACGTAGAGGTTAAGTTAAAATCGTTGTAGAGCTGTAGTAATTCTAAGATTAACAATATACATTCATTGCATATATCTATATCTATATAAATTAATTAAATTAAAATATTAGATGTTCTCTTTAATTTTAAAATAATAATAAAGCAATCTCTTAACTGTGCCAGTTTGAGTATTATGAAAACGTAACTTGTTTTTGCTAGAATCTTGAATCTGCTTTTGTGGGTGAGTTTTTGGGTTTGATCAATCAAATGAAGCTTTTTTTTTTTGTTATTTTGTTTAACTTTTCTAACAGCTTCAAGTCTTGAATCTCTCTTAACAATCAATCTAAAAAACTGAAATATTGAAATGTTCTTATCTCGTGGAATGATACTTGAAAGGCATTCCGAATGCAAAGTATCGTGGAATCAAGGATAATTATATGCATTTCATTTAAACAGGTGGTCTTAGCCCTTTTTTTATTTAATACAGCATGGTCTTAGTCTCCGAAAATGTTTCTTATTGGTGTTAGATTTGTTTTTAAGGCATGTCATTCGCATTGTTTCAAACAATTTTTACTCATATTTTTTGTTTTGTATTGAAATTTATATAAACCTATAAAACAAATAGAAGAACATCCTTAGTATTTTGGTAAAAAACTATTTTTGATTCATAATTATTATTATTTTAATAAATCATGTTAACAAATTTTATGTTACATACATTTTAGCAAATTAGCATTGTAAACATTATTTTTTGCAACAGGCTGAACGTTCCATTTTATTATTTCTTTAAATTTAAAATAAACCGACACAAAAATTAACGTATTCCCCCTCTTACACTTTTTCCATTTTAGTTTTCAAATCGATTTATTTCAATTCCTATTAATCAGAGAAAAATAAATAATAAAATAAATGAACAATAAATATAGGAGAATGTTCCTTTTGACTTCTTCCGGAGATATCCTGATCTGGTTCTCCTTCTAAGTCAAATTGATGAAGCAATATTTCTGTTCTGAAACCTCTTTGTTCATATTGGCTCAATCAATCGATCTTATTTGATTTTGACTTACATTCGAAAACAATGCGAACACAAAAGACTAACTTTCATGCTAAGCAGCCGCTAAAACTGATCACAAGCCTGTTCGTTCGAGCATTAAATAGAATTGTTTAGTTAAAATTTAATTAAAACTATTTTTCCAAATTAGAAATAAAATCGATTCTGTAGCATTAAGGTTCAACAGAGAAAACTAACAACTGAACTTATAGGTTATTGTAAATTGCGTTTAAGCACATAAATGGAGGGCTCACAGCTGAACCGAACCAAGTCAGAAAAGAAAATTCGAAGATAATAAGAGGTTTAATAAATAAACTGCCATTAATTAATTAATATTTAACTCGTAAAAAGGACAAGTCTAAAGTTTCTTCTCTAAATTAAATTATTATTATTATTCTCTTATTTAAAAATGAAAAACTTGAGTTGAAAACTATTAACAAAAATTTGCAAACAAAAATAAAAAAAATGATGACTTGGTTGGGTATAGCTGTGAGCCCTCCATATTATAGGCAATGAGATTTTATAAGAGACATTTAAAACAGTAAGGTGCTTTAATGAAGCTTAAGCATTTATATAAGTTCGACATAATTAATAAGCACATTAGCGTATAATTTGGACTTTTACCTATAAAATTTCGGTTCAGAAAACAGTGGTTATACGTCTGTTGTGGGCGCTGCTCATTTCCTTTGCCTTAGATGCACCGTGACGCATGCTGCCGAGGCTCTATTTGCCGAAACCTGAGAACATTTTACAGGTAAGTTAGTATTATGATCCATACCAAATGAAGAGACTTCTAACTACGGCTTATAACTTTTTTGAATAAATTAATAACTGCAGGAGAAAATATTCAAAAATTCAATGAAGAAAAACCAATCCCCCCCTCAGAATCCAAGCAATATCTTGTCATTTAAAAAAAAAGAAGTGACCAAATTCTAGTTGAAAATGGAGAATATACATAAATTATGTAAAGCTAGTTAGATTTTAGTGCTACCACAAATCTATTCCATAAAGAAAATAGGGTAATTTGAATGTCTTGCAATAAAGAACAAATTTCGAAAGGTTATCCATTCAAAAAATTAAGAATCATTGATAGGTCTTCTAGGGACATATGACATAAAATACACCAATATAAAGGTAAGTATTAACTGTAGCATCCTGTTTACAAAACAGTGCATAACCCTAAAGCTACATTACGAAAAGTTTTGCCATTTGAAAGCCCACATCCTGCTTTTGAAAAATAAATTAATCACATCTCGGGCCCTACCATCTTGGAAAGAGTATACGAAATAAGAACATAGAAACTTCAGTATGTATATACATTAGGGTGTCCCTTACTTCCCAAAATGGGTTTTTAAATAGCAGACACCCCCCAAATCAAAAGTTTATGCCAAAAAACAAATATTTGGCCAAACAAAATTTTGTCTGAGGTCATTTACACATGGCTCTAAGCCATACTTTTCCCACACAAATTTGTATGGGATTTTCGCTCTTTTCACGTTATTTTTCTCTCGAATTACTGCAACTATTCTATTTTTTTTTTGTTGATTTTTGTTCTTTAGTCATCCTTTTGAAAGACCTGATTCAAAAATTTATTAAAAAAAAAATCGAATTTTTGGCTCGATTATTACCATGGGAATTCCCATATAAAAACTTCATAAAACTGAACGTCAATATTTAATTTTAAATTTTTGTTAATAAATTCTTTTAAGGGGATGATTAAAGAACAAAAATCGACAAAAAAAAATTAGAATAGCTTCAGTAATTCGAAAAAAAAAAAAAAAATAAAACGTGAAGAGCGAAAATCACATACAAATTTGTATGGGAAAAGTATGGGCTTAGAGCCACGTTTAAATGGCCTCTGACAACATTTTTGCTGGCCAATTTTTTTTTTAGGGCATAAACTGCTATTTAAAATCGTTTTTCTGAAATAACGGACACCCTAATATACATAAACATACATGCAGTGTATTTGTCATGAAACCTAACAACTTATTAGCTTCATCTAATAAAATACAAATATTTTTAAATCATGACAGATAAATTATGAACATGTTACCAGTCATTTCACGTTTCTGAAATTTCATAAATTTTACTTCTTCACTGTGACGAATAAAAACCTTAATGTAATTAGCCAGTTCAGGTTTCTCAGGTTTCTCATTCAAGTTCATGGAGGAAACTCGGAGATCTTCAGAAACAACTGGCTAATTTTCTCAGCAAGAAGTCACAAGTATTCTCTTTCCAATAAATCCGAAAATCAGTCTCCGTTTTTTAACAGCTAAAGTGGGGAACTTCGCATTGAAATTTATTGTACTTCAAGAAGCAAGAACTCGACCAAAATTAACTGACTAATACTGTCAAATCTAGTTTGGAGCACTAGTAAAAAGCCTTTTTTTTAAAACCCTATCTTTTTTTTTAACTAATTTGCTTATGAAAAATTTTTACAGAAATGTCCAATCTTTTTGTATTGCAGAAGATGAAGAACTTAATATACCAAATTCTCTTGAAAATGGCATTCAAGTTTGTGTTGATCTACCCCAAAGACAACGTAAAGACAAAAAGGCAATCGATGCCGAAGCTTGTCTCAAGCGACAGCTTAATCGAGTAATAAAAGAAAACCAAATGCTTATGCATAAAGTTGGTCTTCTCGGTCACATCTATCATGGATTGTATCTTAATAAAATAGCCAACAACATCTACCTTATGCCTATAGCTTTAAAAATGTTGCCCAGCAACAATGTCTACCCCAGTGGTCAAACGGAAATTAAGTATTTTCAATCAATGATCACTTGGTTTAAATCAGCTATTAAAATCCGTGATGACCGAAAGTATCCTCAGCTCAAAGTTGATCCACTCATATCGCTGGGTGTCCAGATGAAACATCGTCATGCAGTATGTAAGAGGGACTTCATACTAATGTTTGTGATTCTGTTGCGAGCTATGGGAATGCAGTGTCGATTAGTCTATAATATGGTCCCATTGCCACTTAAGCCACCACAGAGTTCTTTGTGTTCATTGAAAATTAGTTCAGCAACTGCAGACCAGAAGCCAAATAAAAAGAAAGCGACAGTTGAAAAGGAGAAAAAAGTAGTAAAAAAAGAACCAATTAAGAGTCCGTCTATGTCCGCGGAAGCCCGAGAAGAACTTAGGAAAAAGGTAGAATCTCTAGAGAAAGAAATAAGTAAGAAAAAAAGAGAAAAACTAAAGCCGAAGCTCTCGTTCGAGGAAGAACTTGAAGCCAAGACAGCTGTTGAGATAACAAAGCCAACTAAAAATTCTGCATCCAAGCCTAACGAGCTGAAAGTAGAAGATTTAAAGAGAAAATCTCAAGATGTATCAAATGAGCCAGAGACGAAAAGAAAAACAAAAGAAGCATCTACAAGTTCTGAGTATTTTTCTAGCTTGGCTCAAAATGAACAAAAAAACTTCGTTGCTGTAGAAACATTTTTAAAATCGTTTGATGAACAAAAACCCAGTATTTCAATAAATTCCCAGCATACAGCCAGGAAAGTTGCAAAACAACCCACAAAAGCTTCCACAACTCGAAGCGCTCGGACCAAAAAGAACCCTGAAGACAAGCTCAATGAAAAACCTGTTCCCATTCCAGACATAGTCATTGTTGCGGACGAAAAGCAAAACTTGGAAAACGTCACAAATAAGCGAAATGCCATGACAAGAGGTGCTTCAATTCGCAATAAGAGCCCAAAAACATTTATATCAACGGAGTTCTTGCAAACAAATGCTAGTAAAGCTCTGCATGCTAATGCCGGTCAAACCGATGATTTCAAGCGCAGTCGTAGTAGGAGTCATAGTCCGTCAAGTTCTTCAATTAAGAGCTACATCTCAACGGAGTTTTTAAAGACTAAGTCCTGTACCAAACCTCAAGCTGCAGAGGGAAAACCTTCACCGAGAAAAACACGCGCTAAAGCCAAGTTAGCTATCCCCCAATTAGATGGCGCTGATGACTTACCAAAGTCTCGAAGCCGTAAGAAACCGATTAAAAAACCAAGTAATTCAGATGAAGATTTTCAAATTCCTCCACCATCGAAGAAATCCAGAGCTGTAGAGAGAGTTAAGCAGATCGATCGTCGAATACTCTCTCCCCAAATCAGTGGCGACGATGAAGAGAATGAATCGCCGAGTAAAATTAAAAACAATGCCATCAATATGTGGGTGGAGGTTTATTGTGAATTAGAAGCTCAATGGATATGTATCGATTTGTTTAAAGGAAAAGTAAATTGCGTGGATTCCATTCGGGTATTGAAATTTTTTTCAAAAATTCAAACTTTCAACATATAACATGCAAGTCTTTTTTCAGAAATCAATGGCATCATCAAATCTGGCATATGTATTCGCTTTTAATAATGATGCAACGCTTAAAGATGTCACACCAAGGTATTGCACTCAATGGGCTACAGTTCTGCGAAAAAGTCGCGTCGAACAATCGTGGCTTGATGAAGCTATACAATCTTATGTCTCATCAGGTCGAACCCAAAGGGACCTAACCGAAGACATGGATTTGCGCAGAATTCATTTGGATAAGCCCATGCCAACAACCATATCTGAATACAAGGATCATCCGTTGTATGCACTCGAGAGGCATTTACTTAAGTTTCAAGTTATATATCCTCGCGACGCTTTGACGTTAGGATTTGTTCGTGGTGAACCAGTCTATGCCAGAGAATGTGTTCATACATGTCATTCGCGAGATATATGGCTTAAGGAAGCACGAGTAGTTAAGCTTGGCGAACAGCCGTTCAAAATTGTTAAAGCTCGCCCAAAATGGGATAGGGTAAGTTTGATTATAAATACATTTTTACAACTAATGTCTATTTTATATTTTAATAATAATTACTGACGTTATTTATAAATGAATGCCATATGGATCTCGTGCGATTGTGTTCCGCTTCCAAGATTAAATTGTTTGGTTTGCGAAAACCACTAGCGTTCAATTTTATTTCCTTTTGTTTAAAAGAGCTTTTTTTAAGTTTCATACGTTTAAACTGTCGAAAGGTTAGCAGGAAGCTTTATCTGTTCATCTACTCTGTTTTAATAGTTTATTTCACTTTGTAAAAGTTCCGCAATATTGCGTCTTCGGTTACTTCAGACACTGTCCGATAGCAATTTTTTCTACTTTTTTACTGACCGACTTATTTCACTTTCTATTTACATGCTTTTCGTTCATTGACGCTGTTTACATTTTTGCTGTTCTATCGTGCTCTTATTGCTATTTAATGAGACTCCCTTACACGGTTTAGGACATGAATTCCTGGGGCTATTATTTTGCTATTAACAATGGATGTAACGTTATTAATCAAATGGCGTCATTAAATGTTTTCTTTTTTTTTAATACCTAGTGTTTTTATCATTTGTTAGTGAAATACTGAAAACCGGATGTACAAATGGTTCAAATTTTGATCCCTGGTTCAAAAATTTTTAGTTGCTAATTTCGGCGGAATTACTAAGGTTCAACGATGTTTCAAGTTTCAGTATGTTATAGTAACCAATTTAATGCCTGAACCACCGTTGAACCTCAGTCCTTTCGCCGAGTTAAAATTTCTGAACCACGAGTTAAATATTAGTACAACTGGCCCTAAGTTTTTGAGAAATAAAAAACGAAAAAAGGGTTTAGTTTATGCATGGTAAATTTGCATCATCAAAATGATAAAACAAACAAGCAATGAAAAAGTTCCTTTCATTTTTTTTATTTCTCAATTATTAAGAAAGATTTTTTCGTTTGGCTTTGAATTTGAAATTAAATTCTGAAAAAACTATTAATTAAACAACTTTAAATCAAGTCAATCAAAAGATATCACATCATTTGTATGTGCTTTCGTTGATTTAAAAAAAATTGTTTACCATTTTAAGTTCATTTTTAGGAATAGCCCTCTCAAATCCCTCTCAGGGATTTTCCCACAAACTATTTTTTCTTAGAACGATCGCAGAATCATCCCCCAAAATATCAAGCTCGAATAAAGGAAAACTCTGTATAATGGTTCGTGCGTTCGACTGTCATTTCAATAGTGTGACCATCGATTTCCAGCATTTACCATTTCTTTGGACTATTCAGTTTTATTTTAATTAATTATTCGAATGCCTAGACTATATTAGCCACCTTCACTAAATTCACATTTTGTTGGACTTAGCTTATGTTTTCCTCCAATTATTTAATTTCAAGCTAACGAACTCTGTGATTAAAGATCAACCATTAGAAATATTTGGCTATTGGCAAACTCAGGAATATGAACCACCAACAGCTGAAAATGGTATTGTTCCGAGGAATGCATATGGCAACGTAGAACTGTTCAAAGAATGCATGCTACCCAAAAAGACAGTCCATTTACACTGTAAGTTATACTTTTTAATCACAGGTGTTGTGTTAACTTAAAATAATTAATTCTTTGCTTGGTTATAGTGCCAGGTTTAAATAGAGTTTGTAAGAAACTCAACATTGATTGTGCCTCGGCTGTTATTGGATTTGATTTTCATCAAGGCTCTTGTCATCCGCTCTATGATGGTTTTGTTGTTTGTGAAGAATTTGCTGAAACTGTTGTAGATGCTTGGAACAAAGACCAAGAAGAAGCTGACCGTAAGGAACAGGAAAAATATGAAAGTCGTGTTTATGGCAATTGGAAGAAACTTATCAAAGGGCTCTTAATTCGTGAGCGTCTTAAGCTCAAGTATAATTTTTAGAGAAAACAAAAATTGTCAAGTGTTCGTAGAGATAAATATTTTGTTATCTTTGTATATCGTATATTGTATTAATCGATTTATTTTGCTATGTTTTGAATTTTCTAAGAAAATAACATTTTTTGTATATCGTACATTGTATTAATCGGCTTATTTTGCTATGTTTTGTATTTTCTAAGAAAATAACATTTTATGTAAAATTAATTCATGTTCAATCCATTAAATGTTTCTTTAATAAACTATGTTATTTGTTTAATGTAGAAAATATAAATAAATTCCGCTCTGGCTCTGGTCAAGGTTCAATCTGAAATTTAAGTATTCAACTTCGAAGGGTTTATGTATGTACATATTTGTACCATATTTAAAAGAAATAATAAAATTAAGAAAAAAAGCGTATATCAATAAAACTGTAATTAGAAAAAAAAAACTGTTTACAAAAAAACTGTATAATAATCTGTTCAAGCATCACTTTCTATAAATACAAGGTCAAAACACTTATAATGCATTGTTTACCACTTATATAAAAACCACTTGAATGTGTTCAGTCCAAAACGAAATTGGCAAACCAATCAACATAACAACCTTTGAAATTGATTTTTTATAGAGTAAGCTTTTATGTGTCTCTACTTTTCTGTCCTGCGAACTTATGGAACTTTCATTAATTTAATTAAATTCAAGAAAAAAAACATACATAGATGGATTTTTACAAAATAAGAAAACAAAATCGTAAACAAGGACCTAAACCTTTAAGAAGTATTTCTGTAAAATGTGAAAATAAAAGGACGTGAGATAAGGGACGATATAAGAGAAAACGGATACTGAAAATTTTTCTGTTTCTTTTTTGTTATTTTCTTGTATCTGTAAATAAGATTAGTGCACTAGATTCAGTCAGATGTGACAATGATTTATAAATTTGTGTACTGAAAAAATAACAAATAAATGTTTACTGTTGTCAAAAAACTTTCGTGCAAGTCGAGCTTAATCTATTTTGGATTCTTAGATTATCAACGGAAATTTCACAGTTTACTTTTATTTTGCTATCAAAATAAATGAAGATTAATTTATGTCGGTTGTTTTGCAATGCTGTTGCAGTCGGATTCAAAAATTATTGGATCTCTAAATACATAATGTACATTAGACTGATTCAAAAAAATGAAAACGTCTTCGATTTTCAATGCCACTAGCTTTTTAGTTAAAGTTTAATGAAATAATATTTCTGGCAAAATTTCAGCCCTTTAGGTCAATATATAGAGGTCGCTCATCGCTACTTTCTGTTTTCCATACAAATCATATGGGAACTTTTTTTTGATTCCTTATTTATTTTATAACTTTAGAAACGGTTATCATACAGAAATGATCAAGGTAGAATCTGAAAGAAGATTTGATGTTCTTTAAAAAAAGGTCATTACTTCTTATCTAATTAATGTACTCCTTCCAAAGTTATTCAAGGGGTCTATTTCCCCCCATTTAGGCGGGAGGACTAAAAAAATTGGTTTAAAAAAGAAAAAAAATATTAAAAATCAGCGGCAATACTTATAGTGTCATGCTATTACTTTTTTAAAGCCAACAATCCATTATTTAATTAAAAAGTTGTTTTTGTAAATATTTTTTGAAAAAAATAATTTCAAACTTATGTATATTTAATAAAATAAAAAGTGATTTAATTTTTTAAATATCTTTTTGAAAAATTTTTCGTTATCAAGTACAATTTTTGTTTATGGATTTCAATACCTTCCTTAATTTTTAATCAGATGCTGAAAACCGCAGGCTAAAATGTTTCGTAGTTTCTGAGAAAATTGAAAATTAAAATACCTACTACTACTACTGGAAATTGGGTGTTTGTAGGAAGGAACAATTAAAATTCCAGGGCGTTAAATAACAAGAAACTTGGTTTTTGTTATTTATTTTTGTTATTTCAGGGCAGAAAAGGATATGAACTTGTTCCCCATGTAATTTTTATACAAATTCACTTCATTGAAATTTATTCGAAATGAAAATTATGTCAAACTATCAGTAGGCGTGTTTTTTTTATCATCGGGATCTGGATCTGGATTAACTTTTACACGTAATAAAAAAACAAAATAATGGGAAATTTTCATAATTGTTTTTGTAATAGGTACATGTTAAAATTTAATCCAGATCCAGATCCCGATGATAAAAAAACACGCCTAGTGTTTAGTGCCTAAAGAGACAGAGGACGACAAAGTTTCAAAAAATTTGTCTTTTTTTTCATGTATTGGCATACATACATACAAAATTGGGACTTGTTTTCCCCTATATTTTTGGCATAATTACATAGAGGACTACAGACACGAAATATGTAGAATTTCAAGCCGAACATTTTTCATTTGCCTTCATATGCTCGAACTAATAAGAATTGGCCGTTATGAAAACGTCAAATCAAAGTCAATTTGATCGTCAAATGATCGTCATTTTTTGACGCAGACTGCAATCGTCATATGCAATCGTCCTGTCTTGCACAAAATCGATTTTATGAACGTTATTCAGTTTACTCGCAGAACGCATTTTATATTTACGAACACATTCTCTGGTTTCTCAAATTTTGTAAAGTCAAATCGATTTTTTTACTGCGCAGCTGCACCGCAGATGATGTTTTCGAACATGTGACTTTAGCAATTTGCGTTAAATAACAATCTGCAAATGCAGTTTTGACGCAGATGACGTTTTCGAAAACGGCCAATAATCAATAAATTAAAACACAAGTCAAATGGACAGGGAAGTGTTGAGAGAGGGTCGGGGAATAGACTGATTTTGTTTGCATCCTTGCCAATACATGAAAGGTTTTTCTAAGATGTGACATGTGCTCTTTTTTAAAGCGCTTAGGCTTTATAGGTACTTTATGTTACTAGGCGTGTTTTGTTGGCCTCCTTAATGTGAACAATGAGATACATTCCACATTCAGCCATAGAGTTCAAATGTGAAGTTAACTTGCTGGAATTGGCATTGCAAAATTTGCCTTAATGTGAAGTATTTTTTAATGTTCACGGTAAGGAGGTCAACAAAACAGGCCTATTTCGTTTGAATGTACATTATATTTGAGCGATGATTCGCTTCATGTTATTAAAAAAATAGCCAATGTTGAACTTGGTGAGTTTTCAATTTTTGGTCCTATTTGTTCGTTTATTTTTTTTTTTTTGCTTTTCAGGCTTGTAAAATTAATAAATATTTTGTTAAAGGTTGAGCTAAATTAATACTAACGTTTTTTTTTTAATTTCTTGGTCAATGGTTTAATTTATTTAATTTAATTAGTCGTGCTTGGAACAATTTTAGAAATATAAAAACTAAATAACAACAGATGAATTCAAAATCTACCCTATAGAATTTTGATCGTAAATAAATAAAAGGTATCACTATATATTTACGAACAGAAAGGAACTGATTTGAAAAAAAAAACGAAAATTTTTTTGAAAAATTACAACTTTTAATTTGTTATTGGCATGAATATCTAGAATGCAATGGCAGCGGAACCAATTAAACTATCGAGTAAAATAAATCTGACAGAGACAATTTACAAATTCCAAACTTCCAATGCAGAAGCACAAAACAAAAGAAACTATAAATAAGACGATGAGTATTTTATGAAAAACAAATCATGTTTTACTGTTTTGGTGATCATCTAATAGTTAGTAAGATTCTATTTGGTTTTCCCCATTGTTCTACCAGATAATTATTTCCCTTTTATCAATTTGAATTCTCAATGTAAAGGGGAATTCCCCATGTTCTAGTAACACACCGAGAAGCGAGAAAAAAAAAACGCTGAAGAGCTGAAGTATATTGCAGTCATAAGCCAGTCATTTTTAAAACATGCATCATTCCATTTATCAATTTCTGTGAAATAGCTAAAACATACATTAAATATACAAATAATAAATTTAACTTTGGAAAATAAAACTATTTTTAATAATGGATACATTTCAAAACTCATCGCCACAAATGTGTGGATTTTATTCTATTACATCAGATCGGGAATTCAATGAAAGTTCTTCTTCGTTACGTTACTTTAAGATGCCACTGAATTTTCCGCTTGATCTCAACATAGGAATTGGTTCAATGAAATCCAAACCAATTTCTTATTTCCAAGAAAAAATGGATAGCATTCTTACTTACATTGTTAAGAATAAGGCTGATTTCGTGTGTGATTCAAAAAAAGGAGATGCATTGATTCCATCTACCAAATTCATAACTTATCGCGGGGTCATAAGCAAGATTATGTGCTCCCCCTATGAGAATAGATATGGGTGGTGCATTTTGGCAACAAAATATAAAAATAACATTTACCTTTGTCAACATAAAAAGCCGGAAGATTTAGATGCTCTTCGAAATCAACCATTATGGCTCAAAAGATATGTCTCTTATGGTCCGAAGTTTGAACAATACTGTATAACAGGTAAGATGTATGATCCCATTATTTTTATTACTAGTATCGTCTAGTGTTCCTCATTTTGGACTGAATCTAATAATCAGCCTTATTGTGAGTTTCAAATTTTATAATAATAAAAAATAATAAAATAAATAAATAAATTAAATCAATTAAATAAAATAAAAAAAAAAAAAAAAATACGTTGCCATTAAGTCAGTTAAGAAGGGAGGTATAGAAAAGTGTTTACGTATAAATATAAAGAAAATTATAGTGTATTATTATTAGAAGTGATACTTACACAAGGAAGATAGATTCGATTTATTATTTGACCTATGTAAGTACATATATACATACCTACATACTTAATCAACAGATTTACCAGTTGATATAAAATCCATACGTGTATTTTCATACCGAGATTCCACAGCAGATTTTTGGTGTTAGTTATGGATCTTATATCAACTGGTAAATCTATTGAATAAGTATGTGTTGCGGTGTTAGTGATAGAAAAAAAGAAGTATAGGCGTCGAAAGCTTGAGTAAAGGCTGTAGGGATTAAACAGTGCAACGAAAACAAAACAAAAAAATTTAAATTAAAAACAATTAAAACCACAAAAAATTTCATCACCATTGTTATTGTTATTTCTCCTGAAACCCATCCTTTGAGTGCCTTGCATATGAGCCGTATAGCAAACTGAAATTGCAAATGGTCGTGAATTCTGACATTATTCTTTCAAATGCGTGATTTGCGTCGAATGACGACGTGAATGTTCATAAAAATAAACCCATTTAAATCCAATATTAAAAAATCCTGAGTAAAATAATATGTTTAAAAAAATTACAAAATTGTTGAAATACGTACTGGGTCTGTTTAAACCCGTAATGCATCCTTGCGATATTCTGAAACCCCGTTTAACACACTACTTCAGTGTCAGTAGACGTTATGAAGTTAGACTAAAGCATTACACCCACTAAAAATATGATCACTATGCAATTTTGCTCAATGCAATTGCATTATATTAACATTAAAATATCTTCTTTTCTAAATGAAATGCAATGTAACGTCCGTATTGAAAGGCAGTGTTGCCAGAAAATATTTTCTGAAATCGGGAGATTGCCACTCTAGAAATCGGTGTAAATCGGGAAAACAGCTTAAAACCTAAAAATCATGCCAGGTGTCGAAAGCACCTCCATTTTTATAAAAAAACAAGTTTTTTCCGAATATGCTATTTTGGATTGTAGATACCTTTTTTTCATTCTAAAAGTAAATAAATATCATATTTCTTTTGAAAAAAATTGTTTGAAGGTGAAAAGTAGTTATTTTTCAAGAAGCAACTTTGTTTTATTTATTTTATTTAAATTCATTTTTAAATGTAATATTGTTAGTAAACAGTACGTAAAACTTCAAAATCAAAAATAAATATTTCCCTTAGGTATTTGATAGTCTTGTATATGGTGCAGCACCATTGGTGCTATATATTTAAATATTTACAGCCTTATTTATTAGATTTCTAAGCGATTGTTGTTATATGGAAATATAATTTATTTAATTAAATAAAATGTCAAGTTAGTCAAATCTTAGGCAACCAATTCCGTTGTCAAGGTTGGACAACTTTAGGAAAACAGTGAACAAACAAAGCTTATATCTTTTTTGGAGTTGGTCGGAAGTCTAGAGTTAGAAAAAGTTAATAAATTCGACTGTTTGTGCACCTTGCTAGCTTAGAAATGAAAACGGAGATAATAAGACAAAAAAGTCTCCAAAGATTAAAGTTTATTATCATTATTTTAAATATATTTATTTTGATTAAATTAAATAAAGTGCTAATTTTAATGGTTTTGAATACATATTTAATCAGATACTTTAAAGTTCAAACAATTGCATTCCTTGAACTTCAAGTATTCTTTAGAAAGCAATTTTCTGACGCATGCACGCAGCCAGTTTCCAAAACCCAAAACAAAACCAAATAGAAAATTATGAAGAAGCTAATGACGTGGCAGAGACACATACACGACGAGCTAAGTCGTGTTGGCAAATGAGTAAACAAGAAACTTAAATTGCAATGGTAGATAGGTTTACTTCAGCTTAAGAAATATTGAAAATCGGGGAAAAGTGTCATATTTCGATCAAAAATCGGTGTATCGGAAACAGGTCTGAAAATCGGGAGAATTACGATAAATCGGTGTTTCTGGCAACACTGTTGAAAGGTTTTCCTGAGTAGCATACCTTTCATTTGACACTAATTTCATTAATGGCCGCTAACGCCCAAAAATGCCCATTCTCCTTTATTCGCAGTCCAGTGGCAACGCTGGTCAAAACTGAACATACAAGACTCTGGAAAAGTATAAAAGAGAACGCAAACATCCTGGAAAAATAGTGTGAAGCCTGATTCACAATGCGACGAGAAAACGAGACGAGAGCGTGACGTGATTCGCTGTCATTTTTTTCTAGTTATAAAATCGTTTCCCAATTCACAATGCGGCGAGATTCTTTACAACGAAAACTTTTTTGTTAAAAATAAAAATAATAAAAATTATCCAAAAAAGCTTCAAAGACAACAGATTAGGAATTACTTGATCTTTTATTTTCAAGTTATCGTATTTTTTCTTTAAAAATATACTTCCATTATGTAAATAACTTGTCAAAAAAGAAAATTGTCGTCGCGTCTTTTTTTCAATTTTTTGAATTCTTGGCGTGACGTGACGACGAGAAACGCTTCATTGTGTATATCCTCATATACTTTCATTGTTTGAAATTCGTTTGACAGCACCGACGGGATCTCGTCACGCTCACGTCTCGTTTCCTCGTCGCATTGTGAATCAGGGCCCAGATCACGTAAGACGATTCGATTGAACGATCGTCGTTTTGACTGTAGCTGTCTCTATTCACATCTACAGGGAAAAATAGAGAGAGTAATAGTCGAAACGATGATCGTTCAATCGAATCGTGTTACGTGATCTGGGCCCAGGCTTGAGTTTGCCAGAACGGACGATTTGGTCCTTACCCCTAACTTTCTACCCCCTTCACCCATGAACAAAAGATCGTCTGTGAAAAAATCGGGTGGTGTAAATGCCGACTAACTAGGTTTTTTTTGAAATGTCGAACTTGGAACTTCACTTCAAACACGGTACTACAGGCTTGGTCAAACAGAGTGCGGTCCGGCGATCTTTGTAAAAATTTACAAAGAAAATTTGGCATCGCGTTCTTTCTCTCCCAGTAAAGTATTGACCGTCCCGTCGGATCGCGCTCTGTTTGACCAAGCCTTACAACTATAGCTTTGGATGAAAAGCCGAACCCGCACATTATAATGTACAGAACGGTACAGGCCTTTAACGTTAAACGAGTCCTCCAACTTCCACTCGAGACGAGAGTCGATATTTGAAACCAAACACTGAAGTTTGCCTTTGTTTAAACTATAAACTTGCATCATTCGGTTTCGGTCATTTCTTTTATCAGTTTTATGGTCGTAGTGTGAAATAGTTTATACAAAAAATAAACAATAATAAAACTTTGGAAAATAGTAATTAAACTTTGAAAAATAAAACTATTTTTAATAATGGATGCATTTCAAAACTCCTCGCCACAAATGTGTGGATTTTATTCTATTACATCGGATCGGGAATTCGATGAGAGTTCTTCTTCGTTACATTACTTTAAAAAGCCATTGAATTTTCCACTTGATCTCAACGTAGGAATTAGCTCAATTAAATCCAAACCGATTTCTTATTTTCGAGAAAAAATGGATAGCATTCTTACCTATATTATAAAGAATAGGGCTGATTTTATGTGTGATCCCAAAAAAGAAGATGCATTAATTTCATCTACCAAATACATAACTTATCGCGGAGTCATTAGCAAGATTATGTGCTCCCCATATGAGAAACGAAATGGGTGGTGTATTTTGGCAACAAAATACCACCACGCCGTCAGCGGGCCGACTTTCGATTTTTGCAAAATAAAAAATGCCAGTCGATTTGTTTCTAATTGCACATTTCAAATATATAAAAAAATTAATTTGCACACCCCCCCATTTTTTTAAAAAAATATAAACAAATTTCACTTTGTATGCAACTTTCAATTGGTCATATCTCGGTAACCAAGACGAATATCTAAATGCACAGGGGCTTAAAAAATTGAACATTTTGAAATTCAATTTGCACACCAAAAATTTTAATTTGCACACCCTCCATTAATTAATAATAAATTAATTAAAATTTCGGTAGATGAGAGAGTTATATAATTAAAGTAAACTTTATTACAATTCAACCCGAGGAAATTATATCAATCGGTAGCCTAATAGAAGAGTTGCCGACCGTGGACCGCAGTGTCACGGGTTCAAATCCTACCAGGGACAGAAAAGTATTTTTTTTTCTTGCTTCTTATGCCTAGTTTTTTTTTTTTTAATAGAAAGCGGGTGTATGTGCATTTAAATGAATATTTACAGCACTCTCAATACTAAACATTAAAAATTAAAAAAAAACACAGATAAAGGAATATACAATATTACCATTTTAGTGCCTGACTGATAATGCAATATCTCGGTGACCATAAATTATATTGAACTGTTCATAATTTAAAAAAAATAAATATTTCAAATTCGAATTTGCACGCTTAAAATTTAATCCGCAAACCTTTAGTAAATTAATAAAAAAAATATTAAGAAATTGCTAAAAACATGCTAAAATGCACTTTTCATGACTTACAGAAATGGCTATATCTCAATAACCATAAACTATTTTGAACTGTTCATAATTTCAAAAAATTATTCATTTCAAAGTCGAATTTGCACACCAAAAATTTTTATTTGCACACCTTTGGTAAAATAATAAATCAATGATTAAATAATTGCTAAAAACATGTTAAAATGCACTTTTCATGACTTACTAAAATGGCTATATCTCAATAACCATAAACTATTTTGAACTGTTCATAATTTCAAAAAATTATTCATTTCAAAGTCGAATTTGCACACCAAAAATTTTTATTTGCACACCTTTGGTAAAATAATAAATCAATGATTAAATAATTGCTAAAAACATGTTAAAATGCACTTTTCATGACTTACTAAAATGGCTATATCTCAATAACCATAAACTATTTTGAACTGTTCATAATTTCAAAAAATTATTCATTTCAAAGTCGAATTTGCACACCAAAAATTTTTATTTGCACACCTTTGGTAAAACAATAAATCAATGATTAAATAATTGCTAAAAACATGTTAAAATGCACTTTTCATGACTTACTAAAATGGCTATATCTCAATAACCATAAACTATTTTGAACTGTTCATAATTTCAAAAAATTATTCATTTCAAAGTCGAATTTAAACACCAAAAATTTTTATTTGCACACCTTTGGTAAAATAATAAATCAATGATTAAATAATTGCTAAAAACATGTTAAAATGCACTTTTCATGGCTTACTAAAATGGCTATATCTCAATAACCATAAAATATTTTGAACTGTTCATAATTTCAAAAAATTATTCATTTCAAAGTCGAATTTGCACACCAACATTTTTTATTTGCACACCTTTGGTAAAATAATAAATCAATGATTAAGAAATTGCTAAAAACATGTTAAAATGCACTTTTCATGACTTACAGAAATGGCTATATCTCAATAACCATAAACTATTTTGAACTGTTCATAATTTCAAAAAATTATTCATTTCAAAGTCGAATTTGCACACCAAAAATTTTTATTTGCACACCTTTGGTAAAATAATAAATCAATGATTAAGAAATTGCTAAAAACATGTTAAAATGCACTTTTCATGACTTACTAAAATGGCTATATCTCAATAACCATAAACTATTTTGAACTGTTCATAATTTCAAAAAATTATTCATTTCAAAGTCGAATTTGCACACCAAAAATTTTTATTTGCACACCTTTGGTAAAATAATAAATCAATGATTAAGAAATTGCTAAAAACATGTTAAAATGCACTTTTCATGACTTACAGAAATGGCTATATCTCAATAACCATAAACTATTTTGAACTGTTCATAATTTCAAAAAATTATTCATTTCAAAGTCGAATTTGCACACCAAAAATTTTTATTTGCACACCTTTGGTAAAATAATAAATCAATGATTAAGAAATTGCTAAAAACATGTTAAAATGCACTTTTCATGACTTACTAAAATGGCTATATCTCAATAACCATAAACTATTTTGAACTGTTCATAATTTCAAAAAATTATTCATTTCAAAGTCGAATTTGCACACCAAAAATTTTTATTTGCACACCTTTGGTAAAATAATAAATCAATGATTAAGAAATTGCTAAAAACATGTTAAAATGCACTTTTCATGACTTACAGAAATGGCTATATCTCAATAACCATAAACTATTTTGAACTGTTCATAATTTCAAAAAATTATTCATTTCAAAGTCGAATTTGCACACCAAAAAGTTTTATTTGCACACCTTTTGTAAAATAATAAATCAATGATTAAGAAATTGCTAAAAACATGTTAAAATACACTTTTCATGACTTACAGAAATGGCTATATCTCAATAACCATAAACTATTTTGAACTGTTCATAATTTCAAAAAATTATTCATTTCAAAGTCGAATTTGCACACCAAAAATTTTTATTTGCACACCTTTGGTAAAATAATAAATCAATGATTAAGAAATTGCTAAAACCATGTTAAAATACACTTTTCATGACTTACTAAAATGGCTATATCTCAATAACCATAAACTATTTTGAACTGTTCATAATTTCAAAAAATTATTCATTTCAAAGTCGAATTTGCACACCAAAAATTTTTATTTGCACACCTTTGGTAAAATAATAAATCAATGATTAAGAAATTGCTAAAAACATGTTAAAATGCACTTTTCATGACTTACAGAAATGGCTATATCTCAACAGAGTTGTAAAAATTGCAGTCTTTTCAAGTACTACAGTTAATTGACTTAAAGACTTTTTTCAATAAGTCTTTTAACTTACAAAAAGACTTTAACTGGAGCCCAGCAGTTATTAGTAGTACTAATATTCGCGACTGTACAGTCACCAAAAGCAGTCAATTGACTAAAAGCTAATTAACTGAAGTACTTTTTGACTGGTTTTAGTCTTTTAGTCAATTGAAAGTCTTCAGTACTGGCCTGATTTTCGTTTTAGTCTTTAAGTCTTTTAACTGGAGTCAATTAACTGTAAGTCTTTTAAAGTCTTTTGACTTAAAATCTTTCGACTTAAAGTTTTTCGAATAAAGACTCTTAAGATTTGTATTATATATTATTTATAATATAGATGAAATACAAAAATGAGATATTTTTGTTGTTAACAACGGATTGGACTTGATACACTTGGCACTTGGGCATGTGGGTGAATTGGAGTAGCATGATGCAGGTGTAACAAGTGACATATTGTTGAACACAATAACCAAAGGTATAAACTAATAAATTTTTTACATCGTGTAAGCATGTCGTGGGTTAGCCTAGTGGGTGCGTACTGGGCTTGAAAGTGAAGGGTATCATGTTCGAATCTCAGAAAAATGCAACTATTTTTTATTTTTATTTTGAATTAAAATAAGATTCTTTCATTTCAGAATAAGAAAAAAACAGCTGTTAAACTTCAAATAATGTAAACAAATGAAAATGTAAAATTAAGAATAATTATTTTTGGTTCATTGAAGTAAATTCAATATGTTATATTTTATTTATATAATAAACTAATTGACTCTCAACTGCAATTATTTTGAATGAGCGATAGCCTGGTGGAAGCGTGTTGGGCTTCCGTGCGGGATGTTTTAGGTTCAAGTCCTGGAGTTTTTTCTTATTTTTTTTTATTGAAATAAAGTTTTATACATTTCAGAATAATAAAAGCATCTTCAAAACTTGGAATGGGAAACAAATTAACTCAATTAAAATGTTATGTTAAATTAATAATATGTATATAAAATAAACTCCATTTTTTGTTTGTCTGACGTAAAGTCAGTAAGTTATTTTCTTCAAAATATGTATACATTACATGCATGTGGTAGTCTTATAGAATATGGTCAATTGGATTTTATCTATAGTTTTAATATGGCTTTCTTATTATATGAAAAGGAAAACAATGGAGTAATCGTATCGATATGTATTTGTATACCTATATGTATATAATCTGTTTCCCGGAAACGGTTCTTGATGTTTAAATGGAATTTCATAACTGCCGATTTAAGTACCTTACCTACTCAATTCATAATCTGTTTTTGGGTTGTAATTTAGGTTTTTGTAAATTGAAGAATATTTAATTCATATGATGGTATGGTGCAAGTGTAGCAAATTGTATGAGGGTTGTTGCAATTTTAGCATGTTGCATTTGATTTGGCATGGTGTATAAGTGTAGTCTGCATAAAGACATGTGGCAAGTGGCTCACTCTTATTGGCAAATTCAGTCTGAGGTACCTATTTGTATAATTGACAAAAGATATCCTTTTTTGGTTATAAATATTTTATTATGTTTTAGTAGTTTTGTTTGGCTTTAACTACCAATTTAAATATTCAGAAGTGTAGATAGATATACATAAAATTTTCATATATGTACATATATGTTTACAAAAACGAAGAAAGAACAAAGGTAGTAGGTATAAACATTACATTTATGCATATAGTCAAATAAATAAAACGATAATAGAAAAAATACGTAAAAACAAAACTATGCAGGTCCTTGTACATTTTACAAAAAACAACAAAATTAAACATAATATGAAGGTATGTAGTACAATAAATTAAACGATTGCAAAAAAACGATTAAAAAAAACTATTACCTTTCCCAACACGCTTCCACCAGGCTATCGCTCATTCAAAATAATTGCAGTTGAGAGTCAATTAGTTTATTATATAAATAAAATATAACATATTGAATTTACTTCAATGAACCAAAAATAATTATTCTTAATTTTACATTTTCATTTGTTTACATTATTTGAAGTTTAACAGCTGTTTTTTTCTTATTCTGAAATGAAAGAATCTTATTTTAATTCAAAATAAAAATAAAAAATAGTTGCATTTTTCTGAGATTCGAACATGATACCCTTCACTTTCAAGCCCAGTACGCACCCACTAGGCTAACCCACGACATGCTTACACGATGTAAAAAATTTATTAGTTTATACCTTTGGTTATTGTGTTCAACAACATAAAAGAAAATTATCTTACCACTCGAAGACAATAACATGAAGCGACACACACTTGCAATATGTCACTTGTTACACCTGCATCATGCTACTCCAATTCACCCACATGCCCAAGTGCCAAGTGTATCAAGTCCAATCCGTTGTTAACAACAAAAATATCTCATTTTTGTATTTCATCTATATTATAAATAATATATAATACAAATCTTAAGAGTCTTTATTCGAAAAACTTTAAGTCGAAAGATTTTAAGTCAAAAGACTTTAAAAGACTTACAGTTAATTGACTCCAGTTAAAAGACTTAAAGACTAAAACGAAAATCAGGCCAGTACTGAAGACTTTCAATTGACTAAAAGACTAAAACCAGTCACAAAGTACTTCAGTTAATTAACTTTTAGTCAATTGACTGCTTTTGGTGACTGTACAGTCGCGAATATTAGTACTACTGGCGACTGCTTATTTTGCAGTTACAGTACTCAGTCACAGTATTAACTTAACAGTCAAATGTTAAGTTAATTAACTGGGACTTTGAAGACTGCATTACCAGAGTACTGGATTTTTTACAGCTCTGTATCTCAATAACCATAAACTATTTTGAACTGTTCATAATTTCAAAAAATTATTCATTTCAAAGTCGAATTTGCACACCAAAAAGTTTTATTTGCACACCTTTGGTAAAATAATAAATCAATGATTAAGAAATTGCTAAAAACATGTTAAAATGCACTTTTCATGACTTACAGAAATGGCTATATCTCAATAACCATAAACTATTTTGAACTGTTCATAATTTCAAAAAATTATTCATTTCAAAGTCGAATTTGCACACCAAAAAGTTTTATTTGCACACCTTTGGTAAAATAATAAATCAATGATTAAGAAATTGCTAAAAACATGTTAAAATACACTTTTCATGACTTACAGAAATGGCTATATCTCAATAACCATAAACTATTTTGAACTGTTCATAATTTAAAAAAATTATTCATTTCAAAGTCGAATTTGCACACCAAAAATTTTTATTTGCACACCTTTGGTAAAATAATAAATCAATGATTAAGAAATTGCTAAAACCATGTTAAAATACACTTTTCATGACTTACTAAAATGGCTATATCTCAATAACCATAAACTATTTTGAACTGTTCATAATTTCAAAAAATTATTCATTTCAAAGTCGAATTTGCACACCAAAAATTTTTATTTGCACACCTTTGGTAAAATAATAAATCAATGATTAAGAAATTGCTAAAAACATGTTAAAATGCACTTTTCATGACTTACTAAAATGGCTATATCTCAATAACCATAAACTATTTTGAACTGTTCATAATTTCAAAAAATTATTCATTTCAAAGTCGAATTTGCACACCAAAAATTTTTATTTGCACACCTTTGGTAAAATAATAAATCAATGATTAAGAAATTGCTAAAAACATGTTAAAATGCACTTTTCATGACTTACAGAAATGGCTATATCTCAATAACCATAAACTATTTTGAACTGTTCATAATTTCAAAAAATTATTCATTTCAAAGTCGAATTTGCACACCAAAAAGTTTTATTTGCACACCTTTTGTAAAATAATAAATCAATGATTAAGAAATTGCTAAAAACATGTTAAAATACACTTTTCATGACTTACAGAAATGGCTATATCTCAATAACCATAAACTATTTTGAACTGTTCATAATTTCAAAAAATTATTCATTTCAAAGTCGAATTTGCACACCAAAAATTTTTATTTGCACACCTTTGGTAAAATAATAAATCAATGATTAAGAAATTGCTAAAACCATGTTAAAATACACTTTTCATGACTTACTAAAATGGCTATATCTCAATAACCATAAACTATTTTGAACTGTTCATAATTTCAAAAAATTATTCATTTCAAAGTCGAATTTGCACACCAAAAATTTTTATTTGCACACCTTTGGTAAAATAATAAATCAATGATTAAGAAATTGCTAAAAACATGTTAAAATGCACTTTTCATGACTTACAGAAATGGCTATATCTCAATAACCATAAACTATTTTGAACTGTTCATAATTTCAAAAAATTATTCATTTCAAAGTCGAATTTGCACACCAAAAATTTTTATTTGCACACCTTTGGTAAAATAATAAATCAATGATTAAGAAATTGCTAAAACCATGTTAAAATACACTTTTCATGACTTACTAAAATGGCTATATCTCAATAACCATAAACTTTTTTGAACTGTTCATAATTTCAAAAAATTATTCATTTCAAAGTCGAATTTGCACACCAAAAATTTTTATTTGCACACCTTTGGTAAAATAATAAATCAATGATTAAGAAATTGCTAAAACCATGTTAAAATACACTTTTCATGACTTACTAAAATGGCTATATCTCAATAACCATAAACTATTTTGAACTGTTCATAATTTCAAAAAATTATTCATTTCAAAGTCGAATTTGCACACCAAAAAGTTTTATTTGCACACCTTTGGTAAAATAATAAATCAATGATTAAATAATTGCTAAAAACATGTTAAAATGCACTTTTCATGGCTTACTAAAATGGCTATATCTCAATAACCATAAAATATTTTGAACTGTTCATAATTTCAAAAAATTATTCATTTCAAAGTCGAATTTGCACACCAACATTTTTTATTTGCACACCTTTGGTAAAATAATAAATCAATGATTAAGAAATTGCTAAAAACATGTTAAAATGCACTTTTCATGACTTACAGAAATGGCTATATCTCAATAACCATAAACTATTTTGAACTGTTCATAATTTCAAAAAATTATTCATTTCAAAGTCGAATTTGCACACCAAAAATTTTTATTTGCACACCTTTGGTAAAATAATAAATCAATGATTAAGAAATTGCTAAAAACATGTTAAAATGCACTTTTCATGACTTACTAAAATGGCTATATCTCAATAACCATAAACTATTTTGAACTGTTCATAATTTCAAAAAATTATTCATTTCAAAGTCGAATTTGCACACCAAAAATTTTTATTTGCACACCTTTGGTAAAATAATAAATCAATGATTAAGAAATTGCTAAAAACATGTTAAAATGCACTTTTCATGACTTACAGAAATGGCTATATCTCAATAACCATAAACTATTTTGAACTGTTCATAATTTCAAAAAATTATTCATTTCAAAGTCGAATTTGCACACCAAAAATTTTTATTTGCACACCTTTGGTAAAATAATAAATCAATGATTAAGAAATTGCTAAAAACATGTTAAAATGCACTTTTCATGACTTACTAAAATGGCTATATCTCAATAACCATAAACTATTTTGAACTGTTCATAATTTCAAAAAATTATTCATTTCAAAGTCGAATTTGCACACCAAAAATTTTTATTTGCACACCTTTGGTAAAATAATAAATCAATGATTAAGAAATTGCTAAAAACATGTTAAAATGCACTTTTCATGACTTACAGAAATGGCTATATCTCAATAACCATAAACTATTTTGAACTGTTCATAATTTCAAAAAATTATTCATTTCAAAGTCGAATTTGCACACCAAAAAGTTTTATTTGCACACCTTTTGTAAAATAATAAATCAATGATTAAGAAATTGCTAAAAACATGTTAAAATACACTTTTCATGACTTACAGAAATGGCTATATCTCAATAACCATAAACTATTTTGAACTGTTCATAATTTCAAAAAATTATTCATTTCAAAGTCGAATTTGCACACCAAAAATTTTTATTTGCACACCTTTGGTAAAATAATAAATCAATGATTAAGAAATTGCTAAAACCATGTTAAAATACACTTTTCATGACTTACTAAAATGGCTATATCTCAATAACCATAAACTTTTTTGAACTGTTCATAATTTCAAAAAATTATTCATTTCAAAGTCGAATTTGCACACCAAAAATTTTTATTTGCACACCTTTGGTAAAATAATAAATCAATGATTAAGAAATTGCTAAAACCATGTTAAAATACACTTTTCATGACTTACTAAAATGGCTATATCTCAATAACCA
Source organism: Dasysyrphus tricinctus (assembly GCA_963921185.1). Lineage (NCBI taxonomy): Eukaryota > Metazoa > Arthropoda > Insecta > Diptera > Syrphidae > Dasysyrphus > Dasysyrphus tricinctus. The sequence continues at coordinate 79,661,207 of OY992531.1, forward strand.
TAAACTATTTTGAACTGTTCATAATTTCAAAAAATTATTCATTTCAAAGTCGAATTTGCACACCAAAAAGTTTTATTTGCACACCTTTGGTAAAATAATAAATCAATGATTAAATAATTGCTAAAAACATGTTAAAATGCACTTTTCATGGCTTACTAAAATGGCTATATCTCAATAACCATAAAATATTTTGAACTGTTCATAATTTCAAAAAATTATTCATTTCAAAGTCGAATTTGCACACCAACATTTTTTATTTGCACACCTTTGGTAAAATAATAAATCAATGATTAAGAAATTGCTAAAAACATGTTAAAATGCACTTTTCATGACTTACAGAAATGGCTATATCTCAATAACCATAAACTATTTTGAACTGTTCATAATTTCAAAAAATTATTCATTTCAAAGTCGAATTTGCACACCAAAAAGTTTTATTTGCACACCTTTGGTAAAATAATAATTCAATGATTAAGAAATTGCTTAAAACATGTTAAAATACACTTTTCATGACTTACTAAAATGGCTATATCTCAATAACCATAAACTATTTTGAACTGTTCATAATTTCAAAAAATTATTCATTTCAAAGTCAAAAGGATTTATCAATCACGATAATCATTGATTAAAGATGACTAGCTGTGAACAAACTTGCCCTAAATGCTTCAGTTTGGCCACGTTCATACTTGTAAATAGTTAAAGCGATCTGGATAGGTTTGTGTTTTTGTAATCCTTTGTTAAAACACACCTGATGATAAAACAGCTGTTGGCAAAAAAGATATCCCAAGTTCCCAAGCTATCCTTAAAATTTTAGGATACAAATACATCCAACACCGACTATCCACTGAAACTTGAACTGTCTGCGTTCAAATGAGCCAAAATTTTTATATTTAAACTCCAACAACAACAGGGATCAGGGATATCGTGAGTAATGAAGTAATCATAAACAGTGAACTCATGACTCCCATTTGTTGTTACTTTAAAGTGTAAGAACTTGAAGTTGTTGTTCTCTCAATGTGTTGTGAGGCGCCTCAAAGTTTCTAATGTAGATACGATGACACTTATGATTCCGGACTCAATCTTCCCAATCTAAGCAGGGTATATGGCTGAATGTGGAACACATCTTATAGCCCTTCCACACTAACCCACTGAGTGTTAATACATGTTTAAAAGGTGTGAAGCAAATCGTGTACACTATCCCACAAAGTATTAACACATGTCAGAATAAAGTGGGAAAGAATTTCATACGACTGCCAAATTTGTGTGATGAAAATGATTTTCATATTTTGCTTCCACACTTGCATCAATGCAAATCAGTTTCATCATAACCTCAAACGCCCAAGTGGGATAGAATGTGTGATGGTTTTAGAACCGATCCTAAATATTTTCAAGTATAAACACATCAAATCGTGTCGGATGCGCTGTCAATTTGTGTGTGATGAAATTTCATATTTTGTTGCCACATTATTATACATGATTTCTTCCCACTTTTTTGACATGATTGTGTTAATACTCAGTGGGATAGTGTGGAATGGCTATTACGCACAAGTGCAAATATCAAAAAATATTGTTGTAAATTTTCGACGAAGGGAATACACCATCCTTTATCTACAATTTCACAAGAAAAAACACACAATTAGTTTAAGGTTTAAAATTTTGCATTTTAAACTTTCTACGTGATCAAAAAAAATATCTGCGAACTGTCAAACACTTATTCGCAACGTACAAACATCAAGATGAATTCCACATAGCTGTGAATGAAAAATTCGAGCGAAGTTAACCTCAAATTTGTTTAGCAACCATGTTACTGGTTTATTTTTTATGACCATTCGCGTCTGTCGGCAACCATTCATATGAAAAAATGTCAGAATTCGTGAATCTTGACATTTCATACACATGAGTCATTTGTTTGGTCGCCAATAATTAATTAACATAAAATAATAAACCAGGAAAATGGCTGTTAAAATATGTAGAGGTCAAATTCAGGCGAGTTTTTCATTCATAGCTATGTGGATTGCGAAATATCGTTTGACAGTTGGCAGAAAACGTGAAAAATCCTAAATTTCATGATTTAATGTCATTTTCGATTGGATTTTCTGACTGTTCTACTCATTTTTGATTCCAATAGAATATGAAAACATTATGTTGTCAAATTTACACACACACTACTAAATGACGCCATATTATAAAATGGCTTCTTCAAGCTATCCTCACTTTTGACAAGTAGTGAGACGAAAAACTGTATATGTATGCGTGTGTTCCAAATCTACACCTTCTTCAAATCGGGAACAGAAAAATACTCTGAAAACAGTACTCCGAACAGCCAATCGAAGGCTTTTGGAGTAGATGGAGTGAAAATGGAGTAGAAAAGGCGTACTCCGAACGTCCAGTCGAAAACGACATAAGTCTGTCCCAAACCAACGCGAAATCATAGCGAATCATTCGCAAAGACAGTTTGTTGTTGTTCTTTAGCATTGTGTATATTTCATATTTTGTATTAATGTGAATGATTTCGCGTCGTCGGCGAATGTTTCGCGTTGGTTTGGGGGAGCCTTTAAACAAGTTTTAAGCTGTGTTTTCTTTTTAAATTTGTAGATATAAACGATTATTTACTTTGTCGAAAAGTTAAAACAACAATTCAGCTAGAACTATACTATTCGAAAACTATCGCGAAAGCTTTGGTGTTTTTTTGCATGTCCAGATAAAATTGTGTGAAAAAAACGACAACAAAGCAAAACAATTTACATGTTAAATACAACAACAACTATGTCCATATAGAGTTAGCTAAGTCCAGATAATTAACTGGAGTTAAATTTTGTCCCGATAAAACGGTATTGCCAGACTACCATTGTCGTTGTGTTATCGATAATTTGTATAGAAATGTCAAATGTTTGTTGGTAAGATAGTTCAGAACAAAATGGCAGACCAAGGCAAATGTTGAAATGTCCCGATGGCGTTTTTTTCGCCAAACTCCATATGGACATACAAAAAAACGCAGCTATAAACTGGCCAATTGTTGCACACGAATCAAACATTCTGTCTCAAGCCTGATTCACAATGCGACGGGAAAACGAGACGAGAGCGTGACGTGATTCGCTGTCATCTTTTTCTAGTTATAAAATCGTTTCACAATTCACAATGCGGCGAGATTCTTTACAACGAAAACTCTTTTGTTAAAAATAAAAAGTAATAAAAATTATCCAAAAAAGCTTTAAAGACAACAGATTAGGAATTACTTGATCTTTTAATTTCAAAATATCGTATTTTTTCTTTAAAAAAAATACTTCCATTATGTACCTAAATAACTTGTCAAAAAATAAAATCGTCGTCTCGTCGCGTCTTTTTTCAATTTTTCGAATTCTTGGCGTGACGTGACGACGAGAAACGCTTCATTGTGTATATCCTCATATACTTTCATTGTTTGAAATTCGTTTGACAGCACCGACGGGATCTCGTCACGCTCACGTCTCGTTTCCTCGTCGCATTGTGAATCAGGCTTCATTCGCACTTCATAAGAAAAATTGGAACGCCATTTGCATTTTTGAAGGTGCTGTCAAATTTAATCTTTTTTAAATCTTTTTGTGCGGTGGAAACACCAAAAAGATTTATTAATGGCCTTTTCGATTGGCAATTTGGAAGAGCTCTCCGATCCGGAACGCCAATAAAACAAACAAACACAATGCAGTTTGATTCTGAAGTTTTCGTATCCCTGTATATGTGCAACTTCACATGCGGATGCCGAAATCTTCACATTTGGAAACTTGGCGGACACCACAAATATTAACGAGTATGATAAGTTTCAATAAAGAAAATAGGAAAATAATATTCTAAACGGAAAATAATTGTTCTTAGAAACAGTAAAGTGTGTGAAATTTACTTTTTTTTAGCCAAAAATTTCCTTTTTGCAATATTTGACAACACTTCGACAACTATATGTCTGTTCGCGTACCTCCCAAAACTACGAATTTCTACGAATTTAGCCCAAAGTTATGTCAAAGCTCATATGAAAAAAATAAAATTCGTAGAAATTCGTAGTTTTGGGAAGTACGCGAACAGACATTATCAGCCTTATTCATAAACGCAGCATAGCTTGTGCATAGTGCTATGTACTCGTTATAATGCGTCTGAACGCAAAAACCTTATTCATAAAACTTATGCAACGTTACATAGACTCATTATAAGCTAAACGCGTTTGGAGGTTGAATAGTGGCAACATAAGGTATTATCATATGGTAGGTAGTATCAAATGTCACTAACACACACAAAAGTGAAATATTTAGATATGTGCCCACATATATATCTATACCTATTCTTCCCAATAAAAACAACAAAACAGATTATTTTCTCAAAAAATTTAATTTTCTTTTATTTATGCACATAAATGCGTATCTAATATAAACAGTAACACAACGAAAACTGAATTATAATACAAAAACAAAAATAAAGAAACTAAAAACAATGCAACCGGTGGCGGCAGCGCAGCAGGAAAAATGGGGGTTGTTTTTTTTTATAAAATTTCACTGGAATATAAAATTATTGCTATGAGTTTTTATCGAAACTTTTATTTATTTTTGCTAAAAATGAGTAGCGACACAAGAACTTCAAAATTATAATTATAGATACATAAATTGAAAAGACCGAACTGGAAGCATTTTGATTTTATTGATTTTTCACAAACAGCTGATGTTTGTTTATGTGATGTGGAAGTAAAACGTAATAGATTTCCTCTTTTTGGTACTTTATTTGACACAAGCGTTGCATAACTAAAATGGATGGGGAAATTTTTTATGAATAAGGATTTATGTAACGTTACATAGTGGCTACATAAATCCTTATGCAGTGCATAACTATTCATCTGTTTAGCGCATTCTAATGAATAAGGCTGTATGTGTTTGAATGTGTGAGTAGTTCTGGTTTCGATTCTGAAATGAAATCCAGAATCGCTTTCTGTTCTCATTCTGAATGCCAATAGAACACTTTCAGAGGGGTTTACACGCATTCCGAACGCTTCTGGATCGCCAATCGAAAAGGCCATAAATCTAATCTGAGATAAACCTTTGGTGGAAACATAGCATAAGCGCACAAATAATTTGAAAATAAATCAAATCGAACACACCTTGAGAAAATACAAACATATCAAATTTGAAGTGGAAACGTCAAACATAAAGCAAAAAAAAAAATGCAAGTCAAAATATCAATATATGTATTAAATCTAACAATAAATAGTAGATAGTATTTTTATTACTAATATTTTGTTGTTGGTTGATTGGAATATCGATAGCAGCAATGGTGATGACAATGATGTAAAAAACATGTTAATATTAATAAAAATTTGTATTTTTTATTGTTTTTGCAGTAATGGATCTTGCTATATTAAGAACATGCGAGGAGCTATTTCCATATTGTCCTTACTCGCTTCGATGCGATAAATCCGATATGAAGTGAAGTTAATATATGCCTCAAAATTTAATTTCCAAACTACATCAATCCAATGCTCTGCAGCAAGATGTAAACGGTACACGATACATTCCAAGAGAACGAAATACCTATTATATCATTCATCTTCTTGATGACATGATCTATGAAACTGCTCTGAGAACTTGTTTACCATACAAATTGATAGGATTCTGAGTGCAGCTTACCAAGTGGTCCAATCAGCATTTAATATAATATAGTCTGGTGACGAATCCAGTTCATAGCACAAGTAATCTCTTTCATTTGGTGTAAGTACTGTGAAGTCTTCAATGATTAGAAATATTTGTTCACCTATTTAGTTTTTATGTTAGTATTTCCAAAAAAAAAAATGTTTCAATATGAATGAATAAAGCGATATGATAAATGAGTTTTGCAATAATTTGTGTCCGTTAAACTGCCATTGAGGAATAGAGGAAAAAACCGATTTGTGTTTTGGAATCGATTCCACAGTTTACATGATTCTCAATGATAATTTGAAGTACAGTCAGAATAGATAAAAATGGAAAATTCATCACTCAAATTTTCAATGGGCTAAACTTTCCATTTTATTGTCCCTCAAAATGGTGACGTGAAATAACACCAAACGAAATATAGCCAAATTTTGAATTTGGCCTTATTTCAATCTCAAAAACGAAATAACGCCAATTTGGTGTTATTTCTTATGCCCGATGGAAATAACACCAAAAAATAATCGAAATAAAACCAAATCTATCTCAATCGGTTTTTTGGGTTTATTGCAATGCGAAATAGAATTAAGGCCAAATATTTCTTG